>CM060938.1:705086300-707486300 GCA_030765085.1 Allium cepa
AATCAGATATTCATCTTCATTTTATCTTCTTTGGCTGCACAATTCTTCACTCCTATTCATGCACATTGCTGTTTCATGCTGAAACAGTAATATACACCTATCATAGCAGATCCATCTTTTTCATTCCTGATCTGTTTCTTGGCTGCTAAATTCAAGATTAGCCTCGCCATTTTCCTTTCTTTCCTGACCATTACTTCTTGTCTCCAAGAAACCGACATTTCAAGGTTCTTGAATCACCATGGCACTGGAAGAGGAAGATGTAACATCAGGCACTTCTGAAAATCCATTAAGAGATCGCTAGAATTCAGATCTGGTCCTGATCAAACCAAAAAGTCAAGTCATTACTACTCCATTAGACGAAGATAACTATATTTTATGGAAATATCAGGTTGAGATTGCATTAAAAGGATATGACTTACATGACTATGTCATAGGCACCAAGATCATCCCACCGGCTATGATCACTGACAAGGAAGGAAAAACTGTCGGTAACCCTGAATACAAACTGTACCAAAAGCAAGACAATTTACTATCATCATGGATGTTATCTTCAATCAGCCAAAGTTTATTATCACAAATTGTAGGATGTAATAGTTCCTACGAAATATGGTCAGCAATTCAATGCATTTTTAGTTCACAATCAGCAGCAAGAATTATGCATTACAGAAGGGAACTGCAAAATGCAAGAAAGAATGATATGCCTATGAGAGATTATCTTGTAAAAATCAAGAACTTATGTGACAAATTAAAGGGTGTTGGCCATCATGTCTCCACCAGTGAGCAAATTCTAGTGATAACCAATGGATTAGATCAAGATTATGAATCTTTAATTACATACATAGCAACACAACCAACTCTGCCAGATCTGGACTACATTCACACAGCCCTCCTTGCTCATGAAGGAAGGATTGATCAGAGAAAGTCCATGCAAGAAAATTTTAATGTCAATTATGCAACTACATCAAAGAACAAGAATAAAAAAGGTATATCTAATCAACCCAAGCAAGACAGTCACAGTCAGAGAGGAGGCTACACTCAAAGAGGCAGAGGTAGGGGAGAAACAATTATAACAACAGAGTTAAATGTCAGATTTTTGAAAAATTTGGGCATATGGCAAACAAGTGTTATTTCAGATACAAGGAAGACACTAATAATGGCCAGTCATCTCATGTCAATAAGCAAGTTAATGCAAATATGATTCAAACTCAACTAAGGAATAATGGAGACAATGTCACTGATGATACAGCAAAAACAAATGATTACAGTATGGATGAATGGTTTCCAGATTCTGGTGCTACAAATCACATCACAAATAATCTGCAAAACTTAAACTTGAGCTGCAAGGAATACACAGGTAATCAATCTGTTCTCATGGGGAATGGTGAAGCTACAAACATAACACATGTTGGTACTGGCTGTATAAAAGGCATAAGGCTACTCTACTTAAATAATTTATTAAGAGTGCCAAGTATCCAGAAAAATCTTATTAGTGTTTCACAACTTGCCAGTGAAAATAAGGTGTATTTTGAGTTTCATCCAAAATTCTGTCTAGTTAGAGACTCATTAAATAAAAACATATTGTTACAGGGTAAGCTGGACAATGGTCTGTACAAATTCAGCAATATGGCAAATAATGATGCTGCTAATGAGAGAATATGGTCTAATAATGTTAGTGCAAGGCATGATAGTGATGTAAAAACATTTTATAAGTGGCATTGTAGACTTGGCCACCCTAGTTATAATATTGTCAAACAGATCTTAGTGCAAGATGATGTTTCTGTTCCAAACATCTCTGATTTACACTTATGTGATCACCGTCAAATGGGTAAAATGCATAAATTACCTTTTTCTATTTCTGAAACCATATATGAAAATCCTCGTGAGTTAATTGCTGCAGATCTGTGGGGTCCAGCACCACTCAATTCAATGTAGGGATACAAGTATTATCTATCCCTTGTATGTGCACACACCAGACACACTTGGTTATATTTTCTCAAGGCAAAGTCAGATGCTAGTAATGCTGTTATACACTTCATCACTCACATTGAAAAGAAAATTAACAAATGTGTTAAAAAATTTCAAACTGATGGTGGGGGAGAATTTAAACCACTAAAAGATTTCTTTACCCAAAAAGGAATACTTCATAGAATTACTTGCCCCCACACATCTGGTTTAGTGGAAAGAAAACACAAGCATATTGTGGAAACTGGTATAACACTTTTTTCTCAAGCATCACTACCACTGAAATACTGGAGTGAAGCCTTTTCCACTGCAGTATATCTTATTAATAGGATGCCAACAAAAGTGTTAAACAATGTTTGGCCATACGAGAAACTTTATGGAGTTGGACCAAAATATGATCATTTAAAAACCTTTGGGTGTTTGTGTTTTCCTTACACTAGACCATACAACAAGCACAAGCTATGCCTCAGATCCAGTCCATGCACCTTTCTGGGATATGCACATAATCAAAAAGGGGTATAAGTGCATGGACAGTAGAGGCAAGATCTATGTTTCAAGACATGTAGTTTTTAATGAACATGTATTTCCATTTGCAGATAAGGAGAAACAAGACAGGAAAATCAATAATGAGAAAACACATGTTATACACATTCCAGAACTGTCTCAACATGCTAAAAGAGATAGTCAGCAAATGCAAAGACTCAATGATGAAGCTGCATCCGTACCAAGTACTACATCAGGATACAGCTCAGACCATGACAATGAAATCACTAGCTTTCTACCAATTGAATCAAATGATGAACAATGTACCAGTGTGCTAAACAACAGTCAGAACAATGATCAGAGTGGTAGTGTATCCAACAATAGTCAGAGAGATAATACAATAGCAGACAATGATAATCAATTGGAGGATACTCATGAACAACATACAGAAATAAAACATCACATGATCACAAGGTCTAAAAGTGGGATTTTTAAGACTAAAATATACACAGCACAAAAGAATGAAGTGGAGCCAGCTTCATATGATCAGGCCATCAAGCATGAAAAATGGAAAAAGGCTATGGATGTAGAATTCAATGCTTTGGTTAGAAATAGAACATGGACTCTTGTCAAACCTCCAAGACACAAAAATATTGTAGGGTGTAGGTGGACTTACAAAATCAAAAGAGATGCAGATGGCAACATAATAAAAAATAAAGCCAGGTTAGTTGCAAAAGGATATTCTCAGCAATATGGTTTTGACTTCACAGTGACCTTTTCCCCAGTAATCAAACCCACGACTATAAGAATCATGTTGACACTAGAACTTCACAAAAATTGGAGAATAAAGCAACTAGATGTACATAATGCTTTTTTGAATGGTGAGCTATGTGAGGAGGTTTATATGCAACAGCCAGAAGGATATAATTCAAATGCTAGTAAAGGTCTTGTATGCAAGCTACATAAGGCCATATATGGACTAAAACAAGCATCCAGAGCATGGCATGAGAAATTGAAGAATACACTTACACAATTAGGTTTCAGTGCTACAAAGTCAGATAACTCGCTCTACTTAAGGAAAAGAAAGCATATGAGCATATATATACTGGTGTATGTGGATGATATACTCATCACAGGAGATGATCAACAGGATATCAATCAAGTCATAAAATTACTTGACAAACACTTTGCAATTAAAGACATGGGTGAATTAAAAAAAATTGTGGGAATAAACATCTAAAGAAAATCTGACAGTGAGATCATCTTATCACAAAAACAATACATTAGTGACATTCTGGTCAGGGCCAACATGGATAAAGCCAAGCCACTACCAACCCCAATGACAAATCACAAGCAATTATCCAAAAACAAAGGTGAACCCATCGAAAATGTCAAACAGTATCGAAATATCGTTGGGGCACTTCAGTATGCCACAATCACTCGACCCGACATATGTTTTAGTGTAAATAAAGTGTGCCAATACATGCAAAATCCATTAAGTGAGCATTGGTGTGCCATGAAGCGTATTCTCAAATATCTCAAAGGGACATTAGCATATGGTTTACACTTAAAGACATGTAAAGACATAAATATATGTGCTTACAGTGATTCCGACTGGGCTAACGATGTCGATGACAGAAAATCCATTTCTGGATTCTGCATCTATCTAGGGAAAAATCCGATCTCTTGGTGCACAAAGAAGCAGTCCACCATCTCCAGAAGCAGCACAGAAGCTGAATATAGATGCATCGCAAGCGCTGTCGCCGAAATCATTTGGATCGAAACCCTAATTGGGGAATTAGGGTTCGAATCAACTCAAAAACCCACTATTTGGTGCGACAACCTCAGCGCCATATCATTATCCATGAATCCGGTCCAACATGCTCGCATGAAGCACATGGAGATAGATCTCCACTTCGTTTGTGAAAGAACAGGAAGCGGCAAACTCGCCATCAATCATGTCCCATCCTTTCATCAAAGAGCGGACTTCTTAACAAAGGCTTTATCGGCAAGAAATTTTAATCGATTTCGAGATGAGATCAAAATTTTCTCGACCGACATGAAAGTTGAGGAAGAGATAAAACCCTAGTTTTGTTTGAGGCGGCGTATAATGAAGCAAACCAAACCAGGATTACACTATTAGCAAAAGCACACTTGGTTATCCAGGGCATAAGTCAAAGCACATCACAGTTGTTGATTCATATCAATGTTTCAGATACATCAGAGCAGCTTCTCAAGGATTACAAACTGTATTATGGGCTTATATATTCGGCCCATTTTTCATGTATATAAATTGATACTATGTATTGACATTTGCTGTGATGAAAATTGTAGCATTATCAAATAAAACTGAGTTTGCTATTCTTTATTTTTGTTACTGTGAGATAATCAAATCTGAAGAAAGCTGGCTTGATGTATAGTAATTGGTTATAAAGCTTTTCAACCACTTTCTTCTAAGCGGTGCTGGATAACTTAAATTTTGTGCTAGGCTTCCAAAGCTACTGTGTACAACTTGGTTTGAGACAATGCAGTTGATTGAGAAAGGCTTGTTTAGGTTATATGTTACCTTATGCGTAGATGGAGGTGGGTGGAAACTGGTTGTTGATGTGAGGTGGTGTGCTTGGCTGATTTCGGTGTGGATTTGGTTGCTTTGGCTTTGTCTTGAATTGGGATAACTTAGTTAGGATTCAAATTAGTTGCATTGTCTAAATCACTAAAGACCATTGTTTTTGCTTCTTCTATTATTCTTGATAGAGTGAGGAGTAGATTCTAGTAAATTGGTTGGTTGAAGTGGGGAGATTTGAGGATGAGGAGGGAGAGGTGGTCGTAGGGCAAGGTCTTGGTAGAGTAAGGTGTAGGACTAACAAAATTGGAAGGTAGTAGTGGAGGTTTATCATTAACAGGTGCTGATGGAGAGCCTGACAAGCCAGATGGGTGAGATTGTTTTGAAGTTCAATATTTGTTGGAACATCAGAAGAGGGAGGGTTTTCTATATGCTTGGTGCATATTTCATGATTGTCTAAGATGGTTGAGTTGGAGATCAAGTTTGGGATGTTTCAGAAAGAAGTGGCGGTTAAGATCTTCAGGTTTAAGAACCACAATTATGGGTTGCATGGAAATTGAAGTGGTGTGCATGGAATTATGAAAACATAGGTAGAAACTTAAAATAATATAATACTGAATAGAGTAATTTTGTGTCCCACATTAAATTTAGGGATTTAGGAGTCCTCGTACTAAAACCCATCTTCGAAACCAACACAATATATTAACAGACTTAACATATTAATTGAAACTGGATTTATTAATCAACACAACAAAATTAGTGCAAGTTTTCTTTAATTGGTAAACATAATAACTAAAAGAACAAATGAATAAAAAAGAATATCGTCGGTCAGAAAGTTCTCTAAAATTCGTTTAATACTTTCCAGAAAATCATTTAGCTCTTTATGCTTAGAAAATTATTGGATTGTTCTCCCCCTTTAAAATTTAACAACTAGAATTATGATCCAGGAAACCAAATTCAATCCTAACAACTAGAAAATTATTAAATTGCTCTGAATTAATTCAACATGATTCAATTGCCACCTTTACCCACTTTCTTTTTAACTCCACACAGATTTCTTTCTAATTTTGTACTGTAGTTATGTTTCAGTACAGTTGTCATTTACTTTGCTAGGACATCTATACCGTTGGTCTCTTTTACAAAGTTATTAGTGTTTGTTTATATCTAGTTCAAATTGAGAATATAAATTATAAATTGTGAGAGTGTTTTTATTCTTTGTTACTGTCAAAGCTCGGATTATCAGGCTTATATGTTGTACTTAAAAAACTCCAAGTTTATCATATATATATATATATATATATATATATATATATATATATATAGACACACACACACACATAAACATGTATATAATATAAGTGATAATTTAAAAACCTTGTGCAGATTGCAATGGAAGTATATAATGTAAGAAAATGATTGCATCTGCAACGCAAATCCCGAAAATAGTACACAACACAATATATTACGTGTATAGATGTAGATTGCCATACCAATTTAGTTTTCAGTTCAGTATAATATTTATTTACCTTTGGCATCTTTTACAAAAGCGAACTGAAATCAACAAAAGAGTAAAATTTGAAGTCAAAGGTTAGACAAATAAAAGCTAAAAACAGAGTCAAAGTTATAAAATCACCACTTTTCGTGGAAAAAGTTTTGAAAATGTTTGAATTTTTTTGGACAACCAAAATAAATGAAATTGACATATCTATAGAATTTAAGCACGTTCATAATTTTTTTCGTGCAAATAATTGATGGAACAGGGACGTTAGTCGTTAAACTATGATTACATTGAATTCGCAATTCATGATTTATATCCTAGTTGGATTCAATTGTTAAATTCATGATTTAAGATTAGAAACCTATTTTCTAATTAAACCCTGTAGTATATTCATAAAGTCATACATTAGCTGATACTGATATCGATCTATTCATGGTAACACTAAGCTGCATGTTTTTTATCTTTAATATATTTTATGGATTATACGTTTTGAATCATTAATTGTTTTTTAAAAATAATTTTACTACCAATTAAATATTAAGTAAGTTTTATTTCGTTGTAGGATTAATCTCAAAATGAGTGACCGTTCATGGATGTATCGTAAGCTTAAAGATGGATACATAAATCTAGAATTTTTTAATGGTGTCAATAAATTTGTTGATATTGCGTTTTTACAAGTAAATTATGGAAGAACTGTTAGGTGTCTATCTCCATGTGCAAAAACAAAAAAAATTCAGTTACAGGAAGAAATTTCGAAGCATTTATTACTAAATGGTTTTGTTCCGCTTTATTCTAAATGGATTTTCCATGGAGAGGAAGAAGTTGATGAACCAACAATGTCAGAGTCAGATACAGATAGTCCAAATTATGGCAACCCATATAAAGATATGGTGTTAGATGCGATGGGTGTTGGTTATGATGTCGAAGAGCAACCAGAGCTCAAAAGTTCTTACATATCTTAAAAGCGGCCGATGAACCACTTTGGGATGGATGTAAAAAAGAAACAAAGTTATCTACATGTGCGAAAATGATGGCTCTTAAATGTCGAGGACGTATGACAGAGGCGGGTTTGAAGGACATGAGTGCACTAATTGACAACATGCTACCTGAAGGGCATAAGCTAATTCAAAAATTTTATGAAGCTAAAAACATGTTGAAACCACTTGGACTTGGTTATGACAAAATTTATGTTTGTCGGAATTTTTTCTTGTTGCATTACAAAGAAAATGATGTGAAGGTTGAATGCGATATTTGTAAAAGTCCTCGTTACAATATCGAAGATATAGGAAATAATTGCAAAAACATCGCTCTAAAACAACTTCGATACTTTCCGATCATTCCGAGATTGAAAAGGTTATTCATGTCACCAAATAATGCTAAAGACATGACATAGCATTATTATAATAAATCAAGTGATGGTTCAATGGCACATCCAGCTGATGGTGAAGCATGGAAAGAATTTGATCATCGACATTCGGATTTTTCATCATCTGATTGAAATGTTCGATTGGGTTATGTACCGACGATTTTAGTACATTTGGAACTTTCGAAAAAGCTTATTCATGTTGGCCGATGATTTTGACAGTTTACATTTACCACCATGGAAGTGCATGAAACAACCATTTTTATTCCTAAATATGATCATACCAAGGCCTAAAGGTCGTGGAAGGAATTTAGATATTTTCTTACGACCTTTGATTGCTGAACTTTTAGAGCTGTGGGAAGGTGTTCTTGTTTATGATGTGCAAAAAAAGATAATTTTTTCTTGAAAGCAGCTTTGATATGAACAATTAGTGATTTTCCTGCATATCGTATGTTGTCTTGTTCGAGTACACATGGAAGATTATCACGTCCTTATTATGTGGAAAAATAAAGTATTTTACTCTTCAACATAGAGGAAAGGCTTGTTTTTTTGATTGCCATCGACAATTCTTGCCATTAAATCATCCATTCAGAAGGCAGAAGAACAAACTCAAAAGGAATACCATTGAACGTGATATACCACCTCCTCGACGTTATGATGTTGTGATGAGAGGTACGGTGTCCACTTTGCCTAATGTTGTATTTGGATTTAAATCAGGTAATCAAAAATTACCAGGATTTGGTTAATCACATAATTCGGTATGTAGGAGTATATTTTTGGATCTTCCTTGTTGGGAATCAAATTCGATTCGTCATAATTTAGATGTAATGCATATAGAAAAGAACTTTTTTGAAAAAATATTCAATACGTTGATGGACACTAACAAAAAAAGACAATTTGAAGACTAGACTTGATCTTGAAAAAATTTGTAGCAAACAAAGGTGGATGAGCTTAATTGAACATTCTAATGGTAATTATTACAAGCCAAAGGCTCCTTTTTGTCTTCCAAAAAAAGATCAAAAAGCTGTTTATCAGTGGGTTAAACGCACAAGTTTTCCAGATGGATATGCCTCTAACATTCAAAGATTTGTCAATGAGTCTTAAACTAAATTACTGGATTTAAAAGTCACGATTGTCATGTATTCATGCAAAGACTTCTTCCTATTGCTTTTCGGTCGTTTTTACCAAAAAATATATGGGAAACTTTTGTGGAACTTACTAATTTCTTCCGTGATATTTGCGCGAAAAATATAAATGTTGAATACATGAGTTTGATGGAAAAAAATATCGTTGAAATAATTTGTAAGCTAGAGAAAATATTTCCTCCTTCCCTTTTTGATTCCATGGAGCATCTACCCATTCTTATTCTGTATGAAGCAAAAGTAGGTGGTCTAGTTCAATATCGATGGATGTATCCTTTTGAGAGGTACATTCGTTATTTTTTCAATAATATTATCGATTATTTTCTAATTTTCATGTATGGTCTAGGTATTTATATTATCCAAAAAAGATGTGGGTAACAGGGCGCATGTTGAAGGGTCCATAGCCGAAGCATATCTTATTAATGAGACATCAAATTTTACATCCTGTTAATTTGGTCCGAATTTTGAAACTATATGGAATCAAACTCCTAGAAATGATGGACGAGAGATTATGGCTGGTGAAAAACCATATATTTTTTGTCATTCGGGCAGGGTGTTATCCAACGCATTCGTTAAGAGGAGACTGACCCCAACAGAGCATCATGCTATGCATAAATACGTAGTTTTCAGTTGCCTTGAATTGAAAGAACTGATGATGTAAGTAATATCGAATATCATTATAATTAGATATACATAACATAACTTGCCAACAAAAATATAATTTTGTGCTTAGAAAATGCAAAGATGAATTAAGAGGTCAATATTCACAAATGGATGAGAATTTCATTGATATGACGTTTTAATCTACATTTCCTGATTGGTTAAAATCAAATGTAAGTTTTTTAAATGGTTGTAAAATTAATTTTTTTACATACAGTTTATGATGTATAAATTGTTCACTTACCATGTGTATTTACTTAATAGATTTTTCATTCCAATCAAATGGTGTTACGCATCAACTATATTTACTTGCACAAGGACCAAGTTATTTAGTGGAGTGTTACAACGGTTACTTTGTAAATGGTTATAAGTTCCATCATGCAGTATGGAAAGCATAAAAACAATGAATAGTGGCGTATGTGCGAAAGGAAGTTGTTATGATGATCTAGAAAGTGATTATTATGGGATGATTAAAGAAGTTATTAAGCTGATATAACTTGGAGAGGAGAACGAAATTTTTATGTTCAATTGCGATTGGTTTGACACGCTATCAAGAGATGGGATAAGAGTGCACCATAAAAATGGATTGATTGAAGTAAATAATAATTTTCAACATCAAATAGAAGAGGTGTTTGCACATCATGCCTACCTGGAAATACATCAAACGAATGGTTAACTATGATTAAAACCACTGCAAGAAATCATTTTTCACTTATTGCATACAACTCAGAGGAGAATACAGATGTGTATCAAGCAGACGGGATATCTCGACCCCCCACTGTTATTTCGGATGATAATCTTGATCAACCATTAATAATCGAACAATATGAAAACATTGATAATGAAGAACTGGTTCATGAAATGGAAACGCCCGAGAGCAATAGTGATGATTCAGAAGAGGATATAGAAGCTGATAGCAACGACGATGACGTTGATGCAAGTGATGATGAAGAGAGTGATGGTAAAGTAGCCATTGAGGTTGAATACTCTCCCGAGCAGCAGTAAACTACTATTAGATGCTATGATTATTGTTTTTTAATTTCTTATTGTCCACGAATAATTTTGTTATCATCTTCTATTGTTTGAAACATGGTACATTACACGTTGGAAAATGTTTCTAGATTACTTACTAGTATTTCTTCCAATCTAGATTGCATGCATATGTAAGTAATATATTTTACATTTATGATGATTTTTAATGAATATATATTTTATTCAGCTCACTGCTCTATGGGCTATATCAGTGATTGATTTCTAAGTGTCATCGTAAACCTAATTGGTTACTTCCAATTACGTAAATAAATATTTCAAACCGCACTCAAAGGTAAATTCAAAAAGTAAAATAGTAATAGTACCCTACACAAATCTTTTTTCCTTTATCTAGAAACTTTTGACAATATCATATGCTAGTGAAGATTAACTCATTTACTTAATCATATATTCCGCTACTATTTTATCTCTATTCAAGTTAATATAGATTTTCATTTGGATTTAGCGTACATTTATTTTTATTATGCACGTGACATAAAAATTAGAACTTTAGTTAATAAATATATTGGGTATTGTTCTATCTTCTAACATACAATATGGAATTTTTAGCATACAGGTATACACCATAATATTGCTGACAACACCAACGACAAAGCTTAAACTTCATTATAGTGCATACTTCACCGACGTGCTTCGGTGAGAGTTTTTATCCTTTGCTTTTTAATTATAACATAAATATAAATGATCTACTTATGCTACGATAATGATTCTTTATCTAAGCTTTATCCAATATTCGACATTATATTATTCGATTGTAATATGCCAATTAAAGCAATTAGTTTGCATACTGATTTCAAACAAAAGGTTTGTGGTTTAATATGTTTTTAGCAGTGATATATAACATAATAAAGTGAGAAATAGAGAACTATTTGTTGCATCTTTGTCAACTGGTATCATTTTTTTAAAACGGTACTAACAGTAATGATGATATTTTGCACTAATGGGATTTTGTAAAGGCTTAATGATAGGTACAAAGTTTAGAGGCGTCACTAGACAGGTAGTTAGTACAGGATGTAGACAAATCTCTGGAATATCTGTACGAAATGATAGTTTATCTAACATCGATGTAAATCTATCATACATATGTGAAGGTGGAATGGAACCCATGGTAGGAATTGGAGGAGGGCAATGCGTTGAAAGAGAAGAAAGAGCACACTCATCGACTTATGAGGATAGAGTAGCAAATATTGCGGAAGTTTGAGGAGATCAAGATTTTGAAGCAGAAATAGGTGTCTAAGAGGGAAATGATGCATTAAAAATTAGAGAACATGAGGCGGATGGAGTAGAGACAGAAGATATTGTTGATGAAAGGGAGTATATTCCGATCATAGGATATGATACTCCAATTGATCCTCTTCCGCAAGAAAGGCCACTTGAATGGAAAGGAACTTAGTAAGTTTTACATAACTTTACATTTATATTAAAAAATAACATATATTGAATAGTTTATATTTCTTTTGATTATTATAGATTTAAGAATAACTCCGCTGCACGTCTTATTGGATCTATCTGGGATATGTGATTTACCGAACCATGGTATGCATTTTTGAAAGTTCCCCAGGAGAAAAGACTGTTGTTATTTAATGAGTTTAAGGTATCTCAATATTTCAGACTCTTTATTAAACAAATGTTCAATTTGTAACATTTCCCTATATTCATTTTTAAAAACTACAATCCTTATTTTTTAAACTACTTACCCCTTTATGCAATTCATGACATTCAAGTTATGCACGTCTTTCTACATTTTCATTTTGTTTCTCAAGTGCACTTATAATTTCACTTTGCACACTATCATTACATTATACGTAATCCATTGTGTGATTTACCAATGACTAGGTGAAAGCAAATTTTCTTAGCAACGGATTGCCGACCGACTATTCATGATTAGATTCTCTTTTTGCATAGCCACTTGAAGCTATTTGTCAGAACCTCTATAATTAACTTCTATTGTAACAATTTGTTGACCTTGATAACAATAAGTTTAATTTAATCTCAAGTTAGCTGCAACGTGTGTGCGTGTATGAATATACAATTACTAGGTTGCAGCTAGACCACCGACGAAGCAATTTGCAGCATCTTAAATTTTAATTTCAATCATCTTGCTTTAATTTTGTAGAGGGCATACACTTAAGACATTATTCATGAGCATAAAGTTTATGAGATGTGTTAAAAGATAGCAGCTTCTATCTTGAAAAAAAAAACTAATTGTGCATGACAAAGAGATAAAAGATTGAAGCAAACCACAAAGATAACTGACATTCGGGATATCCTGCATGGATACAGGCAGATGTATGGAATAAAATGATTGATATTGAATGGCACAAAAGCACATATGATGACAAATATCAAAAGATGAGAGCCAATCGTTTGTCACCAAAAGAAGGGACACACACATCACACCGTTGGATCTGTGTCCATTGTTTCGTATGACGCGCAAGTGGTATGTATTTAATTAAAAGTAACAAAATAACTTCATATTTTTATGAGTTGCATTGTGTTTACTCAATCTCATATTTGAATTCAGATTACATTTGTCTCTCTGAAATATGAAATTTCAACCTGCTAAACGTGTCGCGACTTACAAATTTATAAGGCTACTTTACAATAATTTCATTTTTACTTTTAATCATTTTAAAAATTGAATAAATTTACATATAGTTCTTTGTTTATGATTTTGTTTTAAAAAAACTAATGTCCATGGATAGGCCAATAAAGGAACAGTCGACATTGTGGATAATTTTGACTTACCTATTTATAACTTATTTTATTCAACATTGTGTTCGCTTTAAAAATTAACCTGAAATGTAAGATTGATTTATGCATTGCTGACATTTTTTCCATTTAAATGCATCACTAGCATTTTGTGATGTGCTCAATTTGTACTTATTCTCCTCCCTATTTCAACTGCTGTTGTACTTTTTAACATTGCAGTTTTGACTATTTTACAAAAATAAAACAAAAGCAATGAACCACCTTAACACCCATAGTTTTTTCTGGCACTTTTCACTCTTCTTTATTTATTACAGTTTCTGATCAACTGAGATAATACGAAGACCCATTACAATGCAACAGCCATAGTAAAATATCTCCATCCTTCTATACAGATTTCCTTTATAACAATAGTGTTATACTGTAGTATTATTTATCTCTGTTCATTAAAGTCTACCAGCTGTTAGCAGTTACTTTTGATTCCTATACAGGTTCCCTATATTGCTCAAAACCATTTTGAAATATCTACCACATAGTAACATAAAAATAGAAAAGTAAAAATATTAATAAAACTTGTGTTAATTAGTTGATATGTATGGAAACCGAGAGAAAATTTTCCTAAACATATAATGATCTGTGGACCTAATTATTTATCAGATTTGTAGGTGTTCAACATTTAATTTACCATATGCTCATAAACATCATATTCGACATCATATTAGCTGTTCCATATAAAAATAGCAAATTAGTAAATAAATAGTTCATTAATTCTCTATTGCAATTTTAAATGCTACTTTCCTTGTCCAATAACTAGTACAATACTCAGAACTACATATTAGGTAGAAGGTGGGAATTAAAAAATCCATCTATGTTTCTCATTAGTATGGGAAAATAGAAAATACTAACATATTTAAAATGCTACTTCTCTGCATGCATACTAAGGCCAACTCCTGAATCAAAAAATCATATTTGTATATGCATATAGTTTTTTGATCATAGCACAAATGCTTGCTGCATTATCCGATATTTTACTAATCTCTATATCATTGATTTATAGGAACTTGAGACAGGTAAACCAATGAGTTTCGAGGAAAGTTTCAAGGTTTCGCACACTAAGAGAGAGAAAGCTAAGGAAAAGGGTAAAGCAAAGCGAGCTTCAGTATCAACTTGCGATTTGTTAACAACAAGTCACAGAAAATCTATGTGAGTTACTTTAAATTTTATTAATCTTGTTATGTTCTTTTGTAGGTTGAGATCTAAACTAGTTCCATTGTTCGTCATTGGAATTAGTCATTGAAATTAGCGTGCATATTTTCTTACTACGATAGCACAAAGTTTTGGCTTTAGTGCTTATGAAGACATTATAAATCAAGCCTTGTTCTTGAGACAGTATAACTTATAGGTTGTATTACTCAACCTGAAACATTATTGCCAAACAAATTGTACATTTCATGTAAACCGATAAATTTCATGCAACTCAGTTTGTTTGGTGCCTATTAACTAAGTTAAAAACTCAGTTAAGTCAAATTTTTAACTAGTTTAAAACCAAGTGTAACTTTGATAAAAAAGGAGTTAACCAAGAAATTAAACTCGGTTTTAAACTGTGGTTGAACTCAGCATAAACCGAGTTTTAAAATCTGTTTAAAATCGAGTTTTAAAATGAGTTTAAAATCGAGTTTTAAATTAAGTTTCTTAGTTTAAACTGAGCTTTAAACTTAGAAAAATCGAGTTTAAAACTTAGTTTTAAAATGAGTTTTAGCTCATTTAAACTCAGTTTAAAACTCAGACAAAGTTTTAAACTCAATTTCTGAGTTTAAACTGAGTTTTAAACTCAGTTTGTAACTGAATTTTAAACTGAGTTAAAAACGTAGTATTTAAATCTCAGTTATCAAACAGCTAATTTAAATTTAGTTTTAAATTCAATTTAAAACTAATTTAAACTCAAAGCTTAAAACCGTAGTTTTAACTAAGTGTAAATTCGAGTTTTGAACTCAGTTTCTAAGTTTAAACTGGGTTTTAAACTCAAAAAAAATGAGCTTACAACTCATTTTTAAACTGAGTTTTAGCTCGTTTTAACTCGGTTTAAAAATCAGATAGAGTTTTAAACTCAGTTTTTGAGTTTAAACTCATTTTGAAACTGAATTTTAAACTCACTTTAACACTGAGTTTAAAACTTAGTTTTTTTATCTCAGTTATAAAACAACTAATATACTTAAGTTTAAATTAACTCTACTAACTTAAAACACCTCTAGTGTTTGGATGGGAAAATTCTCATTTTGTTTATCCAGTTGGTAAAAGCATAACGTCCTAAAATCTCATTTTTAAACTTAAGTAAATAACACCTAGTTAATAAGAATTTTACTCCATGCTGCATAATTTTCACATTGCATAATCTTAGTTTTAAACTTAAGTAAATAAAAAGTTTAATTTATAAGTTATCCTTCTCAACAATTTACTCCATATTGCATAATATATTCTTTTTTATAACAATATACCTAAAAGTTAAATACTATATTTTCTTCATAATTTTCGCTTCGAAAGGAAACATGAGCATAGTGGCATGATTCAATATTATATAACACAAAGCCTATCAAAAATGGTACAGTTGATAAAATAAGTATAGGGTAAGATGAAATGTAAATAACTCAAAGCTTGTTAAAAATAAAGAGCAGAGAAATATATGGACCACCGGATCAATATTATATATGTATAAAATGGACTTCATACTACAAACGAATTTTAGATAGAGTGGAGTACCACTGCTGCTTGGCTCATACTTTCTACCAATTAAAAGCAAATAAAATTTGATTTTGTTATGAATATTATGACCTATATATATATATATATATATATATATCCTTGTAGCTTTCGTCTTATGGGATGGGATACTACAAGCAGTTTGTTACAAGTCCTAACATATGTTTGAAGTCATGTGGCAAATGATATTATTTTTATTGTACCTGTTCCTATTACTGTTTATTCGAATTATCGATTATGCTGCATATTTCAGAATGTAGGCTGTCACTTGCCTAAATCTACTGATTGTGGAATCAAGTCATATACATGACTTCTTGAATTATACATAAGCTTCACATATTTGGAGGAAATCACCAGGTATCAATGTTTAATGAGTAATTAGGTAATATTAAACCAGTTTACAAATCGAATTCAACAACCCAACTTACAAACCTAGTTTATAAACTGAGTATAGGCTCAGTATGAGCCTAATTTTAATCTCTGATTAAAATTTGAGTTACATCAGTTCGGTACTGAGTTTACACTTAGTTTGAAAACTAATATTAAACTTTGATCACAATAAGTCACATCAATTTGATTGGCATTTGTAAGTACAATTAGCACAGTAGCTGGTCCACACTTTTAACTTTTGTTTGCCAAAATTTTAAATTTATCTCATTTATTAGTGTATGTCAAAATAAAAGCTTAGATGATGCTATATAACAAGCCTATATGTTGTTACCCTATTAACCTTTTCAGGAAACATATATGAAGAAAAAAGACGAGCTACAAGAAGATGAAAATGTGTGGAATCCAAGACTTTGGGTTGAGTCATTTGGAGGCCTTACAAGAGGAAGGGTTTACTGAGCACCTTATGTTGATTCAAATACTATATTGCGTAACAGTTCTCAATCCAACTGTCTAGCAGATCATGTAAATCAAGAACAACTTGTAATGTCCAGTGGCATGTTATTAACATCGGAGCTTAAATCGGTAATAGAAAGAGAAGTGCAATTGAGGGTAACTAGCTTTCTTGGTTCAATTAATCCGACCAATCTTCAAAGCATAAACCAACAATCATGGTCATTCAACCAACCATCCGGTCAAACACAACACTTGGGTCAGTTCTCTGTACAGCCGCCAAGTCAAGTCCCACAACTGCTTGCTCAGCCATTCGCGCCACCATCTGCTTAATCGTTACCACAGCCACCAAATCATGTGTTGCAGCACCTCCTCAACCATTTCTACAACCTTCAAGTTATCTCACGCAGTCATCGTGTCAAGTCCTACAACCATGTGATCAACTGTTTCCATAAATTCCTAACCATAGCCTGTAGCCATGAGGTCAGTCTTCTCAACCGCTTTACTAAATGATACAACCATTAGTTCCTTGTCAACGAACACCTGAACAATATCAAACAATGCATGTGCCTTTTTAATCAACTTTTGGAAACATTTCAGAACAAGTTGGATCTTTCATGCAACTATTGAGACATATAACACAAGATCAACCCAATCATAGTCAACTTGGAAATAATCAAGCATCAAGCACTCAAGGAAATTTTCGATCGCAAAATGAAAATGATGAATGAATTACATGTTAGCTTCTGAAAGTTTAAAGCAGGCTCTGTTGGAATTGTCTTTTCTTTTAAACTTCTATTTTAGTTTATGTTTTGTTTGGATTTGTTTCAAGATTATAGTTTGTAGAGTCCAAATTAGATATGCTGTTTTTTAGATCATGATATATATGCTTCGAATATTCTATAATTTGCTTATCTTGCAATGAACTGCAGCTTGTACTTTGTATGGTCCAACTTGTATATTCTGTAGTCTGTAGGTTACTCTTTTGTACATGAGCTGCAAATTTAACATTTATTTTTCTATTTGTTCTATTAGACATTGTATATTTTCTACTCATTGATCTGTAATGAAAAGTATAATAAAATTTGAAAATCTATAGAGTGGATCGTGTAGTGCATATGCAAGTATATGTGACGAACTATATGATGCAACCAAGATAAAATTAATCTAGGTAAATCTAGAATAAGCACAACAGGATTTTATACTGGTTTGGACCTCCCGTCCTATGTCCAGTCCCGAAGCTCCCCTTCGGAATTCAACTATCAAACACCCTCACTTCGCCTAGAGTAATAGGCTAGGTTACAATAGCTTGTTCTTGTCAAGTATGTGATCTATAACACGGATATTGACTATTAAGTACAAATGCTTCCAATATATATACCTAGAGAGTATTGATTGAGGAGATCTGAATATATGAAAGAGTGAAATACAAGTATAGATTGCTAGAGATCGAGAATACAATAGAGTATGTGAGTAAAGAGCGCAAGTAAGTAAAAGTGAGTTCTTTATATATAGTGGTAGAGAGATTCCTTGAGTAGTTGCATCCATTAACAAGTGCTCTATAGTTGCTTCTGATGGTGATGAAGAGTTGCAGCGAAGAGAAGCGAAGATATCTTTTTAAATGTGCCAGTTGTCATTTGGATTTTAAATTTCGAGTTCAGAATCAGACGTATGGTATTTGTTTCAGACCCTCTGACTCTGTGTACATTTTTTGTATACAGTAGTCTTTTAGACATCTGACTGCATCAACCAGACGTCTTATCCCATCTGTTTTGTATTCCAGAGGATTTCTTCAGATGTTTGGCTAGTTCATCCAGAGGTCTGAAAACTGTGCATGTTTTTTTTTGTGCATCTATCTTGTTGCTCCATCGATCCTATCGACTTGTAGTCTCTTGTAATGTTCTTTGAGCCTTGTTCTCGTCTTTCTGGTGATGTTATTCTAGCAAGTGCATGTGTATATATATATGTATATTCGATTTCCATTGTATAGTTGTTATCATCGAAACCATAGATTTGATTTCCTAACAATCTCCCCCTTTTTGATGATGACAACTATACGGTGTACATATATATAATTTATAAATCTCCCCCTAATATGTGCTTAGTTATATTTTATATATATATATATATATATATCTCCCCTATTGGCATTATCAAAAAGAATTCTAACTAATTAAAAGTTAAAATAGTAGCCAATCGTTAAAGATATATACAGAGATAACACACAAAAAGAGAATTTCATTAATAATTGTAACTGAGTACATTTATAGATTTTTCAAGTGTACATAAGATGAATTCCAAAAGTCTATGAGTCTTTCGTGAAAGCTTTTTCTTGATGATCTCCTTTATCTTCTTTTTGAGAAGAGCTAGGTTGCTTTGTAGGAGATGTCAGAGCTTGTTTTAGAGGTTCATCTTTCTCAAAAAGTTTGGATTGTTTCGAAGGAGGAGAAGGCATTGGGGTTGGCCAATCTTCAGAAGGGGGTGTCGAACCATGAACCCTTTGAGGAACCTCTTTGAGAACCAATAATACAATTGAAAGCGATGTTTCAACTGTTGCTAGACGTGTGGCAAAAGTTGTTTCAAAGCTATCAATACGTTTAGCCAATTTTTTTTGATTTTGAGACAAGATATGTTGATTTCGAAGAGTGAGATCTCCAATGCTTTCATTTGGATTTGTTTCTGTTCAAGTTTCTAAAATCTCATCCTGGCTTGTACAATCAAATGGTGTAGGAGGAGGACGAGTTGTCTCATAATGTTGTTCCTCCTCTTGTGATGGTTCATGGTGTGGTTGGATGGAGGCCCAACTTGTCTGGCTTGACGATTGTGCGTCCAATCTTTAAAAGATATAAACTATGGAGGAATTTTCGGTAGGTGCATTAGTGAGAAAAAATTTGTGGAAGCATATTTTCGAGAGATTTCTTCAAAAGTTGATAAGTAGGAGGGGATGTTGTGAGCACGTAGAAGTCTCATGATGTATATGGGGTAGATAATTGATGGCCGCGATCGAGTCCAAAATTGTTTGAGCTCATCAAAAATAAATTTGTCCCTATTCACCATTGTTCCGCTAAATATAGCATATAAAGCTTTGTGTTCTAACTCTGTTATCTGCTCATGACTTCCCAGACGTGGAACGATGGTGTTAATAATCATTCGAGTGAAAAGTCTTGCCTTTGGTCATAGATATTTGGATGCAAATTTAAGCATTTCATTCTCCCATATTT
Organism: Allium cepa; assembly: GCA_030765085.1. Taxonomy (NCBI): domain Eukaryota; kingdom Viridiplantae; phylum Streptophyta; class Magnoliopsida; order Asparagales; family Amaryllidaceae; genus Allium; species Allium cepa. Next base: position 705,106,549 of record CM060938.1, read on the forward strand.
GATGTGTTATACTGTTCTTTGGTTTGAAACACATATCAAGAATAGTATATAGATCTTCGCCCGTGTCGGAACATACAAAAATTAGTAAAAAGATCATTTTCGAATTCTCCACCGTGATCACTTCGAATATTATTAATTTTCAAATCCATTTGTGTTTTAATTCTTTTAGCAAATATTTTAAACATACCAAAGGTGTCACTTTTATGTTTTAAAAATAAAGTCCATGTATATCTTGAAAATCATCAACTATTACGAAAACATATTTGTTGTGATTTATAGATTGTACTTGCGTTGGACCAAATAAATCTAAATGTAATAATTCTAATGGTTGTTTTGTAGAAATATTATTTTTAGATTTAGAAGAACTTTTCTTTAGTTTTCCAATTTGACAATCATCACATAAATTTTCTACTTTGTAATTTATTTTAGGTAAACCTCTAACTAGCTCATATTTTGCTAATTTATTAATATATTTAAATTAATATGACAAAATCGTTTATGCCACATCCATGGATAGTCATGTTTGGCATTAAACAAAAATTTGAATTTTTATTTATATTCATGTTTAAGACATAAATATTTTTGTTTCTAAAACCCTCAAATATAATTTTTTTATTATTATCTAAAATGTTACATCTATCTTTTTCGAAGTTGATTTGAAAACCTTTATCGCATAAGTGACTAATACTTAGTAGGTTGTGTTTTAGATTTTCTACTAATAAAATATTTGTAATAATAAGTGAGTTAGAAATACCAGAGTGGACGACTTCTCCAATGCCCACGGTGTATCCTTTTGAGTTATCTCCAAAAGTTACTGTTCCACCATCGATGTATGTTATATTAAAAAAAAAATTTGAATTTTCGGTCATATGCTTAGAGCATCCGCTATCTAGTATCCACTTTTCTTTTATTTTTATTTTGGGTACCTGCAAAATAAAATTTGTTTTAATTGGTACCTATATACTTTGTTAGGGTCCTAGATGTTAGGAGAAGTAGGTAGCCATACCCAAGATGGTTTGGTACCTTTATGAATATAGTTCTTATTATAGACTACATTCTCTAAGAAATTATTAATATGTTTTAGTCTAATCAAATTATTATTTGTCTTAGCAATCCAAATTTTATATTTTTGGTATTCATATTAGACTTAGGTAAACTTTTAGTCTTTTTATAACTATATTTTTTATCATCGTTTCCTTTTTATTTAGGAGTATTTTAAATCCTATTCCATTTCTATTACCTGATGTTTTTGAGGTTTTAATAAGATTTTCCGAATCCTCTTTTCCTTTATTAAATTTTGAAACATTATTTGTAATTTATCTAATTTTTCTTTTAATTCTAAATTTTTAATTTTCTATATTTCAATATTACTCTTCAAGTTGAGATTTTCTTTTAACAAGTTATTCTTTACTATTTTAGTTTTATCAAAATCAATAGTGATAGCCTCATTTTCGACCAAATTATTTTTAATTTTTTCTTGAGATAATTCTACTTCCTCTTCTAAAATAATTTTTAATCTTTTAACATTCCTACTTCATGTTCTAATTTATTTATTTTGGTTATATGTTCTTTGTTCAATTTTTTAATTTGTCTAAATTTATCATCTAATTCCATGCTAAGTTCTAATAATTCGTCATAGCTAAGTTCGGGACATACCTCATCAGTTTGTGCCATATAACACACATTATCTTGTTCTCCTTCACCATCGCTATCACTATCTGATGATGATGGAGAATCCGAATAATCTCATGTTACTTTGAAAGCCTTCTTCTTTTTGAACTTTTCAAATTTGTTCTTCTTTTTATCATTGTTGAGCTTGGGACAATCTTCCTTCATATGTCCAAATTGATCACATTCATAGCATTTGATTGATGTTTGACTTGTTGAGCTTGATTTACCTTCTTTCTGAAATTTAGTCGTTTTCCTAAACTTCTTGAATTTGTTGTAGTTTTTGGCAATAAATACAATTTCTTCTTCATCTAAGTCGGTGTCTTCATTTTTTGCTGGGAATGCTATGTTCTTCTTTTCCGAATTTAGTTCTTTTCGTGCCTGAAAATTAGCTTCATAGGACATTAAATTTTCTATCAACTCTTCAACTCAGAATGTTGAGAGATCATTAGCTTTATCGATAGCTAATACTTCTTTCCAACTCTGAAGTTAAAGAATTGAGTATTCTAGATACTAAATCAAAATTTGTGAATTTGACTCCAAGTGCCAATAAATCATGTTGAATGGTTTGGAATCTTGAGTACATATCTACTATAGATTCATTTTGTTTCATTTTAAATGAAGAGAATTGATTTTGTAAAATTGAAATCTTAGTTTATTTAACTTTATTTGTGCCTTCGTATGTAACTTGTAAGGTACGCCAAATATCAAATGCAGTGTTACATAACATGATGCGTGAAAATTCATTTTTATATAGCGAGCAAAATAAAACATTCATAGCTTTGGCATTATAAGAAGTTGCCTTTTTTACGCATTGGTCCATATGTTCATAGCAGTAGTAGGTGCTTCATATTTATCTTGAGTGGCTGACCAAATTTCTAGTCCATTGGCTTCAATAAAAAATTTCATACGTGTTGACCAATATGCATAGTTAGAGCCTAAAAAGTGGGGGTCGTGCTGTGGATTGTCCTTCTTGAAAAATACTTGTCATATTAAAGTGATTCAAAAACGTGTTACTGTACTTTGATCAAACTTGCTCTGATACCAATTGAAAGTCTACAGAGTGGATCGTGTAGTGTATATGCAAGTATATGTGACGAACTATATGACGCAACTAAGATAAAATTAATCTAGGTAAATATAGAATAAGCACATCCGGATTTTATACTGTTCGGACCTCCAGTCCTACGTCCGGTCCCCAAGCTCCCCTTCGGAATTCGACTATCAAACGCCCTCACTTCGCCCGAGGGAATAGGCTTGGTTACAATAGCTTTTTCTTGTCAAATATGTGTTCTGTAACACAGATATTGACCATTAAGTACAAATGCGTCCAATATATATATCTAGAGAGTATTGATTGAGGAGATCTGAATATATAGAAGAGTGAAATACAAGTATAGATTACTAGAGATCAATAATATAACAGAGTATGTGAGTAAAAAGCGCAAGTCAGTAATAGTGAGTTCTTTATATACAGTAGTAGAGAGATTCCTTGATTAGTTGCATCCATTAGCGAGTGCTCTATAGTTTCTTCTGATGGTGACGAAGTGTTGCAGTGAAGAGAAGCGAAGATGTCTTTTCAAATGTATCAGTTGTCATTTGAATTTTAAATTCCAAGTTCAAAATCAGACGTCTGGTATTTGTTTCAGAAGTCTGACTCTTTGTATTTTTTGTATACGTTAGTCTTTTATATGTCCGAGTGCATCAACCAGTCATCTTATCCCATCTATTTTGTATTTCAGAGGATTTCTTCAGAGGTTTGGCTAGTTAACCCAGATGTATGAAAACTGCGCATGTTTTCTTTGCGCATCTGTCTTGTTGCTCTGTCGATCCTATCGACTTGTAGTCTCTTGTAATGTTCTTTGAGCCTTGTTTCTGTCTTTCTACTGATGTTATTCTAGCAAGTGCCTATAAATATAAATATATATGTATATTCGATTTCGATTGTATAGTTGTTGTCATCGAAGCCAAAGATTTGATTTCCTTATAAAATTATGTTTCATTTTTCTGTCTAATTGTTTTATAATAACCACTGTATTTATGATTGAATTGAAACCTTGAATATGGTCTCTATAGTTGTACAAGAGACCCATAAAATTGTCTCTAAATAGTTTTTAATGTAGGTGTGTATTTGAGACCATTTGTGAGGTTACTAATATTTTAGAGACGAATGTTTGTGGTCTCTTTTATTTAGAGACCTGATTTTAGAGACAATACTTATCAATCTTAAGTTGGTTACAAATATAAATTAGAGACAAAATCATGCATTTAGAGACAAAATATAGGAGTCTTTAAATATCCTTCTTTTGTAGTGAAAATTCAAAAAAAAAATCCTTCACTGATTTCCATCAGCAACATAAGCTGTTATCAATGAAACGTGATGAATATATTGGTTATCACCAAGTGCATATATTGCTACAGTATTCTTAAACATATCCCGGTAAAATAACATTTTTTATTTGCGTGTTTGGGTTCGTAGTATCATACAATATCTTTTTTTCCCATTCCTTTGAAAAATAATGCAACTCCAGCCACCACAGGCTGGGTAAGGCAAGATCTGTTTCACTAACATCTAAAATTTAATCTCAATTGTATACATATATTCATTTGTGCACTGCACTAACTTCAACATATTGTCAATGACAGTCCACGTTTAGATATAATGGGGTTGGTTTTTCTATAAAAAATTTTTACTATGAAAAATACTAATAAAAATAGCCCTCTCAAAAAATTATATAGTAAGTCGACCATTGTAGCGTTTTATTGTTTTAACCTTCCTATAATCTCTGCTAATCTCCTTTTTTAATCTATAATCAAAATCAATAATTAAATAATCAATGGAGCAATTAAACACAAATGAAATTCCTCCAAGCTAGAAAGAAAGTAGATTAATTTCTATTGAAGAAAAGCATACATAATGTAGATTATATTTAACAAATCAATTAGGAATTTTTTTATTTCTAGGGTTTTATGTATAGGATTTTAAAGCTTTTTAATTGGGTTGGGTCTTTGCTAAACATAGGTGTTGTATTCACATATGTTTCGCATAAAGGGTGGACGGTTGCATCCGTTTTGTAGGTCTCTTATGATTAATTTCATGACTTTGCTTATTAATACCCGATTTTGGATTTCGGCTCACTCATTATTAACTTTTGGACTTTACTTATTAATGCTCAAGTTAGGGTTTCAGATCTATTATTATTAATTTTTGGATTTCATCTATTAATTCTCGAATATGAATCTGGGACCTCCATTATTAATACCTTTATCATGGGACTCTGGACAACATTTTGTTAATACCCGAGTTTGGGTTTTAGGTCCTTTACTATTAGTTTTTTTTAATTTGTTACTTCTCGAATCATGGTTCCAAAGCAGTTGATATAGATATTTCAATGGATTTTGGTTTTCAATTAAAATTTTGAGTTTGTCTTACCAATACCCGAATCAGGTTCACCAGTTTATTACTATTAACCTTCGAACAACACTTATCAACATCCGAATCTCGGTTTCAGTATTATTATTTTTTCCAATGGTTGTTTCTAAATACCTATTATTTACCCCCTAATAAATATTCATGGTCTTTAGTGACTTACTCCAGAAGAAAACTCCCGCACTTCAATTATAAAGGTTAGATTTAGACTATACGCTTGGTTTTCTATTAATACAACAGAGGTTTAGTTCGTAAACTTCTGTTGTTATTACCAAAATTGGATGGTGGACTACAATTATTGATGGATAGGACATTTTAGACTCCAATCATTTACAACAGTGGATTCCTTATCACTTATTAACTCCATATTATGGTCAATTAATCTTCATTGTTTCCAAACTTAAAATTTGAGAATTTTATTATACCAACAACTTTTTTAAATACGAATAAATCACTGAAATAATTTTATATAAATTTTGAACTAACCATAGAGAACGTTGTTTACTTTAAACTTTGCAGGGATATGTGTCATTAAAGATAGAATAGTACAAAAGGAAAGCATTTAAATTTTTATCCTAAAGAATAAAAGTTTCTTTCATACAACGGGAGGGGGGAATGTTGACCATAAAATTCACTTAAGAATAAAGACGTGAAAGAAGATTCATGAAAAGTGCTCCGCAACACAAGAATTCAAGACAAGGGTTTCACCTTAGTTCAAAAACAGTGTTTCGAAGATATTGACATAGCTTTCGAAGAGGTTAGGACGGAGTCGCAAGCAACTGATGCACCTACAACTGTCAAGTAAAACAAGAGCTTTTGAAGGAGTGGAAAAGAAGGCAAAGCCACCCTTCTACCTTAGTTGGACCTTCCGACGTAGTCAAATCCACATATATGAGAGAGCCTAGTATGAGTTCGAAACACCTTCGATTGTAATGGACAACATCCCCACATACAAGAACCAAACCCTATAAAATTATTGGTTTCGCCATTGTCAATCTTCCACTTAAAGAATTTTACCAACATGCACCTTTCGGCAGCAAGAATAACCCATTCGAAATGTTTGGAACCTTTCGAAAACATAAAAAACTCCACATGAAGACAAGTGACCTTTCATAATGATCTAGCCGTCACCTGCTAATCCTTTCAAAACTATACACTAAACTAAAGCAACCAAAAGGGGTCTCGAAGAAGAAGATGGTGTTAGGGTTGCATCCGCTTTCATTAAAGCAATATAATAGGGAACCTTGATCCTTACACCACATACCTTTCGAACGAGTCAAAAGGTTTCAAAGTAACGTGAAACCAATATTGGGGTGTTTTAGAATAACTTTCACTGCTAGTACACTATTGACGAAGGCGAGAGGGTTAACTTAAGCATAAAAAGAGACCCAAGCAGCCGCTTTCAAGGCCATGAAAGCGAAAGGATGAAGGAGAAAGGAAGGAGAAAACCCTTATGACGGCTTCGACCATGTCGAAGCCTTATTAGATAGAAAGAAAAGAAGAACAAGAGATAAAAGCACCAGTAAAACCATTAAAAAAAGTTGAAGAGATGCAACAGCCAAAGATTAAAAGTATAGAGACCTTTCGAAGGGGTCAAAGGGGTCAAAAGCACAATTTAGCTTCAATAAACACCTTTCGAAACAAGTGCTTCGCATGCATGAAGACCTTTTAAAGGAACTAAAGCAACACCTTTCAAATAGAATGCATAACAACCTTTTATATGCACGCCAATCCTTTCAAGTCAAAAGGTTCCAGGTTGGCCAGAGTTAGAAAAAGAAGTTCTTTCCTAAGAAAGTGACACCAATCGAAATGGGTCCAGGTGTGGTAGAGTTAGAAAAGGAAGTCCAGGTGGGGCAGAGTTAGAAAAGGAAGTTCTTTCATAAGAAGGGAGCCTAGAAGGTTGGAGCCATGAAGAAGGGAAAGTCAGAAGTTATCTGTTTTAAGTGCGACAAGAAAGGGAATTTTGTGAATGAATGTCGTTCCGGAGTGGCAAAGAAAGTGACCAGGAAGAAGAATATTGAATGCTTCAACTACGATCAGATTGGTCGTTATAAGAGCAAATGAAAGGAGCCTACTATGGTGGAAAGAGCAAAGCATATGCATTGGAGCCAGCTACCTCGAGACCCACGATAAGGGAAGAAGGGAAAGCAATGTTAGGAGGTGCGCTTTTGATTCTTGATATGGCAGTTAGTGTTCTGTTTGATACTGGTGCGTCATATTCTTTTATATCTCATTGTTTGGTAGGTAAGCTTAACCTAAAACCCCCATACCTGGTTACTTCCTTGAGGGTTGCAAATCCGATAGGAGTGTATGCAACACTCAGGATGAGATGCGACCACTTAAAGTTATACTTGCTAGGTCATATTTTGTTTGCAGTTTGCATGTGTTTGATTTCATTAGATTCGAATTTATTTTTGATATGGCTTGGTCAAGTAAGTTTGATGCTATGATATTATGCCATGATGGGAAAATATCGCTTTGACGCCTAGATTGTAGGGAGTAGATCATATATACTATAGAAATCCCTAGCTATGAGGTGAGTGCTTTGTTAGGTGTTGTGGAGATAGAAGATGATCTGAATCGGGTTTTTTTGGTTAGAGAATTACGGATATTTTTGAACCCATAGTAGAATTACCACCAAAATGACCTTTCAGCTTTGGATAGATTTGGTGCTTGGAGCAGAACTAGTAAGTAGACTGCCAAGAAGGATGACACCTACCAAAACGAGAAAGCTGAAGGTGCGGTTGGTAGATTTGGAAGGTCAGAATTCCATTATACCCAATACTTTACCTTAGGGAGACGACGCAGTATTTGCTAAGAAGTCAGATGGATCGTTAAGGTTATGTATGATTATCGTAAGTTAACAGAGAAAATGATAAAAAATCAATATCCATTGCCTAGGATAGATGATTTTTTTGCTCAGTTGAGTGGAGCCAAGATAATTTTAGCAACAAGTTTCCTTCAACTTAGAGTAGTAGAGAACTGTATTTCTTCGACAACTTTTAGAACTAGATATGGATCGTACGAATGGATGGTGATGCCATTCGAACTGACTAATTGACCAGCTTTCTTTGTAGATTTGATGAACCAGATTTTCGAGAGCACTTGGATTGGTTTTTACTGGTTTTTATAGATGATATTTTAGTGTACTCTAAGGATGAAAGAGAAGATGAAGTTCATCTTAGAGTAGTACTCAAAACGTTGAGGCAACATCAGCTGAAAGCTTCTCAAAATGTCATTCCTGGTAGAAGGAAGTGAAGTTTCTTGGCCATATAGTTTCAGGGAATGGGTTATCAGTGGATCCGGCTAAGATTGAGGCCATGAATAGTTGGAAGAGACCAGAAATGGTGACTGAGTTAAGAATTTTTCTACGGTTGGCTAGTTACTATTGGAACTTTATTAAGGACTTTCCATGCATAGCGGAACCAATGACCAAGCTAACTCGAAAGGATTTGAAGTTCATTTGGAACGATAAGTGTGAGGAGGCATTCTAGAAGCTGAAACACTTATTGACTAATTCACTTGTATTTGTTGTTCCAGAGGGGAATCAGGATTTGGTGGTGTACACGGATGCATGTGGGACTGGTTTAGGAGCCGTGTTAATGCAGAGGGGTAGTGCAATTGCCTATGCTTCTCAACAGATTGGACCACATGAAGTCAGATACCCAACCCATGACTTGGAGTTAGCTGTGGTGATTTTTGCACTGAAGGTGTGGGGACATTATCTTTTCGAAGAAAGATTTGAGTGGTATATGGATCGTAAGTCGTTGAAGTTTTTATTCTCTCAGAATGAGATGAACATGCGACATCAGAGGTGGTGAGTGTTCTTAGCTGCTTATGATTTCGATAAAGAGTACACACTGGGGAAAGGCAACAAAGATGCAGATGCACTAAGCAGAAAACAACAAAATGTGGCATTAGTAATGATAACTGAGTGGAAATATTTGGAAGCGTTTTCAACTTGTAAAGTACTGTGGGGAACTAATAGTTGTTCAAGTACATAAACTCTTTGTTATCATGTTTGGAAGTTCAACCAATTATGATCGAAGAGGTTGCTTCTAAACAACTAGAGGATCTAGTGTTGGTCGAACGGATCAGAAAGCCGAGAGATGGAACAAAGAGCGATGACGAAAGGATTTTATTCTTGACCAAAATGGATGGTTGAGAAAGAAAGGAAGATTGTGTGTTCTGAATGTGGGAGACATTAGGAAGGAAGATTTGGAGGAATGCCATCATTCGAAGCTCATTATTCATCCGGGAGGAACTAGGATCTATTAGGACATGAAGAGAAGTTTCTTCTAGGAAGATATGAAGAGGGATGTAGGCTTATGGGTGTAGAAGTGTTTGAACTGCCAACGAGTAAGACCCGCACATCATAGGCCAAGTGGGTTGCTTCAACCTTTGGACATTTCAGTGTGGAAGTGAGATTCTATTTCTATGGATTTCATTGATGGGTTGCCAAGGTCAAATAGTGAAAATGAAAGCATATGGGTCATTACGGACAGGTTGACCATTAGTTCCCATTTTATTCCAATTAAGTCAACTAGAACGCCACCTATGTTAGCGAAGTTTTTTATGACGATTGTAGTTAGATTACATGGAATTCCTTGTAGTATAGTGAGTGACTAAGATTCCTTGTTCATTAGCGAGTATAGGAAGAGTTTACAGGATACCTTAAGTACCAAGCTCAAGATGAGTACCACTTACCATCCATAGTCTGATGGGCAAATGAAGAGAGTTAACAAAGGCTTAAAGGATTTATTACGTGCCTTTGTGCTAGATTTTGGGAGATTATGGGAAGGCCGTCTGCATCTAGTCAAGTTTTCGTATAATAAAAGTTATCATGCTAGTATAGGGATGGCACCATTTGAAGCTTTGTACAAAAGGCCATGCAAATCTCAAGTTTGTTGGTTAGAGGCTGGGGATAGGTTGGTTCTTGGTCTGGATTTGGTTAGAGAAGCTATAGAAAAGGTTGAGTTGATTCGAGCTAGAACGAAGGAGGCTTAATCCAGGCAGAAGAGTTATGCGGATAAAAGACGGAAAGACTTAGATTTTTCTGTTGGAGAGAATGTTTTCATTAAGGTGTCACCGATGAGGGGTGTGTTTCGATTTAGGAAATCAAGAAAGTTGGCATCGAGGATGGTTGGACCATTTCGGATTATTAAGAGGATCAGGAAGCTCGCTTATAGAATAGAGTTGCCGAGCAGTTTGGTAGGAGTCCACGATGTTTTCCATGTTTCTCATCTAACGAAGTGCGTTCGAGATTCGGATACTACTATATCACCGATTGTGTTAGATGACTTAGTCGTAGAGCCGAATTTGACTATAGTTAGAAAGCCAGTTCGCATAGTCACAAGAGGTGAGAAAGGCTCAAGAAAAAGCAGTCAAATTAGTTAAAGTATAGTGGAATGAGGACGAAAAAGACTGTACTTGGGAGACTGAGAAGAGGATGAGAGATGCTTATTCGGATTTATTCGATGGTATGTTTTACCTTTGATTGTTTTGATGTGTACCTTATCATAATTTCGAGGATGAAATTCCTTAAGTAGGGGAGTCTGTAACACCCCATATTTTTAGTAAAATTATTTTGGATATTTAATTAGTTAAATTATATAAAACAATGTAAGATGATTAATGGATTGAGATTTGTGATTAAATAAGGGGTAGCCGTGCCATGTTAAACAAGTGAACTAAAGAATAAAAAGATAATAAATTGTTAGGAAACATACAAGGGAAAAATAGGAACAAGGAACATCCTTATACCCTAAACCCTTATCCCCTCAATGGTCACGTTTACTTCATTTTTCACAAATTAAAAATACGAGCTAAGGTCGGCCACCATTAGCAAGCTCAAGTGAAGATAAAACCTAGCATTTCAAGAGGGCGAATCAAATCACTTAATCAAGAGCAAATCTTACATCTTTAACCACGAAGCTAAGGTGAATAATGAATAATGGTTTTCCGTTTTCAGTATGAAATCCGAAAATGTTTTGCCATGTTTTGGACGATAAAATATGTATATATATGTTCTGGATGATTTCTCCTAATTCACGTAGATTCTGTGATATATTTTGATGCGAAAACCCTATTATATGACATCCAATTGGGTTGTGAATTTATATTTAGATTACAAACAATAATTTAGAAATGGATTTCAATTTTCATTTTCTGAATTAATGTGGAATTTATATGAATTTTCTAGTGAAGAAAATGCTATTTGGGGTTTAAAATTAATTACGACCAAATTATATTAGCATAAAGTATGAAATTTATATATGTTATAAAACATACTAGAAATGATTTTATGGAATTTTTGTTATATTTTTCTAAGTGTTTTAATGGATATATTAAATTATCTAAGGTATGTGACTTAAATGTTTTATATATTTATAAAAGGAGAAGTGGCATTTTGTAAACAATCCAAATTGTCATTTCTGAAAATTAGCAGTACTTTTGGTAAAGAAAAATTTGCAACTAGTCATAATTTGACAAAGAAGGCAGGTTAGGTACAAAGGATTAATTTAAAAGGTCAAATCAATACAATTTTTCCTGTTTCAATGCTTATGGCACCAGGCTTCCGACTCCTTACCTCTACCTTCGACTCCATCGGAACAAATGCACAGGGTATGGGATATCTTGTATGTAGTGAATTGGTTATAGGCAGAAGGTACTGGGTCAAAACCAAAGGTTCCCAGGGGATCAAAGCATGCTTTGTTTTAAATTGAAAATGCGCTTGCTTTTGCTTTCGAAGGAAGTGCTTTTGACATGGTTGGCTTTCGGCTGAGTAAAATGTTTCAAAAGGAAAGGTTTCGAATGGGTTGTGGTTTTTGTTTTGAATGAATGCTTTCAAAGGGGTCGACACCCTTGACTGCCGCATTTTACCTTTCGAACAAGATTGGTTTCGAAAGGGTTACCTTATTTTTAAAACCAAGTCGCTTCTCCAATGCCTTCAAAGTGATGGTTTCGACACCATCACTTCTTTACTAAGGAAATGCTTTCGAAAGAGTTGCTTTCGACTTAAATGTTTTATTGACCCTTTTGCTCTATAAAATGTGGAACCCAAATTGTTTCAAAAGAGTAACTTTTAATGGTTTCGAAAGGTGTTTCCACATGTTATAAATTGAAACTATATGCTTTTGAAAGGCTTGATGCTGCAACTTAGAATTTAAAAACTCTCATAAGTAAAAGCAATGGCATCTTCGTCTTCCCAATTTCTTCCTCTTGATTTCCTCAATCGTCCTCGTCTGCTTGCCGATTATTTCATCAATGATTTTAAATTGCCCCATCAGCTTAGTGATTCAAAATCGGTTCCCCTGCGTTCCTATGCTCAAGTGGTCAAAGACCGTCCGCCAAATTCACATTTTCGAATGTCGCGGCCTTTTCCTTTGAGCAAAAGATGGATTGATTCTAAATCTTGTAAATTTTTCTGTTTTAGATGTGGAGACGACAACCACTTTGCTTCTCAATGCCGCGATCCTATTAGATGCTTTAATTGCGGCAATTTTGGCCATAAGAGTTTTAAGTGTTCGAGTTCTTCTGATTCTGCCTCTTCAGAGTTCTTGGTTGAGAATGGGTTCCTTTTTGTGCTAAAGATCATGCTTTTGAAAGGGATTATGCTTGATCATTTGTGGCAAAGCCGGGTTGATGGTTTTAAGTATCTGGAAGATATGCTGCATCATTTCAATTTGGTTAATTCCCCGAACATAGGTAAAGGCTATAAAGCAAGGTTTGGCGATCCCGAAAACTATTTTGGTAATTGTGAATCTTCTCCTCCAATTTCTCATGTACAGTTAGTTGATCATGGTTTTCGTTTTGTTCTAAATTTCATTAAGTTGAGAGGGATTTTAATCAATTTTCTTCGGCTCAATAGATCTGAAGGTTTGAGGTATTTAGATGATCTTTTACATCATTTTAATATAGTTAACTCGCCAAACATTGGTATGGAGAATCTTGGTTGTTTCGGGGATGCAGAGAATCTTGAGAATTTTGATGCTTCGGTCATCTCAGCAAATTTCAAGGGTGGATCGTTTTTTGATGAATGTGATTTGCTCGCAATCGGTAATAGAATTGTTTTTTCAAATTCTGATTCCATCTTGCTTGATCCAGACGTTTCTCTCTATATGTCTTCTCATGATTCAATGAATAAGATTGAGTTTTTTGATCCAAAGATCAATAAAGTGTTGCCTTCTTCTCGCATCAGTGATTCTTTTAAGATTCCTACGTTCAACAGTTTTGCTTGCCTTGATACTGCGGCCTTCTCAGATTGTCCTGCATTTTCTGATGACGGTGTTTTGTCTCCCAATTTTGGTTTTGTTTCTGAGTTCTCTTTAGATCGCTCTTTGAATCCAGTTGATGGTGATCTTTCCAGTGATGTGGCAACATGTCTATCAGTTGATAATTTGGATGTTGTAGATTGTTCAGTTGCTTTTGAGCCTATGATCCTTTCTCCTGTGTCTGTCATTGAAAATCATTTTGACAGTGTTTTTTTGTTTGATGAGGTTTTAGCCTTCTCTTCAAGGTTAGATGTTGAATTGCCTATGTTAACTGTTTCTCGGTCGAATTTAGGCTGTGTTGTGGAAGAAGAGATTTCGATTAGGGTTGAAGTAAATTCCTCTTCTGTTGTTTTGGATTCTAAGGATTTGTTTTCAAGTGAATTGGAGCAGTTTGATTATGCTGTTGTTCCAGAAAATTATGTGGATGTGGATTTCCTTAATGTGCTCATTCCCTCATCTGATGATATGCACGCTGATACTGTATTGAATGATAATAGGGTTCTGGTTTCTAATGTTGATAAGGTTTCTCTTGTTGATACCTTCAATGGTAATGATGTTTGTGACATTGGAGAAGCAAAAATTGTATCCTCTGTTGACTGTTTGGGTTGGTCTGGAAATCTGGATGTGGCATGTTCGGATCCTATTGATTCTCGTGTTCCTTGTACTTCCGAAAGAAGTTCTGAGTATATTTTGACTGATCAGTTTTGTGTGGCTGATAGAGTTTCTGAGCCTTGTTTTTCTTCTTCGAAGAGAGGTAGACGAAGGAAGTTTTCAGCTTCTAGTGGATCGGTTCGTCGTAGTGTCAGGATTCGTGGTAGTCGTTCTCAGTCTTCGGGTGAGTTTCCTGGTTCGAACACCGTAAGAGGTGTTACGGATTCAGGCTCAGGTCCGCTTTTTGATTTGGGTAGTTTTTATTCTTCTTATGCTCTGGGTGACTTATCTGCTTCTGATCTTAGTCAGTTAGCTAATAGATCTGCTTTTATTTTTTCTGATATTGAGTTAGATCGTGAGTTTATTAGAAGTAAGGAACTTGATAGGGCTAGATCTATGGGTTTATGTGAATTATCAGTTGGAACATTAGAGGTTTGAATGACCTTAATAAATGTGATAAAGCTAGAATCTTTTTTTAAAGATTTTTCTATTGATGTTGTTCTTCTTCAAGAGACTAAAATAGATTGTCCTGATTTTCGATTTTTTAAAAGATTAGGCGGCTTTCGTTTTAGTAAATGGGTTTTTCAGGGGGTTTAATGATCGGTTGGAGAGATAACCGTTTTAAATTATTACAATGTATTCAGATGCAGCACTCTTTACACATTATTTTAATTAATTTAGCTGATAATTCTTTTTTAAATATTTCTAATGTTTATGGGCCTAACTCTAAAATAGATAGGCGGATTCTCTGGAATGAATGCCTCGAGTTTAGATCTTTTGCCCCCAGTTCTTGGATATTGGGGGGTGATTTTAATGTTACTCGTTTCATTCGGGAGCGTTCTCCCCGGGAAGGTGATTATTCGGCTATGGAGGAATTCGATCAATTTATTATTCATTCTAATTTGATTGAAATTCCTTTATCTAATAGAGATTTTACTTGGAGTAATAATAGGGATTCTCCCTCTTTTGCTCTTTTAGATAGATTTTTTGTTAGTGATGAAATTGAGGATAAATTTCCTATCTGTAGAGTGTCTGGTTTACCTTATACCCTTTCAGATCATTGTCCCATTATTCTTTCTTATGATAGTCATAGAATTATTTGTAGATCTTTTAAATTTGAAAAAATGTGGCTTCTTGAACCAGGTTTTTCAAGTTTAATCAGTAATAAATGGTTTTCTTTGAGTTATTATGGTCTTAAGTATTGCGATAATTCAGCTAAGGCTTTTGTGCTCAAGCTTAGAAATCTCAGGATTTTTCTTAAATTCTGGAATAAAAACATTTTTGGTAATATTAAAATTAAAAAAGAGAATATTCTTAATGGGTTGCTTAAACTTAATAAGATTGAAGAATGTAGACATTTAAGTTTAGGAGAGAAAAATGTTCTTAATAACTTAAAAGAGGAACTTAATTCTATTCTTGAAAAAGAGGAAGCTATGTGGAAACAAAGATCAAGAATTCAATGGATTAATGAAGGTGATAACAATACCAAATTTTTTCATAATTTAGCTAACAGTAGAAAACGTTGTAACTCAATTAATTCCATTTTAGTTAATAATGTGGAATTAGTTGAACAACGTGATCTCAATAATGCTTTCACTGATTATTATAAAGATATCTTTGGCAATATTAATAAGCATAGAATTAATGTTAGATGGAATGATCTTTATCCGTCTGTCTCTAATATTAATCTTTCTGATTTGGATGTTCCTTTTACTGAAGATGAAATCCGTAAAGCCATTTTTGATTTACCGGGAGATAAATCTCCGGGTCCGGATGGATTTCCTATACTTTTTTATAAAACTTTTTGGGAGGTTCTAAAAATAGATTTAATTAATATGTTTAATGAGTTTTATAATGGAAATCTCCAATTAGGTAGATTTAATTTTGCTAATGTTATCTTATTACATAAAAAAGTTGGTGCTAATACTTTAAAAGATTTTAGACCTATTTCATTGATTAACTGCTCTGTTAAAATTATTTCTAAAGTTTTAGCTAATAGGCTTAGTTTAAAAATTAATGATTTAATTGACTGTTCTCAATCTGCTTTCATTAAAGGTAGAAATATCACTGATGGTGTAGCAGTTGTTCAAGAATACATTAATCTTTGTTGTAAGAATAATATTACTTGTGCTATTTTAAAATTAGATTTTGCTAAGGCTTTCGACTCGGTTGATTGGGATTTCCTTATTGATATTTTCCGTGCCAGAGGCTTTAGTAATAAATGGATTAACTGGATCTTTAACCTGCTTAAATCTGGTAA
The DNA here is from genome assembly GCA_030765085.1 of Allium cepa. Classification (NCBI taxonomy): domain Eukaryota; kingdom Viridiplantae; phylum Streptophyta; class Magnoliopsida; order Asparagales; family Amaryllidaceae; genus Allium; species Allium cepa. The sequence goes on from CM060938.1 coordinate 705,122,831, forward strand.
CTCAAGTATTATGGTCAATGGTATCTTGGGTAATAAGATTCAATCCAAGAGAGGAATGAGACAAGGGGATCCTTTATCTCCCCTTCTGTTTAATTTAGCGGCTGATGTTTTTTCTAAGATTATTAAGAATGCTATTAATAATAATCTCTTGGGTTTTTTTGGTAATGATTTTTCGAATTTTGGTTTGTCTGTCCTTCAATTTGCTGATGATACTTTGCTTTTTTCCTCTCATCTTCCTAGGTACATCATTGCTCTTAAGTTTATTCTTTATAGTCTTGAACTATTGTCAGGTTTAAAAATAAACTTTGATAAAAGTTCGGTTTTAGTTTTAAATGATTTAGACAAAGTTGACAATTTAGTTGCTAATACTTTAACTTGCAAAACTATGAGTTTTCCTTTTAATTATCTTGGTTTTGTTATTAGACCTTCAAAGCTTAAGCATGAGGATTGGTTATTAATCATTGATAAAATTAAAAATAGGATTACTAATTAGAATGGGAGATTCTTATCTAGAGCTGGTAGACTTTTTTTGATTAACTCTGTTTTATCAGCTCTTCCAATCTATTGGATGTCTATGCACCTCTTTCCTGATTGGGTGATAGACAAAATAGATAAAATTAGAAGAGACTTCCTTTGGAGTGGTGATAATCCAAACTGTAGCAATAAATGTTTAGTTAATTGGGATATTGTCTGTAAGTCTAAAAAAGAGGGTGGTTTAGGTGTCATTAATTTACGTAATATGAACTTGTCTCTTCTTAGTAAATGGTTATGGAAATTCAGAGATACGAATGATAATGCCATTTGAAAAGAGATTATATCTAAATATTACTACAATGATAGTTATAATCTCTATCAAATTAGTCCTTCGATTTATTGTAAACTTTCCTTTTTTTGGAAATCCATTTTAAAATGTATTGATATTTTCAACTTAGGGGTAAATATTACTGTTCATTCTGGTAATAACACTTCTTTTTGGCATGATAGTTGGATTTCCGCTACTCCACTTAAGATTGAGTTTAAAGATTTATATGATATTTGTAACTTTAAATTTGCATTTATTTCTGATGTTTTTAACTCTGATAGTGACCCTCCTTGGATTTTTAATTTTAATGGTATTTTAGTAGGCTCAATACTTAGACAGCTTTATTTGCTTTATACTAAGCTTAATCTCTACAATATTGACAATGATAACGATTTCATTAGTTGGGAGTGGGATAAGAGTAAGAAATATTCTTCGAATTCCTTTTACAAATTTATTAACTTTTCGGGTGTTTCCGATAATTGTTTTAAATTTGTTTGGAAATCTAACGCTCCTCCTAAATCTAAAATTCACATGTGGCTCATTATTCATGGTAAATTGAATACTATTGAACTCTTAAAAAAGAAAAATATTATTATATTGATAATAATTGTTCTTTTTGTAATTCTTTCTCTGAAGATATTAATCATATTTATTATGAATGCATGGTAACTCATTTTATTCTTATTAAAACCCTTAATATTTTTGAGTTTAATATTAGTTCTAGAGTGACTGACTGTTTTTTCTATTGGAACTCTTTTAGATTTAAGTTCAACAAGGATATCAGATACTTGCTTGATACTTTATTTACAATTTCTTGTTGGTTCATTTGGTTTGAGAGAAATCAAAGGATTTTTAATAATAAAATTAATCACTATAATAATTTGATAATTTCAATTTCTTCTTTTTGCTTAAATTGGATATCAAATCCCAAATATAAATTAGCCAAAAATAATTGCTTTAAGGATTATCTTAACAAGGTTAGATATAATTTCAATATTTTCAAACTTAACCTAAATAATTTTGCCCCTAATAATATTTTTTTAATTCCTGTACTGTTTTAAATAATGTTCACTTGTTGCAGTTTAATTTTCTTTCTTTTTTCGGCCCTTATACTAGTTTCTTGTATTGTTTTTATCTCTGTTTTTATTTCTTTATTTTTTGTCCTTTTTATATGGTTAGCTTTGGTTATAGCTTTTCCTTGCTTTAATTTTCATTTTGGTTTTTATTCTCACATATATGTATATAAAATCTTTTTGTATACATATATGTGTTTCATTCTAACTTGGTTGTCAAGTTTTTGTTTCAGGTTTGGTTTTGACAGGTTGCTAGTTTTCTCTTGACTGGTTTTCAGGATAGCTTGCAGATTTGTTCTGGTTGGCAGGATCGCTTCTCACAGGGATTCCGACCGCGTTTTGCACTTCTTGGTGGCTACTCAGAGTCTTCAGAGTGGAGTCCTTCTTTTTAGTTTGTCCTTTGGTGTCTCTTTTTTTGTGGGTGTTGTATTTTAGTTTAGCTGGTTTTAGATGCCTCTAATACTCTATTATCGGGTGGTGGCCTTGCCGGAGCTCGGTATTAGGGTATAGTGGGCGGTGGCTTTGCCGGAGCTCATTTGAGGGGCATCTTCTTCTTTTTATTTTCTTGTTGATAGTCTTGTCACCTGCCAGGCATGTTGGCAGCTCCTTTATATTTGTTTTATATATAGCTTCATGTGTGCTCTCCTCGTTTTAGAGGATCACACATTTCTCTCAAAAAAGGCTTGATGCTTTGATGCTTTCGAAAGGTTTTAATGAAAGGTTTCTAAGGGGTAGTTCCCCAATGGTTTCAATGGGTCTAAAAGGAAAGGTTTTCTAATGGTTTCGAAAGGAAATTTTTAAGTGTTTTAAAGATAGGATGTCTAAGGTTTTAAAACTTTCAAAGGAAATTGTTTTCAATTCTTTCGAAAGGATAAATATGAATGGTTTCAAAAGTTATGATTTAGAAATGTATGTTTTGCTCTTCGGCCTAAGGTTTTACTTGTATTGAAAGGGATACTTTTAAAGGTTTCGAAAGGGATACTTTTGAAAGTTTAAACATTTCCATCAACAAGGCTTTGTGTAAAGAATAAATAATATGGCAAGGTGGTTCCAGTGTGTAGAGCTTTGTCATAGGTGAGACTAAAATTATGTTACACATAGACGGGAATCTGAAAGGAAAGACGGGTTATTGGTGAGCTCGCAAAACCATTAGGGTCGGTTTGACCAGGAAAAGTAAGCAAGGAAAAACCATCCAGAAGTGGAGTATCCAAAAAATGTTATATTTTCATGTTTTTCTAGTAGGCTCGAGTCAGCCAAAGGTTAGTAGTTAGCCAGACAAAACTATAGTGTATGGACAGATAGTCCATTTGATAACCGATCATTAAATATAGATGATATTTCTTTACATATTTAACCTATTTTGGTTGCAGGATTATAATTTGCAAAATAAACGTTTTAAAAGGATATTAGTAAGGGGAACTCATTTCGCTAAGCGGCGTCGTCGTACCTAATATCAAATAATGAGATGTATAGTATTATTCACACCAGGCTTTATTTCTAACATGAAGTTTAGGTTTTCCCCTTAAATTCTCGGATGCTCAAAATCGATTTGAGTAGGCTGAGGGTTGAGGTTTATAGGTTTTAGTAGGTTGACGAATAAAGATTTCGGTGATGAGCAGGTAGTTGACGGATAGCTAATTAGGGTTGCTATTATATTTTGGATTGATTCCGCTGTATCGTACATATAGTACTCTTGTCAATCAAAGTGGCATCATCATATGTCGCTCTTGACGTATTTTGTAATAATTATATTTTATCTGAACCTGGGAAATCAATGGGATTATGTAATTTGAATATGGACCATGTTTTGGAAATGTAATAAAAAATGTTGTTCTTTTGGAAATCTATGTTTTTTTAATTATTCATGTGCTTCTGATATTATGGATACCATTAACATTACCGTATTTAGTCACCGGAAGTTATACAATGGATGAGTGCAACATCTATAGTGTTTTGCTTCAGGCCTATGGATAGGGGATGTTACAAGCAGCCAGTCAAACCACAACTTCATACAAGTCCTAAGTGGTTTAAACATGTCGAAGAAGACATAATCTAAGGAGTAGAGCAGAACTCCACGTATTACCTGAAACTGGGTTTCAAATCTCTCGTTTCTGAACTTTATCTATTAATACCAAAATCTGGTCTGGTTATAGATCTCTCAATCCTCATATTCAAACCTGGGATTCGAGACTATTATTTGATTACATTTATTAATGCCCTAATCTGAGCTTGAGATTTTTAATATGGATTTCTCATTATCCACTATTAATACCTGAATCTGGGTCGAAGACTTCTATCAACTTCCATCAAGAAAATTGTTATTATGAATTTTCGCTTATCTTCCACAAAATACTCGAATATGAGATTCAAGTTTCTTAACTTCTAATGTCATCCACTAAAACCCGAATCAGGGTTTCAGGATTCTAAACTTTCATATTTCATTAATACCCGAATATGGGTCATTGGATATCTTCTACAAATTTTCAAATGATGATTCATGGAATTATTTTTATTTAAACATTATCAATCCTCTGTTGATAATCTTCAAAGGATGATTTTATAATACAATTGTATCCTTGGTTGAGGATAATATTTTTTGCCAACAAGACTTCAGATATTCCAACAATATGGCTAAAGTTAAATTCTTAATTATTTCTCATCATGACAAAGATGGATTTCAAGACATTAAATCAAGTACAGTTACCATTCGTATATTACCATACAATTGACGTACTGATTTGTTAATCTATGCGAATGATACTGATAGACTTTTATATCAATTTCAAGCTAACAATTGGAAATATTGTTTGCTTTGTACTTAGAAGGGAAATTAGAACAAATAGAAAAATGAAGAATTCAACAGAAATAGACATTGCGGTACAAGCTATGAAACAAATGTTTCAGAGATAACATTACAGGAGAGAATCACAAATCAGATGATATTCACAAAATTTACATGATTTAAACAAATAATGAAATTATTTAAAAGTATGTAGAACAAATATATACATTTCTCAAAGTATGAATTCTTTATAAATCTTGAGCAGCCTTTTTCAGGTTCTCAGCAATCAAAGTGTCTATGATGTGACGGATAGCGATACAAAAGACTTCTTTAAGTTTCTTCTCTTTCTTCCTTACCCTATCTGCATCATCGAACGCATCGATATCAAACTTCAAAGCTCGATTGAAAGCTCGGTTTGCACCTCTAATGGTCTTATTTTCCCTTTCCAATTCAGTAAAGCGCTTCAAAAGAAGATACTTCTCGCATTTGAGTTTTCGAATTTCAGTAGCATATTCGTTTATACGCTGTGAATATTTTGCCTTTTGTTGTTCCTCAAAGTATTTCATCATTTTGAACTTAAATTTCCTACACTACTCACCCACTACATTCTCATCTAAGCTTGGGGGAGGACTTGTTGTAGTGGGAAATTTCTGAGCAGCAAGGGAAGCTGATCTCCTTGCTTTAGCAGTAGATGAAGTATTATGGGAGACCTGTAAATCAATACTCGATATATTATCCACCATAATAAGTTCCAATGACTTGCAATGAGCTTGGTTATCCTTCAGTTTCATCTCTATCTCACTTATTTGTTGAAAAAGTTCTAACATTTTGTGAACGAAGTTAATTGAAGGATTCGATTTAACTAGATGCTTTAGAGCGGAAATCATTTCATTCTTACTATTAACATCTGCTTCTAAGCTATCAATTTGATCCTTAAGATTTCCGAAAATAGTCTTCTAAAGTAAGAATCTTTTGTGCCATCTAAAAGATTCAACATTGCCGTGTAAACGTGCAAGTAAAGTATCTTCGAGAAATTTACTCTTTTCAAGTTGCTCTAACAGCTTATCCTTAAGACTAATAAAGCAAGATGCTGAATCCAATGAAAAAGATGTCGCGGATAACTGTAACTCATATTTAAATAAAAAAGAAAGAAAAATGAATTCAGAACCAAAATGAACAAATTCTTTATTACTGTGATAAATGGTTACAACTTAGATAACAATGAAATTGAAAGAGTACAATTGAACATTTACTTTTCATCTAAAGTTGACAAACTGCATTTCCAGCTTTATTTAATGAATTAGCAGAAAGGGTAACTGTCGAGTGAAAAGAAATATTGACTCCTTCTGGAGTAATAACCGGTGGATATTTACTGTAGTCTCACTCTCCAATAGGAGGACTGTCATGACCATAAATTAATTTAGTATGAAATGTCCAAATCTCCTTAAGTAGCTTTTCTTTCTCATCGCCATGGAAATCGGAGTAGAGACGAGGATCCATGTAAAGTTTTTGTAAATGTCTAAGAAAACAATATATTTCTAATTTTGAAGATTTCAAAATCGATGCCTTATCAAGATAAAATCTTCATAACTTAACATATTGGCCTAGGTAATACTAGAGACAAGATTGCCTGAAGAACATTCACTCTGCGATAACACAATAAAATGCAGCTAAGTATAAAAAGAAGACTAAAACAAGTAATTACAAATAAATACTATTACATATTCAAAATCATTCATCTGGTTCATACAAAATTTACTTGGTAAATAATTATGAAACAAATTTATTCTAATAATACTTGAGTTTTTAAGGAAGTAGACCTTGGGGAATGGATCTGACCCATGTTAAGTTCCAACAAGCTCCGGGATGCGAGTCAGATCTGAATCCGTCCATGTATCTTTTGTGTAAGTGCCTCAGTAGACCACTACTAAAATCACCTAGGTATGATAACTTAACAATTGGGTGTCTACAATAGGCCTTGTATAAGAAATTAACCAAAATGTCCCTCTCCTCAATCAACATCCAGAATAGGGTAATCAGTTCTCAGTTCTCTTTCAAAAGCGCGTCATGTCGATGGCACTCACTCCTTAGCCGTGGGTTAGCTTCTTGATATTTAAAAGATGCCAACCTGCCGCACTTCTATTAAGTTTATATTATTTATTAAAGCGTATATTTTACTCCCTCAATTGCTTGTCTAACTCTCTATACAAATTATTCATCTTCGCTTGTTTCCTTTCAAGTTTGGTTTTATAGGGGTGGATGGATTTCTTCCTTATCTGAATAACTGATTCACGCAATTATTATCTTCAAAGCAAAAGATATTTAAATAGAGAGTCCCATACTTGAGATACCTGGATCGCTGCTTGAGAAGCCTGCTCCTTTTCTTTTGGCACTTAAACATCAACAAGACGACTGTTCTTATGGGATGGAAGGTGTAGGGGACTTAGGTGGAATCGCTTCATAAGGACAAGAATCTTTTTCAGTGAACTTCGTATTATCATCCCCGTCTTTCTTAGAAGCTTCGGTATGGCCACCCTCATTACCAACTGATCCTTGTCCACCGTTGATGTTATATTCCCCGTCATTATAGTTATCATCGTCATTATCATCCTCATTACCTCCCTTCTCCTCTTCGACGGCCTCATCTTTGTCATCTCCTTCTTCGGTGTCAGATTCAACTTTGAAGGAAGGAACTTCAAAAGAAAGATGTTTGGAAGCGTCAATTTCCTCCCTCTCAGCAACTTCAATCCCCTTCTCAATCATTTTGATTCTATCTATGACCCTATCAAAAAGAGCAGGGTCGAGCAAGGCGAAGGTCAAATCTAGGCATTCATTGACATTATCAGCATAGGCGAGCATTAAGGCGTCTTCATAGGAGTTCATAATGATGTCTTCAAGAGATGAGTCGTGGAATTGCAACACTCGCTACTTCGCATCAGAAATGGTACTGATAGCCAGTTTGAGGAAGGCCTTTATCTTTTTCGGCTTTTTCTTTAACACAGATTGTTTACTCTTCAGACTCTTTTAGAGTCATTGTCAAAGCTAAGTTCTCATCAATAGAAGATGTCGAGCATTCTTTTCTTCCAAAATAGATTCTGACTAAGTGAGAGAAGCTCTCAATCGCTCCAATTCAGTTGTAGTCTTGCTCTTCTCCACTGACAAGAAGGAAACTTGGTTATTCAGGGCAACAACTTCCCCCTTGAAGTTTAGATGTTTCGGCAGAGGATTTAGACACATTATCGTGCAGGGAGAACAAGCTTTTTAAAATCTAAAATAAAAGCAAAACATAAGGTAAAGGCTTAAAGTAAAACAGAGATTATACTGTTAAGTAATGTAACACATACCAAGAGTTGTTGAAGAATGGACTGATAGTGTCCTTTAAAATCATAAATAGAGGAGGCGGTTGAATCGAAGTAAATGGCGGAAAAATTAAAATAGAATGGACTATCTTCTCGAAATCACTCGAAGATGTGGAATCTGATGGTCTCAGAAGATTTAGCACTTGAGTAGGGGTTGAAGTCCCAAATTCCTTTTGCATCTGCTCGATTATGCTTGAACAGATGGAGACAATGATGCAAGAAAGAGGATCGAATTAGGTACGAGTTTCCTTATGTAAGACACAAGGAACTTCGACGATTGGACCCTTTAGAAACTCTACAACATTAATAGACTCTTCCTTCTCTAGTATTGGAGAATCAGGAATTTCATCCACTTTAAATCTCTGTGGGGGTGGCACCATAGACGTTTTGATTAGTTTTCTTTTAGCAACCATCTTCGACCTGGCAATGGCCTGGGAAAATGATGACGCCTGAGAAATTGAAGAGAGCGGTGACGAACCACTAGCATTCAACCGTGCTCTGAAGACAAATATCGATGTGAACAACGATGCAAACGACATAAGGAAGAAGGAAAAGAAACTAAAAGAAGTTCTCCATACCGCAATAATTAATGTACTTGATCCTTTAGTCGCCGAGATCTTTAACAAAGCTGCGTATGACTTATAATATATTTGTATCTTTGAAATGTTTAAACTTTTCTTGTATATATGTGAATAACTTCAAAATTTGGTAAATAACTTCATGAATTATGTAAATTGTAATAAATATCAACTGATTTCAATCCTTTTCTATAATGTCACTTCTGAAATAGTTTCTTATAGCTCACTCATTATTCCTGTATGTGTTGAATCTTTCATTTCCCCTTGCTCTGCTGATTTCCTTGAAAAGTATGAAGCAAACAATATTTCTAATTGTTAGTTTGAAATGGACATACCGGTCTTTGTATTTCATTTTCATAGATTAACAAATCGTCTTGTTAATTGCATGAAATAATAAGTTTATATCAAATGTCTAAATCCCATCTTTAACCTTGTCAAGAAATAATTAAGAACTCAACTCCAACCATTTAGCTGGAATGTCCAAGTCATGTTGATTGGAAATCCTACCCCCAAACAAGGATATAAATGTTGGAATGCAATCTTCAAGAAATATTTAATAAAGAACTAAATCTAGAAATCATTATCTGAATATCTGCATTTGAAACCTATTGACCCATTCATGGGTAATGAGATTTGAAAGCATGAAAATCCATGACCAACGTTCAGGCATTAGTGGAAACATATAGTAATGGTCTCCTTGGAAGTATTCTTTGACCCAGATTTGGGCATTTACGATAGGAATATAGTATAGTAATTCGTGATAGAGATTTCAAGCCTAGGTTAGGGCGTTTATAAGCAATAGCCTCACAACCCAGATTCAGGTATGATAAAGATGTTTTCATGATTAACAGAGACCCGAAACTCAGATTCAGATATTAGTAAATGAAGTTCTGAAATGAAAATCCCGAAATGAAAATTCAGGTATTAATTGACAAAATTCAGATGTGAGAGATCCAAAACCCCGATTCAGGTATGAATAGTTGAAATTTTGGTATGAGAGACCCAGGACCCAGATTCGGGTATTTATAAATGGAGTTCTGTTCTACTCCTTTGATGTTTGAACCCTTCAGGTTTTGTAGGAAGTAATTTGATTAGTTTCCCCTTGAACTTAGACGTCTTAAACCATAATCGAAAATGTCTTTTCTAAAGCTTGAACATTTGAGTTCATGAATTGATGAGCCATATATCGTGCCTAGACGTCTTAGTCCATTGTTGAATTGCCACCTCTTGGGCTTGGATGACCCAGTCCATTATAGATGAGCCTCTTCTTGGGTTTGGACATCCTAGCCAATTGTTTGAGGGTCCTCTTCTTGGGCCTGGATGTCTTAGTCGACTGTTGTACGGTGCTCTTTGTTAGCTCATCTTAAAGGCTGGAACCAAGGACTTACCCGACCTCCCTCTAGGAGGCACACTGCCCTAGCCCTTTTACGGCATGAACACCGGCTTATTTGGTGTTGTACCTTGGCCATCTTATGGCGTGGATAAAGGCTTACTCCAACCTCCTTCCAGTAGGTGGCTTGCCTGGCCATAGCATGGCATGGATAAGGGCTTTTTTGGTGCTTTAACCTGGCCATCTTAAGGCACGGCTAAGGGCTTACTCCGTCCTCCATCTACGAGGTTCCTTGACCTAACCAGAGGCGTGGCGAAGGGCTTGTCTGGTGCATTAACCTGGCCATCTTATGACATGGCTGAAGGCTTACCCGCCCTCCCTCTAGGATGTGGTCTACCTTGGCTCACTTGGCATGGAAAGAGGCTTTTCTACCATCTTAGGCAGTATCCAAATATAAGGAGCATTTCACTCCCAACCATGTTGATTTTCGTTTTTATGAAAAATAGCTCTTTATTGACATTGTCTCAAATTCATTTTACAAATTCGTGAGTCGTTCCTTCTCGGATGAAATTTATGTTCATCCCGTCTAGGGCTCTGTAATGATTGGTATCATGACTATTCATTATATGGTAGTAGTAATAGGATCCTCCTAGATTACTCCTATATATTGGCTTTTTCTTTTGTGACGTCCAGTAGTTAAGCTCATTCTTAGTTAGCAAGTAGACATTCTCTATGGATGTTGTTAAATTTCATTCTCTGGGTAGTCTAGATTTGAAGCTTGATTCTTGAGGATGGCTTTTTGTTTCTTGGACATACTGCTTCTTGCTCTTCGTTTGCTTTCCTTTTTTCCACCCTTTGAATTTGTTGAGTTAGAAGTGTTCTTGCTGTAGTTGGTTGCCATTTATGTGCAAAGTGTTGTAATCATTCATTATCTCCTTCTCAAAGATGGTACCTTTGGAATATTATTAGATGGTTCTTCCCATTTGATTGAATACATTACCACTTCCTTTTGTTTTCTTTCCTAATGCAAAGACAGGGGTGGGGCCAACACGAAAGGTGTTTATGCTCTATTTCTCAAGATTGTATGATTTCGCTTTTTTCTTGTTTATAATTCTTAGAGATTCTAGCCTTAACCTTTGCTCTTTATCTTGGTTGGAATCCTTGATGGTTATTAGGGAGAATCTTTTCAAATGTGGTTCATACGACCCTTGATCAAATCTCTCAATTCTTCTGGTCATGATTAAACCAAAGTAGGTGAACTTGAGATAGGGTTGAGTGGGGTTAGAGAATAGTAGTGTTGGGAGTTTAACCAAGTTGGAGGTTCGAGCCCTCCTTCAAGCTCCAAAAATGTTAACACGAAATCTTATCAACACCCCAAGATTGTGCTAAGTAATGAAGATTATCCTTTAGGCCAGTAATATGGGGAAGATGGTATAAATCCTTCTTAAATTTCCTTTCGAATATGCTTTTGTAGATAGAAGTTTTCCAAATCGACCTTTCGACTTAGTCGAAAGTGTTGGTCTTTGTTCATAATGATCTTTCGACCTAGTTGAGTCAGTATGGATTCTCCTTCGAAAGCTTTCCTTTTTGAAATAGATGGAATACCCTGGATAAGGTTTCTCTTTGTTGGATTTGACCTTGTCGAAAGCCTTGGTTATTGTTTAGCTCGGACTTTATCCAAGAATCTACGACAGAAGTTTCAACTCTGTCAAAAGGAAGGTGGTTTAGGTGTTAAAACTTGATTCAGGAATCAACGATAAGGGATTCGACTTACTCAAAAGCTGTAGACTCAATTTCCTTTGTTTGGAGTAGGTATCTCAAGTCTGGAATGGTTGGAATTAGGTTACGACCTTGTCGAAAGCTGTACCTCTTGATTTCTGGTATTAATCAATGGTTTAGTGGACTAAAGCTCGGTTTTGATTGTGTCAAAAGGAGAGAATCAATGGAAAGCCATGCGTAGTATATCAATTGAAATTATCTGGGTGTAGGAGCATCTGACTGTGTCGATAGGAACTTTTGCTTTAGATGTAACCTGAAAATAAGAGAAACCCCGACAATAACCTATAAATTAGTAAGTATGTGAAATATTAGAGACTTCCCTTTTGTATGCCCAATGATGATTTTATTACTTCAAATCCCCAAATCAATTTTGTAATTACAAATACAACACTTTTCATTGAGAAAAATACTGGTTTAGAGTGGAAGGAATTGGATCCTCAAAACGTGACCCCTTGGGTCTTATTTATAGATGCGGGTCAGCACCTTTCGACCATATTACTTCCGATTTGGTGGAAAGGTGGCTGAATGACTCAAGTATGCTCCGTCTTTGTCGAAAGGAAGGGCTGTGCCTCTCTTCTATATGTTCTCTTTTAAGTGCATCTATGTCAATAGGCATTGTTTAATGGTTTCAACGGTGTTGGTTACGTCTAAGTTCTTGTTTTTGATTTGATGTGGAATCCTCCTGGTTAACATTGGCTTCGACCTATTCGTAAGGTTTACCATAGCTTTTAAAGGGATAGTTCAAGACGATGCTTGCTTTAGCATGGTTTAAATGAAGGCCAAACCTTTGGTTTTGAAAGTTTTGGCGCATAGGCAAATAGCTGTTCTCATCGTCTTCGAAAGATGCAGCTTTGACTCAATCGAAAGGTCATCATGCATATGAAATGACCCAGTTGAAAGATGGCTACTGAAGGTGGAAGGGTGCTTTTAACTCCTTTGTATCCTTTGAAAGGTACGAAATCACTAGATCTTTGTTGAAGAGACCTCCAACACCTTCGAAGGGTCCTGAAGCTTCAGATACTGATGGTACCATCCCTTCGACTCTTTCGAAAGGTTTAGCTAGAACCTTCCTCTTTCATCCTTCTTTGACTTGTACTCAAAATAGTTTCGACTAAATCGAAAGGTTGATTTTTTGGAGTAAGACTAGCAATCTCTAACAAACCAATAGAGACCAAGAGGTTTATCCTTCCATACAACATCAACTTTGGGGGGTTGATCAGTTTTCTTGTTAACATAAGGAGGTTAGAGAGGATGTATTCTCAGTTCGAGAAGAGCCCCCGCTAAAAAATCCACGACTTAATATTCCAATGCCAAATCTTCTCATCATCTCCCATTAGTTAAAGAAGTTAGTTTATCTTCCACACAATGATCCATTAATGATCACAGCTTTAATTGGACTGTTTATCATGTCCAAATTTCTTGTGGATATGGGCAGTGCGGTCAATGTCATTTTTAAGTATGCCTTCGATCAGATGAACATCCCTAAGAACAAGCTGGAGCCCAGCATGGAACCAATGTTTTGGTTCAACAACTAAGGGTCAACTCTAGTGGGACAAGTAAAATTTCTAGTTCAAATAGGGGTGCCATCATTTTATCGAACATTCAAGACTATCTTTGTGATTATCAACTAGCCATCCTACTACAACGCTTTCTTTGGCAGACCTACGCTTGATGAGATAGATGCTTTTGTCTTGCTGAAGTACCTGATGCTGAAATTTTTAACGAAGAGAGGCTGGGGCACAGTCATAGGGAGCAATTCAGCTCTAGTGAAATGTATCTCACTACAATTAATGATTTATATAAAAGGGAGTCTTCTACTTAGTTTGATTCTTCTACTATTTTCAGCCTTTGGATGATGGACTTTTACATCCATCATTCAAAGTAAAAATTAGATCTCATAAAGCTAACAAATTATGTATGAATGGTACATTCCTCTTGGAGGCAAGAGGAAGAGAGTTGATGCTAATTCTATTGAAGAAAGCCCAATTGTCATTGAATTTGATTGTCAAAGGGAAACCTAAAGAATAAAGACTATAGAAGACATTGAGGAGACATGCATAGATTAATGTGATTCCACCATGGTAGTCAAAGTGGGAAAGGAATTGCATAGCAACTTGAAGAAAGATTTAATCCAGTTTCTTGAGACAAATAAAGATGTATTCGCTTGGTCTCGTTCAGATATGGTGGGGATTGATTCATCGATCATGTGTCATGCGCTATACATTAATTCGAAAGCAACCCTCATTAGATAGAAAAAGAGAAAATTAGATAATGTACGATCTGATGCCTTGAAAGGAGAAGTTAAAAGACTCCTTGAGAGTGGAATTATTCATGAAATTTAATACCCAAAATGGCTAGCAAACCCCGTGTTAGTAAAGAAATTAAGCAGAAAGTAGAGGACTTGCATTAATTATACAGACTTAAACAAGGCTTGCCTAGAAGACTGTTTCCAATTACCGCGAATTGATTAGTTGGATGATGCAACTTGTGGGCATAAATTGTTATCTCTCATGAATGCATACTCTAGATATAATCAGATACCCATGTTCAAGCCGGATGAGGAGCAAACTAGTTTTATTACAGATTGGGGAATCTATGGCTGCAAAGAAATGCCTGTCGGACTAAAGAATGCAAGGGCTACATATCAAAGGCTGGTTAATAGCATATTTAAAGAGAAGATTGGCGAAAATATGGCGGTTGATGTCGATGACATGCTAGTGAAGTCTAATGTTGCTAAAAATCATCTTGAAGATCTAGAAGAGATTTTTAAAATACTACGGAAATACCAAATGAAACTGAACCTACAGAAATGCTCCTTCGGAGTCCATTCAGGGAAACTTTTAGGCTAGCTTGTGAGTGCTTAAGGATTGAAGCTAGCCCAGACAAAATTCAAGCTAACAAGGATATTGCTTAACCCAAAACTAGTAAGGAGGTAATGAGTTTGAACTGGATGATGGCCGCTCTAGGCAGATTCATTTCCATAGCGACTGATAAGTGTTTCCCATTTTCGATGTAATTAAGAAGAAGAAAAATTTTAAATAGCGGGAAGATTATAGGAAGGCTATTTAGGAGATAAAAAGCCATTTGGAAAGCCACTAATACTATCTATTCCCTAGAATGGATAAATTTTGTACATATATGTGGCAATTTCAGAACATTCGATCAGTTTTGTGTTGATTAGAGAAGGAAGTGGGACACAAATTCTTATATATTATTCAGCAGGTGATTAAAGGATGCAGAAGTGCAGTATCCAGTTATAGAAAATCTTATTGCTTAGTACTCATAGCATGAAAACTGAGAGCATGCTTTAAAGAACATCCAATCAGTGTATTGACGAACTTTCCCCTCAAATAAATTTTAGTAAGCTAGAAACTTCGGGTAGACTGATAAAATTAGGAAATGAGCTTAGCCAGTATGGTATTGAGTTTCAGCCATAAGCCGCTATCAAATGGCATGTATTGGCGGATTTTATTAATGAGTGTACTAATTTTATTAAGGAACAATCGAAAAAAGGAATCGAAGACCTATGCGGCAATTATTCGTTGATGGTGCATCGAATGAACAAGGATCAGGTGTTGGATATGTGATAATAACACCAGATGGGCACTGATTACATTATGCCACGAAGTTAGGATTTCCAACAACGAACAATGTAGTCGAATATGAATCATTGGTGGCCAGGTTGGCTTTGGCATTAGAACTCAAAATTCCATGGATTCAAATCTTTAATGACTCCCAACTGATGGTAAATCAAATAAAGAAAGTATATTGGAAAAAAGAGGAAAAGCTATCTTATTATATGTAAGGAAGATATTAAAGATGTTTACTTTATTTGAAGACTTTCCCATACATCAAGATTCGAGAGGAGAAAAATCACAAGCAGATTCTTTTGCAAAATTGACTGGTTCAAAGGGAGCCTTGGAAAATCGAATTGTGCCTATGGGATATCAATCAAATCCATGTAAGCAGAAGGGACATTCGAACAAGGAAAGGAACTGCTAGTCCTAACAAGATCCCAAGCCATGTCATGAGAATGAAAAGAAAAGGGAGTCAATGGGGAAGTCCTGAATGAGAGGATTAACTAGCCTAGGGCAAATAACTATTATGATAACAATTGTATGTCACCTATTGTCAATTATCTTTCGAAGGAGAAATTACCATTTGACAAGGGGAAAGCTAGGAAAATCAAGTGACAAGCTCCAACTTTTATTATAGTGGATGGAATCCTTTACAAGAAAGGATATGCACTACGTTATTTAGGATGTGTAAGCTTGGAGTATGGGATGAAATTTCTAGAAGAAGCACATGAAGGATTCTATAAAGACCACTCAAATGGAACATAACTAGAACAAAAAAAGAAACAAGGTTTTATTGGCCTCATATGGTAAGTCAATCTATAGAATATGTAAGGAGATGCGAGAAATGCCAAAAGTACTCGAAAATTCCCTGATTACCACCAAGTCAGTTAACCCCAATTTCAAGTCCATGGCCCTTTGATATATGGGGAACTTATTTAGTTGGCCCATTACCAATTTCGAAACGGGGGCAAAATATGCTGCAGTTGCCGTAGACTACTTCACTAAATGGGTTGAAGCAGGACTGCTCCCCAAGACACTTGTAGAAAAGTACTTAAATTTGTTATCAAAAACATTATAACCAGATTTGGAATTCTCCATAAGATTATCTCCGACAATGGAACGCAGTTTGAAAGTGAAGAGTTCTCTCTATTTTTTAATAAGAATGGAATTATTAAAATCTTTTCTTCCATTGCGCATCTAAAGGAAAATGGGGTCGTTTAGGCCGCAAATAAGACCATGAAGACAATTTCGAAATAGCGATTGAACAAAGCTAAAGGAAACTGGGTAGAAGATTCGCCACTTGTATTATGAGCTTATCGAACATCTACTAGAACAACAGCGGGAAATACTCCCTATTCATTAACATACGGGTGTAAGGCAGTGTTACCGAGACTGAAATACCCTTACATCGAAGGATCACATATGCATCCGAATTAAACCAAGAATTAAAAAGAGAATCATTGGATTTGATATATGAGTTAAGAGAAAAAGCAACAATTCGAACAGAAGAATATCAAAGAAGGTTTTTGAAATATTACAATTCAAAAGTAAGAGCAAGATCATTTCAAGAAGGAGATCTAATACTTTGAAGAATAATGGCAAATATAAGAAATACTAGGATGGACCGCTTGGACCAAATTGAGAAGGATCCCTAATCATATGCAAGATAATTCCCTTAGGGGCTTACATATTATGCCGACCAAAAGGCAATATAGTTCCTAAAACAAGGAACGCTGAACATTTGAGTGTTGATACGCTAGATTTTGATCAATGACAATGTGCTTCAAAAAGGAAGAGATATGTGCAAAGCTAAAGGAAGAACGATAAAGACCAAGGATAAACATGAGTATGATTCCTATATAGGTCTTAGTTTAGATTTATTGTTAAAATCAATCCTCAAGAGGCTTGCACAAACACTAGAACACATTTCATAAACTTAGTATTTTAGTTAAGTGTTCACTGTGCAGAAACAACCAGTTCAGTCAACTGAACAGGAAATTTCAGTTGACTAAACCTGTTACAGAATTACAACATGCAACCAGTTCAGTCAACTAAACAGGAAATTTCAATTGACTAAAACTGTTACTGTTATCCCAACTTTTGGCAAAGTTGAGATATCCAAGATTTACTAAAAATAAATGATTACTATTCATGAATATCAACTATGCATTGCAGGATAACCATGGATATCGATGAATTTTGTCCGAGTCCGGAACGGGCCACAATTGACAAGACATGATGAGCAAAGCTTTTGAAGCCAGTGGTTCAAATTTCAAGTCAATCCAAGTTCATATGCTCAAGTTATGATGGATTCAATTTGAGGGAAGTAAGCCTTGCCCGGTTCGAATCGATAGGATACTCCCTAGTTCGAATCGATGGAGTTTGCATCCATCAGTTCGACTCCACTTCGAATCCATCACTCTTCATTTGTTCGAACCCACCATGATCGAATCCATAAGGAGAGACGATGTTCGAATCCATCATCTAGTGCCTTCGTTTCGACTCCATCAAGCAAGCCCCCAGATAGCCATGCCTCAAATCCATCGTTAGTTCGAATCCATCTTCACATGACCACAAACCCATCATGGCTTCGGCTCTATACTGTCTTCGAATCCCCGTGTTAAAGACAATTCGAATCCATCCGGGTAACGTATTTGGATCGATTCGAACGAGTGCCTCTCCATCGATTCGAAGCAGACCTTCGAACCCAGCACTCGAAGCCATCAAGGAAACGCGGCTACAAACTCAGACTCGACCCATTCAACTCGGAGAGATAGGTGGATCGACTCGAAGAACGCGTGCCACATCACAGAAGCATGGATTCGACCCTATGGATTCGAATTGATCGATTCGAAGGAACCCATAGGATCGATTCAAACCAACCAGCATGCCGAACAACACTATCTTGAATCGATCATATCTCTCAATCCCTTGATCCAAATACCATGAAATTTTTACAGGAGTTCGTCTACATGTCGAAGAATGTCCACGCCAAGTTTCATCACGATTGGGCGATTTCTTGATCGATTCGAACCAAGGGTCGAATCGATCCCAATGTGGGCCCGGATTTCCAGAATTCGGCCATGTGGGCCCCCTCACGTGCCAGAAGCGGTCTACCTAACTTCTAGGAGAAATATCATCCTCCAACGCCTATAAATAGAGCCCCAGGTCATTCAGAAAAGGGGAGGGATTTCTCTTTGGCAAGATCAAGACTCTGAAGCATCAAGACTCTACCAGACTCTACTTTGCACTCCACAATCATCGTTGTACTCGAATTCCAGAGCTACAATCCATTGTAATCCGCGGTAATCAATTGTAATCAGCGAAGAACATTAATAAAAGAGAAAACCTTTGAAGTGGACGTAGGCCGGAGATAGCCGAACCACTATAAATCGTGTGTTCTTGTTTATAATTCCTGTTTTGCTGCTTAGATCTGAGATTTGTGTTTGAATACTGCTGATTTATATTCATATACTGGTGCTTTCACAATTCTTGGGGTTTGTGACCAATTTTGGCGCAAACACTTTGGTGCTTTCACTGAGAAGGACCAGCACCCGCTACATCAGATTCAGAATTCAGATTTAAGAGTTTGAAGAATTCCGATTCAGAGACAATGACTGGACAAACAAGACAAAGAGTTGATAGGAGCCAACAGGGAGGAAGCCAAGAAGCATCCTCAGGAGCAGGAGAAGGACAAGCTTATGTCTACATCACTAGAAACGAGATGGAGGCTATGGCTAATTCAATACGCGAAAGTATGATGAAGACCCAACAGGAGATGCTGCAGAATTTCCTCGAGCAAATGAGGGCGGCGAACGTGCAAAATCTTGGACCAACTACAACAACTGCTAGTGCGGGACAAGGAATCAGGATTACAGAAGCTAATGAAGGTCAAGTTTAGGACCATAATGTAGGAGTTGCAGGTGACCAACAAGGACTTGGGGGCAGACCCTCAGGGTCCGATACTGGAAGGCCAATAGACAGAGCCCAACAAGCTGGAGCCAATGCTTATGCTAACGAGCCACCAGAAGAATACGTACCAGAATTCCCTTCAAGGCTCGGGGGGAAGGATAGGAACTTGACAAGGGGCCAACCCCTAGACGGAGACGAGAGGATGATTGGCCTAATGCGACGAATCATGAGAGGAGGACTGCCTAGTGGAGGGCTGGAAGAAGTCAGTCGGAGTCCGTTCACTCCGAACATCCGAAACGCAAGGAATCCCCCAAAATTCAAACTACCAACGCTAGAATCTTATGATGGGAGGTCAGACCCAACCATGCATATTACCAGATATATTAGGCACATGGAAGTGCTGGGGGCATCCGAGGAAGTGATGGCACGATGCTTCCCTCTATATTTATCAGATTTAGCTGCACTATGGTTCAGACAACTGGAGACTGGATCGATAGGAACATGGAGAGAGCTTGTTGACTGCTTCATGAGACAGTTTAGGGTCCATGTGACGCGACCCAAGAGTGTGATGACTTTAGCTTCGATCAAGCAGAGGACCGGAGAGTCCATAAAAGATTTTCTATTAAGATTCAATGTGACAGTGACTTCTGTAGATCGCCCGGATCCATCAATGATTTTAATGGCGGCGGTGGCAGGAGTCGCAGAAGGCACCAAATTTAAAGATTCTCTAACTAAAGATCCACCGCAAGATCTTGGAGAATTCTTTCATAAAGCTGAAAAGTTCATCCGATTAGAAGAATCACGAGTCGAGAGTCGTGAAATAAATACCGCACAAAGCATAGGAACCTCCAGAGAACAGTCCGGAACGGACAAGGAAAAAAGGAAACAAGATGACAGATATGATGGCCCTTATAAACGGAAGAAATTCCGTGAACCAATATTCAGGCAGTACACCGATCTGACTGCAGGCCTAGAAAGAGTCTACACTGAAACTAGGGGGCAACTCCCCTATCGAAAGCCACCTATAAGGGATCCCACCGAGCGGGAGCGCAGGACAGGAAAATACTGCCTATTCCATGAGCTGGATGGGCACACCACAGATGAGTGCCGCCACCTAAAGGATGAGGTGGAAGAACATGCCAGGGGTGGTAGATTGCCGCAATTTGTCAGAGAACGAACAACGGCAGCAAGATCTGAACGACTACCGCCTCCACCTAACAGGAACGATCCTGGATCGGGATCACGACTCGTCATCAACTGATCGAAGATGGCAAGGGCCAAGTCCAGGATTTGGACTTTGGCCAAATAATTTTATTTAGATTAGTTTCAGAATAAACGGTTACTCCGCTTACACGTGTACGGGAACCGGAGAGGTCCCTAGGCATGCTCTGAGATGGAGATGAACCGATATGCCCGGAGAGGCAATGTTTAGCTTTTTTATGATGTTTGAGATTGAACATCTAGAACTCGAATTTTAATAAATAAAATAGAATCTCTTGCAATAAACCTTTTGACCGGAGAGTCAAAGGATGAACATTAAATTTCAATATAAACATGATCGCTTTATGACCCTACCCGGAGAGGCAGGGTCCGGAGTGCAAGAAGTGAGTTGCTTCGCCGGAGAGCGACAGGATCAACTCATTTAAGCGATGTTTCCCCTTCACCGAAGAGTGACAGGATGGGATCCAGCAAGAGCCCGGAGAGGCTGTGATCGGTCTCGAACGACCAAGACATCGCTTAATGTTCAGATACACTGAACCGGAGTGCAAGAAGTGAGTTGCATCGCCGGAGAGCGACAGGATCAACTCACTTAAGCGCTGTTTCCCCTTCATCGGAGAGTGACAGGATGGGATCCAGCAAGAGCCCAGAGAGGCTATGATCGGTCTAGAACGACCATGACATCGCTATATGTCCTAACCGGGACCAGAGTGCAAGGGATAGAAGGCAACGCCAGAGTGCAATAGGATCTTTCTATTCGATCACTAAGTCTAGAATGGACTTAGTAAGGGTTCAGAGTAGCCAATAATAGTCCGGAGAGACTACAAAACTTCATTCTCAACTTCTATGGAAAGAACGAATGCTGATTTGGCTTCGAACAGCCATAAACTTGATTAATAATACCACAGCTATGGATGAAACATGAATTTACCACACTCGATTTAAGACCGTTCAAAACATACCTTTTACAAAAAGGCATGTTTTGGGGGGCAAAGTGTTATCCTAACTTTTGGCAAAGTTGAGATATCCAAGATTTACTAAAAATCAATGATTACTATTCATGAATATCAACTATGCATTGCAGGATAACCATGGATATCGATGAATTTTGTCCGAGTCCGGAATGGGCCATAATTGACAAGACATGTGAGCAAAGCTGTTGAAGCCAGTGGTTCAAATTTCAAGTCAATCCGAGTTCATATGCTCAAGTTATGATGGATTCAATTTGAGGGAAGTAAGCCTTGCCCGGTTCGAATCGATAGGGTACTCCCTAGTTCTAATCGATGGAGTTTGCATCCATCAGTTCGACTCCACTTCGAATCCATCACTCTTCATTTGTTCGAACCCACCATGATCGAATCCATAAGGAGAGACGACGTTCGAATCCATCATCTAGTGCCTTCGCTTCGACTCTATCAAGCAAGCCCCCAGATAGCCATGCCTCGAATACATCGTTAGTTCGAATCCATCTTCACACGACCACAAACCCATCATGGCTTCGGCTCTATACTGTCTTCGAATCCCCATGTTAAAGACAACTTCGAATCGATCCGGGGTAACGTATTTGGATCGATTCGAACGAGTGCCTCTCCATCGATTCGAAGCAGACCTTCGAACCCAGCACTCGAAGCCATCAAGGAAACGCGGCTACAAACTCGGACTCGACCCATTCAACTCGGAGAGATAGGTGGATCGACTCGAAGAATGCACGCCACATCACAGAAGCATGGATTCGACCCTATGGATTCGAATTGATCGATTCGAAGGAACCCATAGGATCGATTCGAACCAACCATCATGCCGAAGAACACTATCTTGAATCGATCATATCTCTCAATCCCTTGATCCAAATGCCATGAAATTTTTACAAGAGTTCGTCTACATGTCGAAGAATGTCCACACCAAGTTTCATCACGATTGGGCGATTTCTTGATTGATTCGAACCAAGGGTCGAATCGATCCCAATGTGGGCCCGGATTTTCAGAATTTGGCCATGTGGGCCCCCTCACGTGCCAGAGGCGGTCTACCTAACTTCTAGGAGAAATATCAGCCTCCAACGCCTATAAATAGAGCCCCAGGTCATTCAGAAAAGGGGAGGGATTTCTCTTTGGCAAGATCAAGACTCTGAAGCATCAAGACTCTACCAGACTCTACTTTGCACTCCACAATCATCGTTGTACTCGAATTCCAGAGCTATAATCCATTGTAATCCACGGTAATCAATTGTAATCAGCGAAGAACATCAATAAAAGAGAAAATCTTTGAAGTGGACGTAGCCCGGAGATAGCCGAACCACTATAAATCGTGTGTTCTTGTTTATAATTCCTGTTTTGCTGCTTAGATCTGAGATTTGTGTTTGAATATTGCTGATTTATATTCATATACTGGTGCTTTCACAATTCTTGGTGTTTGTGACCAATTTTGGCACAAACAGTTACAGAATTACAACATGCAACCAGTTCAGTCAACTGAACAGGAAATTTCAGTTGACTGAACCTGTTACACATACACAAACATGTACAGTTTCAGTTAGGGGTGTCAAATGGGTTGGGTTTGGTATAAATGGGTTGGTTTAAAAATCAACCCAACCCATTTTAAAAAAAATAGACCCAACCCATTAGACCCATTTATTAGATGGTAAACCCAACCCAAACTCACTAAATTAACGGGTCAACCAAACCCAACCCATTTAACCCAATTTGAGTAAAATTACATAAAAAACATGTACAATCATTCTTATCGATTCAATTTGTATAATTGAAGATCAATATAAAAACATTCAAGATTAGCGCAAGATCAATATAAAAACATTCATAATTTAATGCAATATTAATCAACATATAATTCAAAACTTCATAGCATAAAAATGCATGAAACATGAAGTAGTTCAATGAGAGCACTAAATCTATTTTTTTTCCTTCCTTTGCATCTCTATTGTCCGACCAGCAGCTGCATGTAGTGTCCAACCTGCATATATTTTTTGAATTGTTTCAATAAGAATTAGGTTGATCATAGGTTAGGTGCTTTGCATATCAAGCGACACAGTAGCTAAGGCTGTTGTATGACATTAATTAGTGTTGCAACTTCAGTCAGTAACATGCAGAATGAGATTAAGTATATGTGCTTCTCTAATCTTGTCCATATACTTAATCTTGGTTCTTTAAAATAAAATCTAAGTTTTAAATTAGTATAGTTTTGAATACACTCTAATGATAAACTGAATATGTTATGCTATTATCAGTATTATGTTAAATTTCGTGTAACAGTATTCTCTCAAATAGAGAACAGATAGAAATGAGTGATATATATACAAATTAAATTTATAATATTGTAGGATGGAAACTCTAATGTTAAATTTCGTGTAACAGTACGATGTCAAAATGAGTGATATGCACAGAGAGAATGCAATTTGTATACACTACATTTTTAAGCTTTCAACTTGTATTGATAAATACTTAATCAAGCATTCTAATCTTACAACACAAAATGCTGCCATATTGGACAGTGTTGAATATATAGTTTGAAGGAATTATGCATGGCTCGTGGTATATGTAGAAAGATATTAAAGTACCTGCTTGCTTAACCTGCATATTGAAATGCCCTTGAAGACCAACTTGCTTAACTTGCACATTGAAAAAAGATTGAGATTTCGTAACCAAAATGTTTGGAATACGTTAATAAATTTAATAAATAAGAAATGCTAATTAGGTAGCTTGAAATGTTATGGACCATATTATGTATAATATAATATATATTTTATGGAAATGTGAAAATGGCTGTAGACAGGAATTCATTTAAGAGCAGTACAAATCAAAAACCATATATATGTTGATGTAACGTTGTCTATAACCACGCTTTATCTTATAAATTCTCTTATATTCTTCGTTGCAAAAGAAATTCAATCAATAGAAACACCACACCTTTAATTTGCATGTACAGAAGATGAATATCTTATCACTAATTCTGTGTCACCTAAAGACAATAGTCTACAACTAAGTGCTCTAATATGTTTTATTGCAAAATCCCAAATTTGGCATTTAAGCATACTTTAAACAATATGAACAAACAAAATTTGGCAGTTAAGCATGTACCTAAGATTTAGGTAAAAATTGCCAACTCCGCTTCCGTATAGGATAAAGAAATATCCACATCAGACTCATCTATAGCCAACGCTGTCCCGTTTCCATATAGCCAGTCACGTGAACATAACAATGCTTCAATGGTATCTTCCTTCAAAGAACTTCAGTAATCATCAAGAACCCTGCCTCCGATACTGAATGCACTTTCCGATGCTACAGTAGTAACTGGAACAGCCAAAATATCTTTTGCCATTCGTGAAAGAATTGGATATTTATATTGGTGAGATTTCCAAAAAGAAATAATGTCGAACGGTGTTTTAGGATCTAGCAGTTCCTCTTCAAGATATGACTTAAGTTCTGATTTACGAGAACTATCGAGTAAACATACCTTACGACGACTATAAAATCTTTCTAACATATCCTCACATTCTTGTGAATACGGACCAATATCTGCATCAACGGATTCCACATCTTTTGATCCACTTGCTTCACCTTCCTTTTCATTTTTTTTGCATATTCGTTGAAAAGATTTTCAAATTTACTCTCCACCTCATCAAATTCATAACAATTTACTCCATAAATTTGTTCATAACAGTATTTAACGAATTCGATTTTATGTCGTGGATCAAAGATGCATGCAATGGAAAGTATCACACTAAATTTTCTCCAATATTTGTCAATTTTTTTATACATTTCATTTACCATGGTTGACATAAAATCATTGTCTTTCATACGTTTTTGCAATGTAAAAAGAATCGTCACGAGGTTCGGAAAAAATAAGTTCGATGTTGGATAATTAGAACCCAAAAATAAACAAGTAACTTTGTAAAAAACTTCCAAAAAATCCGCAATTTTCTTTGCATCTATCCATTCATCCGAGGTTGGACAATAAGTATAACTTCGATCAACGATTTCCAAACGGCATAGTGCTTGGTGGAAGTAAATAGCGCTTTTAAGCATAAAAAATGTCGAGTTCCATCTCGTTGGAACATCTTGTTGCAATATTTTTTTACTTTCATTCATAGAAAGATCTGTTATGCATTCCATAAACAACTTTTTTCTTGATTGGGAGCCCTTAATGTACTTTATACTTTCCCTAATATTCGTTAAAAATGAACCAATTCATTTTAGACCGTCTTGTACGATCAAGTTCAATATGTGTGCAGTGCAACGAATATGCAAAAACTCACCATCTGCAACCAATGCTTTCTTATATGTGAGATGGGATTCCAACAATTCAATAAATTTATCATTTGAAGATGCGTTGTCAAGTGTAAATGCAAACAGTTTATCTTCTATATTCCACTCAACTAACATACTGGATACCTTCCGAAATATTGCAGCCCCCGTGTGAGGAGGCGGCATCAACGAAAAACTAAGAAACTTTTTTTGTAAAACCAGTCGTTATCTATGAAGTGCGCAGTCAATGATATAAAACCATCTGTATTAATTGATGTCCATAGATCGGATGTTAAGCTTACTTTTCCCGAACATGATTTTAAAAAATGTTTAAGCTTAACTTTTTCTTTCTCGTAAATTTTCATGACATCCGATCGTAGTGTATTTCTTGATATATGTTGCACTTCATTGTTCAAATAAAAATGTAGTTCTCAAACTTCTTCATACTGGACAAACATAAACGGCAAGTTACGCCTAATGACGGCCTTAGTCACTAATTCTCTATACTTACTTTGATCGAACTTACTTATCACACCACCCATTTTTTGTTAATGTGTTGACATTTTGGAATATGCTTTAACATATTAGATGTTCCATGCTTTTCTCCCCAAAAGTATGTTTTCTTACATCCTTTGCAAAAGCACGTTGGTGTTTTTCCTAAAATAGTTTCATTTTTATGAAAATAGTTCCAAACTTCTAAATTTGTGGTTCTACAACATTTTTTTCCAACTGAGCTACTTAATGAATCTTCCAATACAATCAAATCTTCCGTTTCAATGTTTATGTGTTCAGTTGAACCCCTGTTCTACAATATCAAATATTAATAAGAATTAGCATGTAGGTAGTACAATGAAGGCAGTTTCTAGGAATTACATCATAACCAGTTTAAAAGAAAACAAAAGATAAATTAGTCTTTTAACAATTTGCTTAGAAAGATGTTACGTGTGTACGTTTGCTTTTTAGACTTGTATAATTTGATAGGTTCATCATTTGATGTTTCAGAATAACAAAGAAAGAAATTAATTAAGTGAATTTTTTTAATATAAGTTCGCAAAACACGGAATTGGATGAGATTGCATCCAAGTCCAACTAATCTTATATTAACCAGTACGCCCTTTATAATTATATTAGTTTTAAATAAGAGACTGGAACAAAGCAAATATCAACTGTATAACACTCATGGGTCTTATGTTGTTAGACTATACAAATGATATTGATATGTTATCTCTAAAGATAGATCGGAAGCCATTATTTTCATTTTATTGGACGATCACACATTTTTACTAAGATATCTGTATCTGTCTCCCTTAAATAGGTTGATGAGTGGGTGCACGTAATGAATAAGAAACCAAGACATCAATGCTCAACTAATACACTTAGGCAAATTAATCTTAGACGTTAGTTGGAACTGAAAACAAACCTGTAGGGTTGCTTTTAAAGAAGGAGAATTTTGGTGAACTGCCTCTTCTGAGCCTTGCCAAACAAATAGTGATTCCTGCTCCTATGTCTGCTCAGAATTCAGAGCATTAAAAGAACATTTTAGGTTGTGTATACCTTTTTTGCTGAATACTGAGTTCTAAATTACAAATATGTATCTTTCTTGCAATATTATGCATTGATCATGTTCAGATATTAACATACAAATATAAAAAGAGTTTTAGTACTGTCAATACCAATTACTCATGTTATTCTTGATTCTTTCCAATATATGCCTGTACCTTACATCATTCAGATATAATTCATATCTCATGGAATATCAATTTTCACGGTTAATTAACAGCAATAAGAAAATTCCAAATCTAATTAGAGCTAGCATTAGTAATGCAAGAATTAAACGAAATATATAGATTATACAAGATTTTAAGGAACCTAGGTTGCAGTAGCATATATAGCTGCTTTATGAGGAACATTAAATTGAACAAAATTATATGAACGAGATCTAATCATCTAAACTACAAACTTTAGAAAGCGATGATTTGAAACAAAAACTTATATTAAACGTTGTTGAAGAAATGAAATAATGGTGTACAGAAATGAACAATGGTGGAATTGAAGGCAGTTGGAGGGACAGTTCAAAAGCTTGTTGAAGGGTATGTTGGTCAGTTGTGGTTCAAGTTATGGTATTGGGTAGTGGTCGGTTGCAGATGAAGATTAATGGACAGGCTGAAGTGTTGTTTTGGGAGAGGGGAGGAATCTGTGGGATGTGCAGCGTGGTACAATGGTGGGAACTGAATTGTTAACTTTGTTAGTCTAGCATCGTAGCAGTGGTTATTTGTGAAGTAGGTGGTTTGGATGCAGGTAAAGAGGGGATGAAGTGCAATATATTGAAGTGATGATGATGGTTTTGGTCGGAGAAGTAGTGATATTGTCTGGTTGTAATGTTGAGGGTGGGAATATAATGTTTGGTGAGGTAATTAAGGGGGGTGTTGGTGAAGGGTAATGTGCAAGCAACAGTGCACTTTAGAGGATGTAGTATACTGAAGTGAAGGAGGCAGTTTTGGTGACTGTTAAGGTTTGTGGTAGTGGGCAGTAAGCAAATGGGTGGAGATATTGGTAGATTGGGATGGTTAGCTTCTTCTTTTTTTGACAGGGAGTGGGAAGGTAATGCAGCTTCTATTGCAGCAGTGTGGTCGTCGAGGGAAGTGAATTGTATGAAATATGAAGTATGGTTTTCACAGAAGTGATGAAAGTTTTGAATGATCAGGCTGAATTGTTTGTGATGGTGTTCTGAAGGGTAGGAGTGGTGGATTGATTTGTGCAGGGTATGTTTGAGATGACTGAGAGGTTGTTGTAATTGTTTGTTTTTATGACAGGGATGGTTACGAAATGGTAATAGGGAGGATTGTTGGTTCTTGGTTGACAGTAAATGGTGTTCAGGTGGTCAGGTAGGTTGGTTTTGTGGCTTGAAGTTGTTAGAGTAGGCAGGTTGGTTTTGTGATGATAGGCAGGTAGATAGGGTATTTTATTATAGTGAGCCAGGAAGGTCGGTGAAGTATGTAACAGAGGAGTTATGTAGTGGGAGTATGTAGGAAGTTTGAAGGTGGAGTTGTGTGTGGCAATAGTGGATGTTAGTTTTGTAGTCGAATAGTTTTAGGGGTAGTTGGTATGGTGGTTTGTGAGATGGTGGAATGTATGAAGTTGTTGTGGTATTGGTTTGATGATATGGGCTGTGGGAGATGTTGCGGATGAATTTGAGTGAACTGTCAGAAGTTTAGTTGGGTCTGGGTTGTCGAAGCAAGGCAGTGAGTGGTTTATGTTTTGAAATGGCAAGGGTGTTGGCTGGTGAGGTTGAGGGGGATGTTGTATGGTGATGTATGGATGTTTCAGGCAACGTGTGCAGCAGTTCAGTGGGTTAGTGGGCAAGTAGCAGTATTGTAACAAAAGAGAACAAAGAAAATGTAGAAACAGAAAGCAGAAAATGTAGAGTAACTTTGTAATGTAGAAACAGGGAATTGTCAAATATGAAAAAAATGAAATATGGATGTAATGTAAAATTATGATTTGTATGTAATTAGATGAAGAGGAAATGACATTAGTAATATTGTTATTTTGAATAACTTAAGATTTAAAATGAGTCCATCCACGAAAACTACTTATCTGACAGGTCAATTTTTTCATGACTTCAATTTAAGTTCATTTTACACTAGTAATATTGTTATTTTGAATAACTTAATTGCCTTAGTGTTCATTAGAAATAAGAATGCACTCAGAAATTAAAATCAATGTAACCTGTCACAATACCTGGAGTTGAGGGACAACTCGATAGTATAACTCTTGGGGAAAATCTGCATCGATTGAAAATGTTGTGTAAGATTAACAAGCAAATTAATTAACTAATAACTTGAAAACAATATTTATTCCGTATAGATGGAATACTGATAATTCTGTACAAAAATTAATGCAAACTCTCACTTCTCATATTGCTCTTATCAGATATAATCACATTCAACACACAACTTCTACTATAATCATGACTATTTATACAGAAAATTTATATCTTGCATACACAAACTATTTATACTATTACTAGCAGCTTATATATATTACTAACAGCTTGTATTATTGCTATGATGTTGGGAGCAATTGCTCCCAATTTATACCTTAAATTTATAACCGTAAGTTTTTAATTTTTACATAAGTAAATGTTTCATTAGTTTTTATATATTCATAAAACACGGTTATTTTGGATTGATTTTTTCAGAACTGCTTATACCACATGCTAACTAGATACACATCTTTTCAGTTTTTATATATTCAGAACTGCTTATACCAAATAGTCACACTAACTGGTTGTTGTCTCATTGTTATATCCAAAGGTATTAAGTATACACAGTAGAAAAAGAATACAAAAAATGTAATAATAGCATCAGATAAGAGAAAATATATGTACTTCCTATCTTGAAATAAAACATTTAGCGAAAACGTCCCAAATCCCAAACCTATAACAATAGTTTGAAGAATTGACAAAAAATAGTGATCTTAGTTTTAAACAAAGGAAAAGGAAAGGTAGATAAAAAAAATTACCTAAAAAGAAAAGTGGTTAGATGCAGCTAGCAGGAGATCAACAGCGGCTTTCAGGCGGTCAACAACAGTTAGCAGGCGTCGATTAGGTAAGAAGCAGAGCCGACGGTTGAAGATGAGGAAGTGCGCAACTTCGCTGCTCGATTAGAAGAAGCGTATACCCAAGAAATTGAAGAGAAGACGGATGATGCGGAAGTAACCCTAGATTTTTTTTAACGATTCCAAGATATAAATCAACGGGAGAAACCCTAATTTTGTTTCATTTTTGCGGTGCGGATGTGAGAGGAGACTTAGGAGTGAATAAAATGCAGATACGGGTTAAACGGTTAAACCTAAATAAACGGGCTGCAACCACATAAACCAACTAATTAAGTGGTTCAAATGGGTTTGCCCAAAAGACCCATTTATTTTGATGGGTTTGACCCAGCCCGTTAATTTTATGGGTATTTGGGCTAGGTAAATGAGTTGGGTTGTTTTTTGACAGCCCTAGTTTCAGTCGACTGAAACACCCTGCTCAGTCGACTGAATTTGTTCCTAAAAATTTTACTTCACTTTTTCAGTTGACTGAAATCCCTGCTCAGTCAACTGAATTTAAACCTGCGAATTTTCTCTGAATAGACACCTTCTTTCTCCCAAGAGTTGCAACCATTCTCTAATGGAAATGGAAGCATCTCTTATCTACATCTCTAGCCAACAAATGCATCTCTTCTACACATATATATACATGCTTCTAACATCTTCAAAATTACCAATTCTCTTATACTTTAATCTCACTATTTTCTTGAACATATTTCATATTCTCTAAAGTTTGTCAAAGCAATCACCAATCTATTGCTTGAATCATTGTTTTATTTTTAACATTCTTTTGATTCATAGCAACTCACATTTCCTAAATCTTCACAAACACATTGCATACTCTCGAGGATAAGATTATAGGAATATTGTACTACATTAGACTCATTAGTGTTGACAAGAACACAACAAGTCGAATATTTTTTTTTTGTAATTGAGTTGAAGTCCTCTTCGGTAGTTGAGGCAAGAAATCCCGTTTGGTTGTTCGAGTAAGTTGTAAACCTATTCCTTCGGGTTAAATGAGGGTTTTAGCTAGTGGAATTCCTAAGTGAAGCTTAGGGACTGGACGTAGGACTAGAGGTCCAAACCAGTATAAAATCCTGGTGTCTACCTTTCTTTTACTTACTTTATCTACCTAGACAATTTCGTTATTCCATATTACACGATCCTACCGCATAGCCTCTTTCAATTGGTATCAAAGCAAGGCCGTCCTATAACCATAACACCGTTATTAGACATATTGATAATATGGAAAATAACGCAAGTACAAGCACAACATCTGCCTATAGTTCTACATTTGCGGAAGGACAATCTACCCAAAGACCTCCTCTATTCAATGGACTAAACTATAAATATTGGGCTACAAGGATGAGGATTTATATGCAAGCAACAAGTTTTGAAGCCTGGAATGCTACTCAAGCAGAGTTCATTGTACCCACAACCGATTATCCTACATGGACACAAACTCAAAAGAATGAAGCTAGTGCAAATGCCAAAGCTATGAATATGCTATTTTGTGCCCTAGATAGAAACGAATTCAACCGTGTTAGCATATGTACTACTGCATATCAGATATGGGAAAACACATAAAGTCATACATGAAGGCACAAACAAGGTTAAACAAACAAAGATATCCATGCTGAAGAATCAATTCCAAAACTTTAGAATGCGACAAAATGAATCCATCAATGACATATACTCGAGATTTCAAGACATTGATCATGCTTTAATGGACTAGGAGAAAAATACATGGATTTTGACATTGTGTCTAAAGTTCTAAATTCACTCACTGATGAATGGGAGAGAAAAGTACTAGCAATCGAGGAAGAAAATGATTTGTCTACAATGAAACCAGAGGAACTGATTGGAAATCTTATGTCGTATGAAGTAAATATGCAAGCTAAGAAAGATCAAGCTCAAGAAAGAAAGAATGTTGCTTTTCATGCGGAAAAGGAAGAATTAGAGTCTGAAGATGAGGATTTAGCATTCATAGCCAAAAATTTCAAGAAATTCTTAAGATATAGAAAAGGAAACAAAAACGGACTCAAAAACAATTTCTTGAACAAACCTACATCTTCAAATATAGAATGTTTCAACTGTCACAAGAAAGGTCACATGCACAAGGATTGTCCAGAGCAAAAGAAGGAGAATCAGAAAGCTCTCAAAAATAAAAAAAAAAGATAAATTCAAAAAGAAGGCATTCTCTGTAACATGGGACGATTCAGATTCTTCTTCATCTGAAAGTGAAAATGATAACGACAATGAACAGGCGAATGTATGCTTCATGGCTCAAGAATCTGAGGTTAGTAATTTAACTTTTGACGATTTAATTGAAGTAAACACTGAACTTTTGATTACAATAAAACCACTTAAAAAGAAACTCAAGGAAACTTGTGAAAATCAAAACAAAGCTGAATTTGAAAGGGATATGTTAAAAGATGAAAAGAAAATTTTAGAAGAAGAACTTGAAAACGTTCAAGAATCTCATTCAAATTCGGAAACTCAATTATCACTTTTAAGTAAAGAAATTGAAACTCAAAAGACAAAGAATGATATAATTGTTTCTGAAAATCATGAGTTAAAAACTAAGATTAGACAAGTTGAGTTAGAAAATAATAGTCTTCAAGCTAGATTAGATAACATCACTAAAAATGTTTCTAACTTTAACAAAGGAAGAGAAAATTTATCTAAGATTTTAGAAAATTCTCAATCTTCTTCAAATAAACATGGATTAGGATATAAAAAGGAGTCAAAAATTCCTAAAAAGAAAAATACATATTTTAAGAGGAATATTGATTCAAAACAACAAATGTTATTAAGAGAGCCTATTAAAACAAAAGTAGAAACCAAGATAGTCAAAATTTGGCTTCCAAAGACTAACAATATTTTAATTAGGAATAAATATATTAAAACATTTATGGATAGTGTTCATAATAATAAAAACTATATTTATAAAAAGGATACTGAACCGAATTGGGTTTGGTTTCCTAAGATCTAACTCTTAGGACCCTATTAAAAGGTGGGTACCAATATATTTATTAATATTTTTTGCAGGTCCCACTCAAGAAAAGAAAATGGATTTTGGATAGTGGTTGCTTTGTTTGACAATTATATACTTCTACAAATTATTACTTCCTTTTTGTCGATGACAAAGGGGGAGAAAAGTCTATGTCACTAACTTTGTTTTGTAGGAAAGATAGTGCATATATTCAGGGAGAGGAAAAATAATTACATCTCTACACACATCAGTATTGTCATCAATCAAAAAGCGGGAGAATGTTGATACGCTAGATTTTGATCAATGACAATGTGCTTCAAAAAGGAAGAGATATGTGCAAAGCTAAAGGAAGAACGATAAAGACCAAGGATAAACATGAGTATGATTTCTATATAGGTCTTAGTTTAGATTTATTGTTAAAATCTATCCTCAAGAGGCTTGCACAAACACTAGAACATATTTTATAAACTTAATATTTTAGTTAAGTGTTCACTGTGCAGAAACAACCAGTTCAGTCAACTGAACAGGAAATTTCAATTGACTAAACCTGTTACAGAATTACAACATGCAACCAGTTCAGTCAACTAAACAGGAAATTTCAGTTGACTAAAACTGTTACAGAATTACAACATGCAACCAGTTCAGTCAACTGAACAGGAAATTTCAGTTGACTGAACCTGTTACACATACACAGACATGTACAGTTTCAGTCGACTAAAACACCCTGCTCAGTCGACTGAATTTGTTCCTGAAAATTTTACTTCACATTTTCAGTTGACTGAAATCCCTGCTCAGTCAACTGAATTCAAACCTGCGAATTTTATCTGAATAGACACCTTCTTTCTCCCAAGAGTTGCAACCATTCTCCAATGGAAATGGAAGCATCTCTTGTCTACATCTCTAGCCAACAAATGCATCTCTTCTACACACACATATATATATACACACACATGCTTCTAACATATTTAAAATTACCAATTCTCTTATACTTTAATCTCACTATTTTCTTGAACATATTTCATATTCTCTAAAGTTTTCAAAGCAATCACCAATCTATTGCTTGAATCACTGTTTTGTTTTTAACATTCTTTTGATTCATAGCAACTCACATTTCCTAAATCTTCACAAACACATTGCATACTCTCGAGGATAAGATTATAGGAATATTGTACTACATTAGACTCATTAGTGTTGACAAGAATACAACAAGTCGAATATTGTTTTTTTTGTAATTGGGTTGAAGTCCTCTTCGGTAGTTGAGGCAAGAAATCCCATTCGGTTGTTCGGATAAGTTGTAAACCTATTCCTCCGGGTTAAGTGAGGGTTTTAGTTAGTGGAATTCCTAAGTGAAGCTTAGGGACTGGACGTAGGACTAGAGGTCTGAACCAGTATAAAATCCTGGTGTCTACCTTTCTTTTACTTACTTTATCTACCTAGACAATTTCGTTATTCCATATTACATGATCCTACCGCATAGCCTCTTTCATTGAGACCCTATTTTCCTACAGCGAATGAATAAAGTATCTCTTTCTATAGAAGAAAAGTCTACAAGGTTGGGAGTAGAATTCTCCTTGGATTTTCACACTACCTTTAACTGCTAATGCCTCTGTCTACGCCGAGATGGCCACGGCAGAGCACCTCTTGGAGGAAGAAGTGTAAGCCTTTATCCGCACCATGCGATGGCCAAGATGAAGCATGGACAACCCTTGTCCACGCCATGTTATGGCCAGGGCACCTCCTGGAGGGAGGACAGTAAGCCTTTATTCACTCCATGCTATGGCCAGGTTAAAGCATTTAAAAGCCCCTTCCCACGCCACGTTATGGCTAGGGTGGGGCAACCTCTTTGAGGAAGAAGTGTAAGCCTTCATCTGTGCCATGCTATAGCCAGGTTAAAGCATCGACAAGCCCTTGGCCGTGCCACTATATGGCCAGGTCAAGGCGCCTCTGGGAGGGAAGTTCGGTAAGTCCTTGGTTACAAGTTGAGAATAAGCTAACCAGCATCACCAGAAAACATTGGACTAGGACATCCAAGCCCAAAAAGAGGCATATCAACAATTGACTAGGTCGTCCAAGCCAAAGAAGAGGCATATCAACAATGGACTAAGATGTCCAAGCCCAAGAAGCGGCTTAACAAACAATGGACTAAGATGTCCAAGCCTAGGAAATAGCTCGTCAAAAAATGGACTAAGACATCCAAGTCCAAGAAGCAGCCCATCGAATGATGGCTTAAGACGTCCAGCCCGAGAAGTGGCATATCAAACAATGGACTAAGGCCTTCGAGCTAACGAAGCGTCCAAGCCAACCACTACCACATATAAGGCTTAAAGGATTACACATGTCGAAGAAGACTGAATATGTGGGGTATTACAAGACTCCTCTTATTAATGCCTAAGTCTGGGTTTCGGGACTTTACTAATAACTTATAGTCTTCCTCATACCCGAATCTGGGTTTCAAGACTACTACCGGACTTCGCTTATTAAAGCTTTAATCTGGGCTTGAATTTTCATTATGAAGACAATTATTATGGTTTTCTATTTATCCAACATTACGCCCTAATCTGGGCTTAAGACTTCTATAATAAAGATAATTGCTATGGATATCTGATTATTCAACAATATGCCCCAATCTTGGCTTCAAATTTCTAACATGAAGGTAGTATTTACGGATTTCTGATTATCCACCACCTGAATCTTGGTTTAAGAGTTTTAACATGAAGACCATTTCTGAAATTCACTTATTAAAACCCGAATCTAGGTACTAAGAATCTTACAATTAACTTCTGAACTTCACTTATTGATACCATAATTTGGGTTGTAGACTTATTATTTTTTTAATACTCGAATTTAAATTTTAGGTCTTTTATGATCAATTCTAAGTCATATCTATCTATTCCTAAATTTGGGTTTTGAAACAGCAATATTTAAACCACAATAGACATCTAAGTCATCAAATAAAAGACTTCGAGTTGGTTTTATTAACACACAAATTAGGGTTATTAGTTTGCAACTCTAAACAACGTCCACTAACATCTAAATTTAGGCTCATGGTTCATTTTTATCTCCATGAGGAGTTTCTAAATACATGTTACATATTCCCCTAAAATAAAATTTATGGGTCACAACGACTTATTTCAAGATGATAGCTTGTAACCTCCTACTTTCAAACATTGGTTGTCTCCAACAGAAAATTCTAGGACCTCAATTGTTATATGCATGGATAACTATTAATTATGTGGGAGTTCAACTATGAATTTCATTTTTAACGTTAGAGATTAGAAGGTATGACTCATAATATTATAGCACATAAATCCTTGATTTCCAATCATTTACAATTTAGAATTTTATATCCTTTATTAAATCGAGATTATAATTGACTAACCATTTGAGTTTCTAAGAACTACGATATTGACTTTACCAAGAGTCATGTACATAAGATAATGGGTTAGCAATAGAAAATGTCATTTGTTTTGATAGGGTTAATAAAAGCAAAGAAGTTGTAAAAAAATTCCTAAAGAACAAAAGCCTTTTTCATACAAGGGGCAAAATGTTAATCATCAAATACACCTGAGGACAAATGAAAGAAAGAAGATTAATAAAATTTCCAGGCTTTTCTAAAATAGGAAACATGGGTTTCGAAAAGGATCATGAATGGATGTTTTGAAGGAATTGAGAAGGCTTTCGAAAGAGTCGCAGGCATCGGGCGCCATTGCAAATGATAAATAGAGAAAAAGCTTTCGAAAGGATGAAAAAGGAAGAAAGGCATCCCTTTCGCCTAATTTAAATCTTTCAATGCATATGGATTTGCATATGTAGGAAAAGCAGGAATGGGTTTGGAACCCTCTTTCGAAGGAAATGAATAACAGCTCTTCATATGCGCACCAAACCTTTCGAAACTAAAGATTTCTCCTTCATTCAGACTACTCAGAAAGATACCTGATCAAAACAACCCTTTCCAAAGCATAATCAAGCCTTTTGAATCGGTCGAAGCCTGTAATTTCAAAGGAAAAATACCACATCAATTCGAAAGCATGCATTCGGAAGCTACCTATCATGTCGAAGCTGTCGACACACCAACACCTTTGAAACCCTAGTAAACTACTTATCGACAGAGTCGAAGGCTCATATCTTTGCTTCTTATGACAACAAAGCAACATGAAAAGAAAACGCACATCAATCGCCCTTTCAATGTAGACAAAAAGCAAACCAGGAGAAAGAAGCAAAAAGATGCATTTAGACCTTAACAACAGCGAAGGTCGGTCAAGTGACTCTTTCGACTGGGTCGAAAGGTGTGGAATAAGGAAATAGGAAATGCTAGGATGAATGAGAGAACTCGAAAGAGAAATTTTTCAAGAGCATCAAAAGCATGGACACTAAAGAAAGGGAGAGGCCTTTCGACCATGAAAAAGGATGGAAGCGGTAGATGTGAGGACCTTTCGACTGGGACAAAAAGACGGGAACGAAAGAGTGCCGACCTATATCTATAAATAAGACTTAGGGATCTGATTTTAGGTACCGGATTTTAGAATTCTAAACTCATTCGAATACTTCTTGCAACAATTAAATCTTTGTAACCCTAAATTGATTTGGGGAAAAGCTCTCAAACTTGTAAATCTTTTATGGATTAATGGAAAAAGAAGGAATGCGTAGATTCGTTAAGGATTTCGATTATGAGGAAGATCATTACGATAATTAACTAGACTAATGATCAATTGCACATGATGCTACCTTATTTTCTTAACTTCTTTATGTCTTATGCAAAGCAGTGAGTTCAACTTGGTTAGCATACATGTGAAAGACATTATCATCACGATAAACAATATATGATGACAAATATAGATGGTAATGATGTTTTGGTAATGATAAGTTCATAGAACTTACAAATATCCAAGATGATCTTCTATCTTACAAACCAAATGGAGCATGTACAATTATGAATTAGATCTATTTCGAAAGGACAAAATCCCTTTCGACCTAGTCGAAAGGGATGTAACGAATGAAATCTGGTTCATAAATGATATGCAGCTGTTCAAGGATGGATTCCTTCGAAAGGAACATACTCTTAACTAAATCTTCAACCCTTTCGAAAGTGTTCCTCCATAAAGATGAAATAGAAGATGTTGAAAGCAGTTATTAAAGGCTAAGCAGACCTTTTGACATAGATGAAAGGGATTGAGGAAGCCTTTCGACATGGTCGAAAGGAATGAATGTTTAGTATAAGTGGCTATTTTAAAATCATTTGACGATTAAGATGCTTTTTCCTTCAACTCCATTTTGATGAGGTTAATTTGGTCAACGGTCCATTATCGACACCTTACATATTATCCTCCGAAAGTAGTTTGACTAAGTCAACCTAATTGAAAGAGGGGTTTTAAAGGAAGTAATCTCTTTCACTCCTCTTTTGATAGTCCTATTTTGTTACATAAAAAATCCTATTTGTCATTCATATAGCTTTAGTGATTTTGGCAGGTTTTCTTATTAACAGAATCTTTAGAATTAAAACATGAATTGAGAGATAAAGCGGCTATCCGAACTGTGGAATATCAGTGGAGAATTTCAAAATACTATGATTCAAAAGTAAAGACGAGATCATTTCAAGAGGGAGACTTAGTACTCCGAAGGGTGATGACAAACACAAAATATCCTACATATGGACCGCTAGAACTAATCTAGGAAGGTCCCCTAATTGTACGCAAAGTAATTCCCCTTGGAGCTTACAAGTTATGTCGACCAGATGGCAATATGGTTCCTAGAACATGAAATGCGGAACACTTGTGACCATATTTCCTTACAGTGAATGAATAAAGCACCTTTTCCTTAAAAATAAAAATCTACATGGTTAGGAGTGAAATTCTCCTTGCACTTGGACATTACCTTAAATGACCAGAGCCTTTTTCTACGCCAAGTTGGCCAGGTCAAAGTGCCAGCTGGAGGGAAGTTAAAGTAAGCCTTTATCCACGCCACACTA
The DNA here is from genome assembly GCA_030765085.1 of Allium cepa. NCBI lineage: Eukaryota > Viridiplantae > Streptophyta > Magnoliopsida > Asparagales > Amaryllidaceae > Allium > Allium cepa. The sequence goes on from CM060938.1 coordinate 705,162,056, forward strand.
TGGCCATGTTAAAGCACCGATAAGCCCTTTACCGCGGCATGCTATGGCCAGGTCGAGGTACCTCCTGGGGGTGTAGGGCGTAAGCCCCCGATACCGCCATGCTATGTCCTGGCTAAGGCACAGAACAAGCCCTTGATTGCGCCATGCTATGGTCAAGTCAAGGCACCTTCGGGAGGAAGCACGGAGTAAGCCCTTGGTCCTCCCACACTATGGCTTGGCTAAGGCACCGAACAAGCCTTTGATCACGCCACGCTGTGGCCAGGTCAAGGCACCTCTTGGAGGGAGGTTAGGTAAGTGCTTGGGTCATGCTTGCAGATAAGCTAACTAAGCGCACCAAACATCAATGGACTAAGACGCCTGAGACCGAGAAGAGGCATAAAAAAGGAATGAGACATCTGAGCTAGAGAAGAGGCATATCAAACAATAGACTAAGACTTCCAAGCCCGAGAAGTGGCACATCAAACAATGGACTAAGACATCCTAGCTCGTTAAGCAGCAAATCGAACAGCAGCAACATACAAAGCCTAAAGGGTAATACATGTCAAAAGAGTCAAAACCCAAGGAGCGGTACAGAACAGAGGGCTTAAATAAAAATCTATAACCCCCAAATTATTATCAAAGAATAATTTTTGAACTTCACATATCAATACATGAATCAGGGCTTTGAGATTTTATTAATAAATTATTGTCTTCATCATTGTTAGCCGTAAAATTCACTCAAAGAACAAAGGCATGAAAGAAGATAAGAAAAGTACCAGTTTTTCTAAAGTGGGTTTCAACAACAATCATGAATAAAGGTTCCGAAGGCGTCTGGAAAGCTTTTGAAGGAGTAGAAAGCAGCAGGCATTCTCATGGGTGATAAATCATGTGCAAGCCTTCAAAAAAGTTGAAGAAGGAGAAGCAAAGCCACCTTTCTGCCCCTTTATGACCTTTCGACATAGATGCATCAGCAAAGACTACTTCAGAACCCCCATCGAAGGCAATGAATGTTAGTCACCCATAAACGCGCCAGACCTTCTGGAACTAAAGGTTTTCTCCTCATAACAACCCTTTTGAAAGCATACACATGCCTTTCGAACTGGTCAAAGCCAATGAAACTTGGGGAAGGTTCTGCATCAGTTCATAGGCATACATTCGAAAGCTACTTAACATCACTGAAACCATCGGCACATCAACATCTTCAAAGCCCCTATAGACAACCTATCGACAGAGTCGGAGGCACCTATCTTACTTTCGATCACCACAAGGAAACATGAAGGAAAAAACGCACTTGGAGACCTTTTGACAAAGTCGAAAGGTGTTTTGGAGAAAGCAGCTAACAGGGATACTCAGAAATTAAGAAGCGCAGAAGGTTGGTAAAAGACCCTTTCGACTTAGTCGAAAGGTCTGAAGAAAGATAAAGAAAGCTCAATGGAAAGTCAAAGGACTCCAAAGAGATGACTTTTGACAATGTCAAAGATAGACAAGGCCTTTCGACCAAGTCAAAAGGCGTAAGGCGGCATATAAAAACGGGACCTCCCGACCGTGTCAAAGGTATAGGCGTGGAAGGGGGCTGAACTACATCTATAAATAAGACCCAATTAGTCCAGTTATTGGGATCGAATTTTGGATTCCCAAATTCATTTCTTTTACTCCAATTTCTTTGTTACAATTAAATCTTTTATAAATCCTAAACAAAATTGGGGATAAATCACTATTAATTGTAACTTATTTTGTATTATTAATAAAGGGGAAGTGGCTAGTTCATTAATGATTTTGATGACGAGGAAGATCATTCAGATCATTAGCTAGTCTAATGACCCACTGCACATGATTTTAACCTATTCTGTTAAATTTTTTGTCTATGCAAGGCAAATGATCGACTTGGGTACATACCGTCGAAACTTATCATCGTCGAAACTAACATAAAACCATGAAAATTGTAATGATGATGAGGTTTTGACATTGATAAATCTATGATACTAGAGGATATCCAGGTTGAACTTATATAGGAAAAACAAAGTGAAGCTTAGACAGTTACAAGCTGGACTTGTTGCGAAAGGATGGAACCTCTCTCGCCTGATGGAAAGGGGTATTCCAAATGGGGTTCCACTTTGTAATTGGCTAATGATTGATTAGAGAGGAATTCATTAGAAAGGGGAAAATCCCTATTTATGCTAGAAACCATTTCGAAGGGGTTCTCCAGCAAAAGTAATGAAATGACTGGGGTCGAAAGCAACTATCACATGTTAGTAAAACATGCATTCCTTTCGACATGATCGAAAAGGCTATAAAAAACATTCCAACATGATCGAAAGGAATGAAAAGTTAAAATGAATAGTTGCTCTAACCTACTCAAGAGAAAGGTTTTGAATAGGTTGCTGCATTCTTAGCCAATATTTCTGAGCTAATTCCTTAAACCATTTTGACTAAGTCAACCTGGTTGAAAGGTAGATCAAACTCCTTAAACCCCTTTCAACTAAGTCAATCTGGTTGGAAGGTAGGTTTTGAAAGAAGAGAACTTCTCAATAATTAGGATTCCTTTAAACTTATTTACCTTCCACGTAGCATTGGGGATATTGACAAGTTTTCTTCTTAAAATTTTTGATGCTGGAAGGAGGGCTCGAACCTCTGACCTTATTACCATATTATAGACTAATTTTGGCTTATTTGGCTTGGCATACGAGAAAAAGAGATCTAATAGACTAAGCATATTGAATGAAGAAGTTATTGACACAATAATTCTTGATGATAATGTAGCTCCATCCTTTAATATGGATGGAGCTGTTCAAGGACAGCCTTCATCACTAGCTCAACAAGATGAGAATAATACAAAGATCAAATACTTGGAGTAGCAACTGCAAGAGATGCAAGAGCTACTCAAAATGCCACCGTCTTAGAAATCTTCACAGACGCCGAAACCAACTCAAAGTGATAAGGTGGTATCGCCCAAGAGGAATTTAAAAGCTAAGTCCAGTGAATACAAAAGCAAAATAGTTTTAACATCCTTCGAGAAGTAGTGTCCTTGTCAAAAATTAACTACCAAAGGAGAGCTCACGACCAGGTTCTTGAACAATCTGAAAGCTCAACGTTATAGGAGTTTTATCATGATTAGAAATATTATTGAAGTGTTGAGGCTTATCTAAAAGATGCAACTGAAAAGGCAATAAGGGATGCTATAAACAGAATGGGAAGAGGACAATGGATGAAATCGCTAATGATAATGAAAGAGTGTCACCCTTTGCTGACGAGATCAAGGCTACAGACATCCTTCCTTATGCAAAAATCACAACACTAAAATACCGTTGATGTACTAACCTAGAGGATCATTTAATGGCTTTGATAGCCAAATGGACTTATACAATGCATCAGGAGCTGTCAGATGCCGATTATTCCCGGTCACTCTCCAAGGTGCTATATTAAAGTGGTACAGACAGTATCAGGACAGAATCGTCTATTCATGGAAGCAGTTCTTTAATGAATTGTTTTCCCAGTTCTTCATTTGCAATGATCCCACAATAGACTATACAGTATTAGCTAACATAAAGAAAAGGCAGAGGGAGTCCTCAGGAGATTTCCTGAGGAGATTTAATGCGGAAGTACAAAAATCCAAAGACATGAATGATAGAGACACGCTTATTACATTTCATTCCGGCACAACAGAAAACACCTCCTCCAAGAAGCGGCTCTTTGCAATTAGCTATAAATATTTATAAGACATCCATTTCCAAGTTGATAAGTTCATCCTGATGAATGAGCTTTACTATGCTAAGAAGTAAACTATCCTCAAGAAAGCAAGGGGGGATTTGGCCAAGACCGATGACACAAAAGAACAAGGTGGGAAGAACCAATCGCTAACGTAGCCGCTTTAAACAAGCCACTGTCTTAAGTCTTTATAGTAGCCAAGGAAAGAGTCAACTTACTGACCTCATTTAAAGCAAAGAATAATCCTGAACAGAGGAAGAAAGAAGATTACTATGCTTATCACAAGGCCAACGGTCATAAAGCCGACGAGTGTAAGGTTCTAGTTGGGATCATCCAGAAACTGATCCATGAAGGTCATTTAATGGAATTTATTTAGGAATAAAAAGGAACAACGGACAAGGGATGGTCAACAGAAACACCCTAGTAATGCTGTAAATATATTACAAGATGAAGATCTTTAAGCTTGAGCCACTAATAAATTGAATCAACGTAATCAATGAAAGACCGCATCCCGTAGGGAGTAGCAAAGGAGCCCGAAATAGGTACATCAAAGAGGCAAAAAATTCATCTTCTCCATCCAAAAAGAGCGCCCACTAAAGAATCCATGTCCCACTATTTTAAGGCCAAACCTTGTTGTCCCTGCTCAAGATCTGAGAAAAGGGGCTCATCAACCGCATAATAATATTTTGATGATTGCTACTCAAATTGGGCTATCCATCGTCTCTAAAATTTTGGTTGACACAAGTAGCACAGTCAGCATACTCTTCAAGCACGCCTTCGACTAGATGAACATGCCCGAAGACAAGCTGGAGCCCAGCATGGAACCCATCTTTTGGTTCAATAACAAAGGATCAATGCTGGTGGGGCAAGTAAAGCTATTTTTGCAAATATAGATGCGACCAACCTGTAGAACCTTCGAGACTATCTTTGTGATTATCAACTAACCCTTATACTACAAGACCTTCTTCGGAAGGCTGGCTGTCGATGAAATAGATGCCTTCGTCTCCCTAAAATGTCTCATGGTAAAATTCTTAACAAAAAGTGGATGGGGCACCGTTCGAGGTGAGTTGTTCAGCTCCTAAGAAATGTATTTTGCTGCTCTAGACTAATATAAGAGGGAGTGTTCTGCTTACTTTGATTCTTCTACTATATTACAGCCTTCGGATGATAGATTTCTACATCAAACATTCGAAGCAAAGGTGAAAATTAATAAATCTAGCAATCATATGTATGAAAGATACATTCCATCTAGGTGCAAGAGGAGCTAACTCGGTTGAAGAAACCCCTATTGTCACAGTATTCCATTGCCATGGAGAAATGGAAAAAATAAAACCTATAGAGCACCTTAAGGAAGCATAACTAGATTTAGATGATGCTACAAAAGGGGTCGATGTGGGAAAAGAACTTAATGGTGGCTTGAAGAAGGATTTGATCCAATTTCTCAAAGTCAACAAGGATGTGTTTACCTGGTCACATTCTGATATGGTGGGGATTGATCCAACGGTTATAAGTGATGCATTTAACATCAATCAAGAAGCAACCCCCAATAGGTAGAAGAAGAGACAATTAGATAAGGTACAATCAGATGCATTGAAAGAGGAAGTAAACAGATTCCTTGAGAATGGATTTATCCGGGAAATATACTACCCAAAGTGGTTAGCTAATAAAGTTCTTGTAAACAAATCGAATGGTAAATGGAGGATTGGCATTGACTGCATAGATTTAAAAAAAACATATTTGAAAGATTGTTTACCATTGCCATGAATAGTTCATTTAGTGGATGCAACAATCATGCACAAGTTATTGTCTCTTATGGATGCCTATTTAGGGTATAATCAAATACCAATGTTCAAACCAGATGAGAAGCACAATAGCTTCACAACTAAGTGGGGGATTTACTGTTACAACATTTGAGTTCAAAAATGCAGAAGCAACATATCACTGATTGGTCCACCGAATGTTTAAAGAGCAAATTGGTCGAAACATGGAAGTTTACGTGGATGATATGATGGTAAAGTCTAGCGAGGCCGAAAATCATCCTAAAGACTTGGATGACATGTTTAGGGTATTTTTTAAATTTCAAATGAAACTGAAACCACTAGATGCTCTTTTGGAGTCCATTTTGGAAATTTTTTGGTCTACCTTCTAAGTGCCCAAGGGATAGAAGCTAGCCCTGACCAAATTCAAGCCATTAAGGACATGGCCGAACCAAAAACTAGTAAGGAAGTGATGAGTTAAAATGGAAGGGCGGCTACCGTAAGTAGATTCATATCCAAAGCTACAGATAATGTATGCCCTTCTTTGACATAATCAAGAAAAAGAAGAACTTTGAATGGGGAGAAGATTGTAGAAAAGCTTCCCAAGTAATAAAAAGCCATTTGGAAAAGCCACCGATACTTTCAAGTTTCAAGAATAGGGAAACCTTATATCTATATATGGCAGTCGTAGAACACGCGGCCAGTTTAGTATTGATTAGATAAGGAAGTGGGGCACAACTTCTAGTATATTATGTAAGGAAGGATGTGGAAATCTAATACATAGTAGTAGAGAAGTTAGCATATTGCTTGATTCTCATAGCTCGAAATCTTAGAGCATATTTTCATACACATCCAATCAGGGTATCGACCAATTTTCCCCTTTAGCAAGTCTTTGGTAAACCAGAAACTTCAAGAAGATTGGTAAAATGGGAATTGAGCTCAGGCAATGTGACTAGAATTTCAGCCACGAGCTGCAATCAAGGGAAAGTTTTAGCAGAGTTCATTAATGAGTGCACTAACTTTTAAGGAGAAATAAGAAAAGGAGGAAGACAAGAGGCCTATTTGGCAGTTATTTGTTGATGGTGCATCAAACGGATAAGGGGCTAGTGCAGGATATGTTATCATCACACTAGATGGACACCATTTACATTTAGCCATGAAATTGGGATTCTCTTCAACAAATAATGTGGCAGAATATGAACCTATGGTAGCGCGATTAACCTTGGTGTTAGACCTCAAGATTCCATGAATACAGATCTTTAGTGATTCTCAGCTAATGGTGAAACATATATATCAAACAAAAGACCCTAAACTATCTTTATAGGTGAAGAAGGTACTATGAATGCTTGCTTTGTTTGAAGACTTTTCAATACCCTAAGTCCCAAGAGCGGAAAACTCACAAGCGAATTCTCTAGCAAAACTAGCCAGTTCAAGGGGAGCCCTGGAAACACGTATTATTCTAATGGGATATCAGGATATTCCAAATGTTGGATAGGAAGCCTCAGAACAGGGAAAGGAACTGTTAACTATGACAGGGTCTCAAGATAATTTACAAGAGGAAGAGAAGAGAGAGTGATAAAGAAATATCAGATGAAAGGGTTGATCAACCAAGATCAAGTAACGTATATGATGTCACCTGGATGTCACACATATTTAAATACCTTGTTAAAGAAATACTCCCTTCTGACAAAAGCGAAGCAAGGAAAATTAGGAGACAAGCTCCATCCTTCATAATGATGGATAAAATCCTCTATAAGAAGGGATATGCTCTTCCCTATCTAAGTTGTATAAGCCTGAATGATGGAGTATAAGTTAATGGCTGAAGCACACGAGGGATTCTGTGGAGATCATTCAAATTGAAAAAAATTGGCAAAGAAAATGAAAAGGCAAGGATTTTATTGGCCATGTACAGTAAGCTAAGCAATCGAGTACGTGAGAAGATGTGAAAAATGTCAGAAATACTCAAAGATTCCCAAATTGCCCCCAAGTCAATTGACTCCAATTGCAAGTCCATGGCCCTTTGACGTATGGGGAATAGACTTAATCGGCCGATTGTGAATCTCAGAAGGAGGAGCAAAATATGTCATAGTCACCATAGACTATTTAACCAAATGGGTTGAAACGGAACCGCTTACGAAGATTACTTCTAGGAAGGTACTCAGATTCGTTATCAAAAATATCGTAACCAGATTTGGAATTCCCCCAAAGATAATTTCTGATAATATGACACAATTTAAGAGCGAAGATTTCTCTTGTTTTTGACACAAGAACTAGATCATTAAAATCTTTTCATTCATTGCACATTTAAAAGCAAATGGGCAGTTGGGGCTGCAAATAAAACCATAAAGAAAATCCTGAAAAAGAGACTAAGCAAAATGAAAGGAAATTGAGTAGAAGGACCACCACTTGTGTTATGGGCTTATCAAACATCCACCAAAACGGCGATGGGACATACTCCCTCCCCTTTGACATATGGGTGCAAGGCGAAGTTACCAATTGAGATTGAGATACCCTCACACCAAATAATCGCCTTTGAATTTGATAAGAATCAAGGGCTGAAAAGAGAATCCTTAGATTTGATAAATGAATTGAGAGTTGAAGCAGTGGTAAGAATCACTGAGTATCAAAGAAGAATGTCAATATACTACAACTCAAATGTTAGAACTCGGTCGTTTTACGAAGGAGATATGGTACTTTGAAGGGTGATGGAAAATACCTAAAGCCCCGAATATGTACCACAGGGACCAAACTGGGAAGGACCTTTAATAATTTACAAATTAATCACCCTGGGACTATACAAATTATGCCGACCAGACGGCAATATGGTTCGAAGAACATGGAATACCAAACATTTGAGGCCATATTTTCCAAAAAAATGAATGAATAAAGCATCTCTTTCTTCAAAAAAATATCTATATGATTGGGAGTGAAATGCTCCTTATATTTGGATACTGCCTAAAATGGTAGTCCACCTAAGATGGTAGAAAGCCTTTGTCTACGCCAAGATGGTCAGGGCAGAGCACCTTCTGGAGGGAGGGAAGAGTAAGCCTTTTGCCGCACCATAAAATGGCCAGTTTATTGCACCGGACAAGCCTTTGGCCGTGCCTCTGGTTAGGACAAGGTACCTCTTGGAGGGAGCACAGAGTAAGCCATCATATGCGTCATAAGATGGCAAGGGTAAAGCACAGAACAAGCCCTTGTCCAGCCACGCTATGGCCAGGGCAGGGCGTCTCCTGGGGGGAGATCGGAGTAAGTCTTTATCCACACCATAAGATGGCCAGGGTAAATCACTGGACAAGCCCTTGACCACATCTCTTGCCAGGTCAAGGCGCCTCCTAGAGGGAGGTTGAGTAAGTCTTTGGTTCCAGCCTCTAAGATGAGCTAACCAGGATCACCAAGAATGGACTAAGATGTCCAAGCCCAAGAAGAAGATCAACAAACAATGTACTAAGATGTCCAAGCCCAAGAAGAGGCTCATTAAACAATGGACAAACAACGAACTAAGATGTCCAAGCCCAAGATAGGCTCATCAAACAATGGACTAAGACGTTTAAGCCCAAGAAGAGGCTATTCAAATAATGGACTAAGTTGTCCAAACCTGAGAAGCGATATATTTCCAATGGACTAAGATGTCCAGGCCTAAGAGGTGGCACATCAACTTATGGACTAAGACGTCTAAGCTTAAGATGCAACCGATCAGATTACTACCATATATATACAAGGCCTAAAGAATCTATACATGTCAAAGAAGACTGAATCTAAAGAGGAAAGGAGAACTCCGTCTATTGAATACTTGAATCAGGGTTTTAGGATTTTCATTTCTAGACATCATATATTAATGCCTGAATCTCGGCTTTGGGTCTTTCATATGTGAATTCCATGGATAAATACTCGAATTTGGTTTTTGGGACATTATTAATCACTTACCATCTTTATACCCAAATCTAGATTTTGGGATTATTGCTTGATTTCGCCTTAATGCCTTAATCTGGGCTTATGGTTTTTATTATAAAGATAAGTGCCATGGACTTCTGGTTGTCCAACATCTTCCCTAATTTGGGCAGTGGATTTCTTTTTTGACAACATTTACTACTAATGTCTGCTTACCCAACATTTGCTCTAATATGGGCTGAAGATTCCTTTTACAAAGATAATTGCTAATAATCTTAAATTGTTAGACATATGCCATGATCTGGGACAATTATTACTATTTTATGGTTAATCTACCATAAACACGCGAATCTGGGTTTAGAAATGCCACTCGGAGGACCATTTTTTAATATTGCAATCTGGATTGGATATCTCATTATTAACTTCTAAACTTCGCAGGTCGATATCCTAATTTGGGTTAAATTTCATTGCTTCCAAATCCCTATCAAATCCCAAACCTGGGTATAAAGTAGTGGAGTTGAGATAAATACAAACAACTAGAAATTTCAAGCTGGACTTTTTAATACCTAAATTAGAGTTAATTTCTTATAGCTCTAAATGATGCCTAACAACATCTGAATGAAGATTTCAGGATCATTCAAATCTCTGGGAAAATTTTCAAATACATATTAGAGTGGATGGTGTTGATACACGAAGATTTTTGATCAATGACAATTTATAAAGGAAGAGATATATGCAAGATAGAGGAAGATCAATGAAATATAAACTTGAGTATGATTTTTATATATATAGGTTTATTTGTTAAAATCTATCCTCAAGAGTTGCACAAACACAAGAACACATTCATTATACTTCAATTTTTTTACTGTGCATACTTCAAATCTTCATAATGCATAAATTCATATGTCAGTCGACTGAACTGAATTTACCAGTCGACTGAACTGGCAAACATGTACAAATATGCACAGTTTCAGTCGACTAAATTTCCTGCACAGTCGACTGAAAATTTTCCAGAAAGATTCTTACTATAATTTCAGTCGACTAAAATTCCTGTACAGTCGACTGAATTTGAACCTGCGAATTTTGCATGAAAGGACACCTTCTTCTTCCCAAGAGTTGCGACCATTCTTCAATAGAAATGGAAGCTTCACTTATCTACAACCCTTGGCAATACATGCATCCTTTTTACAACTATAAATACATGATTCAAACATCATTCAATTCACCGAATTCTCTTACTCTAATCTATCTATTTCTTGATCATATTTTCTAAACATTATCAAAGCAATCACTACTCTCTTTGCTTGAATCACTGTTTATATTTAAGATATTTGATTCATAGAAAATTCATAATTCCTTAATCTTCACAAACATATTTCATATTCTTGAGGATAAGATTATAGGAACATTGTACTACAATAGACTCATTCGTGTTATAAAGAACACAACTAGTCAAAACTTGTTTAGCATTGAGGTTTGAAGTCCTCTTAGGTAGTTTGAGGCAAAGAAATCCCGTTCGGTTGTTCGGGTAAGTTGTGAACCTATTCCTCCAGGTTAAGAGAGGGTTTTGTAGTTAGTGAAATACTTAAGTAAAGCTTAGGGACTGGACGTAGGACAAGTGGTCCGAACCAGTATAAAATTTTGGTGCGATTTTTACTTACCATATATACATTAACCATATAGCTATTCCATATTACACGATCCTATCAATTACCCACGACTTTCAATTGGTATCGGAGCCTGGCCGTCCTATAACCATAACACCGTTATTAGACATATTGATAATATGGAAAATAACGCAAGTACAACTACAACCTCTGCCTATAACTCTACATTTGCCGAAGGACAATCTACTCAAAGACCCCCCTCTTTTCAATGGACTTAACTATAACTATTGGGCTACAAGGATGAGGATTTATATGCAAGCAACTAGCTTCGAAGCATGGAACGCCACTCAAGCAGAGTTCGTTGTACCCACAACCGACTATCCTACATGGACACAAACTCAGAAGAATGAAGCTAGTGCAAATGCCAAAGCAATGAATATGCTATTTTGCGCCTTGGATAGAAATGAATTCAACCGAGTTAGCATATGTACTACTGCACATCAGATATGGGATACACTTAGAACCATACACGAAGGCACTAACAAGGTCAAACAAACAAAGATCTCCATGCTAAAGAATCAATTCCAAAACTTTAGAATGCGACAAAATGAATCTATCAATGACATGTATTCAAGATTTCAAGACATTCATCATGCCTTAATCGGATTGGGAGAAAAGTTTACGGATTTTGATATTGTATCTAAGGTTCTAAATTCACTCACTGATGAATGGGAAAGAAAGGTGCTAGCAATCGAGGAAGCAAACGATCTATCTTCAATGAAACTAGAAGAATTAATTGGAAATCTCATGTCATATGAAGTTAATATGCAAGCTAAGAAAGATCAAGCTCAAGAAAGAAAGAATGTTGCTTTTCACGCAGAAAAAGAAGATTCAGAATCGGAAGTTGCGGATTTAGCATTCATAGCCAAGAATTTCAAAAAATTCTTAAAATTTAGAAAAGGGAACAAAAACGGATTCAAAAAGAATTTCATGAGTAAACCTCCTTCCTCAAATATAGAATGCTTTAATTGTCACAAGAAAGGACACATGCAAAAGGATTGCCAAGAACAAAAGAAGGAAAATCAGAAAAGTTTCAACAACAAAAACAAAAAGGATAAATTCAAAAAGAAGGCATTCTATGTAACATGGGACGATTCAGATTCATCTTCATCTGAAAATGATAGTGATAGCGACAATGAACAAGCAAATGTATGCTTCATGGCTCAAGATTCTGAGGTAAGCAATTTAACTTTCGATGAATTAATTGAAGTAAACACTGAACTTTTAAGCACAATAAAAAGTCTTAAAAAGAAAATTAAGGAAATTCGTGAAAATCAAAACAAAGCTGAGTTTGAAAGAGATATGTTACATTATGAAAAGAAAATTCTTGAAGAAGAACTTGAAAAAGTTCAAGAATCTTATTCAAACTCAGAAACTCAATTATCACTTTTAAGTCAAGAAATTGAAACTCAAAAGACTAAGAATGATATAATTGCTTCTGAAAATCATGAGTTAAAAACAAAAATTAGACAAGTTGAGTTAGAAAACAATAGTCTTCAAGCTAGATTAGATAACATTACTAAAAATGTTTCTAACTTTAATAAAGGAAGAGAAAATTTATCTAAAATTTTAGAAAATTCTCAATCCTCTTCAAACAAACATGGATTAGGATATAAAAAGGAAGTAAAAATTTCTAAAAATAAAAAATTTTAAAATTCAAAACAACAAATATTACTTCAAGAACCTATTCAAACAAAAGTAGAAACCAAGATAGTCAAAATTTGGATTCCAAAGACTAACAATATTTTAATTAGGAATAAATATATTAAAACATTTATAGATAATGTTCACCATAATAAAAACTATATTTATAAAAAGGATACTAAACCAAATTGGGTTTGGTTTCCTAAACTCTAACTTTTTAGGACCCTATTAAAAGGCGGGTACCAATAATTTCATATCTATTTTCAGGTCCCACTCAAAAAGAAGAAATGGATATTAGACAGTGGTTGTTCAAAACACATGACCGGAGACAAAGATATGCTTACAAACATCACATACTTTGATGGTGGCTCGGTTACCTTCGGAGACAATTCAAAAGGGTATATCATTGGCAAAGGAGATGTGAACAATTACGGTACATCAAAATTACCTTTTATAACAAATGTTTCATTAGTTAAAAATTTAAAACATAATCTACTTAGCATAAGTCAACTATGTGACAAAGGCTTTAAAATAATTTTTTCGGATAATAAATGTAGTATTTATGATCAAAACCAAAATCTTGTTTTTGAAGGAAATAGAGATAGAAATATTTACGTTTTAAATATGAATATTAATCATAATACAAGTATGTGTCTACTTGCCAAAGACAATGATCCTTGGCTATGGCACAAAAGATTTTGTCATATAAATTCTAAAACTATTAGAAAACATTCTAAAAATGATTTAGTAAGAGGTCTACCCAAGATAAACTTTAAAATAAATAATCTTTGTGATGATTGTCAAAAAGGTAAATTAACAAAATCATCTTTCAAATCTAAGAAAATTATTTCGACTTCACAACCGTTAGAATTATCACATATGGATTTATTTGGACCAACACAAGTTCAATCCATTAACCATAATCGATACGTATTTGTAATAGTTGATGATTTCTCAAGATATACATGGACTATTTTTATGAAAAATAAAAGTGATACTCTTGAAAAATTTAAAACATTTGTCAAAAGAATTCAAAACGCTAAAGACTTAAAAATTAAAAATATTCGAAGCGATCATGGAGGAGAATTCGAAAACGAGGATTTTGAAACTTTTGGTAAAAAGAAAGGAATAAATCATAATTTTTCATTTCCTAGAACTCCTCAACAAAATGGAGTTGAAGAAAGAAAAAATAGAACATTACAAGAATGCGCAAGAACATTATTAAATGGATGTTCTTTACCAAAACATTTTTGGGCAGAAGCCGTTACTACTGCATGTTACGTATTAAATAGAATATCAATTAGACCACTAACTAAAAATACTTCTTATGAACTATTTAATAACAAAAAACCAAATATATCGTATTTTAAAGTATTTGGATCAAAATGTTTCATTGTAAATACAAAAGATCAATTAGGAAAATTTGATCCAAAAGCTGACGAAGGAGTTTTCGTAGGATACTCAGAACGAAGTAAAGCATATCGAGTATTTAATAAACATACAAACATAATTGAAGAAACTTTACATATATCTTTTGATGAAAATTTTAATAGAAATTTAAGTGTAAAAGATGATGAAGAATTAATAAATATAGAAGAAACAAATCTTGAAAATAATAATTTAAGATCCCCTCCTAGAATATTACGAGATCATCCAACTCAGAATATTATAGGAGAAATAAATTCTCAAGTTAGAACAAGAAATCAACTAAATCAAATGGGTCATGTAGCTTTCATTTCATCAATATAACCTAAAAATCCTAAAGAAGCATCAACAGATGATTATTGGATTATTGCTATGCAAGAAGAATTAAATCAATTTGAACGTAACGACGTTTGGGAATTAGTTCCCCGTCCTAATAATCAATCAGTAATAGGAACAAAATGGATTTACAAAAATAAAGTAGATGAATTAGGTAATATAACAAGAAATAAAGCTAGACTAGTAGCACAAGGATATAATCAAGAAGAAGGTATTGATTTTGAAGAAACTTTTGCTCCTGTCGCAAGACTTGAAGCAATTCGTATACTTTTAGCTTTTGCATGTTTTCACAATTTCAAACTTTATCAGATGGATATGAAAAGTGCATTTTTAAATGGTTTTATTAAAGAAAATGTATATGTAGAACAACCTCCTTTATTTATACACGAAAAATATCCAGATCATGTCTATAAATTAAAGAAAGCACTATATAGTCTTAAACAAGCACCTCGTGCTTGGTATGAAAGACTTAAAGGTTATTTATTAATTTCGGGATTTAAAATTGGAAAAGTCGATCAAACGCTCTTTATTAAAAATACTATAAAAGACATTTTAATAATTCAAATATATGTAGATGATATTATATTTGGATCAACAAATGAAAATTTATGCAAAGAATTTTCAAATATAATGACTAAAGAGTTTGAGATGTCTCATATGGGAGAATTATCATACTTTCTTGGACTTCAAATAAAACAATTATCAAATGGAATTTTTATAAACCAAGAGAAATATTGTACAAACTTAATTAAACGTTTCGGTGGAAAAACACTTCGGCTAAACCTACTTCTATGAGTACTACTACTCATCTCGATCAAGATGAAAATGGCAAAAGTGTAGATCAAAAATTATATAGAAGTATGATAGGCTCCTTACTTTACTTAACCGCAAGTAGACCAGACATAATGATGAGTGTATGCTTATGTGCACGTTTTCAATCTAATCCTAAAGAATCACATTTAAGAGCAGTTAAACGAATTATACGTTATCTTAACTACACTAAAGACTTTGGATTTTTTTATCCAAAAGAGTGTCCATTTGAATTAATATCATTCAGTGATGCTGATTTTGGTGGATCTAGAACAGATAGAAAAAGTACAAGTGGTACATGTCATTTTATTGGAAAATCACTTGTATCATGGTTTAGTAAGAAACAAAATTGTGTCTCACTTTCCACCTGCGAAGCAGAGTATATATCAGCCGCATTGGCTTGTACTCAAGTTATATACATGCAACAAACACTCAAAGATTTTAATATAAATTTAACAAATTCTACAATATATTGTGATAACACTAGTACAATAAAGTTATCTAAAAATCCAGTTAATCACTCTCGTACAAAACATATAGATATTCGTCACCATTTTTTACGTGACAATATCGAAAAAGGTATAATTAATCTAGAACATATTTCTACCGAAAATCAAATTGCCGATATATTTACTAAACCCTTATTAGAAAATTCCTTCATAAAACTTCAACGAGAATTAGGGATAATATCCTTTACAGATATCAATTAAATTTACGGTAGATATATACATATTTCAGTCGACTAAAACAATTTATCCAGTCGACTAAATAAAAATCAAGAGTTATTCTCACCTATATTATAAACCTCACATTTTTTTTAACTGATTTATTAATAACAACCTTACATTTTTAACAAATTTTTCCTTAATCATTGAATATTTATGTGGTTACAAATCTTAACTAAACAATAACCATTAATTGTTTAGTCAAACTCTATTATAAATTCTTAAAAATTTATTAGTTTTTAAACATCTAAATTTTACAAATAAAAACTTAACAAACTCAAAATGTCGTCTAACAACTCCTACTCTCCAATCAACATCACATCGTCAAGCAAAAACTCTCCAACATCACCAAAACTCCCCACACCAACACCACCACATGAGCCGATGTATAATTGGAAAAATTATCATACTGGTTACACTCTAGAAACCAAGAAGGCTAAGCGCGGACTTTTTATTTCTCCAGACACAAAAAGAAAGATTGATGAGATTCATCACTTTCAACAACAACAGATTGATCTTCAACGAGAGCTATACTTCGAGCAAAAGGTTACAGCTAGACGTTTGAGCTTCCTAGAGCAAATTGGCTTACGTTTCTGTGGATCAAAGAAGAACGAAGTGGCTGAGCCCCTACCTCGACCCGTCAGTTCATTTGATCCATCTTCATCTTATCGTTCACCAAACGATCCCGTCAATCCATGGATGTCTCCTAAGACACCACAATATAGTCCGAATTCATGGGATAGAAATTACATGAAGAATGAAGAAAAGAAGAATCCAAGTCCTTCCCAAAAGAAATAATTCAATTTTAAAATATATTATTTGTAACTATTTTTCTTAAAATAAATTGTTTACATTCGAAAAGAACCTGAAACAACAAAAGTACATGGTTCAGTTGACTGAACTTATAAGCCCAGTCGACTGAATGCAAACAGAAAACATTTTTTTCATATTTTCGGTCGACTAAATATTTCTGCACAGTCGACTGAAGCTTAACAGAAACTCTCGGGAAAATATTCAGTCGACTAAAATCTCTGTTCAGTCGACTGAATTCAAACCTAAAAAGTTTCGGTCTACAATTCAGTCGACTGAACAACATTTTCAGTCGACTGAACGGCCTTTTCTAGGTAAAATTCCCTTTATTTACATCAGTTTTTCACTTCCAAAATCACTTTTTACATCTTCTTCCCCAAATTTCCCCAAAACCCTAGATCTCAAATACTTCCAATCTCCCTCAAATCAAAAGCAAATGGCACCAAAACGATCTAGAGCTTCATCCTCTTCATCCTCCGAGCCCATTGATGCTCAAATTGCTCAATGGCTATATGATGAAGTCGCGATAACCCGATGGAACAAGATGAAGAACTCAAGAATATTCGAGCATTCCTTTGTAGATTTCCAAAGTCTTCACACCTACAACATCCAAGAGCTCACTGATCGAGCAGGCTTAACTCCTCTTCTTGATTTGAAACGGAATGACATTGCCATAAATCATATTATGGTCAAGTTGTTCTACGCAAATCTCAATCTTGGACACCAAACTCCAAGGAATCCAAACGACAGTGTTTGGAGCATGGTCTGCGGAAAGAAGGTTTGGTTTTCTTTGGATTGAATAGCTCACATTTTAGGGTTAACTAATATCGGAAGGAAACTAGAAGAAATAGAGTTCAATCCACAAATTCGTGATAACATAAATCACCAATTTATGGATGATAATATAAATTTCCGAGATTTCAAATCTACTTCTCTTCGACCTCGAGCAAGAATTCTACATAAAACTCTAATGAGAACGATCACTCCTCGCACGGGCTCATATGAAATCGTTTACCCAATTAACTATCGAGCTTTATATGCCATCTTTGGCAATATTAAAGTCAATTGGGTACAACTAATCCTTGATGAGTTTCTCTCGTTTCATAATGGTAAAATGCACACAATTTATTTTGGAGAATATATCATGTGACTTCTCCTCAATGTTGATACCCCATTACCGGATTCAGAGAACACAATGGTCCATCAAATAAACCATCGGACCATAAGCCTTATGCAACTCCCTACTCGACCTCCTCGATTTATATCACTTGCCGAATGGGAAGCTAGGCGTCAAGAGCAACAACAACAACCTCCGCCACCTCAACACGAAGAGCATTTCGAACAAGAAGAAGAAATTCGTCTTGTTGACCCGACCAACACTACCAACCAATCCTTAGAAATATTATCAAGAAATCAACAAATTCTTGATAATCGTCTTAAAAGGGTGGATAAAAAGCTTGACAAAATCAAAGGATTTTTTAATAAGCTTTGGGACGCTATCTCGTGCTCAAGCACCACTGCCGCTTCAACATTTCGTAGCAAGCGTCCTGCACCAACATTTACATGGACGTCATCCGAGGAGCATACCAGTAGCAGCACAAGCAGAGCTAGTGGTGGACAAGGAGGAAGAGCTTATCGACCATCAACAGGAGGACCAGTAATTAGAGAACCAGGAGACAGAGAAGGTTCTTACGATTGGGATAGGGATCAGTAATTTATTTGAGTTGTTGTTCTATATTTCTTGCAACTATGACATTTGAACTATTATGTTTTATGCATTTTTTTTATGCAATTCTAAGATTCATTCTCTTTGGTTTAAAGTGATTGTTTTAATACCATGCAACTACGGTTATTACTTCCTTTTTGTCGATGACAAAGGGGGAGAAAATCTATGGTACTAACTTTGTTTTGTAGGAAAGATAGGTGTATACATTCAGGGGGAGAAAGTTTAAACATCTTTAGAAAATCAAGTATTGTCATCAATCAAAAAGGGGGAGAATGTTGATACACAAAGATTTTTGATCAATGACAATGTATAAAGGAAGAGATATATGCAAGATAGAGGAAGATCAATGAAATATAAACTTGAGTATGATTTTTATATATATAGGTTTATTTGTTAAAATCTATCCTCAAGAGTTGCACAAACACAAGAACACATTCATTATACTTCAATTTTTTACTGTGCATACTTCAAATCTTCATAATGCATAAATTCATATGTCAGTCGACTGAACTGAATTTACCAGTCGATTGAATTAGCAAACATGTACAAATATGCACAGTTTCAGTCGACTAAATTTCCTGCACAGTCGACTGAAAATTTTCCATAAAGATTCTTACTATAATTTCAGTCGACTAAAATTCGTGTACAGTCGACTGAATTTGAACCTGCGAATTTTGCATGAAAGGACACCTTCTTCTTCCCAAGAGTTGCGACCATTCTTCAATAGAAATGGAAGCTTCACTTATCTACAACCCTTGGCAATACATGCATCCTTTTTACAATTATAAATACATGATTCAAACATCATTCAGTTCACCGAATTCTCTTACTCTAATCTATCTATTTCTTGATCATATTTTCTAAACATTATCAAAGCAATCACTACTCTCTTTGCTTGAATCACTGTTTATATTTAAGATATTTGATTCATAGCAAATTCATAATTCCTTAATCTTCACAAACATATTTCATATTCTTGAGGATAAGATTATAGGAACATTGTACTACAATAGACTCATTCGTGTTATAAAGGACACAACTAGTCAAAACTTGTTTAGCATTGAGGTTTGAAGTTCTCTTAGGTAGTTTGAGGCAAAGAAATCCCGTTCGGTTGTTCGGGTAAGTTGTGAACCTATTCCTCCGGGTTAAGAGAGGGTTTTGTAGTTAGTGAAATACCTAAGTAAAGCTTAGGGACTGGACGTAGGACAAGTGGTCCGAACCAGTATAAAATCTTGGTGTGATTTTTACTTACCATATATACATTAACCATATAGCTATTCCATATTACACGATCCTATCAATTACCCCCGACTTTCAGATGGGTTACAATGATTTATATTCTTATAATAACTTATAGCCCCTATTTATAGACTATTTCCCATAAGGAGTCCGTAGACTACATTTATTATATGCATTAATCGCTATTGATCATAGGCCTAGTATCTTTTGAATCAAGATTATTACCAACTGACCATCAAAATATAGAAGCATTAATTTGTTGATTTATCATGAAGCATGCATAGATATATGATAATAAGCTAGCGATAGAGAATATCACTTATTTTAAATTTTGCAGGAAAAATAAAGTTGTAAAGAGCGTGAAAGTTCTGAAATTTTTGTCTAAAAGAAGAAAAGCTTCTTTCCTACAGGGGTAAGGGAAAAATGTTAGCTATGAAATCCAATCAAAAAACAAAGGCATGAAAGAAGATAAGAAAAGTACTAGTTTCTTATAAAGTGGGTTTTGACAAAGATCGTGAATAAAGGTTCTGAAGGCATTGGGAAGGCTTTCGAAGGAGTCAAAAGCAACAGACATCCTCACAGGTGATAAATCATGTACAAGCCTCCAAAAAAGTTGAAGAAGGAGAAGAAAATCCACCTTTCCACCTCTTTAAGACCATTCAACACTGATGAATCAACAAAGACAACATCAGAAACCCCTTTCGAAGGCAATGAATGTTAGTTTCCTATAAAAGTGCCAGACCTTTTGGAACTAAATGTTTTGTCCTTGTAACAATCCTTTCGAAAGCATACACAAGTCATTTGAACCGGTCGAAGCCAATGCCATTAGGGGAAGCTTTCGCATTAATTCACAGGGATACATTCGAAAGCTACTTAACATCATTAGAATCATCGGCACATCAACATCTTTGAAGCCCCTATACACAACCTATCAACAGAGTCGGAGGCACCTATCTTACTTCCGACGACCACAAGGCAACACGAAGGAAAAAGCACATTTGGAGACCTTTCGAAAACATTGAAAGGTGTTCTAGAGAAAGCAGCTAACAAGGATACTTAGAACTTAACAAGGGCGGAAGGTTGGTAAAGGAACCTTTGGACTTAGGCGAAAGGTCTGGAGAAAGATAAAGAAAGCTCAAAGGAAAGTCAAAGGACTCTAAAGAGATGACTTTCGATAGCGTCGAACACAAACAAGGCCTATCGAAAAAGTCGAAAGGAGTGAGGCGGCATATAAAATGCGGACCTTGTGACCATGTCGAAGGCACATATGTGGAAAGGGGACGACCTGCATCTGTAAATAAGACCCAAGGGGTCTAGTTTTGGGGATCAAAGTTTGGAATCCCAAGTTCATTTTTTTCATTAGAATTTCTTAGTTACAAATAAATCTTCCAGAAACCCTAAATCAAATTGGGATAAAGCTCCCTTAAATGTAACTCATTTTGGATTATTAATAAGGAGAAGTGGCTAGTTCATTAAGGATTTTGATAACGAGGAAGATCATTAAGATCATTAGCTAGTCTAATGATCTATTGCACATGATTCTAATCTATTCTCTTAACTTTTTTTGTCTATAAAATGCGTAAGATCGACCTAGGTACATACAGTTGAAACCTACCATCATCGAATCCAACATAAAACCATGAAAATAGGAATGATAATGAGGTTTCGACATTGATGAATCTATGATACTGAGGGATATCCAAATCGTTCTTATATAGAGAAAACAAAGTGAAGCTTAGGAAGTTACAAGATGGACATATTTCAAAAAGACGGAACCCCTCTCGACCTGATCGAAAGGGGTGTTCCGAATGGGTTCCAGATTGTAATTGGCTAATGATTGATTATAGAGGAATTCATTCGAAAGGTGCTAATCCCCGGCTATGCCAATAACCCTTTCAAAAGGGTTCCTCAACAAAAGTAATGAATAGTTGTTTCCAACCTACTCAAAAAAGGTTTTAAGTAGGATGCTACTTTCTTATCCTATATTTCCGAGCTAAGTCCTTAAACCCTTTCGACTAATTCAACCTGGTCGAAAGGTAGAGCTAACTCCTTAAACCCAGTTCGGCTAAGTCAATTTTGCTTCGTGAACCTATTAATTTGGATTCATTTAAACTCATTTACCTTCCACGTAGCATTGGGGATGTTGACAATTTTTCTTGTTTACAATCATACCCAAATCTAGGTTTCGAGACTATTAATTTCTGGACTTCTATAAATAATACCTAAATCTAGGATTAAGACTTCTATTATGAAGATTATTATTATGGATTTCTCGTTATCATCCACTAATACCCGAATTTGGGTTTAAGGTTTCTATTGTAACGGCTATTTCTAGGTATCATCAACTATAACCCAAATCTAAGTTTCCGATCTCTTACTATTAACTTTCAAACTTCACTATTGATGTTCGAATCTAGGTTTTTAGATTTCTGATCTTCCTAACACTTGAATTTTTGTTTCGAATCTTTTATCATTAGTTTTGGATTTCATTTTTTAATTCCCGAATCTAGGTTCTAATGCAGTTAGTATTGAAATCTCAACGGACTCCTATTCTAAAGTTAAAACTTTGACTTTGTCTTCTTAATACCCGAATCAAGGTCGTTGGTTTACTACTACTAACTTTTGAACAACAACTGAATTTCATTTGCAGGGTCATTATCCCCAATAGGAGTTTCTAAGTACCTATTATTTATCCCTAAATAAGGATTCATGATTTTAAACGACTTATTTCCAGAAGACAGCTGGTGGCCTTTTATTATCAAACATTTGATGTCATCAGCATAAATTTCATGGATTTCAATTATTATATGCCTGGTTTTCTATTAATATCATGGACTTCAATTTATGAACTTTATTTACAACTAAAAATTTAGATGATGGGACTTCTGATATTGCCACAAAAACTTCTTGGTTCTCAGTCATCTATAACTGCAAATTTCTTATCATTTATTAATTCTAGATGATGAGCAACTAATTTTTATTATTTCTAAAATTTGGGTTTAAGGGCTCTTTTATACTAACATCATTTTCAAATCACTAATCATATTTTCATACAAGTCATAGAAGTCTTTTTCTAATGATAGAAAATGTTATTTACTTTGAATTTTGTAGGGAAATGTGGTAATTAAGAATAGAGTAGTTGCGAAAAAAATTCCCTTAAAAAACAAAAACATCTTTCATACGGGGGGAGGGTAAAATGTTAACCTTAAAAATTCACTTAAGAATAAAGGAGTGAAAGAATCTTGTAAAGCGATGGGATCTACAAAAATTAAAGACATGAGTTTCGCCAAAGTTCAAAGGCTGCGTTTCAAAGGTATTGAGATGGCTTGTGAAGGAGACGCAAGCGCCAGGTGCCAGGTGCCATTACAAATTAAAAGCGGGATAAAAGATTTCGAAAGGATGGAAAAGAAGATAGGGTTACCCTTCTAGGCCTTTCAACGCAAATCGATTCACATATATAAGAAAGGCTAATTTAGGTTCAAAGCACTTTTCGACGACGTTGAACGATAGACTCGCATACAAGAACCAATTCCTTCAAAATAATGGGTTTCATAGTTATCAATCTACTATTAGAAGAATTGATTCCAATACATACCTTTTGAAATCAGGAACAAGCCTTTCGAAATGGTTGCAATCCCTCACAGGCATGATGAAAGCAACATATAGAGACCTAGTGTCCTTACGTTAAGATCCAGTCATCGCTCGCCATTCTTTTTGAAACCATGTAAATGCTAAACTTGTCTTTCACTTCCAATAGTATAGCAACACAAAGTGAAGAGCGCTACCGCTCCCTTTTTGACAAAGTCGAAAGCAGCAAAGTAAAAGAGGTACTCAAACTTTAATGGCAATGGAAGATTGTCAAGCTGATCCTTTCGATCGGGTCAAAAGGATGAAATGAAAAGGTTGAGGCGTAAGAATGGACGAGAAAAGTTAAAAGATAAGCCTTTCGACCACATCGAAAGGAGGCATGCAAAAGGATGGAGGAAAGCCTTTCGACCATGATGAAAGGAGGCACGCAAAAGGACAAATGAAAGCCTTTCGATCATGACAAAAGGATGCATGCGGAAGAACGAAGGAAGACCTTTCGACTGAAGTGGAAGGATAGGTACGAAAGAAGGACAAACTGCATCAATAAATACCACTCTAAGGGTCCGAGTTTGGAGGGGGGAGCTTTTAAGAACTCTAAACTCTTTTTCTTATTTCTTAGCAAATCAAATCTTTGGAACCCTAAACAATTTTGGGGAAAACCTCTCTTACTCGTAACTCAGTTTGGATTAATGCTAAAGGAAGAAGTGCATGAATTGAATAATGGTTTTGATTGTGAAAAAGATCATTTCAGCCATTAGCTTAACTAATGACCAATTGCACACGATGCTTGCTTGTTTTCTTAATTTCTATTTGACTTATGTGATGCAATGGAATCAAATTGGGTAATATGTATACGAATCACATTATCATCATGTTTTACGATATCTATTGGGCCGGTTTCTTGGCAAGCAAAGGAAGAAGAAGCCCAAGGCAAGCAAAAGGAACAAGAGTCGAAGCTACCCAGACCAGACGTTTGGCTTGGTAAAAATGTCAAACAAATCATTTGGACCACCATGTCGGACCAAGTATTTGGTCCAGTGCCCTATAGTATATAGGACTAAGTATTTGGCTTGTAACCCCAGAAGTACCGGACCAAATATTTGGTCCGAAATTCTCTGGTATGCCGGATAAAATATTTGGTCCAGCACGACCCATCGTTTACCGAACCAAACATTTGGCTTGATACAAGGCACACCGAACCATATTATTGGCCGATAAAGAGGGTCCCTTGAAAAAAAAGGTTTCCAAACCAAAGGAAGGTGAAGGTTGCCGAACCAAGGAAGGTAATGATCGTCGAACCAAAATGAAGATCGTCGAACCAAACAAATGATGAAGATTGTCGACCCAAGCTTACCGAGCCGCCAGTCCTAGACATTAATATCGAACCAGATCCAAATAGCTATAACTTCTCTTCCATACCACACAATCTCACTCTATAAATACCAGAGCTTCTCAACAACAATGTGGGAGGTTCGAGAAGAAAGGAGAAAATTCTGCTAAGATCTATCACCCTAGTTATTCTAATTTCTCTAATCATTCCAAGCAATCTGGTACTTGTAACAAAAAATATGAAGGGATAATAAGATGGAAGTGGATGTAGGCACATTCTGGCTGAACCACTATAAAAACCATGTGTCACTTGTTCTTTACTTTTTTGATTTTCTGAATCTCGAATTTGCTAATAACTTTGGTATTTTCTATGGATTATTTCATTATAACTTGAATCGTCTAAAGAGTCGCAAGATAAACACAAGCCAACAAGGCTAAATTAAAAATCAGATTAATAAATGTTTGCCTAATTTTTGAGCGAACATTTTTGGTGCTTTCACTGAGAGCGAGAGAGAGAACATAGAAAGCTAAAATCTCTTTCCCAATATTCTTCCAACCTTAGCGTATCATTAGAGCATAACTCCCCCTAAGCGAAATTCTGACAAGGGAAAGAATGCAGCTACTGCAAATATGCTTAACCCCATCTAAGAAAATAAGGAAAACCTAGCTACTCGCTCCTTACCTCCAGGCTCAGTTGTCAACCGAGAAGAATTAGAAAGGGTTGTGTATGAGATGATTGACTGCTTCGCTGCCCAACAATAAGCTTTGGTGGACCAACTCATGACACGCTTAAAGGGAATGGAGGAGTCCATTCACAAGAACAGATCCTAGGGTGAATCCTAGTCTACAGAGTCACATAGGAGGAACAAATCTCTCGCCAATGATGAGTTCAATCAGGAAGATCCAAGGGCTCGAAGCCGAGCCGGGACTTAACCCAAAGCTAGTCCAAAGAGGTAATAAAGAGATGGGCCCAGTCAAGGTGGCCCCAGGCTTGGACTATCTTTGGTTGATCCTGCCATTCTTCAAACAATCATCGTCAGTCTGGCATCAATCAAGGCACTAGACGTCATCACTATCAAAGAGAGGGACCCGCTTCCCCCGGTCTGCACACAAGACTGAAGAAAGAATGACACGTCTCTTCAACGAGTACCTCAGGCATAAACAACTCGAAAAGGGGGATAGGCGCCAGAGTATCCAGCCCTTTCATAGGGACATAGGGGCAATAGCCACGCCTCAAGAATGGAAGATGCCAACCATAGATACATAGAAAGGCAACTCTAACCCAATCATCCCCTTATAACGACACTCTCAGCACATGCTCATGAATGGAGCAACTGAAGGTGTATTATGTAAATGTTTTCCGCTATTCTTGTCAGATTTAGCAACCACATGGTTCTGTCCCCTACCCCATGGATCCATAGGTTCTTGGGAAATGTCGAATGAAAAGTTCATGAGACGGTTCCAAATTCATGTGGAATAGCATAGAGATGCTTATTCCTTGTCCGACGTAATATAAAAGACGGGGGAACCTCTGCAGCAATACCTTACCCGTTTCAACGCTGCTGCAGCAATGGTGCAAAATGCGGATGAAAGACTTACATTGATGGTACTATGCGGATGCGTCTACCCAGACTTGAAACTTGCAAGAAGACTAACGAAGGAGAGGCCTTTAAGTCATCAGGGTTTCTACCATGAAGAGGGAAAATATATGAGATTGGAAGACGCAGCGGCTCTCCGGCATGGTGAGTAACCCGTAGGGGGTTCTGGCTCCCACGAAATCATGAGAGTCCCACCTTGAGGAGAAAGGAGCAAGCCAAATAATGATGATAAAAGTAACTGTCAGGACAACCCCGGAACTAGAAAAAGTAATAAACGACGATATAGACCGGGACCGAGATTTGATTCCTACACTCCTTTGAATGACACTGTGGGAAAAATTTACTTGGCCACTCAACACGATATGAAGTACAAACATCCTCCATATATGAAGGAATCGAAAGCTACGGTTAGGACGGGAAAGTATTGTTGCTTCCATGAGTCTCATAGACATAACACAAAAGAATGTCAGCATTTGCGGGACCTTATTTAAGAATACATCCGAAAAAAAGAAACTAGTGCGATATGTGCAGCAAAAACATAACTCTCCCGCTCCGACCCACGAATGACCAAGGTTACTCCGACATGGAAATAACAAAGAAGAAGCAAGTGTGAGCCGCTTCAATTAGGAGAAAATAATTGTCAATACTATATCAGGAGGCCCGCATTCAGCTGGCTGAAGTGGGGCCAAGATGGAGAGGCACGAAAAAATCTTTGAAGGATGGAGAAGGATGTGTTCATTCCATTACAAAAGGGCGCCTCCCCAAATGAAGAGAGAGGACCACAAAACCTTCAACGATGAGGACTTGGTTGGAAAGCATTGCCCATATACCGATCCCATGGTCAATTCCGCCTAGATCGGCCCATCAGTGGTGTTTCGCATTTTGGTCGATATGGATAGCTCGCTGAATATATTGTTCAAACATGCCTTCTATAAAATGAAGTTATCAATGAAAGATGTATCGCCATGCAATAAGCCTATACACGGATTTGTTGGAGAAGCCACAATTCTGCTTAGGCAGTTGGACTTGTTTGATGAATTAGGAAATCACCCTCGATTTGTTATCCGAAAGCAAACATTTATGCTAGTAGACGGACATTCTACTTATAACACATTTTTGGGTAGACCTGCATTATCAAATTTCCAGATAGTCTTCGCCCCTTTGGTGCTTGAAGATGAAGTTCCCTATCGATGGGGGAATAGGAGAAGTAGAAGGCGACCAAGATGTAGCCTGCGATTGTTGTGTTATAGAACTCCACCAGAATGAAAGGAAGGAAAATGGTAAAAACATAGAGGTCGTCCTCTATGCTGAAACTGTGGAAGAATACCCATCAAAGAAAGCCCTCCTCTCAAGTATACCAGCGACCCATTTAATGAACTAGATCCGAGGGATAGAGAGGAGGAGGCCAGCGTCAAGCCCATGGAGGCTATAGAACATGTTTCAGCAGATGATCATGATGGCACAAGGCTTTTGAAGATAGGGTCACAGCTGGACAAAAATCTAAAAATCCAATTGATAGGGTTCTTACGTAGAAATTTGGATGTGTTCGCCTGGACCCATAAAGACATGGCGTGGATATCCCCCGAGATAGCTTGTCACTACCTAAACATAGACCAAACCAAAATCCCAGTCAAGCAGAAGAAAAGGAGCATGGGGATGGAATGCTCGACTGCCCTCAACAAGGAAGTAAAAAATACTCGCCAAAGGTTTTATTTGCAAGGCTATCCACCCCAAATGGATCTCCAACCCGGTTCTAGTGATAAAATCCAGTGGGAAATGGCGAACCTGCATTGACTTCTCCAATCTCAATGACGCTTGCCCCAAGGATCATTTTGCCCTGCCTCGAATCGACCGACTAGTGGACGGAAACGTAATACGTAAATTGTTATCATTTATGGATGCCTACTCGAGGTACAACCAAATTCCCACGCATACTAGACCAAGAAAATACTAGCTTTATCGCAGATCTAGGCTTATATTGCTACAAGGTCATGCCCTACGGGCTTAGGAATGCTGGTGCAACCTATCAATGCTTGGTTAATACGATATTTGAGCAGCAGATTGGTCACTCCATGGAAGTGTATGTCGATGACATGCTTGCCGAATCAAGAAAAGAAACAGAACATTTACATTGCCTAAATGAAATGTTTAAAATATTAGGAAAATACCAGAATCTATTGAAATGTTCCATTGGAGTATCCTCAGGAAAATTATTAGGTTTCATTGTGCATGCCAGAGGGATTGAAGCGAGTCCCGAAAAAGTCCAAGCCTTGAAGGACATCAAAATACCAACCACACGAAGGGAAATGCAGTGTCTAAATGGGAAGTTAGCCGCTCTAAGCAGATTTATATCCAAGGCTACAGATAAGTTTATCCTATTCTTCGAAGCTCTAAAAAAGGATAAGGGAAAATATTAATGGGTCGGCGAATGCCACTCAACTTTCAAAAGCCTGCTGGAATATATGTAGAAACCACCAGTGCTCCCTACCTCGGTAGATGGAGAAAGCCTCTACTTGTACTAAGTTGTGTCCCCCCATGCATTGAGCACTGCCTTGGTATGAAAAGACGACCATATCCAAAAACAAGTGTATTTCATCAGTAAGAGGTCTACCGAGGCAGGAGCTAGATATCTGAAGATCAAAATATTTGCCTACTGTTTGCTCATAGTGTCCAGGAAATTACGACATTACTTTCAATCTTACTCTATAAGGGTCCTAACAAATCAACCACTGTGTCAAGTCCTACATAAACCGGATGCATCATGATGCCTGCTAAAATGGCGCATCAAGCTAGGCCAATATGACATCATCTACCATCCAAGCACCACAATCAAAGGGCAGGCCCTGGATGATTTCATAGCTGAATTCACCATTCGAGACAAGGATACGACCATTAGAATAGAAGAAACAATCAAGTGGAATATGTTTGTGGGTGGAGCATTCAACGAGCTCGGCTTGGGGGTAGGAATAGTAATCATCACTCCTCGAGGAAGAAAGTTAAGTGACGCGCTGAAGCTAGAATTCAACACAACCAATAACGATACTGAATACGTTGTGGTAATAGCTGGCTTGGAAATCACTAGGGAAAAAGGGATCAAATCGACATGCATACACAGTGACTCACAACTAATCGTAAACCAAATCCATAGGGAATTCCAGACTCGCGGGCAAAGACTTGTCTCTTACCTCAGCAAGACTAAAACCCTCCTTAATGAGCTAGACTACTATGTAATCAAACATATCCCATGGGAGGAGAATCGAGAAGCAAATTCCCTCGCCAAAGGAGCTAGAATGAAAAATGAGCCAACGCTGGGGGCAACCCCCATCATGATGCAAGCCACACCATGCTTCGAATGTTTTCAGATCACGCCCATTAATAATAGCAAAGAGACATGGTTGACCCCCATCATCAAATACTTACAAGAAGGAATCCTACCGGCAAATCGCAATGTGATTAGAAAAATCCTAAGGAGGACATCCTGCAATACCATCCAGGAGGGCGTCTTGTACTGTCGTAGGTTTTCCAACCCCTACTGACGTGTGTCGCGGGAAACAAAGCGAAAGATATTCCCAATAAATACACCAAGGAAGTTGCAGCGACCACACTGGCTTTCAAACTCTAGCTAGAAAAATCCACACCATGGATACTTTTGACCCATACTAAACAAAGAGGCAACCAAGTTTGCTAGGAAATGCGACAAGTGCCAGAGATTTGCCAAAATCCCAAGACTGCAACCTAATAGTCTAACCCAGATGATCAGTCCTTGGCCCTTCGCCATCTTGAGGATTGACCTAATTGGGGGACTTCCTATGGTTCAAGGAAAGTCCTCTAAATACACCATAGTGGTAGTGGATTACTTCGTCAAATGGGTGGATGTGAGACCTTTAAACAACATTTTATCTACCAAAGTGATAAATTTTCTAATACGTGACATCCCGTGCAGGTATGGGGTGCCACAGAAAATCATATCGGGCAACAGACTCCTTGCGAGGAACTCACCAATTGGTGCCATGAACATGGGATTGCCCGAAGCTTCTCAGCTGTGGCATATCTACATGCAAACAGAGAAGTCAAAGCTATGAACAAGGAATTGAAAACACCGATCAATAAGAAACTAGAATAATCCAAGGGTGCATGGGTCGATGAATTTCCTACGGCTTTGTGGGCATACTGAACTTCTTCTAAAACCATGAAAGGGCACACTCAATTCGCACTAGCATACGGAACCAATAGCATATCTACATGCAAATAGAGAAGTCAAAGCTATGAACAAGGAATTGAAAATACCGATCAAGAAGAAACTAGAATAATCCAAGGGTGCATGGGTCGATGAATTTCCTACGGCTTTGTGGGCATACTGAACTTCTTATAAAACCATGAAAGGGCACACTCAATTCGCACTAGCATATGGAACCAAAACCATGCTCCTCGTCGAAACAATTGTCCCCTCACATCGTAGAATACACTATAATCTAGAAGAAAACGAGGAGATATTAAACATATCACTCGACCTGATCAAGGAGAAGAGAAATAATGCCTCCCTCAAAGCAACCACTCATAGATAGAAGGTGGCAGGGCAATACAAATCCAAGGTGAAGCCTCGAACACTACAAGAAGGAGACTTGGTTCTCAAACGAGTCTTCCCACAACCTGGGGCATTGGATCCAATTTAGGAAGAACCATTTGTTGTATGTAAAGATCTTTACAATGGAGCATACATCCTGCTAGCGGTAGATAGGGAGGTGTTAGGAAAGGCGTGGAATCTCCAACACCTCTACCTATATTTCTCTTAAGCTATAAATAAATATGTATTAAATAAAGTAGTAAAAGAAAGGCGGTGAATGTAGGCATATTTTGGCCCAACCACTATAAAAATCTTGATGCCTTGAGTTAATTATATTAATTACATACTTTTTCATTAAATGACAATCCCTACTACGAGCAATCGCAGACACCCACCGACAGTAAAGAAAATGAGATAGCCATGATCAAAGGCACGAATTAAGCCCAAGAAACTCATTGTTGACTATCAAAAACCCTAGGCCAACAATGATGAACCAATTATAAGCCATAGATCAGGAATGATTCATATCCTGGGTTGTTCGTCATTGGCATTCGGCACGCCGGTAACTGCAAACTGATTATGAACCCCTCGATTAAGGCATGGCTGCATCCAAGGGTCATTCGCACTTGACGATCAACATTATGCCTGTAACGACAAATCGAATAATACTCACAATACGAGCACTAGCTCGAGTAGTTGTCGTTAGTGATCGGCCATGAATAAAAGCATATAATTATAATTTTCAACATGATAATGAATAAATAAGTCATAAACAATTCATACACAATCTATAAAAGTCATGCACCATTGAAATAATTGCAAGCAGGTGAAGAGCATAAATTGAAACACTAAACATCAGAAGCCTTTTTACATACAAAAGTTTTATTCATATTTACAGGTACAAAACAGCGATACATTTCTCATAGACCAAAAACAAAAAGGGGAGAATAAAGCCTCTTCAAGACGAGTGGACATCCTTGCCACTTGGTCTACTTCCTCCGACAGGCTCCGTTGAAGGCTTGACTCGTCCCAAAGATGACCGTGCACAATATAAATGATAAAGATCATGAACTTCTCAATACGGAATGAGTGTTGAAAAAATAGAAGGATGCAATACCTGCAGTAGCATGAGGGAAATCACCAAGCCCCTCAAGATCAGAACCATCATCATCACCTTCCTCCTCCTCTAATAACTCGTACCTTCTTGCGATGGCTTTGGTATCCTCAAAGGAAAATTGGCTATTCGCCAACATAACATCATAAGAACCCCCTTCCTCCTGCACAACTGCAGCATAGTCCTCCTTAATAAGCCGAGTATGAATTCCAGCCATCACCTGAGGGTAGTTATCCAACCACTGAAGGCTCTTTTGCTTCTAGAACATGCAATACCTATCCTTCAGCATTAGGTTAATAGTGTCGCAAAATTCACTAGCCTTATTAGCTTCAGTCTGGAGGGATACCACCTTGTTCATATATAGCTCCTTATCTTTCTTTGAGTGTACCGGCTCTGCCATCAGCCTATCAATTTCAGCCAGGTAGGAGTCTTTCTCCTTTAGCCATACACCCCTGGACTCTTTTAGTTGGCCAGGGCTATTTTCGGCTTCTTCACTCTACCTTTAAGGGAGCAAAGTCGCTCCATATCTTTTCTTGAGCCTCAACCATGGAGCCGATGGCCAAATCAATCTGGGCTTGACATATAGCGGTAGCCTCCTTCATTGATTCATCATTGGCCTGTTTTATGCTTCTTCCTTGGCTTTTCTCATTTCAGACTCACGAGATGCCTCAACTACTGCCAATTCAGCCTCTTTCTCCCTGAGCGCCTTGCAGAGATCCTCCATCTCTAAACGTAATCTCACATTGGCACTCCCAACCTCTTCACTAGCTCTGACCAAGAGAGTCTGATAGTCAACAATATTGCGAGTCTCATTAGTGATCTGAACCATCCTAATATTTGGACCAAGGGGCTGCGAGGAAGAAGAAACTCAGTATCGAGATCCGCTGTACGACGACCCGCGTAATCAGGGTTAATATCAAGATGACTTCTGAAAGGATTCTACATGCGCTGCTGATGAACTAGAGAAGCAGAGTCCGCGATAACATCTCCCAACTCACCCGGCACTTCATGCACTTTCGTACCTATAGGGAAATGACGTCAACGACTTGAGGTGGCTTAAGACCTTGGGGAGGTGGCCTCCTTCTCTAGGGATCTCCAGTGTTTCTGGGAAGATCCATGACTCTCTCCCTTATCCAAACCCAACGTGGCCCTATTAGCTTCCTCTACCATGGTTCTTCCCCCTAGAGATGCCACCAGGAAAGGAATGAGAGCTGTCTTCATTCGTTTAAATACTCTAGATGCCTAGATACTTCATTCCTTCTTGGATTCCTCATTTTCCGTGAAATATACTTAGTCGCATTAAAACTGAGAAGCAGAAATAATTCAAGCAGCAAAAAAATTAAGACACTAGGGACACTTCAAGCTACTACAAACCCTTAGAATAAGGTGGATCGTGTGGCTGGGGCGGGATCTCACTCAGATGGGAAACACTCTAGAACGGAACACTACTCGATGAAGGGAGAACTCTCGGCAACAGGACATCACTGGGTTGAGAATCAAGTGGGCCTAAGACCCATTAAAAAACAAAAAGTTCTCGAGAAGAATCTCAAAATCCATACAGTAATCGGAAGTACCTGGGGAAAGCCTGAATTCCTCGCTAATTCCAGCTCCACTAGATACCAGAGGAGGCGGCGCTTCAGTTGAGTCGCTCGGAGCCACGTTTTCTCGAGGAAGGTTTGCAATAGGAAGCGGTCTAGGGGCCGAGTCAGGGCGTTCCAACTGATTGCGCCACCCCAGCATAGCCGCAACAACCTTATTGCATCCCACTAGGGCTTTCACTACCCATTGTGTCCATATCTGGAAACGCGCAAGCTTCCCCTATCTTCGCCTTATAATCACTCTCTAACCTTTCCTCCTCTTCACTCTCCTTTTCCTAATGTAAGCCTTCCTCATCACTAGGAGAGGAGACATCTTGAATGCACAAGGATTTCCTAGAGCCGGGAGGGCGAACCACACCCTTCTTATGTCTCCACTTTTTTTAGGCCTTTTCTGCATCAGCCTCCTCATCTAGACCTTTGCCCTTATCCCCTTTGTCTCCTTCAGCCCTCTTCTCTCTCTCTCTCTCTCTCTCTCTCTCTCTCTCTCTCTCTATCAAACTCGGCCTAATCTTGTACACGGATTGCCTAAGCCCGATTTAATTGAAAAACCAAAGAGCTGCATCACGAAGTAGGAATGAGGCCACTTGCTTGGCCTCTAGAATAACTAATATCTCGTTAGCCATCTTCTTTAAACAGTCGTCCTCCTCCACTTTCGTACAACCTAGAAGTTATGAAGGGATAAGTAACCAAGGAGAAAGAAAACTGAGAAAGGGAAAAGTAGCTACTTATATCCAAAGGTGAAAGAATGTTGAGCCACTCCGTCGTCACGAACAAAGAAATACTCTTTCTTGAACATGCTGAATTTGGAATACAAATCCAGGACGAGCTTGAACTTGTATGAAGACTCCAAGCTGAAAAAGGGGCTACCCTCCTATAGCTTTTATGTTGTATAAATACCTAATCTCCTTATGAGTTGGAGGCCTCTGATACCACTTCATGAATATCAGATAGAGAGACGTCAGGATAGCATAAGAATTCGATTGAAGCTACATTGGAGCAACCTTCAAATAAATGATGAAGCCTCCAATCGTCCATTAAGCGGCGAGATCGCTCTGCACATGCAATGATATTTGTTGTATGCCATATACCCGCATGGAGGAAAGGAAGCTCTGTCATCCGGGCCAGGTAATAGCATATCTCTATGATTTATCTGGAACGTAGTAGTTATGGAGTTTAACTTCTCAATCGTTATTACACTGGGATAGCATTCAGAAGGCCTAGCCAACATATGGTTAGGAGCATAACCTTCCACTTACTTAGGGAGGTTAGCTAGAACATCCGTAGAAGAAGAACCTGCTCCACTAGTTATGAAGCTGCAAACTTAAAATGGGTTTCATGACCGGAAGACATGTTCCTGTTAAAAAAAAGGGAGGCAAACTTCAGAAAAATGGTCCAAAATATGAATAGAGGTTCAAAACATGTTTGGAATCTCCTATCATCAAACCTAACTAGAATTCTACATCCCAACCTCACCAAATTCCACTCGACAAACCCATAGACAAAACTGTTAGGAATGCAGATTAAGGATCTTAAGGCAGAAATAACACTAGAGGGGGGGTGAATAGTGTTTTAAAGAATATATGAACTATATGACTAAATTAAAACTTTCAACACAAATCTAAACAGAATTCTAACACAGAATGATCACATAACATATAACAAATCCAAATAGTAAAGTAAAGCAAGTAAAAGGAAAGAACACACCGGATTTTATAATGGTTCGGAATCCTCCTACATCCAGTCCTGCACCAAGGCAATATCCTTGTACAGATTTTTATAAGCCAATATCCAAATTACAACCCTCAATTTCTAAGGCCTTAAGGAACCCTCCTATCTCCGAGTCTGGGGTAAACTCTCTTGATTTATGGGACACAAGATCACCCTAATACTTCTTAATAACAATCCTTTTGAATGGATAGACTCTATGGACTTTTTGAATACAAATTAATCCTATAACTCTGAATAGCACTTTGATCTTTAGTACAATGATGAAGAATCAAATAGAGAGAGTATCTAAATGATTTCCTATTGAGAATTTGGCAGAATGATGGCACGATCTTGAAAATATGAAGTTTTATGGATATGGAATGGTGGAGAAGAAAGAGTGAAGAAAATAAGAAAGTGGTTGTTAAAAAAAATCGTATTGGAAGCCTTTATATAGATGCACAACAGTCATAACCATTGGCGAGAGGTTTTCGAACGAATGGACA
Organism: Allium cepa; assembly: GCA_030765085.1. Classification (NCBI taxonomy): domain Eukaryota; kingdom Viridiplantae; phylum Streptophyta; class Magnoliopsida; order Asparagales; family Amaryllidaceae; genus Allium; species Allium cepa. Next base: position 705,197,771 of record CM060938.1, read on the forward strand.
CTTCTTTTGAAAATTGAATTTTGAATCCAACTGTCACCATGTCGACATGGGGCATCCCCTTATGTCGACATCCCTTAGTTCAAAATTATAGAGATGTTGTTTTGTAAAGACAATTGAATTTAAAACAAGTTGAAAATTCTCTGAAGCAAAGTAAAGTGTTTAAACAATATTTTGAGGTAGAGAATGAATATAAAACATTATTTTAAATATATATATATAATTGATATAGACCGTCAATTATATAAGTAATATTTAAAATCAGAATAAGTTTTGATGTTTTTAAAAATAGAAGTTTTTAAAATCAGAATAGAGGAATATTTCAAGGCTAAAACAAAGTTTGAAAATATTTTTGAAAACATGATTTTGAAAGCTAAAACATTTTGAAAACAGATTTAAAAACATTTTGAAAAATCTATTCAAACTAAAATTGCAAGAACCTTCCTACAGAGCTCCTCCATAGGACTCGAGAACTTGTACAAAGTAGTTTAAATGATTTTGATTTTCGTGGGTTTGTAAGCCACTTGTCGTAGGTTTGTAAGCCACTGGTTTCGATAGAAATTGGGTTCCATCCCAAAAGAAAAGTGGAAGAAAGATGAGAGTGCTATTATGAAGTTTTAACAAAATACTAGACACTTATCTTGAGATCTTGAAATCTTGATTCTCTAGAGTCTTTAATCTTGAATCTCTAATCTTCATCTTGATGCTTGAGTCTTTATACTGATCACTCTTCGATGATACCTGCATATACTTCCTATATACATATAAATATGGAAATGTTAGTATATATTTTATAAAGTAAAGTATAATAACTATATAAGGTTGTTGTCATCAAAACATCATCAACTCAGTTCCTAACAATCTCCCCTTTTTTGATGATGACAACATTTATTTATAAAATATTCTTACCATACCATAACTCTCCATAACTCCCCCTTACTCCGTGACTTCTTCTTAAAACTACAAATCCCCTTTATTCCATGACTCCCCCTTACACCAAGCACATATATTTTTATAACTTTCTCCCCCTTTGACATCAGCAAAAAGGAATAAAAGATTTACTTGTTCTAAGATAATCAAGTATATATAGAATAAAAGTGTAAAGTGAACGTGTAAGTGATCAAGTGTGTGAGCATATATATAAGTGTAACTTGACAATCAAATCAATACCATACATAGCAAACCAATCATGTATAGTATATGAAGTTATATACAAACCAAATCCAAATCAAACTTAAGTAAACAATTCAATCAAATCCTAATCAAATCTAAATCAAATCAAACAAACAAACAAACATACATAATGATCAGACATTCCTTGGGACTTCCACCAATCCATCTTCTCCAAAGATAGGATCAGTTTTGATAACATCCCAATTATCTTTGTCGAGAGTGACCGGTGGATTTGCTTTGGGTTCGTCTTTGCTAAGGCTTGAGATCATCCAATGAAATGCGTCGAAGTGTCTCTCTTGCTCTTTGTTCATCTGCATTTGGCTTAATTCTAAGTGCCTTTGATTTCTAAGTATAAAAGAGAGAATATTCTTGAAAGAAGTAAGAGTTTCTTCAAGATTTTCACTTAAATTCTTAATTGGAGAAGCCATAATTTAAGAAATAAGTTGAAGTATGAGAGGAGATGAATAGAAATGGAGGTAGATAAGTTTTTATGGAAGAAATAGGTATTTATAGTAGTTATTGGCCGTTCAAAATGAATTGTCACTTGGTAGTTACAAGAATTTGAAGTTAGAAATTGTAACTACTTTCTGACTGTTATATGTCGACATGGGGGGGGATGGGGCATGTCGACATGGTCTAGACAGAATGACCAAGTTGAGTTATTTTTTATTTCTAAGTTTATTTTTATACTAATGGACCTATATAAACTTAAAATAAATAGCTATCAGAGATATATAAAGCTGGAAAACAGAGAATAAGATAGCATTACTTATATTAGTTAACATTACATAATGTTAACCAAAAAAATAGAAAATACAAAGATAGATAAACGATAGCTAGAGAGATAATGGCTAGGATTAGTTTGATGAAGATGATGCTGAGGACAAGCCAAGTTTCCTGCCTATCTTCCCAAAGAACTTGCCGATCTTGGTAGAGATTTTATCCATTTTCTTGCTAATAGATCTCTTAAAAACCTTTTGGTTTTGACCAAGTATCTTTTGGTTCTTGAGTATGGTTTTGTTGGACGGATTGGCGGGTGTATGTGGATACTCTATACTTTCCAAAGAGGTTTCTTCATCTTCCTCTTCTTCTTCAATTTCCATTCCTTCCCCTTCTTCTTCCTCTTCTTCTCCCTCTTCTTCCATCTCTTCATGAGCAAGTCTCTCTTCCTTTTCGGTAAGTGTTTCATACGGTTGAAACATAAGTGGGATTTTCATAAGGGAAATGTTCCTATGATTGAACACTTTCCTACTTACAAACTCTTCCTTTTTAACATCCACACCAAAATAATTGAAAATCCGAGTAAGATAAATTCCATGATAAAGAGTGTTTTCTCCCATAGTAAAATTTTTGGGTCTTAACTCATCCAAAATAGTTTATGCCCAATTAATATCATATTTTCCAAATATAGCAAAAAGAGATTTACACACTTTTTAGGTGGGATTATTGTAGTTTCCCGACCTAGGAATAATGGTGTGTTGAATAAGAAGGTTGACAATTCTTGCTTTTGGGCAGAAAAAGCGATTCTTAAAATCCATGTGGTCATCGCTTTCAAAAATGTAATGAAAAGTCTCTCGATCGGTTTCATTGATTTGAAATTGCGAGAGATTCATACCGGTAGATTTGCAACCCAAAATAGTACCCAAAATATTGGAATCCAAAACAATAAGTGTTCCTTTAACACTACTCCAAATTTGATCTTCATTTCCATTATAGAATTCACGGTTTAGGTTTGCATAAAACATTTGGACAAGGTTTGGATAACAAACGAAATCATTTTGCTTGTTATCAATCAAGCTAAGAATGGAGTTTTCTTCAAAAAGTTGATCGATTTCATAAGAAGGAAAATCATCAAAAATAGCAAATTTTCCCGTATTGACTTTACCATAGTTTACATAACTTATGTAAGCTTTGATAGTCTCCGGGTCATTAAAAAGATCATTTTTGATGGATTTGGTCAACCTCATAGTTGATGGGGTACTTGAGGAAGCCATTGATGAGTGTTTGAGAGGAGTAGAAGAAAATGAAGAAAGTTTGAATTATGAGAATAAAGTGAAAAGAGATGATAAGAGAAGTATATTAAATAGATTCTCTAAGGTCATGTTCTCTGGTCAAGAGGTATCTTCCAGAATTTTGAAGTAAGTGAAAAGGTGGAGGGAAATTCAAAAGTTTGAATTCAAATTTTGAAATCAAATTTTTAAAAGACATGTCGACATGGGGTATCCTGGCATGTCGACATGTGACTGTTGAATTTGAAAAGATGTGTCTTTTTCTAAAATCTAAGAAATTCCTAAAATCTTAAGAAAACTAATCTACATTCTATATCTATATATAATTCCAGTAATAATATTAAATATAATAACATTAAAATATTTTAATATTTAAAATATTATTAAAATAATATTATTTTGAATTTAAAAATTCAAATTTCGAAGGGTGATTTTGAATTTAAAATTTCTAGAAATTGCAAACAAAATCAAAACAAGCAAGTATCCAATAAAATCAAAATAAATGTGTACCTATTTTTAGATCCAAACTCCGATCGTCTTCCGATTCGAGAATAGCAGTGAAGCACAGATTTGAATTATCAGTTTTCTTCTCGTCATCACTGGATGAATCTGAATCGTCAAGAGTTGCTGCATATGCCTTCTTTCTTTTTCTTAGTTGCTCGTTATTTGGTTGAAATGTCTGTTTGTCTGGATATGGACAATCTATCTTGTAGTGCCTTGTTTTGTTGCAGTTGTAGCATCTATCACCATTGTTGTTGTTGTTGTTGTTGTGATTGTTGTTGTTCTCCGAAGTATTTCTGGAATTCCTTTGATCATTTCTTTTAAAGTTATTCATCTTTCTATACTTCAGAAACTTTCTGAAATTTCTGGTCATGAAAGCAATTTCTTCATCACTATCTTGTTCTAAATCTCCAGTTGTTGTTTTGAATGCGATCGATTTCTTTTCTGGTGCCTTAGATTCTTTTCTCCCTTGTAGTTGAATTTCATAAGACATTAGATTACCGATTAACTCTTCGATCTTCATTTGACTAACATCATTTGCCTCTTTAATAGTAAGTGTCTTTTGATCCCATTCTGGAGTGAGTGAATTGAGTATCGTTCTGACTTGATCTTCTTCTGAGAAACCCTTTCCTAAAGCAATCAATGAATGTACAATATCTTGAAATCGACAATACATGTCGGAAATGGACTCATTTTCATGCATTTTAAACAATTGAAACTGGTTAGTTAATATGGAAATTTTAGTCTGTTTAACTTTGCTTGTTTCTTCATGAGTTACTTGCAAAGTTTTCCAGATTTCAAATGCAGACTTACAAACAGAGACTCTATTAAACTCATTCCTATCTAGTGAACAAAATAGTATATACATAGCCTTAGAATTGTTTTGTGCAACCATCTTTTGCTCAGTAGTCCACTGGGCAAAATTAGTAGTTGGTTCAACATATTCAATTTGTGTCATATTCCAAGTATTTAAACTTATGGATTGTAAATAAATTTTCATCCTACATGCCCAATATGCATAATTACTGCCATTAAAAAGTGGTGGTCTGACAGTAGACTGGCCTTCTACAAATGAACTAGTGTTAGTGCTTGTGTTGACAGAAGTAGTGGTGACAGGAGTGACATTATTAGTGTGTTGTGCCATTAAAACTTTTCAAAATTTCAGATTATGAAAACAATGAAAACCAATGCTCTGATACAAATTGTTAGGGATGCGGATTAAGGATCTTAAGGCAGAAATAACACTAGAGGGAGGGTGAACAGTGTTCTAAAGAATATATGAACTATATGACTAAATTAAAACTTTCAACACAAATCTAAACAGAATTCTAACACATAATGATCACAGAACATATAACAAATGCAAATAGTAAAGTAAAGCAAGTAAAAGGAAAGAACACACCGGATTTTATACAGGTTCGGAATCCTCCTACATCCAGTCCTGCACCAAGGCAATATCCTTGTATAGATTTTTATAAGCCAATATCCAAATTACAACCCTCAATTTCTAAGGCCTTGAGGAACCCTCCTATCTCCGAGTCTGGGGTAAACTCTCTTGATTTACGGGACACAAGATCACCCTAATACTTCTTAATAACAATCCTTTTGAATGGATAGACTCTATGGACTTTTTGAATACAAATTTATCCTATAACTTTGAATAGCACTTTGATCTTTAGTAGAATGATGGAGAATTAAATAGAGAGAGTATCTAAATGATTTCCTATTGAGAATTTGGCAGAATGATGGCACGATCTTGAAAATATGAAGTTTTATGGATATGAAATGGTGGAGAAGAAAGAGTGAAGAAAATAAGAAAGTAGTTGTTAAAAAAATTCGTTTTGGAAGCCTTTATATAGATGCACAACAGTCATAACCATTGGCGAAAGGTTTTCGAACGAATGGACACTTCTTTTGAAAATTGAATTTTGAATCCAACTGTCACCATGTCGACATGGGGTATCCCCTTATGTCGACATCCCTTAGTTCAAAATTATAGAGATGTTGTTTTGTAAAGACAATTGAATTTAAAACAAGTTGAAACTTCTCTAAAGCAAAGTAAAGTGTTTCAACAATATTTTGAGATGGAGAATGAATATAAAACATTATTTTATATATATATATATATATATATATATATATATAATTGATATAGACCGTTAATTATATAAGTAATATTTAAAATCAGAATAAGTTTTGTTGTTTTTAAAAATAGAAGTTTTTAAAATCAGAATAGAGGAATATTTCAAGGCTAAAACAAAGTTTGAATATATTTTTGAAAACATGATTTTGAAAGCTAAAACATTTTGAAAACAGATTTAAAAACATTTTGAAAAATCTATTCAAACTGAAATTGCAAGAACCTTCCTACAGAGCTCCTCCATAGGACTCGAGAACTTGTACAAAGTAGTTTAAATGATTTTGATTTTCGTGGGTTTGTAAGCCACTTGTCGTAGGTTTGTAAGCTACTTGTCGTGGGTTTGTAAGCCACTGGTTTCGATAGAAATTGGGTTCCATCCCAAAAGAAAATTGGAGGAAAGATGAGAGTGCTATTATGAAGTTTTAACAAAATACTAGACACTTATCTTAAGATCTTGAAATCTTGATTCTCTAGAATCTTGAATCTTGAATCTCTAATCTTCATCTTGATGCTTGAGTCTTTATACTGATCAGTCTTCGATGATACCTGCATATACTTCCTATATACATACATACACACACATATATATATATATATATAGAAATGTTAGTATATATTTTATAAAGTAAAGTATAATAACTATATAAGGTTGTTGTCATGAAAACATCATCAACTCAGTTCCTAACAATAACGATCGGCGAACTTGGTCCAGCATTGTAAAGAGCCAATGCTGAACCAGATAGGGCCACATATCGATTGTCGATCCAGAGTGTACCTTCCCATGGCATCATCGAGACAAACCTTAGCTTGCACCTAACAATTATATAAACAAATGTGCTACCCCTATGGCCTTTGCCAGTGACAAATCATTCAGGCAATGGATCAAATACTTTATGAGCGAATAATTACATGCGCTCACATAACCAATGCGAATATCTCAACAACTCGAACACCTATAGGAGAATGAGAACCTAACTACCCCAGTCTCTCAATGTTTTAAATCAAACCACCTAACATCGACACCCTAGAATTTCGAAACCTACTACCGAATAGAGAAAGCGCTTACCTCAAGATTGAAAAAAAACATGTAAGCACTGAAGGTCGGCGGTGATGAAAGAACCTAGAAGCTGTTTACAACTGAATAAAGTAGGTTAGGAAATTTCGATTGAGAATATAGGAAGAAAAATGGAGAAGGAAGGCAGTATTTAAGGAAGAAGATGGGAAGATGAATAGTTATAGGATGTGGCATTTGGCGGTAGGAGCTACTGACCGGACCAGAACAAAGCATACTGAGCAAATACCAAACATTCTTTGGGGAGCAAGTGTTAGGCCAGTTTTCTAGAAAACAAAGGAAGAAGAAGCCCAAGGAAAGAAAATGGAGCTAGAACTAGAGCTACCTAGACCAGACTTTGGCTCGACAAAAATGCTGAACAAATCATTGAATCAGCATGCCGGACAGATATTTTGGTCGGTGCCCTGCAGTATACCGGACCGAGTATCTGGCCGGCATCCCCAGAGGTACTGGACCAAATGTTTGGTCTGGCATTATCTGGTATGCCAGACCAAACATTTGGTTCGGCATGACCCATCATTTACCGAACCAAACATTTGGTTCGGTACAAGGTGTTAGGAACTGGAGATAGTGGTTTTGATGATAACAACCTTTGTAACTTATTTTATTTTAACTTATATACTAACACTATTGTCTAGATATTTATAAATGTTATTATGCAAGATATATATAAGGCAGGTACTGATTATTGAAGACTGTACAGTATAAAGATCAAGAATGAAGAAATCAAGTTTGAACACTCATGAGTATTAAGATTAAGATTTCATGATAAATGTCTAGTTTTGTTAAAACGTCATAATAGCATGGAAATCTTCATTCCAAATTTCATTTGGGATGGAACTCATTTCTACCTTCTTAGTGGCTTATAAACTCACGACAAGTAGCTTAAAAACCTACGACAAGCGGCTTACAAACCCATGAACATTCTGGTTTTGTACAAGTTCTCGAGTCCTGATGTGATGAAATATTTTGCAGGAAGAAGTTTGCAAAACTACTTCAAAATGGTTTTTCAAAATGATTTTCAAAACTGCTTTCCAAAATGTTTTAGCCTCAAAAATTATTTTTTCAAATGATTTTCAAAAATATGCTTTTGTTCTTAAATAAACACTTGTTTTAAACTTCATTTCAAAAACTAACTTCTGATTTTTAAATATTCTTTATAAATATATATACTTGAGATTTAAAATCAAATTTCTATATACATTCTAAAAATATATTTTTCTACTCTTCTTTATTTTAAACATAGGAAAATTAGTTTATTTTACTACAGAATCATTTTTTCTTGTTTTCCTTTCAATACCATTTTCAAAACAAATTTTACATTGTTTTTAACTAACGGATGTCAACATCATAGGATACCCCATGTCGACATGGTGGCCATTAAATTCAAATATTTCAATTTTCAAAAGAAATGTCTATTCGTTTAAATCTCTTCACGAATAGTTATGACCGTTACTGGTCTATAAATAGCCTTCACAAATGAATTTTTTAACTAACTATTTTTTATTCACTTTACTCTTACTTCTCCAAAAATTCATTTTCTAAAATTTTCATGTTTTTAAGATCTTGTCGAAATTCTACCGAATTCTCAAGTGAATCAAATTAGAATTTTGTTCTTGTTCGATTCTCTTCCCTCTCTCGAAGATCAAAGTGTTATTCAGAGTTATAGAATCAATTTGTAATCAAAAGTTTATCGTGTCTCTCTATAAGGCGTGGTTGTGCCTGGAAATCAATTGGGTGATCTTGTGTCCCGTAAATCAAGAGAGTTTTCCCCAGACTCGAAGACAGGAGGGTACCTCAAGGCCTTTAGAAATTAAGGATTGTAATCTTGACATTGGTATAATAAAAATCTGTATGAGGTGTTTGCCTTGGTGCAAGGCTGGATGTAGGGTAACTCCGAACGGGTATAAAATCCGGTGTGATCTTTCCTTTTACTGCTTTTTATTTACTTTCTGCATCTGTGTTTGATTCTATGATTGTTCTGTGACTAAGTTATGCATTTATTTATATCATAATTTTTAGATTAATCCATATAAGTCTTAGAGTCCATTAAACACTATTCATTCCCTCTCTAATGTTAAATTAGCCTAAAGGTCCTTAATCTACACTCCCTTTCAATTGGTATCAGAGCATAGGTTTTCATAGTTTTCATAATCTGAAACTTGAAAAGTTAAAAATGGCATTTTTAGGAAATTTTGTTAATACTAGTTAGAATTTATGCATTTCATCAAATATCATAAGTCTACAAATAGTTTTTATGAAAAACCAAGTTATCTACCGATTTGGTTTGTTATGCAGGAACAGACATGTTACATGGCTTTTGAAGAATCAACAACCAATGGACAAATGTGCAAATTGAGAAAGATAAATGGATACTTGATAGTGGTTGTTCAAGGCACATGAGTGGAAATTCCAAGATACTCAATGACATTGTATATCGAGATGGTGGATTGGTCAACTTTGGAGAACTCAAAAGGATATGTGTAAGGACCCACCTTTCATTCCATAGAAAGACGCATCATTAAGAAGAAAGAAAGGGATAGAAAAGAGAAAAGAAAGAGAAAGAAGAACACAACAACAACATATATGCAGATACATAGAATCTCACAGCGGAACGAATAAAATATAATATGTCACATAGAATATTACATAGTATCATATACATCAGAGTTTTACAGCTAATACAACACAAAATAGACAGTTATAAACACCAATCTGGAAATTACAATTCAAGTACATCAGATAAAACAGATACAACTCAAACGCAGCGGAACCACAATATAAATTTACTCGTCGAAGCCTCCTGCTCCATTTCTCCTCCAGAAACTTGTCAAGGAAATCCTGAACACTTGACTACTCACACGAAATATGAGTACCCAAGAGTTTAATAAAACAGAAAATAAACATTCGGGTCAGACAGGGGTCTGGTGTGAGTAAACGGGTTTAAAAGTTGCTTAACTTTGAAAATCGTTTGAAAACAAAAGGTATCACGTAAGACTTCCCACACATAAACATGGAAAAGTTTTTACCTTACACTAACCAAAACATTTGATAGGAAATCCAGTGATGTTATAATAGTGTCTAGGGTTTTCAAAATAAAATGCAGAAATAGCTGGAATGCTTACATCTCACGTTCCAACATAGTTGGGCACAATCAAAACCGTACAGGCACTTATTGGATTTTGGATTCCATCAATGGCAGGGCTACTGGGGTACCTCCCGTCACAGTACGTGGCCTAGATCACCGTACCGAGTAGTACGCCCGCTCCCCTGCAACACAAAGCCAGAACCATTCCTTACTGAACAGTCCCGAACAAGACCACCCCGGCGATTCTAGCTAGCAATCGCCCACACAGCCGAAATAAAAAGGGACATCTAGACAGGGGTAAATCTCGCTCTCAAGTGGGGGCTACCCACGAAGCCTTGCTGCACCTCCCCTGTTTTGGCCATTCTCGGTTGATGAGGCTTGAGGCTACGATTACCTTTATAGAACATATCAATCTTAGAATGCTCATTGTCAACCTGACGATGTTCTGAAAGCATTCAATCCATACAAGTTTGTTCCGGGTTCAAACGAAACCGAAGGCATTATCTTGTTACACTCATTTTGGAATCACCCTTAGAGTTAACGACGATAACCCTTGCACTCTGAATCACCATCTCGAACCTGAAAGTACTATTCCGTCAAACTCATCACGGAATCACCCTTAGAGTTATACTGACGAATAGTCCTTACACCTCGAGTCTTCACTCTTCACTTGAGATTCACGACCTAACGTTTAGTTTGGATCGATGTGGCTTTTGGAATTCCAAATTTGAAAATCCGATCACGGTCTCAACGAAATCCAAACGCCATCTTAATGTCCAAGTGAATTTAATTTGAATAATTAATTCAATTCATTATTATCTATTTACACACAGATAGATATTTCACATATCACAATAGATAATCACATTCTCATCATAAACAGATAATCTGTATCATAATCACAAACAGATAATCACAACTAGATAATCCATCACAAACCATCATACTTTAACCATGCATTCATATCATATAGATACTACTCATCTCATTACTGAGATCATATCCATCCAATCAATATCATCCATAAGCAAAAATTTATTAACCAACATATATAATTAATTTAAAATGAATTAAATTAATTACTTCTATCTCTAATTAAATTAATTATCCCATCTATAAATCCTGCTTAATATCCAATTATTAATCAACCTAGTTAATTAATCATTCTCTGAGTATTCAACTTGATTAAACACCTTTGATTAATCATTCTCTAATTACAATAAGTAATTAGTCTTAATTAATTTTACAAAATTAATTAACCTTAATCATAAGTAATTAACATATAATTACTTCATTTATTAATTAACTATAATTAATTACATTTATCCGTAATTAATTACATTAATTAATCACTTTAATTAACGACCTCTAATTTAAATTAATAACTTTATTTAAATTTAATTATATTTAGTAATTAATCTAAAATTAAAATACAATTATTAATCACCTTTGATTAATATTAATCCAGTAATTATCTGCCCTTAATTACTCATAACAAATTAATTATCTTCATAATTAATTATCTCCATTAATTAATCCCTTGATTAATTAAAAAAGTAATTACCAAAATTATTTTATTAAAAATCATTTCCTACTAATTGTATTACAGTAATTATCACTTATTACTTCTCTAAGTAATCCTGCTCCATTAATTACGTTAAGTAATTACACTTATTAAACCATCAAATGATTTACTTAAATTAATTAAAGAAAATTAATTAACTTAACAAATCACATTATCAAAATTAATTACAATAAGTAATTAATCCTTTAATTTCTTCTATCAAGTAACTACACTTAACAATTTAAAACTACTTAGCTTAAATTAATTAATCTAATTAATTATCAAAATTAATCATATTAATTAATTACTTAATTATCCTTAAATAATTATCATTATTAATTAATAACATTTCCTTATTACTTACTTAAGAAAAATTATCTTAAATTAATTATTGTTAACCATCTCTAATTAAAGATTAATCTAAATCATTATTTAAAATCAATTAAATAAGTAAATTCCTTAATTATCCTAATTATTTTCAAGTTAATTTATTTACTTATTTATGATTTCATTAACATTCAAATGTATTTAAAACAATACACTTCTAACTTAAATTCAAATTCCATTTTAAATATGATTTAAAGTGTTCAACCATATAAACATTATCCAAAATTTAAATCCAAATTTACTTTAAGCAAATTTTAAATCCAAATTTACTTTAATTTATTAAAGAAATCAAGTCTTTAAAATAAATTGATTATTTAAACTTCTCAAATTTCAAGTTAAACATTTCATAACTTTTATTCAAATATTAAAGAAAATAAATCTTTCAAGTTTAAACATTTATTTGAAATCAAATTTATTTTTAAAATCTACTTTAAAACATTTGAATTTGATCAACATTTTAAAATTTACAAAACTGTTTAATTTTAAATTGGATTCAAAGTAACCTGAAAACTAATATTTAAACTTGATTTCAAACTCAATTTAAATCTTGCTGAAAATTAAAAAATTTCAATTTTAAAACTTTGAATTCAAAACTTCATCTGAATTCAGATTTTAAACTTTGCATTTTGAAACCCCCTATTGAAATTTTGCTAAAAAACTTGAATTCCATTTTGAAATTTAAAAACTGCATATTTTCAGATTTTACAACCTGAAACCAATCTCTAACCCGAGACCTCAAAATACTACTTCGAGTTATCAACCTACAAGCTTCGAGACAAACACATGAAAACCCAAGACCATCATCGAGTCAATTCTGCACATCCCCAAAAAGTTCACCAGAACCCAATATATGCACGGTGCATATGCACCGGCGCTCCGGCCATCTACAGCCATCAAAATCCCCTCCACCAAGTCGCCGACTAACCCCCAAGCATGATCACGATCACCAAACTCCCCACAACGGCTCGAATCAAAATCGAGTTAACCCAGGAAACCTGGAACTCGACACAGAAATAAAAACCCCAATCCTGCCATCACCGCGCAAACTCACCTCCGACCATCTTATCACCTACGACACCAGCCATCCCTTCGCCTATGTCTCCTCTTCCAATCCTCAAAGTCGTACATCACTCGATGCTCCATAGAAATCAAAAAGCAACAAATAACCGACCACCCACATACTAGGTTTAGAAACTAAAATCGGCAACCACCGTCGCCACATCCATTAGTAAAATCAATCAGTAATTTTCCAGTGAACATTCACCTCTCCTCCACCTTCAGAAAGAACTACAACTTCCCAAAATCAGCAGACAACCAAATAAACCCAAAATCTCCCATTTTGTGCAATATAGACAAGCACACTCAACAATTACTTATAAAATGTGATATTTGTTTTAAAATTCACAATTTCAATCATGCATTCACATGATAAACTTGTTTTTATGATTTAAGATGATTGATATCTGCTTTATCATCAACGGTGACTGGTAATATGGATTTCTTAGAGGCAACAGATTTTTAGTTAAACTAAATTATAATTTATAAATCTAAATCTATACTAACAAACACATTTTATTACACATTAATTTCAAACTGATAATAATTCAAGTGATAAAGAATTTCTACCAAAGAAAAACTTAGTTTTAAAAACAACAGATATACAGATTTCAGGTAACAGCAGCATATATACATATTTATATATGTTCACACAAAACATTCATCTACATACAATCACACAACATAATTATTTCTATATATTCACATGAAACTGATAATTTAAAGTTCCCTTTTAAAATTATGAGATTATTTACCTAAGAACAGTGAAACACTGCAGTTTAAATTCTTAGCAGTTTGATTTTTTTTTTTAGGAAAAACAGTTTGCATTTGATCTTTGTTCTAGTATTTGCTTTAGTATGATTTTAGGAAGAAAAACTGTTTTCAAAAAAAAACATTTACTCACATATTAGTTAAAGAAGCAGAGAAGCAACTCAAAGAAGCATTTTCACATTTCCAAGAACCTGTTTTGCTATGTTGCATCTGCCGAAATCTTGATTTGCAATTGCTAGTTGAAGTTGATTTTAACTTGTTGTTGTAGAATTTAAAAACTGCATGCAGACAATTTTTCCTTTGCTTGAATTTGTCGAACTTGCAAATTGATGTTGAAGATAGGATCAGATTTTATTTTTGCAGATTTTAAACATGAATTGAATTTGGGTTTTCATTTAGTTTTGCAGATTTTTGAGAATTTGAATTTTCAGATTTTAGAACAAATTTGGGTTTTGATTTTAACTTAAAATTTGATTTTCAGATTTCATTTGAAGATAATGGTTTTAACGAATGCATTCCTAAGTTTTCTTATCTAAAATAATTATTTCAAAAATAATTTAACATGCCACTTGTTACTTAAGTAAGAAAAATGATTTACAAGTGTCTTTCTATGTGTTAAGTGTTTGACACATATTCATTTTAATAATAAAAAGAAATTTCTAAATTTTATAAAGGTTTTTAAATTCATTTCTTACTTAATTTATCATGTTTTAAATGTTTAATTACATTTAGGTTTTACATGCTTACATATAAACCTTCTTTATAATAGTACACAATTTAAATGTTTATTTGAATGTTTTCAAAATAATATTTTTAAAGCTAAACTTTTCAAAAGAGAAAAATTAAAAAGAAAAAGAATGTTGAATTTAATTTTATTCAAAAGTTTCAAACCAAATTATATTCTAATAAAATTGAACTAAATCTATTTCAAAACAATTTTTAAAATAACACAAAATAAACTTTTATTATTATAAAATACAATTTAAACTATTTTATTTTTATAAAAAAAAATACTTACTTAAATTTATTTGAAGATATAAGAAATACTTTTAAATTTACCTTTGAAAAGTTTTCAATACCAATTTTAAATTAAATTAATCACGTCATAATATATATTTTTTTGGCAAAGCCAGCGAGGTTGACTGGACCCCTACCAGATTTATTGCAATTAGAAAAAAATGATTCAAACAAGCTTTGAATCAAGCTTAAAAAAAACAAACAAAAAAAACACAAAAATGCAAAAGCAAACAACTAGTCAGCCTAAGCTTGGGTAATGCCAACAGGGTACTACCTATTGCTCCTCTGCAGTTGCAAGTAGACCCTATTCTTCACTTCAAACCAGAAAGTATCATACATTTTCGTCAAATTCTCAAAAATTCTAGCATTCCTTTCTGACCATATCACATCATAATAGATTTTCAAGCAAACAACCAAAGCACTAACCTCATCATTCTTCATAGCAGCAGCTTTTTGCATTATATTCCAAACTGAGGCAGAGTAGGCAGTATTGAGATCAAACCCAGTGGTACAACTGATTCTACTCCTCGGATTAAGTAGTGCAGAGCAATCAAAGAAAAGGTGATCCACTGTTTCATCACACATATCACAATATACACAACATGTGCACACAGTCAACCCATACCTGTTCAAAACATCCCTAGTCATCAAGGCAGGACTAACAACCTTCCACATCATCAAATTCTCCCTAGGTAAAGATTCTTTAGTCCATAAAACATAGTACCACCTAGAAGCTGGAAGAAGATTAGGAGCAGTTAAGTACATGTACACAGAGGCAACAGTGTGCACCTTCTGTCCCCAGGTTACAAAAATGGAATGATCAGCACTCTTGTAACAATACATTATTTCCCTCCACATTTGCCTTATCATTTGATTGCTATTATAAGGCAGTAGAATATTGCCATCAAATAAATAATCAATAGCTTTTGCATCACTATGAATACCAGTTTGCTATATCAGGGGATACTCACAACCTTTTGATAGAATTAGACCCTTCCTTACCCATGGGTCATGTCAAAAACTAACAGAATGGTTAGATTGAAAATGATATTGAACCATAGGTAAGAAAACATCCCTAAGTTTCAGCAAATTCCTCCAATTCGAGCTGCAATTCTGTGGAATATCCATACACAAGAAATGCCTTCTCTTAATATTGTAATGCCACATCCACCTGACCCATAAACTGTCTTTCTTCATAATAAGATCATCAAAATGTTTACTAAATGCAGCAGTATTCCACTTCCTAACATTGATGATTCCAAGTCCACCAAACTTCATAGTGGTCTCAAATATGGAAAAGGAGCATGGAATTAACCTAGTGTTGTGAACACTTCCAGTCCAGAAGTACCTATTCATGGCTGACCTAACTAACTGTAATAGCTTAGTAGGTAGGATAAAAGAACGTGCCCAATAGACAATGGATGGAAAAACAACAGCTTTAATAAGAACAAGCCTACCACATTGAGAAATATGCCTGTTACACCAATTGGACATGACCTAAGTTATTTTATTATATAGGATTAAGCAATCAGCACTAGCTATTCTTTTAGTTATTAATGGTAGGCCAAGATAACTAATATCAGATGCCATACAAGAAAAGCCAAAAAACTGATAAAATGCAGCAGCATGATCATCAGTCACCCCTGCAACAAGCATGGATGATTTAGATTGGTTAATTGTGAGGCCAGTCATGAGATAGAAAGACTATAAAGCCTTCATCAACCCAGAAATTGATATAAACTCAGGCTTAGTAAACAACATGACATCATCAGCAAACATGATGGAAGTTATTTGGAGGTTGGAGCATTTTCGGTGATACTTGATAAACTTGTGTGTATAATTATATATAAGTATCATAGTTAATACTTCCATGACCAGGAGAAATAGGCATGAAGAAATAAGGTCACCCTGACGTATTCCTTTCTTACTATTGAAAAAACCAACAGGCCTTCCATTAATTACAACAGAGAAGGCAGGAGTGGAAATGCATATGTACACCCAAGACACAAATATTTTTGGAAAACCCATGTTTGCCATTATTCTAACAATAGAAGCCCAGTGTATTGAGTCATAAGCTTTGGAAATATCAAATTTCAGAGCAGCAGCAGGAGACACATTGCTTCTACAATAACCATTTAATAACTCCTGAGCAAGCATCACATTATCAAGAATATTCCTGGATTGAATGAATGCAGCTTGGTTGCTAGAAACAATAGATGGAAAGACAGAAGCAAGCCGATTTGCTAGAATTTTGGAAATACACTTGTACACCACATTACAACAAGATATAGGCCTGAATGAGGAGACATTAGTAGGTGGAGTGACTTTAGGAATTAAGACAATATTAGTGCAATTGACTTCCCTCATTAATTTGCGTTTGTTAAAAAAGTTATGAACTGCATGGCAAAATTCATGACCAAGCACACCCCAAGTGGATTTGAAAAAGGTAACATTTAGTCCATCTGGTCCACCGGCCGACTGCTGGTTCATAGAAAATAGGGTGGATTTAATTTCTTCATCAGTAACAGGCTTTATAAGAGAAGCAACTTCAAATTGGGATATGCTTGGCAAGTCAAGTGTTGAAATAAGGTCTAAGTCAGGACAGAACTCCTCAGCATTGCCAAGAAGATTAGAAAAATAATCAATAATTGCTTTGTCAACAGTTTCAGGGGTTGTACATAAGGTGCCATGCTCATCGGTAATACAGAAAATATTCTCATTGGCATGCTTAACTTTTAAAGAGTCATGAAAGAATTTGGTATTCCTGTCACCATCCTCAACCCATTTGGTTCTCAATTGCTGCCATTTCATACTAGCTTCCAGTTGAAGAGCATCATTAACTTCCTTGAATAATCTACCTTCCTCTTCAGCAGCACAACTATCATCAGGATGCTCCATCATTTTATCTTGGCAAATCCTCAGTTGTTCCTTCAAAGTGTTAGATAATAAGCTTCCAGTACCAAAGGTGATGGCAGCCCAAACTTTAATTTCTTGCTTTATTCTTTTTAACTTCCTATAAAACTTGAACATAGGATTACCAAAACGATTAAAATTAGTATTTACCTGTGTTACTATAACATGAAAATGGTCGTGCTTAACCCAAGCATTAAAAAATTTAAAACTTCTCTTTTCTCTTCTTAAATGAGAACCAAATGACAATATCAAGGGGGAGTGGTCAGACATGATTGGTTGAGGAAGATGGACAGACAATGAAGGCCAGATATGGAGAGCTTGAATGTTACAAAAAGCATGATCAATTTAGTGAAGGTTCTGACACCACTACGACTACGATTATTCCAGGAGAATTTTGCCCCATTCTTATTAACCAAAATAAGATCAGATTCAATGATAGCAAGATTCAGGGGAGCAATGTAAACAGGAAGAAGAGGAGAACCACCACATTTGTCCCCCAGATTAATACAAGAGTTGAAATCCCCCAAAACAACCCAGGGATGTGAATTTTGTCTTAAAGGAGGTAATGATTTAAAAAAAAGATTCCTGGAAGTTGCAGAATTATCCGCATAGACAAATGATATGTAAAAGGATGATAGGGATTGAAGAGCAGAGGCATGAAAATGAATGGATTGACTTGTTTGCAGAATTGGAGATAGAGTCATGATAGTGGGATCATATAGGACAAGAATTCGGCCATAAGAAGCAGATTCAAGATTATGGTGGAATACCCACTGAGAATTGATATATCTAGCTGCTTTAGAGGTTAAGGTTTGATTTAGCTTAGTTTCAAGAAGACCAACCACACATAAATCATTCTTAAGTATGAGACTTTTCACCTGATCAAGTTTCAATTTGTCATGGGCACCTCTAATATTCCATGCTGCAATTTTTATATTCATTAATAAGATTCGGGAATAAATTTGATAGATTTCTTCTCTTTGCAGAAAGAGCCCTTGTTTCAATTTGCCTGCAAATCAGAGTCCTAGGGGATGGATGCTCAGAGTTGGAAGATTTAGGGGAGGAAAGATCAAGTGGAGGATCTGAAGAAAGAACAGGAGAGGGAGTGGTAATTGGCCATCCAGGTAAGTCAATTGAAAAGTTATATTGTGTAATTTGAGCAGAATGATCAATCATAGAATTATTATGCATGGAAGTAATTAATTCCAATACTTGGGATTCAAAAGAAGTGCACCATTTACTGTCGAAGTTTGAGGCAAGGTTATCAACATTTTCATGCACAACAGCAGTAACATTGGTTTCACCAATTACATGCACATCAGAGATTACATTGGCAACACCAATATCATGCACTACTGCAGTCATTTCTCTCTTATCCTTATTACTGCATGCAGATAAATTAGAATTTTGGTTTTTTCCTTTACTTTTAGAGACATTCCCATCCACATTGCAATCTTCGTTAGGGGAAAAGGTCAATACATTATCCTCACATACCACTTCAGTTGGTATTTCACCTTCCTCGACTTCAACATCTTCTGATAGGGTATGTTCATCTACTTGAAGCAAGTTATACTTGTTAGAGGTGTCAACACTATAAGCATGGCCAGTATAGTGCATGGAATTCACAATATCAAGTTTATTCATATTTTCCTCATTTCCATTTAAAGCATTCTTTCCTTTCCCACTTGGCATTTTTAAATTTGTAACTTCCACTTCTTCACGCATATACCCTTTTTTTCCTTTATATTATTTACTTTTTGCCAAACTTGTTTCACTGATATCTCTTTAGCAACTTTTTTCATTGTCTTCTCTCTGTTCTGTGCTTCCTCACTATTATTTAATTGTGGTGTTTTATGACATATATCAGCATTTACTTCACATAATGCTTTTTTGCATTTTTCCAACAAATGTCCAAATTCCTTGCATAAAGTACAAATAGCTGGCTTCCACAAATAATCAACTTTAATAATCTGCTCAGATCCATCAAGTAATCCGACAGAGAAATTATCAGGAAGTTCTTGATTTGGGCTTACCTCCACTAAACATTTAGAATAAGATATACACTCAAATTTTTCAGTTGATGCATCCATACAGAGAAGCTTTCCAACCCTTGTAGCAAGCCAATTTATACCAAGTGGCGACCATGAATATAATGGAATATTAGATAACTTGATCCAAACAGGAACAGATTTGATGCTGCTACAACTGTTTCCTATATTTTCATCCCATGGCTTTACAATAAACAGTTTATTCTTCATCACAACTGGGTCAGATTCAACAATCTTGATCCTATCTTCATCATTAGAAAACTTAAATAAAAACATAAAATCGTCAGATTTAACAGAGATCGATCCTTTCAGTTTCCATGCCTTCTTCAAGAAATACAAGACAGAGGTGTATGGCAATGGATTATCCAGGAAAAAACCGACTAAGTGGTCTTTCCACATATTACTACCAGCTTGAACTACTTCATCAGATGGAACAATGGACTCACCATTGTACACAAGATGGATATCACGAGGAACATATTTACCAGCATTACTAGGTTTAGCCTTGAAAAGGGAATTCCAAGCACGGGGTGAAGACGATAGCGAGGCCAAAGAAGGGGAAATGAAGATCGGGACAGTAACATTGGGTAGAACAGATGAAGTTGCAGCATTAAAAAGACATGGAAAAGGAGTGTCAGAAGGAGGAACATGATTGGACGAGGAAGGACAAGTCTGAAGCAAGGAGGAAGGACGGGATGGAGCAGATAGGGATGGTATGGAAGAGTCAGAAGGTGGGACAAGGATGGGAGAGGACGGACAAGGTTAGTGGACGGAAGAAGGACAAGATGGAGCGGCGGGAAAAAGAATTGAACAAGGGGGGTCCCTATTAAGGAAGAAAAAAGTTATTTTAAAAATCCATTTGTAAAATGAATAAATCAATTCATAATTTATACACATACATAAATAATAAATTGGAAAATATTATTATTAAATTAAAATTTAAATTAAAAATCAAAATTCCTATTTATAATGTATACACATATATACATTATAAATAAAATATCTTTGAATCGGCTTAGAAAGATAATTTATTATGTAAATATTTTTAACTTTTGAAAAGAATAAAATTCCTAAAAGTTATTATTATTATCATCATTATAAATTTTAGAAAGAATATCATTTATCAAACTAAATAATAATTAATCTTCAAAAGATAATTTCTGTTCGAATTAAATTATTATATCAATATTTCACATTTTAAAATAATATTTAATGAAATTATTAAATAAATATTGCTTAAATTTCTAGGACATCACATTCCTCCCCCCTTAAAAGAATTTCGTCCCCGAAATTTAAAAGCAAAGGTAATTTAATAATCCCAAACAGATTTTTAATTTTAAAATAGCAAACATATGTTATCAATCAAATACTAGCAACCATAGAAACCAATTCAAACAAATAATTCTAACTATCCAGACAAAATTCTAGATAGGGTTCTCTAGAGTTTCCCAAGTATAAACACCGGAACACACGCTCTATAGAATCTAAACTGGCTACACCACTCAGATCTAGAGTTCCTATATATAGATCTACAAATCTAAATAGTGTAGGATCGATTTCACCCTAGAGGGGGGGTGAATAGGGTGATGGTATAAATTATAAAAATTAATCACGGAAGCTTATCAATTAATTTCAATTCAGATCACAGAATAGCAGCACAGATATCGCAGAATATAAAATAACAGAATAAAACAGAACAACACAGAATTTACCCAAGTTCGGCAAAACCCTGCCTACGTGCTGCCCCCAAGGTTTCTGCTAGAAATTAGATAGTCCCTCGCTTACACACGTAAACTCGCTATACCCGCTATTGACTAATCTAATTCTACGCTCAAAACCCTGACCACAACTCAACAACCGAGTTGCGAATTCCCAAACTACACACCGTAGTTTGTCCCCTAGTCACACGACCAGAAAATTAAAAATGGTTTAAAAGAAAAATACAATTTAAAAACAATTTAAAACACAATAACCCTTATTTAAATTTAAACCCTTAAAATAAAAAGTAAGCCCAAATTAATAAACACAGGCCGGCCCCTTATTCACTTCTTCAACCCGTTCCTTTTGCTTTGTGAAAGTATGGCGGATCCTCTTTCGTTCCTCTTTGCGAATTAGGGCTTCTGGTAATTTGCTTTTGCTCCTTGCGATTTAAACTAGGGTTGTGCAAAAAGATGTTCGCCCCTTGATACAGTTTGATTGTATGCTTCGATGCTGTTTGCTTTGCCCACTGCTCTTCAATTTGGATCGAGTTCGTTTCGTGATTTCGGTATGTATTTTATCCTTTTGCTTTTCTGATTTTGGCTTCTCCGAACTCGATACACTTGCCGATGATGTGAATTTGATTTATATAGGGTTTGTAAATCCTATTCTTGCGTTCGTATAAAATCTTTTGAATTTGTCAAATTCTTTTGATCGGCCGTTTGATTATGCTTGAACGATTGATGATCGAACTGACTTTGTCAACTTCGTACCTTTTGCGTTCCTTGGTTGACACGGTTTTGAATTTATTTTCGTGATAACCACGGCTTTGATTTCTGGTATTTTTACATTGTTGACTTGTTCTTGTATATTTGCCTGAGTCACCCTGTTTCACTGTGTACTACCTGTTCATGTATGTTTGCATCGACTTTGTTGTTGTTTGGATCATTATGCTGTCTGCATTGAACTTTGAGTTGTAGTCTTCTGTCTTCATGTAGCTTGGTACATTCCTGTAGCTCCATCTATGTCGTAGCCTGGACTGGTGCATACTGTTGCTGGACTAGTGCATACTGTTGCGGCCTGTACTTGTAGTTGCACTTCGAGTTGGATATGTTGGCACTGGAACTAACTTGTATCTGGACTTGTTGTATTCATTCATACTGTGTATTGCATTGATGTTCATTTCATTGCATATGAATCTTGATCTACTTGATGCTGTAACTTGCTGTACTTTTACATGTGCATCACTTAACTTCATTCCACCGCGCATTTCTATGGTTTCTGTAGTTGTAACTGATTGTTCGAACTTGTTTATGTGATTCCATGTATCACTGCACTTTTATTCATGATTCTTCAGTGCAGTCATATAGCATATCTTCATCTTGCTTCTTGGAATTGATACTTTATTTTGATTCATTGGACCTCATTTCTTTCATGTCATCAAATGAATGTTTAGCACTGTACAATGAATCTTGACTTGAAAGCTTAAACATATTATCTTCCTGATCCCCTTCATTTGGTTTCAAATCTACCTTGTATTTTTGTCTAAGGTGATTTGCATCTAACAGTTTTAACTGGGACTTGCATTTCTTTATGGTTGATTTCACCAGTGCAATTTTCTTGTTGCGCTTGTTGCCTCTGTTCATTGTCACTGTTGCTTTGAGTAATTTTTAACTGCATCACCATATAACAGTTGCTCGCCCTGTCTTGATTGATGCTGTACATATTGCTGTCATGCTGGTGATATTGGTGCGTTGTCTTGTTACATTCCTGTCCACTGAGTTTGAGCATTGCAGTTTCACTTGTATACTTAAGTCAGTGCTGTCTTTGATGTTGTACTTTGGTCTATTGGGCTGCATACATGTTGTAGCTGTACTGTCTTGATCTCGACATTGTTGTTTACTTGTTTTGATGCATTCACATGCTGCCATACTTGTTCATGCTGCTGGACTTGATGCAGTTTGATTGTTTTGTAGTTGTTGATGTTCTTTGTAGTTTGTATCTGCATTTTGCATTGGCCATGCTTTGGTCATTGAAGTATGTTGTCACTTGTTGACTGCATGTTCATCATTTCATATTGAACTGTTTCTTGTCATGTTCACTTGTGTTGAATCCAGTTTCAAAACTCGGATTTGACCTTGTGCTCGTGTCGTATTTTTGAATTTATTGCACCTGAGTTGAACCTGTCCGTATATTTGGGTTTGACCTTGTGCTCACCTGTCCCTGTAGCATTATCAAGTGTATATATCGGCGTGCACGACCTTGTGGCATATACAGTAATACACTGTGTATGTCACAAGTTGTTCGTGTATGATGAATTCAAATTTAAATTATGACGAACAACCCAAATAACTGAGGCAAATCATATATTCAAAAATTATCTTATATTTTTGAATTGCAAAAATATTTCTTTTTCAATTTTACTGCGTTAGTTTATATTTTTGCAGATTGCTCAGATGCTGGATTCAAACTGGAATGAAGTTGAAGATAAATACGAGTGTGAGTGATATGTAGTGAGGTTATTAATGTAAACTGAATTGTGATGTAATCAAAAATGTATATGTACAGTGAGAGCTTGAATTTGTACTATCAAAATTGTAATAAATATTTGTTTGAATAAAATATTCGTTTGAATTCAAATTTCGTGTTATTTATTTTATTCAGCAAATATTTATTTAATCTGTGAAAAATAAGATAGTATATTATCAAATACATTTAAATTAATGTATATATGTTTATTATCATCAAACAAAAATCATATAAGCGCATATTCAACAATCTCCCCCTTTTGATGATAACAAACATATATTTAAGATTTTGAATATGTTAAATGTATTTGATCATTGATATATCCTAATTGCTCCCCCTATTTAAATGCTTCCTCTCTACACAATACTCCCCCTACATATATGCATACAAATAAAAATATGCAAATGAGTCTAGATGCAAATAGAAAATTATTTGACATTTGCTTGAATTTATTTGACAAAATCTTAACTTTTCTCTCCCCCTTTTGTTATTAGCAAAAGAATAATAGTGTTAGAGAAAATAGATATAAAGTAATTGATATCAATCCAACATTAAAACTCAATTGAATATAAATATTATATTTCAATAAAAAATCAAACAAAAATCATAAATATTTTGTTAGGCGCATATTCCACTTTTAGAATGATGGAAATGATGTCATCATATAAAACCATACAGTTGTGTCTATTTGTGGTATATTTATATCAGGAATTTGAATATCTACTAACCATGCATAACCGTTAGGACTTTTAAATGAGATTAGTAGTATTCCAATTTTATTTTAAAAAATGAATTCAAGTATCTTCTAACCACGCATAACCGTGAGGACTTTTAAATGGGATTAGAATCAACTTGTTTATTTTACAAATCAACTTTTGATATGCGTTCCATACATGCATAACCGCGAGGACTTTTAAATGAGCATGGAAGCACATAACAAATTCCAAGTAATTCACCCATGCATAACCGTGAGGACTTTTAAATGAGAGTGAATACTTTGGTATTTGTTTATTTTATTTTATTTTTATTTTTTTTTATTTTTTTTTATTTTTTTTATTTTTTTAAAAAAATGTGAAAATGAAAAACGAACGATTCCTGTTTAAAGTACCACATATCGACAAACTATATAGAATTTTGACGAGTGATGGTTGATAGAAATATGATAGGTATAGAGATGGTCATGGAATTTTTACCAACAAAAAGTTTTATAACTCTGGTTTACATTTCTAAAGAAATTTTCTAATTATACTTTCTCGAGTTATAATATATAATCAATATCAACACTCATCACTTTTTCAATCACTATTTTTCTTTTCGATAATCATTTGGGAGTCAGATTAGTCATAATAGTCATTTAAAATCAAATTCAAAAATAATTATGAAATTAATTTTTCAAAAATGAATAATCTAAAAATATGGTCAAAAATGATTTTCTCCAGGGGGTTTTTAAAAAAAAAAATCTGCTATTTGAAAATTATTTGAAATGAAAAATATGCAGATATTTTCTTTGAAAAACGATGCAATTACTAAATGTCTCAAAAAATCACGTTTCACTAGTAATTTTTCTATAAACTAGTTTACCGGTGTAATCTGCATCTGAATTTCTCTTTCACTCAAAAATTATCATCAATTGAATTTTATAGACCAAAACATGAAGTGTGCATCAAAAATTTCAAACTCAATTTTTTCAGCAATTTAAATGACATTCTTTTGACTTTGAAATGAAGCCGTGTAAATAATAAAAAACCGTGAATAAAGAGTTAGCCAAATGTATTATCAACAATCAGTGAATTTTCTAAAACCAAAACACCATCATTTTTTCAATTTAATCTATGTGAAGTATTTCAAGAATTTGTAGTGTTTTTGGCATATAAAATATAATTGGCCAACCATGTTGAATAAGTCAAAGTCAAAATCACCATCTTTTCATCATCTCATTATTGGCTGATTTTAATTCAGAATATGGTGCAGATTATCACATTTAATATATCGTTTAAAACATACCATTACCTGTTTTACCTTTACGATATTTTTCGATGTTGTCTATTGTGATTCTGTCACCTTTATACTAGGCTAAGGAACTTAGCTTTGTCGCCCGTTGCGTTTCTGGAACAGCCAAAATCCAGAGGACACTATTGTTGTTCCTTAGCCTGCCACCACACCTACACGAAGAAAGATTTATGTGACCTATTTGTTTTTATAGGTCCAAGATTGTTAGTGGCAGAATATTTCGAAAAACAATTTTGTAAAGACCCA
This sequence comes from Allium cepa, assembly GCA_030765085.1. Classification (NCBI taxonomy): domain Eukaryota; kingdom Viridiplantae; phylum Streptophyta; class Magnoliopsida; order Asparagales; family Amaryllidaceae; genus Allium; species Allium cepa. The sequence goes on from CM060938.1 coordinate 705,223,990, forward strand.
AAACTATTTATAATTGTTCCCTTTGGCACCCAAATTTGTTTAACTTTGAGAGATTTTATATTTGTGCCTTTTGGAACCCAAATCGGTATAGTTTTCACATGTTTGGGTCTATACCAACAATTATTGTGATTGTGTCCAAATTTTCTACAAATTGTGCACATTAAATTTTCTCGATTAATCTCGTTTCTAACATTTTTAGAATGACTATATCCAAGTCCTTGTCTAACCGTATTAATAGTTTGCTTTCCTAATAGCATATTCAACGATTTTTCACTTTTTGAAAATTTATCCAAAGTCGTTGACAATTGTTGGACTTGTGATTTGAGAGATTCATTTTCGTTTAACAACTGTGTGCACTTTTTAATAGAATTCTCTCTCCTAGTATTTTCATTCTCCTTTAAAATCAGAATTTCATTTTCAAGTGATTTTATATTGATTTCTGATTTTTTAATTTCCTTTTCAAATGTTGGACACTTATCACACTTAGGGATCCTACTTTGATAGGTTTTAACTAATTGATCAAGTTGTTTATTACATCCTATCAAAGTATCTTTTTGAGATTCAAGTTTGGCGTATTTTTCCCTAAGTCGTTCAAAACAACCGTTTACTTCATGAAAATATATAAGCAACTTAGAATGGGTAAGTTTTGATACCTCACTTGGCTCGTCATCGTCACTGTCAGTTGTATCACCTCGAAGACACAATTCTGCCTTTTCGCTTTCACTGCCAATGCTTTGATCATTCTCGTCTATTTCATCCCAAGTGGCTGCAAAACTTTTCTTTTTCTGTTTCTTTCCATTGCTGGATTTAATTTGCGGACAATCGGGCTCGATATGGCCGGGTTTGTTGCAATTATAACAAATAAACTTTTGTTCTTCCGAGTAGTCTAGTGCTTTGGCTATTCTGCTTTTTGCTTTTTGAATTCGAGCTGAATTACCATGTTTTTGATTCCATTTTTTGAATTTCCTTATTAACAGCTCCAATTCTGCTGCTCCATCATCTTCATCGTTATCATCATCACTTTTGGTTGTTCCTTTGAGAGCCATTGATTTCTTTTGAGTGTCACCTCCTTCACGCTCTTCTTTGAATTTCATTTCTAGCTCATAAGTGGTGAGATTTCCGATGAGTTCTTCAACTTTAAGTTGTTTTAAATCTTTCGATTCTTGTATGGCAGTTACTTTTGCTTCAAAGCTTCGTGGAAGGACTCTGAGGATTTTCCGGACTATTTCTAATTCGGTGTATGTTTTTCCGAGAGCTTTTGATTTGTATACGATATTGGAGAGTCATCCGTACATCTCTTTGACATTTTCTTCCTTCGCCATTTTGAAGTTCTCGTATTCGCTGCTTAGCATTGCAAGGCGAGATTCTTTGACTTGAGATGTTCCTTCGTGAGTCACTTCTAGTATGTGCCATATTTCCTGCGCAGTTAGACAATGTGAGACACGATTAAATTCAAATTGATCCAATGAACAGATAATAGAATTCATAGCTTTGGCATTAGTATTTTGTAATTTATTTTCTAGTTCTGTCCATTGTTCCTTTGGTTTCTCTATTTCCTGATTATCTACAGTTATAGTTGGTATTCTATAACCTGTCTCAACAATATTCCAAGCGTCAATGGTTTTCAGAAAAATTTGCATTCTATTTTTCCAATAAGCATATTCACCATCGAATATTGGTGGTCTAACTATGGATTGACCTTCTGCAAAAGCATTACTAAAAGAAGCCATTTTAAAAATTCAAATTTAAAAAAAAAACCGATTTTTTGAAACACGAATTTTTTAAAAAAAATTGATTTTTGAAACACGAATTTTTAAAACAAAAATTGGTTTTTGTTAAATCAAATTTTTAAAACAAAAACGGCTTTTGTTCCTAGCTCTAATACCACTTGTAGGATCGATTTCACCCTAGAGGGGGGGTGAATAGGGTGATGGTATAAATTATAAAAATTAATCGCGGAAGCTTATCAATTAATTTCAATTCAGATCACAGAATAGCAGCAAAGATATCGCAGAATATAAAATAACAGAATAAAACAGAACAACACAGAATTTACCCAGCTTCGGCAAAACCCTGCCTACGTGCTGCCCCCAAGGTTTCTACTAGAAATTAGATAGTCCCTCGCTTACACACGTAAACTCGCTATACCCGCTATTGACTAATCTAATTCTACGCTCAAAACCCTGACCACAACTCAACCACCGAGTTGCGAATTCCCAAACTACACACCGTATTTTGTCCCCTAGTCACACGACCAGAAAATTAAAAATGGTTTAAAAGAAAAATACAATTTAAAAACAATTTAAAACACAATAACCCTTATTTAAATTTAAACCCTTAAAATAAAAAGTAAGCCCAAATTAATAAACACAGGCCGGCCCCTTATTCACTTCTTCAACCCGTTCCTTTTGCTTTGTGAAAGTATGGCCGATCCTCTTTCGTTCCTCTTTGCGAATTAGGGCTTCTGGTAATTTGCTTTTGCTCCTTGCGATTTAAACTAGGGTTGTGCAAAAAGATGTTCGCCGCTTGATACAGTTTGATTGTATGCTTCGATGCTGTTTGCTTTGCCCACGGCTCTTCAATTTGGATCGAGTTCGTTTCGTGATTTCGGTATGTATTTTATCCTTTTGCTTTTCTGATTTTGGCTTGTTCGAACTCGATACACTTGCCGATGATGTGAATTTGATTTATATAGGGTTTGTAAATCCTATTCTTGTGTTCGTATAAAATCATTTGAATTTGTCAAATTCTTTTGATCGGCCGTTTGATTATGCTTGAACGATTGATGATCGAACTGACTTTGTCAACTTCGTACCTTTTGCGTTCCTTGGTTGACACGGTTTTGAATTTATTTTCGTGATAACCACGGCTTTGATTTCTGGTATTTTTACATTGTTGACTTGTTCTTGTATATTTGCCTGAGTCACCCTGTTTCACTGTGTACTGCCTGTTCATGTATGTTTGCATCGACTTTGTTGTTGTTTGGATCATTATGCTGTCTGCATTGAACTTTGAGTTGTAGTCTTCTGTCTTCATGTAGCTTGGTACATTCCTGTAGCTCCATCTATGTCGTAGCCTGGACTAGTGCATACTGTTGCTGGACTAGTGCATACTGTTGCGGCCTGTACTTGTAGTTGCACTTCGAGTTGGATATGTTGGCACTGGAACTAACTTGTATCTGGACTTGTTGTATTCATTCATACTGTGTATTGCATTGATGTTCATTTCATTGCATATGAATCTTGATCTACTTGATGTTGTAGCTTGCTGTACTTTTACATGTGCATCACTTGACTTCATTCCACCGCGCATTTCTCTGGTTTCTGTAGTTGTAACTGGTTGTTCGAACTTGTTTATGTGATTCCATGTATCACTGCACTTTTATTCATGATTTTGAATCTTCAGTGCAGTCATATAGCATATCTTCATCTTGCTTCTTGGAATTGATACTTTCTTTTGATTCATTGGACCTCATTTCTTTCATGTCATCAAATGAATGTTTAGCACTGTACAATGAATCTTGACTTGAAAGCTTAAACATATTATCTTCCTGATCCCCTTCATTTGGTTTCAAATCTACCTTGTATTTTTGTCTAAGGTGATTTGCATCTAACAGTTTTAACTGGGACTTGCATTTCTTTATGGTTGATTTCACCAGTGCAATTTTCTTGTTGCGCTTGTTGCCTCTGTTCATTGTCACTGTTGCTTTGAGTAATTTTTAACTGCATCACCACATAACAGTTGCTCGCCCTGTCTTGATTGATGCTGTACATATTGCTGTCATGCTGGTGATATTGGTGCATTGTCTTGTTACATTCCTGTCCACTGAGTTTGAGCATTGCAGTTTCACTTGTATACTTAAGTCAGTGCTGTCTTTGATGTTGTACTTTGGTCTATTGGGCTGCATACATGTTGTAGCTGTACTGTCTTGAGCTCGACATTGTTGTTTACTTGTTTTGATGCATTCACATGCTGCCATACTTGTTCATGCTGCTGGACTTGATGCAGTTTGATTGTTTTGTAGTTGTTGATGTTCTTTGTAGTTTGTATCTCCATTTTGCATTGGCCATGCTTTGGTCATTGAAGTATGTTGTCACTTGTTGACTGCATGTTCATCATTTCATATTGAACTGTTTCTTGTCATGTTCACTTGTGTTGAATCCAGTTTCAAAACTCGGATTTGACCTTGTGCTCGTGTCGTATTTTTGAATTTATTGCACCTGAGTTGAACCTGTCCGTATATTTTGGTTTGACCTTGTGCTCACCTGTCCCTATAGCATTATCAAGTGTATATATCGGCGTGCACGACCTTGTGGCATATACAGTAATACACTATGTATGTCACAAGTTGTTCGTGTATGATGAATTCAAATTTAAATTATGACGAACAACCCAAATAACTGAGGCAAATCATATATTCAAAAATTATCTTCTATTTTTGAATTGCAAAAATATTTCTTTTTCAATTTTACTGCGTTAGTTTATATTTTTGCAGATTGCTCAGATGCTGGATTCAAACTGGAATGAAGTTGAAGATAAATACGAGTGTGAGTGATATGTGGTGAGGTTATTAATGTAAACTAAATTGTGATGTAATAAAAAATGTATATGTATAGTGAGAGCTTGAATTTGTACTATCAAAATTGTAATAAATATTTGTTTGAATAAAATATTCGTTTGAATTCAAATTTCGTGTTATTTATTTTATTCAGCAAATATTTATTTAATCTGTGAAAAATAAGATAGTATATTATCAAATACATTTAAATGAATGTATATATGTTTATTATCATCAAACAAAAATCATATAAGCGCATATTCAACAAATAGGATACTGGACTATAGACAAGTCCTGTTAAGCTGCCAAATCTCCCAGAATAACTGATTCTAAAACCAGTGATAAACCACACACGTATTCCCTCAGAGATACGTGAAAATCATAACGAATTCCAGCCATCCAAACTGGCAATTCAATCCTGCAGACCAAACACTTAACCCATAAGAGAATACAGAAAGATCCAATACTCTTATCCACAAATCCCTCCTGATGATCCTGGCCTGCCTCCAACCTTCTAGATCAATCCAATCTTCGCAGTTGCTTCACGGAACAAATCTGGACAATGAAATAAACGGTCTCCAGATCCTACTCAAAAAAATGGTTCTCTCAAGATCCATCAAAATCCACCACACAAACTCTAATACACAACATCAAAAGACTCCAAAATATACTTCCTGTAGAAATCCTCCGATCCAAGACAAAACTCAAATTCTCAATGAATCGGGTGTTGCTTCTATTCTGGAATAGCTACCACTATGCTTCTACTGTGCAATTCTGATTTGAAAATGCTGTTGATGAACACAAGTATAAACTTGATCAACTAATTCCCGAAACATTGTTCATCAAATTCCATAAAATCTCAGTGACCTATCCGATTTGGTCACAAACGCCATAGCAAAAATTCAACCAGAAACTAGATCCAATCAAACCTGACTACTCAAACAGACCTCCCTCTCAAGAGCCCTCCTACTAAGCTGAACCACCGGTAAAGCTCCAAGAACCAAGTTGAAACAGAACTCGATCTCTTGGTGAAGATGCAAACCTTAACTCCTTCGAAGATATCCAGAGAAATACCAAACCACGTCGATAACTAAAACATCCTCTAGAGATGCTTCAATCCAAACAGAGGTTACTCAAGAAAAAAAACTTCTGAACTATCGCGAGTCACTTTTTGCGATCCCACTCAGTTCAGATTCCAAAAAATCGTTCTCTTTTCAACAATCAGAACAGCTAAAGCCTTCTAATTAAAGAAGAAACTAGTGGTCCATCTCCAACCACAAACATCACACCCAGTTGAGCTTCTAAAAGAAATGAACAAGCTATCCTATCTGCCCAGCCTACTGACACAAGAATCACAGAGATTTCTGAACCATCGAAGAAGCAGGCCACTCACTTCTACTACTGCTGCCAAAAACTTCCTTATCCAAAAGCTCATTGAACCTCAAAGCTACACCAGCCACTTCCACAATAGAGCCTTCCAGATAGACAGATATCTCTCAAGAAACTCGATCTCAAACCAAGCACAAAACACTATGCCAAACAGAGTCTCAAACTCAAATTCAGACAGAACTCCTTCCTGAGGTTGCCAAGATACCATTGCTGGCTTCAGTACTCCCAATTGACCCAAACTCAAGAAACTCTATTCACACGAGTGCAACCAAGCTTACAATCCAAAGATGAACTCCGAACCTTGAAAATATTTCTTCAGAGGTCGGTGAAATCCTTCACACCAAACTGCAGAACTACTCAAGATGCCCAATACTGTCCTAGCATATTCACTTCCAACCTCAATCACTCGGACTCCAACCATTTGTAGTTGTGTTACACACACCACTACCTTATCTACGTCTAGAACTTATATTGGAAAACCTGAACGGGCAACCCAATCAAATAGGTAGAAATAAATAAATATATATATATATATTCAAAATTACAAATACGCTCTCTCAAGATAGACACCACTCCAGAGTCTAGGTATTCGCTCAACCTAGAGCTCTGATACCACAGTGTAACGACCCGCCTTTCATTCCATAGAAAGACGCATCATTAAGAAGAAAGAAAGGGATAGAAAAGAGAAACGAAAGAGAAAGAAGAACACAACAACAACAGATATGCAGATACATAGAATCTCACAGCAGAACGAATAAAATATAATATATCACATAGAATATTACATAGTATCATATACAACAGAGTTTTACAGCTAATACAACACAAAATAGACAGTTATAAACACCTGTCTGGCAATTACAATTCAAGTACATCAGAGAAAATAGAAACAACTCAAACACAGCGGAACCCAATATAATCTACTCTTCGAAGCCTCCTGCTCCATTTCTCCTCCAGAAACTTGTCAAGGAAATCCTGAACACTTGACTACTCATACAAAATATGAGTACCCAAGAGTTTAATAAAATAGAAAATAAACACTCGAGTCAGACAGGGGTCTGGTGTGAGTAAACGGGTTTAAAAGTTGCTTAACTTTGAAAATCCTTTGAAAACAAAAGGTATCACTGTTCGTCGACGGAAATTCTATCGGTTTAGAAAACCGTCGAACGAATTTATAATAAAATTTATACCGCAAGCGCACGATGTACGAATGTAGCACGCGGCGAACACGGGTCGATCCGTAAGGAATTGATGATTTTAAAAATCTATTCAATCAAATTAAACCAATCTTGAAGAGAATGTTAAACTAGAAAAGAAGAAAAACAAGCAAAAGAAAATTGATAAAAATATGAGTGTTAAGACAATTTAGAGGCAATTTCCACTCTCTAGATCACATAAATCAATAAAATGAAGTTATGATCTCACTTTTCTTGTCATTAGTGAATTAGTTGATGTGCTTATCATAAGTATGGTATATTTGTGCAATTAATTAGCTCAATATAAACCATCAAACTATAACACAACCACTAATACACTTTTAAATCTCATAAAATATGACAAGAAAGTTGAAAGCAAAATCTATTTTAAGCATGGCCTATTAACCATTAATTAGAAATATAAGCCATCAAATTTCAATTTCAACAATCACTTCTTTGCCATAATCATATGTAGATGAAGAGGCAATTTGTGTTTTGTTTGTTTAAGCATAGCCTATTTGTTATAAACAACATAGACTATCAAATTCAAAGCTAAACAACATCATTAAACCACTTCATTCATTCTCATTAAGCATAAAAAGAGAGCATAAACATCAAATTAAGTTGAAGCTACATGATTAGAGAGCTTCATTACCCCTAAATTGAAGGGGTTTAGCCTCTCATATTTGTTATCATATGAACAAATGTAGCTTGAAACATAAGTGAAAAAGAAATGGAAAAGAGAGCAAAGTGAAATGGAAAACTATTCTAATTGCATAAAGGAAAATCTACACTACTTGCATAAAAGGAAATGAACATGTGATTAAAAAGAAACAATAATTAACATTGCATGAAAAAAGAATTACATAAGAGAAGAAATGGCTAAGTAGCCATGGAAAGAAAGAGAGATTTGATTTATTTTTTAAACTAAAACTAACTAACTAAGAGGAGAGATGGCTACATGAAACATAAGGGTATATATACAAGTTTTAAAACCCTAATTCACTTTTTGGGGAATGCCCAAAATGCCCCTTAGGAAGTGTGGAGGCCAAGTAATCATTAAAATGTCTTAATCCCCCACTAAGTGTACATGAAACCATTAACTCCATAAGCATGTGCATTATCCTTTAATTTGTACATTTAGGTAGGTGGGTAGGTGGGGTCCTCCATGATCTTCACTTTGAATTATTTCCATCTTCATTCCTTTGTATTCATTTTGTGCATGCATATTCCTTCATGAATCCACTTGTAATTGAGTGTAATTTCCTACAAAATAATATAAAAATTTCCAATTAAATTTTCTCAAATTAATATATGCACAAAAATGACAATTTTGCCCCTGGATGAAGATGAATATGTGACAATTTCAAATAATATAATTTATGTTTAAACAAGTTAAAATACCCAATATGATCATTTATTTAATTTAAAAAGAATAAATATGGTGGTAAAAATATGCACATTTACGTGCACATCAAATACCCTCACACTTATCTTTTTATTCGTCCTCAAATAAACTAAAACTAGGTAAATCCGTTTTCATAGGGAGCACAATTGCATTGAATGTATGCAATAAGCCGCTAAACCACTGGGTGTCCCCAGTAGGATGAGTGTTGTCTCGTGAGGGTTTTCAGCGGATACTACCCACAAAATCCAAATGCATGATGAAAATATTTACAAAATGCAAGATTTATTTACAAAGAGATGAATGCAAAATTTTGAAAATATTTACAAATGAAGGATTTATTTTTAAATTGACACAAATAAGTTAAATATAGGTTTTGGTTATTATCTTAAAAATTTATGTCATTTACTCGTCAAAATTTTCAACAAAAATCAAGTTATCATAACAAATAGACAATAGTTTAATTTGTTGTTTCGGTTGATAACAAAGTGTAATTATAAAATGGATCCTTAGTTGATTATCAAAGTTTCTCAAAGTGGTATTTTCATTTCTTTTCAATAACAAATCAAATCAAATAAGTAAAAATAGTGCTAGGATTTCAATTGCTTGCTCTCTCATTATTTGCAAGAAAATTTACACACCTAGCTCAGGTAAACTGAGGCCAGATATACCACCCATGCACTGCCTTTCGGGCTTATGTGAGGGGAGTACAGAGCATGGCGAGCGCACACACTTTCGTGCATACACCTATCGACCGTAGGTGGTTTTTATTAAGTCATTTTTTTTACATGTGTTCCATACATCATAACCGTGAGGACTTTTAAATGAGTATGAAAGCACGTAATCAAAAATTCCAAGTAATTCACCCATGCATAACCGTGAGGACTTTTAAATGAGAGTGAATACTTTGGATGTATTATTATTTTTTATTTTTTATTATTTTTATAAGAGAGAGAGAGTTTTGCAAAATCATATTAGCACCATTTAACTTAGAAGACAAAAAAATGTTATATCCTTTACTTTAAATTCACCACTTTTAAAACAAAGATTTTCAATTAGGATGTATTTCATAATTAACACGTATGAATCTTCCTATATACTAGTTGAACCATTGTTATTTATAATCAAACTTAATTTTTATTTTTGTTAAGATAAATAAATTTTCAATAATATCAATTTAATAAACCAAAACCATATATTTATCCTATAGTGTTTCTTTAAAAATAAATCAAAAACACTAAAAATAAATTCTTCTTTTGTTTTTGGTTTTTTTTTTTTTTTAGTTTTTGGAAAGAAAAATGAAAAATTAATCCTGAAAAATCAAGAAGAAGATGAGTCTCCCCCCACACTTGATTTCGACTGTGTCCCCACAGTCAACCTAAGTGGAAGGAGAAAAATAAAATAAAAATCTAATATTTACATGAAAGATTATTATTTACAAGGGATGAGAAAGTATACAGTCAAAAAGTAAATAAAACGGTCTTCCAAAGACCAATTCATTTGTCTCGTCAAGTATGTGAGACACAGCTCAAGCGCAGAAAACCAAACCATAAAAGATTTCGAAGATGAAAGTTGATTCGGAAAAAAAAATGTTGTTTTATTGAAAATTGTACGAGTTGTTTTGTTTTCGATGATTTTTGGGGCAGATAAAACAAGTGATTGAAATTCAAGTTTATTTTCACCAAATTGAAATTCAAGTTTGTCATTGAAAAATTCTTCAAAATTATTGATTTCAAAATCAAAATGGTGATGTAAATCTTCCCCTTCATAATTTAACAACTCATTTTCGAAAAGTCCAAAGAATTCATGTTCATTAAATTCGTCTTCCTTTGATGGATTATCAACAACTTTATTACATGTCTCAAGTTCAAAATTCAAAGTAGTTGTATTCAAATTTTCGAAATCAAGAAAAGGAAGATCGAATTTCAAATTTGGTTCCACATCCTTAAAAGAATTGAAATCCAATTCAATTACCATGTTTTCAACAACTTCATTAATATTTTCGTTTTCAATTTCAAAAGTTGTTATTTGAAAATCATCGGTTTGGGTAAAAGATGGATTCTCACTTGACTCATCACACATTGGAATTTGATTTTGCTTTTCACGTTGTTTCATATAAGATTCAAACAATAACTCTGTGTGATCATCGTAGATTTCGTTCGTTTGTTCAACAAAATCCAATTTGTAATTATTAACATGATAATTTTCGATTTGGATTCGCTTAGAACAAAAAATTTCACTCGTATCGTAGTCAAGATTATTCCCATTGCCAAAATTATTTGAAAAGTGGATCACATTTTCGTTTTGATTTTGAAATTCATTTTGGAGTTCAAAATTGTATTGGCATGGGTTATACTCGAAATCGTTTGAATTTTGAAGTGAATTCAAATTTTGATTATTTTGAAAACTTTGATTCGAGTTATTGCACAAATATGAATTACACAACTTATTTATCATTTGATTTTGTTGTGTAGCGATTTCAAGTAAAGATGAAATGCTATTTTCAAGATTTGAAGGTTGGTCATCATTTTGAAAATTTTGTGGCTCAAAATTCGAATCGTTTAAACAATAGTTGTTGTTAAAATATCCATACGAATTTGGAGTGAACTCATATGGATTATATTGATTTTCACAACTAAATTCAAGTGAGTAAGAGAGAGGAAACTCAGACATTTTCAAGATTTTTTTTGTTGTTTTTTTTATAAAGAAAAATATTTACAAGTGGAATTTAATTTTCAAATTGGAAAATTGATTTTTGTTTTGTTTTTTTTTTATTTTCAAATTTTTTGTTTTTTTAAGAAAAAGTTTTATATATTTTTCTTGGATTTTTGTTTTTCTAAATTTTTTGGATTTTTGAAATTTCAAAGGAAAAGGATTTAAAGATTTCAAAGAAAAATAAAAGGAATATTTACAATTTTCTTTTTAGTTTTGGATTTTTGAATTTTTTTTTTGTTTTTTTTCTTAAATATGCATGAACTAATGCAACTAAATGAATGTAAGGTTTAACTACAAATGATTTATCCTAAGTTAACCCAAAATTGTATACTCAAAAACTGTCTTAAATAAACAAGATAGTTCTCAGCCAGGTAACGGACAGGATTTATCGGTGCACCACGAATCACCGTAGCAATGCAGCCGAAGGTTTAAGTACCTTCAGAGGAACAACCACTATAATATTTACGAATCACCGTAATATTTATAAATGGTTATTACTCTGCCGTAGCCTAGACACCAAGAAATTAAATTGTTCAAAGAAGACAAATTGTCAATATACAATTAAGTGTTATCGATTTCTAATCGTTATTATTAATCAAAATCTAGGATGAAATGCAAAACAGAAATTAAATGTGTATAATAATGCAACTACAAATGATTTTTTTTTGTTTTTTATTTTTTTTTGAACACAAGAAAATACAATGCAAGACAAATAACGGAATAAGGCTGCAATTTTTTTAAGCAAGCAATTTATTTCTTGGCAAGCTAAGCAAAACAAGCAATTTATTTTAGCAAGCACTTCTACTCCTTTTGCAATTCTGCTTTGGGAACCTGAAACTAAAACAGGATATATATATATATATACACAAGTTTTTTTTCTTTTTTTTAGAGAACAATTTAAGATAAAATTAAAAAAAAAGCAATAGAAAAAAGAACAATTTTTTTTAGGATAAATCAAAGCGAAAAGAAAATAAACAAGACAAATTGAGCAACCCCTTTTTTTTTAAAGACCGACAAAAGAAAAAAAATAAAACAACACAATCTAAACAAAGGAAAAAAATTCTTAAAGAAAATACTCCCTCCGTTTTTTAAAGCTTAAGCCTTCAATTCAACCCGGCCCACCATCTAAACATTCATCTGATTAAAAATAAATGAAATCCCAAATTCTTCACCAAAATCGAATTCACTTCCTTGAATACCAGAATCTTAAAATCAATTAGCTGTTCCAAAATCAATTCCAATCTCAAATGCCAAAATTTAATTCATGGTTTCATTTAGATGGCGATTCTCAAGTTCGGGCGTAGGATGATTTGCGGTGGCGATTGGATTGGGATGCGAGTTGAGTTCGAGCGATTCAATTTGCAGAGGAAGGCGGTTCAAGGTTGGGTTTGTTGTTGGTGTTGTCTTGCGAGTTGCTGCTGTCATTTCAGGTGGGAATTTGCAGTGATTAGCGTGGGGATACTAGAGGTAGCAGCAGTAGTGGTTCACGTGTTGTAGTTTGAGACGAGGTGAAGTTGCTCGTCGTCGAGGAATTTAGAGATGGAGAGATGAACTACGGCTATGGCAATTGGTTGTTCGCTTGAAGGTTCGATTGCTATTGAAGGTGATTGAGTTGCAGTTCGCTTTTGCTGATGGTGATTGGGCGCAGTGGACTGGCGATTTGGTTTCGGTGAGTGGTGAGTTCGCCGATGCAATTTGTTGTATGTTCTGGAAGTTGAAGTCTTGTACAAGGAAATGGATGTTATTGGTGGAACTGCTATGGATTGTGTTCAAGGCAAAAGCGTGGGCAGTTGTGGTGGAGTTCCGATGGTATGTGGTGATCTTTGTCGTTGAAGGAGGAAGTGGCAGTGGGAAATGGCGGGGGGGGGGGGGGGGGGGGGTTGGAGAAGTATCGATGGTGGAATAGTGTATGATATTACTTTGTGCAGTAGCAACTGGGGATGGCTGTGGGCAGAAGAGTAGTGGATAGCAGTGGTTTGTATATGGTTTAGAAGTGGTGAAGTGAATGAATCAGGGAAGAACAGTGCATGTGCAAGTGATGGAAACAGTGAGCAGTAATGTTTAACAGAGAGTGGTGGTGAGCAGAGTCTTTCAAATGTAAATTGAAAACTGAATATGTAATTGAAAAGCAAATTGAATGAAATCTTTTTTTTGGGAAATTGTGTTGTATTTTTTTTCTAAATATATACAAATGCAAATTGCAATGGCAATTAACAAGCACTCAAAATAAAATCACAAAACATACACACAATTTATTTATTTTTTTACTGCAAACACAAACACACCAAATAAAAACACACAAAAAATAAAAAGAAACATAATTCAAAGAGTAGAAAATTAAAATCAAAGCAAATCCCCGGCAATGGCGCCAAAAACTTGTTCGTCGACGGAATTTCTATCGGTTTAGAAAACCGTCGAACGAATTTAAATTTAAAAATAACCGAAAGCGCACGGTGTACGAATGTAGCACGCGACGAATACGGGTCGATCCGCAGGGAATTGATGATTTTAAAAATCTATTCAATCAAATTATACCAATTTTGAAGAGAATGTTAAACTAGAAAAGAAGAAAAACAAGCAAAAGAAAATTGATAAAAATATGAGTGTTAAGACAATTTAGAGGCAATTTCCACTCTCTATATCACATAAATCAATAATATGAAGTTATGATCTCTCTTTTCTCGTCATTAGTGAATTAGTTGATGTGCTTATCATAAGTATGGTATATTTATGCTATTAATTAGCTCAATATAAACCATCAAACTATCACACAACCACTAATACACTTTTAAATCTCATAAAATATGACAAGAAAGTTGAAAGCAAAATCTATTTTAAGCATGGACTATTAACTATTAATTAGAAATATAAGCCATCAAATTTTAATTTCAACAATCACTTCTTTGCCATAATCATATGTAGATGAAGAGGCAATTTGTGTTTTGTTTGACTAAGCATAGCCTATTTGTTATAAACAACATAGACTATCAAATTCAAAGCTAAACAACATCATTAAACCACTTCAATCATTCTCATTAAGCACAAAAAGAGAGCATAAACATCAAATTAAGTTGAAGCTACATGATTAGAGAGCTTCATTACCCCTAAATTGAAGGGGTTTAGCCTCTCATATTTGTTATCATATGAACAAATGTAGCTTGCAACATAAGAGAAAAAGAAATGGAAAAGAGAGCAAAGTGAAATGGAAAACTATTCTAATTGCATAAAGGAAAATCTACACTACTTGCATAAAAGGAAATGAACATGTGATTAAAAAGAAACAATAATTAACATTGCATAAAAAAAGAATTACATAAGAGAAGAAATGGCTAAGTAGCCATGGAAAGAAAGAGAGATTTGATTTATTTTCTAAACTAAAACTAACTAACTAAGAGGAGAGATGGCTACATGAAACATAAGGGGTATATATACAAGTTTTAAAACCCTAATTCACTTTTTGGGGAATGCCCAAAATGCCCCTTAGGAAGTGTGGAGGCCAAGTAATCATTAAAATGTCTTAACCCCCCACTAAGTGTAGATGAAACCATTAACTCCATAAGCATGTGCATTAGCCTTTAATTTGTACATTTAGGTAGGTGGGTAGGTGGGGTCATCCTTGATCTTCACTTTGAATTATTTCCATCTTCATTCCTTTGTATTCATTTTGTGCATGCGTATTCCTTCATGAACCCGCTTGTAATTGAGTGTAATTTCCTACAAAATAATATAAAAATTTCCAATTAAATTTTCTCAAATTAATATATGCACAAAAATGACCATTTTGCTCCTGGATGAAGATGAATATGTGACAATTTCAAATTATATGAATTTTGGTTTAAAAAAGTTAAAATACCCAATATGATCATTTATTTAATTTAAAAAGAATAAATATGGTGGTAAAAATATGCACATTTACGTGCACATCAATCACGTAAGACTTCCCACACATAAACACGGAAAAGTTTTTACCTTGTTCTAACCAAAACATTTGATAGGAAATCCAATGATATTATAATAGTGTCTAGGGTTTTCAAAATAAAATACAGAAATAGATGGAATGCTTACATCTCACATTCCAACATAGTTGGGCACAATCAAAACCGTACAGGCACTTATTGGATTTTGGATTTCATCAATGGCAGGGCTACTGGGGTACCCCCTGTCATAGTACGTGGCCTAGATCACCGTACCGAGGAGTACGCCGCTCCAGTGCAACACAAAACCGGAACCATTCCTTACTGAACAGTCCCAAACAAGACCACCTCGCGATTCTAGCTAGCAATCGCCCACACGGCTGAAATAAAAAGGGACATCTTGACAGGGATAAATCTCGCTCTCAAGTGGGGGCTTCCCACGAAGCCTTGCTGCACCTCCCTTGTTTTAGCCATTCCCGGTTGATGAGGCTTGAGGCTATCATTACCTTTATAGAACATATCAATCTTAGAATGCTCATCATCCACCTGACGATGTTCTGAAAGCATTCAATCCATAAAAGTTCGTTTCGGGTTAGAACGAAACCGAAGGCATTATCTCGTTACACTCATTTTGGAATCACCCTCAGAGTTAACGGCGATAACCCTTGCACTCTGAATCACCATCTCAAACCTGAAAGTACTATTCCATCAAACTCATCACGGAATCACCCTCAGAGTTATACTGACGAATAGTCCTTACACCTCGAGTCTTCACTTGAGATTCACGACCTAACGTTTAATTTGGATCGACGTGGTTTTCGGAATTCCAAATTTGGAAATCCGATCCCAGTCTCATCGAAATCCAAACGCCATCTTAACGTCCAAGTGAATTTAATATGAATTATTAATTCAATTCATTATTATCTATTTACACACAGATAGATATTTCACATATCACAATAGATAATCACATTCTCATCATAAACTGATAATCTGTATCATAATCACAAACAGATAATCACAACTAGATAATCCATCACAAACCATCATACTTTAACCATGTATTCATATCATATGAATACTACTAATCTCATTACTGAGATCACATCCATCCAATCAATATCATCCATAAGCAAAGATTAATTAACCAACATATATAATTAATTTAAAATGAATTAAATTAATTACTTCTCTCTCCAATTAAATTAATTATCCTATCTATAAATCCAGCATAATATCCAATTATTAACCAACCTAGTTAATTAATCATTCTATGAGTATTCAACTTGATTAAACACCTTTGATTAATCATTCTCTAAATACAATAAGTAATTAGTCTTAATTAATTTTACAAAATTAATTAACCTTAATCATAAGTAATTAACATTTAATTACTTCATTTATTAATTAACTATAATTAATTACATTTATCCTTTATTAATTACATTAATTAATCACTTGATTATTAATTATTACTTAATTAAACAATCCTTAATTACATCATTAATTATATTATTTAGCGACCTCTAATTTAAATTAATAACTTTATTTAAAATTAATTACGTTTAGTAATTAATATAAAATTAAAATACAATTATTAATCACCTTTGATTAATATTAATCCAGTAATTAATTGCCCTTAATTACTCATAACAAATTAATTATCTTCATAATTAATTATCTCCATTAATTAATCCCTTGATTAATTACAAAAGTAATTACCAAAATTATTTTATTAAAAATCATTTCCCACTAATTGTATTCCAGTAATTATCACTTATTACTTCTCTAAGTAATCCTGCTCCATTAATTACGTTAAGTAATTACACTTATTAAACCATCAAATGATTTACTTAAATTAATTAAAGAAAATTAATTACAATAATTAATTAATCCTTTAATTTCTTTTATCAAGTAATTACACTTAACAATTTAAAATTAATTACCTTAAATTAATTAATCTAATTAATTATCAAAATTAATCATATTAATTAATTACTTAATTATCCTTAAATAATTATCATTATTAATTAATAACATTTCCTTATTACTTACTTAAGAAAAATTATCTTAAATTAATTATTATTAACCATCTCTAATTAAAGATTAATCTAAATCATTATTTAAAATCAATTAAATAAGTAAATTCCTTAATTATCCTAATTATTTTCAAGTTAATTTATTTACTTATTTATGATTTCATTAACATTCAAATGTATTTAAAACAATACACTTCTAACTTAAATTCAAATTCCATTATAAATAAGATTTGAAATGTTCAACCATATAAACATTATCCAAAATTTAAATAAATTATAACCTTAAAATAAAAGTGAAAACATTCATTACTTATGTAAGCAAATTTTAAATCCAAATTTACTTAAATTTATTAAAGAAATCAAGTCTTTAAAATAAATTGATTATTTAAACTTCTTAAATTTCAAGTTAAACATTTCATAACTTTTATTCAAATATTAAAGAAAAGAAATCTTTCAAGTTTAAACATTTATTTGAAATCAAATTTATTTTTAAAATTTACTTTAAAACATTTGAATTTGATCAACATTTTAAAATTTACAAAACTGTTTAAATTTAAATTGGATTCAAAGTAACCTGAAAACTATATTTAAACTTGATTTCAAACTCAATTTAAATCTTGCTTAAAATTTAAAATTTTCAATTTTAAAACTTTGAATTCAAAAATTCATCTGAATTCAGATTTTAAACATTGCATTTTGAAAACCCCTATTGAAATTCTGCTCAAAAACTCGAATTCCATTTTAAAATTTAAAAACTGCATATTTTCATATTTTACAACCTGAAACCAATCTCTAACCCGAGACCTCAAAATACTACTTCGAGTTATCAACCTACAAGCTTCGAGACAAACACATGAAAACCCGAGACCATCATCGAGTCAATTCTGCACATCCCCAAAAAGTTCACCAGAACCCAATATATGCACGGTGCATATGCACCGGCGCTCCGGCCATTTACAGCCATCAAGATCCCCTCCACCAAGTCGTCGACTAACCCCCAAGCATGATCATGATCACCAAACTCCCCACAACAGCTCGAATCAAAATCAAGTTTACCTAGCAAACCTGGAACTCGACACAGAAATAAAACCCAATCCTGTCATCACCGCGTAAACTCACCTCCGACCATCTTATCACCTACGAAACTGGTCATCCCTTCGCCTATGTCTCCTCTTCCAATCCCCAAAGTCCTACATCACTCGATGCTCCATGGAAATCAAAAAGCAACAAATAACCTACCACCCACAAACTTGGTTTAGAAACTAAAATCGGCAACCACCGTCGCCACAACCATTAGTAAAATCAATCAGTAATTTTCCAGTGAACACTCACCTCCCCTCCACCTTCAGAAAGAACTACAACTTCCCAAAATCACCAGACAACCAAATAAACCCAAAGTCTCCCATTTTGTGCAATACAGACAAGCACACTCAACAGTTACTTATAAAATGTGATATTTGTTTTAAAATTCACAATTTCAATCATGAATTCACGTGATAAACTTGTTTTTATGATTTAATTAAGATGATTGATATCTGCTTTATCAACAATGGTGACTGGTAATATGGATTTCTCAGAGGCAACAGATTTTTAGTTAAACTAAATTATAATTTATAAATCTAAATCTATACTAACAAACACATTTTGTTACACATTAATTTCAAACCGATAACAATTCAAGTGATAAAGAATTTCTACCAAAGAAAAACTTAGTTTTAAAAACAACAGATATACAGATTTCAGGTAACAGCAGCATATTTACATATTTATATATATTCACACAAAACATTCATCTACATACAATCACACAACATACTTATTTCTATATATTCACATGCAACTGATAATTTAAAGTTCCCTTTTAAAATTATGAAATTATTTACCTAAGAACAGTGAAACACTGTAGTTTAAATTCTTAGCAGTTTGATATTTTTTTTTGGGGGAAAAATAGTTTGCATTTGATCTTTGTTCTTGTATTTTCTTTAGTATGATTTTGGGAAGAAAAACTATTTTTTAAAAAATCATTTACTCACATATCAGTTGAAGAAGCAGAGAAGCAACCCAGAGAAGCATTTTCACATTTCCAGGAACCTGTTTTGCAATGTTGCATCTGCTGAAATCTGGATTTGCAATTGCTAGGTGAAGTTGATTTTAACTTATTGTTATAGAATTTAAAAATTGCATGTAGACAATTTTTCCTTTGCTTGAATTTGTTGAACTTGCAAATTGATGTTGAAGATAGGAGCAGATTTTATTTTTGCAGATTTTAAACATGAATTGAATTTGGGTTTTCATTTGGTTTTGCAGATTTTTGAGAATTTGAATTTGCAGATTTTAGAACAAATTTGGGTTTTGATTTTTACTTCAAATCTGATTTTCAGATTTTATTTGAAGATAATGGTTTTAACAAATGCATTCCTAAGTTTTCTTATCAAAAATAATTATTTCAAAAATAATTTAACATGCCACTTGTTACTTAAGTAAGACAAATGATTTACAAGTGTCTTTCTATGTGTTAAGTGTTTGACACATATTCATTTTAATAATAAAAAGAAATTTCTAAATTTTATAAAGGTTTTTAAATTCATTTCTTACTTAATTTATCATGTTTTAAATGTTTAATTACATTTAGTTTTTACATGCTTACATATAAACCTTCTTTATAAAATTACACAATTTAAATGTTTATTTGAATGTTTTCAAAATAATATTTTTAAAGCTAAACTTTTCAAAAGAGAAAATTTAAAAAGAAAAAGAATGTTGAATTTAATTTTATTCAAAAGTTTCAAAACAAATTATATTCTAATATAATTGAACTAAATCTATTTCAAAACAATTTTTAAAATAACACAAAATAAACTTTATTATTATGAAATACAATTTAAACTATTTTATTTTTATGAACAAAATAAATACTTACTTATTTTTCTTTGAAGATATAAGAAAGACTTTTAAATTTACCTTTGAAAAGTTTTCAATACAAATTTTAAATTAAATTAATCAATTCATAATTTATACACATACATATATAATAAATTGAAAATATTCTTATTAAATTAAAATTAAAATTAAAAATCAAAACTCCTATTTACAATGTATACACATATATACATTATAAACAAAATATCTTTGAATCATCTTAGAAAGATAATTTTATTATGTAAAAAAATTTAACTTTTGAAAAGAATAAAATTCCTAAAAGTTATTATTATTATCATCATTATAAATTTTAAAAAGAATATCATTTATCAAACTAAATAATAATTAATCTTCAAAAGATAATTTCTGTTTGAATTAAATTATTATATCAATATTTCACATTTTAAAATAATTATTAATGAAATTATTAAATAAATATTTCTTAAATTTCCGGGACATCACAATATGTGATTGGTATCGGCAATGTCGATAATTCTAAAACTCTTATTATTTCTTATATTTTGCTAGTTAGGAATTTAAAATATTATTTGCTTAGTATAAGTCAAATATGTGATAAAGGATTTAATATTAAATTTAGAAAAGATAAGGGTCACATCGAAGATAATAAGTCAAATATTATATTTGAAGGAATTAGGAAGAAAAACATTTACATCCTTAGTATGAAAGTTTCAAATGATAACTTATGTCTTTTGGCTAATACAAGTGACCCTTGGATTTGGAATAAAAGATTTGGTCATTTAAATTCAAACTGTTATCTCGGTTATCAAAACTTGAGTTAGTTAGAGGTCTTCCCATGTTAAACTTTAAAGTAGATAGTATATGTGATGCTTGCCAATTAGGAAAACTTAAGAAAAGTTTATGTAAATTAAAAGATATGATTTCTACTTCTAAATCTTTAGAATTACTTCATTTTGATTTATTTGGTCCATCTCAAGTTCAATCAATTAATCGCAATAAATATGTTTTTGTAATTGTAGATGATTATTTTAGATATACTTGGAAAAAAATTCTTAAACTTAAAAGTGATGCTTTTGAAGTATTTAAAAATTTTGCTAAAATAATTCAAAATCAATTTTCTTTAAAAATAAAAACTATTCATACTGATCATGGTGGAGAATTTGAAAATGAAAATTTTAAGAAATTCTGTAATAAAAAAGGAATTACTCATAATTTCTCTTTTCCAAATACTCAAACGGAGTGGTAGAACGTAAGAATAGAACAATTCAAGAGTGTGCTAGAAAATTGGTTTCTGATAGTAACTTACCTAAAAACTTTTGGGCTGAAGCAATCGCTACAGCGTATTATATATTAGAGTTTAATTAGACCATTAACTAATAAAACACCATATGAATTACTTTATAATAAGAAAACCATAATAGAATATTTTAAAGTTTTTGGTAGTTAGTGTTTTATTCTTAACACAAAAGATAATTTAGATAAATTTGAACCTAAATCTGACAAAGGTATCTTCATCGGATATTCTAATAAAAGTAAAGCATTTAGAGTTTATAATTTAAGAACTAACACTATTGAAGAAACAATGAATGTATCTTTTGATGAAAATTTTAAAGATACTGTACAAATAGAAGATGAAGAAGATTTTGTAACTTTAAATAATGAACCTAATGAAACTAATTGTGAAATCATTCAAAATAATAAAAGAATTAGGCTATTAAAAGATCATCATGTAGAGAATATACTAGGAAATATTAAATCTATAGTTAAAACAAGAAATCAACTAAATAGTATGAGTAATGTAGCTTTTATATCAACTATTGAACCAAAAATCGAAAGGAAGCATCATTTGATGATTCATGGATTCTTGCTATGCAAGAAGAATTGAATCAGTTCACCAGAAATGATGTTTTGGAACTTGTTCCTAGACCTGAGGATAAAAGTATAACTGGAACAAAATGGGTTCATAAAAATAAAATGAATGAACTTGGTGAGGTTGTGAGAAATAAAGCTCGTTTAGTCGCTCAAGGTTATTGTCAAGAAGAAGGAATTGATTATGACGAAACCTTTGCCCCCATAGAAAGACTAGAAGCTATCAAGATTCTACTTCCTTTCGCAAACTACAATAATTTCAAGTTATATCAAATGGATGTTAAAAGTGCTTTTCTAAATTGTTTAGTAAAAGAAGATGTTTATGTTGAACAACCTCCACTTTTTGAGGATAGTAAATTTCCAAACCATGTATATAAATTAAAGAAAGCTTTACATGGTCTGAAACAAGCTCCTAGAGCCTGGTATGAAAGACTAAGATCTTATTTACTATAATCTGGTTTTAAAATTTGTAAAATAGATACAACTCTTTTTATTAATAGAACCGAAAATGATATTCAATTAGTACAAATATATATAGATGATATAATATTTGGATCAACTAATAACATAATGAATAAAGAATTTTCAGATATAATGACTAAAGAATTTGAAATGAGTCATATAGGAGAATTAAGTTTCTTCTTAGGATTTCAAATTAAACAATTAAATATAGGAATTTTCATTAGTCAAGAAAAATATGCTAAGGATTTAATTAATAAATTTGGATAGACCACTTCTAGTGGGAAACCAACTCCAATGACAACAGTTCGGACGACGGAAATTCTATCGCTTTAGAAAACCGTCGAACGAATTTTGAAATAAAAATAACCGCAAGCGCACGGTGTACGAATGTAGCACGCGGCGAATACGGGTCGATCCACAGGGAATTGATGATTTTAAAATTCTATTCAATCAAATTATACCGAAGTCGAGAGTGAATAGCTAGAAATGTAAGAAACTAACAAAAACTAGCAAAAGAAAATGATAAAAATATGAGAGTTAAAAGAACAATTTAGAGATAAATCCACTCTCTAGATCATATAAATCAAAAAAATGAAGTTACGATCTCTCTTTTCTTGTCATTAGTGAATTAGTTGATGTGTTTATCATAAGTATGGTATATTTGTGCTATTAATTAGCTCAATATAAACCATCAAACTATAACACAACCACTAATACACATTTAACTCTCATGAAATATGACAACAAAGTTGAAATAAAAATCTGTTTTAAGCATAGCCTATTAACTATTGTTTAGAAATATAGGCTATCAAATTTCAATTTCAACATTCACTTCTTTGCCATAATCATATTTAGATGAAGAGGCAATTTGTGTTATGTTTGTTTAAGCATAGCCTATTTGTTATGAACAACATAGACTATCAAATTCAAAGCTAAACAACATCATTAAACCACTTCAAGTGTTTCCATTAAAGCACAAAAAGAGAGCATAAACATCAAAATGTTGCATCTACATACTAGAGAGCTTCATTACCCCTAAATTGTAAGGATTAAGCTCTCATATTTTTTATCAAATCAACAAATGTAGAAAGCAACATGAAAGCAAAAAGAAAGGAAAATGAAAGCTAATGGAAAAGACAACTAATCTAATTGCATAACGGTAGATCTACACTATTACATAAGAAGAGAAGAAGCATGTAAATAAAAGAGAATTAACATTGCATAAAAGAAAATTACATGAAATAAAATGGCTAAGTAGCCATAGAAAGAAAGAGAACTTTGATTTATTTTCTAAACTAAAACTAACTAACTAAGAGGAGAGATGGCTACATGAAACATAAGGGGTATTTATACAAGTTAGAAACCCTAATGCATATTTTTGGGGAGTACCCAAAATGCCCTTGGAGGAAGTGTGGTGGCCAAGTTATCATTAGTTTCAATAATCCCCCACTTAAATGTACATGAAGCTTTAAATGTCTTTTAGCATGTGCATTAGCCTTTAATTTGTACATTAGGTAGTGGGTAGGTGGGGTCCTCCATGTTCTTCACTTTGATCTTCATTCCTTTGTATTCATTTTGTGCATGCATATTCCTTCATGAACCCACTTGTAATTGAGTGTAATTTCCTACAAAATAATATAAAAATTTCCAATTAAATGTTCTCAAATTAATATATGCACAAAAATGACCATTTTGCCCTTGGATGAAGATGAATATGTGACAATTTCGAATAATATGAATTTTGGTTTAAACAAGTTAAAATACCCAATATGATCATTTATTTAATTTAAAAGGAATAAATATGGTGGTTAAAATATGCACATTTACATGCACATCAAATACCCCCACACTTATCTTTTTATTCGTCCTCGAATAAACTAAAACTAAGGTAAATCCGTTTTCGTAGGGAGCACGATTGCATTGAGCGTACGCAACAAGCCGTTAAACCTCTGGGTGTCCCCAGTAGGACGAGTGTTGTCTCGTGAGGGTTTTCAGCGGATACTACCCACAAAATCCAAGTGCATGATGAAAATATTTA
This sequence comes from Allium cepa, assembly GCA_030765085.1. Classification (NCBI taxonomy): domain Eukaryota; kingdom Viridiplantae; phylum Streptophyta; class Magnoliopsida; order Asparagales; family Amaryllidaceae; genus Allium; species Allium cepa. The sequence continues at coordinate 705,248,473 of CM060938.1, forward strand.
CAAAATGTAAGATTTATTTACAAAGAGAATAATGCAAGTTTTTGAAATATTTACAAATGAATGATTTATTTTTAAATCGACACGAATAAGTTAAATATAGGTTTTGGTTATTATCTTGAAAATTTATGTCATTTACTTGTCTAAATTTCCAACAAAAATCAAGTTATCATAACAAATAGACTATAGTTTAACTTATTGTTTCGGTAGATAACAAAGTGTAATTATAAAATGGATCCTTAGTTGATTATCAAAGTTTATCAAAGTGGTATTTTCATTTCGTTTCAATAACAAATCAAATCAAATAAGTAAAAATAGTGCTAGGATTTCAATTGCTTGCTCTCTCATTATTTGCAAGAAAAATTACACACCTAGCTTTGGTAAACTAAGGCCAGATATACCACCCATGCACTGCCTTTCGGGCTTATGTGAGGGGAGTACAAAGCATGGCGAGTGTACACACTTTCGTGCATACACTTATCGACCGTAGGTGGTTTTTATTAAGTCTTTTTTTTGAACATGTGTTCCATACATGCATAACCGTGAGGACTTTTAAATGAGTATGAAAGCACATAATCAAAGATTCCAAGTAATTCACCCATGCATAACCGTGAGGACTTTTAAATGAGAGTGAATACTTGGATGTTGTTATTATTATTATTATTTTTAAGAGAGAGAGAGAGTTTTGCAAAATCATCTTAGCACCATTTAACTAAGAAGACAAAAAAAATGTTATATCCTTTACTTTAAATCAACCACTTTTTAAAACAAAGATTTTCAATTAGGATATACTTCATAACTAACACGTATGAATCTTCCTATATACTAGTTAAACCATTATTATTTGTAATCAAATTTCATTTTTATTTTTGTTTAGACAAATAAATTTCCAAAAATTTCAGTTTAATAAACCAAAGCCATATATTTATCTTATAGTGTTTCTTTTAAAAATAAATCGAAAGAAAATTTGTTTTTTTTTGTTTTTTTTTTTGATTTTAAAGCAAAAATAAACCATGAAAAAAAAATGTACATGAATCTCCCCCCACACTTGATTTTGACTGTGTCCCCACAGTCAACCCAAGTGGAAGGAGAAAATAAAATAAAATAAAAATCTTATATTTACATGAAAGATTATTATTTACAAGAGATGAGAAAGTATACAGTCAAAAAGTAAATGAAACGGTCTTCTAAAGACCGATTCATTTGTCTGGTCAAATGTGCGAGACACAACTTAAGCTCGAAAAACCAAATCATCAAAGATTTCAAAGTTGAATCTTGATTTGGAAAAACGAATGTTGTTTTGAAAATTGTACGATTTGTTTCGTTTTCGATGATTTTTGGGGTTGATAAAAGAATTGATTGAAGTTCAAGTTTATTTTCACTAATTTGAAATTCAAGCTTATCATTGAAAACATTTTCAGAGTTATTGATTTCAAAATCAAAATGGTGTCATCTTCCCCGTTGGAATTTAACAACTCGTCATCCAAAAGTCCAAAAAATTCGTGTTCGTTAAATTCATCTCCCTTTATTAGGTTATCAACAACTTCATCGCATATATCCATTTCAAAATCCAAAGTTGTTGTATTCAAATTTTCCGAAAAAGGAAGATCGAAATTTAAATCGAGTTTCTCACCCTCAAAAGAATTGAAATCCAACTCAATTACCGTGTTTTCAACAACTTCATTAAGATTGTTATTTTCAGTTTCAAAAGTTGTTGTTTGAAAATCGTCAATTGTGGTAAAAGATGGATTATCACTTGACTCATCACACGTTGAGATTTGATTTTGTTTTTCACGTTGTTTCATATAAGTTTCAAACAACAAATCCGTGTGATCATCGTAAATTTCATTCATTTGTTCAACAAAATCCAATTTGTAGTTATTAAATTGAGAATTTTCGATTTGGATTTGTTGAGAACAAAAATTTTCACTCGTAACATGGTTAAGATTATTCCCATTGCCAAATTCGTTTGAAAAGCTGTTTCCATTTTCATATTGAGTTTGAAATTCATTTTGGAGTTCGAAATTAAATTGGCATGGGTTATAATCGTAATCGTTTGAATTTTGAATTGAATTCAAATTTTGAAATCCTTGACTCGAGTTATTACACAAATAAGAATTACATAAATCATTTATCCCTTGATTTTGTCGTGTAGAAAGTTCGAGTAAAGATGAAATCATTTCAATGCTATTTTCAAGAGTCGAAGATTGGTCATTGTTTTGAAAATTTTGTTGTTCGAAATTTGAATTATTTACACAATAGTTGTTGTTAAAATATCCATACGAATTTGAATTGAAATCATATGGATTATATTGATTTTCACAACTATTGTAAAATTCAAGTGAATATGGAAATTCTGACATTTTCAAGAATGTTTTTTTTTTGGTTTTTTTATAAGCAAAAAATATTTACAAAGAGAATTTATTTTTCAAAAGGGAAATCTATTTTTGTTTTGTTTTTTATTTTTCAAATTTTTTTTTGAATTTTGGTTTTTCTAAATTTTTTTTTTGGATTTTTTTTTTAAAATTTCAAAGAAAAAGATTTAAAAATTTCAAAGGAAAAGGAATGTTTACAATTTTTTAATTTTGGATTTTGAATTTTTTGTTTTTTTTTAAATATGCATGAACTAATGCAACTAAATGAATGCAATTAATTACAAATGATTTATCCTAAGTTAACCCAAAATTGTATAATCACAAATTGTCTTAGATAAACAAGATAGTTCTCAACCAGGTAACGGACAGGGGTTATCGGTGCACCACGAATCACCGTAGAAATGCAGCCGAAGGTTTAAGTACCTTCAGAGGAACAACCACTACAACATTTACGAATCACCGTAATATTTATAAATGGTTATTACTCTGCCGTAGCCTAGACACCAATAAATTAAATTGTTCATAGAAGACAAATTGTCAATGTACAATTAAATGTTATTGATTTCTAACCGTTATTATTAATCAAAATCTAAGATGAAATGCAAAGCAGAAAATAAACGTGTATTAACAATGCAATTACGAATGTAATTTTTTTTTTTGAATTTTTTTTAAATATATATATATATATATATATATATATATATATATATATATGCAAATGCAAGCAATCAACAATGCAACTATAATAAAAACAAGAGATATATACAATGCAAGGAAAATAAAAACAATAGATAAATCAAGCAAGCAGTTTTTTTTTCTTTTATAAAGCAAAGCGAAGCATTGGCAGCAGTTCCTCTCCTTTGAATTCTGCTTTTGCAACCTGAAATTAAAAACAAAACATATACAATTTTTTTTTTTTTGAAAGGAAACTTAAAAGTAGGGTTTTGCTTAAAAAAAAGTTTTTTTTATATTTTTTTGAGAGGTAGACTTTAAAAATAACTAAAACAAAACAAAAACAAAACAAGTGAATTTTCAAACCAACAAACAATTATACCCGACCCAAACTAATTATACTCGGCCCAAACTAATTATACCCGGCCCAAACTAACAATAATCTTATCTAAATAATATTTATCAAACCCAAAAGCCAATTTCTCTACTGAAACCAGATATTCTCAAACCCGCAATTCCTCTTCCTCGTGAATTTTCAAATCATGATTAAAACTCCAAATTAAAATTGAATTCGAAGAAAGAAGTTGTAGGTTATTTTGATTGTTTGTCAGGTGGTTCGGTTGTAACGGTGATGTTTCAGGTGAGTTCGCGGCGGAAGAGTTGAGGTGGCGGCGATCAATTGCTGGCGATTCGGGTGAGTTCGAGGCGATTGTTGAAGATGCTCGAGTGGCTGCAGGTGATTTGGAAATAGGGGATGTCGAGGTGGATTGAGTAGTTCGAAGAAGGATTGGAGGAGGCGATTGATTGATTGGCAGTGGAAGTGCGATCTGCACTTTTGAAGATTGTGGGCTTCTGGGTGATGTAGTGGAAGTCGCATTGGTGATGCGAATTGTCTGTTGGAGTGAACACTGTAGTAGTCTTGAGTTTGAAATGGTTTTTTTGTATGTAGAGGAGCAATGAAATAGTCAGCTGATATGACAAGTTGGTGGTAGGCATAGAATGTCAGGCGATTTGGATTTGAAGCAAGGCCGTGGTACGAAAACTTGTTTGCAGCGAGTGTTTGAGAGTGTGGGGTTTGTCGAAATGATGTGCAGCAAATGTTGGTTATGTTTTGATGTAGTGGTGCAGGTGACTGGGACTTTTTTGTATGGCACTGGTGATGACTGTGATGTGGAGGCTGGGGAGTTGATGCAAGTTAATAGAGGGTGAGGAGGATTGGGGTGGGTATGTCAGAACAGTGCAAGGAAGGTGGTAGGGTATTGTGTAGTATGGTTTGTGGTGGCAAGAAAGAGGGGCAAGTAGATATGGTTTGACAATGCGTAGTGCACGGAGTGGAGGAAGTTACTGTGCTGTTGTCGTAGCAGGTTGTGGAGTGGAGTGATGTTGATGTTCGACAGTGTGGTGCTAATGGTGCAAGGCAAGGAGTAGGTATGGGGCTGTAGTGGGGAGTGAAGAGGAAATGTGGCTGTAGTGGATGTTGTAAAATTGGGAAAGGACAGAGATGGTGTTGCTTTTAGTTGCTTGTTTGTGATGAAGGGCAGATTGTGGTTCTCTGTATTGAAGTGCTACTAGATAATGAAGTGGCAAATGAAGTTGTTGTGCCTGGTGGCAGCAATGTGGTCAGGGAGGTGTTGTAAGATGATGGTTTGATGGCAGCAGGACAAGCTGAATGGGATGTGGTTCAGTTTCGAGTGGCAGTGAATGGAATGTATGTTTGGTAAGTACCGTGATGGTTGTGCACAGGGTTGGTGACTGGTAGTGGTTTGTTGTAGTCGGGTTGCAGAAGTATATAGTGGTGCAGTGGGAAGTTCGATCAGGTGATTCTGTTTGATTGGGGGATGGAGTGGTCAAGGGGAGCAGATAGTTTGGCTAGAGAAGGCAGAAGCAGTTTGAAGACGGTTTGGAAATAGGAAGTGAAAATTTTGTAACTGTTGTAAACAGAGAGTGGTATGTGCAGTAAGGTGCACAGTGCACTGTTATATGCACAGAAATCCTTTTTTTTTTTTGTAAATGTAAATAAAAGAAAGAAAAGAAAATTGTAAATGTAAAAATGTGAAAAGCAATGGCAATGTAATTTTTTTTTCAGTTGATGTTGTGTAATTTTTTTATGCGAAAATGGAAAAGAAAACAAGAAAAAAAAACACACAACAAAATGCACACAAAAAAAAAATCACACAAACAAACAAACAATTGTTTTGTTACACACAAAATAAAATCAAATGATAAATAATCCGAAGAATATAAAATTAAAACCAAAACAACTCCCCGGCAACGGCGCCAAAAACTTGTTCGGACGACGGAAATTCTATCGCTTTAGAAAACCGTCGAACGAATTTTGAAATAAAAATAACCGCAAGCGCACGGTGTACGAATGTAGCACGCGGCGAATACGGGTCGATCCATAGGGAATTGATGATTTTAAAATTCTATTCAATCAAATTATACCGAAGTCGAGAGTGAATAGCTAGAAATGTAAGAAACTAACAAAAACTAGCAAAAGAAAATGATAAAAATATGAGAGTTAAAAGAACAATTTAGGGATAAATCCACTCTCTAGATCATATAAATCAACAAAATGAAGTTATGATCTCTCTTTTCTTGTCATTAGTGAATTAGTTGATGTGCTTATCATAAGTATGGTATATTTGTGCTATTAATTAGCTCAATATAAACCATCAAACTATAACACAACTACTAATACACATTTAACTCTCATGAAATATGACAACAAAGTTGAAATAAAAATCTATTTTAAGCATAGCCTATTAACTATTGTTTAGAAATATAGGCTATCAAATTTTAATTTCAACATTCACTTCTTTGCCATAATCATATTCAGATGAAGAGACAATTTGTGTTATGTTTGTTTAAGCATAGCCTATTTGTTATGAACAACATAGACTATCAAATTCAAAGCTAAACAACATCATTAAACAACTTCAAGTGTTTCCATTAAAGCACAAAAAGAGAGCATAAACATCAAAATGTTGCATCTACATACTAGAGAGCTTCATTACCCCTAAATTGTAGGGATTAAGCTCTCATATTTGTTATCAAATCAACAAATATAGAAAGCAACATGAAAGCAAAAAGAAAGGAAAATGAAAGCTAATGGAAAAGACAACTAATCTAATTGCATAAAGGTAGATCTACACTATTACATAAGAAGAGAAGAAGCATGTAAATAAAAGAGAATTAACATTGCATAAAAGAAAATTACATGAAATAAAATGGCTAAGTAGCCATAGAAAGAAAGAGAACTTTGATTTATTTTCCAAACTAAAACTAACTAACTAAGAGGAGAGATGGCTACATGAAACATAAGGGGTATTTATACAAGTTAGAAACCCTAATGCATATTTTTGGGGAGTACCCAAAATGCCCTTGGAGGAAGTGTGGTGGCCAAGTTATCATTGGCTTCAATAATCCCCCACTTAAATGTACATGAAGCTTTAAATGTCTTTTAGCATGTGCATTAAACTTTAATTTGTACATTAGGTAGTGGGTAGGTGGGGTCCTCCATGTTCTTCACTTTGAATTATTTCCATCTTCATTCTTTTGTATTCATTTTGTGCATGCATATTCCTTCATGCACCCACTTGTAATTGAGTGTAATTTCCTACAAAATAATATAAAAATTTCCAATTAAATGCTCTCAAATTAATATATGCATAAAAATGACCATTTTGCCCTTAGATGAAGATGAATATGTGACAATTTCAAATAATATGAATTTTGGTTTAAACAAGTTAAAATACCCAATATGATCATTTATTTAATTTAAAAAGAATAAATATGGTGGTTAACATTGTGACGACCTCCCATGACTCCCGCACAAAACAAGGAAAATGTGCGCTGAAAGGTGTGCCAGGCAACCATGGACGATAGTCAGGGTAAGATAAAACAGAAACTCTATCGTACAACTCACAGCGCTTGGACAAAATACAATAGAGCAATATATGTATATAGTGAAGCTCATAACAGAATATCATCATATAGACTTCATAAAGGTTTGATACAAACATCTGAACAATCAATACATCAAGCCTCACTACATAACACTCAAAACATATACAAGCAGCGGAACATCAAGTACATATAGTAAGAAAACTAATATGCTAGCCTCCAGCTCGTCTTCGTCATCTGCATCGTTGATAACCAAGAACAGCACCTGTCACCTGCTACCTAGTCTGCCCATCCCAACATGGATGAACAGCCCAAGGTAATAAGAGTTGAACATAAAACCTTGAGTCAGACAACGGTCTTAATGAGCAGTAAATTAACTATCAAACATACCAAAAGAGCATAAAGGATAAAAGGAATAGGAAATCAACCATCCCACTCCACCTCATTCCACAGTGATAGCCCCCAGACCCACTAAGCATAAACACGCATAGCAAAGCAGACAATTTAAGTAAAGTAATTATCACTCGAGTCAAGGTCGATGTTTTCCAAGTACAAACCCCCAAGGCCTAAACCAAGATCAGATAAGCACCCAGAAAACACCGCTCTTGAGACCGAATGATGGTACAATCAAACATCCATGACTCTGGCTATCACTGTTAACGTTGCCTCGATATCACCATTAATTGAATGACCGACACCTTCTTTCAGCCGTCCGTCAAGGGCTAATGGCAACCCCGGTTCTAGACATAACTCCGCACGTCATCATGACCCGTGCCTAGGACTATCGCATCTGCCCAGAGTACTGACACGTCATCATGACCCATGTTTGGAACGTCATCGTGACCCGTTCCAACGTACTCTTGCTTTGAGCATGCTAGAACCTTCAATAACGATAAGATCCAAGCCTCCTAGTCATCCTCCTCGACGACTATTCTCACATTGGCCCAAGCGCCTCTCGAGCCCACCATTATCAACCAACCCGGACCGCATCACCGAGTTATCAACATGCTTGGGATGATCCCGTCTGGATTAAACCAAGGCTTTCACACATCATGCTTTGCTTCAACTCATCATAGCAAAGTCCCATCTCACATCATGGTTTGCCTCATCGCATCATGGCAAAGTCCATCATCATCAAATCTATCCATATGAGCTTCCACATCCGCTTCATATGCCACAAGCAGCTTTCACCATTAAAGAGCCTTTCCACTTAGCTTTTGAATCATCTTCGACCAACTTGTTCAAATCAACTACTAGTTAATTTGAAACAATCAAATCAATCATAAATCAATCATCAATCTAAGCAATCAAACATTCAACAAGATCTAATAAGCAATTACAACAATAATGGCAATTTGGTAATTAAAGTGTCCAAATCTAACAAGTATGAATCATAGTCAAATGTCTCTATAACTTGATGAATGAACTTGCATAAGTGAACATGTAGTAAAATAGGTGTCAAAACTTCATAGATGATAGATCTACATGCATACTTAGGGAAAATCCAAGAAATCACTATCTTTAACACATAAACAAGCCACCAATCCAATATACTCCCTTGGGTCCGTGTGAGAGATAACTACCACTCACCGAATCACCTAAACACCTTAAAAACAATCAACTCCAGATCTGGATAGCAAGGAACCAAGCTTGATCCGGCAAAATCTTGCTTCAAACGATGAAATCTCTCTTTGTTGGATGAAGATCTTCAACTTTGGCTCTTGAATCTTTGATCTTGATCTTCGATCTTGGATGGATGGAATCACTAGATTAGAGTGGAGAAAAGAAGTGAAGAAGTGTTGTAGTCGAGCTCTCAAAATGGCAGCACTTCGTTGCTTCAAAATCTGATGCCAAAAAGTGAGCCAAACCCCTCTATTTATAGGCTGAAACCCCCCCCCCCCCCTGAGTCGACCGCCCCTATGAGTCGTCCACGACTCATGACTCAAGGCACTATACGACTTAACACAACACGGCTCAACCCTCTACGACCCACGACTTATCTACACTACCGCATTTCCTAAGTCCTAAGTCGTTTGGACGACTTAACTCCTATGCGACCTAACAAAACACACGACCCAGCGACTTATCATGAGTCGTTCAACGACCTAACAATTTTCCATAAGTCGCGACCTCACGGAACATAGGACCTGCCGACTTAAGACTTAACCCTAACTCGTCCACGACTTAACTAAATACTCAGAGGCTCACTACCTAACGCTAAGTCGCTCACGCGACTCAACCCAGACTCGACCCAACATAGGTACGACTCAACACAGGCAGTGCCTCGACCTAACGACCTAAGGCCTTCGAACGACTTAACGCTACACAGGGTCACACGACCTAGTCCCCTGCCGACCTAAACCCAGAACACATGCCGACTCACGACTCAAGCCCCTGCCGACTCAACGATATGGCCGACCTAACCTTAACTCGTATACGACTCATAGCATACACGACCTAACACGTGCACGCGACTTAACACTAAGCCTAGGTCCTCTACGACTTATACCATAACGACTTAAGCCTTAGGTCGTTCACTCCTTAAGTCGGCCCACCTTCCTGAGCTGTTAGCCACTAACCCTTAAGTCGTTACATCCTTTAGGTCATTTACTAGCTTAAGTCGTTAGCTCCTAAGTCAAACACTCCTATAACCCGTTCACCCCTTGAGTCGGTCACCTTCCTTAAGTCGGCCACCCTATGAGTCGTAACTCGTACACGACCCAACTCCGAACAACTTAAGCTACCCCTCAACCTAAGCCTCCACACGAGTTAACTTCATACGACTTAAGCACTAAGTCGTTGACTCCCATAAGTCGCTCCACTCGATCAAGCATTCACACGACTTGATGGTAACTATTTTACGATATGTCGACACGTAAAATACGGGTCGTTACATTCTCTCCACCTTAGGAATTTTGCCCCCGAAATTCCAAACAAACAAGAGCAATCAAAGTTATTCCGCATGCCTACCATCCATAGCAATCAACAAACCATGCATCCAATTACTAGCCTAGCATGCAGAACTCTAAGACTTAGAACAAGTTACAAATTCGTGAGATGTCACGATACCTTAGGGCCATACCTCGAAGAGTTCAGGATGAGCTGCCTTCATCCTCTCTTCCTCCTCCCATGTACAGTCGTCAACATCATCACTCCATTGTACCTTGAGCAACGTAATCGTCTTCCTCCTAAGCTGTTTCGTGTCGGTTTCGACAACACGAAGCGGCTTACGAGGTCTCGTAACAACTGGATCAACCTCTAAATCTTCACAGCTATCAGCAGAAACCACCGTATTCGAGCCGTGCACATACTTCCATAGATAAGATACATCAAAAACATTGTGCACACCCGCCATCTTTTCCGGTAACTCCAATCTATAAGCGAGCTTTCCAATTCGCTCGATAATCGGAAATGGTCCAACAAATCTCGGAGTCAATTTCCCTTTCTTCCCGAATCTAATAACATTCTTTAAAGGAGAAATCTTCACAAAAACCATATCGCCTACGTCGAATTCCAAATCCTTATGACGATTATCGGCATAACTTTTCTGACGATCTTGGGCTGCCTTCATTCGTCGCCGAATGATCTCTATGCAATCCGTAGTCTGTCGAATCATCTCTGGCCCAAGTATCAGCTTTTCTCCAGTTTCCAACCAACATGTCGGAGAGTTACACGGCCTTCCATACAATGCTTCATACGGTGCCATACCAATACTTGACTGGTAACTGTTATTATACGCAAATTCCACCAAATGAAGGTGATCTTCCCATGATCCTTCGAAATCTAAAACACATGCCCTCAGGAGATCTTCCAAAACTCGGTTGACTCTCTCGGTCTGACCATCTGTTTGTGGGTGATAAGCTGTACTCAAACACAACTCAGTTCCCAAAACTTCCTGGAAGCTCTTCCAAAATCTACTAGTGAACAATGGGTCTCGATCGCTCACTATACTCTTCGGAATACCATGGAATCGAACTATCCACTTAACATACAACTCAGCCAACTTCGATGCAGTCCTAGTTGATCGAACATGAATGAATCTTGCACTCTTAGTCAAACGATCTACGATGACCCAAATCCCTTCATTCCCTGCCCTGGTTCTAGGTAGACCATTGATAAAATCCATCGATACCTGCTCCCACTTCCATGTAGGGACCTCTAATGGATGAAGCAATCCACTGGGCTTCTTCTGCTCAGCCTTTACCAACTGGCAGTTCATACATTTGGAAATAAAATTTCCAACATCCTTCTTCATACCTTCCCAGTAATAGGTTCTCTTAATATCCCGATACATCTTATTTCCTCCTGGATGAATCGTCAACTTCGAGTGATGACTTTCCCTCAGAATTTCATCTCTCAATCCATCTATATCGGGAACAACTAGTCGTCCTTGTTTCCAAAGCCAACCCTCTCGATCGACTTCAAATCCTGTATCCTTTTCTGGATTCAATCCAGATTTCAAATCACGGATAATCTTGACAAGCTTATCATCTCGCTTTTGGCTCTCGCCAATCCTTTCCACAAGAGTAGGTCTTATCGATAAGTTTGCCAACATCTCAGGTTCCAATTCACATCCAGGCCTGAAGTCAAATCCAGCCAAATACTCGAGACTCTTCCATTCCGAAAACATGGCTCCCAATCCTGCATGTCTTCGACTTAATGCATCAGCCACTGCGTTACCTTTTCCCGGAGTATAGGCTATTCCAAAATCATATGATGCTAAGAACTCTAGCCATCGTTGCTACCGAAGATTCAAATCCTTTTAGGAGAACAGATACTTCAACGACTTATGATCCGTAAACAACTCGAATCAAACTCCCAATAGATAATGTCTCCACATCTTCAGAGCAAAAACAATCGCCGCTAACTCCAAATCATGAGTCGGGTAATTCCTTTCATGCGGCTTCAGTTGTCGACTTGCATACGCAACAACTTAATCCTTTTGCATTAGCACTACTCCAAGTCCAGTACCACATGCATCGGTGTAAACCACCATCTCATCATTCCCACTTGGAATAGTCAAGACAGGAGCACTTGTCAGTCGCTCTTTCAGGATTACGAAAGCTTGCTCACACTTATCATCCCATCTGAACACTTGGTTCTTTTTCGTCAATCCTGTCAATGGTGCGGCTATCTTGGAAAAGTCTTTGATAAATCGACGATAATATCCTGCTAATCCAAGAAAACTTCTCACATCAGATGCATTCTTAGGTCTAACCCAATCCTGAATCGCTGTCACCTTAGCGGGATCAACCGCTATTCCATTTCCAGAAATAACATGGCCTAAGAACCTCACTTCACTCTTCCAGAAGTGACACTTCGAAAACTTAGCCTTTAGCTGATGTTTCCGCAAGATTTCTAAAACAATACGCAAGTATGTCTTGTGTTCCTCCTCAGTTCTGGAATAAATTAGGATATCATCCACGAACACAAGTACAAACTTGTTCAACTAATCTCTGAACACTCTAATCATAAGGTCCACAAAATATGCTGGTGCGTTAGTCAATCCAAACGTCATTACCAGCCACTCATAAAAACCGGATGGTGTCCTAAAACCAGTCTTCGGCACACTATCCTTAGCCACTCTCAACTGGTGAAATCCCGTTGCCAAATCCATCTGAGAAAACACCTTAGCCTCGTGAAGCTGATCAAACAAGTCATCTATTCTCGGCAATGGATACTTGTTCTTCTTAGTCACCTTATTCATCTCACGATAATCCACACACAACCTCAACGATCCATCCGCTTTGGTTGCGAACACAACTGGTGCACCCCATTCGAACACACTACGCCGAATGAATCCTTTCCGAAAAAGGTCATCAACCTGCACCTTCAGCTCTTGTTGTTCTCTCGGCGCCATCCGTCTAAGAGGCATTACAACTGGTCTGGCTCCCTCAACTAGATCGATACGAAACTCGATCTCCCTATGCGCCAGTAACCCTTTGACCTCGTCAAAGACGTCCTCAAATCCATTCACAACTGGCATCGATGACAGTCCATCTCGTGGAACAACCAGCGAATACATGAAGCCCATGAAGACGCCTTCTTCATGCTTACATCGTATCACAACCTTTCGCCCTTCCACATTCCCGACTGTCACCTCCAGTTTCTCACAATCAACCTTTGCCGCATACTTCCTAAGCCAGTCCATACCCAAAATAATTCCGAACCCCGCAAAGTTCAGAACAAAACAATCACAAACAAAAGAGCAATCATGACTCGATACAACTAGACCACGGCATACCATACACAAACAAGACGAACCCCCAACTGGATTAGTCACAACCAATGGTCTATCAACAATTTCCGGTTCCAAACCCAACCGGCCTACCAAATCATCACAAACAAACGAATGCGACGCCCCAGTATCAAACAACACTCTAACTGGAACACCACAAATGGAAAGAGTACCTTGAACCACCACACTCTTCCCTTTCTCATCAACAGTAGAAGCTTTCGAAGACGATGGAACAGCTCCCAAAGCATAAGCTTGCACAATCTGCTTATCTTTCCTCGGTTCAGGACAGTCCTTGTTGATATGTCCCAGCTTATCACAGTTGTGGCACTTCAACTGCACCTTTGGATTCTTGCAATCCCTAGAGTAATGGCCCTTCTGTCGACAATTGTAGCAGGTCACTTCACCCTTTGGATTCTTCTAGCCATCCTTACCCTTCTGTTGCTGCTGCTTCCTCTTCTTGCTTCCACCCTGTTGTGGTTTGGACTCTTCCTTGGTCACAGCAACAATAGACCCTTCCTTAGGAAACAAACTCTCGTGCCTGAGAGCTTTCTCGACAAGTTTCTCAAATGGATCGTCCAGATGATCCACCAACTGTCTCCCAAGATAACTGTCCAAGCCTGTCACAAACTTCTCATTCTTCTGATAGGGAGAATCAATATACGACCGAGCATACTTGGACAAAGCTTCAAACTCAGAAACATACTCAAGAACTGGTCTCCCACCTTGCTTGAGCTCCACAAACTTCTTAAACAGAACAGATTTCTGAGCCATAGAAATGAACTTAGCTTCAAATCTGACTTAGAATTGCTTCCAAGTGATCTCTTCCTCTGGAGTATCAATGGTGATAGAATTCCACCAATCAAAAGCTCTCCCTTGAAGCTTCTTGATGCAAGCTTCCTCTTAGTTGCATCCTCAATTTCCAAATTGCCAAAGATCCTTCTACAAGCATCAATCCATCTCTGCACCTCAATGGTTGATTCTGTTCCCAAGAAAACCTTTCCTCCAAGAGCAGTATAATCCTTACACAACTTAGCAAAATCCACTGGTCTTGGAGCTTGAACTTGAACTCCAACATCTACTGACGATCCTGAGGTTGGTAACCTTCTCGTGATCGAAGTCATCATAGCTTCGAACATTGCAGCATAGTCAGTAGCTCCCCCAGCAGCACGGCTTTCTCTAGCAGCTTGTCTCTCACTTCGACTCATCCTTAATATCTACAAAAAGGAATGATTTAGAACACCTTGAGAAACAACTACATAAGGAGTTCAAATCCTTCTAAACTATTATATTATATATAGTAATCATCCATCAAAATTACAATTACGTCTCTCATACGTAGTTACGTCAACGAGCGTTGGCTAAAATCGATTAACCAAAGCTCTGATACCAAATGTGACGACCTCCCATGAACCCCGCACAAAACAAGGGAAAGGTGCGCTGAAAGGTGTGCCAGGAAACCATGGACGATAGTCAGGGTAAGATAAAACAGAAACTCTATCGTACAACTCACAGCGCTTGGACAAAATACAATAGAGAAATATATGTATATAGTGAAGCTCATAACAGAATATCATCATATAGACTTCATAAAGGTTTGATACAAACATCTGAACAATCAATACATCAAACCTCACTACATAACACTCAAAACATATACAAGCAGCGGAACATCCAGTACATATAGTAAGAAAACTAATATGCTAGCCTCCAGCTCGTCTTCGTCATCTGCATCGTTGATAACCAAGAACAGCACCTGTCACCTACTACCTAGTCTGCCCATCCTAACATGGATGAACAGCCCAAGGTAATAAGAGTTGAACATAAAACCTTGAGTCAGACAACAGTCTTAGTGAGCAGTAAATTAACTATCAAACATACCAAAAGAGCATAAAGGATAAAAGGAATAGGAACTCAACCATCCCACTCCACCTCATTCCACAGTGATAGCCCCCAGACCCATTAAGCATAAACAAGCATAGCAAAGCAGACAATTTAAGTAAAGTAATTATCACTCGAGTCAAGGTCGATGTTTTCCAAGTACAAACCCCCAAGGCCTAAACCAAGATCAGATAAGCACCCAGAAAACACCGCTCTTGAGACCGAATGATGGTACAATCAAACATCCATGACTCTGGCTATCACTGTTAACGTTGCCTCGATATCACCGTTAACTGAAAGACCGGCACCTTCTTTCAGCCGTCGGTCAAGGGCTAATGGCAACCACGGTTCTAGACATAACTCCGCACGTCATCATGACCCGTGCCTAGGACTATCGCATCTGCCCAGAGTACTAACACGTCATCATGACCCGTGTCTGGAACGTCATCGTGACCTGTTCCAACGTACTCTTGCTTTGAGCATGCTAGAACCTTCAATAACGATAAGATCCAAGCCTCCTAGTCATCCTCCTCGACGACTATTCTCACACTGGCCCAAGCGCCTCTCGAGCCCACCATTATCAACCAACCCGGACCGCATCACCGAGTTATCAACATGCTTGGGATGATCCCGTCTGGATTAAACCAAGGCTTTCACACATCATGCTTTGCTTCAACTCATCATAGCAAAGTCCCATCTCACATCATGGTTTGCCTCATCGCATCATGGCAAAGTCCATCATCATCAAATCTATCCATATGAGCTTCCACATCCGCTTCATATGCCACAAGCAGCTTTCACCATTCAAGAGCCTTTCCACTTAGCTTTTGAATCATCTTCGACCAACTTGTTCAAATCAACTACTAGTTAATTTTAAACAATCAAATCAATCATAAATCAATCATCAATCCAAGCAATCAAACATTCAACAAGATCTAATAAGCAATTACAACAATAATGGCAATTTGGTAATTAAAGTGTCCAAATCTAACAAGTATGAATCATAGGCAAATGTCTCTATAACTTGATGAATGAACTTGCATAAGTGAACATGTAGTAAAATAGGTGTCAAAACTTCATAGATGATAGATCTACATGCATACTTAGGGAAAATGCAAGAAATCACTATCTTTAACACATAAACAAGCCACAATCCAATATACTCCCTTGGGTCCGTGTGAGAGATAACTACCACTCACCGAATCACCTAAACACCTTAAAAACAATCAACTCCAGATCTGGACAGCAAGGAACCAAGCTTGATCCGGCAAAATCTCGCTTCAAACGATGAAATCTCTCTTTGTTGGATGAAGATCTTCAACTTTGGCTCTTGAATCTTTGATCTTGATCTTCGATCTTGGATGAATGGAATCACTAGATTAGAGTGGAGAAAAGAAGTGAAGAAGTGTTGTAGTCGAGCTCTCAAAATGGCAGCACTTCGTTACTTCAAAATCCGGTGCCAAAAAGTGAGCCAAACCCCTCTATTTATAGGCTGAAACCCCCCCTGAGTCGTCCGCCCCTATGAGTCGTCCACGACTCACGACTCAAGGCACTATACGACTTAAGACAACACGGCTCAACCCTCTACAACCTACGACTTATCTACACTACCGCATTTCCTAAGTCCTAAGTCGTTTGGACGACTTAACTCCTATGCGACCTAACAAAACACACGACCCAGCGACTTATCATGAGTCGTTCAACGACCTAACGACTTCCCATAAGTCGCGACCTCACGGAACATAGGACCTGCCGACTTAAGACTTAACCCTAACTCGTCCACGACTTAACTGAATTTTCAGAGGCTCACGACCTAACGCTAAGTCGCTCACGCGACTCAACCCAGACTCGACCCAACATAGGTACGACTCAACACAGGCAGTGCCTCGACCTAACGACCTAAGGCCTTCGAACGACTTAACGCTACACAGGGTCACACGACCTAGTCCCCTGCCGACCTAAACCCAGAACACATGCCGACTCACGGCTCAAGCCCCTGCCGACTCAACGATATGGCCGACCTAACCTTAACTCGTATACGACTCATAGCATACACGACCTAACACGTGCACGCGACTTAACACTAAGCCTAGGTCCCCTACGACTTATACCATAACGACTTAAGCCTTAGGTCGTTCACTCCTTAAGTCGGCCTACCTTCCTGAGCCGTTAGCCACTAACCCTTAAGTCGTTACATCCTTTAGGTCGTTTACTAGCTTAAGTCGTTAGCTCCTAGGTCAAACACTCCTATAACCCATTCACCCCTTGAGTCGGTCACCTTCCTTAAGTCGGCCACCCTATGAGTCGTAACTCGTACACGACCCAACTCCGAACAACTTAAGCTACCCCTCAACCTAAGCCTCTACACGAGTTAACTTCATACGACTTAAGCACTAAGTCGTTGACTCCCATAAGTTGCTCCACTCGATCAAGCATTCACACGACTTGAAGGTAACTATTTTACGATATGTCGACACGTAAAATACGGGTCGTTACAAACATGCACATCAACAACTAATGCAGCTTTAAGTAAACAAGATAAATCAAAAGACGTTGATCAAAAATTATATACGGAAATGATTGGTTCACTGCTTTATATAATAGCAAGTCTCCCGATATCATGCATAATGTCTATCTCTATGCAAGTTACCAGTCTCAACCTAAAGAAACTCACTTAAAAGCTGTTAAAAGAATTTTTAGATATGTAAAACATATTTTATATTATGGTTTATTTTACCCTAAAAATGATGTATTTGATTTAATTTCATATTGTGATGTTGATTACGTTGGTTGTAAATCAGACCGAAAAAGTACAAGTGGAACTCGTCACGTTCTAGGACATTCTCTGGTTTCCTGGTTTGGTAAGAAGTAAAACACTGTATTCTTGTCAACAGCTGAAGCAGAATATATATCTGCTACTTTGGCTTGTTCTCAAGTTATATATATGCAACAAACTTTAAAAGATTTTGGATTAACTATAACTAGATCACCAATTTATTATGATAATACTAGTGCAATAAACCTATCTAAGAATCCGACTCATCATGCTAGAACAAAACATATTGATATTAGACATCATTTTCTTAGAAATAATATAAGTAAAGAAGTCATAACTCTTGAATATATTAATACTGAAAAATAAATTGTAGATATATTAACCAACCCAATAAATGAACAAAACTTTACTAAATTTAGAAGAGAATTAGGTATATGTTCATTAATTGAATATAAATTATAAATAATACAAGTATAGTTAATAATCAATATAAATAAAAATTTCTCAAAACTTGAACTGACTGTGCATGTCGACATGACCCATCCCCCTATGTCGACATACAGGCC
This sequence comes from Allium cepa, assembly GCA_030765085.1. Classification (NCBI taxonomy): domain Eukaryota; kingdom Viridiplantae; phylum Streptophyta; class Magnoliopsida; order Asparagales; family Amaryllidaceae; genus Allium; species Allium cepa. Next base: position 705,266,881 of record CM060938.1, read on the forward strand.
GAGATTTTCAAATTTAAATTTCCCTCTAAAATTAGTTATTAAGTTATATATTTATACTTTTACTCCTTTTCTCTATTCTGTTCTCTGTAATAAACTTCTAAAATAGTAAATTAATGGCTTTCTCTTCTAATAATGAACCTTCTTCACCCACTTCTCCTCATTCTGGTCCTTTTCAATGTTCCACGCACATACGAGTCATCAAATTACAAGAGAAGATGAAATTGCTTCAAATGATGATGGAAATTCAAGTGAATCATCTGCAAATGGCTAGAGAACAAGATAGGCAAGGCAGAATCCTTAGGAATTTACAAAACTTCCCTATGGATAACCATGCCAATCCCGTTGCCATCGAAGAATAATCACAAGCTATGAATTCTGAAGAAGAAGAGCCTCTAGAAGAACCACAAAAGAATCAAGAAGAAGAACATCCTCTGTCGAATCCGGATGTTCATATGGACGAAAATGATGACGTGATTTGCGTTGGAGAGATCCTTTTTGACGCTAATGGGAACTTGGTCGAACAACGTGGAAACTTTTGTCTCCACTATCGAAATTGTTGGTCCATAAATCACCAATAGTTTATGGTCCTCGTTAAGCGTTTTTTCGTTTTCTTGATTATATATTGGTTTGTTAATTTGTATATAAGTGTTATCTTAATGTTCTTATAAGAACAATCTTTGGTGTATAAAATCTTGAATTCCATTTAACTTGGGATGCTATATTTCACTCATGCATAGTTATTATTCTTATGTTATATGTTTGTTTATTTCATTTTCTATTAAGTTCAAGGATTATAGGTTATTTTTTTGTTGATGACAAAGGGGGAGAAGTTATATAAAATAGTAGGCTTGGAGTAAGGGGGAGTTGTTGTTGTAAGGGGGAGTTATGGTATGATCGAAATGGTAAGTGTATTTTATAAGGTTGTCATCATAAAAAAAAGGGAGATTGTTAGGAACTGGAGATAGTGGTTTTGATGACAACAACCTTTGTAACTTATTTTATTATAACTTATATACTAACACTATTGTCCAGATATATATGAATATTATTATGCAGGATATATCTAAAGAAGGTATTGATTATTGAAGACTGTACACTATAAAGATCAAGAATGAAGAAATCAAGTTTGAAGACTCATGAGTATCAAGATCAAGATTTCAAATAAGTGTCTAGTTTTGTTAAAACTTCATAATAGCATGGAAATCTACATTCCAAATTTCATTTGGGATGAAACCCATTTCTACCTTTTTAGTGGCTTACAAACCCACGACAAGTAGCTTACAAACCTATGACAAGTGGCTTACAAATCCATGAACATCCTGGTTTTGTATAAGTTCTTGAGTCCTGATGTGATGAAATATTATGTAGGAAGAAGCTTGCAAAACTACTTCCAAACGGTTTTTCAAAATGATTTTCAAAACTGCTTTTCAAAATGTTTTAGCCTTAAAAATTATCTTTTCAAATGATTTTCAAAAAGATGTTTTAGCCTTAAAATATTCTTTGTTTTTGTTTTTAAATTAACTCTTGTTTTAAACTTCATTTGTTTTTTAAAAACTATCTTCTGATTTTTAAATATTCTTTATAATATATATATATATATACACACACACACATATATACATACATACACTTGAGATTTAAAATCAAATTTGTGTATATATTATAAAAATATATTTTTCTACTCTTCTTTATTTTAAAACATAGGAAAATTAGTTTATTTTACTCTAGAATCATTTTATCTTGTTTTCCTTTCAATACCATTTCCGAAACAGATTTTACATTGTTTTTAACTAAGGGATGTCGACATCATGGGATACCCCATGTCGACATGGTGGCCGTTAAATGTAAATGTTTCAATTTTCAAAAGAAGTGTCTATTCTTTTGAATCTCTTCACGAATGGTTATGACCGTTACTGGTCTATAAATAGCCTTCACAAATGAATTTTTTGACTAATTATTTTTTTATTTACTTTACTCTTTCTTCTCTACAAATACATATTCTAAAATTTTCATGTTTTTAAGATCGTGCCGAAATTCTACCGAATTCTCAGGTGAATCAAATTAGAATCTCATTTTTGTTTGATTCTCTGCCCTCTCTCGAAGATCAAAGTGCTGTTCAGAGTTATAAGATCAATTTGTAATCAAAAGTTTATCGAGTCTCTCTATAAGGTATGGTTGTGCATGGAAATTAATTGGGTAATCTTGTGTCTCGTAAATCAAGAGAATTTTCCCCAGACCCCAAGACAGGAGGGTACCTCAAGGCCTTTAGAAATTGAGGATTGTAATCTCGATATTAGTATAAAAAAATCCGTACGAGGTATTTGCCTTGGTGCAAGACTAGATGTAAGGTAACTCCGAACTAGTATAAAATCCGACGTGTTTTTCCTTTTACTGCTCTTTATTTACTTTCTGCATCTGTGTTTGATTCTGTGATTGTTCTATGATTAAGTTATGCATTTCTTGATATCATAATTTTAAATTACTCCATATAAGTCCTAGATCCATTAAACACTATCCACCACCATCTAGTGTTAAATTAGGCTTAAGATTCTTAATCCGCACTCCCTTTCACAAGGCAGGCCGAACCAGATGTTTGGACCGGCAAAGAGGGTCCTACGAAATTGTATGTTGCCGAACCAAAGGAAGGTGAAGGTTACCGAACCAAGGAAAATGAAGATCGCCGAATCAAACAAATGATGAAGATTGCCGATCCAAGCTTACCGAACCACCAGTCCCAGACACTTATACCTAACCAGACATTGGTAGCTATAACCTCTCCTCCACACCTCACAGTCTCACTCTATAAGTATCAGAGCTTCTCAACAATAATGAAGGTATGTTCGGGAAGAAAGGAGAAAACTCTACTGAGATCTGCACCCTAGTTATTCTAATTTGTCTAATCATTCCAAGCAGTCTTGTACTTGTAAACAAAAATAAGAAGGGATAATAAGATGGAAAGTGGATGTAGATACATTTTGGCTGAACCACTATAAAAATCCTACGTCACTTGTTCCTTAATTATCTACTTTTTTGAATCTCGAATTCGCTAATTACTTCGGTATCTGCTAAGGATCATTTCATTATAACTTGAAACGATTAAAGAGTCGCAAGATAAGCACGATCCAACAAGGTTAAACTAAAAATCAGATTAACAAGTGTTTTCTTAATTTTTGTGCAAACAATATCAAATGTCAAATTAAGATGAATATAGCGTTTCGAGACTAATAAGTTCATCGAACTTATATTGTCCAAGATGTTATTTCATTGCGTATGAGACATAGAGGTTCATGAATTATGCATCGAGTCCACTTCGAGAGAGCAAATACTATTTCGACCTGATCGAAAGGGATATTTCGAAGGGGATTTAATGTGTGAATGCTAAGCCATGCTAACAGGATGAATATCTTCGAAAGGTGTACACATATTACAATACATACAACCATTTCGAAGAAGTTAATTTCAAAAGAGCAGAAACAATACCATCGAAAGTGAATTCTCCTTTTTAGAGGCAGAATGGTCATTTTGGCACAATCGAAAGAGACAAATGTTCAATATAAATAACTCTTTCTTGCTCATTTGAAAGAGATTTCAAAGAGAGTGATCACTTCCAAAAACTTTCTTTTGAAGTGCTAACATAGAGAGATAGAAGTAGAAACATTAATCTTTTTATTTCTCATAACGTTTTTTGTACAAAGTCAAAATATAGGGACCATATCCACACAATATCGACCAATAAAATGAAAAGTACTGTTGCTACAACAACAAAAATAATGAGTGTAGACTCTGCACTTGTACAAAATGTTTGTCCAACAAATCAGAACCCTAAAAAGTCCGAAACATTTCTTGTTAACCACGTAGCTTCGGGATGTTGACAAGCTTTCTTGTTAACAATCCATGTTATAATCATTTAATTATGTCTAAAAGATTAACAAGTTATTGTTATAGTGTTAACGCGATTTTTTTAAGATCTTGGTAGCACTGGTCGGGGTGGGATGGATCAATCAAACCTTGATCCGATCCTAAACCCAGAGCTTTAAAGAATGAAATATGAGTCTGCCCACTCCTTTGACCCAATGGGACGAGTGTTGGTAGGTTCTGGGTTAGATCCTAGACCTGTTTCATTTCCATCTCTTGTTCAGTCTTTGAAACTTTGCCTCGACCTATGTTTGGTGGCTCACACTGTGAAGCTATTTGATGAAACTTATATTAAGAGTGTTGAGTCAAGTGAGTTAAATCGCACACAAGCGCTTAATGTTGGGTACTCCAATAGCCAGTGTTCATTGAAATTTCACTCATTTGCCATTTTGTTGGATGTGCTCTTAAAAAACGATGGGGCATATAACTAACTGTTTGCTTATATCATATTGTTTGTCAAAAAGATTTAGGATGGTCATTAACTGAACGGAAGTGGATAAATTGCATGCTTCAGCTGTATTGGCATATTGCTATTTTAAACATTGTTGATTCTCTAACAAACGTTGATTCAACAGTGCACAGTTTTAGCCAGGAAAACAATGCTCCAGTAATTTTGCATATGGTGAATATTTCATTGAAGAAGATATTGCAAATGTTCTAATAGAAATGTACTTGGTCGACAGTTGTATAATGCACTGTTATTTGTCAAATGATCAACGGCACATAAAGCTGAGCTCAGAAGGTTGCATAATTAAATCACGAATTGTCAATATATAACTCATTATTTCTCACTAACCATCGTAATCATCTTCAGTCTTTGTTATCCTTTAAAATGAGAACTGTTACCACCTTCATTTGTTTGCTTATAAGGTAATTTTAAAACACAGTGGAAAACTATATAGATCAACTCTGTATGAATCAAACTTCTTTCAGACTCTGTATAAAATAACCTGTTGCCATGCAGAATTCACCAAGGCGTAGGGCGTTTTTCGAATAAACAAAAATGAATCGAGTTAGTTGCAAAATTTTAAGCATAATTCTGGAGGAAAGAAAGGGAAAATAAGAATAATAATAATAATTCTACCTATAACTGGTTGCCATATTAGATTTAGAAACCATGGTAATTAATGGTATGCAATAAAATGCATGTGTATAATTTATATATAGAATATGTCCAAATGCAAAGCTTCGTTTGAGATATACGCATGGAATAAAGCAAACAAATCTATATGCATAATTACATATAATATATGTGGCCATACGATAAAGGTTAAAGCAAAGATGGTAGGTCCAAATGCCATTAGGAACGTGTGAATTGGATTGAGCCATGCATTAGTCGTATTCCTCCTATGCCATCTAACACATTCTTTCTTTTCTCTATAAAAGGAGACCACAATACTATGACCTAAGCAGATTATAAGGAAGTGGAACATTAAATATCCATAGCAAAGCTAATTAGCTATGGAATCATACGACAAAGTTGGCAGTAATAAAATGCCAAGCCTACTTATTTTGATATGCATAATCATGTCTTCATTTATTAACAATAATATAGCTCAAGCGAAGGTGACATGGAGTTTGAAGGCAGCAGAAGAGGCGGAGGCAGTAGCTAATATAAACTGTTCAGGGCATGGAAGAGCTTTTTTGGATGGAATTCTTTCAGATGGCTCTCCTAAATGCGAGTGCAATACTTGCTACACTGGTGCAGATTGCTCTCAAAAGATTACAGGTTGCTCTGCAGATGTTGCCAGGTTAATACTTCTCTCTTACTCACAATACATGGTAGTTTAACTTTATATCAAACACAACTAGACAGTATTTAATGACATGCTTAAGGAATTGAATGATATATTGTACACACAGTGGTGATGGACTGTTTCTAGAGGAGTACTGGCAGCAGCACAAGGAAAACAGCGCAGTGCTGGTTTCAGGATGGCACAGAACGAGCTACTTTTTCAACCCAGTTAGCAATTTCATATCTTTCGAGCTTGAGAAAACAATTAAAGAACTACATGAGATAGTCGGAAATGCTGCTGCAAAGGACAGGTACATTGTGTTTGGAGTCGGGGTGACTCAACTCATCCATGGATTGGTCATCTCTCTTTCACCAAATATGACTGCCACTCCTTGTGCACCACAATCTAAAGTTGTTGCTCATGCCCCTTATTATCCGGTAACTCTATAAATACATGTTTCTAAGTTGAACTACCTGAAGAGAACTGTTTATTTCTTAATGACAGATATCATTAACTTAATTTAAACAAAAAAATGACACAGGTGTTTAGAGAACAAACAAAATACTTTGACAAGAAAGGGTACGAGTGGAAAGGAAATGCAGCGGATTACGTGAACACTTCAACTCCGGAGCAATTCATTGAGATGGTTACTTCACCTAATAACCCGGAAGGTCTGCTTCGCCATGAAGTAATAAAGGGATGCAAATCCATCTATGATATGGTTTACTACTGGCCTCATTACACCCCAATCAAGTACAAAGCCGATGAAGATATCATGTTGTTTACAATGTCTAAATACACTGGACACTCTGGTAGTCGATTTGGGTATGTCAACATGTTATTACTTCACATCTTTCTCTACCTATAATAAACATATTTATGTTAGTTAGTTAGTAACTCATATGTTAATATCTTATTAAATTAGGTGGGCGCTGATAAAGGATGAAACTGTGTATAATAAATTGTTGAATTACATGACAAAGAACACAGAGGGCACTTCCCGAGAAACACAGCTACGATCGCTCAAAATTCTAAAAGAAGTTACAGCAATGATTAAAACACAGAAAGGCACCATGCGTGACCTCAACACATTTGGTTTCCAGAAACTAAGAGAGAGGTGGGTAAATATCACTGCATTGCTCGATAAATCCGACAGATTCTCCTATCAAAAGCTTCCACAAAGTGAATATTGCAATTACTTCAGGAGAATGAGACCTCCATCCCCATGTATGTATACCTGTATATTTTCCTTTATTGAAAGATATATTGTTATAGATTATGAACATAACAATGAGACATTAATCGCCGGTGCATATGATGACAGCTTATGCATGGGTGAAGTGTGAATGGGAAGAAGACAAAGATTGCTACCAGACATTTCAAAATGGGCGTATCAATACGCAAAGTGGAGAGGGTTTCGAAGCAGGTAGTCGTTATGTGCGTTTGAGTTTGATCAAGACAAAAGATGATTTTGACCAACTAATGTACTATTTGAAGATTATGGTTGAAGCAAAGAGGAAGACTCCTCTCATCAAACAACTTTCCAATGATCAGATCTCCCGCCGTCCTTTCATTTAAGTACTCTTGTTATGTATTGCTCTGCTGTTTTGTTAGTGTATGACTATGTTCATACATCCTAATGCTATGGTAGTAACGAGTATCTTTCTATGCAATAAATAAAGTTCATGTTTGTGATCATGTAAGGGCTACTATGATTTTATAATAAAATCACTTTTCATATAATTTTATATCTTCAGTTTTTGTCCAAAAAACCCTTTAGATATATACTGCCTATCTGGATGTGTTATCGTTAAAGATGTGCAGTTAACGCAATATTTCACATCTTCTAACTCATCGTCCTCCTTTGGTAAATTTACTCTACAATTAATTTTATTTATTTGAGTTCAGTGAAGAGTACCATGTGTATATAGTTTTACTATAAATTTGCAGGAAAATATGTCAAATATTTGATAGTCTTGCTGTATTGATCGGTTATCAGACTCGTGACAAGCATTCTTTTAATTTTCCAATACTGAGCAGATTAAAAAATATTTGTATGACTGGTGATTAATTGAACTGTTGCTAACGCTCACTAGACCATTACTCTTAATCCAAATTTCGAAACCTATGTTCCCTCGATCTGCTAAGAATTATTTAGTTTGTCTAATGCCATTATTTTTAGATGACATTTTGAAATTAGTTATATTCATGTAGGTCTATGTTCCCTCAATCTGCTAAGAATTATTTAATTTGTCTTTCGAAATTAGTTATATTCATGTAGGTAGCTTCATTTTCATTTCTTTCTAACATCACTGAAGTTGCTATTAAACAATGTTAAAAGGCTGAATATTCTTTCGGTCCACTAGAGGCAGCATTAAACTAGTTGAGTTGTGACTTTTAAGTTGACTGATTAACAAGTAAATATTAGGTTGTTTAATATACTATCTGCAGACCAAAAGAAAATGGCTTCCATGTCCATCAAAACCAACCCTATCTTTGAGAGTACACCTGATCGGAATGATAGAGATCCTCCTCTCCATCTCTGTCCTCCTCTAATCTCTTCTCTATCCTCTAATCCCAAAGATAAACCTCCTGATCAAGATAAGGAGGGATTCCAAACTATCAAGAATCGACACAGAAACAGAATTGTGAAATCTCATTCCCCTCTGAATGGATCGGCAATGAAACAATTGGATAGATCCGTTCACATAGGACAGAGATCAATTCCTAACCCACTCAATAGGCAAGCAAGATCTAATCAACCTCCAAAGCCACCAAGATCTCAACCAACTGCCGCGTCAAATCTCTCCAAATCAGCTTCTACTTGGGCAGAATTAGTCAAGAATGGTGACTTCAGCAATAACTTAGATCTTAATTATTCGGCTCCTATCAAGTTGGGTAACAAGAAAATAGTGATTCTTAAGGAGGAAATTAGTAGAAAGACTGAGAGTAAATGGAGTAACTCTATTATAGCTTATGTGTATGGAGCTCGTCCATACTATCATCATTTCAGAAATTATGTTTCAAAAACTTGGAACCCTGTTGACAACTTTGAAATCTTTACAAGAGACAATGGTTTCTTCATAATCAAATTTCAGAAGAGCAAGACTGCATCAAAGTAACTCAAAATGGTCCCTTCTTCATTAATGGCAAATTAATAATCTTGAAAAGATGGGATAAAAATTTGATTCTTGACTGAGATCTCCTTTCTACCTATCCAATCTGGATTAGGTTATCGGAATTAAACCTCAGATTGTGGGATAAAGAGGCGTTTGCTGCCATAGCCAGTGTAGTGGGTAAACCACTAAAGCTAGACGAGCCTACAGCTAAGAAAACTCGTCTAAGCTATGCCAGAATTTTAGTTGAAATAAAAGCCACGGATGAGTTACCAGATCTTGCCATTATCTCCATGCACGATGGAGAGAACATTAAACAAAAAATCGAATATGAATTCATTCCTCCTAGATGTCAAAAATGTGCTTGCTTTGGTCACCTCTTTGATTATTTCTCATGAAAAACTGTTTGGAAAGAAAAGGAGACTTCTTGCAACAATATAGATAAAAACTCTTTAAATGTTTCAGAAAATGAAAGAGACCACATTCAAGAAAATCTACCTCTGGAAAATTCTTCTTCTGAAAATTATGTCTCTGTAAACAACATCGATCCTGGAAATCAATCAAAAAATCCTGGAAATAGTTTGAGCACGGGGGCTACAAATGGAAATACCAAAAAGAAACTTATTGAAATTACTGAGAAATCAGAGAGTTTCATCCAGCAAGCTTATTCAGGAGACAATATGGCAAAAAACCAAATCTTTAATGTAGCCATGGATACTGATCAGCAAATGACTGAGACAATTACTGTTCCAGATCAACATGGCAATTCCCAAATAGTTGAAATTAATCAAGCACAAATCAAAGGGTATTATAAAGAACAGTTCTTGCTTTCTCCCCCCCTTCAGGAGAAAGCAATTTTAGTTACAGACAGTGATTCAAATCTTCCATTGACAGTCACAAAGAACAAAAATCAAAATTTTACAAAAAATATATCTGGTAGATCCTCTTTGCCTGAATCAATGCTAGAGAATGCTGGTCTGCTCTTCTCCTCTGTCTCATCCTCTCCTGCCAATAACAAAAAAAAGAAAGCCAAGAAAAAGTCCATTCAAGAAATCATGAGGAAAAATGCAGAAGACAGCCCGGACAGTCCAGTTCCCAATTCTAAACTCTTTGAGAAGAACATCATCAAAAACCCAAAATGGGAGGAATTTCTCAAAGTTCAAGACAAAAAAGACTGTAAAAGGAAAGGAGAGAAAGCTACTGAAAGCATGGGAATATGCAGAAGTATCTTTACTTAGCTGTTGTTGTATCCTTTTTTTTTCTTTTCTTATTATCTTATTATTATGAATATAATTACTTGGAATGTTAGAGGACTTAATTCTCCTGAGAGGAAATTAGACCTCTCAAATTTACTGGTTACATACAAACCATCTTTAGTTGGTATTTTAGAGCATAAATTGTCAGACAAAAATATAGATATGTTTAAGATTAACAACATTAACAATTGGCAGCTTATCCATAATAATTCAATGGGGGAAAATGGCAGGATCATTGTTCTTTGGGATCCTATCATTTGGGATATTTGTAATTTCACCATTAACCTTCAGTATATCCATTGCAACTTTAAAAACAAAGGAGACTTACATATTTCTGTCACATTTGTATATGCCTCCAACTCTGAAAATGAAAGAATTCTGTTATGGAATTCCCTTGTTCATATTAATGCTAATACTGCTCTCCCATGGGTTATTATGGGAGATTTTAATACTATAACTAAAGTCAATGAAAAAAGAGGAGGTATTCCAGTCCCTTTAAAAAAACTGGAATTTTTCTCTAACTTTCTCATTAAAACTGGGTTGATTGAGCCTTCCTTAAAGGGTAATAATTTTACTTGGAAATAAGGGAAATTTAGAAATATCCAATGTAAGCTTGATAGAATTCTTGTTAATAAATTTTTTCTAAACCTTTTCTCTGATTTTACTTGCTACACTTTACCTCAATATACTAGTGATCACACTCCCATACAACTTATCTTATCTCAGAACACTTCTAATAAGAAAAATTTTCCTTTTAGATTTAAAAATGGTTGGACATATGATTCTGAATACAAAAATGTTATTCAAAATTGTTTACAATTCCCCTCTAATGGTTCTTCCCAATTTAAGTTCAGAAATTTTCTTCTTCATGCTAAAAATAATCTTAAAGCTTGGAATTTTTCTAAAAATAAAAACAATAATTATATTAGCCAAATTAGAGAAGAATGCGTTAAGCTTCAAGATAGTATTGATAATAACAGTTCTGACATATCCAAAATTAAAGAATTCTATCTTTTACAGAAAAATCTTTCAAATGCTCTTCATGTTGAAGCTGCTAATATTAGGCAGAAAGCCAAAGTTAATTGGCTCTCTCAAGGGGATCTCCCTACTAAATTCTTCTATGCCAAAATGTCTGGCAGGAAATATCATAATAACATAGGAAAACTTATCAATAATAATGGGATGATTATTAATGATGCCACTCTATTCGAGAAGGAAGCTATCAGCTACTTTTCTGACCTATTTTATTCTGTGGAGAACACTTGTTCTTTTTCAGAGGTTTCTCCTAAATTTATTTTACACTCTAACAGTGAGGAAATCCTTCTTGCCCCTATCTGTCTTGAAGATATTAAAAAAATTGTGTTTTCTGCTAAGCATGATAAAAGCCCTGGACCTGATGGTTTTGGGGCTAAATTTTTTAAAACACATTGGGAAGATATAAAATACATGCTACTTGAGGCTGTAAAAGAATTTTTTTCTTCTGGTAGACTTCTTAAAAATATAAATCATACTTTCATAACTCTTGTTCCTAAGACTAAAAACCCTTCCAATTTGGGTGAATATAGACCAATTGCTTGCTGCAATTTTTTATACAAAATTATAGCCTCTATTCTTAGTAAAAGAATTAAATGTTTTTTAAAATTTCTCATTTCAAAAAACCAATGTGCTTTTATACCAGACAGGCTTATTGTAGATAATATTCTTCTATCTCATGAACTGCTTAGGGACTTTAATCAGACAGGTAAAAATAAAATGTGTCTCAAAATTGACCTTCATAAAGCTTTTGACAAAATAAATAGAAACTTTATTATATACATGATGGGTCAACTTGGCTTCAATGAAAATTTTTGCAACTTAGTTAAGGAATGCATATGTAATGTAACTTATTCCATACTTATTAATGGATCTCCTTGTGGCATGATACACAGTAATAGAGGAATTAGGCAAGGGGATCCTTTATCTCCCTATTTATTCACTATTGCTATGGAATATTTTACTTTACAAATGGAAAAGGAAATAATGTGTAAAAATATTAAACCTATTAACACTATTCTTCCTTGTATTTCACATCTTTTATATGCTGATGATCTTTTAATTTTTTCAAATGCAGATATTTCTTCTGCAGCCAACATCAAAAAAAAATTGACAATCTAAATCAGCAAGAAGGTCTTCAAATCAATGAAAATAAAAGCAAAATCTTTTTCAGCAAAGATTGTAGGAGCAAAATGGATATCCTCAACACTTTAAAATTCCAATAGAGTGATCTTCCTGTCAGATACCTTGGCCTACCTCTAAGTAACAATCAAATCAAAGAAAGAGACTGTGCTAAACTCTATCAATCCATCCAAAATAAAATCAACAACTGGTCTAGTAAAATGTTATCTACAGCAGGCAGAGTTGAGCTAGTGCATACAGTCATCACAACAATCATGATGTACTGTTTATAATCTCACAATATCCCCTCAAAAACTTTAGAGAAAATTGAAAAACTATGTGCCAACTTCATTTGGAATGGAAAATTCCACAAAATATCTTGGAATACCATTACAAAAACTAAAGAAGCTGGAGGATTGGGTATCAGAAATTTTTCAGACATCAATGAAGCTTGCAAATTCAATTTTTTCTAGAAATTCATAGAAGGCAAAACATTATGGGCTGAATGGATGAGATCCAAATATGTTAAAAACAAAAACTTTTGGACCATGCCCATTAAAAGCCATTACTCCTTTGGTTGGAAAAACATTTTAAATTGTAGAGATATTGGTGCCAAGCTTATAGAAAGAAATTTTAAGGATGGTAAAAACACAAATTTATGGTTTGACCCTTGGATAAATGGCAATTCTCTTATCAATTTATTAGGGTGGAACAACCTTTATATCTTTGGAAAAGTTAATGCTATTGTTGATAATATCATACAAAATTCTACTTGGAACACCCAAGCATTTCCTGCAGCTGCTATTTTCAATTCTACTATTAATAAAATGGAGATTGACACAAATACTGAGGAAGATGCTTGGAACTGGAAATTATCTTTAAAAGGAAAATTTTCTTTCAAGAATACTTGGCATTTTCTTAAAGGAGAGGATATGGAAGTTGATTGGCACAAATCAGTTTGGAATTTCGCTAATTGTCCCAAAATGTCTTACTGCACCTACTTTGCTTTATTAAATCGTTTGCCAACTAGAGAAAGATGTGGAAAATGGAGCAAAAACTCAGGAAATTTAAATTGCTTGTTTTGCAAATCTGATACCGAAAACATTGATCACCTTTTCTTTGACTGTCCTTATTCCAGACATGTTTGGTTCATTGCCAAAAATAATCTCAAAATAAGTCAACATCTGGCTCTCCAAAACATTAGAGACAGTATTCAATATTTTCAGAAAGCATACAATGGCAAGAAAGCAGAATTTAACAAAGCTACTGTAGTTCTTACTACAGTCATATACTTTATTTGGAAAGAGAGAAATAATAGACTTCACAACAACAAAGCAACAGACAGTATTCAACTTTGGAAAAATATTGAAATCGAATTCAACATTATTCTTCATAAATTCAGCAGAAACAGCAACAATACTCATAGCATTTCAGAAACTGACAAATATGAGAACTTTTTTGAAGATTACTTACGTAATGAGAATTTTAATAAAAATTCTCATTATCCCGCTGAAGATGGTAATTTGATGGTGAAGGCATCGGAACTTATGGATCAGAGTTCCTCAGCTGAAGGTTGCTATCCCAATATGCATACCAGAATCATCTCCTGCAAGGGAAGTAATCATAACTTCAACTTTAATTCTAATTTTAAAAATCACTTAAAAAAGAATTCTTACTCTTATTTACCTGATATGCATAGGAATAGCCGTCCATCTATTCTGAGCCTCTCCTTCCAACTGATTGTCAACTACATAACAACAGCATTGTTATGTACGCTGCTAATATTCACAACGATAAAGCCACTAATACACTTGGGCACTTATCAGATTTGGCACATTTTAAAGTTGCTAACAAGGCTACTGCTGTCAATCCCCTCAATAATCAAATCTCAACCTGTCAGGGAAGTATCAAGGCTCTTAATACTTCTAATAGTTCTGTTAATAAAGAATTATGCACTAATAAAAATGTTTTATTACCTGATTATAGCAAGAAGAGAAGAAATTACAGTGAAGATGCCAACAAATAGCTTCTGCCCAATATTGAACAAAGATTAGGTCATTCATACTACATCAGCATGCTTAATGATCATATATATCACTTATCTGACTGGAAAAGAGGTGAGAGCGGCAACTCTCACGCCAAAGTCTGCCTCAAATTCCAAAGGTCTGATTGAAGGAAGATTCTGCCTCGACTTTCACCACTTCACCAGATCTGAAATCTGGGGGCAATCGTACTAACGAGGAGGCCAATTACTATGTCACCAAGTCTAAAACAACTCAAAATGGTCATTTTAGCTTAGATCTGGAAGCTTCTCGTCTTCGTGCTAAAGAGATTATGGAGTGGAGACCCCCTTAAGCTTAGTGGGTTCTTTATAGATGGACATCATTAGAGTTTAGGAGGAGATTCAGATGAAAACCTCTCTATTTGGAGAGAAGCGTTCGGATTTTTGAATCGCCTCCACCATTTCTGAGCCCTGTGTGTTTTATTTCGAGAATGTGTTTTGTCGGCAACCCTAGTTAGGGTTTGTGGTTTGTGTTATATTTTTGCTTTCGGGTGGTAGTTTGCACTAACCCGATTTTATTATTACTTGGGCTGGGCCCTGTTTATCCTTTTCAAAAAAAAAACTAGTGGAGTTGTTTTTGGAATTTCAAATTACAAAACTGTTTTGATGACCATTCTTTCCTTTTTGCAATCCCTCTATCATTGTTTGTATATAAATTGCATGTATGCATACCTGTTAACAAAACTGAGGAGAATATAAATTGTGATTTGTATTATTTCTATTCAATCTGGTTTACATGCTTTGCACGTTTTACTTACTATTGTGTTTCAGCAGTCCAACGCGTCTCTATGAACGCGTCGTTCACTGATCCGTAAATGCGCCATCTTAATGAAGCTTCCGATGTTCCAGCATCTCGATTGAACATTACTCCATCGCCTCCCTGAATGGACACATACATGGTCTTGACAACCCTTGCTTTGTAACAAAAGGAATTCCTAAGGTTACTTGACACCAATTCCACATATATACCACATTATGCGTGATGTGCACGTAAATGTGCATATTTTTACCACCATATTTATTCTATTTAAATTAAATAAATGATCATACGGGTTATTTTAACTTGTTTTAACCAAAATCTATATTAATTCCAAATTTTCACATATTCATCTTCACATAGGGGCAAAATGGTCATTTGTGTGCATATATTTCTTTGAGAAAAATTAATTGAAAATTTATATATATTTGTGTAGGAATTTGATCTCAAATAGAAGTGGTTTCATGAAGACACATGCATGCACAAAATGAATACAAAGGAATGAAGATGGAAATAATTCAAAGTGAAGAACATGGAGGACCCCATTTACCCACCTACCTTAATATATAAATTAGAGGCTACTACACATGCTTATAGAATTAATGGCTTCATGTACATTTAAATGATGATTAGTAGAAGCTAATGATTACTTGGCCTCCACACTTTCTCAAGGGTATTTAAGGCATTCTCCAAAAATATGAATTAGGATTTAACACATGCTGATGTGCACGTAATTGTGCATATATTTACATCCATATTTTATCTTTTTTTTTAAATAATCATCATATTTGGGCATTTTAACATGTTTAAAACCAAAATTCAATTATTTCCAAACCATCATATTTTCATCATCATTCAGGGGCAAAACGGTCATTTTTGTGCATGTGTCAATGTAAGAATTTTTACTTGGACATTTTTTGATTATTTTTATAGGAATTTGGATGCATATGGAAGAGGCTTATATGAAGATACATGCATGCACAAGGAAATACAAAGGAATGAAAAGGAAATAATTCAAGTTCAAGATCATGGAGGACACCACCCACTTACCTAACTTCCAATTAGAAGCTAAGCACATGCTAAAAGGACTTAAAGCTTCATGTACATATTAAGTGGGGGATTAGTGAATGTTAATGATTACTTGGAGGCTACACCACCTCAAGGGTATTTTGGGAAGCTCCCTAAAAAGAGAATTAGGGTTTTATGCATGTATAAATAGCCCTCTTATGTACATGAAGAGGATCATCTACTCTTTCATTTTACTTAGGAAATTAAGAAATCAAAGTGTAAGCTCAATGTTCTATGAAATAAAAATGGCTTCCAAGCCTCTTTCTTCTCTCTTTTCTACATGTTTTTCTTTGTATTATTGTTAATGTTTATTTATATGCTCTCTTTCTCTTTATGTTCATAGCTTAGATTTACATTTATGCAAGTAGTTAGTAGCTAATCTCTTTTGCTTTCTTTGCTTATTTTCTATTTTCTTTTCTTTAATGTTGAAACTTACTTGTGATGCTTCAATGCCACAAATGAGTAGCTAAGCCCCTTCAATTTAGGGGTGATGAAGCTTTCTAACTTTATGTAATTTCAACATTTTTTATGATTTATGATCTCTTTGTTTATGCTTCATGAATGTGAATTTTGATGTAAGTTTATACAAGTGGGTTTGATAGCTTATATTGCTTATGCAAATGAGCTATTCTTACTCAACATAAACACAATTTACATCAACATTTGCTAATTAATTTTTGATTATGAAATGAAAGTAAAAATGAAATTTGATGATCTATGTTACTAGTTACAATAGTAAATAGATCATACTTAAAATAGTTTTTGCTTTGGCTTCTTTTTCATGAGAATTGTAAGTGGTATAATTGTTGTATTATAGTTTGATGGTTTGAGTTATGTTAACTAATAACATAAACAAACCATACTTATGATAAATGCAATGATTATTTCACTTAATATCAAAGTTAGAGATCATAAATTATGTGTTTGTTGATTTACAAAAATTTGAGAGTGGATTTGCCTCTAAATTGTTCTTTAGTCTAATAATTTTTGAATCGCATTTTCTAGTGTTAGCCTCATTTTATTTCTAGTTAACAAATCCTCTTCGACTTTGGTATAATTTGATTGAATAGATTTTTTTTAAATCATCAATTCCCTGCGGATCGACCCGTATTCGCCACGTACTTCAAGTGTACGCCGTGCGCTTGCGGTTATTTTTTTTAATCTAAATTCGTTCGACGGTTTTCTAAACCGATAGAAATTCCGTCGACGAACAAGTTTTTGGCGCCGTTGCCGGGGACTGTGTTGTGTTTGGTAATGGTAGTGGCACGGGTTTAACTGTGGTAGTTTGAAGATGAGGTAGTGTGTCATCAAACAAACTACCATTAACCATTACATAGCCACTGTCATCATCATCAAACATTCCCATCACATTCACTATACAAACCATCCCTTACTCCTACAGTCAGTCTTCTTCCAATCACCAGTTGCTACAAACAGCACTTTACAGTGCACTGCCTCCAATACTCCATCCTCTGACAACTTCATCACCACCCCCATTTCAAACATCCACAACACTTCAACTACAACCACCTACAGCACATATACAAAAAAAAAAAAAAAAAAAAAACTGCCACAGCAGCTCCACATACGAACTGCAACCCAAAATTCCTCCACCTTCAGCACCTTTCACTCAACCAAAACCAAACTCTAAACTACGGCACCTCAGCTCAATCATCTCCCGTGCATTCCCTACCTATACATCACAAAACCAAAGATACAATTGCCTCTCCAACTTCTGGCAACCTGATAATCACGCCTGTGTCCACATTCACTCACTGCTATACTCGCTGCTACACAGTGCACCACAACATTTAATACACATCAGCAGCCCTCGACCAACCACAAACCAACCGAAGCGGTTCCATCATCAAACCACCACACAGACCGCGACTTGCTCCAAACTCCTCAACCACTAACTGCCACTGGTCCACTGCCTTGTGCACATAACATCTACATCAGTTCCTTAAACAAACGGCAATCATCTTCTTACCAAACCACCTTTCTGAAGCAAACTGCTAACCAAAACCCCCAATCTCCAAATCGCAACTTACCTCTGACACGCAAGCACCGACCAAATTAGCAACCGAAACCATCCACAATCAACATCAACCAAATCGCGACTCCAAATCTCCAATCGACCAGCTTTCTTTTTCACGACCAGGCCACCAATTCGAAGCCCAATCGACCATCAAAATCATCGCAACCTCGCAACTCTGCCTCCATACAATCGAGCTCGAGACCGAGTATAACTGCATGAATCCGAAACCATCAAAAATTGATTAAATTTGGTTTTGGGAAATTGCCAAATTCTAATTGGGGCAAGCAGAGTTTAGGTGGAGCAAAAAAAAAAAAAAAATTTTATTCGACTGTTTGTTTGCTTGAAGTCGAGAATAGTGAAATCTTTGACTAATAAGTTGACTTTGGTTTGTTTTAAAAGATTGTTTATTTGGGCCGGTTGGGCTCGTTGCGTTGTGTGAGTAAATTCATTTTTTTTTCTTTCTTCTTTTCCCTCTTCATACAAAAATAAAATTGCTTTGGTTTCTAGGGACAATCAATAAAAATTTCTTTCTGTTTTTATTTTCCCTCCTTGTTTTATAAAAAAAAAGCAATAAAAAAAAAATTGTTCAATTTTTTTTTTTTTAAAGTAAAACCCTACTTTTAAGTTTCCTCTCCAAAAAAAAAAAAAAAAAAATTCAAAAAAAAAACAAGTTCAAGTTTGTTTAATTTTCATTTTTCATTTATTTTATTTTCAATTGTTTTGTTTTTCGCTTATTTTGTTTTTCATCTTTGATAAACATACAAAAAAATAATAACAATAAAAATTGTTGAATATATCTTGTTTTTCATTTCAGGTTGTCAAAGCAGAAAATTACAAGGAATTGCTTGCCAAAAGGAAAAATAATTGCTTTGCTTTGCTAAAATCGCCGCTAAAAAAAAATTGCTAATAATCTGCACGCTCTGGTATTGTGCTTTCATCTCTAGTGCATTGTTGGTTGCTTGCATTTGCATTTATATATAACAAAAAAAAATTTCAAAAAAATCCAAAAACAAAAACAAACTTCATTTTAGTTGCATTGTAATTTCACGTTTAATTTCTGCTTTGCATTCATCTCATCTTGTTTTTCTTTTCTAAGGGCAATACCCCAATTCACATAAGGTGAGGGATTTCATCACCCTTTCCTTAGCCCACAAATGCATTTCATCGTAGAATTTGACTAATAATAAAGGTTAGACGTTGGACCTAAGGGTGTCACGAGCTCACTTAGGGCTTAATTGTATCTTCACAATTGTTTTACTTAAACGATTTTATTTCTTGGTGTCTAGGCTACGGCAAAGTAATAACCAATTATAAAAATTACGGTGATTCGTAAATATTATACTGGTTGTTCCTCTGAAGGTACTTAAACCTTTGGTTGCATTGCTACGGTGATTCGTGGTGCACCGATAACCCCTGTCCGTTACCTGGCTGAGAAATATTTTTGTTGATTTAAGACAAAGTGTGATTATACAATTTTGGGTTAGGAGCTACTAAGGACAGAAAACTGTAATTAAGTCCTTTGCATTCATTTAGTTGCATTAGTTCATGCATATTTTAAAAAAAAAAAACTCAAAAAAAAAAATCTAAAAAAATTTGTAAAATCATTTCAAAAAAAAATTCAAAATTCATAAACAAAACAAAAATCAAACTTTTCTTTTGAAATAAACTTCACTTGGTAAATAGTTTTTTTTTCCCTTTAAAAAAAAAACATTTTCAAATCTTCTTTCATTCTCCTAACTCGTTTCTAATTTCTTTGTCCTCTCGACTTTCACTTGTGCATGAGTACTTGGACTCGTGACACAACAACGAATACTTGGATTCGTGACCCTTCTACAAACCGTTTAACTCGAACAGACAATCCTCCCGAAATGGCGAACGAAAACGCCCCTAGAACTCTTATGGATAGAATCTTTCCCGATAGAGTTTCTATTCCATCTTGCATCACATTACCCGCCCCTACGGGTAACCATTTCGAAATCCATTCGAACCATATTGCCACGCTTCCAAAATTTGGCAATTTTGAACACGATGACCCATACATCTTTTTGACTAAATTCGAACAAGTTTGCGCAACCATTAAACTTCAACAACTTTCTGATGACGGAATCAAACTTCGATTAATCCCATTTGCTCTTACGGATTACGCTGAAAAATGGTTGTACAACTTACCTTCGAACTCAATTAAAACGTGGGAAGAATTTGTAAAAGATTTCTTAAAAAAGTTCTACCCCTTAGAAAAAACAAGTAGAATTCGAAACGAAATTGTAAATTTTCATCAATTCAAGGGTGAACCATTTGGAAAATATTTTGAAAGATTCAAAGAGCTTTTGATAAAATGTCCACACCATAACTTTGAAAAATGTACGATTTGCCAAATCTTATATGATGGACTCGAAAACAGCTCACGAACCATGCTCGAATCAATGTGCCAAGGCAATTTTCTTGCCCAACATCATGACGATGCTTGGCAATTTCTTGAAAACCTCGCTGAAAAGTCGTCCCAATGGGAACGCTCGAACGAAAAATCAATCTACTCACGATCGAGTGCACACTCGACGGGATCTTCTTTTGCTTTGGAAGCTAAGATCGACGCTATGATTAAAAAATTCGATAACGTTTTCTCATCGAATCAAACGAACCAAGCTTCCCAACCAATGTGTTATAAATGCAACGATCCTAATCATATAGCCGATCAGTGTCCCAATTCCGTCGAACAAATCAATGCTTTCAATAAAACCAAAAACGACCCGTTTTCTCCAACGTACAACCCTGGATGGAGAAATCATCCGAATTTTGCGTGGAACCAAAACAATCCCAACACGAATACGATTCGTCCCAATTTTCAAGCATTTTCGAATAATGCTTTGAATCCTCCCTTTCAGCCCAATAATTTTCAACCAAACTTTGGGGGCCCGTCTCATAATCAACCGCAACAACCAAATTTTCCACCAAATTCTACTCATCCTCCACAAGACGATAAACGTTTAACTTCGCTTGAGAAAACTCTTGAAACGTTGGCTAAGGCAACTACTCAAAGCCTTTAATCAAACAGCAATTTGCAAAATTTATTGACTTCATATATGCAAAACACAAACCAATCGATTGCGAAACTCGAAATGCAAATGAGTCAATTAGCCACGTCTGTAAGTGAACGTGAACGAGGAACATTCCCAAGCCAGCCCCTTCCAAATCCCTGAAATCAAAATGCAAATTCAAATCAGGCCCATGTTGTTCAAGATAGCAATGTCACCCAGTTGAATGCTATCACAACTCTCCGTTCTGGTAAACAAATCGATAATCAAGTCGTTAATCCAAATGATTCACTGGGAACTTTTCTCGATACTTCTAAAACAACGAACGACTAAGAACAGAACGTGGAGCCAAACGTCGAATCGAACGACAATCAAAATTCTTCTTCTTCTACTCGAGTAGACCCGCCTACCGAGTATCATGTTCCATTTCCACATCGTCTTCGACCAAAGAAACACTCGGACCAAATGGAAAAGATGTTGGAAATTTTAAACAAGTCAAAGTTAACATTCCTCTTCTTGACATCGTTCAGCAAGTCCCCACTTACGCGAAATTTCTTAAGGACTTGTGCATCCAAAAGCGACACACTCAAGTGCCCAAAAAAGTCTTCTTAGCCGCTAGTTTGAGTGAAGTCTTGTCCCAATCCATACCCGTTAAATACAAAGATCCTGGCTGCCCTACGATTTCGTGTACAATTGGAGAAAAGACGATTAACAAATGTTTAATAGACTTAGGCGCGAGTGTCAACTTGATTCCATACTCCGTGTACGAACAATTAGGCTTAGGTGAGCTCAAACCCACGAAAGTTACGCTTCAATTTGCCGATCGTTCCATTAAGAAGCCTGTGGGAGAAATCGAAGACGTGCTCATTCGAGTAGGGCAATTCATATTCCCCGTTGATTTTATCGTTCTCGAAACACAACCCGTGACAAACCCTGCGAGTCAAATCCCATTGATTTTAGGCCGACCATTCTTAGCCACCTCAAACGCCTTAATCAATTGTCGTAACGGTTCGATGAAAATCTCTTTTGGAAACATGACTTTGGACCTTAACATTTTCAATCTTGAAAGCCACTCGAACGAACTTCGTGACCAAACATTAGAAGTTAGTGCCATTCATGAAAACTTTGAAAACGAAACATTTGATCTTAACGATGAACGCGAGGCCGAGTACGAAAAATTGTTTCATGAAGTCCCCAACGAGATCGAACACACTCTTCCCTTTGAATCGCTTCAAGTTGTGTCCGAATCTCAACCCTATTCTGCAATCGAAAAACTCCCGAAATTGGACCTCAAACCACTTCCCGCTCACCTTAAGTATGCATACTTAGGTGAAAACGAAACTTGTCCTGTCATCATTTCTAACAATCTTTCTCTTGACCAAGAAGCTTCTCTTCTCTCTATTCTTTTGAAAAATAGAGAAGCAATTGGGTGGTCCATTACTGATATTAAGGGAATTAGCCCTGCTATTGTCCAACATCGCATTCATTTGATTGATGAAGCCAAACCCACTCGTGATGCACAACGGAGGCTTAACCCAAAAATGAAAGATGTGGTTCGTGACGAAATTCTTAAGCTCCTCGATAACGGTATCATATACCCCATCTCCGATAGCCCATGGGTTAGCCCAATTCATGTCGTGCCTAAAAAGTCCGGACTTACTGTTATAAAAAACGACGCTAACGAACTTATTCCAACTCGTACTCAAACGGGTTGGTGTGTTTGCATTGACTATCGAAAATTAAATGCCGCAACACGTAAGGATCATTTTCCTCTTCCATTTATCGATCAAATGCTCGAACGTTTAGCCGGTCACGAATTCTATTGCTTTCTTGATGGTTATTCCGGCTATAACCAAATTCCAATCGCTCCCGAAGATCAGGAGAAAACGACTTTCACGTGTCCATTCGGTACCTTCGCTTATCGACGTATGCCATTCGGACTTTGTAACGCTCCTGCGACTTTCCAACGATGCATGGTTGGAATCTTTTCTGACATGATTGAGCGCTTTCTAGAAGTCTTTATGGACGATTTCTCTATCTTCGGCGATTCTTTTTCTCAATGTTTACATCACCTCGAGTTGGTTTTGAATCGATGTAAAGAAAAACACTTGACTTTAAATTGGGAAAAATGCCACTTTATGGTCAAACAAGGCATTGTCCTTGGACATATCATCTCAAACAAAGGCATTGAGGTAGACAAAGCGAAAATCGATGTCATCGCAAATCTACCCATTCCCAAATCTGTTAAGGACATTCGATCATTTTTAGGACACGCTGGCTTTTATCGACGCTTTGTGAAAGACTTTAGCAAAATCGCCCGTCCTTTGACGACCCTTCTTGGAAAAGACGTTCCTTTCGATTTTAACTCTGATTGTATCTCTTCTTTTGAACGTCTTAAGAGCGAACTCATTTCTGCCCCAGTCATTTGCGCACCCAATTGGGATCTTCCTTTCGAAATAATGTGCGACGCTTCAAACTTTGTCGTTGGTGCTGTCTTGGGACAACGCATCAACAAGATCCTTCATGTCATTTACTACGCGAGTATGACCTTGAACGACGCTCAACTCAACTACACAACAACTGAAAAAGAGCTTCTAGCTGTCGTTTTTGCGCTTGAAAAGTTTCGACCTTACTTGATAGGTTCACACATTACGGTCTACACTGACCATTCTGCGCTTCGATATCTCTTCGCTAAAAAGGATTCTAAATCCCGTTTGATTCGTTGGATCCTTTTACTTCAAGAATTCGACCTTACAATCAAAGACAAAAAAGGATCCGATAATGTCATAGCCGATCATTTATCTCGTCTTTCGAACGCACCATCTTCCTTGTCGATCAATGAAAACTTCCCCGATGAACAACTTCTTTCTATTTCTATCGATCCATGGTACGCTGATATAGTGAACTACTTAGTCACTAAAGAAACTCCCTCATCTTGGTCCAAATAGGACAAATGCAAATTCATGTCCCAAGTGAAATATTTCTATTGGGACGATCCATACTTGTTCAAATATTGTCCCGACCAAATCATCCGACGTTGCATTCCGGATAATGAAATAAGGAGTGTTCTTTCGTTTTGCCACGATCAAGCGTGCGGTGGACATTTCGGTCCTCGAAAAACTGTGGAAAAAGTGCTTCAGTGTGGTTTCTATTGGCCTTCTCTTTTCAAAGACTCGTTTGAATTTTGTAAAACTTGTGATCGATGTCAAATGCTTGGACGAATTTCTCGACGAGATATGATGCCTTTAAACCCCATTCTTACAATTGAAATCTTTGATATATGGGGTATCGACTTTATGGGACCTTTTCCCAATTCCTTTGGAAACTTGTATATCCTTCTCGCTGTCGATTACGTTTCAAAATGGGTCGAAGCCGTTCCTTGCAAAACCAATGACCACAGAATTGTTGTGAAATTTCTTAAAGAAAACATCTTTTCGAGGTTCGGCACACCTCGCACAATAATCAGTGATAACGGAACCCATTTTTGCAACCGTTCTTTTGAAACTTTAATAAAAAAATACTCGATAACCCACAAGTTATCCACTCCATATCATCCTCAGACTTGTGGCCAAGTTGAAGTTTCAAATCGACAAATAAAACAAATCTTGGAGAAAACTGTCAATAAAAATCGAAAAGATTGGTCTCAGAAATTGACCGACGCGCTTTGGGCTTACCGTACTGCTTTTAAAACTAACCTTGGGATGTCCCCTTTTCGTTTAGTTTACGGTAAAGCTTGCCATTTACCCGTTGAAATTGAACACAAAGCGTTGTGGGCAATAAAAAACTTAAACTTTGATCATGAAGAAGCTGGCGAAAATCGAAAATTACAACTCAACGAACTAGAAGAACTTAGGAACGACGCGTATGAAAACGAGAAAATTTACAAAGAAAGAACCAAAGTTTTTCATGACAAGTCAATCCTAAGGAAAAAGTTTTCGCCTAACCAGAAAGTTCTTTTATATGACTCGAGACTTCATTTATTCCCTGGGAAACTTAAATCAAGGTGGACCGGACCATTTGTGGTACGAACTATTTTTCCACATGGTGCCATAGAAATAGAAAACCCAAAGGATGGATCGATTTTCAAAGTCAACGGTCATCGTTTAAAACCCTTCTTGGAATTTCTCGGTTACCAAGAGGAGGAGCTCATGATCCTTCATGAGCCAAACTACGTCTAGTAAGAATGTTAACCCTCTTTTGTAAATATGTACATATTTTTCCCCGTTACACTCATTATATCATGCATCGACTGTGGGGACACAGTCAAAATTAAGTGTGGGGGGAGTCTCATTTTCATTTTTTTTAGTTTTTCATGGCATTTTTGAATTTTCATTTTCTTCAAAAAAAAAAAATCTCAAAACTCCTAAATCTCAGAAACATTTTCTTTTTACCATTTTGATTTATTTTTGAAGAAACACTATGGGATAAGTATAAGTTTTGGTTAATAAATTGAAATTTTTGAAAATTTATTTGTCTTAACAAAAATAAAAATGAAGTTTGATTACAAATAACAATGGTTTTACAAGTATATAGGAAGGTTCATTTATGTTAATTATGAAGTATGTTCTAATTGAAAATCGTTGTTTAAAAAGTGGTAAATTTAAAGTAAAGGATATAACATTTTTGTCTTCTAAGTTAAATGGTGCTAAGATGATTTATTCACTCTCATTTAAAAGTCCTCACGGTTATGCATGGGTGAATTACTTGTAATCTTTGATTATGTGCTTTCATACTCATTTAAAAGTCCTCACGGTTATGCATGTATGAAACACATACTAAAAAAAAGAACAGACTTAATAAAAACCACCTACGGTCGATAGGTGTATGCACGAAAGTGTGTACACTCGCCATGCTCTGTACTCCCCTTACGTAAGCCCGAAAGGCAGTGCATGGGTGGTATATCTGGCCTCAGTTTACCTGAGCTAGGTGTGTAATTTTTCTTGCAAATAATGAGAGAGCAAGCAATTGAAATCCTAGCACTATTTTAACTTGTTTGACCTAACTTGTTATTGAAAAGAAATGAAAATACCACTTTAATAAACTTTGATAATCAACTAAGGATCCATTTCATAATTACATTGTGTTATCAACCGAAACAACTAGCCAAACTATGGTCTATCTGTCATGACAACTTGATTTTTATTGGAAATTTTGACGAGTAAATGACTTAAATTTTCAAGACAATGACCAAAACTTGTATTTAACTTATTCATGTCAATTTAAAAATAAATCCTTCATTTGTAAATATTTCCAAAAAATTCGCATTCATCTCTTTGTAAATAAATCTTGCAATTTGTAAATATTTTCATCCTGCATTTGGATTTTGTGGGTAGTATCCGCTGAAAACCCTCACGAGACAACACTCGTCCTACTGGGGACACCCAGAGGTTTAACGGCTTGTTGCATACGCTCAATGCAATCGTGCTCCCTACGAAAACGGATTTATCTTAGTTTTCCTTTATTCGAGGACGAATAAAAAGATAAGTGTGGGGGTATTTGATGTGCACTTAATTGTGCATATATTTACATCCATATTTTATCTTTTTTTTTAAATAATCATCATATTTGGGCATTTTAACATGTTTAAAACCAAAATTCAATTATTTCCAAACCGTCATATTTTCATCATCATTCAGGGGCAAAACGGTCATTTTTGTGCATGTGTCAATGTAAGAATTTTTACTTGGACATTTTTTGATTATTTTTATAGGAATTTGGATGCATATGGAAGAGGCTTATATGAAGATACATGCATGCACAAGGAAATACAAAGGAATGAAGAGGAAATAATTCAAGTTCAAGATCATGGAGGACCCCACCCACTTACCTAACTTCCAATTAGAAGCTAAGCACATGCTAAAAGGACTTAAAGCTTCATGTACATATTAAGTGGGGGATTAGTGAATGTTAATGATTACTTGGAGGCTACACCACCTCAAGGGTATTTTGGGAAGCTCCCTAAAAAGAGAATTAGGGTTTTATGCATGTATAAATAGCCCTCTTATGTACATGAAGAGGATCATCTACTCTTTCATTTTACTTAGGAAATTAAGAAATCAAAGTGTAAGCTCAATGTTCTATGAAATAAAAATGGCTTCCAAGCCTCTTTCTTCTCTCTTTTCTACATGTTTTTCTTTGTATTATTGTTAATGTTTATTTATATGCTCTCTTTCTCTTTATGTTCATAGCTTAGATTTACATTTATGCAAGTAGTTAGTAGCTAATCTCTTTTGCTTTCTTTGCTTATTTTCTATTTTCTTTTCTTTAATGCTGAAACTTACTTGTGATGCTTCAATGCCACAAATGAGTAGCTAAGCCCCTTCAATTTAGGGGTGATGAAGCTTTCTAACTTTATGTAATTTCAACATTTTTTATGATTTATGATCTCTTTGTTTATGCTTCATGAATGTGAATTTTGATGTAAGTTTATACAAGTGGGTTTGATAGCTTATATTGCTTATGCAAATGAGCTATTCTTACTCAACATAAACACAATTTACATCAACATTTGCTAATTAATTTTTGATTATGAAATGAAAGTAAAAATGAAATTTGATGATCTATGTTACTAGTTACAATAGTAAATAGATCATACTTAAAATAGTTTTTTCTTTGGCTTCTTTTTCATGAGAATTGTAAGTGGTATAATTGTTGTATTATAGTTTGATGGTTTGAGTTATGTTAACTAATAACATAAACAAACCATACTTATGATAAATGCAATGATTATTTCACTTAATATCAAAGTTAGAGATCATAAATTATGTGTTTGTTGATTTACAAAAATTTGAGAGTGGATTTGCCTCTAAATTGTTCTTTAGTCTAATAATTTTTGAATCGCATTTTCTAGTGTTAGCCTCATTTTATTTCTAGTTAACAAATCCTCTTCGACTTTGGTATAATTTGATTGAATAGATTTTTTTTAAATCATCAATTCCCTGCGGATCGACCCGTATTCGCCACGTACTTCAAGTGTACGCCGTGCGCTTGCGGTTATTTTTTTTAATCTAAATTCGTTCGACGGTTTTCTAAACCGATAGAAATTCCGTCGACGAACACATGCATATATACCCCTATGTTTCATATAACCCTCTTCCTCTTACTAGTTAGTTTTAGCTTAGAAAATAAATCAAAGCTCTCTTTCTTTCCATGACTACTTAGCCATTTATTCTCTTATGTAATTCTTCTTTTATGCAATTTAATACATGTTCATTTTCTTTTCTTGTTTATTTCCTTTCATGTTGTAGTGTAGATCTCTTTTATTTTGTGCAAGTAGAATAGTTTTTCATTTAACTTTGCTCTCTTTTCCTTTTCTTTTTCATTCATGTTGCAAGCTACATTTGTTAATCAAATGACAGATATGATAGGCAACCCTTTCAATTTAGTGGGTAATGAAGCTCTCTAAATATGTAGCTTCAACTATTTGTTAATTCATGCTCTCTTTTTGTGCTTAATGATGATCAATGAAGTGTTTTATTTGTCGTTTTGCTTTGAATTTGATGGTCTATATTGTTGACATCAAATAGGCTATGTTTAAACAATCACTAACACAAATGCCTCTTCATCAAAATATGATTATGGCAAAAGAAAGTGATTTGAAACTAAAATTTGATGGTCTATATTTCTAATCAATAGTTAATAGGCCGTACTTAAAAAAGATTTCATTTTCATTTTCTTTGTCAAGTTTCATGAAGGTTAGTAAGTGTTTTAAGGGATGTGTTATAGTTTGATGGCTTATGTTGGCTAATCAATAGCACAAATATGCCATACTTATGATAAGCATATCAATTGAAGCACTAATGACCATAAAAGAGCGATCACGATTTCATATATGTTGAACTATGTGATCCAGAGAGTGGATTTGTTCTTTTAATTGTCATTTAACTCTTATGATTGCATCTCTTTTCTTTTATTTAGTTAGTTAATTTTCTAATTCTCTAGCTTAACTTTCACTCGACTTTGGTATAATTTGATTGAATAGAATTTTAAAATCATCAATTCCCTACGGATCGACCCGTACTCGTATACGTGCTACATTCGTACACTGTGCGCTTGCGGTATAAATTTTATTTCTAAATTCTTCAGCGAGTTTCTAATCCGATATAAATATCCATCGATTAATAAGTTTTTGGCGCCGTTGTCGGGGAATTGTTTTGATTTTAATTTTCTTTTCTTTGAATTATTTTTGTGTGTTTGTTTGCATAAAAAAACTGTGTGAATTTTGATCTCCTTTGAGCATTGCATTTTATTTAGAAAAAAATGTGTGTTGTGTGAATTTTGTTTGCATTTGTTTGTTTTGCTTGTTTCCTTTTGTTTGCATTACATTTGCATATTAAAAAAAATACACAATCAGATTTCAAAAAAAAAAAATTGTTGTTTATTGCATTTATGTTTCTACATTTACATTTTTCTATCTTCCTTTCTTAATTTATGTTTACATTTCAAAAAAAATTACACATTGCACTGTGCACAGTCACTTGTGCACAGTTTCTGTTGCCTTTCCAAACTCCACTTCTCACCATCACACTGCCTACTTCCATCAACTCATCACTTCCTGACAACAGTTCAACCCTCTTCGCAAACAAAAACAGTTATCTTCCCACCGCAACTTCATCAAACATACCATCACTTCATATACCACTGCCCACAATTCAACCCAAACAGTCAGTGCAGTTCAACAATCTACCACACTATTCTCTTCAAACATCCACCAATGCGCCATATTTCTTGCGATGTAGAACTAAACATTCAACCCACGCACTTTCAAATGCGAGCCACATCAAACAGATCTCCCACTTGACGAGCATTTCGCTTAACCTTCATTTGCAGCTTACTGAAGTAGTTTTGCAGTTGGCCAAGCTGCTTGCAATTCTTTACGTAGTTGGTAAGGCTATGTTACAAAATCTCCATCCTAAGGCGAGTGCTTCCGCTAAAGTCATTTTGGAAAATCAACAACGCAGGAGAGCAAGATGCATATCTAACAGTGGGGTCAAACTGCTTACATATCTCCAAACCTCAAGGAGTCAATGCTTCAGTCACTTTCGCATCGTATATTGGTCTATCGAACTATCGGCTATAATACCATGTTGTGTTTCATCACTCCAATGCGTCTCCATGAATGAGAGCTTCACTATCCGTAACAGCACCGTCTTAATGAAGCTTTCGATGTATCAGCGTCCCGATTGAACATCTTCCATCGCCTCCCAAAATTGATACATACATGGTCTTAGCAACACTTGCATATAACAAAAAGAATTTCCAATGTTAAGTGCCATCAATTTCACATATATTCCACGCTATGCACCATATTTCTTACGATGTAAGAGTTGACGTTCAACCCACGCACTTTTAATGTGTGTCACGCATAACATTATGGTTTATGTTCTTGTATTGGGCTGATTATAAGATACAACCTTTATTTTTTTTATCACCCGTATAAGCATAATACAATATCATACCCAATCTTATATTTTTTGAAACCATATTTCATTACCTCATCTGATACCCCCCCTTCAATCCCAGCTAGGGTTAGGGTTTGCTATTTTGCTCCCAATTTGTTGTCGATACTTTAAATCTTTAGATATGTGCTTTAATCTTCAAATTCTTGCTCCAAGCATTATTTTGCTGATATGTTGAACATTAATTGAGCATTGCAACTCGTTTTGAGATGATGATGACATCAATAATTTTGACTTGAATTTTGACACTCCAAAATCTGGTTTTTGCTTTGGTTTCGCATATATATCTACTCTTTGATGGAGATCTAGAACTGAATTTTGGTTTTGTAACTTGTTGGTTAATCACTGCTTGTTTCATCAATTTTCACTTCATGTTTCAATAGAATGAAGTCCTTCTTTGATAAACACATCGTGATATATCTGCTCTCAAGGAAAGTTGCAGCTACGTGATTTACATTGAGATTTCCTTTTATGACTTGTTCTCTGACAAAGTACAAATCCAATTTCATTTGTTTTATTCTTGAGTGTAATACTTGGTTGGTTGTAAGTGCAATTGTACTCATGTTGTCACACCAGATTGTAGCTTTGTTATGTGTTTTGATTCTTAGTTCACTTAACAGTGACTCAATCCACATAATTTCTACAATACAACTAGCAACATTTCTGTATTCTGCTTCTATACTAGATCTACAAATTGCTGCTTGTTTCTTCGAACACCATTAAATTGGATTAGGACCTAGAAATATGCAATAACCTATTGTAGAATGCCCGTCATGCATATCTTTTGCGCAATATGTATTTACATAGGTTGTAATATTGATTGACTTGCATGATTGTAGAGTTAGCCCATGATTTAGTGTCCCTCTTAGATATCTCAAAATTCTTTTAACAGTTTTCTAATGTTTATTTAACAGCCTTTGCGTGAATTCACTTTCCTTATTCATGTTGAATGAAATTTCTGGTATGGTGATAGTTGCATTTGTGGTGCTCCTAATATGCTCCTATATTGCTTATCATTTGTAATTGGCTCTCCTTTATTTTTTTATAGGTTTAGATTACTAATTACAGAAGTAGGTAGTACATTCGCATGTTGCGCAAAATTTTAATTAATTTACACTAAATCCAAAACTATAGCGGAATACCAAATCGCATAAGCAACCAAAAGAAGGATCTAGCTTGTCAATTAATAATCAACTGCCAACTCAATGAAAAATAATCACCAAACAAAGAAAAACAAAAGAGTAGAGAACATAAAGATATGCGGTTCAGCTTAATCGCCAAACAAAGAAAAACAAAAGAGTAGAGAACATAAAGATAGGTGGTTCAGCCAGATTGCCTATGTCCACGCATCAAACAACTATTCTTTATTTTACTTAAAAAAGAGAGGTACAAGAGAGAGATTACAAAATTATAGTTAGCGAAGTGGAGAGACTAACATATAATTACAAATTGAATAACCAATTTTTCAAAGACTTGTTTGAGCTCAAAACCTCTAATTTGATTCGACTACATAAATTTGGGTTTATTGAAGAAGAGGATAATAGTGGATACTCTTTCACACACACACATATGAAGATGAATTTCCATCATTTAAATTGGCTTGAGAATGAAGGATTACTTAGAGATAAGTAATTAATTACCCAATTGTCCTGAAACCTTTCAAAATATCCTTGATTTTATTTCTAAGCAAATGGATAATGATAATCTTGATTTCCATAATTTAGCTCAATTGATTGAATCTCCATATATAAATTTTTCTATCTCCATAAAACAAATATTTTGGCTAATTAATTGATTAGCTAATTATTTAGTTTTCTTTCCTCAAAAGCAATCACACACAACTTTTCTCCTTTTCTTTCCTCCTATAACCGAATTAATTGATAAGACCAATTAGTTAAATTCTTTTCTTCTTTATAAAAAATTTGAATCACCCAAATTTAACACTCCACCTTAATTTAAATATAACAATCTCTCTTCAGCATAACATCTTAACAAATTGTTGGGTCTATGTCACATGGTGTCAAACTCAAGATGAACAAGTTTGGGCATAGTCGTCCAAATAGAACTTCAAAATCTTTCCCAAGCATAAGAAAGATATTATGCACATCAAGAAAAAAAATTCATATAAGAAAATACCAAAATTCATCAACAAATCTGATGTTGGAGACAATTAACAAGAAATCTTGTCAACACCACAAAGTAGAGTTTTTTGGACAAGGTCAATTCCTTGTGGTTTCTCTTAGAAGAGTTGAGAAGGATGGAATGTGTATATTTACTTTGGTATCCTTTTGAAACAGGTTGTTGTAGTGAAAACTTGCTTAAGCCGACCTTTCGACTTAGTCAATACGTGATTTCCTTTCCTTATTAACCTTATGATTTTGTTAAGGTAACTAGGTTTTACCTTCGAAAGCTCCCCTTTTGAATTAGAAGCAGACTCCAAATAGGCGGTCTACGAAATCACTAAATGAAGATTGACTTAGAGGGTTTTGACCCTGACAAGTGCTTAAGTTTTTTAGTGACTTGTACTTTCGTCAAATATCTGGCGTAAAGTTTTTGACCTTGTCGAAAGCTGTGGACTTAAATGTCTTTGGTTTGGATTAGTAATCTTAGGTTAATGAAAATTTGAAATATGTTTTGACCTCGTCGAAAGCGGATCCTTATGTTTCTTGTGTCAATCGAAGGTTTACGTGGATTATGTTTGGGTTTTGACCTTGTCGAAAGTGGTAGCCTAGGGGAAGCTAGCTTGAAACATTTAATATGAAGTTATTTGAATATGCAAGGTTCCGACTATGTCGGAAGGGTCCTTGCAGTATAGGCAACACCTGAAACACAATATTAAACCTTATAAAAGCTTTAATAAACCGTAAAGTAATCTGTAAAGTTGGCAACTTCCCTTTCGCAAGCTAAAGATGATTTTATTACTCAAAATCCCCAAATCAATTTAGAAATTAGGGTTTATAGATCTTTTCATTAAGAAAATATAAGTTTTGAATGGAAAAATTCGGATCCCCTAAGTCTGACCCCTTGGGCCTTATTTATAGATGCGGGTCAGCTCCATTCAACCCTGATGCTTTCGACTGGGTCAAAAGGTGGCTGACAAATTTAATCTAGGACGCTTCCTCCTTTGTCGAAAGGAAAGGCCATGCTTCCCTTCTTTGTGTTGCCTCATAAGATCTTTCGACTCTATCGATAGGCTATGTTTAATGGCATCAATGTTGTTGAATTATTGATGGTTTCGACATTGGTGGTTGTTTCTAAACTCTTGTTTGTGACTTATTACGGAACCTCGCTGGACAATAATGGCTTCGACGGGTTCGAAAGGCTTGGTATAGCTTTCGAAAGTGTTGTTCAAGACGATGCATGCCTTTGAGTGATTTTATGAAGGCGAAACCTTTGATTTCGAAAGGTTTGGCACATATACAAAGAGTTGTTGCTATTCATTGTCTTCTAAAGGTTTTGCTTTAAGTCATTCGAAAGTTCTTCACGCATATGAAAATACCTAGTCGAAAGGTGATTACTGGAGTCGGAAGGGTGCTTTCGACTCCTTTGACTCCTTCAAAAGGTAAGAACCATCCGGATCTTGATTGTAGCATCCTATCGACATCTTCGAAAGGTTCTGAAGCTTTTGGAATTTAGCTATAGCAACCCTTCGACCTTTCGGAAGGTCTAGCTGGAACTTTATTCCTTTTTTATTCTTTGCCTTTTGCTCAAGCAGGTTTCGACTAAGTTGAAAGGAATTTTTGGTAGTAATATTTACCCCCTTGCAAAGGGATGCGTTTGACTTTTCAAGTCAACCGTGGCGAAACCTAGAAATTTCCCAAATAAATTTGGGTCATCTATTTAAACCTGATCTAACAACTCGTAGCTCCTGATGACTTTTATAATAAGTATGGTCTTTCTTTCTTCTTCCACATTTATCTATAATTGAATTTTCAAGTACAAGAATAGACTCCTAAAATTCTCAAATCGTCTTTTTCTCCAATCAATGAAGAAATCAAATCTAATAGTAAGTTAAAGATTACTTCTAATGTTTTTTTGTTCTTCAGTAAATTTCACCCTCTTGGATCTTATAATTGGAATTTTAATTTAGAAATGTTTGAATTTATATTTTCTGAATGTAAGTTTGATTCAATTTACTGTGAGTCGTTTAAGTTTTATGATTCAAATTCTCCAAGATAATTTCTGATTCAGTCTCATGAATTGAAGAGATTTATTTCTCGTTTCAAACTCGATTTCAGCGTTTTTGATTGCTATTATTCTTTAGCAAATTCAAATTTTTGTTTTTAATTTAATTTTTTTATACTCTGGAAATTGAAGATGGATTATTCGTTTTGAAATCCATTCTCTTA
This sequence comes from Allium cepa, assembly GCA_030765085.1. Taxonomy (NCBI): domain Eukaryota; kingdom Viridiplantae; phylum Streptophyta; class Magnoliopsida; order Asparagales; family Amaryllidaceae; genus Allium; species Allium cepa. The sequence goes on from CM060938.1 coordinate 705,301,822, forward strand.
ATGGGTTTGGTTTACTTGTTTAATAATTTTTTGAAATCCTAGATTTGCATTTGGGTCTGCGGAAGACAAAAACTTCTATTTTCTTCAGCCGAAAGTTTCGAGTGGTACAGATGAAAAATTAGCGCCACTTATTTACCTTTCTATCCCTTCGAAAGGGGTCTAAGGCAGCAACATTGATTTTGCTTTCTTAGCCCCTTTCAATGGGTCGAAAGTATGGTAGTGCTAATCCGATCAACCGTGGCGAAAGGTTATGTAGTGGAGCAGAATACAGTCGCCTCTTTCAAAAGCAAAACATTTTGACTTTGTCAAAACCTTTGTGCTATTTGAAATCCTTCCTCTTTAGTATTATTTTGAAACCATGATGCCGCTTCGACCTTTTCGAAACCTTTTGCATCTAATGAGTCAAAACCTTCTAAAATCATCTTTCCCCAGCATTGTCAAAACATTTTAAGTACTCATGATTTTTCTTCGGACCTTTCAACTTAATGAGTATATAAGGTTACGACGACATTTGTATATCCCTCAGAAAAGCCAAGTCGTAGATTTTGACAATGTCGAAGGGTCTTATTATCTTGTTTATGGAATACAAGTTGCGTATACTTTACTTAAAGTTTTAAGTTAGCTTTAACTATTTGCTTTTAACAATCGGGTTCTGTATTAAGCTTTTGACATTGTTGAAGAGTGTCGATAGGATATATAGTCCAACCCTAGCTTTCCAACTTGTCGAAATGAATGCTCATATGTAAGCTTTTGACATTGTCGAAAAGTGTCTATTATAGGTTAACCTTTCTTCCCCTTTCAACTTAGTAGAAGGCTTTATATATTTGATTTTTTACTTTAACATTCATCCAAAAATTTGAAGTTCTATATTTGGTATTGTGTTTAAGTCACTTCAGTAAGTTTTGACTAATTCTTAAAAATACTAAGTTTATAATAGGATGGGAATGAAACGTTTTCACCTGGCAGAACCATGAGCTCTCTGAAGAAGCTTGAAGCCATTTCAAAGCTCTTCCTAATATCCACACAGGATGAAGTAGATGACATCCTTATGGACTATGGAATCTCTGGTGTGGAAGCTATCCCACCCTAAGAATATGATACAATCAACAACCTTCCAAAAGGGTTCTTTGCCTATATTGCCATCCATATATGGCACGGGGGATTCCTCCTTTTTCGGAGTTCCTATCCAAATTTTTTTATTATCTCTAGATTGCTCCAATTCAGCCATCCCTAAATATCTATGCCTACGTACTGTCTTTGGAGCTAATGGCATTAGAGTCAGTATTCCTTCTCTAAACGCTGAAGTCTTGAATTACTTGGTCAGACTATGTAACATCCAGTATTTGGAGGCCAAAAGCTCCTGGAATTACAATGGCGTATCATAGACTTTGGAGGCTCCTGTAAAATCATTTGCATTTAGTAGAGTTCACTTATAACAACAGTTATCAAGCTAGTATCGACATGGCACCGCATGAAGCTTTATATGGCCGTATGTCCAGGTCACCAGAATGTCTGATCGAAATTGTAGATCGATTAATACTTGGTCTCGATATGATATGAGTAGCTTCATAGAAGGTCAATATGGTTAGAAAGAAGCTAAAGGCAGCCAAAAGAAGATAAAAAAAAGTTATGTAGACCAAAGGCATAGAAACTTGGAATTCTTAGTTGAAGATTCATTCTTTTTGTAAGTCTCTTTGATGAGAGGAGTGGTGAGATTAGGAAGAGCTGGGAAGTTAGCACCTTGATATGTTGGACTATTCCCCATTGTTGAATGAATCAGCCCACTAGCTTATCAAGTGCAATTACCAGAAATGTTGGAAGGAGTGCATAGTGTTTTTCATATATCTCATTTAAGGAAACATGTGCATGACCTATATCATATCATAGAAACAGCTACTCAGGAAGACTTGGAGGTGGAACCGAATTAGGCAATTATTATAGGACCTGTTTGAATCATTGATCGTGAAGAGAAATGATTAAGGAGGAAGAAAGTAAGGTTAGTCAAAGCTCAATGGAGTGAAGATGTTGAGAATTGCACTTGGGAAATGGAGGATAGGAAGAAAAAGGCGTATCCTGAGCTTAGAAATGAAGAATGAACTGTAAAGATCATATGTTGTAGTGTACTCACCACTTATGGTGTAGTCACTTATCCATATTTTTGTATATATTCATTATATCGAATATATTACCTGCTGAGCTATTTCATTCTTATCTTAATTTCGACGATGAAATTCTTCTAAGGATAAGAGTCTATAATGATCCATAAATATATCATTTTGAATAAATGATCGTTTAGCTTTCTCAATATAACAATAATTTTGTAAATATTAATTTATATGATTTTGTGTATAAAATATGATCATTTTAATTAGTTAAGAATGATAAGAAAATTTATATTTAGAATTTGTTTACAAAAATATGCATATTAAACTAAAAGAGAAAATATGACCGAAAATCGAAATCGGGATTTATGATGATACAACGTGTGGAAGTTACGCACCGTTGTAGGAATATGTAACATACGCATACACATGTATAGTGCATACATGAGAACATGCACATAAACATATATATGCAAAAGTAATTAAGAATGGAAGTATATTATAAAATATATAATATATTTTAAGATTTCTTTCTCCTTAAGCATACATAAATTAACATATGCATATATAAGATGATGGAAATAATGGCCCCATGGAGGAGGGATGTTTTCCTAGCCTAGGGAGAGGGGAAATGTGATGGCGAAGCCATATAATACCCTACCCTCTTCTCTTCATTTTCATTCATGTTATTTTTCATATTTTCTAAGCTTTGTCTTCCATTTTAATAGCTTCCATCCTTAGAGAAATAACGTCAAAATTTATTTCCAAAATAATTTGAATTATAATTTGTAGTTATAAATACTGAAGCGCCTCAAAACAATTCCAAAACTCCATTTTTTCTCCTTGTTCTTCACAGCCTCCAACCCACTTCATCATTAGGCCGAGAACCCCTTGCTCTACCCTACGTTATGCACCCCAAGCCATCTCAAGTCTTTATTGAGGCATCTAGGAGCTAAAATCGAAAGAATAGTGAGCTATGGAAACCGAGTAGCGGAGTTATAGCGAATTTTTAATTAATCGTTTAAAACTCAAGGTTAGAACTCCTAAACTATTGTATTATATTTGGATGATGATATGATGTTTGCAATGGATGTTTAATAAGCTTTGATCATAAAGTTTGGTTGTTTCATATGAATATCGAATATATATATATGCAAGTCACGGAAATACATGTCTACAAGCACAAAGGAAATCACTTTCTTATATATTAATTAATTTGTGTATATGAAAGGTTAAATCGCTCTAAAGAGGTTAAAAATGAGTTTGAAATGTTTTATAAACATATAAAAGTATTTTTGTGAAGTTTGAATGAGAATTGAAAATTCAGTCAAAAATAGGCGAGTCGCGTAACGGTAGTTCGCGATTTCACGCCACAAAAGTCAAACAAGTGTGAAAGTTGGAGTTACTTGGAATTCTTCAATATAAGAATTTTACGAACTATTATATCCATGTTTTTCCAACATAGTAATAAAATCGATATTTCGATAAGTAAATTTTGAAATATGAGCACAACAAGTTTGGAAAAATCGCGGTTTTATAGATCGAAATCCAAAATTGAAAATCTTTGAAAGTAATTTTTTTAAAGTATGAAATAAAACTTAGAAATGTTTTAAAAGTAATTTGAGTAATAAAAATGAATTTTCAAATAATAAAAAGTCATTTTGATCAATATAGCTTAAAAAGCACTTTACGCAGCACCTTTTTCAGCACTTTTGTATAACTTTTGAAATATAGTTTTAAACTTAACATTTTCTTTGTAATTATTTTATAAATGTAAATTATTAATAAAGTGTTTTAAAGATGATTTGAAGGATTTTTGGAATGATTAAAGATTTAGAGTCGATCAAATAACTTGATCGCCTTATGGGTGTCAAAGAGATAATGTCTAGGCTTGAGTTGGAAAACGAGTTTCCAGCTCTCCCTGGTTACCCGGACTGGCCCAATGGAGGGGATAGTGAATTTGGTTTACTCGAATCAATATCTTCATAAGTAAAAAATGAAACGATTTCGAATTTATTCCTAGTAAAAAGGAGTTTAAAAGTTACCAAGGGATTTTATAAGAGGGGTTTAATATCCCAATATATACCGAAAAGAATGTTTTAGAAATGTATATTTCCAAAAGAGATTTTTGACAAAAGAACTTAATAAATTAAAGAATGATTTTCTATTCACTTGACCTCTTTTATCGATGATTGGTTGTGTCGAATCGGGATCGAATTAGGATAATTCCTGTCTGAAGACCACTTTAAGCCAATTTACATATCAAACTGAAGAAATGAAGATAATAGTGGAAGTTAGAATATGGGGCTACTTGTTACTGACCCTCGAGGAATTTCCTATATCATTATGTGGCAGTAATTCTTCTTTTAAGATCTTCGATGTAAGGACCTCTCGCTAGGAATCCTAGGGTGAATTCCCAATAGGATGTGGTGGGAGAGTATCGTTGGTTTCGTTCAGTCCTATAATGAACTTTTATGGACGAATGTCTAGCATTGCATTTCAAGTTACATAAGTGATGTCTACAAATGTATTGACTGTTTGGTGGCAGAAAAGGCAATTTCTCTTAGCTTAACATTTTTTCCTAAGACGTATGAGCTCAGTTGTTATACATTTGTAGAGATCAGTTGTGTGACTATGGAACCGTGGTATGGCATTCGAAGAAAGATGATTTGCTATGTGAAAGGTAATCATTACCTCAAGTCTCACACTTGGAAATGACCAAAATATGGAAGATGCAACAATGCTTTGTGGTTCGCAATCATTAGAGTATGCTCATCCCCTTTAAGATATATTTCTATCCGCTTTGGCGATCGGGTTTAGATTAATGTTGTGTAAGCTAAGAGACGTCTCGAATATGTCGGTAACGATCGGGATGATGACATATTCGGTATTATCTAGTCAGAAAGGTAGGCTGGTCTTGTGCTGGTAGAGGTGCAAATGTTCTACTGAACTCGGTACATTCCTCTAGAGATGTATTGCCGAGAGGTAGTCCCTTCACCTGGTCATTTGTATTTATACCCATTCTCTAATGAGAGCCCGTACTATTTTATATGTAGAAAGACTTGTATTAACAAGTGGTATGCTGGAATTTAATAATGTAACAATTTTGGGTAAGATTAATAGGTATTCTTGTAAATGTTTTCAAAGAGTTTTTATAAATAATATCCATATTTCTACGTAACAAAGATTTGGTTATCATAAGGTAAAAACATGTCCGTGTTTATGTGCGGCATGGTCTTATGAGATACCTTTTTGTTTTCAAACATCGTATTTTGAGTTCTCATGCCAGTCCTCTGACCGACCCTTAGTTTATTTAGTTTTCCCTTTAAACTCTGGGTGCCTAATTTTTTCTAGGCAGCCAAGTAGCCAGGATTCCGTTTTGGAGTATCTTGGGGAAAGCGTGCTGGAAGAGATTTTTGGAGCACGGAGGTGGAGCACCCGATGTGGATATCTATCTATCAATTTATTTTTTCGTTGTGTCTATAGTAATACCATTAAGTGTGGAAGCATGAAGTTATAATTGTTCCTAGATCGGTTAGTTCATACCAAAACTCTGATGTACCCTAATAAGAGTGGTTGTACGTACTATCTGTTTTAACGTAATGTGAGAATTTGTGTTTTTATCTTTTACCTTTACTTTACTTTACCATTGAAAATCTGCCTCCCGGCACTTGGATTTACGGCATATGAATAACGTGGATGTATTATGTCGATTTTTTGAGAGTCGAGGAGACGGGTCTTCACACAGATAATGTTTTTCTATAATCATCAAGGGATGGTGGAAATTTAACAATCGCAGAATGCCAATGGAGGACATGAGTGTTTTTGTATCGACGAATGGAGATTTTTAGTAGTGATCATGAAAAAGTTTAGTGACTTGGAGTGGCCATGGCGGTGAGATGAATGTTTTCTATTCATTGGTGAAATTCCATGGATTTAGGAGTTTAGAGGGGGAGCGGTGGTGCTGGGAGCAACCACGGAACAAGGTGAAGGTTGGAGGACTAGTCAGGGAAATTCCAGTGGTTGGAGGGCCATGGTCGAGCTCAATTTAGAGTTTAAGTAAGTTTGATTATTGGGTTTGGGTTTTTATCGTGGGCGGTCAACAGGGAGCATTGAGTTCATTACGGATGGGGGTGGCGGTCACGACAGCAGTGGCGGTCACAATGGTAGTGACGGTAGAGGTTGGAAGTGGATGGAGGGTTGGCGATTAATGGATGAACAAGATGGGTGTTTGGGAAGGGTTGGGTTGTGAAGTGGGCAGAGTTAAATATGATTTAGTCAATTAAATTAGTAGTTTAAATGGTTGTGTCTGAAAATGAATAACTTACACGTTTTAGATCTGTTTAACCCACGGTCACTTGGACCAGACTTGCATTGATGAGTACAACACTTCAATATAAATTATTGATAATCTTAGTGAAGTATAATTTGATGATAAATTACTAGTGGTGGAAATTAATTACGTAGTTAAATAATTTCATTTCAGCACTGATATCTGTTAGTAGGATAAAACGCCATTTTGTTATATTTAAATTAAGTGGATTATATTGTGCATTTATTTAGCAGAATAAATCACCGTTCTGTTATTTTTTTAGTTTGGACGTTTAATTGCATGCCAGTTGACTTGGATAAATGATGTGTCAATTTTTAGTTGATTAATATGGGTTTTATTTGCATATACTTATGTAAATGGCAGAAATGGCTTAGAATGTTGAACTGAAAATATGCGGTAACTTGTTTAAGTGCCATTGTGATCGCTAAGCCACTCTCAAAATTTGAAAAGAATTAGATTTAAATTTACTTTAACTTTATAACATTTTGCAGTAAAGTGTTTTCTTTATTTAAATAGGTAAGTTAATATTATTCGAATTATAATGTTTTAAAGTTAATTAATTATTTTATTAACGGTATTTTACAATTAATAAATTATTTTATTAAAGTTATTTTAAATATAATAATTTATTTTATTAATAATATTTAAGTTAATTAGTTATTTTGACGATGTTTTTGAAATTTACTAATCATTAAATAAATAGCGTTTAAGTTAATAAATTTCCTTAAAAATGGTGTGTAACTTAATTTAATAATGTGCTTGGATAATAATACTTTTTATAAAAGGTTATGCTATATGAAAAGGTAAAACGAGGCCTCAAGTCTCATAATTAGGACTAATTAAAATAAGGTGCTAACCATAAAATCTACTAGAAAGCAGAAGTATGAAAGAAGGTAACAAAATTGAAGTTTTGTTGAAGACATAGGCAAAGTCATCATGAAAGACTAAAAAAGGATGTTTTGAAAGACCAACTAGTTATACGGTGCAAAGGCCTTCGACTCTGATGAAAACAAATAGAACCTTCCCCCACAACCAACTTTTCGACACAGATGAGAAAGCAATGATGACTTCAGAACCCCTTACGAAAGCAATCAATAGTGTTCCCTCAACTACACATCAAATCTTTCAAAGTGATGTGCACGTAAATGTGCATATTTTTACCACCATATTTATTCTATTTAAATTAAATAAATGATCATATGGGGTATTTTAACTTGTTTTAACCAAAATCTATATTAATTCCAAATTGTCACATATTCATCTTCATATAGGGGAAAAGGGTCATTTGTGTGCAAATATTTCTTTGAGAAAAATTAATTGAAAATTTATATATATTTGTGTAGGAATTTGCTCTCAAATAGGAGTGGTTTCATGAAGACACATGCATGCACAACATGAATAGAAAGGAATGAAGATGGAAATAATTCAAAGTGGAGATCATGGAGGACCCCACCTACCCACCTACACTTCTGTACAAATTAGAGGCTAATGCACATGCTTATGGAATTAATGGCTTCATGTACACTTAAATGATGATTAGTAGAAGCTAATGATTACTTGACCTCCACACTTTCTCGAGGGTAGTTTGGTCATTCCCCAAATTGTGGATTAGGGTTTCATGCTTGTATAAATAACCCCTTATGTTTCATGTAACCCTCATCTTCCTCTTACTTAGTCTTTTTTTAGTTAGTTTTAGGCTCAAAATAAAACCAAGCTCTCTTCTTTCTTTCATGGCTACTTAGCCATTTCTATTTTATGTATTTTTTCTTTTCTAATGTAACTTCAATACATGTTCTTTTCCTTTTCATGCTTATTTACTTTCATGTTGTAGTGTAGATTTATTTTTCCATGCAAGTAGTATAGTTTTTATATTTACTGTGCTCTCTTTTTCCTTTTCTTTTTCTTTCATGTTGCAAGCTATATTTGTTGTTTTGATAACAAATATGAGAGGCTAATCCCTTCAATTTAGGGGTAATGAAGCATCTAATCATATAAATTCAACATTTTGATAATTATAGCTCTATTTTTGTGCTTAATGACAATGCTTGAAGTTGTTTAATTTATCGTTTTTGTTTTGAATTTGATAGCCTATATTGTTGACACCAAATAGGCTATGCTTAAACAATCACTAACACAAATGCCTCTTCATCACAATATGATTATGGCATTAAAAAGTGATTTGAAATTCAAATTTGATGGTCTATATTTCTAATTAATAGTTAATAGGCCATACTTAAAATAGATTTCATTTTCAACTTTGTTGTCGTTTTCATGAATTATATTAAGTGGTTTAAAGGTTGTGTTATAGTTTGATGGCTTATGTTGAGCTAATTAATAGCACAAATGAGCCATACTTATGATAAACACTTCATTTAAACTCATTTATGACCAAAAAAGAGATCATAATTTCATTAATCATTGAATTATATGATCTAGAGAGTGGATTTATCTCTAAATTGTCATTTAACTCTCATATTTTTATCTATTTTTCTTTTTCTAGTTTTTGTTAGTTTCTTACATTTCTAGCTAATCACACTCTTCAATTTTAGTTTAATTTGATTGAATACAATTTTAAGTTCATCGATTCCCTACGGATCAACCCGTATTCGCCGCGTGCTACATTCGTACACCGTGCGCTTGGGTTATTTTAATTTTGAAATTTTTCTACGGTTTTCTAATTCGATAGAAATTCCGTCGATTAACAAGTTTTTGACGTCGTTGCCGAGGAATTTGTTTAATTTTTTTTTCTACTCTTCGAATCATTTTCTTTTGATTATATTGTGTGTTTGTTTTATGTGTTGAAAAAAAAAATTTGTTGTGTGTGTTTGATTTATGCTTGCATTTGTTTGTGTCTTTGTAGTTTTTCGTTTTGCATTTCTACTTCCGTTTAAAAAAACATACAAAATTTCAAAACAAAAAAAAAATATTTTATTTCCTATTCATTTTCTTTACAATTTACAGTTCAATTCCTTTTTTTCCCTCAATATTTACAAAAAAAAACACAGTTCACTGTTCATTTCACTGTGCAGTGCCATCTAACCCTCTATGTTACTCCCTTGAATTTCTCTGCAACCATTTTCACTTCTACTAACTTGCACATCCTTTCTACAACCATCAACTAGTTAACCACTCATTAAAAATTCCTGAAAAATTCACCATACACACCAGATAATCAACAGCCTCTACCAAGTTCACCCACAGCCGAACTAACAGCAACCCTCGCCATCATCAAATACAGTCTTACGTCCATCCTTAATCGCTGCCTGCACAAAATTCTAACCAAACAGCCACCTCAAAGCTGCTGCATCAACCTGTCTTTCTACTTTCATATTCACTGCTTCCACAAGTGCCTGCACCTTCATCACATCAACTCATCCACCACCCCCCGCTTCAGCATCACAACACAGCAACCCTTCCATTCAACTACAGTCCATCATCATAACAAAACAACCACTGCACATACCATCTATTTCAATTGCCTCCATCAACAACTTCTCAAAAACTACAACCACCCACTGTCTCGTACTCCACGACTACAACAGGAAGTCGCTGACCACCTAACATACCACTTCACCATTTCCGTGCAAACTTCACAAACGACTGCTGCTTCCATCCATTTGCTCCACAAATCCATTTCTTGCACCATACCTTACTATCAAACATCTCCCCTCATTTCTCACCAGCCAACCACTCCCACATCCTCTTGATCACCATCTCCACCTCCTATAACAGACTACTACACTTACCATTCCGATCACTTCCACAACCACTGACAAAAAACTCCAGATTCCAAGACGCAAGGATGCGACCTCCACCTGAGCTTCACCTAAATTCACTACTACTTTCCTCAGCACATTGCAACTGCTCATAACCAAGCATTCACCATCCTAAACAACTCGCCTTCCACAACCAAAATTCTCACTTCCTGATCAATCGCCGAACAAGTTTCTGGTGGCAAGCATCGAACAAGCACACTCGTACTCCTGCTACCCAAATCCGCATTCACCCAAATCAAACACTGAGAATTCAAACCGTCAATCGTTCTAAAAACACGGTCGAATTGATTCTGAAATCGGATTTGGGAATTTTTCGATGTTAATTTTTTTCTTTCTGTTGGTTTTGTGATGTTGATTTTCATTTTAGGATAGTGGCTTGCAGGTTTGGGTTCGTGGCTTGCAAGTCCATTGGAGAGTTAAAAAAACGTGTTTGGGCCAGGCTTGGCTTGTTTTGTGAATTTTGTTTGAAATTTCGTTTGTAAATTTGTTTTATTATTTTGTTTTGTTTCTTAAAAAAAGAAAAAGAAAAGGAAGTCCATCCTTTGTAAAAAAAAGTTTGTTTTCTCTCAGTTTTGTTTTGTTTCATCCTTTAAATATATATATATATATGTAGTTTTAAATTAATTTTTTTTGTTTTTCATTTATTTTAGTTTCTTCTTTGATATAAAAAACTGTATATATATATCTTGTTTTTATGTTGCAAAAGCAAAAAAGAAAAGGAGCTGCTTGCAAAAAATAATTTCTTTTGCTTTGCTTGCCAAAAAAATAATAATCTGCTTGCTTGCTATATCTATTGTTTTTATTTTCCTTCCATTATTGTTTGCTTGCATTTAAAAAAAAATTCAAAAACCAAAAACAAAACAAAAATCCATTAGTAGTTGCATTGTTAAGAAATTTCTGCTTTGCATTTCATCTTAGATTTTGATTAATAATAACGGTTAGAAATCAATAACACCTAATTGTATATTGACAAGTTGTCTTCTTTGAAAAATTTAAATTCTTGGTGTCTAGCCTATGGCAGAGCTATATTCAGTTATAAATATTATGGCGAGTCGTAAATATTATACTGAATTGTTTCTCTGAAAGTACTTAAACCTTCGACTGCATTGCTACGGTGATTCGTGGTGCACCGATAAATCATGTCTGTTACCTGGCTGGGGGCTATCTTGTTTATCTAAGACAATGTCTAAGTATACAATTTTGGGTTAACTTAAGATAAATCATTTGTAATTAACCCTTGCATACATTCAGTTGCATTAGTGCATGCATATTTTAAAAAAAAACTAAAAAAGAAAATTTCAAAAATCCAAAAATAAAAAATGTAAATATTCCTTTTACTTTTCTTTGAAATTTTTAAATCCTTTACCTTTGAAATTTCAAAATTAAAAAAAAATTGAAAAACAAAAATCCAAAAAAATATATAAAACCTTCTTTTAAAAAAAAGCCAAAAAAATATGAAAATTCAAAAACAAAACGAAAATCAATTTTCCATTTTGAAAAATAAATTCTATCTGTAAATATTTTTCTTTGTAAACAAAACCAAAAAAATCTTGAAAATGTCCGAATTTCCATATTCACTTGAATTTTATAATAGTTGTGAAAATCAATACAATCCATATAATTTCACTTCAAATTTGTATGGATATTTTAACGACAATTATTCTTTAAATGATTCGAATTTTGGACAACAAACTTTTCAAAACGATAACCAACCCTCAAATCTCGAAAATAGCATTTCATCTTTACTTGAAATCTCTACACAACAAAATCAAATGATAAATGATTTGTGTAACTTGTATTTCTGCGATAACTCGAGTCAAAGTTTTCAAGGATTTCAAAATTTGAATTCAATTCAAAATTCAAAAGATTTCGAGTAGAGCCCATGCCAATTCAATTTTGAGCTTCAAAATGGATTTCGAAATCAAAACGAAAATGTGAACCAATTTTCAAATAATTTTGGCAATGGAAACAGTTTCAATAAAGATACGATTGAAAACTTTGGTTATCAACAAATTAAAAATGAATATTTTCAAATTAACAATCATGAATTTGATTCTGTTGACCAAATGGAAAAAGATAACGGGGATTTATTACTTGAAAAATACAAAGCTTTTCGTGGATATCATAATCAAATCTCAACTTGCGAAGAATCAAATAATAATCTACCGTTTATCGAAATTGACAATTCTTGTTCTCAACGAGTCCAAACCGAATATTTTCAAGTTAATCATTACAAATTTGACTTTGTTGAGCAAATAAATAAAATTTACGATGATCACACAAATTCGTTGTTTGAAACATATATGAAACAATGCGATAAACAAAATCAAATCCCAACATGTGACATCTTTTACCCAAATCGATGATTTTCAAACAACTTTTGAAACTGAAAATAACAATCTTAATGAAGTTTTTGAAAACACGGTAATTGAGTTGGATTTCAATTCTTTTGAGGGTGTGGAACCAAATGTAAAATTCGATCTTTCTTTTCTCGATTTCAAAAATTTGGATACAACAACTGTAACGACCCATAAAATTTTAGCAATTTTTAATTGGTATTTAACGTATTGAATTGGATTTTGAGAAATTATTAATAATAAAATTTTGAAAAAAAAAGAAAATATGTTATGTATATTAATGATTTGTAGTACGAGCTGTGTACATATATTTTAAAGTTTGGTTGTGGTTATACCTATAAGATCTAGTACAAAAACTTTATAAACTATTATTTATACTATAATATAAGTTAAGTTTGATGTAAATTTGGTAGCATAGTTCATTTCTATTGGGTATAAATATCAATAGCGTGGGTAATAAATTTACGGTCTCCTTTTGCTTTTCAGCAAGGTGTGTAAATTTTAAGTATGTTGAGTACGTTCCATATATAGTTATTTTGGAAAACCACTGTATATGTATGATGGTCTATTTGAAGTGTATATATAGTAAAGCGTATTTATACCAAGTTTTATTTAATTTATATGTGTTATAATAGCTATATATATATGATAGTCTTGATACTAGTATATAGTTTTACTGAAGTTTGATTTCTAGTCATGTTAAATATATATATATATTTGATTTTGGGTTTTTGTGTCACCATTTCCAGTTTATTTTAGTGCATATTTAGTATATCTATACATATGTCGTCAGCTATAAATACGATAGTTAAGGGTTTCATATATCATATGAACCAAAGAAGAAGAGAAGTATATACTATATTTAACTACATATATGAAGTATATGTTTTAAGGGTTGATTTAAGGTCTGCATTAAAAAAAGTAGTTGTGATTACCATTATTTCATATTGTACCTTCTATATTCCTGATTCATTCATTTTAATTGTGGGTTTTTCTTTTCTCTCTCTTTTCTTATAAATAATTGTACGCATTCATCTCTTTCCCTTTCTTATATTTTGTCCCTTCATCATCTTTTAGCCGTTAATTTTGTTTCGAAAATCAAGAAAATTTGTATACGTTTTATTCTTTTTGAACGTTTAATAATAAAGATAAATCTGCATAGTATAATCAGATATGAATTGAGATCTAGGAAATAAATAAATATAAAAACGTATAACATGCCACTAATAATAAATTGCTTTAATAGCTTCTCAATTAGCGTACAGCTGTTTCCATCCCATGCCATGTCAAAAGTTTGAAACGTAATAAATGCTATATGATTATTTCGCATTTTTTTTTCCTTTATTATTTCCTGTACGTTTTCATTCCAATCTAAATTATAACTTTTTGATTTCCATGCCTTTTCGGATCTCAAACGCGCAGCCCAAGGAATATTTCTTTAATAATTTTCCTAAAAATCAGCTTTTGGCCGTTTTATTGCATTGATTTCAAATTGTGCCCGTTTGTTTTTCTCATTCCTCTCATACGTTACCACTTTTATTTATGCTCGGGACACAGCTCATTTTTTTTCCTTCGTTCCCTTTCTTTTATTTGCTTCCTTCGTTTCCATCGGTTCAATTATATAGATTTTTATATTCGTTGCACGTTTACATTCATTTATTTTGACCAGTCCTTTCCTTTGTTATTCCCCTAATTTTGTGCGTTACTTTACCATAACCAATGCTCCGTATTTATTCGCTTTAATCTTTTCAGCTGAATTTGACCATTACTATTCAAATCAATTCATATTTATTGTATACGTTTCGTATGCAACGGTTCTTTTCTTTATTTATTTTGCCTTTATAACCTTGTTTGACTTCGTTTCTTTCATATTGCAAACTGCTGTCACTTCCAATCTCATTCCTCATTTTAAGTTTTCTTCCTCCTCCTTCTTCCATTTTTCTTTCTACAGATCCACCTATTTTCTCCCTTCTTTTACCGTGCTTCCACCTCCCATCGCTTCGTCACCCACCACATCCAACTCATCCCTCTCCCTCCGCGTTTTTCTCTCCTCCTCTCATGCACATATCTCTCTACACGTGTTGTCATCGCCTACATGCTCAGCCATCCACAGAGCCTTCACCATCAACAATCATGCCACACGTTATCTTTGAGTAATAGGTTAGCATATATTTATAATATATATGTGTTATTGTATATTTTCTATAAGTCTGTATTTGGAATATGTGATCTGTCCTACATGATTTTAAATTCATGTTAGTTATGTATCATATGGTATTATATATATGAGTTCATAACAGTATTCTTTTTTTTTTTCTTTTTTTTTTCGTTCATGGTGTGTATGATATTATACTATATATAGAGATTTGATAACTTGATTGTTTTATACTTTATGTGTCACGTTGGTATTCAATTTTAAAAGTTTGAAGGTTATATATTAGTTAATATATAGTTTAATATATGTCAGTAATGTATATCTATGCAGTAATATTGTATGTATTATAGCAAAGTAAGTTTTTTTTTTTTTTTTTTTTTTTGATTTAAGATATCATATATACATCTTATAAATATAGTATGGTTCCAAGTATGAAATGTTTGCAGTTTTCAGATTCTATATAATATAAAATTTTGTTCGCATGTTATAAAATTTGATAAGTGTATATATAAATATTATATAAAAAGTTAGTACATATATAAAACGTAAAGCATACTCATCTTATCAGTCGATTGTATATGTATTTAAATATATGATATGTTTAAAGCTATGTATTTTGTGAATAACTGTTTATAAGTATATATATACACATTTGATTTAAAGTTATAAAGGTATGCATATTGTAAATTAGACTATATTAATGGTTAGCTTACAAATATTTATATAGTTTTATAGGGAAGTACGAACTATGTGGGTTATATTTTTAGCAAGCGTATTGTTACCACTTTAAAATGGGTGAAGTTTTACAGTTTACGGTCTATTTGTGTAAGTGTGTAATGTATGTTTAATTTAATAAAGTTATGATAGTTTTGTATAAAATGTTTAACTATTTATATATCTGATATAATGATAGTTCATATCTGATATAGCTTATATATTATAAAGTTACAGGATACGTTAGTTTTATACGCTAGTTAATATATATATTTAATAATTGACTAAAATGTTTTCAGTGTGAGTTTACTTTTTTTAGTGTTGGATTTTATACGGCATAGTATGTATACTTGTTCACAGTCTATATAAGTATATGAGTGCATGTGTCATTATAAGTATTTTGTTGTTTATAAATCTCGAGACATATATATGCGTTTAGGTGTTTGTTTCAGACTTACGTAATATATATATATAACCGAATATAGGCTATGCATTTGGAATTTCTATATATACATTTTTATTATGAACATATATAGGTTGCTTTCATGGGGTTTTTAAGTAATATATATTACAATAAGTGGTTATATTGTTTTTATAATAATTATTGACTATAAAATATAATACAATGGTTTTTTTTTGGACGAATTATGTTTAAATTACATATAGGTATATATAGATTTTAAATATACATTTTTAATTTGAAAATTGGTTTTGGGAGAATTAATATCATAATAATTTATATTTTTTTCTGTAATATCAAAATTGATTCGATTCATTCTCATCGATTTCCCATTATCAGCCTTGTCCGTCGTGCCTATTTTCTGCATCAAATCTTGTCCATCCAGCGTTGCTTTGGATTTCGTAGCTTATTTCATCATCATATATCTCTAGCCTCGAAAGGTGAGCAATCACTCACGATTAACGTTCTTTTATTTATTAAATTTAATTTCAATTGAAATGACAATTGAAATATGCTGCTGTTAGATTTAAATTGTTATATATGCTTTTATCGGTAACTGTTCACTTATGGGATATGATACCATATCTTATTGTTTATATTTATTTTGATGATATACGCTTGTTGTTATTATTATTTTCATATCTGTTATCACTCTGCAAGTTCCCTATTAGTATAGAAATCACTATGGGTTGAAATGATACATACCCGAACGGACTTTAGAATAGGAGAAAATCGTTATGGGTTGAAATGATAAACCCAAACGATTTTCATTTAAATTGAATTTGGGATTACGGGTTGAAATGATATCCACCCGTATATATTTAGTGTACGGATTGAAATGATAAATATCCGTAGCATTTGACTATATGATAGGAAATATATACCGACACCGTTGGTCCATATAAATAATTTAAAGATAAATTTCTACAGTTTGAAAAGAAACATATGTGAATTAATAAATATTGGTTCTTAAAATATTATATATAAATGGAAACTTTATATATAAATTTAATAATATTTTAGACTGATTTAATCCATAAAATATGTTTAAGTATTATTTAAGATTTATATTTCAAATTTTACCGTGTAAAGAATTTTAATAATTAAGATTGGGAGATAAATTTGGTTTATTAAAAATGGTATTCAAATGAAGATTTATTTAATTAAATCAATTTGAATTTATTGAATGGGAAATTTAAGGGTATGATTTTGTAACTGGATTTTTGTTTTAAGTGATTTATTGAATGTTTCATGTTTAAATAAATTAAAGAAAATATTGAGTAAAAGGGTAATTTCAGGTTTACTTAAATGATGTTGAATCTAAGGAGGAAATATTTCAAGGCTAAATAATAATTTGATTAAATCAAGATCTTATGAAACTGTAAAATTGAACTTTGGGAATGTAGAATATTAAATCTTTGAACTATACTAGAATATAAATGGGTGTTTCAGATCTGTATTTGAATCGATATAAGTTGAATTTATTATTTAGAAAACTAAATTGAATAAAGTTTAGTTTGAAACGTTGATTACTTAAAGTTTTGAAATATATTGAAATATAAAGGGTATTTGGTGATTTCAAATCCGAACTTGAGATCAATAAAATTGAAATGGTTATTTTAGAAATTGAGTTGAATTTAAATTGATAAATTGAGATTGAAAAAGATTTAAATGGGAAGGTCGGGTTGATGTTAAACGATTGGTTAAGTTGAGGGAATTGAAATTTCTTTACTGAATAAATTATTTAATACATATAAATACTATTTGGGAAGTATAGAGATTTTTGAAGTGAAAATGATAGTTGGTTTTGAAGTATAAATTAAGTTGGAAGACTACGGTGTTATAGTGTATATTTCTATCTTATAGATAGTTCCATGGACCCTTAGAGGATGGTTATCCCAAACATCCTCTAAGTTAATTATATTTTAGTTGATATTTCACTTGAGTTAGATTTATAGATATAAGAATGTTAATCCTGACTCGAGTGTTTTGTGTTTTGCTTTACGCTCGGGTCAGACTGAGAGATACAGCATTTGAGACTCATCTTCGAAGTTGGAGCTTTGCTTGAAGATCCAGCTATCTATCCCTTCAGTCATCCAGTTGATTGGTTCAGAGAAGCCATCTGTTGCATTGGAGACTTCATGGCATTTGAACTATTCGGTTGTATTTTATTTCTAACTTTAATGTATATAGTAGCTTCATGAACTACTATTTTTATCTATTCCGCTGCATTGTATTACTCTGTGTAAGTGATCTATGATTGATTTATTTACTGTATATTTTAAGTTTTGCCAAATTTTTATTAACAATTCGGTATTTTGAATTATTCAAGTCGGACATGTACGGTTTTATTGTCGATTTGAATGGTCCAAAATAGCGGGCTGTTACAGTTGGTATCAGAGCTTTGGCTCTAGGCAAAACTTAGCATATATGTTAAATTTATTTACAGAATCACTTTCGTTCGAGTTGAATCTCTTCCTTTTTGACTCAATTTCCTTTGAGTTTTGGAATGTCCCTCGGTTTCGAAATTCATTCTGTCTCTCCCTATTTATATTCGTTTGATTCTGGAGTATCCCATAACTTCATTGAATGATTTGTAAAGGGGGTGAAAACTCCTTTTCAATTGGCATTGACTCACCGAAGATTCCTGTATCCTCGGTTTACGATGCTGATATATCTTGTTACGCCGAATTCTATATCTCCGACGATCGAATGTCGAATTGCCTCAGAATTCTACACCGATCTAATTTTGGAATCACGGTTGACAGGTAAAGGTCGCCCGCGATTTATAGAAGTATATCCATCTTCTATTTTGTAACTTAATTATCTCATCTTCGATCGAGTCTATCTTCGAATCAGGATTCTATTGATTAGAGTTCCTTTAAATTAAATCTCTATCTTTGTTTTGAAATCCATCCTTAAATCATCCTTTGAAAATCGGGTTTTGTTTGTATTTTAGAAATTGTTTATACCGAAATTATTATTTTGATAACTATGATTTTATTCTATATATATAAAGAAAATGTTTTCGGTAGAGATTATATACCTATATATAAAGCAAATAAGAAATGTTATTCTATATAAAAAGGGTTTTGAAAGGATTTGAAATTTTGAAAAAATTATAAGAAATTGATTTATATAAAAATGATTTATAATTGAAGTGTTAAATTTGAAATTCGAGAATTGAATTCCGGTATTTTGAAATTGGTTTTAAGATTTTGGAAATTACATATAAATAATACGATTTAAAAGTATTTTTCCGAATAAGAAATATTTCAAATGAATTCAAATGAATTCCAATAATTTTGAAGAAATTTCAAAGAAGTTTTCAAGAAAATAGAAGTCCAGAACTCACTTATGTCGCTGGAGAATAATTTCGGTGATGAGTGCACGCATCATCGACATTGATTTTCGAGTTTCAGAGTGGGGGAGAGGCCACTTTAATAGCTTCGCTATGCGAGTGATTTTGTAAAACCGTTTTTTGATTTCAAATTCCGAAGTATAATTTGATATTTTCGAAAGATAGATGTATATATTTGAAACAATTTGAAGTAAGACCGGTGTTCAGTCCTCGAGTTTTTGATTTGACTTAGAATAACTCTATTTATAAAAATTGATTTCCATCTCTTGGATTTGAAATTGATTTTCACCGACTATTTTGAAGGTTCGAGCACTTCCAAATCAAGGTTTAAAGGTTTAAAAACCAAGATATTTCGAAAGGTATAAAATATTTGATAAAGTATGCAAGTTTTGTTGTATGAGGTTAAACCTTTTATTAAGTAAGAGAATATGGCTATTTTAATTATACTAATATGGAATTTAGTTTTTAAATGTTTTGAAAGAATTTTAGTTTTAAATAATGGTTTTCAAAAAGGTAAATTGGATATTTCAAATCGAAGTAAATAGTTTAAAGGTTTTAAAGGGATAATTATAAATTTGGAAACCATTTTGAATATAATTGATTTTGAGAAAAATATTTGGTTTTGAAAATTAAATTGAAAAAAAAAACCCAGTACTTATATGGTGATTTTGGAAATGAATTTGTTTGACTTGAATTATTTTAATTTGGAAACTGGGATAATTTTCTACACCTATTATTTTGGGAACTTTGAAATTCAGACATTTAATTTGGAAGAAAATTTGGTGAAATCATATATGATTTTGAAACTGAATTGGTATTGAAATAATTTGAAATTGAGAACCTTAGATTACTAAGCACTTGATTTGGGAGTGGTCGAACTTATATAAAATGGATTGTATAAGTATGAGGTTGATTTGAAATCTATTGATTTGAAAGGTACTCAATTTGGAAAGAGATTTTATTTAATCGAAATCTATATAAGTATGATTTGATCTACTATTGATTTGGAAAGTATTCGATTTGAGAAAGGAATCCTATATATATGGACTTTATATAAGTACAATATTTGAAAGTGATTTGAAAAGGTACTATATGATATATATTTTCGAAGTAAAGATATGGAAAGTGCCTTCTGCTTGATATCCGCTTTGTGGCCACATCGTGGATTCATTCTATCGATATTATTCTCTCTGATTTTCGATTTTCCGGATGTAATACTCGAGTGTTTCCCACCGTGGCGTAACCCATGGTTTTTTTTTCTCTCGTGAATGCACAGCGCAATTGCCTGGCTGAGTCTTGCCTAGGGGTACGGATTGTTTCCTGGGGGATCCAGGCGTAACCATTGTGTATCCTGCAATCTGTGTAGGTCGCGAATAGTAGCGCAAGTGCCTGGCTGAGTCTTGCCTAGGGGTACGGATTGTTTCCTGGGGGATCCAGGCGTAACCATTGTGTATCCTGCACTCTACTAGTCATCATGGCGTAACTCGCAGGGCTGAGAAAGCTTACGGATATGGATTGTTTCCTGGGGGACCCAGGCGTAACCATTGTGTATCTGCGAACCATGATCGGACAAAGGTTTTGGTTTGGTTGTTTTGTTTGGATTGTACTTTCCATATCTGTTTTTAAAGTTTTTTTCAAGTATTTTCACTGGTTGTTGAAACAGGTCTACTAAGTACTTGAAGAATTCTAGCTTTGCGCCTGATCAACGCATGGCCAGAGTCTGCAAGAACGAGGATAAACTTGTTGAAACATCGAGTTATAAAAATATTTTTGAAAGAAAAGATTTATTTCGATATAAAAGGTATTTATTATAAAAGTATTTCCAACAAAGAAATTTTGTGTTAATATTTGAAATTGAAACTCTCATGGTTTGAAATGTACGATTCTTGCCCGATTCTATTCTTTTGAATCTACCTTATCTGCCCTGCTTTATTTATTCAACTATATTCTCTTTTCCGAATCTATCTTCTTTCCTTCTTTCCTTCTTTTGAATATATCCTTTAAAACATTGTTTATTTATATTCTACCTGGTTTAATAAGAGAGAAAAATTAGTGTTTTATAAATAATTGATCTCATAATTAATTGAATGGATTTGATAAAATGAGTAATCTATTAAATATTAATCAATTTAAATAATAACAAAAGAAAAAGTATATGGTTTTAAATAAATTTTTTTAATTTGTTTTTCAAAGTCTAAATTTTTCATCTGGTTGTTTCTATTCTCCTACTTTATTCCTTTTCGGGGACGAAAAGTTTTGAGTGGGGGAGAGTGTAACGACCCATAAAATTTTAGCAATTTTTAATTGGTATTTAACGTATTGAATTGGATTTTGAGAAATTATTAATAATAAAATTTTGAAAAAAGAAAAGAAAATATGTTATGTATATTAATGATTTGTAGTACGAGCTGTGTACATATATTTTAAAGTTTGGTTGTGGTTATACCTATAAGATCTAGTACAAAAACTTTATAAACTATTATTTATACTATAATATAAGTTAAGTTTGATGTAAATTTGGTAGCATAGTTCATTTCTATTGGGTATAAATATCAATAGCGTGGGTAATAAATTTACGGTCTCCTTTTGCTTTTCAGCAAGGTGTGTAAATTTTAAGTATGTTGAGTACGTTCCATATATAGTTATTTTGGAAAACCACTGTATATGTATGATGGTCTATTTGAAGTGTATATATAGTAAAGCGTATTTATACCAAGTTTTATTTAATTTATATGTGTTATAATAGCTATATATATATGTTAGTCTTGATACTAGTATATAGTTTTACTGAAGTTTGATTTCTAGTCATGTTAAATATATATATATATATATTTGATTTTGGGTTTTTGTGTCACCATTTCCAGTTTATTTTAGTGCATATTTAGTATATCTATACATATGTCGTCAGCTATAAATACGATAGTTAAGGGTTTCATATATCATATGAACCAAAGAAGAAGAGAAGTATATACTATATTTAACTACATATATGAAGTATATGTTTTAAGGGTTGATTTAAGGTCTGCATTAAAAAAAGTAGTTGTGATTACCATTATTTCATATTGTACCTTCTATATTCCTGATTCATTCATTTTAATTGTGGGTTTTTCTTTTCTCTCTCTTTTCTTATAAATAATTGTACGCATTCATCTCTTTCCCTTTCTTATATTTTGTCCCTTCATCATCTTTTAGCCGTTAATTTTGTTTCGAAAATCAAGAAAATTTGTATACGTTTTATTCTTTTTGAACGTTTAATAATAAAGATAAATCTGCATAGTATAATCAGATATGAATTGAGATCTAGGAAATAAATAAATATAAAAACGTATAACATGCCACTAATAATAAATTGCTTTAATAGCTTCTCAATTAGCGTACAGCTGTTTCCATCCCATGCCATGTCAAAAGTTTGAAACGTAATAAATGCTATATGATTATTTCGCATTTTTTTTTTCCTTTATTATTTCCTGTACGTTTTCATTCCAATCTAAATTATAACCTTTTGATTTCCATGCCTTTTCGGATCTCAAACGCGCAGCCCAAGGAATATTTCTTTAATAATTTTCCTAAAAATCAGCTTTTGGCCGTTTTATTGCATTGATTTCAAATTGTGCCCGTTTGTTTTTCTCATTCCTCTCATACGTTACCACTTTTATTTATGCTCGGGACACAGCTCATTTTTTTTCCTTCGTTCCCTTTCTTTTATTTGCTTCCTTCGTTTCCATCGGTTCAATTATATAGATTTTTATATTCGTTGCACGTTTACATTCATTTATTTTGACCAGTCCTTTCCTTTGTTATTCCCCTAATTTTGTGCGTTACTTTACCATAACCAATGCTCCGTATTTATTCGCTTTAATCTTTTCAGCTGAATTTGACCATTATTATTCAAATCAATTCATATTTATTGTATACGTTTCGTATGCAACGGTTCTTTTCTTTATTTATTTTGCCTTTATAACCTTGTTTGACTTCGTTTCTTTCATATTGCAAACTGCTGTCACTTCCAATCTCATTCCTCATTTTAAGTTTTCTTCCTCCTCCTTCTTCCATTTTTCTTTCTACAGATCCACCTATTTTCTCCCTTCTTTTACCGTGCTTCCACCTCCCATCGCTTCGTCACCCACCACATCCAACTCATCCCTCTCCCTCCGCGTTTTTCTCTCCTCCTCTCATGCACATATCTCTCTACACGTGTTGTCATCGCCTGCATGCTCAGCCATCCACAGAGCCTTCACCATCAACAATCATGCCACACGTTATCTTTGAGTAATAGGTTAGCATATATTTATAATATATATGTGTTATTGTATATTTTCTATAAGTCTGTATTTGGAATATGTGATCTGTCCTACATGATTTTAAATTCATGTTAGTTATGTATCATATGGTATTATATATATGAGTTCATAACAGTATTCTTTTTTTTTTTTTTTCGTTCATGGTGTGTATGATATTATACTATATATAGAGATTTGATAACTTGATTGTTTTATACTTTATGTGTCACGTTGGTATTCAATTTTAAAAGTTTGAAGGTTATATATTAGTTAATATATAGTTTAATATATGTCAGTAATGTATATCTATGCAGTAATATTGTATGTATTATAGCAAAGTAAGTTTTTTTTTTTTTTTTTTTTTGATTTAAGATATCATATATACATCTTATAAATATAGTATGGTTCCAAGTATGAAATGTTTGCAGTTTTCAGATTCTATATAATATAAAATTTTGTTCGCATGTTATAAAATTTGATAAGTGTATATATAAATATTATATAAAAAGTTAGTACATATATAAAACGTAAAGCATACTCATCTTATCAGTCGATTGTATATGTATTTAAATATATGATATGTTTAAAGCTATGTATTTTGTGAATAACTGTTTATAAGTATATATATACACATTTGATTTAAAGTTATAAAGGTATGCATATTGTAAATTAGACTATATTAATGGTTAGCTTACAAATATTTATATAGTTTTATAGGGAAGTACGAGCTATGTGGGTTATATTTTTAGCAAGCGTATTGTTACCACTTTAAAATGGGTGAAGTTTTACAGTTTACGGTCTATTTGTGTAAGTGTGTAATGTATGTTTAATTTAATAAAGTTATGATAGTTTTGTATAAAATGTTTAACTATTTATATATCTGATATAATGATAGTTCATATCTGATATAGCTTATATATTATAAAGTTACAGGATACGTTAGTTTTATACGCTAGTTAATATATATATTTAATAATTGACTAAAATGTTTTCAGTGTGAGTTTACTTTTTTTAGTGTTGGATTTTATACGGCATAGTATGTATACTTGTTCACAGTCTATATAAGTATATGAGTGCATGTGTCATTATAAGTATTTTGTTGTTTATAAATCTCGAGACATATATATGCGTTTAGGTGTTTGTTTCAGACTTACGTAATATATATATATAACCGAATATAGGCTATGCATTTGTAATTTCTATATATACATTTTTATTATGAACATATATAGGTTGCTTTCATGGGGTTTTTAAGTAATATATATTACAATAAGTGGTTATATTGTTTTTATAATAATTATTGACTATAAAATATAATACAATGGTTTTTTTTTGGACGAATTATGTTTAAATTACATATAGGTATATATAGATTTTAAATATACATTTTTAATTTGAAAATTGGTTTTGGGAGAATTAATATCATAATAATTTATATTTTTTTCTGTAATATCAAAATTGATTCGATTCATTCTCATCGATTTCCCATTATCAGCCTTGTCCGTCGTGCCTATTTTCTGCATCAAATCTTGTCCATCCAGCGTTGCTTTGGATTTCGTAGCTTATTTCATCATCATATATCTCTAGCCTCGAAAGGTGAGCAATCACTCACGATTAACGTTCTTTTATTTATTAAATTTAATTTCAATTGAAATGACAATTGAAATATGCTGCTGTTAGATTTAAATTGTTATATATGCTTTTATCGGTAACTGTTCACTTATGGGATATGATACCATATCTTATTGTTTATATTTATTTTGATGATATACGCTTGTTGTTATTATTATTTTCATATCTGTTATCACTCTGCAAGTTCCCTATTAGTATAGAAATCACTATGGGTTGAAATGATACATACCCGAACGGACTTTAGAATAGGAGAAAATCGTTATGGGTTGAAATGATAAACCCAAACGATTTTCATTTAAATTGAATTTGGGATTACGGGTTGAAATGATATCCACCCGTATATATTTAGTGTACGGATTGAAATGATAAATATCCGTAGCATTTGACTATATGATAGGAAATATATACCGACACCGTTGGTCCATATAAATAATTTAAAGATAAATTTCTACAGTTTGAAAAGAAACATATGTGAATTAATAAATATTGGTTCTTAAAATATTATATATAAATGGAAACTTTATATATAAATTTAATAATATTTTAGACTGATTTAATCCATAAAATATGTTTAAGTATTATTTAAGATTTATATTTCAAATTTTACCGTGTAAAGAATTTTAATAATTAAGATTGGGAGATAAATTTGGTTTATTAAAAATGGTATTCAAATGAAGATTTATTTAATTAAATCAATTTGAATTTATTGAATGGGAAATTTAAGGGTATGATTTTGTAACTGGATTTTTGTTTTAAGTGATTTATTGAATGTTTCATGTTTAAATAAATTAAAGAAAATATTGAGTAAAAGGGTAATTTCAGGTTTACTTAAATGATGTTGAATCTAAGGAGGAAATATTTCAAGGCTAAATAATAATTTGATTAAATCAAGATCTTATGAAACTGTAAAATTGAACTTTGGGAATGTAGAATATTAAATCTTTGAACTATACTAGAATATAAATGGGTGTTTCAGATCTGTATTTGAATCGATATAAGTTGAATTTATTATTTAGAAAACTAAATTGAATAAAGTTTAGTTTGAAACGTTGATTACTTAAAGTTTTGAAATATATTGAAATATAAAGGGTATTTGGTGATTTCAAATCCGAACTTGAGATCAATAAAATTGAAATGGTTATTTTAGAAATTGAGTTGAATTTAAATTGATAAATTGAGATTGAAAAAGATTTAAATGGGAAGGTCGGGTTGATGTTAAACGATTGGTTAAGTTGAGGGAATTGAAATTTCTTTACTGAATAAATTATTTAATACATATAAATACTATTTGGGAAGTATAGAGATTTTTGAAGTGAAAATGATAGTTGGTTTTGAAGTATAAATTAAGTTGGAAGACTACGGTGTTATAGTGTATATTTCTATCTTATAGATAGTTCCATGGACCCTTAGAGGATGGTTATCCCAAACATCCTCTAAGTTAATTATATTTTAGTTGATATTTCACTTGAGTTAGATTTATAGATATAAGAATGTTAATCCTGACTCGAGTGTTTTGTGTTTTGCTTTACGCTCGGGTCAGACTGAGAGATACAGCATTTGAGACTCATCTTCGAAGTTGGAGCTTTGCTTGAAGATCCAGCTATCTATCCCTTTAGTCATCCAGTTGATTGGTTCAGAGAAGCCATCTGTTGCATTGGAGACTTCATGGCATTTGAACTATTCGGTTGTATTTTATTTCTAACTTTAATGTATATAGTAGCTTCATGAACTACTATTTTTATCTATTCCGCTGCATTGTATTACTCTGTGTAAGTGATCTATGATTGATTTATTTACTGTATATTTTAAGTTTTGCCAAATTTTTATTAACAATTCGGTACTTTGAATTATTCAAGTCGGACATGTACGGTTTTATTGTCGATTTGAATGGTCCAAAATAGCGGGCTGTTACAACAACTTTGGATTAAGAACTTGAGACATGTAATAAAGTTTTTGATAATCCAATAAAAGAAGACGAATTTAATGAACGCGAATTTTATGGAATTTTCGAAGACGAGTTGTTTAATTCCGAAGGGGTAAATTTAAATCACCATTTTGATTTTGAAATTAATAATTTTGAAGAAGTTTTCAATGACAAATTTGAATTTCAATTTGGTGAAAATAAACTTGAATTTACCAATTATTTTATCGACCCTAAAAATCATCGGCAATAAAACAACTCGTACGATTTTTGATAAAACGACGTTCGTTTTTCCAAATCAACGTTCAACTTTGAAATCTTCTATGGTTTGGTTTTTCGAGCTTAAGCTGTGTCTCGCATACTTGACGAGACAAATGAATCGGTCTTTGGAAGACCGTTTCATTTACTTTTTGACGATATACTTTCTGATCTCGCGTAAATACCATTAATTTTCATTTAAATAAAGGTCATGTTTTTGTTTTTGCTTTTCTCCTTCCACTTGGGTTGATTGTGGGGAAACATTCAACGTCAAATGTGGACGGAGACTTATCTTCGTTTTTTTTATTTTTCATGGTTTATTTTTGCCTTTTTCTTTTAAAATCTAAAAAAAATCCCAAAAACAAATTTTCTTTGGATTTATTTTTAAAGAAACATTATAGGATAAGTATATGGTTTCGGTTTACTAAATTGAAATTTTTGAAAATTTATTCGTCTTAACAAAAATAAAAATGAAGTTTTATTATAAATAATAATGGTTTAACTGGTATATAGGAAGATTCGTACGTGTTAATTATGAAGTACATCCTAATTGAAAATCTTTATTTTAAAAAGTGGTTGATTTAAAGTAAATGATATAATATATTTTTTGTCTTCTAAGTTAAATGGTGCGAAGATGATTTTGCAAAACTCTCTCCCTCTTAAAAAAATATAAAAATAAAAAATAATAACATCCAAGAATTCACTCTCATTTAAAAGTCCTCACGATTATGCATGTATGGAACACATGTAAAAAAACAGACTTAATTAAAACCACCTACGGTCGATAGGTGTATGCAAGAAAGTGTGTGCACTCGCCATGCTCTGTACTCCCCTCACATAAGCCCGAAAGGCAGTGCATGGGTGGTATATCTGGCCTCAGTTTACCTGAGCTAGGTGTGTAATTTTTCATGCAAACAACGAGAGAGTAAGCAATTGAAGTCCTAGCACTATTTTTACTTATTTGATTTGATTTGTTATTGAAAAGAAATGAAAATACCATTTTGATAAACGTTGATAATCAACGAAGGATCCTTTTCATAATTACACTTTGTTATCAACCGAAATAATGAGTTAAGCCTATTTGTTATGATAACTTGATTTTTGTTGGAAATTTTGATGAGTAAATGACTTAAATTTTCAAGATAATGACCAAAACCAATATTTAACTTATGTGTGTCGATTTAAAAATAAATCCTTCATTTCTAAATATTTTCAAAAACTTGCATTCATTTAAATAAATCTTGCATTTTGTAAATATTTTCATCTTGCATTTGGATTTTGTGGGTAGTATCCGCTGAAAACCCTCACGAGACAACACTCGTCCTACTGGGGACGCCCAGAGATTTAACGGCTTGTTGCATACGTTCAATGTAATCGTGCTCCCTATGAAAACGGATTTATTTTAGTTTTTTCTTTATTCGAGGACGAATAAAAAGACAAGTGTGGGGTATTTGATGTGCACGTAAATGTGCATATTTTTACCACCATATTTATTCTATTTAAATTAAATAAATGATTAGATGGGGTATTTTAACTTGTTTTGAGCAAAATCCATATTAATTCCAAATTGTCACATATCCATCTTCATGTAGGGGCAAAACAGTCATTTGTGTGCATATATTTCTTTGAGAAAAATTAATTGAAAATTTATACATATTTGTGTTGGAATTTGATCTCAAATAGGAGTGGTTTCATGAAGACACATGCATGCACAACATGAATATAAAGGAATGAAGATGGAAATAATTCAAAGTGAAGATCATGGAGGACCCCACCTACCCACCAGCCTTAATGTACAAATTAGAGGCTAATGCACATGCTTATGGAATTAATGGCTTCATGTACACTTAAATGATGATTAGTAGAAGCTAATGATTAATTGGCCTCCACACTTTCTCTAGATTAGTTTGATCATTCCCCAAATTATGGATTAGGGTTTCATGTTTGTATAAATAACCTCTTATGTTTCATGTAACCCTCCTCTTCCTCTTACTTAGTCTCTCTTTAGTTAGTTTTAGGCTCAAAATAAAACCAAACTCTCTTCTTTCTTTCATGGCTACTTACCATTTCTATTTCATGTATTTTTTCTTTTTTTATGTAACTTCAATACATGTTGTTTTCCTCTTCATGCTTATTTACTTTCATGTTGTAGTGTAGATTTATTTTTCATGCAAGTAGAATAGTTTTTTCTTTACTTTGCTCTCTTTTCCCTTTTCTTTTTCTTTCATGGTGCAAGCTATATTTGTTGTTTTGATAGCAAATATGAGAGGCTAATCCCTTCAATTTAGGGGTAATGAAGCCTCTAATCATATAGCTTCAAGATTTTGATAATTATAGCTCTCTTTTTGTGCTTAATGACAATGCTTGAAGTGGTTTAATTTGTCATTTTTGTTTTGAATTTGATAGCCTGTATTATTGACACCAAATAGATTATGCTTAAAAAATCACTAGTACAAATGCCTCTTCATCAAAATATGATTATGGCATTAAAAAGTGATTTGAAATTAAAATTTGATGGTCTATATTTAGGCCATACTTAAAATAGATTTCGTTTTCAACTTTGTTGTCATTTTCATGAAATTTATTAAGGGGTTTAAAGGTTGTGTTATAGTTTGATGGCTTATGTTGAGCTAATTAATAGCACAAATGAGCCATACTTATGATAAACACTTCATTTAAACTCACTTATGACCAAAAAAGAGATCATAATTTCATTAATCATTGAATTATATGATCTAGAGAGTGGATTTATCTCTAAATTGTCATTTAACTCTCATATTTTTATCTATTTTTCATTTTCTAGTTTTTGTTAGTTTTTACATTTCTAGCTAATCACACTCTTCAATTTTAGTTTAATTTGATTGAATACAATTTTAAATTCATCGATTCCCTACGGATCGACCTGTATTCGCCGCGTGCTACATTTATACACCGTGCGCTTGGGTTATTTTAATTTTGAAATTTTTCGACGGTTTTCTAATTCGATAGAATTCCGTCGATTAATACAAAGTCAAAGGAATCACCCTAAAGTGACCTTTTAGAAAATAAAGCAAGCCAATCGAATCGATTAAGACACATCCAGGAAACCTTTCGACAAGGTCAAAATGTTCTATGATGAAAGCAATACTCAAAATTCAGCAAAGGCAAAGGAATGAAAGAAAACCTTTCGACAACATTTAAGGGAAATATAGCTCTCGACAATGTTCGGGTGGAGTACAAACCATTCGTCAAGTCGAAGGGTTCACAAAAGGACATAAACGGCAAACCTTTCGACCAAGTAGAAAGGTTCGTGGAGGTATAAGAATGGCAAACCTTTCGACAAGGTCGAAAGGTTCATAAATCACATGAAGGACAAACCTTTCCACAAAGACGAAAGGTTCATAATAAGGACAGTCCTTTCGACAAAGGTGAAAGGTTCATAACAAAGACAAATCTTTAGACAAAGACAAAAGGTTCATGATAGGGGCAAACCTTTAGATGAGGTCAGAGAGTTCATAATAGCATATGAAAGAAGACCTTTTGACCAGTCTAAGGTAAGGAAGCGAAGAAACAAACCAAGAAGCGCTAGAGATTCATAACTTTTCGACACAGTCGAAGGGTTCATAACCTTTCGATGAATTTGAAAGGTGTAAGGCAGCATATAAAAGGGGACCTTTCAACCCCATCGAAAGCAGAGGCACGGCAGGAGGCCAACATGCATCTATAAATAAGACCTGAGGGGTCAAATTTTAGGAGCCAAATTCTGGGTAATTCATTTTCTGTTCTCTACTTCCATATTGGTAATTGTACTGAACAGACCCTAAATTGAATTGGGGAGAGAGCTTGACTTCTTTTAACTCATTTTGGATAATGAATAAAATGGAGATGGGTCGTTCATGATGGATATTGTCAATGAGGAAAATCATTAAGATCATTAGCTAGACTAATGATCAGCTACCCATGATATCAACCTTTTTCTCGTACCTCATTTGATTTAAGTTATATATAAGATCGATTTAGACATTCCCTATCAAAACACATCATCATCAAAACCTATACTTTACATGGAAAGAAAAAGTGACGATGACATGTCAAATACACTGAATGCATGGGTTATGGGGATAACTAAATTTGTCTTGTATAATAAAAAATGAAGCGAGTTGAAGACTATTAATATTGAACTGCTTCAAAAGGGGGAATTCCTTTCGACTAAGTCAAAAGATGTACTTCCTTAAGAAATTCTTGAATATGTGTCTAACCACCATTCACAAAGGAATTCATTCGAAGGGAATGTACACTTTCAAGCATCAACACTCCTTTCGAAGGGATTCCATGAAAGGACTATTGACCCAAAGGAACTGAAAATAGTTATTGTTTGTGGATAAAGTAAGCATTCATTTTTTACAAAGTCGAAGAATGCTAAATGTAACCTTCCGACGCGATCGAAAAGAGGATGGGAGACATCAATAATTAACTGCTCTCAGTTCCAAGTGGAGATGGGATTCGACAAAGTGATGATTCTAAGAGCTATATGATTGTGAATTATTTCAACCTAGTCAAAAGGTTGAAATGGCTTTGTCACGCCTTTCGATAAGGTCGAAAGGTACAACAACTTACATCAATTCCAATCTAGTCGAAAGGTTGGGGTGGTCTTGTTAATAACCATTCGACAATGACGAAATGTTTGGCAGACAATCTTCTACAATCCCAACCAAGTTAGAAGGTTGGAGTAGCATATAACCCTTCAACATGGTTGATATGTTTGTAAATCTTCTATTATGCTATCCAAAGGCATGATCAGCCTCCATAACCTTTCAAAAATGTCGAAATGTTTGGTATTTTGTCCTTCATTCCGACCAGGTCATCTAAATTGAAAGCTAGAGCTATCACTTCAAATTCTTTCGATTTAGTTAGTCTATTTGAAAGATACACTCACAAAGACATGAACGTGGTTGTGTTCATCTAATATAATCTTAAAAAAAGCATTAGGGATGTTGACAATGTTTCTTGTTAACATTTTTGATGCTAGAAGGGGAGCCTAAACCTTCGATCTTGTTACTCTATGTATACTAATTATAGTTCATTTTTCTTGCATAGGAAAAATGAGGTCAATGCGTTTGAGTGCACTAGTAGAGGGCGCAATACATATTGCTTCCTTGGAGGAAAATATAGCTCCAACTTTCAAACTAGATGTGGTTCTTCCATAGTAACCTTCGTCGTTGGAATGGCAAGATGAAAACATGGTAAAAATTAAGCATTTGATACAAGAGCTTTAATTATGCAAGAACTAGTAAAGATGGCTTTGTCTCAGAAATCATTAAAACTCCAAGACAAACTTAAGGAGAGGAAGTGGTCTCACCAAGGAGAAATCTAAAGACCAACTCCAAAGAAAGCAAAGATAAAGCGAACTTGACATCCTAAAAAAAGAAAGAGCTTCCCCAAGCCAGAGCTAATCATCAGGAGAGGTTTTTTGACAAGTTATTAGAGCAGTCTGGTAGCTCAACATCTGAAGAGTATTGCCCATGTAAAAAAAAATCGGTAATGTTGAAGCTTTTCTTAAAGATGCTACCAAGAAGGCTATCAAAGACGCTATGAATGCTAAAGGGAAAAGAACTATGGATGAGAATGTCATTGATAATGAGAGGGGTGCCACCTTTCCTTGACGAGATCATGGCAACACCAATACCTCCATATGTCAGAATCCCGTCTATGAAATATCATGGGGATACGGATTGACGAACATATTATGGATTTTGATAGCCAAATGGACTTATACAATGCTTTAGGGGCAGTCAAATGCTGACTGTTCCTTATTACTCTCCATGGTGTGGTAGCCAAATGGTATAGATAGTAGATAGAAAAAACCATCTACTCTTGGAAATAGTTTTCTTATGATTCTTGACTCAATTCTTTATTTGCAAGGATCCTACTATTTATGACATGGTGTCGACAAACATAAAACAAAGATATGGTGAATCTTTGGGAGCCTATTTGAGAAGATTCAATATAGAAGCTTTGTGACGACCGCCCATGACTCCTGCACTAAACAAAGAAATAATGCGCTGAAAAGTGTACCAGGCTGCCATGGACGATCATTAGGGCAAGGTAAAACAGAAAAATCTATCGTATTACTCACAGCGCATGGACAAAATACAATAGAAAATATACATAGTGAAGCTCCATATAACAGAATCTCATCATATAAACTCTAATAGTTTGATACAACAATCAGAAAAGTCAATACATCAAGCCTCACTACATATCACTCAGAGAATATACAAACAACGGAACACCCAGTACATATAGTAAGAAAACAATATGCAAAAGCCTCCAGCTCGTCTTCATCATCAACAACGTTGGCCACTATGAACAGCACCTGTCACCTGCTACCTAGTCTGCCCATCCCAACATGGATGAATAGCCCAAGTTAATAAGAGTTAAACATAAAACCTTGAGTCAGACAAAAAGTCTTAGTGAGCAGTAAATCAACTATCAAACATACCAAAAGAGCATAAAGGGTAAAAGGAATAGGAACCCAACCATCCCACTCCACCTCTTTCTACAGTGATAGCCCCCAGACACACTAAGCAGAAGTAAACATAGCAATTCAGACATTCAAAGCAAAGTAATTATCACTCGAGTCAAGGTCGGAGTTTTCTAAGTACAAACCCCCAAGGCCTAAACCAAGATCAGATAAGCATTCTGAAAACATCGCTCTTGACCCAAGCGACGATACAACCAAACATCCAAACATCCATGACTCTGGCTATCACTGTTATCATTGCCTTGATTTCCCCGTTAGTTGAATGACCGCCTGTCAAGGGCTAATGGTAACCCCGGTTCTAGACATAGCTCTGCATGTCGTCGTGACCCGTGCCTAGGACAATCGCATCTGCCCAGAGTACTAGCACGTCATCGTGACCCGTGCTTGGAACGTCATCGTGACCCGTCCCAACGTACTCTTGCTTTGAGCATGCTAGAACCTTCAACAACGATGAAATCTCAGCCTTCTAGTCATCCTCCTCGACGACTATTCCCATACTAGCTCAAGCGCCTCTCAAGCTAACCATTATCCACAAACCCGGACCACATCACCGAGTTATCAACATGCTTGGGATGATCCCGTCTGGATTAAACCAAGGCTTTCTCACATCATTCTTTGCTTCATCGCATCATAGCAAAGTCCCATCTCAACATCATGGTTTGCCTCATCGCATCATGGCAAAGTCCCATCTCAACATCATCATCAAATCTATCCATATGAGCTTCAACATCCGCTTCATATGCCACAAGCAGCTTTCACTATTCAAGAGCCTTTCCACTTAGCTTTTGAATCATCTTCGACCAACTTGTCCAAATCAACTATTAGCTAATTTGCAACAATCTATCAATCAAATCAATCATTAATCCAAGCAATCAAACATTCAAACAAGATCTAATAAGCAATTATACAAGAATGGCAATTTTGTAAATAAAGTGTCCAAATCCAACAAACATGAATTATGGAGATTATCACTACAACTTGATGGATGAACTTGCATATGTAATCATGTAGTAAAATGGATATCAAAACTTCATAGATGATGGATCTACATGCAAACTTAGGGAAAATGCATGAAATCACTATCTTTAACACATAAACAAGCCACCGATCCAATATACTCCCTTGGGTCCGTGTGAGAGATAACCACCACTCACCGAATCACCTAAGCACCTCAAAAACAAGCAACTCCAGATCTGGACAGTAAAGAATCAAGCTTGATCCTCCAAAGCTCCGCTTCAAACGATGAAATCTCTCTTCGATGGATGGAGATCTTCAACTTTGGCTCTTGGATCTTCGATTTGATCTTCAATTTAGATGGAAGGAATCACAAGATTAGAGTGGAGAAAAGAAGTGAAGAAGTGTTGTAGTCGAGCTCTCAAAAATGGCAGCACTTCGTCGCTTCAAAATCCGGTGCCAAAAAGTGAACCAAACCCCTCTATTTATAGGCTGGAAATCCTTAGGTCGCCGC
Source organism: Allium cepa (assembly GCA_030765085.1). NCBI lineage: Eukaryota > Viridiplantae > Streptophyta > Magnoliopsida > Asparagales > Amaryllidaceae > Allium > Allium cepa. Next base: position 705,337,162 of record CM060938.1, read on the forward strand.
CCCCATGAGTCGTCCACGACCTAAAATCCCCGACCTACGACCTAACACCCCCTGTCGAGCCAACAACACAACACACACACACGGCTTAGCACGCGCATGACTTAACACTCATGCGGCCTACAGACTCGAGTCAACGACCTAACAAGTCCACGACTTAACCTATGCGCGACTCAACACAGGCACGACTCAACACATGCAGTGCCTCGACCTAACGACCTAAGTCCTTAACACACGTGCGCGACTTACGACTTAGCTGGGATGCCGACCTAACCACTACAGCGACCTAACTACACACGGCAAACCACCATAGGTCGCATACGACCCAGCGACTTACGACCTAACCCTAAGTCGCTTGCAACCTTAGGTCGTCTCACGATCTAACTATAACCCGACACTCACCACTAGGTCGCTAACTCGCTTCAACCGACCTATCCCTAAGCCGCTAGCTACTAACTCGCTAACTACCATAAGTCGCTCCACTACCTTAGGTCGCTCAACACCTTAGGTCGCTCAACCGACCTAACTTCCACACGATCTATCTCATATACGACTTAACCCCTACACGGTCTAACTCCTAGGTCGTTCCAAACCTATAAGTCGCTCAACTCAAATCCCTTAACTCGCCCAATCATACTTAAGTCGTTACTTCTATAGGTCGCTCCACTCAACCTAACTCTCATACGACCTAAGCACCACACGAGATAACTTGACACGACTCAAACTTTGGTCGACTCATACTCTAAACGACTTAACAACATCAACGACTTAACGTCGACAGTTTTACGATCTTTCGATCCTTAAAAATACGGGTCGTTACATTCTCTCCCCCTTAGGAATTTTGCCCCCGAAATTCCAAACAAACAAGAGCAACCAAAGTTATTCCGCATGCCTACCATCCATAGCAATCAACAAACCATGCATCCAATTACTAGCCTAGCATGCAGAATTCTAAGACTAGAACAAGTTACAAATTCGTGAGATGTCACAACACCTTAGGGCCATACGTCGAAGAGTTCAGGATGAGCTGCCTTCATCCTCTCTTCCTCCTCCCACGTACAGTCGTTAACATCATCACTCCATTATACCTTGAGCAACGTAATCGTCTTCCTCCTAAGCTGTTTCGTGTCGGTTTCAACAACACGAAGCGGCTTACGAGGTCTCGTAACAACTGGATCAACTTCTAAATCTTCACAGCTATCAGCAGAAACCACTGTATTCGAGTCGTGCACATACTTCCGTAGATAAGATACATGAAAAACATTGTGCACACCCGCCATCTTTTCTGGTAACTCCAATTTATATGCGAGCTTTCCAATTCGCTCGATGATCGGGAATGGTCCAACAAATCTCGGAGTCAATTTCCCTTTCTTCCCGAATCGAATAACATTCTTCAGTGGAGAAATCTTCACAAAAACCATATCACCTATGTCAAATTCCAAATCCTTACGATGCTTATCGGCATAACTTTTCTGACGATCTTGGGCTGCCTTCATTCGTCGCCGAATGATCTCTATACAATCCGTAGTCTGTCGAATCATTTTTGGCCCAAGTATCAACTTTTCTCCAGTTTCCAACCAACATGCCGGAGAGTTACACGGTCTTCCATACAATGCTTCATACGGTGCCATATCAATACTTGACTGGTAACTGTTATTATATGAAAATTCCACTAAATGAAGATAATCTTCCCATGATCCTCCGAAGTCCAAAACACATGCTCTGAGGAGATCTTCCAAGACTCGGTTGACTCTCTCGGTCTGACCATCTGTTTGAGAGTGATAAGCTGTACTCAAACACAACTTGGTTCCCAAAACTTCCTGGAAGCTCTTCCAAAATCCACTAGTGAACAATGGATCTCGATCGCTCACTATACTCTTCGGAATACCATGGAATCGAACTATCCACTTAACATAAAGCTCAGCCAACTTCGATGCAGTCCTAGTTGATCGAACAGGAATGAATCTTGCACTCTTAGTCAAACGATCTACAATGACCCAAATCTCTTCATTTCCTGCCCTGGTTCTAGGTAGACCATCGATAAAATCCATCGATATCTGCTCCCACTTCCATGTAGGAACCTCTAATGGCTGAAGCAATCCACTGGGCTTCTTCTGCTCGGCTTTTACCAACTGGCAGTTCATACATTTGGAAATAAAATTTCCAACATCTTTCTTCATACCTTCCCAGTAGTAGGTTCTCTTCATATCCCGATACATCTTATTTCCACCTGGATGAATTGTCAACTTTGAGTGATGACTTTCACTCAGAACTTCATCTCTCAATCCATCTATATCGGGAACAAATAATCGTCCTTGCTTCCGAAGCCAACCCTCTCGATCGACTCCAAATCCTTTATCCTTCTCTGGGTCTAATCTAGATTCCAAATGTCAGATAATCTTGACGAGCTTATCGTCTCGCTTTTGGCTCTCTCTAATCCTTTCCACTAGAGAAGGTCTTATCGATAAGTTTGCCAACATCTCAGGTTCCAATTCACATCTAGACCTGAAGTCAAATCCAGCCAAATACTCAAGGTTCTTCCATTCTGAAAACATGGCTCCCAATCCTGCATGTCTTCGACTTAACGCATCTGCCACTGCGTTGCCTTTTCCCGGAGTATAGGCTATACCAAAATCATATGATGCTAAAAACTCTAGCCATCGTTGCTGTCGAAGATTCAAATCCTTTTGGGAGAACAGATACTTCAATGACTTATGATCTGTAAACAACTCAAATCGAACTCCCAATAGATAATGTCTCCACATCTTCAGAGCAAATACAATCGCCGCTAACTCCAAATCATGAGTCGGATAATTCCTTTCATACGGCTTCAGTTGTCGACTTGCATATGCAACAACTTTATCCTTCTGCATTTGCACTGCTCCAAGTCCAGTACCACATGCATCGGTGTAAACCACTATCTCATCATTCCCACTCAGAATAGTCAAAACAGAAGCACTTGTCAATCGCTCTTTCAGGATTCCGAAAGCTTGCTCACACTTAGTATCCCATCTGAACACTTGGTTCTTTTTCGTCAATCCTGTTAATGGTGCAGCTATCTTGGAAAAGTCTTTGATAAACCGACGATAATATCCTGCTAATCCAAGAAAACTTCTCACATCAGATGCATTCTTAGGTCTAACCCAATCCTGGATTACTGCCACCTTGGCGGGATCAATCGCTATTCCATTTCCAGAGATAACATGACCTAAGAACCTCACTTCACTCTTCCAGAAGTGACGCTTCGAAAACTTAGCCTTCCGCTGATGTTTCCGCAAGATTTCCAAAACAATCCGCAAGTGTGTCTTGTGTTCCTCTTCCTTTCTGGAGTAAACCAAAATATCATCCACGAACACAAGTACAAACTTGTTCAACTGATCTCTGAACACCCTATTCATAAGATCCACAAAATATGCTGGTGCATTGGTCAATCCAAATGGCATTACCAGCCACTCATAGAAACCAGATGGTGTCCTAAAAGCAGTCTTCGGCACACTATCCTTTTCCACTCTTAACTGGTGAAATCCCTTTGCCAAATCCATCTGAGAAAACACCTTAGCTTCGTGAAGCTGATCAAACAAGTCATCTATTCTCGGCAATGGATACTTGTTCTTCCTAGTCACTTTATTCAGCTCACGATAATCCACACACAACCTCAACGATCCATCCGCTTTGGTTGCGAACACAACTGGTGCACCCCATTCAGACACACTACGCCGAATGAATCCTTTCTGTAAAAGATCATCAACTTGCACCTTCAACTCTTGTTGTTCCTTAGGCGCCATTCGCCTAAGAGGCATCACAACAGGTCTGGCTCCCTCAACTAGATCGATACGAAACTCGATCTCCCTATGCAGCGGTAACCCTTTGACCTCGTCAAAGACATCCTCAAATCCTTTCACAATAGGCACCGATGACAGTCCATCCCGTGGAACAACCAGCGAATACATGAAGCTCATGAAGACGCCTTCCTCATGCTTACATCGTATCACAACCTTTCGCCCCTCCACATTCTCGACTGTCACCTCAAGCCTCTCACAATCAACCTTTGCCGCATATTTCCTGAGCCAGTCCATACCCAAAATAATTCCGAACCCCGCAAAGTTCAGAACAAAACAATCACAAACAAAAGAGCAATCATGACTTGATACAACTAGACCACGACATACCATACCCAAACAAGACGAACCCCCAACTGGATTAGTCGCAACCAATGGTCTATCAACAATATCCGGTTCCAAACCCAACCGACCTACAAGTTCATTACAAACAAAAGAATGCGATGCTCCAGTATCAAACAACACTCTAACCGGAACACCATAAATGGAAAGAGTACCTTGACCACCACACTCTTTCCTTTCTCATCAACTGAAGGAGCTTTCGAAGACGATGGCACAGCCCCCAAAGCATAAGCTTGCACAATCTGTTATCCTTCCTCGGTTCCGGACAATTCCTCTTAATATGCCCCAGCTTGTCACAGTTGTGGCACTTCACCGGCACCTTCGGATTCTTGCAATCTCTGGAGAGATGACCCTTCCGCCGACAATTGTAGCAGATCACTTCGCCCTTCGACTTCTTCTGGCCATCCTTACCCTTCTGCTGCTGCTGTTTTCTCTTCTTGTTTCCACTTTGCTCCTTGGCCACAGCAACAACAGGTCCTTCTTTAGGAAACAAATTCTCATGCCTGAGAGCTTTCTCCACAAGCTTCTCAAATGGGTCATCCAAATGATCCACCAACTGCCTCCCAAGATAACTGTCCAAGCCTGTCACAAACTTCTCATTCTTCTGATAGGGGGAGTCAATATATGACCGAGCATACTTGGACAAAGCTTCAAACTCAGAAACATACTCAAGAACTGGTCTTCCACCTTGCTTGAGTTCCACAAACTTCTTAAACAGAACAGATTTCTGGGCTGTAGAAATGAACTTAGCTTCAAATCTAGCTTGGAATTGCTCCCAAGTGAGCTCTTCCTCTGGAGTATCAATGGTGATAGAGTTCCACCAATCAGAAGCTCTTCCCTGAAGCTGTCTTGATGCAAGCTTCCTCTTAGTTGCATCCTCAATTCCCAAATCACCAAAAATCCTTCTACAAGCATCTATCCATCTCTGGACTACTATGGTTGATTCTGTTCCCAAGAAAACCTTTCCTCCAAGAGCAGTATAGTCTTGACACAACTTAGCAAAATCCACTGGTTTTGGAGCTTGAACTTGAACTCCAACGTCTACTGATGGCCCCGGAGCTGGCATCCTCCTCATAATCGAAGTCATCATAGCCTCGAACATAGGAGCATAATCAGCAGCACCCTCAACAGCACGGCCTTCCCTAGCAGCTGGTCTCCCTCTTCGACTCATTCCAAATATCTATTAGAAAATGATTAATATATCCTGAGAAACAACTGCATAAGAAGTTCAAATCCTTCTAAGCTACTATATTATTTATAGTAATTATCCATCAAAATACTATTACGTCTCTCATACGTAGTTATGTCAGCGAGCGTTGGCTAAAATCGATTAACCAAAGCTATGATACCAAATGTGACGACCGCCCATGACTCCTGCACTAAACAAAGAAATAATGCACTGAAAAGTGTGCCAGGCTGCCATGGACGATCATCAGGGTAAGGTAAAACAGAAAACTGTATCGTATTACTCACAGCGCATGGAGAAAATACAATAGAAAATATACATAGTGAAGCTCCATATAACAGAATCTCATCATATAAACTCTAATAGTTTGATACAACAATCAGAAAAGTCAATACATCAAGCCTCACTACATATCACTCAGAGAATATACAAACAGCGGAACACCCAGTACATATAGTAAGAAAACAATATGCAAAAGCCTCCAGCTCGTCTTCGTCATCAACAACGTTGGCCACTATGAACAGCACCTGTCACCTGCTACCTAGTCTGCCCATCCCAACATGGATGAACAGCCTAAGGTAATAAGAGTTAAACATAAAACCTTGAGTCAGACAAAAAGTCTTAGTGAGCAGTAAATCAACTATCAAACATATCAAAAGAGCATAAAGGGTAAAAGGAATAGGAACCCAACCATCCCACTCCACCTCTTTCTACAGTGATAGCCCCCAGACACACTAAGCAGAAGTAAACATAGCAATTCAGACATTCAAAGCAAAGTAATTATCACTCAAGTCAAGGTCGGTGTTTTCCAAGTACAAACCCCCAAGGCCTAAACCAAGATCAGATAAGCACTCTGAAACATCGCTCTTGACCCAAGCGACGATACAACCAAACATCCAAACATCCATGACTCTGGCTATCACTGTTATCATTGCCTTGATTTCCCCGTTAGTTGAATGACCGTCTGTCAAGGGCTAATGGTAACCCCGGTTCTAGACATAGCTCCGCACGTCGTCGTGACCCGTGCCTAGGACTATCGCATCTGCCCAGAGTACTAGCACGTCATCGTGACCCGTGCTTGGAACGTCATCGTGACCCGTCCCAACGTACTCTTGATTTGAGCATGCTAGAACCTTCAACAACGATGAAATCTCAGCCTTCTAGTCATCCTCCTCGACGACTATTCCCATACTAGCTCAAGCGCCTCTCAAGCTAACCATTATCAACAAACTCGGACCACATCAACGAGTTATCAACATGCTTGGGATGATCCCGTCTGGATTAAACCAAGGCTTTCTCACATCATGCTTTGCTTCATCGCATCATAGCAAAGTCCCATATCAACATCATGGTTTGCCTCATCGCATCATGGCAAAGTCCCATCTTAACATCATCATCAAATCTATCCATATGAGCTTCAACATCCGCTTCATATGCCACAAGCAGCTTTCACTATTCAAGAGCCTTTCCACTTAGCTTTTGAATCATCTTCGACCAACTTGTCCAAATCAACTATTAGCTAATTTGCAACAATCTATCAATCAAATCAATCATTAATCCAAGCAATCAAACATTCAAACAAGATCTAATAAGCAATTATACAAGAATGGCAATTTCGTAAAATAAGTGTCCAAATCCAACAAACATGAATTATGGAGATTATCACTACAACTTGATGGATGAACTTGCATATGTAATCATGTAGTAAAATGGATATCAAAACTTCATAGATGATGGATCTACATGCAGACCTAAAATCCCCGACCTACGACCTAACACCCCCTGCCGACCCAACAACACAACACACACACACAGCTTAGCACGCGCACGACTTAACACTCATGCGGCCTACAGACTCGAGTCAACGACCTAACAAGTCCACGACTTAACCTATGCGCGACTCAACACAGGCACGACTCAACACATGAAGTGCCTCGACCTAACGACCTAAGTCCTTAACACACGTGCGCGACTTACGACTTAGCTGAGATGCCGACCTAACCACTACAGCGACCTAACTAGACACGGTAAACCACCATAGGTCGCATACGACCCAGCGACTTACGACCTAACCCTAAGTCGCTTGCAACCTTAGGTCGTCTCACGATCTAACTATAACCCGACACTCACCACTAGGTCGCTAACTCGCTTCAACCAACCTATCCCTAAGCCGCTAGCCACTAACTCGCTAACTACCATAAGTCGCTCCACTACCTTAGGTCGCTCAACACCTTAGGTCGCTCAACCGACCTAACTTCCACACGACCTATCTCTTATACGACTTAACCCCTACACGATCAAACTCCTAGGTCGTTCCAAACCTATAAGTCGCTCAACTCAAATCCCTTAACTCGCCCAATCATACTTAAGTCGTTACTTCTATAGGTCGCTCCACTCAACCTAACTCTCATACGACCTAAGCACCACAGGAGATAACTTGACACGACTCAAACTTTGGTCGACTCATACTCTAAACGACTTAAAAACATCAACGACTTAATGTCGACAGTTTTACGATCTTTCGATCCGTAAAAGTACGGGTCGTTACAAGCTTTGATGGCTAAGGATATGAATTATCGTGACAAGCTCATAGCTGTCCATTCTAGCTTGATCGAGAATATCCCTTTCTAGAAGCATTTCTTTGTCAATGGCTTCAAAGATCTATAGTTTTTCTACTTTCAAGGAGATAAGTTCATCCGTATGGATAAGATTTATCATGCCAAGAAGAAAATAGTTCCTAGGAAGGAAGGGAGAAGGTTTGTCACGTAATGTGGCCATAAAAGCACCAAATGGGAAGAATCAGTTGCTAATGTAGTTGTTTTAAACAAGCCACTGTCCTATATACATGCTACTGCTAAGGAAAGAGTCAACTTTCCGACCTCTTACAAAGCTAAGAATAATCCAGAGCAAAGGAAGGGAGCATAAAACTATGCTTATCATAAAGCTAACGGCCATAAAATAGATGAATGTAGAGTTCTGGATGGAATAATTCTAAAGCTAAGCCGAGAAGGCCATCTTAAAGAATTTATCCAAGATTGGCACAAAGCCCAACGAACTGAAAATGCTCCCCAGAAATGCCCGAGCAATGTCGTAAATGTGCTAGAGGAAGAAGATCCCCTCAGCTTAAGCCCGCTAATTAACAGAATAGATGTATCCATGGAAGACCGCATCCTGCAGAAAGAAGTAAAGGAGCTCGGAATAGATATATTAAAGAGGCTAAGGAGGGAATTTATTCTGTTCAAGAGGAGTCCCCATTGAAGAGCCCATGTCTTAACATCCAAAAGCCTAATCTGGTGGTCACCTAGCAAGAACTACGCAAAGGAGTCCAGCATCCTGACAACGACCCCCTTATGATTACTACAAAAATTGTCTAGTGCATTGTCTCCAAGATTCTCGTTGATACAGGTAGCGCAGTTAATGTCATCTTCAAACATGCTTTCGACTAGTTGAATATCCTAAAGCCCAAATTAGAGCTGAGCACAAAGTCGATATTTGGGTTCAACAACAAGTGCTCAACTCCAACATGGAAGATAAAGCTACTTGTACAAATGGTAGTCCCTACAAATTGCTGAACATTTGAAACAATCATTATGATAATTGACCAACCCTCTTACTATAACGCCTTCTTCGGCAGACCAGCCATGGATGAGATTGATGCTTTTGTCTCCCTTAAATACATTATGTTAAAATTCTTAACAAAGCAATGCTGGGGAACTATGCAGGGAGAACAATCTAGCTCTTGTGAAATGTACTTAGCCATGCTTGATTAATACAAAAGGGAGTATTCTGCTTACTTTGATTCTTCTACTATTTTACAACCTTCAGATGATGGATTTTTACATCCAACTTTTGAAGAAAAGATTAATATTAAGAAGTCTAATAAGCGTATGTATCAAAGGTTCATTCCTGTAGGAACCAAAAGAAAGAGGATTGACACTTACTTAATAGAAGAAGGCCTAATAATCATAGAGTTTGACCGCCGAGGTAAGACAGAGAGAATAAGAGCCATAGAAGACCTTAAAGAAACTCAATAGATTCAGAATATGCTTCTAAAGTGGTCAAATTGTGAAAAGATCTTGATAGCGAGTTAAAGAAAGACCGACTCAGTTTCTGAAAGCCAACAAGGATATGTTTGCATAGTCGCATTCCGATGTGGTGGGAATTGATCAGACTACCATATGTCATGCTCTTAACATCAAGCCAGGAGAAACCCCTATAAGACAAAATAAAAAAAAGTTGGATAAAGTTCGAACAGATGATGCAAATGAAGAAGTTGATAGGCTCCTCGAAAATGGATTAGCAAACCCAGTTATGGTGAAAAAGTCTAATGGAAAATGGAGGACATGCATTGATTACACAGATCTAAACAAAGCATTCCCGAAGGATTCTTTCTCCTACTACGAATAGATTATTTGGTGGACGCAATGAGTGGACAAATTGTTTTATCTTATGGATGTTTATTCAGGGTATAATCAAATACCGATGTTCAAGCCAGATGAATATCACACTAGTTTCATAATAGAATGGGAAATTTATTGTTATGGAGCCATGCCATTTGGTCTAAATAACGCAAGTGCCACTTATCATAGAATGGTTGATCGAATGTTCAAGGAACAGATTGGTAGAAATATGGAAGTTTATGTTGATGACATGCTGGTAAAATCTGGCGAGCCTGAAAAACTTCTCACGGATTTGGAGGATATGTTCAAGATATTGCGGAGGTATCACATGAAGTTAAATCCTCAAAAGTGCTCTTTTGGGTTCATTCTGGAAAGTTCTTAGGCTACTTGGTAAGTGCTCATGGAATAGATGCGAGTCCTGACCAAATTCAAGTATAAGAGATATGGCCGAACCAAAAACGAGCAAGGAAGTGATGAGCTTAAATGGAAGTGCAGCTACCCTAAGTAGGTTTATCTCAAAAACTACTGATAAATTCGTACCTTTCTTCGATATTAAGAAAGAAAGAACTTCTAATGGAGAGAAGATTGCAGAAATGCTTTCTTGGAATTAAAAAGCCATCTGGGGGAACCACCAGCACTCTCAAGATCCAAGAGTGGGAAATTCTATATCCATATATGGTAGCATTGGAACATGCGGTCAGTTCAGTACTCATTCTGGAGGACAAAGGAGTACAACTCCCAGTATACTATGTAAGCAGGCGGTTAAAGGATGTAGAAGTTCGATACCAAGTTATTGAGAAATTAGCTTATTGCTAGACTCTTACAGCTCAAAAGCTTAGAGCATATTTCCTAACACATTCGATTAGGGTAATGACAAATTTTTCCTCTTAAGCAAGTTTTTAGTAAGCCTGAGACTTCAGGGAGGTTTTTGAAATAGAGGATTGAAATCAGCCAGTACGAAATAGAGTTTCAACCATGGGCCGCAATCAAAGGCCAGGCCCCTAGTAGACTTTGTTAATGAATGCACTAGCTTTATAAAGGAATAATCGGAAAAGTAGAAAGACCAGAAGCCCATATGCCAACTATTTGTGGATGGTGCATCAAATGAGAGAGGTGCGGGAGCAGGGTTGGTAATTATAACCCCGGACGGACATCGATTGCACTATGCCATTAAATTGGGATTTCGTGCAACCAATAATATGGTGGAATATGAATCAATGGTAGTGGTACTAACTCTAGAATTAGAATTGAAAATCCCATTAATATAGATTCTCAGTAACTCATAGCTAATGGTCAATCAAGTGAAGTGGATATACTAAACAAAGGACCCTAGGCTATCTTTACATGTAAAGAAGATATTGTAAATGCTTTCCTTGTGTGAGGATTTTTTGGCAAATCAAGTTCCAAGGGAGGAGAATACACAAACAGAATCATTAGCAAAATTGGCCAGTTGAAGGGGAGCACCAGAAACATGAATTGTCCCTATCGGATATCAAGAAAAGCCATGTATTGAAAAGGAGACATCCGAGCAAGGAAAAGAGTTGCTTTTTATGACAAGATCTTAGGCCAGGTCTCAAAGGGGAGAAGAAATAGAAAGTGGTCAAGAGTTAACAGAAAAATGGATGAGCCAATCAAGACCGAATAGCACATACGAGAATACGTGGATGTCGCCCATTGTTGAGTGTTTAGATAAAGGAACTTTACCATCCTATAAAGGAGAAGTAAGAAAGATCAAGAGATAGGCTCCAAGCTTTGATATGATAGATGAAATCCTCTATAATAAGGGGTAAACTCTACCCTATCCTAGGTGTGTAAGCATGAATGATGGGATGAGACTCTTAAATGAAGCACACAAAGGGTTTTGCAACAACCATTCAAGTGGAAAAAAGCTTTCAAAGAAAATAATGAGGCAAGGGTTTTATTTGCAATACATGGTGAGCCAAGCCATAGACTATATGAAAGTGTGAGAAATGCCAGAAATTTTCAAGCATACCTAGACTGCCTCCAAGTCAATTAACTTCAATCGCATGTCCATGGCCCTTTAATGTATGGGGAATAGATTTGATCATCCCGTTGCCGATTTCAAAAGGAGGAGCTGAATATGCCATAGTGGCCATCGACTATATTATCAAATGGGTTGAAGCCGAACCACTACCAAAAATCACTTCTGGGAAAGTAATGAGATTTATTATTAAGAATATCATAACAAGGTTCGAGATCCCATAAAAGATAATTTCTCATAATGGAACATAATTTGAAGCAAAGGATTCTCGTGATTCTGCCACAAAAATGGGATGATTAAAAGTTTTTCATCTATTGCATATCCAAAAGCTAATGGAGCAGTTGAGGCAGTAAATAAAATCATTCTGAAATAGTGACTGAATAAAGGAAAAGGAAATTGGATGGAAGAGCTACCATTAATGTTATGGGCTTATGAAACATCTGCAAAAATGGCAATGGGACATACCCCGTATTCAGTGACATATGGGTGCGAGGCAATGCTACCAATCGAGATTGAAATACACTCCCACCGATGGATTTCCAATGCATTTGATAATAATAAAGAATTGAAGAAATATTCATTAGACTTAATACATGAGTTTAGAGATGAAGCGGCGGTAAGAACCGCTAAATATCAGAGGAGAATCTCTAAATATCATAACTCAAGGGTAAGAGCTCGGTCATTTCAAGAGGGGGATTTATTACTCCGTAAAGTAATGGCCAATACTAAGAATCCTGTAGATGGATCCCTACAACCAAACTAAAAGTGGAAATTAATCATATGCAAAGTAATCCCCGCGAGAGCCTACAAATTATATCGTCCAGAGAGCAATATGGTTCCTAGATCATGGAAAGTTGAACATTTAATGCCATATTTTAAAAAGATGGTTTAATCAAGAGCATCTTTTTCAAAAGAGGAAAATCTAAATGGTTGGGAGTGAAACGCTCCGTAAATTTGGATACTACCTAAGATGGTAGTCTACCTAAGTTGATAGAAAAGCCTCTGTCCACGCCGAAATGGCCAGGGCAGAGCATCGCCTGGAGCAAGGGAGGGTAAACCATTAGACGTGCCATGAGATGGCTAAGTTAAAGCACTGGACAAGCCCTTGGCGGTGCCTCTGATCAGGTCAAAGCACCTCTTGTACGGAGGATGAAGTAAGCCTTTATCCATGCCATAAGATGGCCAAGTTAAAGCACCGAACAAGCCCCTATCCGCGCCATGCTATGGCCAAGTTAAGGCACCTCACGGAGGGACGACGGAGTAAGTGTTTGCGCAAAAAATGGGCAAACACCTCAAAGTCGTACGATTTAGTTGATTATATGTTGTTCTTAGCGACTTGGGTGATTTATGCAAATATGTAAAAAGCAGGGACTAAACTGTAAAAGACACACAGATTTATAGTGGTTCGGCCAGAATGTGCCTACGTCCACTTTATATGTTATTCTCCTTTTCTCTTCAGATTACAAGTACAAAGAATTGATTACAAGTAACTGAAAGTTGTTTGAAAGTTCTATCCGTGCTTGAGCTCTCAAACTTTTCTTCCATTGTTGTACCCCTGCCCCTCTATTTATAGAGTGAGGCTGGGGGCAGGGGTCCTGGATGTATATAGCTGCTGGTGGGCCTGGGCTAAAGCAATCTAGCCTGGCACATCTGGTTCGGTGGAGCTTGGTTCGGTTGTAGCTGGGATGGTTGGACCGGTGGTAGGTTGGTCCGGTGGTAGGTTGAGTGGAGAGTTGGTTCGGTATGCACTTGGTCCGGTAGTGGTTGGAGTGAGTTGGTTCGGCATGGCTTGGGTGGAGAGTTGGTTCGGTGGGACGTTGGTCCGGCAGTGGCTAAGTGGAGTTTTGTCCGGTAGTTGTTGGAGGTGAGGCTTGGTTCGGTAGTGGTGTGGAGATGGAGTTGGACCGGTGGTCTCCTTCTCCTGGATCGGTGGTAGGGATGGAGCTTGGTTCGGCTATGAGTTGGGAATGCCGAATGAACTTCTATAGAGTGCCGAATGAGCTCTTGTATTGGGAATGCCGGATGAACCAAGGCATCTTGAATGCCGAATGAGATTTCGCTCTACATTGCCGAATGAAACTTTAAACGAATGGTCTTTTATACTTGAATCATGAGTGAAATCCCAGACTTATATACGCTGGCTGGCTGCTTCTTCTTGTGCTCGGTCGTGGTGGAAATGCACACAACATTGATATTCAAGTTTTGACCAAAAATGAGATAACACTTTGCCCCCCAAAACATGCCTTGCGATAGGAAGGCGTGTTTTGTAATTCCATGAGCTGGATGTTCATATCCTGTTGATGTCCTTGCGGTAGGAAGGCGTGTTTTGTAATGCCATGAGCTGGATGTTCATATCCTGTTGATGTCCTGTAAAGAGCTTGATATTTTATATGGCCCCAAATGACGACCGTTCGGGATCGAGCTATTTGGGATGAAGCGCGGCCGTTCATGGTCAAGCGCCTAACTTCAAACGACGACCATTCGCGATCGAGTCATTTGAGGTGAAGTGCGACCGTTCGCGGTCAAGCGTCTAAATTCATGCGGTGATCGTTCGAGATCGAGTCATTTGTGGTGGAATGTGATCGTTCACGGTCAAGCGCTTTACTTCAAATGACGACCGTTCGGGATCGAGCCATTCGAGGTAAAGTGCGACCGAGCCCGGTCAGAGGGCGGACCTCAAATGGCGACCGTTCGCGATCAAGCCACTTGGGGTGAAATGTGACCGTTCACGGCCGGTGCCGTTCGCGGCAAAAGATGAAATGGGACCGTTCGTGGTCAAGCGCCTTACTTCGGATGACGATCGTTCGAGATCGAGCCATTCGTGGTAAGGTGCGACTGTTGGCGGTCAGGGGGTGGACCTCAAATGGCGACCTTTCGCGATCGAGCCATTTGTGGCGAGATGAGTTGTGTCGTTCGAGGCGAGTTTGTGACTATTCGAAGTCGGGTGCCGTTCGAGGTGAATTGTGACCATTCGAGGTCGGGTGCCGTTCGAGGCGAATTGTGACCGTTCGAGGTCGGGTGCCATTCGAGGCGAATTGTGACTATTCGAGGTCGGGTGCCGTTCGAGGCGAATAGTGACTGTTCGAAGTCGGGTGCTGTTCGAGGCGAATTGTGACTGTTCGAAGTCGGGTGCCGTTCGAGGCGAATGTGTGTGCCCGGGGGGGACTTAATATTATCAGTGCCGGAGTTATTGTTTAGGGGAGTTTCCGAATCAAAGACTTCGGCAGTTCACTGCCATGCAAGAGGTGCTCGTGGACCGTTCGCGATCCACGGGCATACAAGTAATTTTTCCATAGGATTGTAAATGTTAAAGCAATAATCATATAAACCTTACAACAGACATGTCCAAACAGGAAGAATTTAAATGTTCAAATCAAAATCAAAGCAAAGAGCAGAATGAAGATGTCAAAGCGTAAACTCTTACTATAACGCGGCTGGTAGTCATTCAGAGCATGCCTGTGGATCGTGCGCGATCGCTCACATGTGTAAATGATTTAACCGTGTTAGCGAGAGGTTTACAACTTGTTCATCTCTTTCGACCTGCCCCCCTCCCCTCCCTCCGAGTTCAGGAGGGAATTTTACCTGCCCCCTGGATGAGCGTTCATTCCTTACCAGGTTGCTCAGAGGCCCCTATCTCTCTCTCTGGGATTGGATCAACATGCTTCAAGTGCGGTGCCCCCATGCAGGATCGATGCCTGATTAGCTACTGAAGAAGCCTCTTGATTTTCCTTCATGTTCACATCTCTCTGGGCTTGGCCTTCTGCTTGATTGTCTCGCCATGACTCTTCCAATCTGAATCTCTAAACTCTCATATTCAAATTCCAACCGGTAGAATCCTTGAGTTCATTTCTCAGTGAAAGCACCAAAAATGTTTGCGCAAAAAATGGGCAAACACCTCAAAGTCGTACGATTTAGTTGATTATATGCTGTTCTTAGCGACTTGGGTGATTTATGCAAATATGTAAAAAGCAGGGACTAAACTGTAAAAGACACACAGATTTATAGTGGTTCGGCCAGAATGTGCCTACGTCCACTTTATATGTTATTCTCCTTTTCTCTTCAGATTACAAGTACAAAGCATTGATTACAAGTAATTGAAAGTTGTTTGAAAGTTCTATCCGTGCTTGAGCTCTCAAACTTTTCTTCCATTGTTGTACCCCTGCCCCTCTATTTATAGAGTGAGGCTGGGGCAGGTGTCCTGGATGTATATAGCTGCTGGTGGGCCTGGGCTGAAGCAATCTAGCCTGGCACATCTAGTTCGGCGGAGCTTGGTTCGGTCGTAGCTGGGATGGTTGGACCGGTGGTAGGTTGGTCCGGTGGTAGGTTGAGTGGAGAGTTGGTTCGGTATGCACTTGGTCCGGAAGTGGTTGGAGTGAGTTGGTTCGGCATGGCTTGGGTGGAGAGTTGGTTCGGTGGGACGTTGGTCCGGTAGTGGCTAAGTGGAGTTTGGTCCGGTAGTTGTTGGAGATGAGGCTTGGTTCGGTAGTGGTGTGGAGATGGAGTTGGACCGGTGGTCTCCTTCTCCTGGATCGGTGGTAGGGATGGAGCTTGGTTCGGCTATGAGTTGGGAATGCCGAATGAACTTCTATAGAGTGCCGAATGAGCTCTTGTATTGGGAATGCCGGATGAACCAAGGCATCTTGAATGCCGAATGAGATTTCGCTCTACATTGCCGAATGAAACTTTAAACGAATGGTCTTTTATACTTGAATCATGAGTGAAATCCCAGACTTATATACGCTGGCTGGCTGCTTCTTCTTGTGCTCGGTCGTGGTGGAAATGCACACAACATTGATATTCCAGTTTTGACCAAAAATGGGATAACAGTAAGCCTTTATCTAGGCTATAAGATGGCCAGGGTAGAGCACCGAATCAGCCTTTGTCCGTGCCGCAAAAGGGCTACGACAGGGAGCCGCCTGGAGGAAGGTCAGGTAAGTCCTTAGCTCCAGCCTTTAAGATGAGCTAACCAAAAGCACCGGACAATAATGGATTAAGACATCCATGCTCGAGAAGAGGCTCAATCAACCAATAACTAAGATGTCAAAGCCCGAGAAGAGGCTCAACCAACCATGGACTAAGATGTCCATGGCCGACAAGAGGCGCAATCAACTGAGGGCCAAGATGTCATACCTTAGATAAAGGCGCATCAAATTATGGACTAAGAGGTCCATGCTCAAGAGGCAGCTAGTCAAACTATTTCCATCCAAAACCTAAAGGGTTCTTATATGTCGGGAAAAAAAGGCAAAGGAGTAAAATTGATCTCCATTTATTATTACCCAAATCTAGGTTTCAGGACTTCCTTAACATCATCGAATAATGCTCGAATCTGGACTTCGGGATTCTCATATACGAATTTCAACATCTAATGCCCAAATCTAGATTCCAGGATTTTATCAATCGCCATCTTTACTAAGCCCAAATCAGGCTATGAGAACTTTATCGATCACTACAGTTAATAATACTTAAATTTGGCATTTGAGATTATTATCAGATTTTGCTTGAATACCCTAATCTGGGTCCATGGCATCTATTATAAAGAATATTTTCATGAATTTCTAGTTATTCAAAACATGCCCTAATATGGGCAAGGGACTTTTATTTTAACAAATATCCACTTACACAAGTATGTTCCCTAATCTGGGGCGATGATTCTTTCTATAGAGAGAATTGACTCAAATATGTCCTGATCTGCACTCAATGTTTAATACAAGAATCATACTACTAATTCTCAATTATTTGGCCATAAAAACCTGAATTTGGGTTTAGAAATGCCATATATAAAACTATTTTTGGGATATTGCTATTTGGATTCTAGATGTCAAGTTATCGGATTCTAAACTTCACAAGTTAGTACCCTTGTCAGGGTTCGATTTCATGATCGATATAATGCAATTAAATATAGTGTAGGCAAACAAAAAGTACAAACTAGTCTTATTAATGCTAGAATTAAAAGTTGGTGTTATTTAATGGCGCTTATCAAGCAAATGAGGACATTAATATGCTGATTAACAACTACACATACATGTATATACGATAGTAACAATGGTGCTTCTAATTTTGAATTTTGCAGGAAAGTCAAGATTATGAAGAGTAAGAAAGCTATGAAAACTTTATCTTAGGGAACAAAAGCTTCTTTCATACAAACAGGGGAGCAAAATGTTGACCATAAAATCTACCTGAAAGAAGAAGTATGAAAGAAGGATAACAAAATTGAAGTTTTTTTGAACAGACAGGCTAAGTCATCATGAAAGACATAAAAAGGATGTTTTGAATGACCAACTACTTATATGGTGCAATGGCCTTCAACATAGATGAAAACAGATAGAACCTTTTGCAACAACCAATCTTTCGACACAAATGAGAAAGCACTATTGACTTCAAAACTCCATTCGAAAGCAATCAATATTTTTCCCTCAACTACACATCAAACCTACCAAAGTCAAAGGATTCACCCCAAAGTGACCTTTTCGAAAGCATAGCAAGCCTTTCAAACCGATTAAGACACATCCAGGATAACTTTCGATAGTGCTATGACGAAAGTAATACTCAGAAGTCAGCAAAGGCAAACGAATGAAAGAAAAGCTTTCGACAACATTGAAGGGAAATATAGCTCTCGACAACGTTTAGGTTAAGTAAAAACCTTTCATCAAGGTCGAAGTGTTCACCAAAGGATATAAAAGGCAAACCTTTCGACCAAGTCGAAAGGTTCATGAAGACATAAGAATGGCAAAACTTTCGACAAAGTCCAAAGGTTCATAATAACAGATGAAGGACGGAACTTTCGTCAAAGACGAAAGGTTCATAATAGTGACAAACCTTTCGACAAAGACGAAAGGATTATAACAACATATGACCCAGTGGAAGGTAAGAAAGCGAAGAAACAAACCAAGAAGCATAAGATATTCATAACCTTTCGACACAGTCGAAGGGTTCATAATTTCGATGAATCCGAAAGGTTTAAGGCAGCATATAAAAGGGGACATTTAAACCTAGTTGAAAGTAGAGGCATGGCAGGAGGCTAACCTACATATATGAATAAGACCCAAGGGATTCGGTTTTAGGAGCCGAATTCTGATACTTAATTCGTTTTCTTTTCTCTACCTTCATAGTGATAACTGTACCTAGAAGAAACCATAAATTGAATTGGGGAGGGAGCTCGACCTCTTGTAACTCATTTTGGATAATGAATAAAATGGATATGGCCTGTTTATGATGGATATTGTCAATGAGGAAGATCATTAAGATTATTTTCTAGGCTAATGATCAATTGCACATGATTTTAACCTTTTTCTCATATCTCTTTTGACCTTTTCTATATATAAGATCAATTTAGACATTCCTCATCAAAACTCATTATCATTAAAACCTATACTTAAAAAGGAAAGCAATAGTGATGATGACATGTCAAATATGTTGAATGCATGGGTTATGGGATAACTAAATTGGTCTTGTATAAGAAAAACGAAGCGAGTTGAAGACTATTAATTTTGAATTGCTTCATAAGGGGGAATACCTTTCGATTAATTCAAAAGGTGAACTTTCTTGAGGGATTAGGGTTATGTGTCTAACAACCATTCACAAAGGAATTCGTTCAAAGTGATTCTACACTTTCTGGTATCAACGCTCCTTTCGAAGGGATTCTATAGAAGGACAAATTACGCAAAGGAACTGAAAATAGTTAATATTTGTAGATAAAGTAAGCATTCCTTTTTGACAAAGTTAAAGGGTATTAGTGAAGATTAACTAGTCTCGGTTCCAAGTGGAGATGGGATTCGATAAAATGATGACTTTGAAAGCTAAATGATTGTGAATTACTTCAACCTAGTCGAAAGGTTGAAATGGCCTTGTCACACCTTGCGACAAGGTCGAAAGGTTCAACAACTTACTTCAATTCCAATCTATTCAAAAGGTTGTAGTGGCCTTGTTAATAACCTTTCGACAATGTCGAAAGGTTTGGCAGACAATCTTCTACTATCCCAACCTAGTCGGAAAGTTGGAGTGGCATATAACCCTTCAACATGGTTGATATGTTTGTTAATCTTCTATTATGCTATCCATGTCAATAAAGGTGGGATCGTCCTCCATAACCTTTTGACAATGTTGAAAGGTTTGGTAGTTTATCATGCATTCCGATCAGGTCATCTTAATAGAAAGCTAGAGATATCACTTCAAATCCTTTCAACTTATTCATTCTATTTGAAAGATATGCTCACAAAGACATAAATCCCCTCAACCAAATGGTTATGTTCACATAAAATAATCTAACAAAAAGCATTAGGGATGTTGATAGGGTTTCTTGCTAATATAGGCGATAAGCTTTGTAACATCCCCCTACTTGGGGGCCCAAATTAATGGCTATGGATGTTGCAGTCATCCATAGTTATTAATCCTCGGCGAGAAAATAGGACGGTTTTAGATTCGTTGATACATAGAAATACGTGTATATAAAAAATTAAACTTCAAACCTAATCACCTTCCATTCCAAAATATTTCCAATTCATTACGTATACACAAATTCGCAAATCACGTTCAAAGAAAATATATTTATTACAACATACGTCCATAGCAACATATGAAGATGCCCTCTATGATGATCAGAGTACATGCAGGCAATACAATGACTTTGCCATTACAATAAACACAATGCAATCAATAGAAAGATAATTCTGAATATTTATCATGCCTCCTACACGTCTATGGAAATTTATTCGTCTTAAGAGGTACCTGAAAACCTCAACTCTCAAACTAATCAAAATCAATTGAGTGCCCAAGAGTTTAAGGAGAAAACATAAATTTTGAGTCAGACATAAAGCTTGGTATGAATAATAATATACCATCTCATATAATTTAGATATCTATTGAGACCATGCTGCTTAGCAGAACGGGTTTCCCTCACTAGCATCTCAAAACCTTTATAAAACCAAATACTATGCTTCTACATCCATAATGGTTAAAACAATTCAAAACAATATAATATAATGATATCTAAATAAAGTGAATCAATTCTAGATTACCCATCCTCATTCATTTTAGACTATTTGTCTCAAGCATTGTTTCGAGGATTACTATTAACCTATTAGTTTTCACGGGTTGACTAACGACCGGTAAAATGATTAAGGGCTCCCTGTCCAATTACATTATTTTCATGGGATCATTACGAACTTATCGGTAACTCCAATATTGCTCTTATCCTAATTTTTATGGGTTAACTAGTAACCTATTGGTAACTCTAATATCCTTTATTCTTGCCTTAGTTTTCATGGCTTGACTAGGAAGCTATTGATATCTATCAATATTTCATCCGGATATAGTTTTTGCGGGCTAACTTCAAGCCAACTGCCCCTGCCACTATCCAATCACAGTTTTCATAGGCTCACTATGAACCTGTCTATTAGACTTCTTCCTTTAAACAAAGTTTTCATAGGCTAACTATGAACCTGTCTATATGACATCTTCTTTTATACATTGTTTTCATGAGCTAACTATAAACCTATTGGCCCCTACCAATATCATACTATTTTCATAGGCTTACTGTAAACCTATTAGCCAGTGCCAATACATTTCCTTTATATTTCAGCAACCTATATGTTGTTCTTCTAGACCTCCTAGATGTTATTTTACTCATTTAGGAGTTTATTCAATTTATATTCACTACTGGGTTATACTAACTGGTTCTCCTACACTTTCTCCCCAAAATGCAGTTATGGGTCCACTATAAAGTGTAACGACAAAAAATTTAACCACTTCAAAATATAACATTTAAAGTGATTTTAATTATAGAATATAAAAAAAATTATGATTCAAACAATATTAGATAGGATTTGAAAATAGAAATATACATAAAGTAGTAACATTTGCTTATATCGACAAAAGTGACGAAATTCTGATTTCAGGAAAGTAAGTTTAATTGGTTTAATAAATTATTTTAATTTATTTATGAGTGTTTATATTTTTAAATGACATTATACAAATTTATTTTTAAATTTGGTTTACATAGATAAATAGTTTAAATAAAACGTCAAAATATGACCGTAAAACATTTTGTCAAAAATCAACGTTCAATCGATTTAAAGTTGTCGCAACGTTGTTGCACCATTATGTACATAATTTAATAAATATGTTGACATACAAAGATAGTTAACAATTAACTAAATTAGGCTGCTTTTAATAATTACACTTAGGAAATTCTAGAAAGTAATTAGCAAAAGTAAACTAAAAAAGACAAAACACATGTCACATCAAATGTGACATAAATTAAAGAAAAGTGACATAAAATAAAGTAATCATTCTTATTCTTTACTTAACTCTAAAATATTTGAATTTTAAAAGTGTGATGTGACGTGGATGGTAAGTTTTGAATTAAATAAGTTTACTTAATTCTTAAGGAAGGTTATTTAAGTAAAAACATAAATCTATATTTTATTCTCAAATATTTTCTATAAATACATACCCACTTTCTCACTTCCTTCCATACTTCTTCTTCTCAAAATTTCAAGCTTCTTCTTACCTCCTTTAATGGCTTCCAACCTTAACAAAATTATGCCAAAATATTTCAAAAAATAAAACAAAGAAAAATATCAACAAAACTCCGTCCGAATCACTTCGAAACGCCTCCTTCCCTCTCCTATTACTCATGCCCCCTCTTCCTCCATTTGGCCGAGCACAATTTTCCTTTCAAGCATGGTCGTGGCCTCCTAAGACAAATATGCCGAAGTATAGCAAGTTCAAAAGAGTTTAAAGAAAAGTTTAGCAAAGTTAGAAAAGTTTAAAACTAGTTTGAAAGCGATAAAAGGTGAGAACGCTAAATCGATAAGTAGGAAATGTTTATATGATTGTTTGTAAGTTATAAATGTTGTTTGGATGTTAATAATGATGTTTGATAAGTGTTTGAGAAAGAAAGCAACTACATTTAAGTCATTTGCAAAAGTTATAAGCAAATATGTACATAAATGATAATTATGTGACATTATAATAAAAATATGGTTAAATTGATATGCAAGTTCATATGACATCTTAGAATATGTTAAAATGGTTATAAACATTGTTTTGAATGTTTAGTAGTTGTATATTGAATATATATATTGAAATAAGTCATGGATTTTGCACAACGTATAATCACATGGAAATCACTTTCCAAAAGAAATGAAACGTGATATGGAATCATTTATACCTATGAAAAATATTTGAATATGCTTTAGAAATGATTCTTAAGTGTTTAAACTTGTCTCCGCAAAGTTTGAATATGAATTTCAAAATACGCCAAAAATTTGACACGTCGCCTAATGGTAGTGCGCGTTTTCGCGTCAAATGTTCAAATGAACATACGAAGTGGAATAAAGTTTGAAATTCTTCGAAGTAAGAATTTTTCAAATCCTTATATGCATATCTTTCATAAAAAAATAAAATCAAGATTTCATATTATATATTTTGAAATATTGCAAACTCAAATTTCAAGAAAAATCCAGTTTTTGTAGTAAATGACCAAAGTTGGAAATTGATAAAATAATCGTTTTGAAAATATGAAATAAATTCTAAAAATATTTTAAAATATTTTAAAAGCGACTTAAGTTAAAAAGATGGTTTTCTAAATTATATAAAAGTCATTTTGAAGGATATAGCTTTTAAAGCACTTTTTGTAATGCTTTTTGCAACGCTTTTCAATAACATTTAGAATAAAGTTTGAAACTTAACAATTCTTTCCCAAATCCTTAGTAAATGTTTTTGAGTAAATAATAAAAAAATTCAAAAGAAATTTGAAATTTTTAACCTTATTTCAAAGATGGTTAAACAAGTAGTTAAGTGATTTAAAAAGGGAAAATGAGTATGCGGAAACGACTAGTTCATTTGTCCCGCCTGTGAGATCTAAAAGTGGAAACCAGGTGTGTAACTATGGCTGGGAATGGAACAATCAGTGCCTTGAACTTACCTGGCCTCGGTTTTGCCTTTTAGACGAGGGATGGAACATATCGAAAGGAAAGCCCGGATGCTCAACTTGGATTTTATAGAAATAATCTTCTTATACTCATTATTAAAATCCGAAGAGGGAACTTGTCCTATTCGTGGAATTTAAAAGGTGCTCTCAACTTTAATCTTCCCGTAGCACTCGTTGAATACGAAAGTTAATTTTGAATAAAAGTAGAATGATTTCTATAATCATATTTTCTCAAAAGATACTCTATAAAAATGATTTGAGAAATACTCAAAAAAGAGGTCTAAATGATTCCGTATTCACTAAAAGAATATTTTGAAAAGACATATCTCTCGAAGATATTTTGTTAAAGGAAATAAATGTATGGAAAAATAATCACCAAATTACATCATTTTTATCGATGATTGGATTTTGAAGGAACCGGGGTCGGATTTGGGGATTCCTATCGGATAACCACTTCGAACCAATTTACATGTTCAAAGATTGAAGATATTTGATGACAGAGATATGGAGACGAATAATAACGAGGGACTATTTGTTGATTAATTGCGATAAACTTCTGATTCAGTATATTGTAGCGGTGGTCTCTTTGTTACGAAAAATATCAAAACCACAAGGACTTCTCGCCTAGTAATGGCTGAGAAATCGGTTTTATTCGGTCCCAGAACGAAATTGTATGGATGAATGTCTGACCTTGCATTCTAAATCACAATGAATGGTCTCTGTAAAGGTATATCGGTCGGTGGTGGGGAAGACACCTTCTCTTAGCTTAGCACCCTTTCCTAAGACATACGAGCTTAGGAAGTTATATGTTTATAGAAATCAGTCATGTGAATGTGGAATGGCAATGTGGCAATCTAAGTGATGTGATATGTGCTATGTGAAAAGGTAATCGTAGCCTCAAACCTCATCAACCGAAAATGACCGAAACAGGGCTAGATGTAGCTAGGCTAAGTGGGTCATTTCCAATTAGGGTATGATCGTCGCCTTCTAGATATATTGTTTTCCTCTCGGGATATAAATTAATGTGGATGTATGCGAAGAGAGCTCTCAGATAAAGGACGATAACGACCGGGGGATGATTTATTGGGTACTTTCTAGTTACAGCGATAGGCCGGTCTAGTGTTGGTAGAGGATCATTTGTGATGGTCCTTGGGGCATCCATCTAGAGGTGTACCCATCGGAAGGTAGTCCTTTTACCTGGTCATTTGTATGCAAATCCACTCGCCAGTAAGAACCTGCGTTTTTGTTTGTATTGGCATAATGAATAGGCTCGGAATGCTATATGGGTAACCATTTCGGCTAAGATCAATAAGTTTATTTGAAAATATTTTCAAAGAATGTCATTAAAAATAATATCCCTAAATTTTTCGTAATAAAAGTTTTAGTCATCATAAAGTAAAACCCGTTCCGTGTTTATATGCGACATGGTATTATTAGATACCTTTTGTTTTTAAAACATCGTACTTTGAGTTCTCACACCAGTCCCATGACTGACCCGGAGTTTGTTTTTCCCTTTAAACTCCAGGTGCCTTACTTTTCGGCCAGCCGTATAGTCAGGATACCTTAGGAGCATTTTGGATCATGTTGGGGAGCATTTGGGAGAAGTCTTTTGCAGCAATGATGCTGAAGTACCTTATGTAGATATCTACCCATTTTCGTTGTGTTATGTAGTATGTATTTCCCAGCACATGTACGGATAGATAGTTATAACTATTTCGCTGGATTTTATTTGACTCTGATCATTTATGTATAATTAAAATGTTGAATGTGATGTGAGATCTGTGTAGTCAATGCCCCGCTATTACCCCCCTATAACCCCGCTATATCTCATAGCGGATTTCTACCGCTACGATTTTTCCATATAGCCCCAAAATATAGCCTTTCCGCTTTAATCCCCGCTATTTCCGCTATATCCTGTTATTCCCGCTATATTTTTCTATTTTCGCCATATCTTCTTTAATAAAATGAATTAAAAAAATACTTTAATATTCTACCAAATTCAATTATGTTATATAACTGTTTTACGTTTATTTAAAGTATATTCACACTTTTTTCAAAAATTATTTATGTATTAATTATAATTCAGTTGAATGATAAATTTTTATTTAATTACCATTTATATATTTGTAAAAACATTAAGTACGAGTTTTATATGCTATTTTAGAACCATCCGCTATATCCCGCTATATCCTCGCTGTATCCCCGCTATGATTTTTTGCACCTCCACCGCTTCGAATCTGCCGAGCGCATTAACTGCACAGTGTGAGATTCTATTATTGTGTTATCTTCTATATTTATTTTATTTTACGTCCTTCACAATCTGCCTCCCTAGCACTTGGATTTATGGCACATGAATACCGTGGATGTATTAGTGTTGATTTCTAAGGGTCGAGGAGACGGATCATCACACGTAGTATCAGAGTTGAAGGTTAAGCAAGAACCTTGGCTTTGTTGGGGTATGATTCATTAGAGATAGACTTAGTAACAACCTAGAATGAGTTTAGTCTGAGAGAGTGCATAATTAAATGATGCAGCTCAGAACAGAGAAGAAATGCAACCAAAATTTCTAACAAGGATGAGTCGTACACGACTCATAGAGAGGTTAAGTCGTACGCGACTTAGGAAGGCAGGGTTAAGTCGTTTCCGACTTAATGGTGCACGGGATAGCAAGTTTCGAGTTAACAACAATTTGAACCGCATAAAAGAGGCATCGGGTTTGAGTCGTGCGAGCTTGAGTCGTATACGGGATAATGGAACAGGGTTACGACTCAAGGGAAACTTGGAGTGTGCATACTTGATGAGTCGTACACGACTTAACAACGTATCCATAAGTCGTGACCGAGATAGCATCAAGAAGGAGAAGGATTCAACTGATGGGAGCTTGAGTCGAAGGAAGGATGTTGAGTCGCTGAAGTTATGAGTCGTGAGTCGTAGGTCGTTGCCGACCTAGTATGAGTCGTGAGTCGTTTGTTGTGATGAGTCGTGTACTGTTGTATGTTGTAAGTCGTATGTCGTGAGTTTTAAGTCGGTATGTAGTGGATCGTGTTGCATTTTAGGTCGTTACCGACCTATGGGTTGTGAGTGTTGTATTTTAGGTCGTTACCGACCTAGGGGTAATGTTGAGTCGGTCATGTATATGAAGTGTTGGGTCGCATACGACCTATGGTGAGTCGTCTTAAGGTCATATGATGATGTATGAAGGTCGTGCTTGTTAAGTCGGCCAGGGTTGAGTCGTTCTGGAGTTGAGCTGCCTTGTGTTGAGTCGGCCGCGACCTAAGTTAGGTCGTAAGTCGTCGCCGACCTAAGAGTCAGGTGAGGGTTTGTGTGTGTTGAGTTGTGAAAGCTATAAATAGCGCGTGTGTTGTACATTTTGTGGTTGTTGATTTTGAATAAAATTTCTCTTTTGTTAGCTTTGTGCTTTCATACCAATTGGTAGTTGAGTGTAATCTCCTATCTCCACTTACGTCGTTCGAGTGCGCTCGAATCCACGTTTGTTGAAGCCGATTCACGGAATCTAGTGCGCTAGATCAACGTGCGAAGAATCGTAGATCTTTGAACACGGTATAGTGCGCTATCAACGTGTTTGAGATAGCTAGAGTTCGGTATCTTTGGATCAACGAACTTGGGCATTTTTGGTATCTTCAACTCACCGATTGCTACAATCCATCGATTGAAGTTTTGTTTGATTAATCCGCTGCGTCAGTTTGGTATCAGAGCCATACTTAGCCAATCATAGCTAAGTTTGATTCTTGGAGCCAAGTTTTTGAAGTTTGAAGTAGTTCATCGTGTTCATATTGAAGTTGCATCAAGTTTGGAGAGTTTGATCCATTTCATTTTGGATCGAGGAGTTGGATTTTGTTTGGATTTTGAATTGGTGATTTGCGCGCCAAAGTTTTGAAGGTTTTGGAGTGAGCCGAGGCAAGTCTTGACCGAGCCAAGCAAAGTTGTGAAGAGTCAAGGCCGAGACAAGCATTGCCGAGACAGTTGAGCCTAGATTGCCTTATCGTGTGAAATTTTGAAGTATTGTGTTCAATTTGTTGAAGTTTGTGAAAATTTTAACCATGCCACCAAGGAGAGCTAATCGTCATCAAAACGTTGAAGCTTTGTATCGTAGAGAAGAAGCCGAGCTTATGGAACAACGTATTAATGAAAAATTTGATGAAGGCATTGGTAAATTGGAGAGATTGATGAATGATTTGAATCAAAGGAGGAGATCACCAAACTCGAACCATGGAGGAAACCGAGTTTCGCCATTGGTTACGGAAGCGAGGAGGGTATCACCACATTCTTGTAGAGATAGAAGAGAAACATCAATTTCATCACGAAGAGATCATCATGACTATGCACATGAAGAAAGAAGAAGTCATCGAGAATTTGACCATGAAGTATATAGAGATGAAGAGGGACATAGTCAAAGAAGCATGCATGAGAGAAGGGATGATGTTAGTCGAGATCGATGTAGGCGTACCTTTGATTTTGTTGAAGAGGGTGATAGAGCAAGTATTCATTATCGAGATCGAGACCAAGTTCGAAATTCTTACCGTGATGTGGAGGATGACCGTCGTTGGGAGTCGGGTATGAAAATGGAGATTCCGGAGTTTAAAGGCGGGATGGTTGCTGAGGAGTTCTTAGATTGGTTGTCTAATGTGGAGGAAATCTTTGATTTCAAGGAGGTGCCGGAGAATCGAAGGGTGAAGTTGGTTGCTACTAGGTTGAGGGGGAGAGCTTTGGCGTGGTGGCAGCAAACTAAACTTACTCGAGAACGAATGGGGAAGTCAAAGATAGAATCTTGGGAGAAGATGAAAAAGTTGATGAGATCTACATTTTTGCCTTATAACTACCAATCACTTATGTACCAGAGGTTGCAGAATCTGAGGCAAGGGACAAAATCTGTTAGTGATTATGCTGATGAATTTTACCAACTCATCGCCAGGAATGATATCATGGAAACAGAAGAACAGCTAACTGCTAGATTCATTGGGGGCTTGAGAATGCAGATCCAAGATATGGTTAATATGTTTGATCCTAGATCAGTAGCAGAGGCACATCAGAAAGCGTTAGCTTGGGAGAAACAAGGAAGGCGTGGAGGTGGTGTGTTTACTAATTCCAATAATCAAGCAAGGGGTGTTGGCGGAAGTTCTAATGTTCCTAAACCTGTTACAAAGCTAGTGGTCAAGGAGGTTGAGAAGGCGAAGGCTAGTAGTGTTTTCAAATGTTATAATTGTCAGGAGTTGGGTCACAAAAGCAACGAATGTCCGAAGCCGAAGAAGAGAACCATGGTTGCAGAGGTTGAAGCAGATGATGGTGAGGAGGCAGAGTATTCAAATGTACCTTATGTTGAGGAGGAAGAAAAAGTGTCGGGTGATGAAGGTTGTAATCTTATGATGAGGAGAAGTTGTTTGACACCTAAGCAAGAGGAGGATTGTAGTTGGCTGAGAAGCAATATTTTCCAATCGACATGTACTATTCTGGGAAAGGTCTGCAAGTTTGTTATTGATGCAGGAAGTTGTGATAATATTATTTCTACAGAAGCAGTGAGAAAGTTGAATTTGAAGACCGAGAAGCATCCTAAACCATACAAGCTAGCATGGTTAAGAAAAGGAGGTGAAGTGAAAGTGTGTCGAAGAGCTTGTGTGAATTTTTCGATTGGGAAGAAGTACAAAGATGAAATTTGGTGTGATGTTGTGGACATGGATGTTTGTCACTTGTTATTGGGCAGGCCATGGCAGTTTGATAGAGCAGTTCAGCATGACGGTCGTGCCAACAGTTACAGTTTCATGTTCGAGGGTACTAAAATCACTTTGGTTCCTAAGAAGCAACAGCAGAAGGAGAACAAACTGGAGGAGATTGAAGAATTGAAAACTCTGTTGACTTTGAAGGAGTTTGTTAAAGAAGTGGAGGAAGAACCGGAAGTGTTTTTGTTGATTGGGAGAGAGAGTAGTGAAGAAGTTGAGATTCCCGAAGAAGCAAAGCCAGTTTTGGAAGAGTTTGAAGATGTCTTTCCAGAGGAGTTGCCAAAGGAGTTACCACCACTTAGAGACATTCAACATCAGATTGATCTTGTTCCGGGGGCAGTGTTACCACATCGACCACATTATCGTATGAGTCCGAAGGAACATGAGGAATTGAGAAGGCAGGTGGAAGAATTACTTGAACAGGGTCGTATTCAGGAAAGTTTGAGTCCGTGTGCTGTACCTGCATTGTTAGTACCAAAGAAGGACGGAACTTGGAGAATGTGCACTGATAGTAGAGCTTTGAATAAGATCACTGTTCGTTACAGATTTCCTATGCCGAGGTTGGATGATTTGTTGGATCAGTTGAGTGGGGCAACTATATTCTCGAAAATTGATTTGAAGAGTGGTTATCATCAAATTCGTATCAGACCTGGAGACGAATGGAAGACAGCTTTCAAAACTAGAGAGGGGTTGTACGAATGGTTGGTTATGCCATTTGGTTTGTCTAATGCACCTAGTACATTCATGCGGGTGATGAATCAAATTTTTAGACCACTCATTGGAAAGTTCGTCGTGGTTTATTTCGATGATATTTTGATTTATAGCAGGAGTACGGAGGAACATGTTCTACATCTGAGAGAAGTGTTGTTTATTCTTCGTGAAGAACAATTTTATGCTGCTACAAAGAAATGTGTGTTTATGACACCTAGTGTTTTATTCCTGGGGTATGTTGTTTCAGGGAAAGGTATTCAAGTTGACCAGAGCAAAGTTGAAGCAGTCAAGAATTGGCCACAGCCAAAGACAATTACAGAAGTGAGAAGTTTTCATGGGCTAGCGTCATTCTACCGAAGGTTCATACCACACTTCAGTAGCGTGATGGCTCCAGTGACTGATTGCATGAAGGGTAAACAGTTGGTGTGGTCAGAGGAAGCGGGGGTTGCCTTTGAAAGGATCAAGGAATTGTTGACGTCTGCACCAATTCTTGTTCTACCTAATTTTCAGTTATTGTTTGAATTGCATACTGATGCTTCGAAGGTTGGAATTGGAGGAGTTCTGAGCCAGAATGGAAAGCCAGTTGCTTATTTTAGTGAGAAACTGTCAGGGGCAAAGATCAGATACAGTACATATGACGTTGAATTTTATGCTGTTGTTCAGGCTGTTAAGCATTGGAGACATTACTTATTTCAGAAGGAATTTGTTCTGTACACTGATCACGAAGCTTTGAAACATTTACAGGGGCAAGATAAGATTTCAGCAAGACATGCATCATGGATTGCATATTTACAGCAGTTTACTTTTGTCGTTAAGCACAAATCTGGGGTGACCAATCGAGTAGCTGATGCTTTAAGTAGGAGGAGTCATTTACTGACGACAATGAAGGTGGAAGTGACGGGGTTTGAAATGTTGCCAGAGATGATTGAAGAAGATCCTTACTTTGTGAAATATGTTGAAAAAGTGAAGGATGGGAGTACCGATGAATTCATGTTAGTTGATGGTTTTCTGTTTAAAGGAAATCGTTTATGTATTCCGGACTGTAGTTTGAGGATGAAGATTGTGAAGGAATTGCACGAGGAAGGACATGTTGGCCGTGATCGTACTTTACAGTTGATTTCGCAGTCTTACTTTTGGCCGTCGATGAGGAAAGAGGTTGAAAGATTCGTGGAGCGATGTCATATTTGCCAAGTTTCAAAAGGGACAGCAACGAATGCAGGGTTGTATATGCCGTTACCAGTACCATCTAAGCCATGGGTTGATATCAGCATGGATTTCGTTTTGGGTTTGCCGAGAACTCAAAGGGGAAATGATTCGATATTTGTTGTGGTGGACAGGTTTTCAAAGATGGCACATTTTGTTGCTTGCAAGAAGACAGCAGATGCAGTTCGAGTCGCACAGCTATTTTTCAAGGAGATTTATCGACTTCATGGTTTACCAGAATCTATTGTTTCTGACCGAGATACTCGTTTTCTGAGTCACTTTTGGTTGAGTTTGTGGAAGATGGTGGGAACGAAACTGAAGTTTAGCAGTGCTTACCATCCACAAACCGATGGGCAGACAGAAGTTGTTAACAGGTCATTGGGAAATTTGTTGCGATGTCTTGTACAGGATAATTTGAGAAGTTGGGACATGAAACTATGCCAGGCAGAATTTGCTCATAATCATGCAGTAAATCGAAGCACAGGATTCAGTCCGTTTCAGATTATTTATTCAAATTTACCCAGGGGGCCATTGGATTTAGCAGCTGTACCACAGTCAAAGAGAACAGTTAAACGAGCTACTGATTTTGTTGATGAGCTGACTGAATGTCATAGAACCGTTCAGGAACGATTGGAGAAATCGAATGAGAAATATAAGAAGTTTGCAGATTTGAAACGTCGAAATGTTGAATTTAAGGAAGGTGATTTGGTTTATGCCGTATTAAC
Source organism: Allium cepa (assembly GCA_030765085.1). Taxonomy (NCBI): domain Eukaryota; kingdom Viridiplantae; phylum Streptophyta; class Magnoliopsida; order Asparagales; family Amaryllidaceae; genus Allium; species Allium cepa. Next base: position 705,369,234 of record CM060938.1, read on the forward strand.
AAAGGATCGTTTTCCGGTGGGTGCTTATAACAAGTTGAAGGCACGAAAAATTGGTCCAATTGAAGTTTTGAAGAAAATCAATGAGAATGCTTATCGATTAAAGTTACCAGATGATGTTTATACTTCTGATGTTTTTAACGTCAAACATTTAATTCCATATCATGGAGGTGAGATGGTTGAGGAAGAATTTACAAATTCGAGGTCGAATTTTTCTCAACCAGGGGAGGATGATGCAGCTCAGAACAGAGAAGAAATGCAACCAAAATTTCTAACAAGGATGAGTCGTACACGACTCATAGAGAGGTTAAGTCGTACGCGACTTAGGAAGGCAGGGTTAAGTCGTTTCCGACTTAATGGTGCACGGGATAGCAAGTTTCGAGTTAACAACAATTTGAACCGCATAAAAGAGGCATCGGGTTTGAGTCGTGCGAGCTTGAGTCGTATACGGGATAATGGAACAGGGTTACGACTCAAGGGAAACTTGGAGTGTGCATACTTGATGAGTCGTACACGACTTAACAACGTATCCATAAGTCGTGACCGAGATAGCATCAAGAAGGAGAAGGATTCAACTGATGGGAGCTTGAGTCGAAGGAAGGATGTTGAGTCGCTGAAGTTATGAGTCGTGAGTCGTAGGTCGTTGCCGACCTAGTATGAGTCGTGAGTCGTTTGTTGTGATGAGTCGTGTACTGTTGTATGTTGTAAGTCGTATGTCGTGAGTTTTAAGTCGGTATGTAGTGGATCGTGTTGCATTTTAGGTCGTTACCGACCTATGGGTTGTGAGTGTTGTATTTTAGGTCGTTACCGACCTAGGGGTAATGTTGAGTCGGTCATGTATATGAAGTGTTGGGTCGCATACGACCTATGGTGAGTCGTCTTAAGGTCATATGATGATGTATGAAGGTCGTGCTTGTTAAGTCGGCCAGGGTTGAGTCGTTCTGGAGTTGAGCTGCCTTGTGTTGAGTCGGCCGCGACCTAAGTTAGGTCGTAAGTCGTCGCCGACCTAAGAGTCAGGTGAGGGTTTGTGTGTGTTGAGTTGTGAAAGCTATAAATAGCGCGTGTGTTGTACATTTTGTGGTTGTTGATTTTGAATAAAATTTCTCTTTTGTTAGCTTTGTGCTTTCATACCAATTGGTAGTTGAGTGTAATCTCCTATCTCCACTTACGTCGTTCGAGTGCGCTCGAATCCACGTTTGTTGAAGCCGATTCACGGAATCTAGTGCGCTAGATCAACGTGCGAAGAATCGTAGATCTTTGAACACGGTATAGTGCGCTATCAACGTGTTTGAGATAGCTAGAGTTCGGTATCTTTGGATCAACGAACTTGGGCATTTTTGGTATCTTCAACTCACCGATTGCTACAATCCATCGATTGAAGTTTTGTTTGATTAATCCGCTGCGTCATTAAAACTTCTAATTTGGATAAGTATATTCATAAGGTATATCATTCCCTAAGATATCTCGTCTATATATCCTAAAGATCTTTTTCTTACTATTTACAAAGAGTAAAAAATGAGTGGAAGAAGTGTACGAGGTAGGGGAGAAAGTAATCCCATAAATGGTCAAACTCCCGCAGCTACAGTAGTCGAGGAAGTAGATATTCCGCTACATCCCCAAATTAACTTTGCAACTTTATGCAAGAACTATACCAGCCTTGGTGGTAAACCTTTCAAAGGAACAGAAACCGTCATTAAAGTACAAGCTTGGATCCACTCATCTGAAAGAATTTTCAAAGGATTGAATGGAGAATAGCAGAAGAGATTCCTTTCTGTATATCAGAACATCATATAACAAGGTAACAAATACATAAACACATTTTCAGTTGTACAACATAACTTCAGAAATTCAACGAAAATATCAAAATATACACATATATACTACTTTGTGTTACTTTTTCCAAAATGATTTGTCAATATGTACATGTTCAAAATGACACTAACAACCTAGCGTTAGAAACCGAAAGCAATTAAAAGCAGTAAGATGGTTTTCCCTCTTCCTACAGATCATTTGGAAAAGGCAGAAGGATAGGAGCGAAATCGATGGAGTTGATGACACTGGGTTCTACCTAGATTGGCTATAAAGCGAGTAGGTTACCAGCGCAATGCTTTCCCTAGAAGCATCCCAGATAGCTAAATCTATGCAGAATGTGTTCGTGGCTTGATCAAAAAGTAAGGAGTATGTTGCTTTATGTGTGGAATAAGGACATTAGGCTGTAGGTGGTTCGTGTTGCTAGATTGTGTGCTATTGACTTCTTCCGCCTTTTACGGTGGATTTAATAAGCCTAATGCAAAGCTGCAATAACAGTGTGGTGCTTCCACATTGACGAAATCGGGATGGATTTGGTGGGGATTGCAGGCGGCCATTGAGGCTTCTCTTTTTTTCTTGTTTTCTTCTACTTTTTTTGGAAATAAATGACAATGTAATAAAAATTAGAAGAGATATGGAGAAAGACGAATGGATCATGACAGCGATTCTGGTGCAAAAAATGAGACTTTCTCTTGATTTCTAGAAATCATCATCAATGGTTTTTGTCTTTTTGCATAATTACCACTCCATTTTGACTTGAAAACAAATGTTGGTTAGGAATTATCCAGCGAAATTATACAAATGATAGGCTTGGTACGATGCTTCTCATTTTTTTATTGAAAAATAGCGGTGAATTCCTAATCTTTCACTGGACTTAGAGAGGGACATTTAGTTAATTTGGTGTAAAGTGCATTTGTGGCATTCTACCATCAAATTCTTATTATTTGTCTAAATTTCAATGGGGTATATTTGAGTGTATCTATTTTTACGTAGGTTAGGTATTGGCCTAATTCCTGGTGAGTGCTGCAATTTGCTTTGAATTAGACCATTTGTCAAAAAAATTCCTTAAGTCATTTAGGTGTTATAAGTATAAGTTTATTTTCGAATTTCCTTATAAGTCCATTTCGTGTAAATTGGGGGAGTGATTACAAATAGGTGATAAGCAATTATTCTATGAATATACATTTCATAGTATATGTTTTATGTTCGCTTGTCTATACTATGTTATTCCAAACTAATTGTTCATTAAATTATGTCTCCCTAATGAGCCAACCTAGTCAACATGCTATATAGAAGAAGGTCTCCTTCAAAAATGGCCTAATATCGTTTACCTTAGGATAAACATTTTTTTTACATATAACACCCTATCTCATCAACTAGCTTCCTTCGAAGGTAGAAGGAAAATTTCTTTCAAATAAAATTAGGATATTTTATTCGATATTTATTGATAGTTATGTTTTAATACCCATCTAACCGAGAGATGAAATTAGCAAATACACACTAGTTACCATTCTAGATGGGGTCACTATTATTATTAACAATAAGTTTCAACAGTAGACATACTTTAGCATGTGTTCTTATTGCTGAAATAAGGAGATTTGATTTCTATTTTGCCTGTTGATATGGGAGACTTAAACAAGACTAGTTTTTCCTTTCGAAGCTCCTTTTCCGAAGATCGTAATGATCTTGGGTAAATCAAGAATGGAGCTCAAACAAAGTTAATTTTTACAAAGACTTCATTAATTTCTAAGCTCAAATGTCGCACTTTCAAAGATTCTTTACGGAAATTGAGATTTTGAAATTAAATCTTCAAGAAAGAAGGAGGCTGTTATACTGAAGTTTTTAAGCATTTCATTGGTGGAGATACTTGTGTAAATCTCGACTTGAAATGACGAAGCTTTATGAAAAGATAGACATCTTGGAAATAAAATCTAAAGATAGTCAGATTCCATGCAAATCTTCAGAATCCATATTTGGTAACTCAGTTTCAAGTGTCAATAATATAATATCCATGAATTTTGCTAGTATGATTGATAAGGTCATGAGCATCTCAATTTATACATAGGATAAATTTTACATACCATAGTAATGCTATGCAGCATGATGCAATACTTATAACATTTTAAATGCTACCGGTTTTGTTATCTTTGTTTACATCTTGTTTATCTTTGATTCGGATATGCCTCTACGAGATTGATGTGTCTCCAAGCTTTTCCTTTCAATCCATGACACCTCTTTTGATTAAGTGAATCTAGGTTCTTTGTTACCCTGTCTTTCCTACAAAACATGTAGCATATAGTACTCTTTAATTATTAGCTTGAAATTGACAATCTAATCTACAAGGCCTCGGTTGCCTAAATTAGCAAAACACTATGGCAATTGTATGAAAAGTGATTCATTAAAAATGTCAAAGTCCCATCTTTATCCATAATAAGGGATGAACACAGACTTTGCCCCTTTCACTAGTTTGGTATTCCTGAAATTTTTTAATGTATGCTATATAATTAAAGAAATCTAACATATGCTCAATGAAGACCCTGATGGGACAATTATGACTAAGATCTTGATATAGTATTTTTGTGGATTCATTCCTAATTATCAAGGGAATCTGAGAATGAGAAAGTTGGAAATTCCCATAAGGAGACTCCTTTGGCAGTAATCTTCTACCAATAATATTCCTTGATTAGGGTCAAATTACTTGAGATAAATAAAAACCCAAAGATTGAGTACCCAAATTGGGAATTTTAATAATCATTATTCTTAGCATCAGTAATGATGAAGTTTTACAAGATATCACTGAACCCAGATTCGGGTATTAGAAAATATTGAAATAATTTGGAGTCGCATTTGGTATACTCTTATAACAAGCGATGGAGAGTTAGAATGTTGAAATGCCTTTCCTAGATAATAAGAAATAGAATCCTTCCGTTTCTTTTCCAACAATGGTCGTCATAAGGATAGAAATTCATATTTGCTGGTAAGATACGGGGATCTTGAATCTGATGCGGCACTTGATAATTACTCGAAGACTAGGAATTCACCTTGATATTTAGTATCAAAAGACTAGGAAACCCATCTTGGAATTTTGGTAAAAAAAGTTACCATATTTTGCAGTTAACAATGAAGGATCACGAACTTACCCAGGCAATGAGTAATAAAAGACCGAACTACCATTCTTGGTAACAAGTGATAAAAGACTAGAATGCCACTTTCAAATTTTCAATTTTGGTAGAAGTCCAAGGTACCATTAATGATAGAAGGCCAGAATACCACTTCTGAGAATTAGCAATAGAAGACCAGAATACCATTTCTGTTAATAAGTAATAGAAGACAAGAATACCATTCCTGGTAATTTATAATAGAAGACCACCATTTCTGATAATAAGTAATAGAAGACCAGAATACCATTTTTGGTAGTAAGTAACAGAAGACTAGAATACCCGTTTGATAGAAGTTCAAGAATTATTTCTGATTCTATCTATTGAATCTGTCATCTTTAGGCTTTGAGGATGTCTTGCACGCTTTTTCTTTCTCGGGCCCGAGATTTTTTTTGTCCATTTGTCATCTGTTTCGGCCTATCTCAAGCGGGGACTCTTTTGTTCGATTCTGTGCTTATTTAAGTGGAGCCTATTTCAAGGTGTTCGTCATCATTGACACTACCAACCATTTTGGTGGCTATTATTTTAAGCGATGCCAATTTCTGGCGATGCCTATTTCAGGCATGAACTTTTCTTAGTCCGCAGGATATTTCATCTAGGTTTTCGATGTGCTTGGCTAGCTTATTCTAAAGTAGGGCTCGAGGACATACCCGACCTCACTCAAGGAGGCGGCTTAACCTAGCTATAGCGTGACACGATTAAGGGCTTGTTCGGTACCTTGGCCAGGCCGTAGCATAGCAAGAACAAGGGATTACCCATCCTCCCTCCAAGGGTGCCTTATCCTGGAAATAGCGTGACGTTGATAAGGGCTTGTGCTGCTTTGACCTGGCCATTTCTGGTTTTTGCGTAGATAAAGGCTTATGCCCTCCCTCTAAGAGGTGCCTTGACTTGGCAATCTTGGCACGACCAAGGGATTTCTACCATTATTGGTAGCCTACCTTTTTAGGTACTCCAAGTATAAGGAGATTTCCTCTCCCAACCATGTAGACTTTTCTTATTTCGAGAATAGAGCCTTTATTTCATGGCTTAATTAATCCTTTACAAATTGTTTCAGCTTTCCTTGTTTTAGAATGTGTAGGACCATTTTTCCAAGTACTTTACCTTGGTTAGTATCATGTCCATTCATGAGATGGAAGTTAGAATATGCTCCTTTAGACCTTCTCTCAAACCCTTGATTTTTCTTTTGAGAGGGCCAATAGTTCAGTTCCTCTTTGGTTCTAATATAAATGTCCTCGATTGATGCCGTAAGATTGTATTCTCTAATAATATTTGATTTTGAGCCATCTTTGACTGGCATCTAATTTTTTGTAGCCTGGTTCAAATACTTCTTCTTAAGGGATAAGTTTCCTTTTCATTTCTTGTTGGTTCTCTTATAAAGGCTTTCCTTTCAGCCTCAGAGTTTCGGTTGGAAACTCCTTGGTAAGTCTTATTTTCCATGGGGTAGTTCTTTTATCTGTCTTATTTCTTTAGTCGTGGATTTTCCCTGATGCTCATAGTTTTCCCTTAGGTGGCAGGCTTCACTTATGATCTTAGTCCATCTGTTTGTGAAATTATCATAATCCTTTATAGTCACTTTTTCAAAGATAGTTCCTTGGGAATATGACTGGATATTTCTTATTATCCGATTAAAAATGTTTCCACTTTCATTTAGTCCTTTTCCAAGTGCAAAAATTGGGGTCTGTTCCACATGAAAGGGGTTCAAGCTCCATTTTTCAAGGTCATAAGATTCCACCTTCTTTTTGTTTATAATCTTCAAGGCTTCAAACCTTAACCATTGTTCCTCATCTTGATTAGAGTCTATGATTGTTACATAGGAACGCCTTATCAAGTGTGGTTTGAAAGTCCCTTGCTCAGACCTATTGAATCATTTAGCCATGATCTAATCAGTAATAAGTGAATTTGATGTGGAACTAGTTTGATGGGAATAAGAGAATTGTAGTGTCAGAAAATCAATTAAGTCGGAGGTCAAGGCCACCTTCTAGCACCAAAAATGTTAACCAATTTTTTTCCAACACCCCAAGTAGTGCTTTAACAAGACAGGGAAGGTAATTTGAATATAAGGGTAAGACATCCCTAATAATGGTCTCTTCACTTTGTTTCAATAATTGCTGACTTTTGATTTAGATCTCTCAACATAGTCGAAAGGTTTAATCTTTCAAGTAGAAGACTTAATACCAAAGGTGAAGCTTATTAGGAGTTTCATGGAGCTTTTCTTTATGACACGAATGGATATTGACCAAGTGTATCCCTTTAAAGCCAAGCTCTAATACGTCCTAACGGTTTGAGTGATTAATTTCCTTAGCAATTGGTCAGATAATTACTTCCTAGGTGGTGTATAAGAACCTTTGACCTTGCCGTAAGGTTTGATCACTTTTAGGAAGTTGGTTTTAGCTTTGTCGAAAGGTATTAGGATTTTTATTGTTGGATAAAGCTTTATGTCCCTGAACTTAGACTATCCCGAAGGGTTGGATTGTTTAGTTAATGACTGTGGAAGGTTTTGTTGTTACTAAAGTATAAGCATCCACTTACTTAGTTGAAGGTTTCAGGTCTTAATGCCAAATATTTTGGAAGGTTACCACTCACGTTGATCTAGGCAAGTTGTCAACCTTATCGAAAGGTTAGGGCAGAAAAATCGATGACTTTCGAAGCTAGAAGTTGTTGCTTAACTAATCAAGCTTCTGGCTTTATCGGCTAGAACCTTTCAATGCTGTTGATCCTGAACATTAAAGTTAATCTAGCAAAGATTTAAGTAATCAACAAAGTAATTCTCAAAGTTAAAGACTTCCTGCACAACTCAAGAAAGGATTTCGCTTTATTAAATTCCCCCTATTTGATCCCAAATTAGGGTTACGTAGTTATGATTAAGATGTTACAAGTTTTTTAAATCGGAGAAAATCTGCCATGAAACAAGAACCCTTGGGTCTTATTTACAGATGCCAGTGGCCATGCTTCCATCTCCGTGCCTTCGGCTGGGGGAAAAGGTTCTGTTCTTTTACACAGTTGCTAACCTTCAGACTTTGTCGAAACGTTTTTTTGCATGTTATTGCGGATTTTTGAGAACTGTCGAACGATTCATTCTTTCATTCTCTTTTAGAAACCTATCGCCCTTGATGGAAACTCTGTCATATGTACGGTAGGTGAACCTTTCGACGACACTGGAGGGTTTCTGGCTATTGTGAACCCTTTGACTTTGTCGGAATGTTGCTTTTTTAATTGGATGTTGCTGAGAGCCGAGCTTTCCTTGAACGTTGTTTGAGAATTGCCTTATGTTCTTTGTTGGTTTGCGAATGTTGCCATTATTATAGACCCTTCGACATCGTCGAATGGTGTTCAGTAGGTGTTTCGACCATCCGAAAAGGCTTATTATGCTTTCGGAAAGGTTTTTACAAGGTTGCCTATCCTTGTTATTATTACTTTGTGTCCTTCAGAGGGCAAGAGCTTCTTGGATGTTATGGAATAATACCCTCCGTCTTTTGCGAAAGGTCTTGAGCTGCTTCATCTTATGGACTGCATCCCATCGACCTCTTCAGAAGGTCTTATCCGTATTCTTTCCTTCTGCCCTTTGTTTGAGATCTCCTGACTTTAACGGAAGGTGAATGTTCGGAGCAACGCCGTAGATGTTCATAAACTAGCCAAGCACAGGTAAACAACTAACAAATGATGATAATTAAATACCATCATTCCCTAACAACGATCATCACAAAATAATTATATCAATTTTGAAAATAATTCTTTTATATAAAATAAAATCCTAGGTAAAATTATTTCATTTACCAACATTTTAAACAATACTATATCGGTTTATCTTGTACAAGCGATAAGAAATTTCTATCGATAACCTTGATCAAGCACATCGGTCAAAATACAATAGTCAGTAAACAGATCACTCAGGACAATATAAAACATTTTTATAGTACTAACAAATATGCGTTCTCGTGTATATAAGCTCAAACTCATTCTAGGATGTCACTTACCCTATTCTTAGTTTACCCACTAGGGCAAAATTCTCACTTGACATATAGCGTCAATACCACATCAACCCAAAACCAAATTCAAATACAAAAGTTCATTTTCCCAAACCCAAAATCCCCAAAATCAATTTGAAAAATCAAATGCCTAGACCCATCATCTACCAACACGGCCGTGCATGTGCACACCTAATCTCCTCCACCAACCATTGATCCAAGTTAACATGCAAGTCCAACTCCTCGAACTCGACATGATGGCACCACCGCCATCTCCTCCAATACCACCTTGCAAAATCTAACCCCATCATCCTGAAAATTTAATGCGCACCCACGTAAAAATGCTCCTCTTTCACCTCTCCTATGTTGCCACTTCGGCCACGATTGGCCTACACCACCTATGCCAATCAACTCACCACCTACCCCAGCACCACTAGCTGCCTTCGTGCCCTACTCATCCACCCCCTCGTTCACTAGCAGCCAAAAATTTGAACCTAAGAGAAAAAATGGTTAAAACCCTAGATTGACTTCTACAAACCAACCTCGACCACTGCTCCACTATCTACCACCTTTATCGCCTTCGCCATCAATCAATGCTACACTAGACACCGCTGCAGGCCCCCTAAATGTCCACCTTACCAGAACTTCAATTTTGAACAAAATCAGTGCAACTTGCTGCCACGACCATTCCCAACCACTTAAAATCATAGAACTGTCCCAAAAATCATGATTTGCCACGACAAACATGACGGTGAACCTCGTTCATTGATTCATACTAATTGAAAAACTAACACTGTTCAAGGACTTATTGTAATCGACCAATATCTCTCACCAAATCCAAAAAAATTACCCAAGGCTATTTTTAAAAAAAATTAGAGACTAAAACTGGCAGCTTTCCGGTTGATCGTTTAGATACATCTAAACGGTTTGGACGATACTGATTTTTAAATCTAAGATAGTGTATATATTTCCTTTTTTTAGATTAGTAGGTATTTATGTCTATAATCCCTATGCCTATTCATTTACCACAAGCTTGACATTTATTTCCCAAGAAATTATCTAGATAAATGATTTAAAATAATTTCATTAACATGAATATCATATTCAAATCAAGCTATTAATAAATATTCATCAAAAATATAATTTTAAGAAATTACATAAAACATGATTCTCATATCAATTAAAAATTACTAACCAAATACAAAACAATTATCAAAAATGCTAAATAAAGACTTAAATAGCTCTCCTTCAACAATTATGGGAAATGCAAAACCAAATCTTTTCCTTAGCAAATGAAGCATAACTCCACTATCAACTAAATTTTAATTTAACCTAACATTTTCCTACTTTAAAAATACTAGAGGAATTAAAAAAAGATGGTGCAACAAAGTTAAAATGGAAAAATGAGAAAATGCTTTACTTTATAATTGTGTGAAAAGGCTAGGGACCAAAAAACTCTTAATTTAATTTTTCATCTTTGCCATCATTTCTCAAGCTACCAAAATGTCAACCATTTGAAAATATGGTGGATTTTAGAGTGATCCTTGAACTTTTCTTAATTTACACACATAAGGAAACTTTACATTTCAAATCCTTCCTTTCGTTATTAAATAAATATATTATTATATTTATTAATTATTATTATTATTATTTCATTTCTTTTTCTATTCATTTATTTTAAAGTAAAATGTTTAAACATTTAAATGTTGTTAAAGCATAAGCAAATCAACTTTCTATAATATGTCATTCGATAAATGCTGAAAATTCGAAAAGCGGATTTTGGTCAAATTCTCTGTTTTCCGTCGAACTAACTATTTATGTACCTAGAATTCAAAATGAATTTTCTAACATTAGTTATTAGTAAAAAGAACATTATTTAATTATTAAAACAACTAATTGAATATTTAAAATAAGTTAAATATTCAAAAATCAAAGAGATAAAATTTTGGGTCGCTACACAATATAAGCCTATTCACCCAAGGGGCTACCAAAAGTTTGTGTAACATTATACTGATATGAGACATCTCCAACCATAGGACCCATGGAGTGTATGTGCTTGGTTATAGATGAAGGAATACCCAATAGATAGAGGAGTCTATTTCGAAAATAGAAAAAAGGGATGTATTTCCTTGATTGCTTTAGGCAATCTACATCGGATGGTGAGAAGCTCGACGCTAAGTTGGTAGGTATATGCACCATATCAGCAATAGGAGCTACATAGGTTAGGTGTGTCATCATTCCAAAGCGGTCAAAATGGGAAAGAGTAGGGAGTTTGTCCCATTTCCATTTTGGTAGATGTTCGATAAGCCCATAACACCAGTGATAGCTCTCCTACACAATTTCCTTTTGCTTTGTTTAGCCGCTTTTTCAGAATTGTCTATATGGTTTTGTTTGCAGCCTCAATTGCCCCTATTCTCTTTCAGACGTGCGATGGATGAAAAACTCTTAATGATTCTATTCTTATGGAAAAAGTGAGAGAAATATTCACTCTCAAATTATGTTTCATTATCGAAAATTATCTTCTAAGGAATTCCAAATTTGGTTACGATACTTTAATTGATGAATTTGAGAACCTTCTATAAGTAATCTTTGGAAGTGGTTTTGCTACAACCCATTTGGTGAAGTAGTCTATGGCTACTGTAGCAAACTTTGCTCCACCTTTTTAGATTGGTAGTGGGCCGATTAAGTCTATTCCCCATATGTTAAAGAGCCATGAACTTGCAATCGGAGTCAATTGACTTGGGGTTAAACTGTTAATCTTTGAGAATTTATGACATTTTCACACCTTCTCACATACTCGATTGCTTGGCTTACCATACGAGGCCAATAAAATCCTTGCCTCATTATTTTCTTTTCCAATTTTGTTCCGTTAGAGTGATCCCCACAGAATCCATCATGTGCTTCAGCCATCAATTTTGCTCCATCGTTCAGGCTTACGCATCTTAGATAGGGAAGAGCGTATCCCTTCTTATAGAGGATTTTGTCCATCATTGTGAAGTTTGGAGCTTGTCTCCTGATTTTTCATACTTCAACTTTGTCAGACGGAAGTATTACTTTAAGAAGATATTCAACGATGGGTGACATGTACGTATCACCATACGTGTCACTTGATCTTGGTTGGTAAACCCTTTCATCTGATATTTCTCTATCAATTTCTCTGCCCTCTTCCTCTTGTAGCTTAGCTTTTCGTCTTTTTAGAACTAATAGCTCCTTTCCTATTTCAGATGCTTCCTCTCCAATACTTGGTGTTTCCTGATATCCTACATAAACAATGCATGTCTTCGAGGCTCCCCTTGAGCTGGCTAGTTTTGCTAGCAAATCTGCTTGTGAATTTTCTACTCTTTTGACTTGGTGTATTGAAAAGTCTTCGAACAAAACAATCGTTCTTTGTATCTTCTTCATGTATAAAGATAGCTTTGAGTCCTTTGTTTGATATTTCTGTTTTGCTTGGTTTGCCATTAATTGAGAATCACTAAAGATATGAATACGTGGAACCTTGAGCTCTATTGCCAAGATTAATCCCACTACCATAGGTTCATATTCTGCCACATTGTTTGTTGTGGGGAATCTTAATTTCATAGCATAATGTAAGCAGTCTCCATCCGGTGTTTTTATTACATATCCTACAACGACCCCTTGTTCATTTAATGCACCATCAATGAACAATTACGACGTAGGCTTCCGATCCTTTTCCTTTTTCCATTGTTCTTTAATGAAGTTGGTGCACTCGTTAATGAAGTCCGCTAATGCCTATCCTTTAATTGCACTTCGTGGCTAAAATTAAATATCATATTGACTAAGCTCAATTCCTCCCTGAAGTTTCTAGTTTACTAAAGAATTTCTTAAGGGGGAAATTTTTCGACATCATGTTTGAATGTTCTTGAAAATATGCTCTGAGCTTTCGAGCTGTGAGAATTAAGCAATAGGCTAGCTTCTCCATCACCGCATATCGAATTTCTTCATCCTTCAAATGTTTGCTCACATAATACACAAGAATTTGAGCTCCATTTCCTTCTTTAATCAATAATAAGCTATCTGCATGTTTTGAAACTGCCATATATAAATGTAAGATTTCTCCATTCTCCTGACTAGAAAGTACCGGTAGTTTTTCCAGATGACTTTTTAATTCTTGAAAATCTTTCGTGCAATCTTCCCCCCATTCAAAGTAATTTTTTTCTTGATTATGTCAAAGAATGAAATACTTTGGGCAGCTACCCTTCCATTTAACCTTATCACCTAATTGCTGGTTTTAGGTTCGGCCATGTCCTTAATGGCTTGAATCTAGTCAGGACTCGATTCGCACTTACAAGGTAGCCTAAAAACTTTCCAGAATGGACTCGAAAAGAGCACTTTTGCAGGTTAAATTCATTTGATATTTCCATAATATCCCGAACACCTCTTCTAAATCTTCAAGATGATTCTTAGCTTCGCAAACGTTACTAGCATATTGTCCACATAAACTTCCATGTTTCGGCCAATTTGATCCTTAAATGTTCTGTGGACCAGTCTTTGACATGTTACCCCTGCATTTTTTAGCCCAAATGGCATCGCCTTGTAGCAATAAATTCCCCATTCAGTTATGAAGCTTGTATGCTCTTTATTTGGTTTGAACGTTGGTATTTAATTGCATCTTGAATAGGCATCTATGAAGGACAAAAATTTATGTCCACTTATTGCATCTACTAGCAGATTAACTCACGGTAGCGAGAAACAATCTTTTGGACATGCTTTGTTCAAGTCCATATAGTCATGCACGTCCTCCATTTTCCATTTGATTTCTTTACCAGATCTGGATTGGTTAACCACTTTGGATAGAATATTTCCTGAATAAATCCATTCTCAAGGAGTATAGTTAACTTCTTTTTTCAAAGAATGCAATTATACCTTGTCTAACTACCGCTTTTTCTGCTTAATGGTGATTGCTTCTGGATTGGTGTTAGTGCATGACACATGACCGTTTGATCAATCCCTACCATATCAAAATGTGACCTGGCAAATACGTCCTTGTCGACTTTGAGAAGTTGGATCAAATCCTTCTTCAAGTCAGCATTCAAATCTTTTCCCATCTTGTCCATTTTAGTAGCATCATCTAAATCTATGTATGCTTCCTCAAGGTCCTCTATAGGTTTTATCATTTTCGTTTCCCCTCAGCAATTGAATTCTGTGACGATTGGGCTTTCTTCAGTAGAGTTGGCATCAGCTCTCTTCTTCTTGCCTCTAAAAGGAATGTACTTTTCATACATGCGCTTGGTAGACTTATTAGTTTTAATCTTTACTTTGAATGCTGGATTTGAAAATCCATCATCTGAAGGCTGTAAAATAGTAAAAGAATCAAAGTAACGTAATACTCCCTTTTATATTGATCTAGGCTAACAAAATACATCTCTTGGAACCTGAACTGCTCCTTTCAGATAGTGCCTCATCCTCTCTTTGTCAAGAATTTTACCATGAGATATTTTAGGGAGACGAGTGCATCTATTTCATCGAGTGTTGGCCCATCGAAGAAGGCGTTGTAGTATGAGGGCTGGTCGATAATCACAAAAATGGTATCGCAGCTTTATTCGTCCCATTGGAGTCGATCCTTTGTTATTGAATCCAAAGATGGGTTACATGCATGGCTCTAGTTTCTCTTTGGGAATGTTCATTTGATCGAAAGCGTGCTTGAAGATTAGTTGATTGCGCTGCCTATGTTAAGCAGAGTTTTGGACACAATGGATACTGATTTGAGCAGTAATCATCAATGGTTCGTTATGCGGATGGTGAACCCCTTTTTCATCTCTTGAGGGGTGACAATAAGGTTTGGCATTTGAATATTGAGACAAGGGTTCTTCAATGAGGGCACTTCTTGGAGAGAGAAGATGCCTTCTCTTGCCTCTTTGATGTATTTACTTTGGGCCTCTTTGCTATTCCATACCGGATGGACGTGAGGTTAAGCTCAGCTAGTCTTCATCTTTAACTACATTAAATGCATTAACGAGGTGTTTCTATGGACCATCCCCTTCTATTAATCTTTCTACTAATCCTCAATAAATTACTTCAAATGACACTCACGGATCAGTTTCTACTTGATTCTAGCTAGAATTACACACCCACCAGTTTTTGGTTGTTTTCCTTATGATAAGCACAGTAATCTCCTCTCTTTCTTTGTTCAGGGTTATTGTTGGCCTTAAAGGAGGTCAGAATGTTGACTCTTTTCTTTGCCATAGCGTAAACGTAAGGCAGTTATTTGTTTAAAGCGGCTGCGTAAGCAATTGGCTCTTCCCATCTTTTATTTTGTGTCCTCGGTCTTGAACTAATCTCCCCCTTCTTTCTTGGGGATAGCTTTCCTCTTAGCATAGTAAAGCTCATCCATCCAAATGAACCGTCAGCCTGGAAGTGGAAATCTTGTAAATCTTTACACCCGTTGACGAAAAACGGCTTCCAAAGGGGGTGTTGTGTATCAAGCCGGAATGTACCGTAATAAGCTTGTCTCAGTCATTCATACCTTTTGTTTTTAGTACCTCTGCATTGAATCTCCTCAAATACTCTCCCAAGGATTTCCCATGTTATTGCTTTATGTTGTTCAAGACTGTATAATCTATAGTGGGACTTTTCAAATGCAGAACTGGGAGGAAAATTTGTTAGAGAATTGTTTCCATGAATAGATGGTTTTCTCTCAATACTCCCTGTACCACATTGCCCCATCTCCTTGGAGAGTGAATAGGAATAATCTACATCTGACAGCTCCTGACGCATTGTGTAAATCCATTTGGCTATCGAAAACCATTAAATGATCATCCAGTTCCATGACTCGATGGTATTTCATTGTTGGGATCTTCACATAAGGCAGGATGATAGTGGCCGTTATCTTTTCAGTAATGGGTGCCACTCGTTCATTATCACTGGCATTTTCATCCATAGTCCAATTCTCTTTTATATTCATTTCATCCTATATTTCCTTTTCAGCTGCATCCTTCGGATAAGGTTCAACATTATGATAATTTTCTTGGTTCGGGAAATATTCCTTCGACATAGAGCTTTTGGATTGTTCAAGTGATTTATCGAGAACTCTCCCTTGGTGATCGTCTTTAGATTTACGGCGTTCCTTCCTCTTGTTGGACATTAGATATATTTTTCTTTTGTTTTCATTAGAGTGAGCTTTAAAGTTTCTTCTGGGCGAACCAACCTCATCCCTCAGATTTGATTTCTCCGTATTTGAAGATTTCTGAGATAATGCCATTTTAAGGAGCTCTTGCATTTCTTACAGCTACTGCTCTAAGTGTTTGATTTTTGTAGAATTCTCATCTTGTTGAGCTAAGGATTTGGGTTGCCCTTTATCAACCCTATCCAAATTGAAGGACAGAGCTATGTTCTCCTCAAGACTTGTTGTGTGGATAACCCTTTCCTTCATTCTTCTTAGTCGTTTAGATCTCATTTTCTTACACTAAGTAAAATGATCCAAAATTAGTCAATAAGATAGTAACAAGGGCGGAGGTTCAAGCACTTCTTCTAGCGCCAAAAATGTTAAAAAGAAAACTTGTCAACATCCTCAACGCTATATGAGATCAAACGAAACAAAACCGTTGAGAAGATTACTTCCATCGAAACTTACCTTTCGACCAGGTCAACTTAGTCGAGAGCGTTTAAGAAGGTGGCTTGGAAAGGCAAGCAAAGGAAGTAGAATCTTGATCGAAACCTTTTTTGATTGGGTCGAAAACAGCTATTCATTTTGGCTTTCCATTCCTTTCGATCGGGTGGAAAATTTTGTCATGGACCTTTTGGCCATGTCGAAAGATATGCATATTTTACTAATATGAGATAGCTGCTCTTAACCCCACTGATTTCGACACTTTTGTTAAGGAACCCCTTTGAAAGGCTTTCAGAGGTAGTTAAAGAAAAACACATTTTGAATGTATTCCTCGCTAGTCATTTGACAATCAATTTATAGATGCAGGTCGGCCCCCATTCAGCTCCTATGCCTTCGACCTGATCGAAGGCCCCTTTTTATACGCCGCCTCATGCCTTTCGACTTGGTAAAAAGGCCCCGTCTTCCTTTGACATTGTCGAAAGCCATCTCTTTCGAGTCCTTTAATTTACCCTAGTGTTTTCTTTATCTTTCTCTAAACTTTTCGACTAAGTCAAAAGGGTCCTTTATCAACCTTTTGCCTTTGTTAAGTCTTTAATATCCCTTTTTCTTCTTTCTTCAAAACTGCTTTTGACGTTGTCAAAAGGTCTTCAAATGCACATTTCTCATCATGTTTCCTTGTTGTCATTGAAAGTAAAGATAGGGCCCTTTTGATTTTGTCGAAAGGTTTTTAATAGGTGCTTCGAAGATATTGAAGCACTGATGGTTTCGACATAGTTGTTAACATCCAAATGCATGTCTCTTGATTGATGCAAAGCCTTCTCCTGATTTCATTGGTCTCAACTAGTTCGAAAGGATTGGATATCTTCCGAAAGGGTTGTTATAAAGGCGAAACCTTTGGTTTTGAAAGGTTTGACACACAAATTAGAGATTAATATCCATTACCTTCGAAAGGGGATTCCGAAGATCTCTTTGGTTATCCACTTATGTCGATAAGTCTAAAAGAGGTCAAAAGATAGCCCTATTTCCCTTTTTCATCTTTTTCGATGGCTTTTACATTGTTTATTACTAGTGAGGGTGCGTTCAGCTTACGACTCCTTCTAAAGCTTTCTCAATGCCTTCGAATCCTTACTTCATGATCCTTGTCGATTCCTATTTTAGTAGAGGCTGCGTGTTTCTTACCTTCTTTCATGCCTTTTCTTTAAGTGGATTTTATAGCTAACAATTTAAATTAAATGTTATTTATGAAATATTATTTATAGGTCTGATATTTATTTGATAGATGAATATTTCATGTATTTAAAAAATTTACAAATACGTTGATCAATATATAATATCGATAAGCGTTTTAAATTAGCTTTAGAACGCAAAAGATTCATTCGCGCTCTAAACTGGTTTATAGCCCAACATAGGGTTAATAGGATTGATTGAAGTAAAGGGGTTAGAGGCAGGTAGTTGATGGGCCAAAGAGGAGTGAAGATGATTGGTGGGGATGGAAGAAGATTGAGTAAAAGATATGGTCCTAAACTCTCTCCTTTTCTTTCTCTATTTAAACATCTTTTCCTCCATTTGATATGGATCTTTTTGGAGCCTCCATTCAAATATCTTTGACGGCCAACCTCTCATTTCAATAATATCCTAAGCTTAAATAAAATCAATTTAGTTCTTATATGCCTCGTGAAGGTCAACAATTCAAGGACTTGCAATCTTTCGAATCAAAAAAGGTTTCAAAGGGGAGAGTTCATCCTTTCAAGATGTGCTTCAAGGCTTTTGTTCTTAGATATGATTTTCACTGAATTATAGTTTATAATTTTTGGAATATTATTTTATTATGTATATATTATTATTATATTGTTAGTTAGGTTACGATTCGGATATGTGTAAATATTGTCATAAGCTAGTTTCTTTATATATATATATATATACTTAGAAATTAAAATTCAATTTTTTTACAGTTATCCCACCTTTTGGTCAAGGCCGAGATATCAACAAATTGGCTGGAAAGGATTAATATCAGGATTGGAGATCGACTAGAAACAAGATTATGATCGATGTTGTCAAAATTTGGCCAAGCTTCAATCAAGACGAGATCGATTGGAAATGATAAACAAGACTAGGTGAGGCTACGTTTCAAATGTCAAGTCGATTGAAGTTCGTATGCTCAAGATATGATTGATGCAAATTAAACAACATTCTCATTCGTATCCATCACGTTCGTATCGATCCAAATAACTTCACTTCATATCCATCAGGGTTGGCCTTGTTCATATCCATAAAGGAAGTCTTTTTCGTATCGATCGACATCCATTGACTTCGTATCGATCGACATCCATCCACTTCGTATCGATTAACATCCGTTCATTTCATACCGATCGACATCCATCCACTCCATATCCGTCCACACCCATCCACTTCATACTAATCGACAGCAACATGAGAGCCCATTTCATATCAGTCAAACTCCAAATAGCCTTCGTATCAATTGGTCACAGATCGGTACGAAAGCAACGCTTTCCATCGATACGAAATGGGAGACGGGACATCGATTTGAAATGGACTACAAGAGAATGATACGAAGTGTAATATACAAAATCAACATGAAGTGAGATACAGCCAATTGATGCGAACAAGGCCAGGCTGTGTCGATACGAACGAGGCATATACATCAAAAAGACTCGGTCGATTATGCACGAAAAATGGACCGATCCAGAAATTTTGCATCACGTCATTGATGCGAGCTACATCGATACAAATAGAGGAGGATGTGAAGCATGGGATTGATGCGAACGCAACAGCAGACTTATAAACACAAACTTGCATCGATCATATCTCACAATCTACGAGTACAAATGCTACGAAATTTTCAGAGGAGCTTCCTGATGCACTCGAGAACCTCCATGACCGATCTCGGCTCGATTGGACCACTTTTGGATCGATATGAATTGAACACGCATCGATCCCAAATCGCACTGGATCGGTTTGGTAGGCCCACTTGCGCAAGAGAAGAGGTATTCCTGGTTTTGAGGAGGATATTTTCGAATCTACGCCTATAAATATCACCGTAGGGCCTATAGAAAAGGGACTTTTGAGCTCTCCTATGTCCAAACTCTGCCGAAACAATTTTTGTACTCGAAGATTGCTGTTGTACTTGGAATCCACTTTTGTAATCCACTGTAACCAGTTGTAATCAGCAAACAAACATAAATAAAATCACCAATTTCAAAGTGGACGTAGGTCGGATTGCCAAAACGGTAATAAACCTTGTGTTCTTTCCTGCTTCCTTCTTTTTAATTTTATTATTTCTTCACTTTTACTCTCCACATTACCTAGATTTGAGATCTGTGTGTGAATTTTATGTATCTGTGTGTAAACATTGGTGCCTTCACGGTTATTGGGTGTTTGTGACCAATTTTGGTGCAAATATTTTGGTGCTTTCACTGAGAAGCCTAACACTCTGAGATTCTACAGCTTGGATCTTGGATCTGAAGGCTTAAGGACTTTGATCTGGAAAGCAATGGTGAAGCAATCAGTAAGGAGATCAAGAGGAGAAAGAAGCCAGTATGAAGGAAGTCAGGAGGCTTCCTCAGGAGCAAATCAGGCCTTAGTCTTCATCACCCGAGACGAGATGGAGATGATGATGGAAGTTATGCAGGAGGGAATGCTGAAAAGGTAAGAAGAGATGATGCAAAACCTACTCCAACAAGTTGGACAAACTAGAATGCAGAATCAAGGGAACATTACGGCAGGAAATGCTAGAGACAGAGGTCAGGAGCATGGAGCAATCAGAACCCAGAACAGAGCGGGACCGGCAGGAGCGGCCCCAAAGCTAGGGGCACTCCCTAGGAGCATGTTGATTCAACCTCATGTAGTATACTAGGTGGAGCTGTTCAACATGTCATTGATAGAGGAACGGATGCCCGTCCAGGAGAGTAAATTCTAGGATTCCCTCGCGAACTCGGAGGGCGGATCGAAGGCAATGGACAAGGACTACAGCTTGACGACAGTGACAGATTGGAGGAGATGGATAGATGAGCCATAAGAGGCGGACTAGTGAATAGAGATCGGGAAGATGTTAACATGAGTCCCTTTGCTCCTACGATCAGGCAAGCCATGAATCCACCAGAATTCAAGTTACCAACATTAGAGATGTACGATGGAAGGACATATCTTGTGGTTCATCTAACGAAGTATATGCGGCATATGGAAGTACTGGAGGCATCAGAGGAGGTCATGCCGCGATGCTTCCCTTTGTATCTGACGGATATAGCAGCGTTATGGTTAAGACAGCTGGAAAGTGGCTCTATTGGCACATGGATGGAGTTGATTGAAAGGTTTATGAGACAGTTTCGAGTCCACATAGCCAGACCCAAGAATGCGATGAATTTAACATTCATGAAACAACGAAAAGGAAGTCACTCGGGGATTTCTTAACCAGATTCTATGCGGCGATGGCTACGGTGGATCGACCTAATCAATTGATGGTTTCGATGGCGGTAGTTTCGGAAATCATAGATAATTCAGATTTCAAGATATCTTTTAATGTGATCCACCAAGGGATCTCGAGGAGTTCTACCATGAAGCAGAGATATTTTTAAGGTAGGAAGATGCACAGGCTGAGAGAGAAGGAAGAGAAGCTAAAGCTTATGCGGTAAGGGGTAGAGGTCCACCCAAGGAGGACCTTGTCAAAGATGATAAAGGAAAAAGGAAAATGAATGACAACGTTAGCAATTTGAAAAGGCCATGGAGGGAGTCAAAGTTTTCTTCTTACACAGATCTACCTGAAACTCTAGAAAGGATTTACTTGGGTACTCGATGGCGTCTCCAGTATTGAAGGCCAGCAAGACGGGAACCTTCTGAATACATGCGCGTATCAGGAAAGCATTGCATATTGCATGAGCTGAATGGGCACAACACAAACAACTGCAGACATTTGAAGGATATCATTGAGGATCATGTAAGAAATGGTCATCTACAACAGTATGTAAGAAATCGAGCTATGGTAGTGGAACAAGAGCAGCCACCGCCCACCTCGAACGAGGATGGAACTGGATCTAGGAATCGCCGTCTTGTCACCAACTAAAAGGATTTATGACTTTGAATAAGTAATAGAACTTGAAGTAATATGGCTAAGTCGGTGACACATGTACGAGATCGAAGACGGTCCCTAGGCATGCTCTGAGACAATAAAAGACCATGTTGCTCAAGTCTATGAAATCTTGTTTTTCATTTCGTTTTTCTTAAAACTTTGGTTTATTTCCTTGGATGTACAAACATTTATTTGGTTTTCCTTGGCTGCAAAAACTCTTATTTTGAATGATTGGACTTGGATCAATGAATAAATAATACAGATCTCGCGATTACGGTCCCGACCGGGGAGACAAGGAAGTAATCGCAATTACGAGTCCCTTCATGAAAGAGCGACGGAAAGGACTCAAAATGAAGATAAAATTCCCTCGTTGGAGATCCAAGGCTGGAGAATATAAGTCCTTGTCCAGAGAGCCGAGGCTGAAGAAAATGAAAAGTCCTTTGTCGGAGAGCCGAAGTCAGAGAATATAAAAATCCTTGGCCGAAGAGCCGAGGCCAGAGAATATAAAAGTCCTTGGCTGGAGAGCCAAGACCGGAGAATATAAAATTCCTTGGCCATAAAGCCGAGGTCGGAGAGTATAAAAGTCCTTTGTTGGAGAGCCTAGGCCAGAGAATATAAAAAGTTCTTGGCCGGAGAGCCGAGGCCGGAGAAAATAAAAGCCCTTGACCGGAGAGTCGGGATCAACAGGATAATGTGACCCGGCGAGGTCTATGGATTTAAAGTTAAACCCGGAGAGGTCATGGATTCGAATTTTGGCTTGAAATAAATGGACCTAGAGCGGTCCTCAATTAAGCAAAGGGCGCGGTGCGGTCTCGAATTTGGATATTAACCCAGAAAGGTTAGGGATTCGGTTATTGGTCATTGGATATGGGTAGATTATAACTCGGTCGACGAATCAGATAGCTACGTAATTGACTAAAGTTGTGGTTACAGGACTTTGAATTGGATATCGACTCGGAGCATTCGTGGATAGGATGTGGCTATGGCGCTCAGATAGGAAGGTTTGGTAATGGAATGGATTATGAATCAGGTGGTATGGCTATGGATGGAATATGGACTTCGGATGTCGGAATTGGAGCTTTTCAAAACACACCTTCTTACCACAAGGCATGTTTTGGGGGAAAAATATTATCCCACCTTTTGGTCAATGCTGAGATATCAATAAATTGGCTGGGAGGATTGTTATCAGGATTGGAGATTGATCGGAAAGAAGGTTATGATCGATGTTGTCAAAATTTGACCGAGCTCCAATTAAGACGGGATCGATTGGAAATGATGAACAAGATTAGGTGAGGCTACGTTTTAAATTTCAAGTCAATCGGAGTTCGTATGCTCAAGATATGATCGACGCAAATTAAACAACATTCTCATTCGTATCCATCACCTTCGTATCGATCCAAATAACTTCACTTCGTATCCATCAAGGTTGACCTTGTTCGTATCCATAAAGGAAGTCTTTTTCGTATAGATCGACATCCATCCACTTCGTATCGATCGACATCCATCCTCTTCGTATCGATCAACATCCATCCACTTCATATCCATCTACACCCATCCACATTGTATCGATCGACAGCACCATGAGAGCACATTTTGTATCGGTCAAACTCCAAACAGGCTTCGTATCAATTGGCCGTAGATCGGTACGAATGCAACGCTTCCCATCGATACGAAACGGGGCACGAGACATCGATGCGAAGTGGACTAGAAGAGATCGATACAAAGTGTAATACACAAAATCAACACGAAGTGAGATACAGTCGATCGATGCAAACAAGGCCAGGGTGTGTCGATAAGAACATGGCGTATACATCGGAAAGACTTGATGGATTTGGCATGAAAAATGGACCGATCCAGAAAGTTAGCACCATGTCATCGATGCGATCTACATCGATACGAAGAAAGGAGGATGCAGATCTTGGGATTGATGCAAATGGGACAGCCAACTTATAAGTACAAACTTGCATCGATCATATCTCACAATCTACAAGTCCAAATGCTAGGAAATTTTAAAAGGAGCTTCCTGATGCACTCGAGAACCTCCATGATCGGTCTCGGCTCGATTGGACCACTTTTGGATTGATATGAATTGAACACGCATCAATCCCAAATTGCTCTAGATCGGTCTGGTGGGCCCATTTGCGCAAGAGAAGAGATATTCTAGGTTCTGAGGCGGATATTTTCGAATCTACGCCTATAAATAGCACCTCCAGAGCTATAGAAAAGGGACTTTTGGGCTCTTCTACGTCCAGACCCAGCCAAAACCATTTTGTACTCAAAGATAATTGTTTTGCTCAGAATCCACTGTTGTAATCCGCTGTAACCAGTTGTAATCAACAAACAAACATCAATAAAATCACCAATTTCAAAGGGACGTAGGTCGGATTGCCGAACCACTATAAACCTTATGTTCTTTCCTGCTTTCTTCTTTTTAATTTTATTGTTTCTTCACTTTTACTCTCTACATTACCTAGATCTGAGATCTGTGTGTGAATTTGTGGATCTGTGTGCGAACATTAGTGTTTTCACGGTTATTGGGTGTTTGTGACCAATTTTGGTGCAAACATTTACATATATGTGATCTGTACAGCCGCCTATATATGCGTGTCTGTGTGTATAATTTTAATTACACACACACACACGGTTTATATTTAATTACAATATGATTCTATGGTTAAATTTTAGTTACATAATTTTATACATATAACTATACATGAATAGTTATTTTCAATAGCAAAAAAAATAATTTTTATAATTATTTAATATTTTTAAATAAATAAATTACATAAATAAATTGGATAAAATAAAATAGGTTAAAAAAATTATTTTGAAAATTTTAAAAAGTTAAATACCATAAGATAAAGCTCTCAGGTAATAAAAATTAAAAATTCATCTTTGGTATTTTAAAAAAATATTATTACAATTGGTGAAAATTATGAAATTAATAAAAAAAAAATTGACCATGAAAATGTAGACATTTTTCTAAACTTTAAAATATCATATATGATTTACTGAAAATTTCAAATTTGAAATAAATGTTTTAAAAATAATTTTTTATTAATGTAATTTCAAATGAATAGTCAATAAAAAATATATTTTAAAATAATAATATTATTTATGCTCTACACATGATCTAGTGTTTATAAAAAAATTACTTTGTTAATTAATATATAGATATATATTAATTTATATATTATAACTATATTCGTGTATGTGTATGTATATTATTTTTAATAAAAAAATTATCATTATATATACACACACATTGGTACTTATATTATTCATGGTTTAATAAAAAAATATCTATATATTATTTTAATATTTAAATAATTTATTTATATTTAAATAGATATATTATAATAATATGCATATCTATACATTATGAATGTTTTATTTCTAAATTTATATATACACATATATATTTATATTTAAATATTTTACGTTTATATAAAATAATTTAATCAAACTTAGAATATGCATATATAAATATATTCATAATATTTATATATAAGTGATAGTTTATATACATAGATATATTTTGGCGATAAATATTACATATCAAATGAGCTAACTGTCTGCTGCGATGTAAGTCCCAACACTTATAAATGGGCATGTCATGCCTTACATGGGTTATCATGTTATATATGCACACACACATATATATGTATATGATATATATGAGTATATTTACATGTATCAATATATAAATAAAATAAACTACATAATTTATAAATTTGAATAAATTTAGAGATATTATTTAAATAAGATTTAGAAATGTTTTACGTAAATTAGACTTTACAGCCCAATAAAGATCCAATAAGTGATTTTTTTTAAATCCGCACATAACTACCGCAACGGGCTAGCCCAGTTCCAACATTATCTACGGTTTTATTAAATTACGCCATGCCATCGCATGAAATAGAAATGAAAGCTATAAAGAAAAATATATGTAATGAAAATTATTTAGCTACTTTGTTTGCTTAATGTTGTTAAAATAACCAATCCCATTTTATTGCTTATAAAATAATTTTGGTGATCACTACAACTTCATCGGCGTTTATTTTTGAATCTCGAAATGGGGAATGTTATAACTTAATATTGGAGTTTATGTTAAGAGTAATTTATGTAAAACAAAACAAAGTATAAACCAAAGCAGAAACTATAATACCTTGTAAATTTTAATCATAATTTGTGGATTAATAAAAAATTATATTTTAATTAAATTAAAATAATAAATGGTAAAAAGGTCAATTCATAAACTTTCGAATTTAGCGAATGGAGTTGCGCTGTTACATTGAGTTCATCCTCGCTTTTAGTCTCTCCTAGGTCAAGATCTATTGGGAATTTGTTGTGGTGCTCGAGCCTTGGCCCTGGCGTTAACTGTCACTAATCCATAAAACGGACGCAGAGAGTTTCCTCTACGCCTTTTCCCTTCACTTTTCGCTGTGCCTCCCACAGCTCAGCAACTTAACAGGCCCTTCCAACAACTTGGTCTCCTTGAAAAACTCCGACTCCATTGTTGGTAGGGAATTTCAAAGTTAGACACCAATAAGTGATAACTGTGAGAAATGCGGATTACGGATCTTAAGGTTAAGATTAACACTAGAGGGGGGTGAATAGTGTTAATAAAAATTACTAAATCTTTTTAATTTATGTTAATTTAGACACAAAAGTATGCAATATACAGACACGGATATGATCACAGAAACAATCACAGATGTAGAAATAAAATAATAGCAGTAAAGGAAAGAACATACCGGATTTTATACTGGTTTGGAGTTACCCTACATCCAGTCCCGCAACACAAGTACGGATTTCCTTTCAAAAGCAATTGTACAATTACACCCTCGGTTTCAAGGGTACGAGGTACACCCTCCAGAATTTCGATCCTTTGGGTAGAGATACTTGATTTTCGGGCCATAAGTTTACCCAATTGATTTACCAAGGCTACAATCACACATTTTCCCTTTTGATTGATTTCCAAGGCTACAATCATACCTTTTCTCGCTTAATAGATTACAAAGAAGTCTATAACTCTGAATAGCATTGAGAATCTTGTAGAGATAGTGATAGAGAATCAAACTAGAAGTAATCGAGTATGATTCAATGTTGATTTCAGAAGAGTAATGATAAGAATATGTATTAAGAAATGAGGAAGAAGAAGAGGAGTGAAAACTAGAAAATTATGATTAAAAATTCGTTGAAACTGACTCCTATTTATAGAAGAACAACATCCATGACCATTCATAAAGAATTTTGGCAAATAGACACTTCTTTTGGAATTTGAAATTTTGAATAAAACTGTCACCATGTCGACATGGTCATGCTAGGCATGTCGACATCCCAAACGATTTTTGGGTATTTTTGATTTTCTTTGAAAATAACCTTTATCTTGTATAAAAACTATTTTAAACTTTATAAATACACTTGACTATAGTTAAAATTCATAAGTAAATATAAAGAATAATATATATAGATTTTAACTATAATTTTATATTTAAATCTAAGTATAAATATTTAAAA
Source organism: Allium cepa (assembly GCA_030765085.1). Lineage (NCBI taxonomy): Eukaryota > Viridiplantae > Streptophyta > Magnoliopsida > Asparagales > Amaryllidaceae > Allium > Allium cepa. Next base: position 705,396,336 of record CM060938.1, read on the forward strand.
GTTAAATATATTATTTAAAAAGATAGTTTAAAATCAGGAGTAATTTGACTTTGAAAATAAAGATGTTTTTGAGGCTAAAATTATTTAAAATCAGGATTGAGGGTTTTGAATCTTTCAAAAGGAAAGTTTTGAAAACATGATATAATTTTGAAAAATCATTTTGAATAAAAGTTAGCGAATACAAAACAATGTTCCACTAGATTTTTCGTAGGTTCCATCCTACTTAGGGTTCCATCCCTTTAACGGGCTCGAAGTGGATTCCATTCCACGAATAAATTGGATTTTAAGATGCCAGTGCTTTTCTACGAGTTTTAACAAGAATTCCTTATAATAATAAAAAATACTTATCCCTGAAATCTTGAACTTTTGATAGTCTCGATACTCATGAGTCTTCTATCTTGATATTTTATCTTGATATCTTGAATCTCTATACTGTACAGTCTTCATTCTTAGTACCTTCATGGTTAAATCCTGCATATACATATATATATCTAAACTTATAATGTTAGTATTTATATTTTATAACCTATTCTAAGGTTGTTGTCATCAAAATCATCATCTCACGGACTAATAATCTCCCTTTTTTTGACAATGACAACCTTTGTTTATAAAATATTATTTCTATCCTAATAACTCCCCCTAAAACTAACAACTCCCCCTTAATCTATACCTAACTATCCTATTTTATATTTCTCCCCATTTGTCATCAACAAAAACTTTATCTAAACTAGATAACTCCAAACTATATAACTCCCCCTAAAACTATTACTCTATGACATGTGATTATAATGATAGTGTTATCATAAATAATCAACACTTAAGTCTAATACTAAAACATTGTCCTAAACTATTAACTATCCTAACTAAGAATTCACAATAATACTTATAATATAAACACATATAAAACACGAGTTATTTATTACGTATATGGTTGTATTTACATTTGCGTTTGGAAAACATAAAAACACAAACAACAACGGAAGGAAAGAGAAGAAACTTATGTGTGTTTCTGAACATAGGAGATCTATGAATCGAACAGTTTGGATAGTGGAAACAGAAGTTTCCACGTTGTTCGAATAAGATTTCCATTTTTATTTTTATTTATTTCAGAAGAGAGAATGAAGATAAAACAGAGAGAATGAATGAAAAGTCGAAATTGAGAAGAATATATAACTAAATTTTTGAATTTTGGTGGGCAAATTTTTAAAAAATATCAAAAACGTTATATGTCGACATGTATACCTAGGGGATGTCGACATGGTCTTTTTAAAATATAACCCTTTGATTTATTTTGATACCAATTGTTAATTATACTTGTTATTTATATTTTATATTTCAGTTATAGAACAAATTCCTAATTTTTTTCTTAATTTAGTAAATATTGATTCATTTAAAGGTTTTGTTAAGATATCAGTAATTTGATTTTCAGAACTGATATAATCGAGAGTAACTACTTCCTTGCTTATATTATCTCTGAGAAAATGATGTCTGATATCAATATGTTTAGTTCGAGCATGTTGAGTAGTATTTTTGGATAAATTTATCGCACTCGTATTGTCACAATAAATTGGAGATTTTGAGAAATTTAAACCAAAATCTTTTAAGGTTTGTTGCATATATACTACTTGAGAACAAGCTAAAGCAGCAGAAATATACTCTGCTTTAGTTGTTGATAAAGAAACTGTGTTTTGCTTTTTACTAAGCCAAGAAATCAGAGAATGCCCCAAAAAGTGACAAGTCCCACTTGTACTTTTTCGGTCTGATTTACAACCAGCATAGTCAGCATCATAGTAAGATATTAAGTCAAAAGAATCATTTTTAGGGTAGAATAAACCATAATCAGACGTGTGTTTAACATAGCTTATGATTCGTTTCATGACTTTTAAATGAGGCTCTTTAGGTTAGGATTGATATCTGGCACAGAGACAGACGCTATGTATGATATCAGGTCTACCAGCAGTAATATAGAGTAATGAGCTAATCATTCCTCTATATAATTTTTGATCTACATCTTTCGAGAGATCTTCTTTACTAAGGTACTCATTATTGCCATGGGAGTGGGTTTTCCACTGGCAGTGGTCAAACCAAATTTACTAATTAGGTCTTTAGCATATTTTTCTTGACTAATAAAGATACCATTATCTAATTGTTTTATTTGTAATCCTAAAAAGAAATTTAATTCACCCATATGACTCATTTCAAATTCTTTTTTCATTATTTCAGAAAATTCTTTGTTCATTTCAAAATTAGTTGAACCAAAAATGATATCATCTACGTAAACTTGTACTAGTTGAATATCATTTTTATTTCTTTTAATAAAAAGAGTATTATCTACTTTATCAATTTCAAAATTAGACTGCAATAAATAAAATCTTAGTCTATCATATCAGGCTCTAGGAGCTTGTTTTAGACCATATAGTGCTTTTTTAAGTTTGTAAACATGATTTGGTAATTTATCATTTTCAAAAGTGGTGGTTGTTCGACATATACTTCTTCTTTTACAAATCCATTTAAACAGACGCTTTTAACATCTATTTGAAATAATTTGAAATTATTATGATTTGCGAAAGCAAGTAGAATCCTAATGGCTTCTAATCTTGCTACGGGAGCAAAGATTTCATCAAAATCTATTCCTTCTTCTTGACAATAACCTTGCGACTAAATGAGCTTTATTTCTAACTACCTCTCCTTGTTCATTCATTTTATTTTTATAAACCCATTTAGTTTCAATTATAGTTTTATTTTCTGGTCTAGGAACAAGTTCCCAAATGTCATTTCTAGTAAATTGATTTAATTCTTCTTGCATAGCCAAAATCCATGAATCATCAGTTGATGCTTCTATTGGATTTTTGGGTTCAATAGTTGATATAAAAGCTACATTACTCATTTGACTTAGTTGATTTCTAGTTTTAACAACAGATTGCATATCTTCCAGTATATTTTCTATAGGGTGATCTTTTAAAAGTTTTGTCCTTTTATTAGGATGATCAATTTCATTATTAGTTTCAATAGGTTCTTTATTTTGAGCGATTAAATCCTCTTCATCATTTGCATCTTCAAAAATTTTGAAATTTTCATCAAACGAAACATGCATTGTTTCTTCAATGGTATTAGTTTTTAAATTAAACACTCTGTCGCTTTACTTCTATTAGAATATCCGATAAAGATACCTTTGTCGGATTTAGGATCAAATTTATCTAAATTATCTTTTGTATTAAAAATAAAGTATTTACTTCCAAAAATTCTGAAATAAGATACCGTAGGTTTCTTTGAATAAATAAGTTCATAAGATGTCTTATCAGTTAGAGGTCTAATTAAAGTTCTATTCAAAATATAACAGGCGGTAGCAACTGCTTCTGCCCAAAAATTCTTTGGTAAATTACTATCTGTAAGCATAGTTCTCGCACACTCTTGAATCGTCCTATTTTTACGTTCTACTACTCCGTTTTGTTGTGGAGTTATCGAAAATGAAAATTGTGAGTTATTCCATTTTTATTGCAGAATTCCTCAAACCTTTCATTTTCAAATTCACCACCGTGATCACTTCGAATAGTTATAATTTTTAGAGAAAATTGATTTTGAATTCTTTTTGAGAATGTCTTAAAACATTCAAAAGTATCACTTTTATGTTTCAAAAATATTGTCCATGTAAATCTAGAATAATCATCTACAATTACAAAGACGTATCTACTATGATTTATTGATAAAATTTGAGATGGGCCAAATAAATCAAGATGAAGTAATTCAAGAGGTTTTGAAGTTGAAATCATATCTTTTAACTTAAAATAATTTTTTCTAAGTTTTCCTAATTGACAAGCATTACATAAACTATCTACTTTAAAATTCATTTTAGGGAGACCTCTTACTAGATCATGTTTTGACAGTCTAGATAGGAGTTTGAAATTCAAATGCCCAAATCTCTTGTGCTAAATCCAAGGGTCACTTGTATTTGCCAACAGACACCGGTTATCATTTGAAACTTTCATGCTAAGAATATATATATTCTTTTTCCTGACTCCCACAAATATAATGGTTGAATTATTATCTTCAATGTGACATTTATCTTTTTCAAATTTAATTTTATAACCTTTATCACATAGTTGACTTATACTTAGCAGATTATGTTTCAGATTCTTAACTAGCAAAACATTAGTAATAGTAGGAGTTTCAGAATTACTGACTTTGCCGATACCAATCACATATCCTTTTGAATTGTCTCCAAAGTTAACCAATCCTCCGTCTTTGTATATTATATCATTCAGTATATCTAGATTGCCAGTCATGTGTCTAGAACATCCACTATCAAGTATCCATTTGTTCTTTCTGATCTGCACAATTTGTCCGTTGTGGATTGATTCCTCAACACCCATAAAGCATGATTCCTGCACATCAAACAATTTTGGTAGATAACTAGAATTTGAATATTGATTATATGCAGACTTATGAAACAATGATGATTTGAATACTTCTAAATTAGTATTAACGAATATAGCCATTTTAAAAACTTTTCCAAAATCAGATTATGAAACTTTGAAAACCTTGCTCTGATACCAATTGTGAGAAATGCAGATTATGGATCTTAAGGCTAAGATTGACACTAGAGAGGGTGAATAGTGTTAATAAAGAATTACTAAATCTTTTTAATTTATGTTAATGTAGACACAAAAGTATGCAATATACAGACACAGATATGATCACAGAAACAATCACAGATGCAGAAATAAAATAAAAGCAGTAAAGGAAAGAACACACAGGATTTTATACTGGTTCGGAGTTACCCTACATCCAGTCCCACAACACAAGTACAGATTTCCTTTCAAAAGCAATTATACAATTACACCCTTGGTTTCAAGGCTACGAGGTACACCCTCTAGAATTTCGATCCTCTGGGTAGAGATACTTGATTTCCGGACCACGAGTTTACCCAAATTGATTTACCAAGGCTACAATCACACCTTTTCCCTTTTTATTGATTTCCAAGGCTACAATCACACCATTTCTCGCTTAATAGATTACAAAGAAGTCTATAACTCTGAATAGCACTGAGAATCTTATAGAGATAGTGATAGAGAATCAAACTAGAAGAAATCGAGTATGATTCAATGTTGATTTTGGCAGAGTAATGATAAGAATATGTATTAAGAAATGAGGAAGAAGAAGAGGAGTGAAAACTAGAAAATTATGATTAAAAATTCACTGAAACTGACCCCTATTTATAGAAGAACAACAGCCATGACCATTCATGAAGAGGTATACGAATAGACACTTATTTTCAAATTTGAATTTTCGAATCAAACTGTCACCATGTCGACATGGTCATGCTAGGCATATCCCAAAGGATTTTATGGTGTTTTTGATTTTCTTTGAAAATAACCTTTATCTTATATAAAAACTATTTTAAACTTTATAAATATACTTGACTATAGTTAAAATTCATAAGTAAATATAAAGAATAATATATATATATATATATTAACTATAATTTTATATTTAAATCTAAGTATAAATATTTAAAAATTAAATATATTATTTAAAAGATAGTTTAAAATCAGGAGTAATTTGACTTTGAAAATAAAGATATTTTTGAGGCTAAAATTATTTAAAATCAGGATCGAGGGTTTTGAATCTTTTAAAAGAAAAGTTTTGAAAACATTTTGAAAAAAGGATATAATTTTGAAAAATCATTTTGAATAAAAGTTAGTGGATACAAAACAATGTTCCACTAGATTTTTCATAGGTTCCATCCTACTTAGGGTTCCATCCCTTTAACAGGCTCGAAGTGGATTCCATTCCATGAATAAATTGGATTTTAAGATGCCAGTGCTTTTCTACGAGTTTTAACAAAAATTCCTAATAATAATAAAAAATACTTAACCTTGAAATCTTGAACTCTTGATAATCTCGATACTCATGAGTCTTCTATCTTGATGTTTTATCTTGAATCTCTATACTGTACAGTCTTCATTCTTAGTACCTGCATGGTTAAATCCTGCATATACATATATATCTAAACTTATAATGTTAGTATTTATATTTTATAATCTATTCTAAGGTTGTTGTCATCAAAACCATCATCTCACAGACTTACAATAACAGCACTGAACTCAACTAGGGCCGGCCGGCCCAAGAAAGAGTTGTATAGTGAGTCAATATCCAACACAATAAACTGCAATATCCGGACTTTCCGGCGCTCTTCCAACACTCAACTCCATGGGTATCTCCACCATCCCAGTGGGTATAGTCGCACTCCCATTGAAGCCATGAATATGAGACTGACAAGGCTTCAAATCTTTTGCCTTTGTCTTCTTTTTATCATAGGCTCTCTTAAAAAGTATGTATGCTGAACTTCCACTGTCCACTAAGATCCTCTTCATCCATGAAGAACATATCTTAGCTAAAATGCTAGTGGACTAATGGTTAGGGCTTCGACTCTATCGGCATCCCTATCTTGAAATACGATGCTGTCTATTATCGTTTTCTATTGTTTGGCCATAGCCCATCTTCCAAGTTACTACAACATCGGAAGCTCGCATGCCTAATAGAGCTAGCATATGACTCCATTTCCCTCTTTTTCCGATCTGCTGGATGAGGACCATCTTAACATTGTTAATCACTAACCTCCCACCGGTACGTGCGGGTTCCTCTGGTTTAACCTGATTTGGTATATGATTTTAGTTTTATGGGGTCGCACCTCCAGCCTACGGCACCAAAACGAACAGTGCCAAATTTCTTTCTCGGATCAACTTCTCGATAATATCCTGTAAATGACAACATTCGTTCGTGATGTGGCCATAACTATTGTGAATCTACAAAACATCCAAGTTTGAATAAGTTTCTTTAACGATTGCTTCAGAGCAGGTTTCTTATATTGAACAGTATTACAAGTTTGTAAGTATGCATTTTCCAAAGATGTATTTAAAGGAGTATAGGTGTCAAACATGGGAGCTCTACGTCGTGATCTGCAATTCTGATCCCGCTCTTACCCTGATTTCCATCACTTTTCTGTTGATTCTGCTTGTTCTGTGTATTTAGCTGCACCTTTTCGAAACTCTCCCCGGTTTGATTCACAGCGACATTGCTTTGGATTCCTTCCACACTGAGCCCTGCATCTTCCTTATTCCTAGACTGTTTCGCATCCACTCTTCTTAAGTACCGAGCAGCCTTGGAATAGAAGCGGTCCAATGACAAGGGGGTTTTCCAGCCAACCAGTTGCCAAATTCGAAATCGAGATTGATACCCTTAGTCAGTGCCATCAAAATGAAATTATCATTAGGGTTACTAATCTCAGTGCATGAAGCGTGGAACCTCTCCAGGTAACGTCTGTGTGTCTCTCCAGGAGCTTGAGTGACGTTGGATAAGGTATTAACATCTTTGAGCCTTGTGACGTGCGTAATTTCTCGACAAACTAAGTTGCCAACTGGTCGAAACATGAAATAGATCAAGGTGCTAGGCGAGTAAATAACATAGTCGCGATGCCCCATAGGGAGATTAGGAAACCTTGGCATTTGACCGTATTATCAAACCGTGCAGTGCAGCATTTATCAACCATTTATACTTTAAAATGTGCCGATTAGGGTCAGAGCTCCCTTCATAAATAGGTAGGGTTGGCATTCTTAATAGCCGAGGTGGTTCGGCGTAGTGGATGTCATCGATGAAAAGGGTATGACTCCAAGAGATTCCCCAGTCGTCATTGGTGAGGCCTTGGCTTTCGTGGATCATCTGTTAGATCAATCTCGGGATGTTTGGCATCTGAACATTCTGGGCATGTTAAGCCAAGATGTGGTCGGGTTCCACAATGCAAGGATGGGCCGGGCGCGGTCGACAGTCCATATCTCACCTCCTTGGCACTAGGTCTTTGGGAAAATAAGGCTTGGGAGTATAATCACGTTGGTGATGGCAGGGATCCATTCGGTTCCGAGTTTCCGCTTCCAACTCAATGGCAGCGGTAGTGGCACGGTTGTCAGTAGTGTGACAAGGAGCCATTCCTCTTTAGGAGAAGGGTTAGCTCTTGTAGCTGGCTGACGGACCGACTCTCGGTTCCCTTAGATTCAAAGTGCGCTGATGTCTGGTAGCCTGTGTATAACTTCTATCTAGGGCTGTCAATGGGTCGGGTCGGGTCGAGTTTGGGTTGGGTCAAGTCGAGTTCGGGTTGTTTTTAAATGGGTCGGGTCAACCTGTTTATTAAACGGGTCATAAAAACTTAACTCGAACCCGACCGTTTATAAACGGGTTGACCCAACCCGACCCGTGTAACCTGATTATAAACGGGTCGGGTCGGGTCGGGTCGGGTCGGGTCGGGTCGGGTCGGGTCGGGTCGGGTCGGGTCGGGTCGGGTCGGGTCGGGTCGGGTCGGGTCGGGTCTGGTCGGGTCGGGTCGGGTCGGGTCGGTTCTTAAATGGGTCGGTTCAACCCGTATAAGGTGTAAACAGGTCGTAAACGGGTCGTGTCAACCCGTATAAGGTATAATTGGGTCGTAAACGGGTCAGAATGGGTTGTAGACGGGTCAAGTCAACTCGTATAACCCGTATAAGTATAAATAGGTTGTTAACGGGCCAATTTCGGTTTAGCGGGTCAACCCGAAACCCACCCATTTATAAATGGTCAAATTCGAGTTGACCCGAAAATGATCCTCCAACTTAAACGGGTCGGGTTAACCTGCTAATTTCCGTGCGGGTTTTGAGTCGTGTTTCGGGTCGTGTAGGAAATTGACAGCCCTACTTCCATCCAGTCGTGGGCGTGTGGATGTGTGACTGTGATCAGAAGAAGATGAACTTTTTGTTGATGAGTAGGAAGCCTGATCCCTTCTAGATCTCCTTCGTCTTTCACAGTTCATCCGATTGGTTAACTCCGCGATGGCACGGAGCTACTGGAGGCTTTGAGTCAGGTCTTGCATCAAGTATCTGGACCTCCTCCCTGGTGACAAGGCCTTGTGAATCCGAAGGTTCAACAGCGTTCTGGTCTGTAGAGAGAAGTTGTGCAGTGTTCTACCTTTCACGTCCTTTTGAATCTGTCGTGGTCTAGGTAGTCCTAGTAGCCACCGTGGTGAATAGCAAAGTTCTCTCCTAGACTTGATGCAAATCTTAATAGGATGTAAGAACTTCTAGGCTTGAGATCTAAATCTTCTCCTTGGATTATTGCAATCTAATATCGGCAGTAGATCCAATTAGCAGGAGAAAAGCTGAGTTTTCTTAGTGAAAGCACAAAATTATTTTTACCAAAATTGGGTACAACACTCTTCAAATGTGTTTGACGAGATAAAATGAAGAAGTCAAATGTAAAGTAAGACAGATCTAACAAACACACCAGTCAACAGATAAGAAAAAAATGTAGAAACACACAAATTTAGAGTGTTTCAGCATATTGCCTACATCCACTATCAAATGATTGATGTTAATTGAATTTGACTTGGTGATTACAGGAGATTGCAATAGTACAACTGAAGTATAATAGTGATTTCGGTAGAGTATCAGCATAGGGAAGCCAAAAGGTTCCTTTTCTAGAGGCATTAGGCTACTATTAATAGGCGTAGGCTGGAAATTCTGACTTAGATCTCGAAAGACCCTTTCTCACATGTGGACGGGCACACTTGATCGATCCAAGATAGATAGGTATCGATCACTGATCGATGCGCGTACATTTCGTATCGATCAAAAACACCTCCTTTTGACATGAGATCGATCAAGGACATTCTTAAGGTGGTAAGAACACTCCTGTGAAAATTTGGTGGCATTTGGACTTGTAGATTTTGAGTTATGATCGAGCTAAGTTGGGATTTGCGAAAGGCTGCCATGTTTGTATCGATCCCTCTCGTATCGATCGCTTGGTATCGATACCATACGTATCGATTGGTGATGTCGTGTTGCTATATTTCAAGATTGATCCACTTTTCATGCCTAGTGAATGAATATTCCATGATCCCGTGCCTTGTTCGTATCAACCCAACATAATTCCATTCGTATCGTTTCCTTAAAGTTGCTTCGTATCGATTCCTATAGCCACTTCGTATCGACGACTAAAAGGTCGATACTTATCGATGCTTTATGTTCGCTTCGTATCGATAACTTAGAGGACCCAATCATATCGAGCACTAAATAGGTTGTTTGATATTGATGTTTTTAGGTGCTACGACGTATCGATAGTTAGGTGGCATATCTCGTATCGATTGTTAGCCGATCGATACAAAATGTGTTGATGGATGATCGATACTCAATGCATAGGAGTGGAACCCATACGAAATATATTCAACTGATGGATGCGAAGTGGAAAATACACGATGGACACGAAGTGGAATCAACATGATGGATACAAAGTAAGACAATCATGATGGATAAGAAGAAGAGTAGTTATTGATGGATACGAACCAGCATTTTCTCCTTGATTCTTGATCGATCCATATCTTAAGCATACGAACTCCGATCGACTTGAAATTTCAAGCATTGTCTTTCACAGCTTTGCTTATCATGTTATATCAATTGTAGCTCGATCCAGACTTGGGCATAATTTATCAGTATCCATAGTGAACCTGTGTATAACCGATCCCCGGGATGAACTATCTTTGGTTTCTAGTTAATTTCTTGGTGTCATGGCCTTACCGAAAGGTGGAATAACAATATCCTTAAGGATTGCCTTTATATTTTCTCTTGTGAATACCTTTCGAATTAGGCCATCCGAAGTCGTTGAAAGGTTTAGGTGCTTGGTTATAAAACCTTCCAGCCTTATTGAGTTGGTGCAAAATCCTCTACAAGATTTTCTTACTTTGCCTTAGATCGAATTTTCCTTGAATTTGTCCTTAAGGGGTCAATTTTAGCCTATCAAGAGATTAAGATGATTGCCTTCTTTTGATTTAAGTCTAATATCAAACTCCTATGTAAATATGCAGAAGCTTTTGACCTTGTCGAAAGGTTAGTTTATTTAATAGGTGTTTTGATCCTTGTCGAAAGGTATGGAACGGTTTATTTAGACTTGAAGGACAGTCTTCGGTCCAATCGAAATGTTAAACCATTTGGACTATATCTTCGGAAGGTTACTGTTAGTTTACAGCATAAGCGCTTTGGACCTTGTCAAAAGTTTTAAGATGTAAGGTTGAAAGCCTCGAAAGGTTGCAGGGACTAATTGAATCAGAAGTGTTGTTGACAAGAACTTTTCGATGATACTGAACATAAAATTAGGAGTTAATCCAAAAAGTTTTTAGAAAAATAGTAAAATAATTGATCAAGCATAAGACTTCCCTTTTTACCATGAAAATACCCTATATTCATTAAATTCCCAAATTAACAACCAATTAGGGTACAATGTCTTTATTAAGAAAATACAAGGTTAGAGCAAGAGAGTTCGGATACCCTAAACGTGACCCCTTGGATCTTATTTATTGATGCAGGTGGCCCCCCTTTGACTCCATGCTCCTGACCATGACGGAAGGTCCTCCTTTTATATGCAGCTATGAACCTTTCATCTTTAGCGAAAGGTTTGCCCTTTATATGCCACGATGAACCTTTCGACATTTTCTAAAGGTTTGCCTTTCCGATGCCTTCATGAACCTTTCGACTATGATGAAAGGTTGCTTTTTTGATGTCTTCATAAACCTTTCGACTCTGTCAGAATTTTGCCTTTCATACTGTTGTGAACCCTTCGACCTTGTCAAAAGGTTTCTTCTCACTTGAAAGTTGTCGAGAGCATTGCCTCACTCCAATGTTGTTTAAAGGTTTTCCTTCATTCTTTACTGACTTCTGAGTGTTGCCTTCTTCCTTTCACCTTTCGACATTTTCGAAAGGTACCCTGGATGTGCCTTAACTAGTTCAAAAGGTTTTCTATGCTTTCAAAAAGGTCTCCATGGGGTTGCTATATCTTGCTTTGACCTCTTCATCTTCTTTGGAAGGATAGAACTCCCAACGTGCTATGAGATGGAACCTTTCGACCAATTTGAAAGGTTTTGAAGTTGTTTAGACTTCGATGACTGCATCACTTCGACATCTTCGAAAAGTTTGGTCTAAACTCCTTTTTCTTAGTCTTTGTTGAAGGAGCTTACGACCCGGTCGAAAGGTGGATTTTTTTAGAGTAACATTTTCCCTAACCATTTCGAAAGGCTATACATTCATTCAAAAGGTTGAATTGGTTGAATAATCATCTGGTAGGTATGATGAAGGCGAAACCAAAGCGTTTCAAATGGTTTGGTGCAAAAAGTTGAAGTGTCTGCTATCCATTGTCTTTGAAAGGTAGCTTCCAACCCTATCGAAAGCTCTATATTTTTCGACTTCTGATGATGGCCTTCAACCTCGTCAAAAGCTTTCGGTTTATTTTGTCGAAATGTCCTCTTGACTCCTTCTTTCATACTTTATTTCTAAGAACATTTTATGGATAACGTTCTTCATATCCTTTAATAAAACCTTTCAAAATCATTAAAGGTAACTCCTTCTTTCATACTTTATTTCAAAATATATGACATCCACCCTTAAATCCCTTTAGCCTTTCTAAAATATTAAAAAACCCATACCTTTCTACCTTCTCGAAAGGTTTCTTTTCGTCTTAGTCGAAAGGTTTCGCCTTACGACTTTGTCGAAAACCTAGGGTACCTCCCCTATAAAACCATTCATAAACCTTTCAAAAGTAATGAAACTCCAAACCTTCCAAAGACATTGGCTTCAATTTAAAACAAGCGGATACCTTTTGAAATCATTCAAGGTTAACTACTTTTAATCCTTAAAAGATTTTGACTTAAAACATTTGGATAATGCCTTCAAGTAGAGAAAAAGTATCAGAGAAACAATTGAGTCAAAAACAACTACTTCGATACATTTATAAAACCTTTCAAAACCATTCGAAAACAATGAAGTGTTGATGTTGGAACCGACCATTCGAAATTAATGGAGAGAGGCAGCTAGTTTATAAAACAAAAGATAACCTTTGACTCCTTTTGTGTCGAAAGGTTTGGAAGCGACAACTAAGCTTTCAACCTTGTCAAAAGCTATACCTTTTGAATTTGTTGAAAGGTTTCAATTAAAAAAATAAACAAAACTAATCAAAACCTTTTTCTTTTAAACCATTTGACAGTATCGAAAGCTCTTTGTCGAAAGCTAGCAGGTTTATTTTCTTTAAACCCAAAAAAACTTCATCTCCTTCGAAAGCTCCAACGTTTCGTCCCAAAACCTTTCGACTCCTTCCAATTCACTATATACCAGTTGCTCGATACCATGTGCATTGACTATTTGACCTAGTCGAAAGGTTTGATATCTTTCGATCTTGTCGGAGTGTTTGGAATGGAGGTGGAAGCTCTTACCGAAAGAGTTGAAATATTAGAAAAATATTTATTTTCACTTTAAAACCTGTTTGTCTAAATCTGATTGGTTGCTAGAATTTTATATTCAAAAATCATGCTGACTTTCCTTATTTGTAAATTTAAATAATCTTGAAAAAGACCCTTTCTCCTTTATAATTATATAAAACATTTAAGTCCCATTCATTAAATAATTTTATATAACTATTAAAACATATTAAAAATTCTGGAAAAATTCTAGAAAATCATTTCATGTGTTCTCTTCAACATATAAAATTTTCAGATGTAAACAATAAATATTTTCCTGTATTAATAGTCCAAAATACCATTTTCTTCCTTAAAAAAATCATTACAATTCCAAAATAATTCTGAAAATTGAAACCCATCTCTAAAATAACTTTTTAGATCACCATAAAAATTCGCAAGGCTAAGAGATGTCATTTAGTAGGGTATTCATCTTAAAACATGTCATAAAATCTAATTGAACATATATAAAACATAGCCACACACACACACACACACACACACACACACACACATATATATATATCATTTTTTCATTCAAAAGCGTGGCAAATCTTTGCAAAATCATTCGGCTTAGATCTAAAAACCGAAACCATAAAATTTAGAGATGTAAAAATTATTCACCTTTGTTTTAGAGATAAAGGAGCTTAAGATTTGAATGAGTTTGATTTGAATTTTGCTTTCCTTAAGATTTTCTTTTGTTTCCTCTTCTTCCTTCCTTAATAATGGTGTCCCGATTTGCTTATAAATTTTAGAAATGAGAATGAACGTTTATTAAGATACACATCCTAACGAAGGTGATATAGGAACAGCCATTTCCCCATAATACACTTCCTTCAATTCATTTTAAACCCTTCTTTTAATTTATTAGTTAAAAAGCATGGCTACCTTAGATAAATCAAATCTCAATCTCCTAATCAAAAGTTATTTTATTTAGTTTATCTAACTAAATCTCATAAATAATGTTATCAAAAATTTGGGGTGTTACAGGCGGCAAAGGATCCTATAAGAGAAGCTTGAGCGGCTACGCCCCTAAAAATTCGAAAAGGGAAAGAAAGTCGAAGAAGTAAATATCACTTGAAATCATTGTATGTATCTGCATAATTATTTCTTTCCCTAGTCGTACGTGCACGGGCATGAATCCTAGTTTTTTGTAATAACTTGTATTGGAATTGTGACACCTAGGAATAAATGTTTTTTGTTTTCGACTAGAAATTGTGTGAATTGTTATTTTGATAGTTGAATGATTACTTCCCTTTTAGAGTACTTGTAATTTGTTGATTGCAAATTCTGTTAACAATTCATTATCTTCATTTCAAGGCCTCCTTGTAATCGTTGCCTTAAGTGGCAAATAACATCAAACCGAAGCTAAGTGGGATATCATATTCAGCTTTTTGTAGCACATATTCCTCCTGTCGGTCTAAGGTCAGAGTTTGTAGAGTAGAGAACGGTCGTAATCCACCCATCTATTCGGTTGTGTTTCTACTCCGATCCACAATTTAGGGACTTAGAGTTGTTAGGAGAGCAGTCGGTTCACTCTCGATTTATGTTCATGCTCATGTTCATGCTACGAGGACTTAGATTTATCTCCTGGCCGATCGGATCACACCTAAATCTTATTTATACTCCAGTCCACAATCCGGGGACTTAGAGTTGTCTCGTGGGGGTCGGATCACATCTGAATCACGTTTATACTCGACTTTGTGCTTTGGAGATTTAGAGTTCTCTCATCGACGGTCGGATCACACTCAAATCATGTTTATACTCCAATCGGCGCTGCGGGGACATTGATTTATCTCGTGGGCATTCGAATCACATATCATATAATGTTTGTAATCCAGCCCACAATTCGGGGACTTAGAGTTATCTTGTGGGTAGTCGGTTCACTACCAAATCATTTTTATACTCCGGTCCACACTCTGGGGACATAGGGTTGGTCGATGGGCGGTCGGTCACACCTATTTGATGTTCACACTTATTTTGGTACCTTGATTTCATTTCTGACCCCCAATCCAGGCAGGAAATTTTCCAATCTCTAGATTACCGGCAACATTTGTTCCTTATTACGTGTCCCATCCTTTGAATCACCTATGGCTGTTAATTGAGCAAATTTATGGAGCTTATGTAGTTTGATTCCATTGGGGATTAGTACGATTGATCGATTTCGAACTCCGGGAACCTGTTCACACCTATCGATATCAATCAATTTCATTATGTACGTAGCATATAATGCAATAATAATCATATACGCAAAGGAAGCTTGAGACTTTATTTACCAAATGGAAGGGAAGAAACTAATCTATCTTATTACATATTTAAAAAATCAAATGCTAAAGCCAATACTAAAAGAAAATAGAATAGAAATGCAAAGGAAATGTTCTAAGTTAAATAACGTCGAAAATGCTTGCTATTCCACGCTCTTGGAGTGTAATGCCAACAAAAGTTGCTGGCTTGAAAGTTCCTTCTCTAAGCCTCTGTTCAATGACATACGATCCTTCCCATTTTGGATTCATATTTGAAGGGGTAAGAAAAACCTGTTTCAGGACGAGATCGCTAACTTTGAAGGTCCTCGATTGCACTTTAGTGCTGTAATATCGAGCGACTCGATGTTGATGTGCAGCTGCTCTTAAATCGGCTTCTTCTCACTTCTAGTCTATAAAGTCCAAGGATTCCAATAGAAGATCTTTGTTTATTTTGGGGTCATAGTAAGTCACTCGATGAGAAGGGACTTCAAGTTCTACCAGAATGACGGCTTCAGATCCATAAGCAAGAGCGAATGGAGTTGGCCAGTCGTGGA
This sequence comes from Allium cepa, assembly GCA_030765085.1. Classification (NCBI taxonomy): domain Eukaryota; kingdom Viridiplantae; phylum Streptophyta; class Magnoliopsida; order Asparagales; family Amaryllidaceae; genus Allium; species Allium cepa. The sequence continues at coordinate 705,412,427 of CM060938.1, forward strand.
ATTGTAAGTGGTTCTGTAGGCCCCAAGCACCATAGAAAGTTCATTTACCCACATCCTCTAGCCATTTCCAAAGCTTTTTCAGAATGGACTTAATAACTTTATTTACGGCTTTAACTTGTCTATTCGCTTGAGGGTGAGCTACCATTGCAAACTTCTTTTTAGCATGATATCTCCAACAAAATTCTTTAAATTCAGAACCATCGAACTTAGTCCCATTAACTGTTATGATAGTTTGTCGAAGACCAAAGCGGCATATGATGTTTTGAAAAACAAAGTTGATTGCTCTCTTGGTTGTGATCGTAGCTAACTGTTCCCTTCGGCCCATTTGGTGAAGCAATCAACCGCGATTATAACGTACTTTGCACCATCTTTAGAGATTGATATAGAGCTGATGATGTCAAGGCCCCATAAAGCAATTATCCATGGACTGACCATTTGCGTGATTTTTATTGGCGGAGCTCTTTCGATTTACGCATGCATTTATCGCATCGCTTTTACATAGTTGGCAGCGTCCCGTTTTGCGGTTGGCGAATAATATCCATAACGGAGTATCTTTTCTGCCGGAGTTTGTCCTCCAGTGTGATCGTCGCATTCTCCCTTAGGAACTTCTTTCATAACACGCTTTATCTCCTCATGAGCGATACACCGGAGTAGGGAAAAGGAAAAACCTTTTTGATACATTATTTCTTCCTTCATAATATACCGCAAAGCTTTGTGAAGAACTTGTCGCCTTTCATTTCTTCTTTTAGGAAAAATTCCATGCAGTAAATATTCTATAAAAGGAGTCGTCCATGATTCCTTCTTGGATTCTACTTCCAGTAATTTATTGACTTCCGTCATATTAATACTTGGGGTATGTACTATCTCGACCGAAACTAAACCCATCTATTGCGCATCGTCGGTACTGGTGAACTTTGCCAATGAATCAGCCTCTCCATTTTGCTCATAATATTAAAATTCTGCCAACAACTCCAGAACTCGGGTAAGATACTCGGCAAGTCTTAGCTTGATAGTCTCCTATAACTTGATATACCACTAATCGTGAATTCTAAATGATTTAATGTAACAACCCAAAATTTAACATATAATAATTAATTAATAAATCAATTAAATAATAAAATAAGTTTGTGAAATTATTATAATTGAGCCATGGAGTTGCACTATTGTGTCCGTGGTAATTTTCTTGTCAATTTCCGTATATAGTTTGTCAAAATCCAAGCTAAACCAAAGAAGATACGAAATAAAGAAGAAAACAGAAATTAAATGAAAAAAAATATGTAATGGATCAGCTCGACCCAGAACAAGGCAAGGTTGACCCCCAAGATAGTTAGGTCGACCCTCAATGGTTATAGGTCCAACCACCTTTGCAGTTTTACGTTGTTTTGTCTAAATTAGTTCGAATTCATCATTTTGCAATTTCTTTTCAATCCTGTGCATTCGTGCTTCCATCTGATGGTTCCCAGTGTACCTATGACGTGGTTGCATCAAATTTAATCTTCATATCCAATGGTCTGAGATCCCTAAACTACACTATAAATAAGACCCTAGGCCTAGCTATTTTTCTCATTCAGATTTTCTCCCAATTAGGTTCATTACCTAGGGCAGAACCCTAAAAAGAATTTTTTTCTTGGGGGAGATCTTTTTAATTAAAATATTTTACGCCCTATTAGTGGATCTGCGAAGGCCAAGGACTAGAGGAAAGGACCACAGGTGAGTGTTTTGCAATTATTTTGGATTTTTATGTAACTTAAAATAATAGTGTTCTCAATAGTTTAGTTTTTCTGCAATTTTGAGACAATATCTATATAAGTTATTTACAGCTCATTTTTAAAGTTCTTTTCAATCTATTTTATTCAGTTCTTTTTATTTGGCTATTTTATTCAGTTATTTATAGTTATTTGCTACTATTTGCATTTATTTACATCTGTTTTATGTTAGAATTCAGCTTTTAAATTTTAGTTTCTTTATATTTCTTTTTACGCAAATAAAATATGTGAATATTAAAAAATAGAATAATTGAAAATATGGGTTAAAATAGAAAACATTAGATTTACAGAAAATTAGATGTAAAATTAGAAAAACCGTAATAAAAAGAAGATAGACTGAAATAGGCAAATTTGAGACATTTGCAAGCATGTTTATAGCTAGTGGTTTAACTAAAAAGATAAAACAGAAGAGCAACAATTATAATGTAGGTTATAATTCAGGAGAAAGAACAGAAACACTTATTTTGAAACTTTGACCAAGTTAATAAGCAAATTATAACATAGGTTATAGTTAGAAATAACAGAAAAGGCTTATTTTAATACTTAGATTAAGTTAATAAGAAAACATAGCTGAAATAACAAAAGAGACTTGCTTTAATAACTTACATTAAGTTAATAAGCAAGAATAGAATTAGGGCCCGTACCAACAGCATTCTCTTTCAGACAAGGACTGAGGGTCTCACAACAGATTAGGTGAGGCTGGGCGAGACCCTTTCAGACTAAAATGAACTCACAATAGTTAGGTGATGCTGGGACATTCTTATGCTAACTAGGATAAATAAGTAGCCAATGGATAGAAGCTCAAATCGGGAGATTAGGCAAGGGGCGCATCTAGATTTTGTTTGATAGGACCCGCGCCAACAGCATTCCCTTTCAGACGAGGACTGATGGTCTCACAAAACACTTAGGTAAGGCTAACCTTTTCAGACTTGGACTGATGGTCTCACAACAGATCTGGTAAGGCTGGGTATGCTTATGCTGATTAGGGTAGGTAAGTGGTCATAAGAAGGAGCGACAGTTAGTATGTGCCAGCGATGACAGAGCGTGCGACATCAATAAGTCGATATTGCGTTCCAAGCGCTAAATCAGTGTCTTTAATTGTGGTACACACAGGATGGGACTAGCTCATAATGGCATAAAAGAGATAAGAGGCAGATCAATTGGTAGAATTAGGATTCAGCCTAATTAAAATAGGATTAGGATTTCATCCTAATTATAGCAATCTAAGACAAGTGTAAACAATCACAATCAAAGTAAAAGTTAAACAGTATTGTATCACAGTTTTATCTTTCCTTTATTTACTTTTATACTAGAACTGTTGCCAAGTCTATTATCTTTATCTTGTTTACTAGTAGTTACTTTCGCTCACCAGACTTATAATCTGACCCACCCCGCTATTTCCTATTTTTCCCCATAGGCCGATAGAGGCAAGGATAGTTGATTCATATTTCTTGGAGATACATTCCCAGAGTTCTTTATGTATTCTTCTTATTTTTATTTTTCTTTTCATTTCGTTTTTGATGTACTTGTACTTATGAGAGGGATGATTATTTTACTGTACTATGATTTTATGAGACTGAGATGCATTTTTCATAAGACATGTGTATTTGGTATTTGAGACTTTTGATGTTTTATAGAATTATTTAAGAAGTTTTATTTTGAAAAATGAGTTACCATTTAAATGTTCCGCTATTTATATTTATTTGTCTTGTGAATCATAGTCTCTGTGATGCTTTAGATATACCTATAACGCACTATATCTTTTAGTATGCCCTTTTGGGTATACTAAGGGGTGTGGGGTGCTTCACTTGGTATCAGAGCCTAAGGCTACAGGATTCTTAAAAACTTGTTTTAAAAATTAAAGTATTTTTCACAGGTAACATATTTTAAAAATATTTTTCAAAGAGAAACTCTTAGAAATAGTTTTCAAGTATAAAAGTGTTTTTATTAAAATCCCCTCAAAGTCCATTTCAACCTTCTTTCGATTATTTCAAGCCTAAATTCTCTTTTATTTGCATAGTATGGCTGATTTATTCCGTAGAGCTACGGTATCATAGGTGCAAGGACAAGTGCCCAATACAGCAACAGCAGGTGGAGATCCCGTTAATCCACCCGTAGCAGCAAATTTTTCTAAGCTATGCAAGGAATTTGCTAGTCTAGGGTATAGAACTTTTTTGGCGTGGAGGATTTCATAGTGGCATGAGCTTGGTCGAGGAATATGAAACGAATATTTGGGATGTTAGGATTGGAGGACCGATAGAGAGTTCAACTTTCACCTTGGCAACTGAAAGGAGAGCTTAAGGAGGTTCCTAAGTCAGAAAACTCTAAGAAGCAATGGTGGAAGAATAAGAATGATAAGGACAAAAGGAATGAAGGAGGATCTCAGAAGCACATCAGGAAAGGCGGGAAATGTCATAATTATGGAGTGGTTGGGCATTTCGCAAAGGACTGTAAGAAGGACACGATAAAGGGGAGATGTTACAATTATGGGCAGCATGGTCACCTTAATAGATCTTGTCCTCAGAGGGCAGGGTAGATAGTAGGCGCATCTATAGTGCAAGTGCAGGTTTTGGATGCAGCACCTTCTAGTAGTGCAACGGATCGAGGTAGGAAAGGCTCTATAGAAGGTTTAATCTCTACTTCGGATTTTCCTATTTTGACTCTTTTTGACTCCAGGGCATCGCATTCTTTTATTTCTAGTTCCTTGGTTGATTGTTTGCATTTAGATATTTCTCTAGTAGTAGACCCTATAGTAGTTTCAAATCCTATTGGTGGATTGGCACATTTATCCATGATTTATAGGGGATGGAAATTTTTTATATTAGGCAGAGAGTTTGATTGTGACGTCCATGTATTGGGATTTTTGGAATGTAGGATGTTTTGTGGATGGATTGGCTCCCTACTTAAGGAGCGATATTGGACCGTGAGAGGAGAGTCATTAGACTAGAGACACAAAGCGGTAGGACTTTCGAGGTTTCTTATGACCTACAGGGTCAGTCATGTTGACCTTCCTTTATTCCCTTAATTCATCACTAGGAGAGTTAGATTCTTTTCCTGTCGTTAGAGATTTCCATACATGTTTGAAGAGGTTAAAGACTACCCCCTAAGTGAGAGATGACTTTAGTATCTAGCGGAATGACAACGTTAAGCCAATGGCATTGACCGTGAGACATATGGCTCCTAGGGAGAGGAAGGAGTTAAGTTAGCAAATTGGTGAGCTAATGGAGAAAGGCTTCATCAGATGAAGTATATCTTTTTGGGGAGCTCCAGTTATCTTTGCTACAAAGGTAGATAGTTCCTTCAACTTTGCGTAGGCTATAGAGGGCTGAATAAGCTCATAAAGAAGAACTGTTACCCACTTCCTAGGATAGACAATCTTTTCGATCAACTAGTTGGCTCTTCATTATTTTCTCAGCTAGATTTAGCCAATGGATTTCATCAGCTCAGGGTCGCTGACAATAGCATAGATAACACAACATTTAGGACCCCCGATTGGATTCTTTTAGTGGTTAGTTATGCCGTTTGGGCTAACCAATGCCCTAGCCTATTTTGTATATTAAATGAGCCATGTTTTTCGAGATATCCTAAATAAGTTCGCTGTAGTATTCGTGGATGAAATTTTAGTGTTTTCCAAGAGTATGGAAGAGCATGCTCTTCATCTTGAGGAGGTTCTTCGTACACTTCATGTTCATCAGTTAAAAGCAACGTTTTTGAAATGTCACTTTTGGCATAAGGAGGTGCGTTTCTTGTGGCATGTAGTGTCAAGAGAGGGTCTAGTGGTGGATCCCACTAAGGTAGTATCCATACAAGGTTGGACGGCACCCAAGAACGCTGCCGACGTTAAAAGCTTCCTACGTTTGGCTAGATACTATAGGAGGTTTACCTGGGACTTTGGTGAGATTTCAGCATCTCTTACTCGCCTCACTAAGAAGAATGCGACATTCCTGTAGGATGTGGATTGTGGGGATTCTTTCTCGATGCTAAAGAGAGCCCTTATAAGTACACCAGTGTTAGTCTTACCTAATGGAGCTAAGACTTTTAAAGTGTACACTGATGCATGTGGGACTGGTCTTGGAGCAGTATTGATGCAAGAAGGGAGTGTAATGTGCTATGGAAGTAGACAGTTGAGAACTCATGAGAAGAATTACCCTATCCATGATTTGGGGTTAGCTACTATTGTTTTCGCGCTCATATCTTGGAGACATTACTGCTAGGAGAGAGGTTCGAGCTTTTCACTGACCATAAGTTATTGAAGTACCTATTCTCATAGGAGGATTTAAACTTGAGGCAGCAGCGTTGGATGGAGTTTCTAGCATCATACGACTTTGAGATAGCCTATGATCTTGGTAAAGGGAACATGGTTGTGGATATGTTTAGTAGGAAGATAGCAACACTTAGTCTAATGTCCATGGAGTGCGAAAGCCTAGAGTTTATTTCCACCTTTGATTTTAAGCCCTCTACTGACATTGCCCCGGGATTATTGGTACACTTGAGGTTAAGCCTACCCTTATAGATCAGATCAGCTTGAAGAAGCAAGAAGATTCAGAGCTTATGGATATTCAAGAGAGGATTAGCAGAGGAAAGGTCTTTAGACATCTCCAACATTATTCCAAAGATAGTAAAGTGTGGCTAAGGAAAGTAGGAAGACTTTGTGTCCCCCGCACTAGTGATTTGACGAATGCAGTCCTAGCAGAAGCACACCATTCTCGAATGACTATTCATCTGTGTGGTGATAAGATGTATAGGGACATGAAGAGACTATTTTATTGGAGTGGCATAAAGAAGGATATGGTAGAGGTTGTAGCTAGGTGTCTTGTGTGCCAAAGAGTTAAGGCAGAGGGATAGGATCCCTGCGGATTGCTACAACCATTGGATGTACCGAATGGAAGTGGGATAGTGTTTCGATGGACTTCACAGATGGTTTACCCTAATCCAGAAAGGGGAATACCAGTATTTGGGTGAATGTAGATAGTTTGACTAAGTGTTCCCACTTCATTTTGGTCAAGAGTAAGAGGACAACACCTTATTTAGCATCCTTATATGTTCAAAAGATAGTCCACTTCATGGAGTTCCCTCTAGCATAGTGAGCGATAAAGACCCTATCTTTACTAGCACATTTTGGAGAAGCCTGCAAGAGGCTTTAGGAATGCAGCTAAGACTGACTAGGGCCTATCACCATTAGACGGATGGTCGGAGTTAATAGAGTTCTTGAGGATTTGCTGAGGATGTGCATTCTTGATTTTGGAGGAACTTGGGAGGAGCATCTTCCTTTAGTGGAGTTCGCATATAATAACAGTTTCCAGGCTGGCATCGAAATGGCACCTTTTGAAGCTCTTTCCGGAAGATCATGCAAGTCGCCTTCGTGTTGGATGGAGTCTACGGAGAGTTTGCTAATTATTCTCGACATGATTAGAGAGACTTTGGAAAAGATCGACTTAGTGAGAAGGAGAGTGAAGACCGCCCAAGATAGGTAGAAATCCTATGGATACAAGCAGAGAAGGGATATTGAGTTTGAAGTAGGAAACTTGGTTTTCATTAAGATATCTCCGTTAAGAAAGGTAGTGAGATTTGGATCAAGTGGAAAACTTGCTCCCAGATTTGTAGGACGGTTCCCCATTGTGGAAATGGTAGGGAAGTTGACATATCGGGTAAAACTAGCGGAGAGGCTCACAAGAGTTCATGATGTTTTTCACGTTTTGCACTTGAGAAAGTGCTTACATGACTCAGCAAAGGTAGTGGAACCTAGCCAACTTGAAGAAGTTGAAATGGAGAGAGAAGCATCGGTTAGTCGCATTCCTACCAAGATCATTGGGCATGATATCAAGAAGCTTAAGAATAAGAAAGTCCCTTTGGATATGGTGCAGTGGGGAGATAGCATTGAGGACGCTACATGGGAGGCTGAAGAGAAAATAAGTACCTCTTATCCGTATCTTTTCGATGGTACGTTTTGAATATACTATTTCGATCTTTAGTGTTGAATACATTCTTTCCTTTAGTATCCTTTGAGAGGGTAGATCTTAGGATTTAACCTATGGATGGTAGGACTGAATGTGACGGACGTGAGATTCGATATGAAATCAAAAATTATGATTTCTGGTTTCAATGTTTGGAAATAGTTTTAAGTTTTATCTTGGTTTAAAGTTTCAAAACTTTCTAACTATTATTTCAAAGCATGTAGGAGAAATAATATAAGTTAAGATTTCACTTAAATAAGATAGAGCAAACTACGCTCATCATGACAGTCACTATGGGTGCAGTTCGACAAAAATACATGATTTCCATCTTTAAGTGATTCATTTTGGAATTGTTTTGCAAATGTTTTCAAAACTTAATTAGTGGCTTAAAAAGATATCAAGTTTAGATTATTTAATAATTTACTTATTTAATAAAATAACTTTAGGTAATTAGCACTTAATTAGCAATTAATTAAGTGATTAGAGCTTTAAGTGACACTTAAGGAAGGTTAATGACTAATTAGTGATTAATTAAGATAAGAAGCAATTAAATGGTTATTAATTAAGTTAAGTAGGTTAATTAGTTATTATTTAATTAAGTGATCATTTAATTAATTTTTAGTTGATTAGGGTTTAACTAATAATGAATTGTTTAAACCTTAACTAAGATACATTAGGAAGTTAATTAGGACTTAACTTTGTTCATCATGTTAATTAATTTTTAATTATGATTTAATCTTGATTTAATTATGATTAACTAAGATATAATTAGGTTTAAGCCAATATACTTTAATCTTTTTAAAGGTTGTTTCAAACACAATCGATAATATTTTAAATCAACTTTCCTTTTAAAATTAATTGATTTTAAATAAAAGGATCTCTTGTCCAGACCATTAAATAGCCAAATGAATTACAGTAGTGATTATAAAGTGTTGACACATTTTATGGGAAGTAAGCTGACTTGTGTTTAGCATAAATGTTGAATATCGGTAATGTGATAGGCACAAGGAAGTTAATTTCAATAGGTGGGTCTTGGTAACTTAAGTATATAGAATATACTTCTGTATGTACATTTTTCACTGATAATGGGTGTATCTTTATTTATAACTAGGATATCAACGTATGTTTGATTGTATGTTATGTGTGAATCCCTTACATATTTGGCTTTAGGCAATACCCATGATATATCGTGGATAAGTAAACCTAATTTTAATGATCCATTCTAGTCATTAAGCCTCTGTTTGGTTTTGGATGGTTAATATTTCATTTTCATGTAAAATTATCTTCAAGGTTATTCTATTTTGAGCAAGATATTTGAAGAATGATTTGACAATTGTTTTGAATTATATAAAGAAGTTTATAAATAATTTTGGGATATTAATAAAAGAATTTTTAAAAATAGTTTTGTATGTTTATAAAAAGATTTTATAAATGCGTTTGGATGTCTATGAAGGGAAGTTTTATACATGGTTAGAAAGTTTAGAAAGAAGTTTATATAACCGGGTTTGAATATTTATAGAGGGTCTCATAAACAAGTATGGAGGTTGATAAATGTTTTGTAAGTAGGTTTGGTTAAAGCAAAAAGGATTTCATGGGTAAGGGAAATTTATAAAAGAATTTATTGAAGATAATCACAATTGGAATTCAAGGTTTGGGTTTCTCAAGGTTGACCATTTAAAAAAAATTGTTATGGAACATCCGTTCTATACATAACAACGAAGGAATAGTGCTTAGAGTTATCATTTTCTCCAATTTAAATAATGTAGTTAAATCTATTTAAGAGATTTGGAAATAGGAAATCTTATAAATGTTTTGTAAACATACTTATGTAAAGGAGATAAGTATATAAATGTTGATAAATGCTTGGGAAAGGAGATTTACGAATGAAAATGATTTTGAGGCTTAGTGATTACTTTAGGTAATTAAATCTCTTGATTTTGTTGTTTTTATTTGATAGTTAGATAATCAACTATCAAGTTTGGCCAAATTTGATTTAGAAAGTAGAGTTTTCGACAAGGACTCGAAAACTTACTTCTAAAAGAACCGAGAATGAGTCAATCGAAAATTATTAGTTGTTGGTAGAGAGGGATCAGAGACAAATTTATATGTCCGAAAACCACTCCGCACCAACATTATGTTGAAGTGGAAGACATCTAGATGATGATTGATGACGGTGCTCTTTGAAGTGCAAGGGCTGCTGCTACTAATTCTGAGGGTGATTCCAAAATGAATGTAGTAGAGTTAGTACGTTCGGTTTTGTTCAGACCGATAATGAACTTGTATGGATGAATACGGGCATTGCATTGATGCTTGGAGAGCAGTGTTAGCATTTGAAGATGGATTATTATTTTGAAAGGTAAAACGTAACTCAAAGCCTCATCAACTGGGAATGACTAAAACAGGGGATATGCAGCAGGGCAATGTGGCTCGCACCCATTATGGTATATCATCACCCTTCTTGATATATACACAATCATTAATGAATTCATGTATGTGGGAGCTCTCAATTAAAGGCTGCAAAGCTACTAGGGCGATGATATGTTCGGTACTATCCAGCAAGGGGTAGGACGGTCTTGTTTCGGTAGGGGTCATTAGATAAGACCTCGGTACATTTTTATAAAGGTGTATTATAGCTGTCGGTACCCCAATAGCCCAGTCATTAATTGAAATCCATTCCCCATTATGTGCCTTACGTTTTCGATTGTAGAACCTAGTATATTGGAATGTGAGATGAAAGCTTTTCAACTAATTTATCTATTTTCTTTAAACCTAGAGACTATAATAATGTCACTCGATTTTGATATAAAATGTTTTGATTATTACAAGGTAAAAACCCATTCATTTTATGTGCGGTGTGGTCTTACGAGATACCCTTTATTTTAAAACCTTTCAAATGTAGAAATTAGTTTAGTTGTTAGTTGTTATCGAGTTTTACTCACGCTGGTTTATCAAACTTACCCAGTGTTATTCCATGTAATGGCTGGGCCCGATCGAGCATATTTTCATAGGTTAAGCTAGATACTTTGGAATTGGAGAGGAGCTGGATGGTCAAGACGTATTCACATATATTTTTTCTGCTATATTATAGAGTGTGTATGTTTGTTACAGTAAGGACAGGTTTCTGCAACTGTCCAAATTTAGGATAAGTCTAATGTACTCTGATGTGTATAAATGAATAAAGTTGTTTCCTTTCTGTAAAGATCATTATTGTATTATATATTATTCGCTGCTTTGTGAGTTTCTATGTTGTTTAGTTTTCTTCTACCTTCTTCTTTCACCGTAACATATCGGCATTACTGGCACTTGAATGTTCGGCATGTAATATAGTGGACGCATTAGTGTCGATTTTCTAGGGTCAAAAATTCGGTTCTTTACATTTGGTATCAAAGCTGAAGATTAAGCGACAACCTTGGCCCTGGTGGGGTATACACATTTGGGACACGGTAAGTGAGACCCTAGAATAAGCCTAAGTGTATTATAGATATGAGTGCTTATTTTTTGGTGAGTAAAAATGTTTTATATTGTGTTGTTGATCAGTTGAGTGGCTTAAGAATAATGTTACTACCAAAAATTCCTTTTTACTTAGTCAAAACCTATTTGAGCAAAATATAAAGAAGATCAAGAGGAAAGGACTCCAACCAAATCTTTCGAAAGAGTCGAATGGATGCTACAACCAAAGGCCAGAAGATTCTTTACCTTTCGCAGTGGTGAAGGAGTCGAAAGCACCCCTTCGCCTTCGGTGATCACCTTTCGAGGCATGTGATTCCACATGATTGAACACCTTTCAAATGAGTTGAAGCAACAACTTTCGAAGACAATAAAGGACAAACCTTCAAGTACGTGCCAAACCTTTAGAAACTGAAGGTTTTACATTCACTCAAATCACTCGAAAGCATGTATCGGTTTGAACAACCCTTTCGAAAGCTAAACCAAGCCTTTTGTCTAGAGAGGTTGCGCATCAAGTCACGGGCAAGAGTTCAGAAGCAACCAATAACATCAAAACCATCAACAACTCAACATCTTCGAAACCAATGGATAAAGCCTATTGACAGAGTCGAGATCCCTTAAAAAGTAACATAGAGAAGGAAAGCAAAACCGCTCCTTTCGACAAGGGTGGAAGCAAACTAGTGTGAACACGGCAGTCACCTTTCGACTAGGTCAAAAGCATTAGTGTCGAAAGGTGCTGACCCGCGTCTATAAAAAAGACCCATGGGGTCTGGTTTAGAGGATCCAAATTTAGTTATTCTAAGCTCATATTTTCTTAATACAAAGAGCTATAAAACCCTAATTTCTAAATTGATTTGGGGATATTAAGTAATAAAGTCTCCTTTGAGCTAATATAGGGAAGTCTTCACTATTTCTAATTAATTTACTGTTTATCAAGCTTTTATCAGATTTAACCTTGTGTTATAGGTATCGACTGTATCGAAAGATTCGCTCCAAACCAATCAAAACCTATTATATCAAGTGACTGCAGTTAAATAATTAATGCTAACTTTGCTTGGGCTTCTACTTTCGACAAGGTCGAAACTGAACCCTCATTTATTTAAACTTAAGAAACCCTAACCAAATACAAGGTGCCTAAAGATCCATCTTTTGACAAGGTCGAAACCCTAATTCTAGAATCTAGGTCCAAGTCTTTACACCAGATCAACTTTGCTTTCGACAGAGTCGGAAACCTCGGTCTTGAATTCTTAGATAAAGTCCTAACCACACAACAACTAAAGTCTTCGACTAGGTCGAAACCTACCAAGGAAAACCTTATCTAAGGTATCTCAATTGAATCAAAAGGAGGCTTTTGAAGGGAAAATCGACATTATTCCAGTAAGGTCGAAAGGCAGTTAAGTAAAGGAATTAGTGTTTCGACTGGATAGAAAAGTTGACCTGAACAAATTTTTACAATAGCAACCTGTTCGAAAGGATACTAAAGTAAGTACATACATACCATTCTCCATAATTCATCTAAAAGAAACCACAAGGAATTGACCTTGTCCTTAAATTCTACTTTGGGGTGTTGACAAGATTTCTTGTTAACATTTTGGCACTAGAAGGAGGGCTTGGACCTCCGACTCTATTGAATACCCAACACCACATTCTCTAACCAAATTATTTCCAAGCTTTCCCACTTAAGGCCTTACTCCATCATGACTAGTAGAATCAAAAGATTCAAGCAAGGATCTTAGGAACCATACTTAATAGGATTCTCCCAAGAGACAGCTAATGACTTAAATCTCCAAGAAGAACAATTATTAAGGATGAAGGCTCTAAAAATCATACGGGAAAAGAAAGTTAAAGCCTATGATCAACTTAAATGGAGTTTAAACCCTTTTCATGTTGGCCCAGCCCCAATCTTTTCTTTAGGGGAAAAGAAAAGGGAAAGTGGCAATTTATTTGACCAAATAGGGTCAAGTTACAAGTGGGACAATGCCTGCATCGGAACACCAAAGAGTATTAAACAGAAATCCAGTTATCAAAGGGGAAATTCCAGAGCCAAATAAAATGATTTAGAAGCCATCCTCAAGAAACAAGTTTCAAGTCAAGACTTCCTAAAGGATGTGATTTAACAACATCCATAGAGAATTTCTAGTTGCTAATAAAGGATGATCTCAACTATTGGCCATCACAAAAGAAGAAACCAAAATATGAAAGGAATATGGGAGGATCCTATTGCCATTACCACATAATGAATGGTCATAAAACTAATCATTGCAGAGCCCTAGAGGGGATGATAATCAACTTCATCCCACAAGGAAAGATTAATTAATTTGTAAAGAGAACTTGAGAAAAATCAATAAAGAGTTAACTTTCTAAGAAAAATCTACATGGTTGGGAGTGAAATACTCATTGCATTTGGAAACTACCTAAGATGGTAGCTTAGCTATGATGGTAAAAAGCCTCTGTCCACGCCGAGTTGGCCGTGAAGAGCACCTCCTTGAGGGTGGACGGAGTGAGCCTTTGACTGTGCAATGCTATGGCTAGGTAAAATCACTGGGAAAGCCCCTTGACCCCGCCTCTAGTCAGGTTAAGGCACCTCCTAGAGGGAAGCGGAGTAAGCCTTTATCCGTGCCACAACATGGCCAGGGTAAAGCACCAACAAGCCCCTATCCGTGCCATGCTAGGGTCAGGGCAGGACACAACCTAGAGGGAGGTCGGAGTAAGCCTTTATCCATGCCACGCTATAGCCAGGTTAAAGCACCGGACATGCCCTTGAACGCATCTCTGGTCAGGTTATGGCCCCTCCTTGAGGGAGACTGAGTAAGTCCTAGGTTCTAGCCTATAAGATAAGCTAACCAAGAGCACCAGACAGCAAAGGACTAAGATGTCCAAGCTAAAGACAAGGCTCATCCAATAATGGACTAAAAATTCCAAGCGCAAGAAGAGGCTCATCCAATAATGGACTAAGATGTCCAAGCCCAAGAATAGGCTCTTCAAATCATAGACTATGATGTCAAACTCGAGAAGTGGTATATCTCCAATGGACTAAGAGTCCAACCCCAAGAGGCAATTGATCAAATTACAACTACATACAAGACCTGAAGGGTTCATACATGTTAAAGAGGACAAAATCTAAGGAGCAAAACCAAATTCCATCAATTAAATACCTGAATTTAGGTTTCGGGTTTCCTATTTCGGGATTTCTTCTTTTAATACCCGAATCAAGGTTTCGAGACATTGCCAATGCTTGTAGTACGTATTATATCCAATTCTAGGTTTTGGGACTTTCATTTCAGAACTTCATTTACTAATACCCGAATCTAGGTCTTGGCTGTTTATCAATCGCTAGTTATCTTTATCATACCTGAATCTGGGTTGCGAGACTATTACTTATTAGTGCCATAATATGGGCATGGATTTTCTATTATGGATTTCTGTTATAGATTTCTATCACAAATGCAAGAATCTACGTCAAAGAGTATTCTCAAGAAGATCGTTATTAAATGTTTCCTCTAATTTTGACATGTATGAACCCTTCAGGTCTTGTATGAACCCTTCAGGAAATGAATGGTAACCTCCCATATGCGCACCAAACGTTTTGGAACTAAAGTTTTCGCCCTTATACGACCCTTTCGAATGCATACACAAGCCTTTCGAGCCGGTTAAGGCCAATGATATTAGGGGAAGGTTCCGCCTCCTTTCTCTAGCGTGCATTTGAAAGCTACTCAACGTCGTCGAAACCATTAGTACTTCAACATCTTCGATACCCATATGGATAACATATCGAGTGAGTTGAAAGCTCCTATCTTACTTCCAATAACAATAAAGCAACATGCAGGAAAAAACGCATTTGAAGAAGCAGCAAGAAGAAATATTCATAACTTAACAAAGGCGAACGGTTGGTAGAGGATCCTTTCAACTAGTCGAAAGGTCTGGAGAAACACAAAGGAAGCATAAGGGTAAATCAAAGAACTCAAAGAAGATGCCTTTTGACGGTATTGAAGGCAAACATGGCCTTTTGACCAAGGCAAAAGGCATGAGGTGGCATATGAAAAGGGGTTCTTTCGGCCATGTCGAAGGCAAAGGCATAGAAGGAGGCCGAACTGGCTCTATAAATAAGACCCATGGGGTCCAGTTTTAGGGATCGAATTTTTGAATCTCAAATCATTTCTTCTAGTCTTATTTCTTAGCTACAATTAAATATTCTAAAAAAACCTAAATCAGGTTGGGGGAAAAGTTATCTTAGTTGTAACTTATTTTGGATTATTAATAAAGGAGATGTGGCTGATTCATTAAGAATTTTGATGACGAGGAAGATCATTAGCTTGATTAATGATCAATTGCACATGATTCTAATCTATTCTCTTAACTTCTTTTTGTCTATGCAATGCATAGGATAGACTTGGGTACATGCAGTCGAAACCCATCATCATTGAAACCAACACCAAACAATAAAAATAGGAATGATGATGAGGTTTCGACATTGATGAGTCCATGATACTAGGGGGTATCTAGGTCGATCTTATACAAGGAATACAAAGTGAAGCTTAGGCAGTTCCAAGCTGGACCTATTTTGAAAGAGCGGAACCCCACTTGACTCGATTGAAAGCGGTGTTTCAAAGGAGTCCTAGTTTATAATTGAATAACTATTGATTAGAGATGAACTTGTTTGAAAGGGGTTGGTCCCTAGCTACATCTATAACCCTTTCGAAGGGGTTACACAACAAAAGAAGCGAAACCATTGGGTTGAAAGTAGCTATGTCATATTAGTGAAATATGCGTTCCTTTCGCATAATCGAAAGGGCCGAAAAAACCCTTTTGACATTATCGAAAGGAATGAAAAGTCAAGATGATTAGCTACTTTCGACATACTCAAAAGATAGGTTTCGACCAGGATGCTACTTCCTTAGCCTGTATTCCTGAGCTAACTTCTTGAAGCCTTTCAACTAAGTCAACCTAGTCAAAAGGTGGAGTTAACACCTAAAACCCTTTCGATTAAGCCATTCTGGTTGAAAGGTGGAGCAATTTCCTTACACCCTTTTGAATAAGCCAACCGGTTGAAAGGAAGGTTTCGAAAGAAATGATCATTTCAATAGCTTTGTTTTGTTTGAGCTCAATTATCTTTCACGTAACGTTGGGGATGTTGACAAGTTTTCTTGTTGACATTTTTGGCACTAGACGGAGGGCTCAAACCTCCGTCTTAGTTAAACACCCAACACTACTTGTCTCTAACCCCACTTAACCCAATCTCAACTTCATCTACTTTGGTCAAATCATGGTTAAAAGAATATTTCAAATTCATCAAATATTTCAATCAAAATGAAGAACAAAGGCTAAGGCTAGAATCTCTGAGAATTATAAATAGGAAAAAAGCAGAATCGTACGATCCTAAGAAATAGAGCTTAAACTCCTTACGTGTCGACCCAACCCAATTTTTTCCTTAGGAAAAAGGACAGATGGAAGTGATAATGTATTCAATCAAATGGGAAGAACTATCCAACTCTATTCCAAAGGCACTGTCTTCGAAAAAGAAATAATGGCTGGTTACAATGCCTTTACAAATAAGTGGCAATTCCAGTTACAGAAAGAACCTTTCCTACACAAGAGCTATAGAGAGTGGCAAAAAGAAAACCAATCGAAGAGCATGTAACTATAATTCCAAGAAACAAAATGTTAGATAGCCATTCACAAGAATTAAGCTAAAGTCTAGACTTCCTAAAGAGTGCAACTTAACAACATCCATAAAGAATGTCTACTTGCTTACTAAGGATGAGCTTAACTATTGGCCATCACATAAAAAGAAGCCAAAACATGAAAGGAATCTTGGAGGATCTTACTGTAAGATAAATGGTCATGAAACCAATCATTGCAGAGCCCTGGAGGGGATGAGCATCAATTTCTTTTGACAAGGAAAGATTCATGAATTTGTAAAAAGAACTTGCGAAACATCAACAAAGAGTTGCTTTTCAAAGAAAAATATACATGATTGGGAGTGAAACACTCCTTATATTTGGATACTACCTAAGATGGTATTCTACCTAAGATGGTAGAAAGCCTCTGTCCGCGCTGAGGTGGCCAGGGCAGAGCACCTCCTAGAAGGAGGGTGGTTAAACTTTTATCAGCACCATAAGATGGAAAAGATAAAGCAACGGACAAGTCCTTGACTGCGCCTCTAGTCAAGTCAAGGCACCTCCTAGAGGAAGGACGGAGTAAGCCTTTGTGTGCGCCATAAGATGGCCAGGTTAAAGCACCGAATAAGCCTTTATCCATGCCACGCTGTGGCCTGGGTAAGGCACCTCCTGTAGGGAGGACGGAGTATGCCTTTCGTCATGTCGTGCCATGGCCTGGTTAAAGCATCGACAAGCCCCCATTCGCGCCACGCTATGGCCAGGACAGTGTGCATCCTGGAGGGAGGCTGGGTAAGTCCTTGGTTCCAGCCTCTAAGATAAGCTAACGAAGAGTACGGGAAACCAAAGGAGTAAGATGTCCAAGACCAAGAAGAGGCTCATCAAACAATGGATTAAGATGTCCAAGTCCAAGAAGAGGCTCATCAAATGGTGGACTAAGATGTCCAAACCCAAGAAGAGGCTCTTCCAATTATGGACTAAGATGTCGAAACCAGAAAAGCGGTATATCTATATTGGACTAAGACGTCCAAGCCAAAGAGGCAATTGATCAAATTACAACTACATACAAGACCTGAAGGTTTCATACATGTCAATGCAGACAAAATCTAAAGAGTAAAGCTAAACACCATCCATTAAATACCCGAATCTAGGTTTTGGGTTTCTTATTTCAGCATTTCATCTACCAATACCCAAATTTAGGTTTCGGGTTTCTTATTTCAGCATTTCATCTACTAATACCCATATCCAGTTATTGGGTCTCTCATATCTGAATTTCATCAATTAACACCCAAATCTAGGTTTTGAGACATTATTAATCACTAATGATCTTTATACCTGAATCTGGGTTTCGATACATTATTAATCGCTTAAGTTCTATATGCCCGAATTTGAGTTTTAGGATTATTGTTTAGCGATGAATTTTGTATCAGATTAGAAAACCGTCGATAAATTTTGAAATAAAAATAACAGTAAGCGCACGGCATACAAAAGTTAGTACGTGATGAGTAAGGGTCAATCTGCAAGGAATTGTTAGATTTTAAAATTTTCTAATCAATCAAAATGAACTAAAATTGGAGACTCTTTTGAAAACTAGAAAGCTAAGAAAATGTTGAGATTAAAAATATGTGATTAAAATTCAATTTAGAGGCAAATCCACATTCTTATATTTTTCACATAAATCAATATAAAATCAAATGCTGATCTCTTTTTAATCTAAGTAGGATTAGTTGTGTATTTATCTTAAGCATGGCCTATTTGAGTTATCAATTAACACAAATCAGACCATCAAGCTATAATACAACCCTAGTCCTACTTTTTATATCTCATGAAATATAGCAAAGAAAATTAAACTAAAATATAGTTTAAGCATGAAATATTTATATTAATTAGTAACATAGATCATAAAATTTTGATTCAAACTTCACTTCATTGCCATGGTCATATATAGATGAAGAGGCAATTTGTGATTGATGAGATAAGCATAGCCTATTTTCTATGAACAAAGTAGGCTATCAAATTCAACATAAAACACAAACAAGCCTAAACATCCATTTTCTCATAAAGCATAAAAGAGATCATACATAGAAAATTCATGTTGAATCTACATGATAAAAGAAAGCTTCATTACCTCTAAATTGTAGGGGTTTAACCTCTCATATGTGTTATCATTTCAACACATAGGGATTTCAACATTGATAATGAAACAAAGTAGAGGATTAACAAAGAAAAATAAGACTAACTACTACAAGGAAATGAATTAAACTAGTGCATAAATGTAAATCTAAACTACGAACTTAAAATGAAAGAGAGCATAAGAATAAAAATGTGCATAAAAGTAAAGAAAAACAAGTAGAAAAGATAAGAGAAAGTAGCTAGGAAGCCATTTTTATTTCATGAAACATAGAGCTTACAAGTTTCAATTTGATTTCCTAACTAATTTTTAAGAGAGCAGGAGATATTTACATGTACCTAAAAGGGCTATTTATACATGCATAAAACCCTAATTCAATTTTTAGGGTGCTTCCCAAAATATCATTTAGGAAGTGTGGCCACAAAGTAACCATTGGCCACTAATTAATACATCATTAAAAGTGCATGAAGCTTTAACCTACACTTAGTTATCCATTAGCTTCTAGTTATTGATTTAGGTAAGTGAGTGTGGTCCTCCATGATCATTATCTTGAATTATTTCCATCGTCCTTCCTTGTATTCCCTTGTGCATTCATATTTCTTCATGAAACCCTTTTCCATATGCATCAAAATTTCCAATAAAAATCATAACAATTTCCAAGTAAAAATTCTCAAATTAACACATGCACAAAACTGACCATTTTACCCCTGAATGAAGATGAATATTTGATGATTTGAAAATGATTGAGTTTTGGCTTTAAACTCGTTAAAATGCACAAATATGCTATTTATTCAAATAAAAATAGATAAAATATGGATGTAAATATATGCACATCTACGTGCACATCAAATACCCCCACACTAATCTTTTTATTCATCTTCGCATAAAGGAAAACTAAAATAAATCCGTTTTCATAGGGAGCACGATTGCATTGAGCTTATGCAACAAGCCGTTAAACCGCTAGATGTCCCCAGTAGGACAAGTGTTTTCTCGTGAGGGTTTCCAACGGATACTACCTACAAAATCCAAATGCAAATTGAAAATATTTACAAAGTGCAAGATTTATTTACAAAGTGCAAGATATATTTACAAAGAGATGAATGCAAGTTTTTGAAAATATTTACAATGAAGGATTTACTTTTAAATTGACACAATTAAGTTAGATATAGGTTTGGTCATTATCTTGAAATTTAAGTCACTTACTCGTCAAAATTTTCAACAAAAATTAAGTCGTCATAACAAATAGACTATAGTTTGGCTAGTTGTTTCGGTTGATAACACAATGTAATTATGAAATGGAACCTTAGTTGATTATCAAAGTTTGTCTAAGTGGTATTTTCATTTCTTTTACAATAACAAGTTAAATCAAACAAGTAAAAATAGTGCTTAAATTTCAATTGCTTACTCTCTCTTATTTGAAAATTTTATTGATATTAACAATATTTACATATGCTTATCTGAGGTAAATTGAGGCCATATATATTACCCACGCGTTGCCTTACGGACTGATATGCGGGGAATACGGAGCATGGCGAGTAACACACAAGTACGAACACTTATCGACTGTAGGCATTATTAAAAAGAATTTTTATATAATTACAACTAACTCAGATAAACTGAGGCCAAATATACCGATCGTGCACTGCCTTTTGGGCTTACGTGAGAAGGGTACAGAGCATGGCGAGTGAGCACATGAATGTGAACACATTACTCTAGGTGTTAAAAATATATACATATATATAAATGTTTTTTACTTATATATTTTTTTGTGTTTTTTATATAATTATATCTTTTCTACAAAGAGAGAGTTTTGCAAAATCATTTTAGCACCATTTAACTTAGAAGATAAAAATGTTGTATCCTTTACTTTAAATTTACCAATTTTTTTTAAACAAAGATTTTCAATTAGAATATGCTTCATAATTAAAAAATATGAACCTTCCTATATACTAATTAAACCATTGTTATTTGTAATCAAACTTCATTTTTATTTTTCTTAAGACAAATAAATTTTCAAAAATTTCAATTTGTTAACCAAAACTTACACTTATCCTATAGCATTTCTTCAAAAATAAATCAAAATACTAAAAAGAAAATGTTTTTGAGATTCAAAAAAAAATTTGAGTTAAAAGAAAATGAAAATCCAAAAATTCTATGAAAAATTAAAAAAAATGAAAATGAGATTCCTCCCTCCCCCCCCCCCCCCCACACACTTAGTTTTTAACTATGTCCTCACAGTCAATGCACGATATAATGAGTGTAACGGGGAAAAATATGTACATATTTACAAAAGAGGGTTAACATTCTTACTAGACGTAGCTTGGCTCATGAAAGATCATGAGCTCCTCCTCTTGGTTACTTGGCAATTCCAAGAAAGGTTTCAAACAATGACCGTTAACTTTCAAAATCGATCCATCCCTGGGGTTTTCTATTTCTACAACACCATGTGGAAAAACAGTTTGTACAACAAATGGACCGGTCCATTTTGATTTAAGTTTCCAAGGGAATAAATGAAGTCTTGAGACATTTAAAAGAAATTTTTGGTCAGGCGTAAAAATTTTCCTTAGAATTGATTTGTCATGAAAAACTTTTGTTCTTTCCTTAAAAATTTTCTCGTTTTCATACACGTCGTTCCTAAGTTCTTCTAGTTCGTTGAGTTGTAGTTTTTGGTATTCGCCATCTTTGTCAAGATCAAAGTTTAAGTTCTTTACTGCCCACAAAGCTTTTTGTTCGATTTCAGCGGGTAAATGACAAGCTTTTCCGTAAATTAACGAAATGGGATGTCCCAAGATTAGTTTTAAAAGCATTATGGTATGCCCAAGGCGCATCGGTTAATTTCAAAGACCAATCTGTTTGATTTTTGTTAATAGTTTTCTCCAAGATTTGTTCTATTTTTCGATTTGAATCTTCAACTTGGCTACAAGTCTAAGGATGATACGGAGTGGATAACTTGTGGCTTATCGAGTATTTTTTCATTGAAGTTTCAAAGGAACGGTTGCAAAAATGGGTTACGTTATCACTGATTATTGTGCGAGATGTGCCGAACCTCAAAAGGATGTTTTCTTTGAGAAATTTCACAACAATTCTATGGTCATTGGTTTTGCATAGAATGGCTTCGACCCATTTTGAGACATAATCAACAAGGAGAAGGATATACAAGTTTCCAAAAGAATTGGAAAAGGTCCCATAAATTCGATACCCCAAACAACAAAGATTTTGATCGTAAGTGTTATCCCACCTTTTGGCATGGTCGAGATACCAAGGTTACTCTTCTTGGATATCGAGCATACACAGGTTTGCCATGGATTTCGATGAATTTTGTCCGGGTCCAGATTGAGCTACAATTGATAGGGCACGGCAAGCAAGGCCAAGAGAGCCAACGTTCCAAATTTCAAGTTAATCTGAGTTCGTATGTTCAAGTTATGATCGATTCAGTTTGAAAGAAGAGGCTTCGGATCTGAATCCATCCCCAAGCTTCATTTCGAATCGATGGTTTTCGAATCGATCAGAGGAATAGCGGCTTCGAACCAGTTAAGGGAATTCAATTCGTATCGATCGAGTAAGAATCCATCGGATACCTCGGTTCGACTCGATCGCATTCGAATCCATTGACACCACCCTGCTTCGCTTCCGTGAAATAAAACAATAGTCATTGCTTCGTATCCATCATGGAGGCATCGGTTCGTACCCATCAGTGGACCTCGGTTTCATACCCATCTAGCTCATCACCGTCCTCTGCTTCGCATCGGTCTGTTTCCAATGAGTTCGTATCAATCAAGTGGGTAGACTTCGAAGCCATCGGGTTCGCAACCGATCGGATTCGTATCCATCAGCAGATGACATGCCCCATAACATACAACCAGTGTCTGCTTCGAACCTGTCTAAGCAGTGTTGTTCATATCCATCAGATAACCTAAGTTCGTATCCATCGAGCCTTTGCTCTTTGAACCCATCGGAGGACCTTACTTCGAATCCATCAAAAGTCTCTCATTCGAACCCATGACCAATGATTCGTTCGAGTCAAAAGGACCTGGTCTAACACAACGGTCTTTATTTCAAATAGGGCGAGATATATGGATGCGACGCGGCCAAACCGGAGAAATAGGTGGATCGGCTTGAGATATGCGTGCCATGTCATCGAAGGACCACGTGAGTTGATCAGTTCGAAACAATCGGTTCGAAAGGATCGGTTCGAACCAAACAGCCATTCGAAGGACCCCATTTCGTATCGACCATATCTCATGATCCACTGATCCAAATGTCACGAAATTTTCGCAGAAGCTTGCATACATGTTGAAGAATGTCCACACCAAATTTCACTTCGATTGGATAATTTTCTGATCGATTCGAATGGAGTTCGAATCGATCCCAAAGTGGGCCCAAAGTTCCTAAGGTCGGGCTTGTGGACCCCCTCACGTGCCAGAAATGGTCTCTCGAATTTTCAGCGAAATATCAGCATCCTACTCCTATAAATAGAGCCCTAGAGCCAACAGAAAAAGGATCTTTTGGATTCTGAAGCGCCCAGACTCTGTCGGATCGAGATCTCCATCATCCCATATCATATTCTTGCTGTTGATTTCGAATTTCCAGTTGTAACTTGCCGTTGCTTGCTGTAATCACTTGTAAACGTTGAAAGAGAATCAATAAAATTGCAAAAACTTCACAGTGGACGTAGGCAACGCACCGAACCACTATAAATCGCTTGTCTTTACTTTGCTGTTATTTGGAGTTTTTGTTAGATAATCCTTATTTTTAATTTACATTCTTCATTTATTATCTCTTCAAAAACTTCCAAAGAGTGTTGTGCCCAATTTTGGTACAAAACACTTTGGTGCTTTCATTGAGAGAACCCAGTTTTTCTCCTGCTCATTGGATCTGTCATCGATACCGGATTGCATAAATCTAAGAGAGAGATCCAGATTCCAATTTAAAATTCCTTCCATTCTATTCAGATTTGCAAAAGTCTAAGGAAAGGAGTTCACTTCTCAAGATGGTTAGCATGAGAACCGCTTCTACCGCCGCTAGTCAAGAAGGCCGGGATAGACAGAATCCCACGCAACTACCTCCACCTAACCAAGATGATACCGGGCATTCTAACCCATCAGGTCCGGTTACTAGACAAGAGTTCCAGACATTGCTCCAGGAATTAACTCAAAGTCGGCAACAGCTAGCTGAGCAGTTGCGCGTTAACACTGAATTAGCCAATCAACTAGACCGCCAAGGGCGTAGAAGATCCAGAAGGGATCATGCATCTTGCTCCTCCACTGAAAGTTCTGCTTCATCCGAATACAATCACAGATCTACCCGTCCCAGGCTAGAGGGAAATTATGCACAGGCCATTTACCACCAGCCAGCATTGACCGTTGGACAGTTAAGAGTTGGCCCTTCTGCTAGTTTTCATACTGGACCCTCCTCCCGAGGGGGCACTGTTCCACAAAACACCACAGACAACCGTTCCGCTGCTACCACGGCTGATATGGGGATCGATACCCATAACCAACGAGGGCGTACACCTGAACCGTACGTTCCAGAGAATGTTAAGCCAAGGAGGCGAGACACGGACCGTCGACAGCGCCCGGTCCAACCTCGCGAGGTGGAACCCGGCCACACTTTGGCCCAACGTACACAAAATGCTCTGATGCCAGACCTTTCAGCCATGATACGCCAAATGATTCGCGAGATTCAGGGCTTGACAAATGACGATTGGGGAATCTTCCGAAGTCATACTCCGTTCATAGATGAAATTTTATACGCTGAACCCCCTCGGCGATTCAGAATGCCGACTCTGCCCATGTACGAAGGGA
Source organism: Allium cepa (assembly GCA_030765085.1). Classification (NCBI taxonomy): domain Eukaryota; kingdom Viridiplantae; phylum Streptophyta; class Magnoliopsida; order Asparagales; family Amaryllidaceae; genus Allium; species Allium cepa. The sequence continues at coordinate 705,437,144 of CM060938.1, forward strand.
GTTCCGACCCCAATCAACATATCTTGAAATATGAATGGTCGATGAGTGCTGTAAGAGCTGATGATGCGGTAAAGTGCCGTAGTTTTCCTATTTCATTGAGGGCATCGCAACGATGTGGTTTACACGATTACCTCCTCGATCAATCTCTTCGTTCGACCAGTTGGCTACTAAGTTTGTCGAGCAGTTTCGTATGCACATCGCCAGGCCTAAAGACGTTAATACTCTATCCAGTGTCACTCAAGCCCCCGAAGAGACACTCAGGCGATATTTGGAAAGGTTTAATGCCGCTTGTGCAGAGATCAGTAACCCCAATAATAATTCGATCTTAATGGCATTAACTAAAGGAATCGACCCCGATTCCGAGTTTGGAAACTGGTTAGCTGGGAAGCCTCCCTCATCGTTGGACCGTTTCTATTCCAAAGCTGCTCAGTTCTTGAGGCGTGAGGATGCGAAACAGTCTAGGAAACAGGACGATGTGAGACCTAGCAGTGAGGGGATTCAGAGTAATGTTGCGGTCAAACAATCTGGTGAAAGTTCAGGAAAAGTCCAGCTGAACATTCAGAATAAACAAACTCAACAACCAAGGAACAGTGATAATCAGAACAGAAAACGGGATCAGAACCGTGGCCCGCGACGTAGGGCTCCAATGTTTGACAGTTATACACCACTGAACACGTCGTTGGAGAACGTGTATCTACAGACTTGCAACGCTATGCAATATAAGAAACCTGCTCCGAAGCCATCGTCAGAGAGGCAAATCCAAACATGAAAGTTCTGTATATTCCATGAGAGTTATGGACATAATACCAATGAGTGTAGACATTTGCAAGACCTCATTGAGAAGTTGATTAGAGAAAGAAATCTAGATCAATTCGTTCGGGCGCCGCAGTCTGGTGGTGCGGGCCCATCCAATCAAAACCGTTCGCAAACTCGAGAAAGACAGGAGGAACCTGCTCGTACAGGCGGGAGGTTAGTTATTAACACAGTCAGTGGTGGTCCCCATCCAGTAGATCAAAGTTGGAGGGAAATGGAGTCATATGCCAGTTCTATCAGGCATGTGGATTTTGAGTGTTGCAGTTGTTTCGATGAAGGGGCCCCGGCAAAACTACAAAAGACAATGACATATGACATCGTATTCAGGAGCCGGGATGCTGATAGGGTCGAAGCCCCAACTATTGGCCCACTTGTCATATCTGCTTAGGTTGGTCCTGCTTGGATGAAGAGGATCCTAGTGGACAGTGGAAGTTCAGTGAATATTTTGTTTAAGAGAGCGTACGACCAGATGAAAATGGAAGCCAAAGATTTAAAGCCTTGTCGATCTAGAATTCATGGCTTCGATGGGAGTGCTAATATACCCATGGGGGTATGGAGTTGCCAGTGGAGTTAGGAATTGGAGAATGTCGAAGAGTTCGGATTTTACAGTTTGTTGTTTTGGATATTCACTCTCCGTACAATGCATTTCTGGGACGACCGGCCCTTGCTGAGTTCAGGGCAGCAATTGCCCCGTGGTGCTTGACATTGAAGTTCCCCACTAATCGTGGGATTGGAGTTATACAGGGAGATCAGGCTGCTGGAAGAGCCTGTTACGTGGCTGAGATGCGCGAGGCGCAGCGACGAGAAAAGGGAAAGGGCGCAGAGGAATCTCTCTGCGTTCGTTTTGCAGATAATTGACAATTAATGCCTGGGCCTCGGCCCGGGAACCACAACCAATTCCACTAGGATCTTGACCAGAGAGACAATGAAAACAAGGAAGAATCTGTTGAAAGTCAGGCATCCCCGGCTGAGCTGACGATTGATGTCCCAATCGATGGTATAGATAATGATGATTCGAGAATGTTGAAGGTTGGGTCTCAGTTGAGCCAAAAAATGCAACAGGAATTGGTTGATTTTCTCCGGTCGAATCTCGACGTGTTCGCCTGGACGCATTCTGATATGTGTGGGATCTCGCCGGACATTGCGAGCCACACCCTGAATATCGACCCGTAGTATATCCCGGTCAAACAGAAAAGGCACGGTATGGATCCAGAGAGATCTGCCGCCCTTAAAGAAGAAGTTGATAAGTTAAAAGCCAATGGGTTTATCCGGGACACTCTATACCCGGAGTGGGTATCCAACCCTTTACTTGTTCGGAAACCAAATGGGAAATGGAGAACGTGCATCGATTATTATGACCTAAACAAAGCTTGTCCGAAAGACAGCTTCCCGTTTCCTCGAATTGACCAACTTGTGGACTCAACGGCCGGACATGAATTATTATCTTTCATGGATGCTTACTCGGGCTACAATCAAATACCCATGCATGTGCCCGACCAAGAGCATCCGAGCTTCGTAACCGATCTGGGACTATACTGCTACAAAGTCATGCCTTTCGGATTGAAGAACGCCGGAGCAACTTACCAACGCTTGGTTAACCGGATGTTCGTTGACCAGATCGGAAGAACCATGGAGGTTTATGTGGACGACATGTTGGTGAAATCACGATACTCCACTGATCACATTAAATACTTGGATTCAATGTTCAATACCCTTCGAAGATACGGGATGAAGCTCAATCCGCTTAAGTGTCATTTTGGAGTCGCATCCGGAAAATTCCTTGGGTTCATCGTCAACGCCAGAGGAATAGAAGCCAACCCCGAAAAGATCTGGGCTATCAGAAATTTACAAACTCCAATAACTATAAAGCAAGTCCAGAGTCTCAACGGAAAGGTAGCAGCGCTGAGCAGGTTCATATCAAAGTCCACCGATAAATGCATCCCATTCTTCGATTTAATCCGAAAAGGGAAGCGAAACTTCGAATGGACTGCGGAGTGCGAGGACGCATTCAAATCATTGGTTCAACTTCTTTCTACACCGTCGATTCTTTCAAAGCCTATCAACCACGAACAGTTGTATCTTTACCTGGCAGTGTCAGAGAGTGCGATCAACGCTGCCCTTGTTCGGGAAGAAGACCGAGTCCAGAAACCGGTCTACTACGTTAGCAAACGACTCAGCGGAGATGAGAGAAACTATCCGAAGCTAGAGAAATTAGCCTACTGCCTAGTCATTGCCTCGAGGAAGCTCCATCCATACTTTCAGGCTCATCCCATCACTGTATACACCGATCAGCCGTTGCGAAAGGTCCTCACGCGGCCTGAGATGTCTGGTAGGTTACTCAAATGGAATATCGAACTGAGTCAATTCGATATCACTTACACTCCAAGGAAAGCTATTAACGGTCAAGTCCTAGCAGATTTTATAGCTGAGTTCACTGTTCCCGAAGACTTGCCTGAGACCAGCAAATCTTCTGAGTACATCTGGAAGTTACACACTGATGGTGCATCCAACGATCGGTGCTCGGGCGCTGGGGTAGTATTTGAAACCCCCGAGGGCCGATCCATATGTTACGCTTTAAAGTTCGAGTTCCATGCAACCAATAATGAAGCCGAACATGAAGCTTTGCTTGCTGGGCTGAAGCTGGCCCGCGATCTGAAAATTATCGCGTTGGAAATCTATTGTGACTCCCAATTAGTCGTATGTCAGGTCCGGGGTGATTATCAGGCGAAAGATCAAAGGCTAGCTTCTTATTTAGCCCGAATCCGAGAGGTGCTTGATCAGTTTGATTATTATTCCATTTTATACATACCCTGAGAGCATAATCAGAAAGCCGATTCGTTGGCAAAGTTGGCAAGTACGAGCGAAGCTCAGCAGTTAGGGCTCGTCCCTGTTGAAACTCTATCCTCTCCGAGCATTGATGAAATGGAGACTGACTTCACCTTTGAAACTACTTCCAGTAAGGAATCTTGGATGACCCCTTATCGAGATTATATTGAGCATGGGACCTTGCCTGAGCGCAGAAGTGAGAAGAGATAGATTCTTCGAAAAGCCTCGCAGTTCATCATCCAAAACGGAGTTATGTATCGAAGAGGATATTCTGTCCCTCTCCTCCGGTGTATCGCTCACGATGAAATCAAACGATTATTACATGATGTGCACGAAGGAGAATGTGGCGATCACACTGGGGGACAAGCACTCGCCAAGAAAGTACTCCGATACGGGTATTACTGGCCCACTGTTAATCGTGATGCAGCAGACTAAGCCAGAAAATGTGATAAATGCCAAAAACATGCTCGGATCCCTAGAGCCCCACCTACTGAGATAACCCAAATGGTCAGTCTTTGGCCGTTTGCAGTATGGGGGATTGACATAATTGGTACATTGCCTTTGGCCAAAGGTGGCGCGAAGTATGCCATCGTCGCAGTCGATTACTTCACCAAATGGGCTGAAGCCGAACATCTTGTAACAATCACGATGAAGAAAGTAATCAACTTCGTAGTACGCAACATCATCTGTCGGTTCGGTCTCCCGCATACTATTATCACCGATAACGGAGCCTAATTCGACAGCGTTGAATTCAAGAACTTCTGTCAACAGTTCCATATCAATAAGAAATTCTCTGCAGTTGCACACCCTCAAGCGAATGGCCAAGTCGAAGCTGTTAATAAGGTTATCAAATCTATTCTGAAGAAACGATTGGAAAATGCCGGTGGCAAATGGGTTGATGAACTTCTTATGGCTTTATGGGCTTATCGAACAACCCACAAGACTGCAACCGGACATACTCCATTTTCTTTATCTTATGGCTCGGAAGTCGTTATTCCAGTCGAGATGGAAGTATCTTTTCATCGTGTGGCGTACTATGATCTGAAAACAAATTCCATACTACTTGCGGTATCTCTGGATTTACTCGATGAAAAGCGTGAAGAGGCTGATCTGAGGGCAGCCGTGTATCGGAGTCGAGTCGCCCGAATGTACAATGCCAAGGTCCGACCGCGAACCTTTGAACTCGGCGATCTCATGCTAAAAAGAATTTATCATGTTCCTTCGCACATGAAACCTAATTGGGAGGGACCTTATGTGATTTCACAAAAGCTCAGAGATGGCACATTCAAGTTATCAACCGTTGACGGTCTTACTCTACCGAGAGCCTGGAATAGCGAGAGTCTCCGTCGCTACTATACATGACAGGCTTTATTTGTTTTAGCCCATTATTTCCTTTGCATTTTATTTTTGCATTTTGAAATTTGAACTTGTAATAAGGCAGCTGACTTTGCCATATTTTCTTATTTCAGCAATAAAATGCTATCTCTTCGAGCCAGAGCTGTGATTTATTGAATACGTCACAAAACATCACAATGCACGGAGAGCTAAGTTCCATCATACGGTGGGATTTATTCAAATAGGGAGTGATTGAGTACGATCGGTCACTCACTAAGTGAAACCGCTCGGGGGCATGTCATCACACCAACACCTAAAAGGATTGATACACGACAATCCTTTCGTTTACTCCAAATTCCAAGAGTGTGAATTGGAGTATAAACATAAAGTCCATCGTTCCCAGAGTGTGAACGGACTCCAAGTTCCTAGAGTGTGAATTGGAGTATAAACATAAAGTCCATCGTTCCCAGAGTGTGAACAGACTCCAAATTCCCAGAGTGTGAATTGGAGTATAAACATTGAAATAACTCTAAGTCCCCGGAGCACGGACTGGAGCATAAACACTAACTCCATATTCCCAGAGTGCAAACTGGAGTATAAAAATTGAAATAACTCTAAGTCCCCGGAGCGCGGACTGGAGTATAAACACTAACTCCAGATTCCCAGAGCGCGAACTGGAATATAAACATCAGCTCCGGGTTCCCGGATTGTGAACCAGAGTATAAATGCTAGTTCCAAATTCCCGGAGTGCGAATTAGGAGCATAAACATCGAGTTTAGGTTCCCGGAAAGTGGACCGAAGCGTAAGCACTGACTCCTAATTCCCAGAGTGTGAATTAAAGCATAAGTATCGACTCGAAGTTCCCGGAGTGCGAACTATGTCATAAACAACGATAGTTATCGGATTCCCAGGGTGCGAACCAAATTATCGCTTACAAATTATTCTAAGTCCCTGGAGCGCGGACGTATATTCAAAATCTGTAATAGATGCAGTCACAAGCTGATCGTCACAACACTTAAGCAGGAAAAACAGTTGGAATGAGAAAAGCAATATTTTATTTCAACTAACTAAAGACAAGGACTTACATGCAAATAAGTTCTTTCAAAAAAGAATTCCTACTAGCAGGGGTCGAACCTGCGTCTACACACGGCCTACTAGCAGAAAACAAACAAAAGTTCCTATCTATCAAAAAATCCGCTTAAGTAGCCAATCTATTTCTTCTTTTTCGACCTCCTTATCAGCGGTTCGTCCTCGGACTCGCTAGAAACAGAGATCCTTCGTTTGGAGTGCTTCCTCTTCACTGGCTGCTCTTCGGTTGGGGGCATAATGTCGACGTCCTCCTCTGAACTTGATTCCAGGTGTATACTTCTCGTCGGAGGAGTTGGGGGGATTGGATCCGCAACGAAAGATGGGATAGTGCCACCCGATGATATTGTCCTCAAAGGTGCTGGGCTATGCACCGCCGTACTACCACCAATACTACCACCTTGCCCCGCAGCCTCTAGTTCTGCATTAATCTCGGCCAGGATTTCTTTATCACGGATCGCTTGGGCCTGGCTAGGGGCATCTGCAGTCTGCAATGAAGAGCTAGAAGTTGGTGGGAGGTCACTAACGATGAACGGCAAGTCTGTGGAGAAGCCACCATGCTGGCCGAGCAGCTCGCTCACCATTTTCTCATCAAGAGATAGTGCGCTTCCCTGCGTCACCTCAGTTGACACTGCTATCACGATGGTCGTCTCAATGCTGATGGCTTTCTCCCCTTGACTTGATTCTTGAGTCACGGCAATCGACGCAACTCCAGTCACTGAGCAAAGATAAGAAGAAGTCATTAGTAACTGCTTCAAAACAAACTCCCTATTTGGAATACACTTGAGATAAGTTCGGAATACCTTCCTCAACGTGGCCTGCTGACGACGGCGTGCTCCCGGATAGGAGATAGCTGCGGTTGCTCTGGATTATAGGCAGGGACTAACTGTGAGTCAACCGCAGATGTAGGCTCTGACGGAAGTGGAGCGGTGATCTCAAGAACTGAAGCCCGATGCTCAACACCAAAACCTTCCCCGACTTCCAAATGACGGGCGCCGACCATCTCCTTCTCATGAGAAATTATGGCGTCATGAAGGATTTTCTTTTCGTCTTCGGTCAGCAATCGGTTTTCAAGCTCAAACTGGTCAATTGATTCATCCGGATGCGCCGCTTTCTCCTCCTCAATCAACCGACTCCAGGCGCTGTGAAGATGTACTGGATAATTCTCAAGCCAAACCAAATTCCTATGCCTTAACACGTTGGTGTTATAAGTAATAAGGAGGTCTTCAATGTCGGCCTCCAGCTTGGACTCGGCAATTTCAATTTTTCTATCAACATCGGCCTCGATCTCCATTACTTTAGCCATCGCAGCATCACGCTCGGTCCGGAATTCTACCGCATGATCACATGCCTCCTGTGCAGAAATATTGGCGGTATCCCTTTCCTTCATAATTTCATAAACTTTAGCCTTAAGTTCATTAAGCTCTTTCAAAGCCACATCTCGCTCGGCAGTGACGATGGTGTTCCGGTGGCCCATGTCTTCCACCGTGACATAGTGCTCTTTTTTCATCCTATCCATAGCCGCTTGAGCTTCATCGACCTTCGTAAGAGCCTCCATCCCTGATTTTCGAGATGATTCAGCTTCTGTGTTCAGCACTTGTATGATGCGATCATTTTGAGCCAGCTCGGCTTGTAGCTTTTCAATGATAGCCGCTCGTTCGAAGGCTAATGACGACGCTCGCTCGGCCGCCTTATACCACACCTTGTATTGGGCATAAAAATCGTGCACATAATCGTGCGCCACCTGCTTGGCCTCCGGTGGGATTCTTTTCAAGTGAAGAGGAAAAATGTAGTTATCAAAGCAAATATTCGGGAAGTCCTTCTTTAATTGCGCAAGCCTGATTGCTCCTTCCCCCGAAATTTCAGTAGGAGGCTGTTCCATAACTATTGGGGACATTGCCTCAGATCTGGGATGGTGGGGCTCGGATCTAGAAGATTGAGAAGCTGACTTGTATCGAGAAGATTCGGAGGGACGAGAAACATAGGCAGGAGGTTGTATAGGTTCTCTGGTAGGAGGAGTGCGAGATCGAGACCGACGTCTGTAGTCCCTATCTCTATCATACCGTTCTTGGCTAGAATACCCGGAGTACCTGCAATCGTAATCCCTATCTCCTTCTCTTCGTTGTGACTCGTAATACGAGGAAGATTTACGAGCCTGTCGTAGACTTCCTAACATCGAACCGCGTCCAGTCATAATATCTGCAAATCAAAATGAGAATAAAGTTAGTGGTCTTTCGAAACCAATGACCTACGACTAAGGGTTATGTAGTGTCGTGAAATGTGTATGAATATGCATTCCCCCCGACCAACCAGAAGTGTCGACCACGCTAGTAATAAAAGGCTCGCTCAATTCTAGAGTACGATGGAATTCCTCCAACCCGGCATCATGTTGAAAAGATACATCATCCGGGATTGGAAGGTCGGCAAGCCCTTCAAAGAGACTTTCTGTTCCTGGGGGAGACCTCTCCGAAATTCTAATTCTGAGAGTGAGCCGGGACATGACAACCGACTTCCGTCTTCCCTTTTCAGGCGACTTAAAAACGACTTCCTTGCCTTTTCTCTACTCTGCGACATCCTGAACTACATCTGTAGGCCCGGCCAACGGCTCATCATCAGTATGGGATCATTCAGGATCAGCTTCCTCGGCTATAATAACTTTGGGCTTCTTGTGCTTGACTCGTTTTTTCAATACGGCCCTTAGTGCCCCATCAAACTTTATACTCTGCCCCCGTTCGATCAACCCAAAAGTCCAGAGATTCCTATCCGTCAAAAGCAATTCAATATCCCTATCTTCGCTCGGGACTTCTCGGAGTACTCGCACTATCTCCTTAAAGTGTTCACCTTCAGGTCGCTGAATCGTTGCTGTAAAAAGAAAGAAATATAAGTTTCACTTCGACTGCAATTGCCTTAGTAATTATTTGAGAACTCAGCTATACTCACGTCTGAATAACCATCGCCGGGCAAACCCTGGAGGACATCTGACGTAAAACCATTTCGTCCTGTAATAGCTTATCCTGGTCCAGGACCCGGTGACCACTTGACAATTCCTCACTGCTTCCAAAAATGTGGAGGGGTAATCACTTCGAGTTTTGAAATTGTACAGATATCTGATCTCGGTCGGGATCGGTGGTCTGTGAAGGTACTCCATGAAGACGATGAACAAGCTATTCACGGAAGCATATCCGTTCGGGTGTAGTTGAGATGGGGTGATCCCCAAAAAAGACAGTACTTCTCTTATGTACTCATTGAACGGAGAAGCGTTCCGGCCGCGCACGCGTGGCGATTGAATGCGGTGTATCCCTCCGGCGGATTGTGTGGTCTGTCATTCGTCCTCGGTAATAACACGTCGTCCATTGACAGGCCATGCCTTAAGCATATCCTCCCCAACATATCTTTAGAAATATTGGATCGGACGGAGTCCGATGGATTGGCAATAAAAGACGCATTGGGAAATTCATCCGGGGCTAGACCGATGATCTCAGGTTCAATATCCGGAACCTCTAGTCTCGAAGTAGCTGTACTTTGGATTTCTTGCGGGTTTTCTTGCGGCTGCGAACTTGATAGTTCCATAACTGGCTAACTTATGAGAAATTATCGTTAGACGACAAAGGGCCCGTGCATTCCTCGGTGTAAAGTGTATGAGTGTGTGTTGTGCAGTGCAATGCATTACTTGAATAAATTTATGCGAAGTCAAAAAAGATGTGCAAACAGTTAAGGTTGTTATGGTTCCATTGACGAGCTTCAAGATATAGTTAAGTATGCAGTTTAATCAAGTCCAAATATGCGAGAATGAAGCTCGTCAGAATTGTATTGAAGAATGTCAAAAATTGCATATTCAACGTGGGAAGTTCGAATCGATCAAAGGAAGCTCAACCGAATCAATCATGATACCAGTTCGAATCGATCACATTGAGTTCGTTCGAATCCATCATGGTACCAGTTCGAATCAACCACATGGAGTTCATTCGAATCCATCATGATATTGGTTTGAAACGATCACATGGAGTTCGTTCGAATCCATCAAGGTACCAGTTCGAATCGATGCCAATAAACATGTTTCGAATCGATCATCTGGAGCCGAGTTCGTATCAATAAAATCCGATGACTTCGTATTGATCCTTGGTTACCTAGTTCGTACCGATCGGGAAAGTATTAGCTTGACATCGATGACGCATTAATCGACACTTTTCGTATCGATCGTAATAATGAGGTTCACATCGATCTGAAGCAAAAGACTTCGTAACGATCATTAACCTATCCTTTCGTATCGATACGATCAACCATCATGACCATCGGTACGAACTTCCCTTTGGTTTGTCTCAATAATCGACACGAGATCCAGAAAAATATCGTTGCTCTCATCGATTCGAACACACACGTCGGGCCAATGTGTTCTCGCCTTTTCCACTCTTTCTTATTCAATCTACAAAATATAATAACTAAAGAACCGCCATGGCCGTTGCCGGATCTGGTTTTTACTAATTCCCAGAGCGGATGATTGATGAAGACAAAATGGATTTGGGGTGGCTTCGTCATTTAGCTTCATGGTCGATTACCTTGTTTAAAGTGAGGATTCGAAGATCTGGAAGTTTGAAATCGATCGAGTCGAAAGTACAAGGCTACTGTCTCTCCAAGTTCTAGAACGATGCGAAAAATCAAAGGCGGAAGTAAAAAGTGAAAAAGTGAAAAATGGCAAAGCCCCTGCTATTTATATGGAACCTAGAAAGTAACCGGGTCGTTTCGCATCCCAGTCAACTCGACCGGTCGTAACAAGTCAAACCACAGATCGGTTCGAAAGCTCAATTCGAGTCTATACGCTTGAAGCTTCATCGATACGAAACACACAACTAAGGCTGAGCTGAAGAGCATTGAGTCGCATCGATGCGAAACGAACAGTGGGCACATCGATTCGAAGCCCCTGTTCACATCAACAAGTTCACAACTCCATCCACTGTATATCGATACGAACAATGATTTTGTATCCATCATTTCCTATCGATACGAATGGACGTTTCGTATCCATCCAAGCTCATCGACACGAACTATCATTTCATATCCATCATTTCGACTCACATCGATATGAAAAACTACTTTTCAACCTTTACATCGATTCAGGAGAGGATCGGTACAAGAGGATAGTCAAAAACAACCATCAAGCGTGGTATCAACTCAAATTTCTAAATCGTTTCAGGAGAGAATCGATACGAAATTCAATAACAAAGCTGACACCGAGTCGTGAACACACAATGTTATCGAGAGTCAAACTAACATATGTGCATATATGTCGGACTAATATTCGATTTTAAATATTCATAGGAATCGGACACTCATCTTGTTACGATTGCAGCAACAAACATCTGATCGCTATTATACAGCGATCAGTTATATCAACGCAAGGTTACAACAATACAGAGCACAACTTTCAGCGAAAGAGAGCAGCGGTTGTTCAAAAAGAAAGTGCAGCTTTTCAAAGCACGTCATGTTTCCACAAGACGTACTTTGAGGGGCAAATGTTATCCCACCTTTTGGCAAGGTCGAGATACCAAGGATTACTCTTCTTGGATATAGAGCATACACAGGTTCGCCATGGATATCGATGAATTTTATCCGAGTTCAGATTGAGCTACAATTGATAGGGTATGGCAAGCAAGGCCAAGAGAGCCACCGTTTCAAATTTCAAGTTAATCCGAGTTCGTATGTTCAAGTTATGATTGATTCAGTTTGAGAGAAGAGGCTTCGGATCCGAATCCATCCCCAAGCTTCATTTCGAATCGATGGTTTTCGAATCGATCAGAGGAATAGCGGCTTCGAACCAGTTGAGGGAATTCAATTCGTATCGATCGAGTAAGAATCCATCGGATACCTCGGTTCGACTCGATCGCATTCGAATCCATTGACACCACACTGCTTCGCTTCCGTGAAATAAAACAATAGTCGTTGCTTCGTATCCATCATGGAGGCATCGGTTCGTACCCATCAGTGGACCTCGGTTTCGTACCCATCTAGCTCGTGACCGTCATCTGCTTCGCATCGGTCTGTTTCCAATGAGTTCGTATCAATCAAGTGGGTAGACTTCGAAGCCATCGGGTTCGCAACCGATCAGATTCGTATCCATCAGCAGATGACGTGCCCCATAACATACAACTAGTGTCTGCTTCGAACCCGTCTAAGCAATGTTGTTCGTATCCATCAGATAACCTAAGTTCGTATCCATCGAGCCTCTGCTCTTCGAACCCATCAGAGGACCTTATTTCGAATCCATCAAAAGTCTCTCATTCGAACCCATGACCAATTATTCGTTCGAGTCAAAAGGACCTGGTCTAACACAACGGTCTTCATTTCAAATGGGGCGAGATATATGGATGCGACGCGGCCAAACCGGAGAAATAGGTGGATCGGCTCGAGATATGCGTGCCACGTCATCGAAGGACCACGTGAGTTGATCGGTTCGAAACAATCGGTTCGAAAGGATCGGTTCGAACCAAACAGCCATTCGAAGGACCCCATTTTGTATCGACCATATCTCATGATCCACTGATCCAAATGCCATGAAATTTTCACAGAAGCTTGCATGCATGTTGAAGAATGTCCACACCAAATTTCACCTCGATTGGATAATTTTCTGCTCGATTCGAATGGAGTTCGAATTGATCCCAAAGTGGGCCCAAATTTCCTGAGGCCGGGTGTGTGGGCCCCCTAACGCGCCAGAAATGGTCTCCCGAATTTTCAGCGAAATACCAGCATCCTACGCCAATAAATAGAGCCCCAGAGCCAACAAAAAAAGGATCTTTTGGATTCTGAAGCGCCCAGACTCTGCCGGATAGAGATCTCCATCATTCTATATCATATTCTTGCTGTTGATTACGAATTTCCAATTGTAAATTGATGTTGCTTGCTGTAATCACTTGTAAACGTTGAAAGAGAATCAATAAAATTGCAAAAACTTCACAGTGGACGTAGGCAACGCGCCGAACCACTATAAATCGCTTGTCTTTGTCTTTATTTTGCTGTTATTTGGAGTTTTTATTAGATAATCCTCATTTTCAATTTACATTCTTCATTTATTATCTCTTTAAAAACTTCCAAAGAGTGTTGTGCCCAATTTTGGTACAAACAGTAAGAATGGGGTTTAGAGGCATCATATCTCGTCGGGAAATTCTTCCAAGTATTTGTCATCGATCGCAAGTGTTACAAAATTTGAAAGAGTCTTCGAAAAGAGAAGGCCAATAGAAACCACACTGAAGCACCTTTTCCATAGTTTTTTTAGGACCTAAATGTCCACCGCATGCTTGATTATGGCAAAACAAAAGAATACTCCTGATCTCATTATCCGGAATGCAACGTCAGATGATTTGGTCGAGACAATATTTGAACAATTATGGATCGTCCCAATAGAAATAGTTCACTTGGGACATGAATTTGCATTTATCTTGTATGGACCAAGACGAGGGAGTTTCTTCAATGACTATGTAGTTCACTATATCAGCGTACCATGGATCGATAGAGATTGAAAGAAGTTGTTCGTCGAGAAAGTTTTCATTGATTGGCAAAGAAGATGGTGTGTTCGGAAGACGAGATAAATGATCGGCTATGACAATATCGGATCCTTTTTTATCTTTGACTGTAAGGTCAAATTCTTGAAGTAAAAGGATCCAACGAATCAAACGAGATTTAGCATCCTTTTTAGCAAAGAGATATTGAAGCATGGAGTGGTTCATGTACACAGTAATGTGTTAACCTATCAAGTAAGGTCGAAACTTTTCGAGTGAAAAAACGACAACTAGAAGCTTTTTTTGGTTGTTGTGTGGTTGAGGTGAGCGTCATTCAAAGTCATACTCGTATAGTAAATGACGTGAACGATCTTGTTGATGCGTAGTCCTAAGATAACACCAACTGCAAAGTTCAAAGCGTCACATATTATTTCAAATGGGAGATCCCAATTGGGTGCGGAAATGATTGGGGCTAAAATGAGTTCTTTTTTAAGACGTTCAAAAGAAAAGACAAACTCCGAGTTGAAATCGAATGGAATGCCTTTTTTAAGGAGAGTCATCAAAGGATGAGCGATTTTGCTAAAGTCTTTCACAACACGTCGGTAAAAGCCAGCTTGTCCTAGAAACGATCGAATGTACTTAATGGATTTGGGAATGGGTAGATTTGCAATTACGTCAACATTTGCTTTATCTACCTCAATGCCTTTATTTGAGATGATATGTACAAGGACTATGCCTTGTTTGGCCATAAAGTAGCTTTTATCCCAATTCAAAGTCAACTGTTTTTCTTTACATAGATTTAGAACTAATTCAATGTGATGTAAACATTGGGCAAAAGAATCATCAAAGATTAAGAGATCATCCATAAAAACATCTAGAAAGCATTCAATCATGTCGGAAAAAATGCCAACCATGCATCGTTGGAAAGTAGCAGGAGCGTTACAGAGTCTGAATGGCACACATCAATAAGCAAAGGTACCGAATGGACATGTGAAAGTCATTTTCTCTTGATCTTCGGGAGCGATTGGAATTTGGTTATAGCCGGAATAACCGTCGAGGAAGCAGTAGAATTCGTAGCCGGTTAAACGTTCGAGCATTTGGTCAATGAAAGGAAGAGGGAAGTGATTTTTACGTGTTGCGGCATTTATTTTTTAGTAGTCAATGCAAACACGCCAACCCATTTGGGTACGAGTTGAAATAAGTTCATTTGAATCGTTCTTGACAACGATTATCCCAAACTTTTTCGATACAATGTGAATTGGGATAACCCATAAATTATCAGAGAATAGGTAAATGATTCCGTTGTCGAAAAGTTTAAGAATTTCATCATGCACCATATCTTTCATTTTGGGATTAAGCCTTCGTTGCACGTCACGAACAGGCTTGGCGTCGTCAATTATATGTCGAACAATAGCAGGGCAAATTCCCTTAATATCGGTAATGGAACACCCAATTGCTTCTCTGTTTTTCGAAAGAATAGAAAGTAAGGAGGTTTCTTGATCAAGAGAGAGGGAGAGTTGTAGAAATTATAACGGGCAATGTTTTGTTATCACCTAAGTATGCGTACTTAAGTTGATCGGGAATTGGTTCGAGGTCCTACTTAGGGAGTTTTTCGATCGAAGAATTAGGTTGAGATTCGGACTCAACTGGAAGCGATTCAAAAGGATCAGTGTATTCAATCTCATTTTGGATTTCATTGAACAATTTTTTGCATTCATCTTCGCGTTCATTGTTAAGGTCAAGTGTCTCGTTTTTGAAGTTTTCATGAATGGCACTGACTTCAACGTTTGGTCACGAGGTTCGTTCGATTGGATTTCAAGATGAAAATGTTGAGATCCAAAGTCATGTTACCAAAAGAGATTTTCATCGAACCGTTACGACAATTGATTATGGCATTTGAGGTGGCTAAGAATGGTCGGCTTAAATTAATGGAATTTGACTCGTGGGATTTGTCATTGGTTGTGTTTCGAGAACGATAAAATCAATGGAGAATATGAATTGCCCTACTTGAATGAGCACGTCCTCGATTTCTCCCATGGGGTTCTTGATGGAACGACCGGCGAATTGAAGCGCGAATTTTATGGGTTTGACCTCACCTAAGACTAATTGTTTATACACGGAGTACGGAATCAAATTAACAATTGCACCAAAGTCTATTAAGCATTTATTAACTGTCTTGTCTCCAACTGTACACGAAATCGTATGGCATCCAGGATCTTTGTATTTGATGGGCATCGATTGGGACAAGACTTCTCTCAAACTGGAGGCTAAGAAGACTTTATTGGGCACTTTAGTTTTTCGTTTTCGGACGCATAAGTCCTTAAGAAATTTCGCGTCCGTGGGGACTTGCTGAACGATGTCAAGAAGAGGATGTTAAATTTCGATTATCCATAAATTTCCAACATCTTTTTCATTTGGTCTGAGTGTTTCTTTGGTCGAGGACGATGTGGAAATGGAACACGATACTCAATAGGTGGGTCTACTCGAGTAGAAGAAGAAGAATTTTGATTGGCATCCAATTCAACGTGTGGCTCCACGTTACGTTCCGATTCATTTGTTACTTTAGAAGTGTCGAGGGAGGTTTCCGATAAATCATTTGGATTAACGACTTGATTATTGATTTGTTTAGCGGAACGTAGAGTTGTGATAGCATTCAATTAGGTGACATTGCTATCTTGAACAACATAGGCTTGATTTTAATTTGCATTTTGATTTCTGGGATTTGGAACAGGCTGGCTTGGAAAAGTTCCTCATTCGCGTTCACTTACAGACGTGCCAAATTGACTCATTTGCATTTCGAGTTTGCAATTGATTGGTTTGTGTTTTGCATATATGAGGTCAATAAATTTTGCAAATTCTGTTTGATTGAAGGTTTTGAGTAGTTTCTTTAGCCAATGTTTCAAGAGTTTGCTAAAGTGAACTTAAACATTTATCGTCCTAGGGAGGATGAGCAGCATTTGGTTGAAAATTTGATTGTTGCGGTTGATTATGGGACGGACCTGCAAAGTTTGGTTGAAAATTGCTGGGCTAAAATGGAGGATTCAAAGCATCAATTGAAAATGCTTGAAAATTTGGATGAACCGTATTCGTGTTTGGATTGTTTTGGTTCCAAGCAATATTTGAGTGATTTTTCCAACCACGGTTGTACATTAGAGAAAACGGGTCATTTTTGGCTTTATTAAAAGCATTGATTTGTTCGACAGAATTGGGACACTGATCGGCTATATGATTAGGATCGTTGCTTTTATAACACATTGGTTGGAAGCTTGGTTCATTTGATTTGATGAGAAAACATTGTCGAATTTTTTAAACATTGCTTCAATCTTAACTTCCAAAGCAAAAGAAGAACCTATCGAGTGTGCACTCGATCATGAGTAAATTGATTTTTCTTTCAAACTTTCCCATTGGGACGTCTTTTTGGCTAGGTTTTCAGCAAATTGCTAAGCATCATCGTGATGTTGTGCAAGAAAGTTTCCTTGGCACATTGATTCGAGCATGGTTGTGAGCTATTTTCGAGTTCATCGTATAAGATTTGGAAAATCGTCCATTTCTCGAAGTTATGGTGACTTTTTATCAAAAGCTCTTTGAATCTTTCAAAATATTTTTCAAATGGTTCTCCCTTGAATTAATGACAATTTTGTTTTGGATTCTATTCAGTTTTTCCAAGGGGTAGAACATTTTTAAGAAAGCTTTTACAAATTCTTCCTACGTTTTCATTGAGTTCGATGGTAAGCTGTACAACCATTTTTCAGCGTAATCCAAAAGAGCGAATGGGACTAATCGAAGTTTGATTCCATCATCGAAAAGTTGTTGGAGTTTAATGGTTGCACAAACTATTCGATTCGTCCAGAAAAGGTATGGGTCATCGCGCTCGAAATTGTCAAATTTTGGAAGTGTGGCAATATGGTTCGAGTGAATTTCAAAATGGTTACCCATAGGGGCAGGCAATGTGATGCAAGATGGAACAAAAACTCTATCGGGAAAGATTCTATCCATAAGAGTTCGAGGGACGTTCTCGTTCGCCATTTCGAAAGGATTGTCTGTTCGATTTAAACGATTAGTTGTTGTATCGCTAGTCCAATGATTTGTTATTGTGTCACGAGTCCAAATAAACATGCACAAGTGAAAGTGGAGAAGAGAAAGAAGTTATAAACGAGTTTAGAGAATGAAAGAAGGTTTGAAAAAAATGAAACTGCTGGACAGTACTGGATGTAGGAGTAAGTTTGTATCAGTTGTATGTGTAGTTTGGCAAGAAGTGGAGTGGATTATTTGAGTGTTCGACTGCTGTTTGAGGGCGGGGAGGTAAGGCAGTGGCAGTCGAAGCAACGCGGTGGGACGGGACAGGATTTGATGTGTTGCAGAATTATTTATGGAAGTGGAACGGCAAGTTTAAGGCAATGTGGTGATTATGCAGCGGTATAGAAGTGATGTATGTGGATGGCGAGTTGTTGATGTAAGGTGATGGTTGGAACAAGGAGCAACAATTCACTGTGTGGAAGTGATGCCAGGGGATGTACAATAGTGGTGAACTAATCAGTTAAAAGGAATGTTACTGGGAAGTGGCAACATGTGAAGTTTGGGGTATAATGGAGATGACTGTGGTGGAAGAATGATGCTGTTGGAAAAACAGTTGATGTTTTATGTGGATATGTGTATGGTGTGTGTTATGGTACTAGAGATGGCAGAGCACTGCGTTAATGGATGACAGTGAGCAAGTGTGTACACTGCAATGGTTAGTCATAGATGATGATGGGTAGGTTTCGGCACTTTCATGTTGAAGGCTATGGATGAAGTGAATGAAGTCAGTAGCTGTGGTTGTGTGGTGATAATGGTGGTCTGATGGAAGTATGACGAGGTGGTAGTGGCAGAATAGTTGATGAGGAACTTGTATGCAAGGGAGGAGGAATGAATGGCGAAGAAATTAGCAGTTCAAATGTTGGATTTGTTGTGGCAAGGCAGTTAAGTTGTGATTGATAGTAGGTGATGGGTTGTTGCGGATGGTCACTGTGGAGAGATGGTGTTTGAACAGGGTGGTGGTGGAGAAGGATATGCAAGTTGTAGAAGCAGCACTAGTAGCTGAAATATTGGTAGAAAGAGTGGTTTGAGCATGATTGTTGAGAAGTGGTGATGTAAGTAGTTGGTTTGACGTGTGTACAGGAATGGTAACAGAGAAAGGTTGGGTGGATTAAAAATTGTAACAAAAGTTTGTAAATTGAAAATTGGAGTTATATATGAAGAATTGTAAACGTAAAATGTGAAAAGCAATGGAATAAAAAAAAATCCGTTTTCAATTGTTGTGTATTTTTTTTAAAATATGAAAATGCAATGCAAAAACAACTAGACAACAACAACAAGCACACAAACAAATGTAGACACGATTTTTTTTAAATGCAAATACACACATAAATCAAACTAAAAATAATTCGAAGAATAGAAGATTAAAATCGAATCAAAATCCCCGGCAACGACGCCAAAAACTTGTTTAACGACAAATTTTCTTTCGATTAGAAAACCGCCGATAAATTTTAAAATAAAAATAACCGCAAGCGCACGGCGTACAAAAGTTAGTACGTGACGAGTACGGATCGATCCGCAGGGAATTGTTAGATTTTAAAATTTTATAATCAATCAAATTAAACCAAAAGTGCAGATTGTTTTAAAAACTAGAAAGCTAAGCAAATGTTGAGATTAAAAACTACGTGATTAAAATTCAATTTAGAGACAAATCCATTTTCTTATATTTTTCACATAAATCAACATAAAATCAAATGATGATCTCTTTTTAATCTAAGTAGGATTAATGATGTATTTTTCATAAATATGACATGTTTGAGTAATTAATTAACACAAATTAAACCATCAAACTATAATACAACTCCGGTCCTACTTTTCATATTTCATGAAACGTAGCATAGAAATTGAAACTAAAATCTAGTTTAAGCATGAACTATTTACTATTAATTAGTAACATAGATCATCAAATTTTGATTCAAACTTCACTTCATTGTCATGGTTATATTTAGATGAAGCCGCAATTTGTGATTAATGAGATAAGCATAGCCTATTTGTTATGAACAAAGTGGGCTATCAAATTCGATGTAAAACACAAACAGGCATAACATCGATTTTCTCATAAAGCATGAAAGAGATCATACATACAAAATTTATGTTGAATCTACATGACAAAAGAAAGCTTCATTACCTCTAAATTGTAGGGGTTTAGCCTCTCATTTATGTTGTCATTTCAACACATAGAGATTTCAACATTGAAAATGAAATAAAATAGAGAATAAAAAAAGAAAAAAAGATTAACTACTAGAATAAAATGAATTAAACTAGTGCATAAATATAAATCTAAATTATGAACATGAAATGAAAGAGAGCATAAGAATAAAAATGAGCATAAAAGTAAAGAAAAACAAATAGAAAAGAGAAGAGAAAGAGGCTAGTAAGTCATTTTTATTTCATGAAACATAGAGCTTACAAGTTTCAATTTGATTTCCTAACTAATTTTTAAGAGAGTAGAAGATATTTACATGTAACTAAGAGGACAATTTATACATGCGTAAAACCCCAATTCAATTTTTAGGGTGCTTCCCAAAATGTCCTTTAGAAAGTATGGCCACCAAGAAATATTAGTCACTAATTAATCCATCAATAAAAGTGCATGAAGTTTTAACCGCTACTTAGTTGTCCAATGGCTTCTAACTATAGATTTAAGTAAATGGATGGGGTCCACCATGATCATGAGCTTGAATTATTTCCATCATCCCCTTGTGCATGCATATTTCTTCATGAAACCCTCTTCCATATGCATCAAAATTTCCCATAAAAATCATAAAAATTTTCTAGTAATTTTTTTTAAATTAACACATGCAAAAAATGACCATTTTACCCTTGAATGAAGATGAATATATGATGATTTGAAAATAATTGAACTTTGGTTTTAAACATGTTAAAATCCACAAATATGTTTTTTATTTAAATAAAAATAGATAAAATATGGATGTATATATATATATACATATTTACGTGCACATCAATTATTATTTGATTTTTCCTTAATATCCTAATCTGGACTCGTGGTTTCTACTGTAAAAAAAATTGCGGTGAACTTCTAGTTCTCCAACATATGCCCTAATCTGGGCTAAGGATTTCTATTATGACAACAATTACTATGGATTTTTACCTTCCCAGCCATGCCTAATCTGGGCCGGAGATTCTTTTACAAAGATAATTGCTAACAATATCTAATTGTCCGAAATATTCCCTGATCTAGGCTTGGGATCTTGATATAAAGACAATTGTTAATAAATATCCAAATCTGGGTTTAGAAATGTCACTTAGAAGACTACGTTTTGGTTATTGCTATCTGGATTCTGGGTATCTCATTGTTAACTTTCAAACTTCACTAGCTATTACCCTAATTTGGGTCAAATTTCATTGCTTCCTAAATCAAATCACAAACTTGGGGTATTAAATATTAGAGTAGAGGTTGCTACAGACAACTAGAAATCTCAAACTGGTCTTCTTGATACCTAAATTAGAGCTAATGTACTATGACTCTAAATGATGCTCACCAACATCAAAATGAAGGCTTCAGGATCAATCATATCTCTAGTAAAATTATCAAATACATATTATGGTGGATGGGATACAAAGGCTTATTTTCTGATAATAAATTATAGGCCCTATCCACAACTATTGACTATTTCCCACAAGGAGTCCGTAGGCTATATTTATTCTATGCATTAATGGTTATTGATTACAGGTCACCGACTAATTATAGAAGTGTTGATATGCTGAAGCATGCATATAAATATGATACTAAGGTAGCAATAGATGTTAACCATAAAATATTCTTTGGAGCAAAGTATGAAAGAAGGGACACAAGAGTATTGATAAATTTCAAGAGGCAACAAGATGGTAGGGTGTAATATATCTTCCAACAAGAATGTAGCAGTGCCAGTAATACCTTATGACAGGGTTAATAGGACGTTTCGACATTGTCAATAGTGCCAACAAGAGAGCTTTCGTCAAGGTCGCAAGCAACTCTTCGAAGGTGGTAGTTAACACGACAACAACATCCAAAAAATGCATCTCTCGAAGGAAATGGATAGAAGACATTATACACTTAGCGCCAAACCATTTGAAACATCTTGGTTTTGCCTTCATTCACTTTCACTGGAGAAGTGTTCAACTAAATTCAACCCTTTCAACAGCATATATTGCCTTTCGACATGGTCAGGACCACACTCACCAAAGAAAGATGAACAACATGACCATTACATAAAGACATAAGGTTTTGAATTAGATGGCAGAAGCTTTCAAAAATGTATGCATACAATAGATTCTTTTAGAGGTTTCGACCCAGTCTAGAGAGAAGGCGCGATTCGACAATCACGAAGGCTAAGGTGTAGGATAACTCATTCAGTGCATCGGCATTCAAGAACAGAAGCACAACAACAGACCTTTAGACAAGGTCGAAAGGCCACCAAACAACTCCTTTCGAGAAAGTCGAGAAAAAAAGTAAAAGAGAATGGCCCAACATCAAACAACAATCGAAGGATGAATAAAGACCTTTCAACTAGGTCGAAAAGTGTGGCTTACAGGACAATCTCGAAAGCAAAATGGTTGACATTTCGACCATGTCGATAGCTTGGGGTCGAAAGGTCTGAACCCGCGCATATAAATATGACCCCAGGGGTCAGTTAAGGGAGATCAAATTTTTCTACTTTTCACTTTTATCTTTCTTAAGCTTGTAAACCCTAATTCTCAAATCAAATTAGGGATTCGGTCAATGTGTACAGCTGAGTTCAATAAAAAGAAGATTATAATAATAGCATTTACAAAATAGATCAAATTTCACTATTTTTCATAAATATGTTTATCAATAGTTATGTTTATCAAGACATCCCCCTTTGACTGTGTCATAAACTTCGATTCTCCTACTTCTTAGAATCCTTAGATCAAATCCATTAGATCACTAGTTTGACCCCTTTTGACAGAGTCAAAACCATACCAACTCTGCTATCCCTAGAAGCTAAGAAGATTCTAACCTATACTCCTTGATCTGTGTCGAAAGGTGATTTCGACCAGGTTCTCAATCAACTCATTCGGAAAGATCTATTACAAGAGAGTCTCCCCTTTTGACTATGTCGAAAATTCCAAAGACAAGTTTTAATCATTTCTATTCATCTGAAAAAGTCAAGCAAACTTCACCATTTTGAAGGGAGGTTTCGAAAGCATCGTTCCGACTTCAACTTCAGATTTGGGGTGTTGACAAGTTTTCTGTTAACATTTTTGACACTAGAAGAAGGACTCAAACCTCTGATCCCTAATCACTTTCACCAAAGGTTATTAGAATACTTTGCTCAAAGAGAAGAGGATGGAAGGTGTCACGAATTTTATTGATATCTCAAACAAGGAAGACAAGCCACAATCAACCTTGGAAAATGATATAATCCCAAACTCATCTTGGAGAATTTGGAAATTGGGAAACCTTCAACTTTAATAAGATTTGAAAACAATGAAATTAAAGTCAAGCATCTGCAACGAAAAATGATAGCAGTATATGAATTTATTGAGAGAGCACCATCTCAATGGTCCTTAAAGATTATGGAAGGAGAAGACGAGGCACAATGTCCAAATGAAGATCAAAATGAGGATCAAGGAAGTCGGGTTGAAAGAACGATCAAGCAGTCAAATGGTTTAACAATAGAAAACAGTGAAGGTCACCATGACAACATTCACAACCAAGTCACAGAGGATACTACAAAAAATGCACTCAATGAATTAAGGAAATATGTTATCTTGCAAAAGGTTCCTTTTTCTGAAGAAAATGTGGCAATTAGCACTCTCCCTCACATTCAAGTTCCCTACTAAATATGATGGAACTACTAATCCAAACGATGACCTCGCAACTTTTGAAAATTGGATGGACTTATATGATGCTCCTAGATCAATTCGATGCAAACTTTTCCCAGTAACTTTTCAAGGAGTGACTATCAAATGGCATAGGAATTATCAATGGAAGACCATCTATTCTTTGAATAATTTTCTTATGAATTCAAAGCTCAATTTCACATATGTAAAGACCCAGTGACAGATACCTACATGTTAACTAAGATCAAGCAAAGACCGGATGAATTGCTTGGTAAATATATTAAAAGATTCAACTTACAAGCATTAAAGGAAAAAAAACAGAACTGATCAAGAAAAACTAATGCCAGTTCGCTCAGGATTGATCGAAAAACTCCTTCTTAGAAGGAACTTCGTATTCATGGGTGTAAGGATATACATAATTTCTATCTCTAAGTCGAAAAGTTTATTAAAATGGATGAAGTGCATCATACTACGAAGAAATCTCGACAGAAATAGAAAAGGTTAACTGCAATCTTCCTAGCAAAAGATCTAAATGGAAAGAAAACTGGAAAGATAGCCAAATGATGGCATCTAAATCCAGATCAGTTGAAATAAACAAACCCCTCTCCTAAATTTTCTCCGTAACAAAAATGATGACAATTTCTCCATTTCCTATAAGACAAGAACTCCGACTGAGCCTAAAGAAGGAGAGAATTATAGCGCTTATCATAAAGTGAATGGACATGAGACTGACAGTTGTAATGTTTTAGCAAAAATAGTTCAAAACCTAATCTAGTTGGGATTCTTAAAAGAGTTCCTCAAGAAGGATTAAAAATTTCCTACCTCAAAAGGAGTAACCCAATCATTTTAAATGTTTGTACCAAAATTGGATACAAAACTCTTCATATGTATTTGAAGAGATTAAAGTGAAGAATATAAATGAAAAATGAGGTTAATCTAACAAACACCCAAAAAAAGACAAACAGAAGTATAAGAACATAGAGATTTAGAGTGGTTCGGCATTGAGCCTACGTCCAATATAGAAAGTTTGTTGTTTTTATTGATGATTCTCGCTGGTTACAACTGATTACAACAGTACACTCAAGATACAGTGAAGATTTCGGCAGAGTATCGGCGTAGAGGAACCAAAAAGTTCATTTTCTGAAGGCATATGGCTGCTATTTATAGGCGTAGGCTAAAAATATCTGGCTCAGATCTCGAAAGACCCCTTCTCTCACATGGGTTAGCCCACCAGATCGATCCGAGGTAGTTTGGGATCGATCCATGAATGATACGTGTACCATTCGTATCGATCAAGATGAAGTCTTTTTGGGCTAAGATCGATCATGGACATTCTTGAGATGATACGGAAGCTCCTGTGAAAATTTTTGGGCATTTGACTTGTAGATTTTGAGTTATGATCTATCCAAGTCCGGATTTGCAAAAGGTTGAACAATGCTTATCGATCCCTTCGTATCGATCATGCATGTCTCTGTTCGTATCGATGCTTGCATGCTACTTCGTATCGATTGGAGGTCGCCTTCGTATTGATGCTTCATGTTGTTGTCTTCGTATCGATCAGTGGTTGTTGCTCTTCCTATCGATGGTAGGAGATCAATACGAGATGGATGGAGGGTTATTGATGTGAAATGGACACTTGCTGATGGAAGGCGGATACGAAGGGAAGGTGTTTGATGGATACGAAGAGGAGTGGCCCCTGATGGATATAAACTGACACCTCCTTCATTGATTTTTGATCGGTCCATATCTTGAGCAGATCGGTCCATATTTTGAGCATACGAACTCTGATTGACATAAAATTTGAAACGTTGGCTTTAATAACTTTGTTTCACGCATCATACTAATTGTAGCTCGATCCGGACTTGGACCAAATTTGCCAGTATCCATAGTGAACCTGTATACAACCAATCTTCGAGACGAATTGTCCTTGGTTTATAGTCAATTCTTTGGTGTTAGGACTTTGCCAGAAGGCGGGATAACATCTAACCCCTAAAGTACGTCCTATGCGAACATGATGTGCTTTGAAAAGTTGTTATCTTTTGTTAACCCTGCTCTGCCAACGAGATGAAACTTGGGCCGACTCATCCACTTAAGGTCTTTAACGACTCATCGGATTTACGACTCAGGGGGCTTCAGCAACTTAAGGAAAGGACCGACTCAACTGGTAGCGAGTCAATTAGCTGACGAGCTAAGGCTCAAGGCAACTTAGAGGAATGGAACAACTCATGGAGGTTAGCAGTTCGTGATACAGGCCGACTCATTGAGTTACCGACTCAACAAAGTCCACGGTTCATACGAGACGACTCAGGAAGCCTCACGACTCATCGAGTCACCGACTCAATAAGTCAATGACCTAAAACTCCGAGCGACTTAAAGGGTTACGACTCAAGGGGTTAACGGTTCGCAAGGCAGACCGGCTCAGTGCATTACCGACTCATCAAGGCTATCGCCTCAGCGACTCAACAAATCCACGACCCATCATAAGAAACGACTCAAGAGGATTGACCACCTAAGAAGATAAGTCCCTAAGTTGCTTCACCTATGCACCGCTACCTGATAAGTCGTCAACGACTTAACGGCTCATGACTCAGAATGACTCGTCCGCGACTTAAAGCCATTGAGTCGTATTCCATTGCCACAGTATCTATTCCTAAGAGAACTAACTCGTAAGCGACTCATGACTTGGAATTCTGGAAAGCGAACTATTGAGAGACCAAAGGCTTAAGCAGCTAAACCGGCCACGACTCAACTTGACTCGGCCACGACTTAGCCTAAGTCGGTCACGACTCAGAACTTGGGCGAAAAACTTCTATCCAGATTTGCCTATAAATGCATGGCCACCCCCAACATTCAAGGGAATTTTTGGCTGATTCATTTCAAGCACCGTTACTCTGCTGCATTGAGAACTACTTCAACACCTTCAAGGAACTTCACGAAGAAATCAAACATGTCTAACATGTGTTCAAAGATTCGGATCGACATTGAAGTTTAGACTACTTGTTCTAAGTCACTTGAAACTCAAAGTGTGTTGTAATCAAAGTGTAACTGCATTGATTTGTAATCGAATCATCAATAAAGATATTCAAAGTGGACGTAGGCTCTCTCTTAAGCCGAACCACTATAAGATTGCTGTTGTTTACTACTTTTTCACTGTTATCTGCTTATAATCTGTTCCCGAGCTATCGGGTGGTGCTTTCACAATCTCACTTCATACACCGGGGTGTTAGCGTTCAAATTTCAGCGTTAACATTTTTGGTGCTTTCACTGAGAATTGAACTCAGGCGAGTTATCATCATTGCTTCACAGAGGTTTATAGAGAGAATTTCCTTGAAAACCAGAAGTCTATCCGAGATTATGGCTCCTGGAAGGAAAAGTAGATCTGTCAGATCTGGGAATATTCAAGAGGGAACCTCCGCTTCCCCTACATCGAATCAAGCCACTCCAGCTGTCGGAGTTACAAAGGCAGAACTGGATGCTGCAATCTTAGGGTTGAACCAACAGATAAATGCCCAAAATGCACAATTTGAGGCTCAGAATGCCCAGAATGCCCTAATTCTGAATAGGTTGAACGATTTGCTTGGGGCAAACCGCCAACCGGCAGATAATGAAAGGAATTTGGCTGGCAACATTCGTGATGCTGAAGAAAGAAATGCTCCTGAAAGGGCTGCTAGTCCCTTTGAACAAACACTTCCAGAGGTTGGTGGATCTAGAACTCGACATGATGAGGAGTATCTTTCTGGAATGGTCCGACAAATTATGAAAGAGAGTATGCAGAGGGTTGAAGACGAGAAAGAATGGGGTTTCGCCCCAAGTAAAACTCCTTTTACTGAGAAAATCTTAAAGGCTGAATTCCCAAGGAAGTTTGTCCCACCAACCATTCCAGCTTACAGGGGGACGAGTGATCCAAACGAATTCTTATACAAGTATGATTGGCACATGACAGGTGCCAGAGCCTCTGATGAAATAAAGTGCCGATATTTTCCAGTGTATCTCGAAGGTGTAGCTCTGCTTTGGTTCACCAAACTTCCAGTCTGATCTATCGATCAGTTTTCTGACTTAACCCGGAAGTTCAAGGAGCAGTTCAGACTATATGCCTCAAAAGCCAAGGATATCATGTCACTGTCAAGTTTGGAGCAGAATCCAGGGGAGACTATCAGATCTTTCTTAAACCGCTTTAATATAGCGCTAGCTGAGGTGGACAATGCAGAACCGCGAATGATATTGACTTATCTGATGAAGGGTATTGACAAGTCAAGCGAGTTTGGGAAATGGCTAAACATGAAGGAACCAAATTCCCTTGAAAAGTTCTATAAAAAAGCAGATGAATTCATACGCTTAGAAAGCCGTCCCGTACCGGTAAAGGCAGTGTTGGAAAAAGCCGAAGATAACACTGTTGTTCCACGCAAGAATGAATCTGTATGGCAAAAAAGGGAAAATAACAATGGGAAGAAGCAGAGCAATCTGAAGAAACCCCGATCCTTCAAGCCATCAGAATATACTCCTTTATCAGATACGCCGGAGCGTATCTACCTTGCCACTAAAGATTCTGTTGACTTTCCTAAACCTCTTCCTCTAAGGACCGGGAAAAAGGCTATACAGAGTGGGAAGTTCTGCCGCTTCCATAATCAACCCGGTCACGAGACCGACGAATGCCGTCAGCTGAAAAATCTGATTGAAGAGTTGCTAAGGGAAAAAAAACTACAGCAATTTGTGAAAAAGAATAGCAACAATCCTGCTTCATCTAGTCAGGGGCAACAGGCTCCTACTCATCAGCCTAGGACAATTGAGAAGGCTTCAGGGCATGAATCTGGAAGGCCCATTATCAATGTCATTATAGGAGGACCTCACCCAGCGGGCAGAAGCTGGGGTGAGATGGAAAGGTATACCCGAGCTTTAAAGTATGTACCGACCGAGGAAGATGTATTCGTTTTGGAAGGTGCTATGCCCTTGAAGCAACAAAGAACTCTTGATGATGATATTGTATTCAAAGCTAAGGATTCCGCAGGTGTTGAAGCTCCTACCTTGGATCCCTTAGTCATCTCGGCTGGTATCGGGCCAGCTATTGTCAGAAGAGTTCTCATTGATTGTGGCGCATCCTGCAATATCCTCTTCAAGAAAACATTCGACCAAATGAAGATCCCTATGGCTGATGTGCAAGCTTCATCGCATAAAATCGCTGGCTTCACTGGGGAGCCAAAGCAGCCGGTAGGAACCATTGATTTGTTTGTGGAACTTGGAGAGGGAGAGAGAAAAGTGGTCCGCAAGCAAACTTTTGTGATTGTCGACGAATTTTCTGCTTACAATGCTTTCCTTGGCCGTCCAACTCTGGCAGCGTTTAAAGTTGGTCTTGCCCCGTGGTGCCTCACTATTAAATTCCCTACAGACAATGGAGTAGGAGTTATAAAAGGGGATCAAAATGCTGGGCGAGAGTGTTATCTGACAGAGCTACGAGAAACCAAAAAAAGAGAAATGGGAAAGAATGCGGCAGCCCCAGTCCGCATCAAAGAACCAGCCTTGTAGCAATTACAGGGCGGACCCTGCACTGGCGAGCACAGCGGAGCAAGGAAAGAGATGGACCCTAGAAAAGTCGGTGCAGGGGAAAATAGAGTGGTACCAGTGGAAACGACAATACCAATACCTGTTGACCCAAAGGACCCAAACAAGGTGTTAAATGTGGGATCACAACTTAATGTGTCAATTCAGAGTATCTTGATATCTTTTTTAAAGGCAAATCTGGATGTTTTTGCTTGGACTCATGCCGATATGTGCGGAATATCCCCAGAAGTTGCAGTGCATGCTCTAAATATTGATCTAAAATTTACACCTGTGAAACAGAAAAGGAGAACTCAAGGTCCAGGAAGGTCGGCGGCATTAAAAGAAGAAGTTGATCGGCTCATGGAGAATAATTTTATCAAAGAATCCACCTATCCGAATTGGGTTTCAAATCCAGTGCTAGTTAAGAAAGCCAACGGAAAATGGAGAGTATGCATCGATTTTTCAGATCTAAACAAGGCCTGCCCCAAAGACTGCTTCCCATTACCCAGAATCGATCAACTGGTAGACGGAACAGCGGGACACGAATTGTTATCTTTTATGGATGCTTACTCCGGATATAACCAGATTATGATGCATGAGCCAGATCAGGAGGACACGAGCTTTATCACCGACATTGGTCTTTACTGCTACAGAGTTATGCCCTTCGGGTTGAAGAATGCAGGGGCAACATGCCAAAGACTCGTTAATGCTATGTTCAAACCGCAACTGGGCAAGACTATGGAAGTCTACGTCGATGACATGTTAGTAAAGTCTAAGAAAGCAGTGGATCACATAGAACACTTAGCAGACATGTTCGCAGTCCTCCGGAAATACAGAATGAAGCTCAA
Organism: Allium cepa; assembly: GCA_030765085.1. Classification (NCBI taxonomy): domain Eukaryota; kingdom Viridiplantae; phylum Streptophyta; class Magnoliopsida; order Asparagales; family Amaryllidaceae; genus Allium; species Allium cepa. Next base: position 705,466,962 of record CM060938.1, read on the forward strand.
TCCTTTAAAATGTTCATTTGGAGTGGAATCCGGCAAGTTTTTAGGCTTCATCGTGAGCGCTAGGGGCATTGAGGCCAGTCCAGCTCAAATTACTGCATTGAAAGAAGTCAAAGCTCCTAGAACAAAGAAGGAATTGCAAAGTCTCAATGGAAAAGTCGCCGCCTTGAGTCGGTTGATTTCCAAAGCCACAGATAAATGCATCCCATTCTTTGATGCCCTAAAGAAAGGAAAGAAAAACTTCGATTGGACTCCCGAATGCCAAAAAACCTTTGATGAATTGATTCGCCATATGGAAACGCCTCCAATACTTTCTAGGCCTGGCGATGGCGAGGATCTTCTTATATACTTGGCAGTATCATCTCATGCTTTAAGTGCAGCGCTGATACGAGAAGACAAAAGGATTCAACGTCCAGTTTACTATATCAGCAAAAGACTCACTGGGGCAGAGATAAATTACTCTAAGTTGGAAAAACTCGCCTATTGCCTACTAATTGCATCTAGGAAGTTGAGGCAATATTTTCAAGCTCATCCTATCAGAGTCCTCACTGATCAACCTTTAAAGCAAGTCCTGTTTGGCCCTGAGACTTCGGGTCGTCTTCTAAAGTGGAATATTGAACTCAGTCAGTATGACATCACTTATCATCCCCGAAAAGCAATCAATGGACAAGCTTTAGCAGATTTCATTGCAGAATTCACAGATAAGGGTAACAGTGAGGAGGAAACAGTCGACGATTCCCCAATCCAATGGAAGTTATATGTCGATGGTGCGAGAAACGACTACTGTTCTGGAGCCGGAGTTGTACTTGAGACCCCTGAAGGCCGATCATTATGTTATGCACTAAGATTGGAATTTCCTTCAACAAACAATGAAGCAGAATACGAAGCCCTTATCGCTGGCTTAAGGATTGCTAAAGAATTAAACATCCGAGCGTTACAGATATTCAGTGATTCTCAGCTTATTGTATGCCAAGTCAAAAAGGAATTCCAAGCAAAAGGGGGGAATCTGCCCGCCTACTTGTCAAAAGCTTGGGAGCTCCTGGGTGATTTCGATCATTACATGATAAGTCACATTCCTCGAGAGGAAAACACGAAAGCAGATTCTCTCGCAAAGTATTCTAGCACAGGCGAAGCCCAATTTCTAGGATTAACTCCAGTGGAGGTCCTGTCGACTCCTAGCATTGATGAGATGGATATTGATTGGATCATGAGCATGTCTCAAGAGCAAGAATCATGGATGACTCCGATAACAGAATATCTGCTCAATGGATCTTTACCAGGGAACTCAAAAGAACGACAAAAGCTACTGAGAAAAGCCTCTCGCTATATAATCCAGGATGGCCGATTATACAGACGGGGATTCTCAATGCCATTACTTCGATGTGTATCCAGGGAAGAGTCCAAAGCAATCCTAGCGGAGGTGCATGGAGGAGAATGTGGTGATCATTCAGGTGGCCAAACATTAGCAAAGAAAATTCTCCGATATGGATACTTTTGGCCAGAAATTAATCGAGATGCAGCAGAGTATTCCCGTAAATGTGACAGATGTCAAAGATTCGCCAAAATTCCTAGAGCTCCTTCCACTGAACTCACACAGATGGTCAGTCCATGGCCGTTTGCAATATGGGGAATAGACCTTGTAGGACCGTTACCAACTGCCAAATCTGGAATTAAATATGCCATTGTTGCTGTAGATTATTTTACTAAGTGGGCAGAAGCTGAACCACTGGCTACTATCACCTCAAAGAAGATGATAAGTTTTGTGACTAAAAACATCATTTGCAGATACGGTGTGCCTCAAAAAATAATTACAGACAATGGTACTCAGTTTGAAAGTGAAGAATTCCAAGATTTTTGCAAGCAATTCAAAATCCGGAAAAGCTTTTCAGCAGTGGCTCATCCGCAGGCAAACGGGCAAGTGGAAGCCGTGAACAAAATTATTAAGTCAACCATCAAGAATCAACTTGAAAAAGCAAAAGGTGGTTGGGTCGATAAGCTACCACTGGCACTATGGGCATACAGAACCACTCACAAAACTGCGACTGGGCACACCCCGTTTTCATTAGCATACGGGTCAGAAGCAATGATTCCGGTAGAAATAGAGGTCCCTTCATACAGAAGAATCCATTTCAATCAAGCAGAAAACGAAAAGCTACAGCTCGAAGCGCTAGATCTCCTTGATGAAAAAAGAGATGAGGCTAATCTCAGAATTGCAGCTCATCAGCAAAGGATAGCCAGACATTTCAATTCCAAAGTTCGCCAACGCAGCTTTGAGATTGGAGACCTAGTCCTGAAGAGAATTATGACAGCGACAGGTGTGTTTGGGCCAAATTGGGAAGGACCATATGTCATAGGTCAGAAGCTTCTTGACGGCACATTCAAACTCACTACTGTTGGAGGAGATCAAATTCCAAGGGCATGGAACAGCAATCATTTGCGTCCATACTTTACTTGAAAATTTTGTCGAAATATTGTAAAAAGAATTATGAATGTATGATTCTTGTAGCTGAGGGCAATTGTAAAACTGATGCAAGTAAATAATGAAAAAATATAAAGTGGATGTAGGCCCAGTTTCCTGGCCGAACCACTATAAATCTTGTGTTCCTTATTATTATTACATGTTTGCTTTATTTTCGATATAAAAAGTACATAGAATGTATTGCTGAAATGTCGATTTCAAATTTTGCAGACAATGGAAGTGAAACTTGCACATAATAAGGCCAAGTGATTCTCGCCAAATTTCAAGTCACAAAAGTCCCGAATTCAAATCCTAAATAGGAAGTACTTCAATTGAACGGCCTATGATTTCGACAGAAACGGGCCTTTGCTAATAAATTGAGATCGTTTGAACAAACAAACATCCAATTAAGAAGCTAATGCTCGTTCTCACGAACTTGCCTGACAATGAAGCACACTTACTTGGATTAAAAAAATTACTTGTAAGAAAAGGGAATGAAAGCTTAAAAAAAAAATATAAAAAAAAAGAGGATCACTGAGAAGGCATAAGCAAGTGGACAAGGGAACAACCAAAAGCCGTCATCAGCAGCACAAGTCCTCTTCGGAGGCGCAACTCTTCGGAGGATAAAGACCTCTAATGGGTCATACGCCACAAAAAAGAAAGTTCTCTACTCACAAAAAAGATTGGAGGAGTCATGACCCTCCAACCATGAGAGAGTAACTTCCAGGCGATGAAAACCCTCTCTGAGGCACATTTCACCAGGAGTTGAAGTGTTACGACCGCTCTTCGGAATTTCACTTCACCAGAGTTGAAATGCAAACAAAATAAAGACCTCTTCGGAGGCACATTTCACCAGGAGTTGAAGTGTTACGACCGCTCTTCGGAATTTCACTTCACCAGAGTTGAAATGCAAACAAAATAAAGACCTCTTCAGAGGCACATTTCACCAGGAGTTGAAGTGTTACGACCGCTCTTCGGAATTTCACTTCACAAGAGTTGAAATGCAAACAAAATAAAGACCTCTTCGGAGGCACATTTCACCAGGAGTTGAAGTGTAACAGCCGCTCTTCAGAATTTCACTTCACCAAAGTTGAAATGCAAAACAAAATAAAGACCTTTCTGGAAGTCCACGTTTCACCGAGATCGAAATAAAACTTCCAAGTGTTGAAACGTGAAAAGGCTTTCTTCAAAGGCACAACTCTTTGGAGGTACACGTTTCACCAAGATTGAAATAAAACTTCCAACTGTTGAAGCGTCAAAAATCCCTCCTCAGAGGTACAACCCCCCCCCCCCCCTCCGGAAGCATAATCAAGAAGAAAGACCTCTTCGGAAGCCCACGTTTCACCGAGATTGAAATAAAACTTCCAAGTGTTGAAACGTGAAAAGGCTTTCTTCAAAGGCACAACTCTTTGGAGGTACACGTTTCACCAAGATTGAAATAAAACTTCCAAGTGTTGAAACGTGAAAAAAATCCCTCCTCAGAGGTACAAATTTCTATTTAAAAGAAAAATCCTCATCAAGAGCATACTTTAACTTTCAAAGGAAGAGTGATTTACCTATTCTAAAAGAAAAAAAGAGGGAAGAAAGTTAAAATACATTCAGAGGTCCGCTTTACCACATAGAAGAATTCACTTGGCAAAATGTGTACATACGCAAAAGGAAAAAGTGATTTCTTCGAAGGACAAAGCGTAAAAACTTATATGAAAGGAGTTGTACTCTATGAAAAATTTCTTCACGAATGAAATAGTCATTCTACAGAAAATAAGAGTGCAAGTCCCCTCGAAGTATAGAAAATTGCAGCAAGCTTATGGTATGGGGGCAGCATGGTATAGTTGTATACGATATGATATAGCTACATCGGTAAAGTACGCTCAAACAACATACCATAAGCTCACTGCAATGTCATATAAATAAACTTATGCAAAAATGAATAATAAATGCATTCTCAAATTCAAACAGAAGTTTATACAAAGAAAGAGGAATCATTTTATTCAACATTACTTTATATACAGGTACAAGTTCCAACAAAAGAAAAGCGGGGGGCCGATACCCGCACAATTCTCGACCAGTACATACAAAAGACAAGAAGCTAAAAGCTGGAGTCTTTATTTCTTCTTGCCACCTTTAGACCCTTTACCCGGCCGAATGGTTAGCTTTTCAGGTCGGTCTGAAGGCATAAGGGAAGAAGGAGAGGGAGGTACAACTGGTGCGATTTCCGGTTCCTCTTCGGTAGCAATGACTTTCTTCCCCTTCCTCTTCGATGTTCCATGCTTCTTTCTTCTCTTCGAAGAAGACTCACTCCCTGGAGTAGCAAGAGCGGACAAAACTACGCCATCAGAGGGAGTCCACTCCGGAGAGATCTCGCCTCCTTCAAGTCCCTCGTCCTTCTGCTCTTGCGAAGCGATAGGGTCATCCAAGCCATGAAGAGCCTCAATCTGTTCCTCTTGTGACCCGGGTTGTGAAGCAGAAGGAGGAGTCACCTGAAGAGATGGAGGAGGGATAACCGGAGGAAGTGAAGTCTGCGCAGCACTTGGTGTTTCAACTGCAGAAGAAGAGAAATTAAAAATATTAGTATCTCCCCGAAAGAAGGGAGATATGGGTTCTTCGAGATTCAAGAAGTAATCGAGAAGCTCATCAAACTTTTGAGGAGTGAGCAAGCGATCCACCTGAATCGGACCAATATCAAAATTACCTGAAGATGTTTGCTTCGTAAGCTCAATCTCATAATTCTGAACCCCGATATCCTCCAAAGCCTCATCATCAGTAGGGGTGATTACCCCGGTTCTTATAGGAGGCAGCGAATGAGCACTAGAGCCTGTAATGTCCACTTCAGAAGAAACTAAAGGACGTTCAGAAGTAGTAGGTGGTATTTCTTTCTCAGAACGTTCCCCTTCCGCCATTCCGGCCCGTACCTTGGCGAGTTTCTCTTTTCCCTTGGCAAGAGCGGCGCGGGCATCATCATCGAGATAATGCTCTTCAAGAGCTGTCTCAGCGTAGCCAGCACCTTTACCACCTAGCATATCAAGTGCTGCCTCCCAGACTTCAGCTAATGTAATTTCGTATTTAGGGCCTAGAAAGGCAAGGCTGCCACGCCCCAAAATGCTATGCAGATAGAAATCAAATAATGTGGAGCTAATGTCAGCTTTGGTTGCTTGATGGGCCTCTTCGGCCGTGAGTTTACCAGCAACAGCCTCGTCACGCTCCTTTTTGGCCATAGCAAGTCGAGTTTTTAACAACTCTATCTCCAAGCTTTGAGAGCCAGTCTGTTCTCCAAGCTGTGAAGCTTCAGCGCGATATTCTTCTATGACCTTCTCTTTGTATGCAAGCTTATCTTCGACTGCCCTTTGACTGGCATGCGCATCTCGTACTTGTTGCTGAAGCATGCTCTCCTTTTGAGAATGGAAAGTAGATGAAGTAGCTAATTCTTCCTTAAGCTTTTCTACTTCCGCTTCCAGTTTTTCATTATAGGAAGCAATACTTCTCATTTCGGCGTCATGCTGTTCGAGAGTCTTCTGCCACTCAGCCTTATCGTTCTCCATTGTGAGCATGGCCTCGAGATTGGCTCGGTTAACCCTCTGAAGCTCGTCGACAAGTTTTTGCCAGTTCGACATTCTTTCAATATCGGTCCTGACAGAATCAAGATTTCGCAGCATAGCCGATTTGTCGAGAGGAACCAAGTCGAGATCAAATCGAACCCCTCTCAGGCACCACTGAGGGAATCGACTTTGAAGAGTGGGAGGACCTTGCCCAACTTGGTATGCGGGCCGGTTGATGATTGTTTGAATGTCGGAGCGAACAGGGGCAGGAGATTGAGCAGGAACGTTTTGAGAAACTGTCAGCATTGTTTCTTCAGTAAGTTTAGCCCGCTTGCTAGAAGAATCTTCCACGTGCCCTTTACCTCTCTCATCGTGAGTCTTTCTTTTTTGGGTATCATCATCTCTGTGGGGAGGGCCATGTCTTTCTTGTTCTCTTCGGTGACGTTCTTCGTATGCTCGTCTCTCGTCTGCTTTCCTGATGGCCCTCTCTTCATCGGATTCTCTGTAGGAAGGGAGGTAACGCCTATAATCATACTGGCTACGCCTCCCGTAGCGCTGGAAATCGTCATAGTATGAGCCGCTGCGCCCCATCGGAGAATCTGGAATAAAAATAATAAGCTTTAGAAATCTTTAAAGTACAAGAAGATAAACGCGTAGAAGTGATGAAAAATCCTAAGTGTTGTGTAACGTGTAAACTACACGCATCAAGTTACAGACCACTCTGTGGAATAGAGGTAGTGATAACTTGAGTAGGAGGAGTTGACATTTGTTGTAGAGAAGATGTCGCCTCAATTACAGAAGAGATAGTTTTGGAAACATCATCTTTGAAGAGTTCTTGAGAAGTCACAATTAAATCGCTCAACCCCTCGAAGACATCATCACCATCATGTTTTTTGGGACTTGCTTTCTTAACCCCTTCGTTAGTAGACTTTTTGGAAGATCGTGGAGGTTCTTCCTCTTCAATAACTGGGGCAAGTACAGACTTGTCAGATGGCCCCGCAACATCCTTCGGAATTGAACACTTTACTAGTGAAGTTTCTATAGAGGTTCCTCCCTGCATGTGCTCTTTAATAGAGACCGGAGAATCAGGAATTTCAGTTGGGACTTCACGAGGCTGAGTGAAGCGAGAAGAATGAAGAAGCCCATATTGATGTAAAAATCCATCATTTAACAAAAACTTTATACTCCTCTCTTCTTCCGCCACGGCGTTCAGTCTCTCAAAAATTTGTTTATAGCATGGATCTCTAGAGGGAGGGGGAAGTGCTAAAACAGGAAAAAGAAGCAAAGTCAACATTCAGCAACTCAGATTTAAAAAAAAAAAGCCCAAGAATGGAGAAATAAAAACAGGAAAATCTTACTTCCTACTCTCCAAATGGCATAAAACCCTGGAGGGCAGCGAACAAAGAAATACTGATTTAGAAATCCATGAACACTTTCAGGAAGATCGGTGATGAGCTTGCGGTTTCGAGCACTCCTTATAACTACGATAGAGGAATGATCTTTAATTTTTGTGAATGAGCAGAAGTAGCAGATTTCCTCAAAGCTCGGTAATCGGCCTAGAACTCTATTAAATAGCACACATAACCCCATCAGAATGGCATGACCATTGGGGTGCAATTGGAATGGAAAGATAGATAATCGAAGCAGGAACTGCTGAAGGAAGTCATTGAAAGGTGGTATGGCACCGCTCAAGCACATTTGGCGGTTGACAGCGATGAAGCCAGAAGGGGGCCTATCTGCAGTATCATTTGGCCCCGGCAGTAAGGCATCAGCTTCGGCAATGCCAAACTGGATGAGCAATTGGTTAAACACCCGCTGATTCAGAGTGGTGGGGGTTCTCTCCGGAGGGTTATCCAACAAGTTGGCTACTGGGAAGACATCTTTAGCCTGGCCCATCGGTTCTTCTTGTTGAGATGTCATTCTACACAAGCAACTGGGTGTTCAAATGCGAAGGTGCACGTTTCCTAAAAGTGTGAAGTGTTGTGCAGAACTAATGAAAATAACAAGTAAATATAACTGGAATTAAACTGGTTGACGATTGATCGACTATGGTAATTTCAGAACTTGTTAATTTAAAGTTCAAGCATAATATTAGTGCAGGCTGGTCAGTTTCGATTGGCTGTGTCAGTGTTGCTTTAATATTCTACTTGAAATCGATAGCACTTCGTTCACACGATTTGTTTAAGTTAATTATCTGTTATTAACTAATCTTTCATTTGATATGGGCAGTCGATGATAGTATATTTGTCCCAGTTTTCTGTGAATGTTGTGTTGAAAAGATTGTTAGCCTGCAAGTCAAAATAACCTGTGAATGAATGCAATAAAAGTCAACAGTTCAAAGTTTATGCAATGGTTCAAAGTTCGAGCAGAATTCACGCAAGTCCTGACTCGTCAATGGCTCAAAAATCTTGAGTCGGCAGTAAATCTGAGTCGGCAGTGCCCTAAGTCGTAAGTCGTATAAAAGGGAGAAGCTCTGGTTCAACTCAAGGCTTAGGCCGTAAGTCGTAAGTCGTAAGACGTGAGTCGTAAGTCGTATCTCGGCCACGACTCAAGGCTTAGGCCGTGGAGCATGTGGGTTGGATCATGGTTGTTGGATCATACAAAAATGACCGAGTCGTACCTACGGCAATATTCGAATCAATCTGACCGACTAATCACCTAACTCCTAACCAGGTTACCTTCTAATCCATAAACCTTTTCACTCCTAACTCCTAACCCGTTAATCTTCCAACTTTTAACCCATTAACCCAATAAGCTCTCAACAATCCTAGCCCTATCGCACCACTAAACCGCCTCGAATCGTAAGCCATCAGAACAAATAACCCTAAGTCCATTGACGACCAGAGCAACCAAATTCGCAGGGCTCAAAGGGGAAAATCGAAGATGGAGATGGGGCGCATAAGTTAGGAATAATCGAAAATCATAAGAAGAGCGAGATCGCTTACGCTATATGATAATAGGGATGATCGATGGAGAATTTGGTTGAAATCGCTTTTGAAAGCTTGAATGCGCGTTAATGGCAGACACGGTTTAAAGATTAGGGGATGAGAAGAAAAGGTGAACGACTCAGGTTTTTATAACGTTGGGCAGTAGAGTTTGAGTCAGCATACGAGTTAAGATAAGTCGAAGCACACGACCTACGACTTAGGCGTGTACTTCGAGGGGCAAATATTAACCCTGTTCTGCCAACGAGATGAAACTTGGGCCGACTCATCCACTTAAGGTCTTTAACGACTCATCGGATTTACGACTCAGGGGGCTTCAGCAACTTAAGAAAAGGACCGACTCAACTGGTAGCGAGTTAATTAGCTGACGAGCTAAGGCTCAAGGCAACTTAGAGGAATGGAACGACTCATGGAGGTTAGCAGTTCGTGATACAGGCCGACTCATTGAGTTACCGACTCAACAAAGTTCACGGTTCATACGAGACGACTCAGGAAGCCTCACGACTCATCGAGTCACCGACTCAATAAGTCAATGACCTAAAACTCAGAGCGACTTAAAGGGTTACGACTCAAGGGGTTAACGGTTCGCAAGGCAGACCGGCTCAGTGCATTACCGACTCATCAAGGCTATCGCCTCAGCGACTCAACAAATCCACGACCCATCATAAGAAACGACTCAAGAGGATTGACCACCTAAGAAGATAAGTCCCTAAGTCGCTTCACCTATGCACCGCTACCTGATAAGTCGTCAACGACTTAATGGCTCATGACTCAGAATGACTCGTCCGCGACTTAAAGCCATTGAGTCGTATTCCATTGCCACAGTATCTATTCCTAAGAGAACTAACTCGTAAGCGACTCATGACTTGGAATTCTGGAAAGCGAACTATTGAGAGACCAAAGGCTTAAGCAGCTAAACCGGCCACGACTCAACTTGACTCGGCCACGACTTAGCCTAAGTCGGTCACGACTCAGGACTTGGGTGAAAAACTTCTATCCAGATTTGCCTATAAATGCATGGCCACCCCCAACATTCAAGGGAATTTTTGGCTGATTCATTTTAAGCACCGTTACTCTGCTGCATTGAGAACTACTTCAACACCTTCAAGGAACTTCACGAAGAAATCAAACATGTCTAACATGTGTTCAAAGATTCGGATCGACATTGAAGTTTAGACTACTTGTTCTAAGTCACTTGAAATTCAAAGTGTGTTGTAATCAAAGTGTAACTGCATTGATTTGTAATCGAATCATCAATAAAGATATTCAAAGTGGACGTAGGCTCTCTCTTAAGCCGAACCACTATAAGATTGCTGTTGTTTACTACTTTTTCACTGTTATCTGCTTATAATCTGTTCCCGAGCTATCGGGTGGTGCTTTCACAATCTCACTTCATACACCGGGGTGTTAGCGTTCAAATTTCAGCGTTAACATCTTTATTCTAAAAAAGTTCTATCTGATTCAATGAATAGTTGTTCTCTTTTCGTCAAGAGAAGTAACCTTTGATTGATTTCCAGTAATATAAATGCTGAATTGTTGACTAGCAATGATTATGCAGCGCATTGTTATAATTGGGTATCGAGTGCTAGCAATTTGTTGTTCATTGACTCCCGTTCATGTTTGTATGTTCGCGGATCGTTGTCAAGTTCCTTTGTTCTTATTTGGATTGAGTTTCGTATCGACCCTCTCCTAGATCGTTGTGAAACCTAAGTGGCAACAATGACCAACGGTTGTTTTGAACCCTTTCTTCGTATCGATCCTTTTCTAAATCGATCTAGCAAGCATTAAGGTAGACTTCGTATTGATGGTTATCGATATGAGATGGAATTACATAATTTGTGCTTTGTAACGATGGATACAAAATTTACAAGTGTTAACTCATAGGACAACTTCGTGGAGGATATGTCATTTCTCGTTCCTCTGTTCAAGAAGGTTGGCTCAGTCTCCAAGATCTAGTCAACTATCATCTGTTAATGCTTCGAATAATAAATATTTCAGCAGGGACAAAATCTATTTTCCACGCATCTCCAGAACTGACTAGCTTGGCCACCGATTCAGCTTTTCATTTTGTTCTCTGAGGATGTGTGTAATGGTGTAATACTCGAAGTTGGCTAGTAGCTCTTGGATCAAGCTGAGATAAGGGGCAAGACTTTGCCTCCTATTCAAATGGTATTCCTTAACTTGGCATTCCACTAACCATAAATCACATAAGATATGTAAAGTTTCCACTTCCAGTTTTTTCTCAAATTTGAGTGTGGCGACCAAGGCTTCATACTTAGCTTCATTATTTGTTGCAGGGAAGTTGAGTTTCAAGGAATTGCACATCAATCGTTCCTCGGGAGTCATTAAAGCAACTTCGACGTTAGAAAACTAATTATTGGAAATTTTATCTATGAACATTTTCTATTAGTTGGACAGTTCTCCGCTGCTCTTTGGATAGCAATCTAATGCAGTGAATTCAAATACGAAGTATGCTAATGATTGACCATGGATAGCTCTCCGAGGGAGATAGGTAATATCAAATTGGCTTAGCTTGGTATTCTTTTTGAGCAACCTTTCGGACATCTAAGGTTGCTATATGATCTATCGTAACGGCTGGTCTATATACATGTTAATGGGGTGAGCTTGTCGATAGCTATCTTTTATTATATACAGACCTTTGGATTAATTTCTCTTTTCATAGCATTGTCGTGCTTATGGCATGTGTTGACACGGCCTAATTGATGTATAAACCTTCGCGATCCATTGACTTGGGTAAAATGGGAGGTCTCTCTAAGCGATCTATAATAGCTGGAATTGCATCAATGCAGTTGTTAGTCCATTCAAAAGTTCTCTTCTCTCTCTTGGTCAGGTTGAAGAAGAGAATACACTAGTAGATGGTCCGAGAGTTGAATCGGCTTAGGAATGTAATCTTTCAACTTAGGCTCTGTACCTGGTTGGTTGTCATCGATACGTGGATGTCACTGATTGTCGGAATTTTCTTGGAATTAGCCTCAATTCCACGAGAACTGATAATGAAACTCAAGAATTTTTCCGATGCAATGCCGAAAGAGTATCTTAAAGGATCAAGTTTCATTCTGCATTTCTTGGAGAGCACTGACTATCTCTACCAAGTCATCGATATGGTCATTTGATAGTCATGATCTCATAAGCATATTAACCACATAGTTTCTTCATCGGCCGATTGATTTTTGAATGATCTGTTAACCGTCCTTTGTTAAGTAGCACCATTGTTCTTAAGTTCGAATCCGAAGATTGCAACATAGAACTATACGCTCGTGTCAGTAATGAAACTATTGTATTCCTGTTCTAAGACCTTCTTCAGTATCTGATTGTATCTGGAGTTTGCATCCGTGGAATTGAGAAATTCATGTCTGATTCTCAAGTCCACCAGTTGGTTGATCCTTGGCAGTGGAAACTTGTGCTTTGTCATGCCTCATGCAATTCTGAGTAGTTGACGTACATTCGCCACTCTTTGTTTGTTTTTCTCATAAATAAAGGATGGGATACTCATTTTGGGTAGAGGGCATCATGGATAAAACCATAGGTTTTGAGTAGATTCGGCTCCTCTTTAAGTGCATCAAATCTCTTCGTATCCAAAACGCATCGTTTTGTTATTCACCAAGACATGCTTTAGATCGACATTTAATGCTGGGTTCTCAAATATCTAACAAGAGTTAATATATATATGAGGTTGAGTCCAAGCGAACACATCAAGATTCACCTGGAGTAAAAAAGCTAACTTTTGCATCATCGTTGTGTAGAGTTGTGATCTAATCTTTAGTACTCGTGATGAGTTGTAGTCACTTCATGTGCTTATTTGCAATGGTTAATGATCAGCCTTATAGGCATGTTGAATCAAAGTCTTAATAGAGTATAACCTTTTATTGTGGGCAACTTCATAGCTGGCTCCAGCTATAAATTCGAATCTACTTGTGTTTCCAAGTGATGCGCTTTCCATTCAATGTATACGTGATCCATTGCTTGTCGTATGGGTCGGAATGATGATCAGTTGCCCATAGTCCAGGCGTCAATCCAATGGTTCTATCTCTAAGCATCCATTCGGTCATAACTTCAAGTTGTTATAAATATTAGGCATGAGCCATAGGATCGGGTAGTTGTATCCAGCTCTTGGATGATCACATTCATGCCTCCGGTCATGGGTTGATGGATGTATTGTGTGAATGGTCGAGTCAAGCCCCTGTTGTGGTTATACTGTAGTCAAAGCTGTACGAGCCAGAGTTGTTTGTTGAAAGATCAAATCACATTCATCTTATTTCTCGCACTTGCCCCCAAGTCTGGGGAATATCTTGATAAGTGGCAAGGTAGATCATGTCCGCTTCAATTCTGTATTCTATCCTGTTAAACCATGGGATCGAGTTAACCGATGGAAGGCTGGTTCGTGCCTACCCTGCATTATGTACCAATTCTTTCCTCTAGGTGGAATTCTTTGTTGCTTCGCTGGCATTTAGACATGAGCTAAATTCTAGACGGTCAATGACATTTACTTCGCTGATTATGTCACCATACTCTGGGTAGAAACTGAAGAATGAATCATCCAGTCAGATCCAATGCAGGATTGATGCTTCCCTTGTCGAATCTAGGGCAAGAATCAGTATGCAGATGTTTAGGTTGCACTTGTTTTGAATTAATCTTTTAGTCCGATCATGGTAAAAGTCAAAGAATGAATGGTCACATTGCATTCTTTTGGAGTTGGGCGATTAATCACATCCATTTCGGTTTGCATTTTCCTATCAGAACTAGAGATAAAGTCAGCTCAAATGCAGTCAGGTCATGCCCATCTGATTTCATGCTTTTCCAGATGGGTCGAAGGAAGATGGCGGAGGATGAATGGTCAAGTCACACTCATTTGTGCTTTATTCTTCTATCCATTCTCTGGTGGTCAAAGGTATTCATTAGTTGTTCAAGTCACTTTGATTTGTAGTCAATGAGGATCGATATTGGCCGAATGAATCGGCAACACAATATAATAAGCTTGGATCACATTGCAGTCGATTAGAGGTTTGATATGAAAGGTCCAGATCGATATTCCCGTCGATCTTCTGTACGACATAACTGGTCACCCGTAACTTTGGACGTCAATTTGATTGGTTGGCATTAAGGCCTCCTTGTAGTTGTTGCCTTAAGCTATAAAGGACGCTAAGCTGGAGATGTAGCGAGTCACCTTTGTCTCCTTTTAGTGATTTGTACCTATACCACTGTCTTGGGTTAGCAGAGTTAGTTTGCGGATAGTCGAATTGCATCTATAGTGAGCTTATAATCCCCATGTCGAGTTTAGGTCTAAGCTGGTGAATGAATGGTGGAATCATGTTCATTTGTTTGTCTATGCTTGTAGCCGCACTCTGGGGATTAGAGTCGGCTGAAGGGCCATTAATCACAACTATTTGATGTTTATACTCCTGCCCACACTCTGGAGACTAAAAGTTTTTTTAGAAACCGGTTGGACCGCATTTTCCTTGGCTAATTCCTCTGCCACCAGTCAAGGGAAAAAATCGAGGTACGGTCGGTCACATTACAAAAATGTAATTTGATGTTTCTCCCACTGAACTATAGGAAGGAATTGATTGGTGGGCGGTTGGGTCACATCTGTCCATGTTGTAGGCACAAACCGTCGGATCATAGGCGAGAGTTAGCGGACGAACGGTCATGTCAAGTTCATTTGCGGTTGGATGGTAGTCATATCCATTTAGAACAGGACGTCCAGCTAGGCTCGTTTTGCGAATCTGCATCTCCCTGTCGAATCAAGGAAGAAATTTTATCTTGTAGGGATAGAGTGCATCCCTATAAATTTATGCTATGGGTCAGATGCCAAGGAAAAGAGTTGTTGCACAAACGGTCATGCTGCGTTTGCTTTGTGCTGGATGGTTGGATCGCATCCGATTTTTTATGATAAGTGTGCCCCCCAGTCAAGGGAATAGTTGGAATGTGGATGGTTGAACCACATTCACCTTTTATACTACAGAACTTGCTAAAGAATCAAAGTCGATAAATGTACGGTAGAATTGCATTCCTTCTAGCATATGTACTCCAGTCCATGCTTTGAGGAGTGGAGTTTGTCGATGGGTGGTTAGTCACACCCAGTTGGTATTTATACTCTAGTCCATGCTCTTGGGACCAGAATTAGATGATGGGTCGTCAGCCACACCAATTTATAATTTTAGAATTATAATCTGCACTACGGGGACTTAAGTAACTTTACAGGTGGTTGGTCATACCCGTTTTAATGTGTATTGATGTGCACATAAACGTGTTACATCCATATTTTATCTATTGTTATTTAAATAAATGTCATATTTGGGCATTTTAACATGTTTAAACCAAAATTCAATTATTGTCAAATCATCATATATTCATCTTCATTCAGGGGTAAAATGTTCATTTTTGTGCATGTGTCAATTTGAGAGTTTTTACTTGGACATTTTTTATTAATTTTATTGGAATTTGGATGCATATGGAAGAGTTTTTATAAAGATACATGCATGCAAAAATGAATATAAAGGGATGAAGGAGGAAATAATCCAAGCTCATGATCGTGGATGATCCAACTACCTACTTACCTAAATCTACAATTAGAAGGTAATGGACAACGAAGTGGAGGTTAAAGCTTCATGCATATTTGATGATGGGTTAATTAGAGGCCAATGGTTACTTGGTGGTCACATTTCCTACAGAGGCATTTTGGAAAGGGGGGAATTAATTTAAAGAACAAAAATTTGTATATTTTTTGCCTCAAGGACACGACCTCAATATTTTTACTACAAGGACAAACATTCTTCTAAAAATTATTCATAAGGACAAACATTTTTCACAATTATTCATAAGGACAACAAAACTGTTACTGAGCTAAAACTGATACCTAAAAACTACTACCGATAACTATAAACTCATAACTAAAAACTGCTATCAATAACTAAAAACTGATACCTACAGAAAGTTGTCCTTTAGGATAAAATATTGAAGGTCTGTCCTTGAGGCAAAAAAGCTGTGAAATTTTGTCCTTGACAATAATTTCCTGTTTGGAAAGCACCATAAAAATTGTATTAGAGTTTTATGCATGTGTAAATAGCCCTATTATGCACATGTAAATACCTACTTACTCTTTCAAAAATTAGTTAGGAAATTAAAATGCAAGTTGTAAGCTATATATTTCATGAAATAAAAATGGCTTCCTAGCCTCTTTCTCTTCACATTTCTAATTGTTTTTATTTACTTTTATGTTGATGTTTATTTTTATTCTTTCTTTCGTTTCATGTCTACAGTTTAGATTTATATTCATGCAAGTAGTGTAGCTTTGTTTCTTTTGCAAGTAGTTAGTAGTTAATATCTTTTTCTTCATTTGTTTAGTTTCTATTTCTTCATTTTAAATTTTGAAATTTTCAACTGTTGATCTGATATCCAAATGACTAGCTAAACCCTTTGATTTAGGGGTAATGAAGCTCTCTAACTTTTTGTAAATTTAACATTTCTATAATTTACGGTCTCTTTTATTTGTGCTTCATGAAAGTGGTTTTTGATGTAAGTTTATATAAGTAGGTTTGATAGCTTATATTGCATTTGCAAATGAGCTATTCTTGTTCAACATAAACACAATTTACATCATCATTTGTTGATTGGTTTTTGATTTTGAAATGAAAGTAAAAACAAAATTTGATGATCTATATTACTAATTACGTTAGCTAATCGATCATACTTAAAATAGTTTTTGCTTTAACTTCATTTTCATGAGAATTAATAAGTGGTTTATTTATTGTATTATGGTTTGATGGTTTAAGTTATGTTAATTAATAACATAAATAAACCATACTTATGATAAATAAAACAATTATTTCACTTGATATCAAAAAAAATTAGAGATCATAGATTGTTGTTTATTGATTTACAAAAATATGAGCGTGGATTTGCCGCTAATTTGTTCACTAATCTCATAGTTTTGAATTTCACTTTTATTCTAATTTTAGCTTCATTTTGTTTATAATTTGTAGTTAACTGTCTTCTCTCCACTTTGGTCAAATTTGATTGATTAGAAAATTTTAAAATCATAAAAATTCCCTGCGGATCAACACATACTCGCAACTTACTAATTTTTGTACGCCGTGCGCCTGTAGTTAAATTTAATTTGAATTTATCAGTGATTTTCTAATCCAATAGCAAATTCGTCATTGAACAAATTTTTGGCACCGTTGCCGAGGAATTGCTTTGATTTTATTTTTTATCCTTCAAATTATTTTTCGTTTAATTTTTATTATGTGTTTGTCATGTGTATTAACTTGCATTAAGAAAAAAATTATTTGTGTTAGTGTTTGTGTGAATTTTTGATTGCATTTTGATTGTGTGGTAGTTGTTTTCTTCTATCAATAGCATTTGCATATTAACAAAAAAAAATTGCATTTCTTGCATTCATTTGTGTTCACCGTTTTTGTAGTTCCCTAAAATTGCATTTTTTTTTTTAGTTTGCACTGATCATTATTTAAAAAAAACAGTTTTAGTTTGCATTTTCTGTTATTTGCATTATGTTCATTTCATACATTCAGCTAATCATTCTTCATTCGTTTTTTCTTTTTTTTCCTTTTGCATTTTCATATATCTAGTCCATTTTCAGCACTGTCTTCATGAAAAGAAAATTTCATTGTCAATGTCATTTACATTTTACACTTACACGGACATTTTCTTTTATCATATTCATCAACTTCTTCAACCATAAATACTTGTATTTGCATCACTGCCAACATTTACTTCCAACAGTTCACCCTGAAACCATGCACAGTGAAAAACTCTCCTCACAATTACAATTTTTCCTCTCTGCCTCACTCTCTGTGTTTTTGCTTACTACTGCTCCTGCCACCAAATCACCCATCCTTCACAAACCACTTCACTGAACATCTTCTTCCACCCTCATCCCCCTTGCCACTGCATCCCACATTTCACCACTCCTCTACCAATACCACACCATATCACATACATTGACTTATACTACCTTACTAATACCATAGATCATCAGCAAACCATACCCTACCAGATATCACAAGCCATACAAACAAACTCCAAATCATTTCAGTCAACCTCACCACTTCTCTGTACAATACTGCCCCTCTGCTCACTTGAAACCACAATACCTGTCCTCACTGTCTCACAACAAACCAGACACCACTGTGCACAACCACTCTCAAATAACTCTGCACCATTCTTCCATAACTTCAATCTGTCATCAACTCTTAACAGTGCAACAGATCACATCCTCCAGCCACAATACCACTGCTACATATACCAACTTGTACACAAGCCCTGCCACCTTCTACTTGCTCGCATCACTCACCTGTCACTCATTCAATCTGTTGGCATACCACAGTTCAAGACACTACTTGAGCACCAATACAATATCAAAAACACCACACTTCAACATCCCACCTTCATAACAAACAATATAACCCACCGAGCCTCCTATTCCAGCCATCAGCAAGCACCCGATAGCAACCTTTTCGCGTAACCTTCCCACTTGAACAACAAACTTCTACTGCGTCAGCCTTCAACACATTCCCCAACCCACTAATCACCAATACATTCCACTGTCTACTCAAAGCAACCCTCCTCTTTCATTCATTGCCTCAACCAAGCACATTTCACCATATCCAAGTTTCACAACCAACTCCACTAACAGACCTGAACATCGAAGCAGTCAGTTCACAGCGAAACACCAACCTTCAGCCAATCTGTACCTCACTCCACAAACTCGTAAACCACTGTCATCACGCCTCAGTTCGAGCTCCCGATCTTCACGCAACTCCATTTCAACGTCGATCAATTCCTAATTCGCCACTCCCAATTCCTGAAAACTAGATCCAAATTCCTTCACCACTAAATTGCCAACCCGAAATCCTATTGCGACATCGTCCTCAACAAAGAAGAAAATTCAAACCGCCTTCAGACCTTCGCCCAATTCATGAAATCAAACATCGCCTACCTCGAATGCCACTGACTGCAGCAATTCGAACACCTATTCGCAACCCCTCAAGTTGCCAACATCGACTCAAGTCGCCAGCTTCGAACACCTCACTGTATTAATCGATTTTGATTGCAAATTTTGATTTTGATTTTGAGTGGAATAATGGATTAATCGAATTCGTTTTTTTTAGAAGAGGGATTAATTTTTGTTCAATACTGGGCCGGGCGGGTTTGTATTTGAATGGTCGGGTACCAATTCTTCTTTTTGTTTGTTTACTTTTAGTTAAACGGTTTTTTTTTAAATATTTTTAGGCCCTTTTTCAAAAACTTAGCTTTTTTTTTTTGTGTTGTTTTAATTTGTTATTTTACATTTTTAGTCCATCTTTACTTTTTTTTAAAACAGTGAGAGTTGCTCAATTTGTTTTGGTTACTTTGTTTCAAGTGTTGTTTGTTTTAAAAAAGAGATTTGAATTTTAAAATGTGTTTTTTTAATTAGGGTCGCTTTAATTTGTTTTTTTTTTTTTAAATTAATGTTTTTTTGATTTTTTCTTTAATAAAAAAGGGGTTTGTATCTGTTTCTTTTGGAACCAAAATTTACCTTTTAAAAAAAATATTGTTACAAAAAAAAAACTCTATATACATATACATATACATATACATACATACATACATATATATATATATATATGTATGTATATATATATATATATTGTTTTTAGTTTTCAGGTTGCCAAAGTAGAAAATTAAGAAGAATCACTCTGCTTTGCTTTGCTTGTTTATAAAATAATTGCCGCTTTAAAAAAATAAAAAAATTGCTAAATAATCTACACGCTCTGTTATTGTGCTTTCATCTTTTTTATTTTATTTGAGTTACATTGTTAGTTGCTTGCATTTGCACATACATACACACACACGCACACATACATACATATATTTCAAAATTCAAAAACGAAAACGAACTTTATTTTAGTTGCATTGTAAATTCACGTTTGATTTTTGCTTTGCATTCATCTCATCTTATTTTTGTTTTCTAAGGGCAATACCCCGATTCACATAAGATAGAGGATTTCATCACCCTTTCCTTAGCCCATAAATCGCATTTCATCGTAAAATTTTACTAATAGTAAAGGTTAGACATTCGACTTAAGGGTGTCGCCAGCTCATCGAGGGCTTAATTATATCTTCTCAATCGCTTTCTTTGAACAATTTATTTTTGGTGTCTAGGCCACGGCAGACTAATAACCAGTTATAAAAATTATGGTGATTCGTAAATATTATACTGGTTATTTCTCTGAAGGTACTTTAACTTCAGTTGCATTGCTATGGTGATTCGTGGTGCACCGATAACCTCTGCCCGTTAACTGGGCGAGAAATATTTTTGTTGATTTAAGACGAAGTGTGATTATACAATTTCGAGTTAGGAGCTACTAAGGACAAAAAATTATAATCAAGTCCATTGCATTCATTTAGTTGCATTAGTTCTTGCATATTTAAAAAACAAAAAAAAAAATCAAAAATCAAAAATCTAAAAATTTTTATAAATTTTACTTAACTTGGTTTTTAATCCAAAAAACATCCTCTTTCCTTCCCTTTGAAATTTTTCAATCAAAAAAAATCCCAAAAAAAAGAAGAAAATCTTTTGAAAAAAAAATTCAAAAACAAAAATCAAATTCTCATTTTCCAAAAATATACAATTTTTTTTGTTTTGGTAAATATTTAAAAGTTTGAAAATTCAAAAAAAAAATACAAAAAAACATATAAAAAAATTTGGAAAGCCAAAAAAAAAGAAAAATCAAATTTCTCTTTTGAAAATAAATTTCACTTGGTAGATATTTTTCATCCTTAAAAAACGATTTTTTACTTCGTTTTTCCAATCTTCTTTCATTCTCTAAACTCGATTCTAACTGCTTTCTCTTCTCGACTTTCACTTGTGCATGAGTACTTGGACTTGTATACTTCAGCAAATCGTTGGACTTCTGACTCAACAACTAATATTTTAACTCGAACAGACGATCCTCCCGAAATGGCGAACGAGAACGCCCCTCGAACTCTCATGGATAGAATCTTTCCCGATAGAGTTTTTATTCCATCTTGCATCACGTTACCCACCACTATGGGTAACTATTTCAAAATTCACTCGAATCATATTGCCACGCTTCAAAATTTTGGCAATTTCAAGCACAATGACCCATACATTTTCTTGACTAAATTCGAACAAGTTTATGCCACCATTAAACTCCAACAACTTTCCGATGATGGAATTACCGTTGAACTCGATTAAAATTTAGGGAGAATTCGTAAAAGCTTTCTTAAAAAAGTTCCACTCCTTGGAAAAAAAAGTAGAATCAGAAATGAAATTGTAAATTTTCGTCAATTTAAGGGAGAACCATTCAGAAAATATTTTTAAAGATTCAAAGAGCTTTTGATAAAATGTCCACACAATAACTTCAATAAATGAACGATTTGCCTAATGTTATACGATGGACTTAAGAATAGCTCACGAACAAAGCTCGAATCAGTGTGCCAAGGCAATTTTCTTGCCCAACATCACAATGATGCTTGGTAATTTCTTGAAAACCTCATTGAAAAGTCGTCCTAATGGGAACGTTCAAATGAAAAATCAATTTACTCATGATCGAGCGCACACTCGATAGAATCTTCTTTTTCTTTGGAAGCTATGATCGACACAATGATTAAAAAATTCGATAATGTTTTCTCATCAAATCAAATGAACCAAGCTTCCCATCTTATGCGTTATAAATGCAACGATCCTAATCATATAGTCGATCAGTGCCTCAATTCTATTGAACAAATCAATGCTTTTAATAAAGCCAAAAATGACCTATTTTCTCCAACGTACAACACTGGTTGGAGAAATCATCCAAATTTTGCTTGGAGCCAAAACAATCTCAACACCAATATGGTTCGTCCCAATTTTCAAGCATTCTTGAATAATGTTTGGAATCCTCCCTTTCAGCCTAACTATTTTCAACCAAACTTTGCAGGTCCATCTCTTAGTCAACCGCAACAACCAAATTTTCAACCAATTCTGCTCATCCTCCCCAAGACAATAAATGTTTAAGTTTACCTGAGAAAACTCTTGAAAAGTTGGCTGAAGCAACTACTCAAAGCCTTCAATCAAACAGCAATTTGCAGAATTTATTGACCTGATATATGCAAAACACAAACCTATCGATTTCAAAACTTGAAATGTAAATAATTCAATTAGCCATGTCTGTAAGTGATCGTGAACGATCAACCTTCCCAAGCCAGCCTATTCCAAATCCTAGAAATTAAAACACAAATTCAGAGCAAGCCCATGTTGTTCAAAATAGCAATGTTACCCAATTGAATGCTATCACCACTCTACGTTTTGGTAAACAGATAGATAATCTAGTCATTAATCCAAACGATTTACAGGAAACCTCTCTCGACGCTTCTAAAACAACGAACGAATCTGAACAGAACGAGTAGCCAATCATCAAATTGAATGTCAATCAAAATTCTTCTTCTTCCACTTAAGTAGACCTGCCTACTGAGTATCACATCCCATTTCCACATCGTCTTCGACCCAAGAAACACTCGGACCAAATGGAAAAGATATTGAAAATTTTTAAACAAGTGAAAATGAATATTCTGCTTCTTGACATCGTTCAACAAGTCCCAACATACGCAAAATTTCTTAAGGACTTGTTTACCCAAAATCGACACACTTAGGTGCCTAAAAAAGTTTCCTTAGCCGTCAGTTTGAATGAAGTCTTGTTCCGATCCATGCCCGTCAAATACAAAGATCATGGCTGCCTTACGATTTCATGTACAATTGGAGACAAGACGATTAACAAATGCTCGATAGACTTAGGTGCGAGTGTCAATTTGCTTCCATATTCCATGTACGAACAATTTGGCTTAGTTGAGCTCAAACAAACAAAGGTCATGCTTCAATTTGTCGATCGTTCCATTAAGAAGCCCGTGGGGGAAATCGAGAACGTGCTCATTTGAGTAGGGCAATTCGTATTCCCCATTGACTTTATCGTTCTCGAAACACAACCCATGAAAAATATCGCGAGTCAAATTCCACTGATTTTAGGTCGATCATTCTTAGCCACCTCAAATGCCTTAATCAACTGTCATAACGGCTCGATGAAAATCTCTTTTGAAACCATGACTTTGGATCTTAATATTTTCAAGCTTGAAAGCCAATCGAATGAGCCTCGTGACCAAATGCTGGAAGTTAGTGCCATTCACGAAAACTTCAAAAAGGAGACACTTGTCCTTAACGCGAAGCCGAGTAGAAAAAATTGTTTCATGAAATACCTAATGAGATTGAATACACTCTTTCTTTTGAATTGCTTCCAGTTGAATCCGAATCTCAACCGAATTCTTTGATCGAGAAACTCTAGAAGTTGGACCTCAAATCACTTCCCGATCACCTTAAGTACGCATACTTAGGTGATAACGAAATGTTGCTCGTCATAATTTCTATAACTCTCTCTCTTGATCAAGAAGCCTCCTTACTTTCTATTCTTTCGAAAACCAGAGAAGCAGTTGGGTGGTCCATTGTTGATATTAAGGGAATTTGCCCTGCTATTGTCCAACATGGCATTCACTTAATTGACAAAGCCAAACCCATTCATGATGTACAACGGAGGCTTAACCCAAAAATGAAGGATGCGGTTCGCAACGAAATTCTTTAGCTTCTCGATAATGGTATCAAATACCCCATCTTCGAGAGCCCATGGGTTAGCCCAATTCATGTCGTGCCTAAAAAGTCCGGACTTACCGTTATGACAAATGACGCTAACGAACTCATTCCAACTCGAAATTAAACTAGTTGGCGTGTTTTCATTGGCTATTGAAAACTAAATACCGCAGCACATAAAGATCACTTCCTTCTTCCTTTCATTGACCAAATGCTCGAACAGTTAGCCGACCATAAATTCTACTGCTTCTTTGATGGCTATTCCGGCTATAACCAAATTCCAACCGCTCCCAAAGATCAAGAGAAAATGACTTTTACGTGTCCATTCGGTACCTTTGCTTATCGACGTATGCCATTCAGACATTGTAACGCTCTTGCTACCTTCCAACGACGTATGGTTGGAATTTTTTTCGAAATGATTGAACGCTTTCTAGAAGTTTTTATGGACGATTTCTCAATCTTTGGTAATTCTTTTCCCCATTGTTTACACCATCTCGAGTTGGTTTTAAATCGATGTAAAGAAAAACATTTGACTTTGAATTGGGAAAAATGCCACTTTATTATCAAACAAGGCATAGTCCTTGGATATATCATCTGAAATGAAGGCTTTGAGGTAGATAAAATGAAAGTCGACGTAATTGCAAACGTATCCATTCCCAAATCTGTTAAGGACATTCGATCATGTTTAACGGTGAATTTTATATCGGTTTGGAAAAATGCCAAAAAATTTCAAATAAAAATAACCGCAAGTACATGACGTACACTTGTAGTACGTGGCAAATGCGGATCGATCCGCAGGGAATTGATGATTTTAAGAATTCAATTCAATCAAATTATACCAATTTCAAGTGAAAGTTAAGCTAAAGAATTAGAGAATTAAATAACTAACTAAAAGAAAAGAAAAGCAAATACATGAGTTAAGTGACAACTTAGAGAATAAATCCACTCTCTAGATCATGCAGTTCAACACATATGAAATCATGATCTCTCTTTTATGGTCATTAGTATTTTAATTGATGTGCTTATCATAAGTATGGCTTATTTGTGCAATTAGTTAGCCAACATAAGCCATAAAACTTTAACACGCCCCTTAAACCACTTACTAACTTCCATGAAACTTGACAATGGAAATGAAATCTATTTTAAGTATGGCCTATTAACTATTGATTAAAAATATGGACCATTAAATTTGAATTTCAAATCACTTTCTTATGCCATAATCATATTTTGATAAAGAAGCGTTTGTGTTAGTGATTGTTTAAGCATAACCTATTTGGTGTCAACAATCCCTGCTATCAAATTCAAAGCAAGAACAACAAATAAAACACTTCATTGATCATCATTAAGCACAAAAAAGAGCATGAATTAACAAATTGTTGAAGCTACATAGTAAGAGAGCTTCATTACCCCTAAATTGAAGGGGTTTAGCCTCTCATATTTGTCATTTGATTAACAAATGTAGCTAGCAACATGAAAGCAAAAGGAAAGGAAAATGAAAGCTAATGGAAAAGAGAAGCTAATTAACAAGAATTAAGACTAATCTACTTTGCACGAATATAAATCTACACTACCAACATTAAAGTAAATGAACAAGGAAAGTAAAATGAATAAGTAATTAAATTGCATAAGAAAAAGAAAGTTACATGAAATAAAAACAAATGGCTAGGTAGCCATGAAAAGAAAGAAAAATACAATTATTCTCAACTAAAGCTAAGAGAAGAGAGTGCCTCCATAAGACGGCTTAAGAGGGTAGAAGAGGTCATATGAACATAATGGGTTATTTATACAAGCATGAAACCCTAATCCATAATTCGTGGAATGACCAAACTATGCTTGAGAAAGTGTGGAGGCCAAGCAATCATTAGCTTCTACTAATCATCATTTAATTGTACATGAAGCTATAAACTACATAAGCATGTGCATTAGCCTTTAATTTGTACAATAAGATAGATGGGTAGGTGGGATCCTCCATGATCTTCACTTTGAATTATTTCTATCTTCATTCCTTTGTGCTCTTTTTGTGCATGCATATCTTCTTCATGAAACAACTTGTAATTGAAATCAAATTCCTACAATAGTATGGAAATTTATAATTAAATTTTCTCAAGTTAATTTATGCACAAAAATGATTATTTTGCCCTTGGATGAAAATGAATATGTGACAATTTGGAATTAATATGGATTTTGGTTAAAACAAGTTAAAATACCCAATATGATCATTTATTTAAATTAATTAGAGTAAATATGGTGGTAAAAATATGCACATTTATGTGCACATCAAATAACTTCACACTTATCTTTTTATTCTCCTCGAATAAAGAAAAACTAAGATAAATCCATTTTCGTAGGGAGCATGATTACATTGAGCGTATACAAAAAGCCGTTAAACCTCTGGGTGTCCCCAGTAGGACGAGTATCGTCGTGAGGGTTTTCAACGGATACTACCAACAAAATCCAAATGTAGGATGAAAATATTTACAAAATGCAAGACTTATTTACAAAGAGATGAATGCGAGTATTTGAAAATATTTACAATAAAGGATTCACTTTTAAATCGATACAAATAAGTTAAATATAGGTTTCGGTCATTATGGTGAAAATTTAAGTCATTTACTCGTCAAAATTTCCAACAAAAATTAAGTTATCATAACTAATACGTTATAGTTTAAGTTGTTGTTTCGATTGGTAACAAAGTGTAATTATAAAATTGATCCTTATTGGTTATCAAAATTTATCAAAGTGGTATATTCGTTTCCTTTCAATAACAAGTCAAATCAAATAAGATAAAAATAGTGCTATGATTTCAATTTCTTACTCTCTCCATTTTTTGTTTGAAAATTATATTGATCTTAACAATATTTACATATGCCTAACTCAGATAAACTGAGACCAGATATATTATCCACGCACTGCCTTGCGGACTGATGTGAGTGGAATACAGAGCATGACGAGTGAACACACAAGTGTGAACACCTATTGGCCGTAGGCGTTATTAAAAAGAATTTTTATATATACACCAAGCTCAGATAAATTGAGGCTAGATATACCGATCATGCACTGCCTTTCAGGCTTACGTGAGAAAGATATAGAGCATGGCAAGTGCGCACACAAGCGTGTATACCTATCGACCGTAGTTGTTCATAGAAAATATTTACATATATACAAATATTGATTTTTGTTTTGTTTTTGATTTTTCAAAATTTTTTTGTTTTTTGAAAAGATTTTATATTTTTTTTCGAACTTTGGACTTTCTAAAAAAAACTAATTAATTTTTTTTTTTGGATGTTTGGAATATTGATTTGAAAATTTTCAAAGGAAAAGGAAAAAAAAAACTAAGTTAAGGTATATTTACAATTTTTTTTCAGTTTTGGAGTCTGAAATTTTCTTTTAAATATGCATGAACTAATGCAACTAAATGAATGTGGTAGTTAATTACAAATTATTTATCCTAAGTTAACCCAAAATTGTATAATCACACATTTTCTTAGATAAAAAAGATAGTTCTCAGCCAGGTAACGGACAGGATTTATCGGTGCACCATGAATCACCTTAACAATACAGCCAAAGGTTTAAGTACCTTCAAAGAAGCAATTCAGTATGGTATTTACGAATCACCATAATATTTATAATTGATTATTTCTCTGTCATAGCCTAAGCACCAAGAAATTAAATTGTACAAAGAAGACAACTTGTCAATATATAATTAAGTGTTATCGATATCTAACCGTTATTATTAATCAAAATTCTAGAATAAAATGCAAAGTAGAAATTAAATGTGAATTAACAATGCAACTACAAATGGATTTTTTAAATGCAAGTAAACAAGTGCAATACAAACTAACACAATAGATATATACAACGCAGAGCAAATAAAAAGAAAATTATAAATAAGCAAGCAGCTATTTTTTGTGACAGGCTCAGCAAAGCAAGCAATTTATTTTAGCAAGCACTTCTGCTCCTTCTGCAATTCTGCTTTGGAAACCTGAAATGAAAAACAAGATATATATATATATATATATATATATATACAAATTTTTTTAGATGAGGAAAGAAAACAAAGCAAAATAAAATAAAACAAAAGAAAACACTACAAAAGAAAGCAAAACAATTTAAAACAATATAATTGAAAACAAACAAAACAATTGCAAATCAAACCAAGCCACTCTTTTTTTCCCTTTTTTTGAAGGCCTAAAGATATTTTAAACAAATCAAATTACAACAAAAGAAAGAAAAAATATTTTTTTTATACAAGCCTACAACAGCTATTCAGCCCAATTATAATCCTCAAACCAAAATCATATGCGAACCACTTATCAAATTTCCATCAGTTTTCTCTCTCTCTCTGTTGATTCCAATTTTGAAATCTAATCTTCAACCCAAACAAAAACTGTTCCTAAATTACAGTTAAATTGTCGAAACTTGTTCGTGTGTTTGCGTGTTCGCATGTTCGAAGCTTGGGTTGGTGAATAGGCTAAGATGATTGAAGAAATGGCAATTTGTGGCGATTTAGGAAGTTGATTGGACGTGGATGGACAAGTGGTACTGAAGTGTTAGTGCTTGCAGTCGTTCCAGTGCAGGTAATTGTGGCAATTTGAGGTGAAGATTGTGATTTTTTTTGAATGATGGTTCTGGTCGATTTCTGGTGGAGGAATAAGGGGATGGTGTGTATTGGAAGTGGTGGATGGTGAAGTATGGTGTAATTTGAGATGTTTATAGAGGTTTCGCGATCTAGTTGTAGTTCGAATTTGATGTAGGGGTTGTTGCTTGTTCTTTGTTGTAGCAAGCATGTGATGAATTTCTAGGACACGCTGGCTTTTACCGATGCTTTGCGAAAGATTTTAGCAAAATCACTCATCCTTTAACGACTCTCCTTGGAAAAGACGTTTTCAGCTCCATTCATTTGCGCACCCAATTGGGATCTTGCATTTGAAATAACGTGTGATGTTTCGAACTTTGCAGTTGGTGTTGTCTAAGGACAACGCATCAACAAGAACCTTCATGTTATCTACTATGCTAGCATGACTATAACAACCCAAATTTTTTAATAAATATTTTTATTCATTTTATTTAAAACTTTGGTGTTTAATTATATAAAAAAATATGATTAAAAAAATTTGAATTTTGGAAATTTTCATAAATTGGTTATAAATCATTTGCCCAATTTTATTAAATATAAACAATTTCTGGAATTTTAGATTTTGGGTCAAATTTTGACTCTAATTGAAATTTTAAAAATTTAAATTCTAACTTCTAATCTTTTATTTAGACTATATATATTTACAACATTTGTTTCGTTTTGTTTCATCTAATTTGGATATATACTTTGTAAATTAAGTAATGAACAATGTTGAAAAAAAGCAATTAATTTATACATTTTATTTGATACGTTTCTATATCCGTTTTCTTATTTATTTCTCTGATGTTTATATAAATGGTATGTATTTATTGAATTGTTTCGTTGGCATACATTTTATTAAATAAATAGGAAACAAACAAATTTAAGATACGTTACTTTGCTATTAATTTTGGGCATACGTTTCAATTTATTTCTTGCCTTTATAATACACACCCCTTTGATTCCTTTCCTTAGTTGTTCAAAATTATTGCTGTGCATTACAAAAAGGGAAAATTTAAAACCCTAGCCGCCTATTGTAATTCATTTCCATTCGTCTGCATCTTTTTCACTTGAAGATCTTCCAGTAGGTAATGGCTTTCTCTCCTATTTTCTTATTTTCCTTTATTCTTTCTTTATTTTCCTTTTATTCTCTTGTCTGCTCCACCTAAGTGCTCGGCCTATCCACCTTTTATGACCAACCTGCACCCCTTTACCACCACCAGTGCGGCCTCCCTATGATGTGCCAGATCTGGCCAAGAATTCAGGTGCAGTTCGTCACCACAAGACCCATAGCACTGCCTTGCTGATCTCCTATATCTCCTCCACCATCAAGTGTAGCCGCAACCACCACGACCGCAGTAATCTCCTCCAGCCTGTGACCCCGCCTCTGACCTTGGCTGCACCCCTGTAGATGATTGTCAGACTGTGACCGAGCCCATGCATAGGCCGAGACATCTTAGGCTTAGGACCAAACTCTAGAACCCATCCCCTTTCACCGCTTTGCCTGTTGAAATCACAGCCTATATTCTTCAACTTCCCACTGCTTTGCATGCATTTTAGGCCTTGAAATCTGGTCATGGCCGAGCTATGTGGGGTGTTGGTGGAGTTGTATGGTGAAGTGGCCGAGCCACTTATAGTTCAAATCATTTTATTCCTCTTGTTTATCCATTTTTGCTTTATTTAAATTGTTGTATTCTTATGTGAATTAGCTTATACTTAGATTTTATTTATTTTTGTTTCAAGATTTAAATCTGGTTGTCACATCCTCTAAAATCTTATCGTGCCTTCTTGCGCTCTTCGGTGTGTGTATATTGTTATTTTGAATCAATCTCCAGCGTCAAAGAGGTGAGTATTCACGCTTGATATTCATACTTACAGAATTATAAATTTGATAGCAAGTGAATTTGTAGAATTATTGTATCATGTTATACCTGCCTGTGATATGAATTATATGATGTTAAACCCTGTTATAAAATTGTCACATAATCCGCTATGTTATATGTTATACTGTTTATTCATTTCTGTTTATCACACCGCAAGTTCCCTGTTGAATAGAATCAGTATGGGTTGAAATGATACATACCCGAACGGACTTTAGGAAAGGAAAAATCGTTATGGGCTGAAATGATAGGACCGAGCGATTTTTATTTTATTTTATTCAACTTGGGATTACGGGTTTGAAATGATAGAACACGGATTTTTCTTTGTAAATTACGGATCGAAATGATATATTATCCGTATCACTTGATCTAGGTTAGAAAATATTATACAGACCCGTGGTTATTTTTTTTATATTTTTTTAGAAATTTTAAGTGTTTTAAAATTGTATATTATAATATTTTGATTTAAACTGAATTAAAAATGATTTTTTTTAAAGGGTTAGTGATGTTCTACAAGTTAAATATGTAAATAAATGAGTGGCTAAGTGGAAATTGAAGTATAAATTTATTTTGAAATTTGTGGTTTTGTTTAAAAAATGGAGTTTAAGTTAAGTAAATTCAATATGATAATTTAATATATTGAATTTAAAGTGAATTAAATAAGTGTTATTGAGTTTTCTATGAATTAAATGGTTAGATAAATGTATGTTTAAAAGTGTAATTTGAGATATAACTTGACTTGGAAATGTGAAATTTGGTTTAAAAAAAAGTTAAGTTAAGAAAATAAAATGGAAATGTAGTTTAATTTATGAAATGGTAAATTAAATTATAGTGTAAAGTAAATGCAAAAGAGTAGAAAATTGTACATTGACTTTAATAAGCGAAGCATTGAAAGATTTGATATTTGTTGGTGAAATTTACCTCATAAAAATCATAAGTTAAAGGGTATTTAAATGAACATTTTTGAGTGGAAAAATATGATTTTTATAAGTTGAATTGGTTTAAATTGAAGTTTAATTGTGGCTGAAATTGTATTGAAATCTAAAAATTTAATTAACAGTACTTTAGAAATGCTATCATTTTGAAGTTAACTTAAAATCTATTGTAAAGGATATTACAGCACTTTGTAAGTGCTGTAGTTGATGCAAATTAACTAAAGGCTAAAATTAACTAAGTGCTGTAGTTGATGCAAATGAACCAAAACTAAAACCTGAAATAAATAAAAGGGCTACTGTAGCACTTGTTAAGTGCTACAGTTGGCTGAAATGAGATTTTTCCAAGTATAACTGAACTATTACAACAATTATAAGTGTTGTCCTTGCTGAAATGAATTGTTTCCAAATATAACTTACCGCAGCATTTTTTTAAGTGCTGTGAAAAGCTGAAATTTAAATGCTTTTTTAGTTTCAACTGAATAAATGAACTCAGAAAAGGATAAACTTTTGGGAATTGAATACTTGATTAGTAAGTATAATGACTTCACTTTTAACTAGTTAAAATGAAGTATTTTGATTTGAAATAAAAACTATTTTTGAATTTATAACCGTGGGTAATAATAACGTTGGTTGTTAAAGAGACCGGGATCAGATATGGGCATACTCTCTGTCGATACCGAAAACCACTTTGACATCCGTGTACGCGGTAGAGATTTCAGAATGAAGTAGGATGGTGGCGACGTTCTGTTGAGGTATGTACGTGGACCCGACTCCCGCGAGTTGGCATAAGGTGGCTAAAACAGGAGCGACTGAGGACTAAGAAGGTAGCACCTTTTATCGGACGCACTTCTTCGTATGTCATTCTATAACTTTGTGATTGTTTGGTGCACACCTTTGATTTTAGGAGTGTTGTTCGAGGTGGGTGGTAGTAGCTGCTACGCGTTACCACCGGTACAGATGCGTAATTGGTATTTCCACCGTGGCATTGCCTAGTTGTGTCGTGTCACCTACCCTAGCGAGCCTTGTACAAGTTTGGTTTTCTCCCGTAGCCCGTGGAGTATCCTTTGGTGGCTTCTCGATCAGGAGGGACTATGATATTAGATGGACTACTGGGACTATTACGTGTTAAGGGGAATATTGGGACACTCCTTAACGCTATTTTAAAGTAAGTTTATTTTACTATAGACATTATTATAATAGCGAAATATTACTACATAGTAAATAGTTTAACGGATCCTTAGAGGATGGGTGGTCCCAAGCATCCTTTAAGTTACTTGTACTTTATATTACGGTTCAATTGAGTTAGTTTACACTGTATAGTATGTATGTCCTGAATCGAGTGCTTGTGTCTATTTTCTTACGCTCGGGTCAGCCTGAGTGTTACAGCTTAGCTTGGATCCATCATATGGAAGCTAAGATTTCGGAGTTATCTTCTTATCAAGTTATTGTCTATTTCTGTTTCAGTATTTCCATTTCAGCTCATGTATTAGAGACATATGTATCTGGGATTTCCTACTATATTTGTTTTCAGAACTGTATTTGATTTCAAACTATGTATTTTGTTAGAGTTGGTTGTGGCTTCATGAACCACTATGTTTATTTGCTATTTCCACTGCGAATTATTCTGATTTTATCTGTGTTTGTGATTCTACGATTGGTTTTATTTGCTCCAAATTATATTACAATCTTCTGTTTTGAATTATTCAAGTCATGTATGTGTGGATTTATTGTCGACTTGAATGGTCCAAAATAATGAGTCGTTACAATGACCCTAAACGACGTTCAACTTAACTGCACAACCACTAAAAAAAGCTTTTAGCGGTAGTTTTTGCACTCAAATTATTTTGATAATATTTGATCCAGTCATACATTACTGTGTACATGGACCATTCTTCCCTTCGATATCTCTTCACAAAAAAGGACGCTAAATCTCGCTTAATTCGTTGGATCCTTTTATTACAAGAGTTTGATCTTAAAATCAAGGACAAAAAGGATCTGATACTGTCATATCCGATCACTTATCTCGTCTTCTAAACGTACCATCTTCTTTGCCAGTCAATGAAAACTTCCCCAATGAACAACTTCTTTCAATTTCTATCGCTTCATGGTATGCTGATACAGTGAACTACTTAGTCACTAAAGAAACTCCCTCATCTTGGTCCAAACAGGACAAATACGAATTCATGTCCCTAACGAAATATTTCTATCGGGACGATCCATACTTATGCAAATATTTCCCATACCAAATCATCCGAAGTTACATTCTGGATAATAAAACCATGAGTGTTCTTTCGTTTTGCCACGATCAACACTGCAGTGGACATTTTGGTCTTCGAAAAACTGCGGGAAGAATACTTCAGTGTGGTTTCTATTGGCCTTCTCTATTCAAAGACTCTTTCGAATTTTGCAAAACTTGAGATTGATGTCAAACGCTTGGACAAATTTCTCAATGGGATATGATGCCTCTAAACCCCATTCGTATTATCAAAATCTTTGATGTTTGTGATATCGACTTTATGGGACCTTTTCCCGATTCTTTTGGAAACTTGTATATCCTTCTAGCTGTCGACTATATCTCAAAATAGGTTGAAGACGTTCCTTACAAAATCAACGACCATAGAATTGTTGTGATATTTCTCAAGGAAGGCATCTTTTCGAGGTTCGGCACACCTCACACAATAATAAGTGATAACGGAACCCATTTTTTCAATCGGTCTTTTGAAACATTAATGAAGAAATAGTCGATAACCCACATGTTATGCGCTCCATATCATCCTCAAAATTGTAGGCAAGTTGAAGTTTCAAATCGTCAAATAAAACAAATCTTGGATAAAATTGCTAACAAAAATTGAAAAGACTGGTCTTATAAATTGATCGATGCGGTTTGGGCTTATCGTACTACTTTTAAAACTAACTTTAGGATGTCTCCATTTCGTTTGGTTTATGGTAAAGCTTGCCATTTACAGGTTGAAATCGAACACAAAGTGTTGTGGGCAATAAAGAACTTAAACTTTAATCCCGATAAAGCTGGGAAAAACCAAAAACTACAACTCAACAAACTAGAAGAACCTAGGAACGACGCATATGAAAATTTACACAGAAAAAACAAAAGTTATTCATGACAATTCATTCCTAAGAAAAACGTTTTCATATAACCAAAAAGCTCTTTTATATGACTCAAGACTTCATTTATTCCTTAGGAAACTTAAATTGAGATGGATGGACCATTTGTTGTACGAACTACTTTTCCACACTGTGCCGTAGAAATGAAAACCCTTACGAAGGATTGATTTTCAAAGTCAACGGTCATTGTTTAAAACCTTTCTTGGAATTGCTCAATAACCAAGAGGGGGGAGATCATGATTCTTCATGTGCCAAGCTACGTCTAGTAAGAATGCTAACCCTCATTTGTAAATATGTATATTTTTTTTCCCGTTACACTCATTATATCGTGCATTGACCATAGGGACACAGTCAATATTAAGTGTGGATGGCAGTCTCATTTTTAATTTTTTAATTTTTCATGGCATTTTTGAATTTTCATTTTTATTTAACTCAAAAAAAATCTTAAAATTTCTAAATCTCAAGAACATTTTCTTTTTAGCATTTTGATTACTTTTGAAGAAACACTACAGGATAAGTATATGTTTTGGTTATTGAATTGAAATTTTTGAAAATTTATTTGTCTTAACAAAAAAAAATGAAGTTTGATTACAAATAACAATGGTTTAACTAGTATATAAGAAGATTCATACGTGTTAATTATGGAGTATATTCTAACTGAAAATCTTTGTTTAAGAAGTAGTAAATTTAGAGTAAAGGACATAACATTTTTATCATCTAAGTTAAATGGTGCTAAGATGATTTTGTAGTCTTTTAAAAATAAAAAAAAACATTTGTATACACCTAGAGCCATGTGTTCACACTTGTGTGTTAACACGCCATGTTCTGTACCATTCTCACGTAGGCCTGTTAGGCAGTGCATGATCGTATATCTGTTCTTAGTTTATCTGAGTTAGGTGTATGTATATAAAAATTCCTTTTAACAATGCCTACAGTCGATAAGTGTTTACACTTGTGTGTTCACTCGCCACGCTCTTTATTCCCCTCACGTAAGCCCGAAAGGCAGTGTCCAGGTAATATATCTGGCCTTAGTTTACCTGTGTTAGGCATATGTAAGTAATGTTAATATAAGAAAAAAATTCAAATAAGAGAGAGTAAGCAATTGAAATCCAAGCACTGTTTTAACTTATCTGATTTGACTTGTTATTGAAAAGAAATGAAACTACCATTTTGATAAACTTTGATAATCAACTAAGGATCTATTTCATAGTTGCATTGTGTTAGCAACCGAAACAGTGAGTTAAACTATAGTCTATGTTATCCCATCTTCTAGTCAAGGTCGGAATACCAACAAATTGGCTGGAAAGAATGGATATCAGGATCGGAGATCGGTTGAAAACTAGGCTATGATCGATTTCGTCAAAATTTGGACGAGCTCCAATCAAGACGAGATCGATTGGGAATGATGATCAAGGCTAGGAGAAACCACGTTTTAAATTTCAGGTCAATCGGAGTTCGTATGCTCGAGATACGAATGGATCAATGTTGAAAGTGACTGGTTTGGTATCGATGCTGTTCGTATCCATACGTTTTATATCGATGCCAATGGATACGAACAAGGCATTCGTATCGATTAGAGGAGAAGGAGGAGGGAAAATTTTGACTCGATGATTTCGTGTTGGTCTAAATGAAAATAGGAGGCAAGCTTCGAATCGGTACTTTCGTGTCGATCATAAATAACTTGATACTTTCATATCCATCAGGAGCTGTTCTGATTCATATCCACCAGGTAAGGCTTCATTCCAACCCATCTTAAGATTGAGTTTCGTATCCATCTATTGGCCCTTCCAATCCTGTTTTGTATCCATCATCTTACGACCTTTTCATATCGATCAAGAATACGTTCTCCATGGTTATTTCGTATCAATCAGCACGTACAAGACCGATACAAAATGTATTCCTGAAATCGACATGAAAAAGGGGATAAATTGATGGATGCGAATGTAACGATGGAAGCATTTGGATACAAATGTACTGATGTGAAGCTATAGGTACGAATGAGAACGAAGCATGGATGCAAATGAAGAATGCGCATGATTCGAGGGAAGAAACGTTCAACACGACATGGAAAGTGGTTTGTGAGATCTATTTTTTTCTTCTGGTATTGGACATTTGTTTATTCTGGTTTGGTTTTGGAGTTTGGTTTAAACTCCTGGTTTTGTTTGTTTTCTGGTTTGGATGACTATTTTCTAGTTTGGGTATTGGTTTAGATTTCTAGTGTGGATTTTTGGTTTTGGTTTTCTGATTTGATCTGGATGTCGGATTGGCTTTTGATTGCATTTTTATCTGGTTCTTGGTAAATGGTCGTCGGGTATGGATTATGCCTGGAAAGTGGTAAGTCTCTTCTTCTGAACGTGGTAAACTGGCTTATTGAGGTCATCGAGTATGGACTATGCTCGGCAAGGGTCCAGAGCGACCAGGATTCGGCCTAGGACTTAAGCCCTATATTATCAGTTACTATTTCAGCTCATCGAGTATGGACTGTGCTCAGCAAGGGTCCAGAGGGACCATGATTCGGCTTAGGACTTAAGCCATGGCATTATTCAGCCTCCAAGGACACTGGACCACAGGTACTAAGGCATTGCTTGGCACGGGTCGCTGGGTGTGGATTACGCTTGGCAAGAACCTAGAGAGGTTATGTATTCGAATATCGACTATGAACGACAAAAGGATTTGGATATCGACTCGGAGAGGTCCTGAATTTGGTTGTTGGTTATTGGATATGGAATTGGCTAAGGCTTGGCTTACTGGTTTTGGAATCGGACATCGACTTGGAGTAGTCAAGAATGATGCACTCGGATGGGATGGCCTTGCAATGAATTGGATTATGAATCAGATGGTATGGCTACAGATGGGATATGGACTTTAGACGTCGGATTCGAAACTATTCAAAACACACCTTCTTACCACAAGCATGTTTTGGGGGAAAATGTTATCCCACCTTTTGGTCAAGGCCGTAATACCAACAAATTAGCTGGAAAGGATGGATATCAGAATCGGAGATCAGTTGGAAACATGGCTATGATCGATATCGTCAAAATTTGTGGAGCACCAATCAAGGCGGGATCTATTGGGAATGATGATCAAGGCTAGGAGAAGCAACATTTCAAGGTTTAGGTCAATTAGAATTCGTATGCTCGAGATATGGATGGATCAATGTTAAAAGAGACTGGTTTGGTATCGATACTGTTCGTATCCATACGTTTCGTATCGATGCCAATGGATATTAACAAGGTCTTCGTATCGATTAGAGGAGAAGGAGGAGGGAAAATTTTGACTCGATGATTTCGCGTCGATCCAGATGAGAATAGACGGCATGCTTCGAATTGATACTTTCGTATTGATCATGAAGAACTTGATACTTTTGTATCCATTAGGAGCCGTTCTAATTTGTATCCACCAGGTAAGGCTTCATTCGTACCCGTCCTAAGATAGAGTTTCGAATCCATCTGTTGGCCCATCCAATCCCTGTTTCGTATCCATCACCTTGCAACCTTTTGTATCAATCAAAAAAACATTCTCCATGGTTATTTCGTATCGATCAGCACGTACAGGACCGATATGAAATGTACTCCTGAAATCGGTACGAAAAAGGGGATAAATTGATGGATGCGAATGTAACGATGCAAGCAGTTGGATATGAATGTACCGATGCGAAGCTATGGGTAAGAATGAGCACGAAGCATGGATGCAAAGGAAGAATGTGCACAATTCAAAGGAAGAAACGTTCAACACGGCATGAAAAGTGGATCGAGCCTTGGAAATGAGCCACATCATCAACGCGTATGTGCATGGTGTTGATACGATAACTATCGATATGAAACGATCGATGCGAACCAAGAGCACTACATTTCAAATCGATCATATCTTGAGACCTACATGTCCAAATACTATGAAATTTTTAGAAGAGCTTAAGTACAAGCTAGAGAAGGTTCATGCCAAATTTCGACTCTATTGGGAAAAATCTTGATCGATACGATATCGATCACGAATCGAGTCGAAATCGCCTGAGATCGATCACGTGGGCCCACTCACGTGCTAGAAGAAGTCTCCCAAAGTTTGAGCAAGATGTTTGCATGAAGCGCCTATTAGTAGAACCCTGGAGCCTATAGAAAAAGGACTTTTGGATCCAGCGACGTCCAGACTCTGCCAAAATCATGATTACGCTCATACTCCGTTGTTGTACTCAAATTACTGTTATAATTCATTGTATCCGGGAGCACATCAATAACAGATTATTCTTCGTAGTGGACGTAGGCCAAAGATAGTCGAACAACTATAAATCTACTGTTTCTGTTTGTTATTTTTCAATTGTTGTTCTCTACTTTGTCTGGATCTGAGATTTGTATTAGAATACCGCTGTTCCGTGTTCATACACTAGTGCTTTCACGATATTTGGGGTTTGTGAGCAATTTTGGCACAAACACATTTGTTGCGATAACTTGATTTTTGTTGGAAATTTTGACGATTAAATGACTTAAAATTCTTGATAATGACCAAAACTTATATTTAACTTATTTCTTGTCAATTTGAAAGTTAGTACTTCATTTGTAAATATTTTCAAAAAATTGCATTCATCCTATTGTAAATAAATCTTGTACTTTGTAAATATTTTCACTTTGCATTTGGATTTTATGGGTAGCATATGCTGAAAACCATCACGAGACAGCACTCGTCCTATTGGGGATACCCATAGGTTTAACGGCTTGTTGTATATGTTCAACGCAATCGTGCACCCTACAAAAACGGATTTATCTTAGTTTTCCTTTATCGAGAACGAATAAAAATATAAGTATGGGGGTATTTGATGTGCACGTAAATGTACATATATTTACATCCTTATTTTATCTATTTCTATGTAAATAAATGTCATATTTGGGCATTTTAACACGTTCAAACCAAAATTCAATTATTATCAAATCTTTATATATTCATCTTAATTCAGGGGCAAAATGGTCATTTTTGTGCATGCATCAATTTAAGAATTTTTACTTAGGCATTTATTTATGATTTTTATAGGAATTTGGACGAATATGGAAGAGGGTTTATGAGGATACATGGATGCACAAATGAATACAAAGGAACGAAGAGGGAAATAATTCAAGCTCATGATCATTGAAGACCCTACCTACCCACTTAACTAAATCAACAATTAGGAGCTAATGGACAACTAAGTGGAGGTTAAATCTTCATGCATATTTGATGATGGATTAATTAGAGGCTAATGGTTACTTGGTGGCCACACTTCCTACAAGGGCATTTTGGGAAGCACCCTAAAAATTGAATTAAGGTTTTATGCATGTGTAAATAACCCTTTTATGTACAAGTAAATATCTACTTACTCTTTCAAAAATTTGTTAGGATATTGAAGTGCAAGTTGTAAGCTCTATGTTTCATGAAATAGAAAAAGATTCCTAGCCTCTTTCTCTTCTCTTTTCTACTTTTTTATTTGCTTTTATGTTGATGTTTATTTCTACGCTTTCTCTCATTTCATGTTTATAGCGTAGATTAATATTTATGCAAGTAGCGTTGCTTTATTTCTTTTGCATGTAGTTAGTAGCTAATCTCTTTTTCTTCTTTTGTTTAGTTTCTATTTCTTCATTTTTTAATGTTAAAATTTACAAATGTTAATTTGATAACACAAATGAGTAGCTAAACCCCTTTGATTTAGGGGTAATGAAGCTCTCTATCTATTTGTATATTCAACATTTTTATAATTTATGGTCTCTTTTATTTATGCTTCATGAAAGTGGATTTTGATGTAAGTTTATATAAGTGGGTTTGATAGCTTATATAACATTTGCAAATGAGATATTCTTGTTCAACATAAACACAATTTACATTATCATTTTCTAATTTATTTTTGTTTTTGAAATGAATGTAAAGAAAAAATTTGATGATCTATATTACTAATTACAACTGTAAATTTCTCATACATAAAATAGCTTTTGTTTTGGCTTCATTTTCACGAGAATTGATAAGTAGTTTATTTTTTGTATTATAGTTTGATGATTTAAGCTATGATAATTAATAACATAAATAAATCATACTTATGATAAATACAACAATTATTTCACTTAATAGCAAAAAATAGAGATCATAGACTGTTGTTTGTTGAATTACAAAAATATGAGTGTGGATTTGCCTCTAAATTATTCTCCAATCTCATAGTTTTTAATCTCACTTTTATTTTAATTTAACTTCATGTTGTTTACAATTTTTGGTTAACAATCTTCTCTCCACTTTGGTCTAATTTGATTGATTAGAAAATTTTAAAATCATAAAAATTCCTTGCGGATCTACCCATACTCGCCACATACTAACTTTTGTACTCCGTGTGCTTGCGGTTAAATTTAATTTGAAACTTATCGACGATTTTCTAATCTGATAGAAAATTCATCATCAAACATTTCTACTCCAGTTCGCACTCTAGGAATCTGGAGTTGGATGATAGTTGGTCTGTCACACCCATTTGGCATTTATACTCCGGCCCACGCTTGGGGGATCCGAGTTAGTTGATGTTTACACTCCTATTCATGCTCTGGGAATCTGGAGTTGGTTGATGGTTGGTCAGTCATACCCATTTAGCTTTTATGCTCCAGTCCGCGTTCTTAGGACCAGAATTAGTCGATGGGTGGACAACGCACCCAATTGTATTTATTCTCCAATTCCCACAATGGGAATCTGGAAATGGCCAACAGATGGTCAGTCACATCTGTTTAGGAATTTGGATCTTGTTCGCACTCTAGGAACAAGAGGTTGATCAAGGTTGTGGATGGTCGGATCACATGTACCTTGATTTTGCAAGCAAAGTCGTCGATGGAAAGTTCCATCCTCCTCGAGCTTGGATTTTGAATTTTTACTCTAGCTCACACTCTGGGAACTAGAGTTTGTAAGAGGATAGTCGTGTTTCAATCCTTTTTTATTTAAGTGTGTTAGCCCCCGAGTTCGGGTTTCACTTAGCAAGTGATAGGTCGAATCTTGGTCTACTTTCCACCCTCAATGAAAGATGAGATTTAGTTGATGAACGGTCAAATCGATCCATGTTTATTTGCTCCCACTTTTGCTAAGCCTTAGGAGTAATATTATTGTTCTAGCAAGCTTTGATCTCGAGCAGAGGAGAGGATGGTTGAACTACATCCACTTTGAGTTATGCATCTTCCCTTAATTCAGGGTCAAGAGTTGGAGAGTAGACGCTCGAGTCACGTCCACTTTATGCTTTGCTCTCTTCCGATCGAGCTGAGGCAGAGAGTTAAAATGATGTCTCATGATGGTTAGCAAGTAGAAAGTCAGTCGTTGATGACTTTGAATTGAGGCGTGGGCCCTAATGAAGTCGGTTTAAGGCATGATTGTATTTTCCAAATCACATACACAAACTGGAGAGTGAATGGTCAAATCATATCCTTTTAAAACATATGTTCTCAAATAACCCCAAGTGTCTAATGTAGGACTGGATGCATGGATGGTCACGTCACGTCCACCCTTAATGTGATTCCAATTTTACTGGGCATCAGAAGAAGCATAAGTATTTTGGCGACATTCAAGTACGAGATGGGAGTGCATAGTTGGGACATAGCACTTTAAGTCTTTCTCAGATCTTAAATTAAATTGCATAGGCAGATGAGTGGATGGTTAGATGCATCCACTTTGTACTAGAGTCCTGACTTTGTCTGTCACTTCCACTTTGATGCCTTGCTCCCAAGTCATGGGCACATACTAGCCGATGAGTGGTTGAATCATGCTCATAATGATGGTACCCCAATGACTTGATCATAGTCCACGGAGGTTGTTTGGTACCAAACCTCGAGTACTCGGTTACCTGCACACCATTTTCAAGTAGTTTTATTCAATTTTGTCATATTTCGCAACATAACTGAAATTGGAATAGAAATAATTCAAAAGATATTGGATTAAATCTCACTGATAAGAAAGCGGTGTCGTATGCTAGCTATTGCACTTCTGTCCAGCCCTTCTCAGTTGGAAGTCTAATGCAGGTGGTTCAATTTAATTAAATCTCTTGATCGATATGGGTCAGTGGTTCCCCGCATTTCATTTTACGAGGCTTGTACATATTATCAGAGCTATCCTTTCCGAAGGAGCCTTGTGGCGTTGGTGCCCATGGTGGCCATCTAAAGAAGAGGATTTTTTCGATCTAGAGTATGGAGTGGGTTCCCTCCTTATCTTTCCATGTCGATCTTTCATCTGGTTCATGATCAATATTGGTCTGGATATGTTTGTGTAGTTGTTGGCGGCTATCCACCAATTCTTTTGTAAAAGTATGGAAATAAGCCCTTGTGATAAATTCATTTATAGGTGTTTGCAGCAACGGGCTGTAAATTTTGATCAACTCGTTGGCTGACAGCTTCTTTATTCCCATCAGCAATATGAGAAGTAGAATTGGTATGTCTGACCATGATTGG
The DNA here is from genome assembly GCA_030765085.1 of Allium cepa. Classification (NCBI taxonomy): domain Eukaryota; kingdom Viridiplantae; phylum Streptophyta; class Magnoliopsida; order Asparagales; family Amaryllidaceae; genus Allium; species Allium cepa. Next base: position 705,509,530 of record CM060938.1, read on the forward strand.
TAGTCTTCTTTGAGGAATGTGGGAAGACATTTACATTTGATGGCAGTCATCACTCTTGGTGGAATCCATGCGCAATTTTCACTTCATGAGGTTGTGTTGGGGGTTGTGTTTCTATAGTACACCGACATGGTTGGAATGTTGAATTTTCACTGGAAATTTTGCGTGGTCAATGGTTACAACGAATGGGTCTCAACTAAGAATGATACTTTAATCGTCGTTGTCAGGTCCATTTTCTAGCTACGCGATCTCATAATACTGGTGAATGATCTATGCATGATTGTCAAACGTTCGAGTAGTTGGCAACGCTGATTGGATGGTGAGTTGGTAAAGATGGGCTCTTAGATTGGTGATTGTCCCGAATTTTCATCCAGGTAGGAGGCCTATATAGGATAGTAAGAAAGTCCTCTTGAGGTTGTAATCCATGTTTCAAGTCATATGGGGACGACTTGGTTAAGATGCAGGCATTTGAAGATGGTTCAGTGGCGACTAGCTATGTTTTGAGTTGCCAGAGTAGACAGTGTAGGGCGGTTGTCATATTAGCCATTATACCATAATTGTAAAGCTAGGCATTTGAAAGCTATTCAATTGGGGGAAGTTACGATCCTCCTTGGAAACATGATATAGTAACCAACTCTAGTTCTTGGCGTATTAGCTTGGTTCTCTAGCTTCTAGGAGCACCGTTTGAGTAGTAGTTACTTGCTCATTCCTTGGTTGCAATTCAGCATCTCCTGTTGTGATATCCTATGTCCCATTCAGATATTGAACGATCAGGAGCGTGGATGGAATGTTCCTTCAGTAAGTTGAGCTTTGAATTCAATATGCGGGTGCCCTGCACTACGGCTAAGGTTTCCACTAGAAAAAATAAATTAGTCGCTTTTTTGGAAATTTGGATCTTACCTGAAAATATTTTTTCCTTTTCTAAAATTTCGTACCATTCTTAGTAATGTTTGATCGATACAAATGTTGGTGAAATTGAACGATCCGAAAAGTGGACACTTGGATCGATACAAATGGCAGACAACTGGATTGATACAAAGTTGTATCCGAGGATGGATATAAATGCACACTGTTGGATCAATACGAAGTGGTATCCGAGGTACGATATGAAATGCACACTGCTAGATTGATACGAAAATAGATCGATACGAAAATAGATCGATACGAAAGTTGATCGATACAAATGTTCATCGATAAAAAAACTAATCGATACGAAAGTTGATCTATATGAAATTCGATTGATATGAAAGTAGTCATATTTTTTGGATACAGAGACGTTGGTATGAAAATCATCATATTTTCAAGATATGAAAAGATGGATATGAAAATCATTATATTTTCTAGATATGAAGGCATGGTATGAAAATCATAATATTTTATGGATACGAAAACATGGATACGAAAATCTTCATATTTTTTGGTTGAAAGTGGTTCTTCTTAGATTTGGAGCAATCTGAATAGAATAGAAGAAACCACTGGAAGTAAGATCTAGATCACCTCCTTAGTTTTTATCGATCCAACGACGGTGGTAGATCCAATGAGCAGGAGAAAAACATCAATCTCTTAATGAAAGCACCAAAGTGTTTGTACCAAAATTGGGCACAACACTCTTCGGACGCATTTGAAGAGATTAAAGTGAAGAATATAAATGAAAAATGAGGTTAATCTAATAAATACACCAAAAACAGACAAATAAAAGTACAAGAACACAGAGATTTAGAGTGGTTCGGCGTTGATCCTACGTCCACAATAGAAAGTTTGTTGTTTTTATTAACGATTCTCGCTTGTTGCAACTGATTACAACAGTACACTCAAGATACAATGAAGATTTCAATAGAGTATCGGCGTAGAGGTACCAAAAATTCCATTTTTTTAGGCATATCGCTGCTATTTATAGGCGTAGGCTGAAAATATCTAGCTCGGATCTCGGAACACCCCTTCTCTCATGTAGGTTGGCCTACCAGATCAATCCGAGGTAGTTTGGGATCGATCCAAGATCGATATGTGTACCATTCGTATCGATCAAGTTGAAGTCTTTTTGGGCTGAGATCGATCATGGACATTCTTAAGATGATACATAAGCTCTTGTGAAAATTTGAGGGCATTTGGACTTGTAGATTTTGAGTAATGATCGATCCAACTTAGGATTTGCAAAAGGCTGAACATTGCATATCGATCCCTTCATATCGATGCTTGAATGCTACTTCGTATCGATGGTTAGAGGCCGCTTTGTATCGATGTTTCATGTTGTTGTCTTCATATCGATAAGTAGTAGTTGCTCTTCGCATCGATGGTGGGAGATTGATACGAGATGGATGGTAGGTGATCGATATGAAATGGACATTTGTTGATGGATGATGGATACGAAGGGAAGATGTTTGATGGATCGAAGAGGAGTGGTCATTGATGGATATGAAGTGACATCACCTTCATATATTTTTGATAGATCCATATCTTAAGCATAAGAACTGGATTAACATAAAATTTGGAACGTTGGCTTTCATAGCTTTGCATGTCTTATCATGTTAATTGTAGCATGATCCGGACTTGGACCAAATTTGCCCGTATCCATAGTGAACTTGTATACAACCGATGTTTGAGACGGATTGTCCTTGGTTTCTAGTCAAGTCTTTGGTTTGCCAAAAGGTAGTATAATATTAAAGTCCTTCGAGGAAGTCAGAATAACCGCTCCTCCATCAGACTCTGATCAGGCTATAAGGCCTAGTGGCATTTGTTAATTACAAATTTTCTTCACACATAATTTCTTCAGTTTGAATTATACGAGAATTAATCACATATTAATACAAAATTCTACTGTCATTACAAGGATAAAACAAAATCAGACCATGGCATTCAACTTACTCTTGGTGTCACAACAAATCTCTAGCAATTTGAGAAAGACAATTCGAATGCCTAATACAAGGTGGCTATCAATATTAGAGCCAATACAGTACAAAAATCTGCTCTCAGGAAACGTTGAACTACAATCTGTCTTCCACTAATTTCAGACATGAAGAACTTATAAATAGACCACTCTACTGCAGAGCAACACTTGCCAACATATGGAAATTTATATGAAGGAAAAAGCAATGTCCCCCAAAAAACTCGCAAAACATATTTTCAAAGAAAAACTATTTTCAAATACCTCGTAGCCTGGGGAAAATAAGAATTTTTTTTCCAAGAATTAATTTAAGAAATCTCCTAAAGATACTATATAGCATTAGTAAATGCACACAAAGGGTTTCCAGCTAAATAATCTCAATATTTCAAAGTTTTCTGAAAGTAGTGGTGAGTAGAAGCATGTCTATACTTTCCAAAGAAAAAGTTTTAAAGATATCAAATTTTATTGACAAAAACATAGATTAGAGAACCCTATTCTTGATTAAAAGATTTCTGGTGCATGAATCATGACCTTATATTCTCATATTTGAGATCTATGTCTCTACTACGAGCATAATTTGAAAGCTCCAATGAAGGGCAGCATTAAAAAAAGATTCTCAGATCTCTAAGCACTTCCCAAAAAATAGTCCCTTGATATATTAGAAGGGACTATTTAAAAAAAATATTTATCTCAAAGAAGAAACCAGTATTCAAAAAAGATTTTCAATTGGACAAAAATGATTTTCATACACAAAGTTTTAGCCTACGGCCAATCCGTAGCACCACCTAGGGGGAGGGATAAAACCCTAACCTCCACGTCACTTCTTAGGGAGGGTCAGGTAAAGAACCCATCTTCAATCATCTATAGGAAGGTTAGTTTAGCATGCAAAATATCCCGTTAAGAAAAGGGAAGCCCAAAGAGAGGCTCGTCAGAAAATGAACTAAGATGTTCATGCCCAAAGAGAGGCTCATTAGAGAATGGACTGAAGCGTCAAAGGCCGAAGCGGACTCAAACAAAAGAATAAAAACAAAAGTCTCTACAACTCAAGGCAAAAGCCAAAACCCAAAATCCAAGAGAATAAAGGGTTAAAGAAAGAAGTCTGTCTATCAACCAAGTCAACGTTGGAACCCTAAAGAGGGATACGTACAGAAGCAACATGACAAAGATGTTCAACACTATAATCGAAAATGGACAGAGAGTCCCAAAATAATATCCAAAAGAGGGCAAATCTTAAAGCATCTATTGTTTAAAAACGATTAAGAAAACCATATCCCAAAAGAAGGCACAAGATTGGAAAATGCAAAAGAGAACCCATAATATGGTAGTAAAGTAAAAATCTCTATCAAGGCCAAAAGAGTGGAATAAGCAACAAGTTACCACTAATAATAGTTGATACTATACTCCAAGAATAGATTGATTAGACCATGATTGAGTCACCAAAAATAGGGTGATCCCTTAGAACAAAAGAAACTTTAAAAGTACATGAGAAGCCTATATTCCAATTAATTACAAGGCTTTGCAGATGCAACCCAGCTCCAGTATATCAAAAACTCTACTAATCCATAAGTCTAGGAGTTTGTTGGTTGGACTTACTAAATTTATTTGTAGCCAGGCAGATATCTAATTTTGATATTGAATGAATTTTTAACAATCTATTTGTCCGTTTAGATGCTGATAAGATTTGTGTTAGGTTCCTTATTTTATAAACTTTCAATTCCTTTTCGTGAAGTTTTCATTTATGAAGATTTATCGATTTCATTGACTTCATGCTAATTTATTAATTTCATTGAAAAATTTCTATAATTGCTTCGTATTTAATTCTTGGTTTCAAGATTTCCCAATTCTTTCGTCAACTTTCGAGATGATTTATAACTTTTACATACATGAATTTTCATGATAATTTCCCAACAATCGGTTGTTTTATGAGTTCTTAATTTATTAACTTCTTTGTGGAGTTTCCATGATAATCAACGGATTTTACATTGATTTTTGTGATGATTTACTAATTTTTTATTTATGATATCATTATTAAATTATTGTGATGATTTCTTACGGAATTATTGGTTTAATGAATTTTCAGTTTTCTAATTAACTTCTATGATAATACATGAATCTTACATGTTATGATTCCCCATTCAATTTTCATGACGATTTCCTATTGATTGTTTGTTTCATGAAATCATGGTTTCTTGGTTCCCTTTATTGAGTTTTTATGATGATTTTTGGATTGCCATTGATTTCATGATTTTGAATAAGAATGACGGGTTTTAAACCACTCGGAGATTCTTGGATTCCTAAATTCCCTTCTTATAACAAGTTCCTCGATTTAATGAAATCTAAATTTCCTTGCTAATTTTCATGGTGATTTATTAATTTCACATTCCTAATTTGTTATTTAGATTTTCGATAGTCTTTTGCTAAGCTTTCGACTTGATGAATTCTGAGTTACTTGCTTATTTTCATGATAATTTGCGAATTTTTGATTTCCTTATTGAGTGATTTTTGATTTCTTTATTGAGGATTTGATAATCCATTATGAGATTTTTTTTACATGGTGAATTCCAAATTTCTGTGCGAATCTTTATGATGATTATTGAATTTTGTATCCCTAATTTTCTCAATGGATCTATGATGATCTCTTAGTGGATTTCAGATATAATGAATTTTGGATTTCCTTGCTTGTTTTTATAATTATTCATAACTCTGTGTTCCTCATTTCTTTTATGTAATTTTAATGGTCCTCAGTCGGTTTTCCAATTTGATGAACCATACCCTTCCTTATGAACCTTGATAAAGGTTTATGATTCTCCATATTCTTGATTGCCTTATTGGATCTTTAGATACTTGATTTTGTGAGTCCTGAATTTCTTTATTCATTTTCATGGAGATTTGTGAATTTTGCATTTTTGATTTTCGAGTTGAAGTTGTTAATGAATGCTTATTGAATTTTTGAATTAACGAGTTCTCACATTTTCTTGAGGGTTTAAATAATGGTTTATATATTGCATATGCATGATTTCCTCTTTCGATTTTAGACGATCTCTTGTTAAATTCAAGATTTTATGGATTTTAAACCTCCTTGTGAATTTTGTTGGCAATTCATGAATTTCATATTTTTGATTGAGGCTTCCATTGGATTCCTAAATTTGGAGAATTTTATATTTTATATTGAATTTTATCGTGATTTGTGAATTTTCCACTAAATCCAAAATTCCGATTCAATGTAAGATATTCATATCAAAATAAAATTGGTATTAAATTACTACTTTTTCATAAGAGAAAATTATGGACCAATAATGTCAAGAGACATTTGACTCAAGGAAGGAATGCCTAGAGAATGTAGCTACCTTTCTTCTCAGCTTCATTTAATTGAATCGTTGTCTTCAAATCAGGTGATATTATTCCACATTCCTAATCATATATATCTTAGAATATTTTATCTAAAAATATTAACAAACCACAACTTGAACATTAATACTATAAATTTAAGACTACTTTTTATGATCTCCTAACAAGGTTACAATCTTAATAGAGGTCATTGTCAGTCTCGTATGAAATAAAGAGAGTTCGTTGGAGTTTTTATTCAAAAGAACAAAAGCTTCTTTCATACTACGGGCGCAAATGTTAACCGTAAAATATTCTTAGGAGCAAAGTATGAAAGAAGGAACTTAAGATATTGATAAAGTGCAAAAGGCAACAAGATGGTCAAGAGGAATATAGCTTCCAAGGAGGATGTAGCAACGTCAGTAATACCTTATGACAGGGTCAAAAGGACGTTTTAACCGTATCAACAGTATCAACAAGAGAGATTTCGTCAAGGTAGCAAGCAACTCTTCGAAGGCGGTAGTTAACACGACAACAATGTCCAAAAAGGCACCTCTAGAAGGCAATGGACAAAAGCATTCTACACTTACCACCAAACCATTCGAAGCATATCGGTTTCACCTTCATTCACTATCGCCAGAGAAGTGTTCAACCAAATTCAACCCTTTCGAAAGCATATATAACCTTTGGACATGGTAATAACTACTCTCACCAAAGAAAGAAGAACTACATGACCATTACATAAAGACATAAGGTTTTGAATTAGATGGGTAGAAGCCTTCAAAAAAGTCCGCATATAATAGATTCTTTTAGAGTTTTTGACCCAGTCTAGAAAGAAGGTGCGATTCGACAATGACAAAGGCTAGGGCCCAGCATAACATGTTCAGTACATCAGCATTCAAGCAAAGAAGTGCAATAACAGACCCTTCAACAAGGTTAATAGGCTACCAAACAACTCCATTCGACAAAGTCGAGGAAAAAAAGTAAAAATGAGGGGCCCAACATCAAACAACAATAGAAGGATGACTAAATAAGTTTCGTATAGGTCGAAAGTTGTGACTTAGAGGACAATCTCGAAAGCAAAAGGGTAGACCTTTTGACATGTCGATAGCTTGGGGTTGAAAGTTCCAAACCCACGCCTATAAATATGACCATATAGGTCAGTTAATAGTGATCAGATTTTTCTACTTCTCACTTGTATCTTTCTTATGCTTGTGAAACCTAATTCTCAAATTAAGTTTGGGATTCGATTAATGTGTGCAATTGAGTTCAATAAAAAAAGATTATAATAACAGCATTTATAAAACAGCTAAGATTTTACTAGTTTTCATAAATATATCTATCAACAGTTATGTAGATCGAGAGATCCCCCTTCTACCGTGTCAATCCTTCAGTTCTACTATTTTTTTAGAATACTTATCTCAAATCCATTAGATCACTAGGTTACCTCTTTCGACAGAGTCGAAACCATACCAACTCCACTATCCCTAAAAGCTAAGAAGATTCTAACCCATACTCCTTGATTTGTGTTGAAATGTTGTGTCGACCAGGTCCTCAAACAACTTATTTGAAAAGATCTATTAGAAGCAAGTACCCCTTTCGACTATTTCGAAAGGTTCCATAGACAATTCATCCGAAAAGCTCAAGCAAACTTCACCATTTCGAAGGGAGATTTCGAAAGCACCATTCGTACATCAACTGCAGATTTAGGATGTTGGCAATTTTTCTTATTAACAGTAGGGAACATAACTTACATTGAATCTGAAAGGAAAAGCAACAAGAAAGTTCTGAACTTTTCATCCTAAAGAATAAAAGCTTCTTTCATATAGGGGGAGGGGGTGGGGAAAAATGTTAGCCACAAAATCCACTGAAGTAACAAATGCATGAAAGAAGATAAGAAGAGTACCAGCTTCTACTAAGGTAGGTTTCGAAAAGGTTCATGAATGAAGGTTCCGAAGGCATTTGGAAAGCATCCGAAGGAGTCGAAAGCAACAGGCATCCTCATAGATGATAAATCATGCACAAGCTTTCAAAAAAGATAAAAGCGGGTAGCAAGGCTAACCATCCGCCTCTTTAAGACCTTCCAACACAGATGTACAGCTTCAACACTCCCTTTTCAAAGGAAATGAATGACAATCTCCCATATAAGTGCCGAACCTTTTTGCACTGAAGATTTCGCCATTATACGACCCTTTCGAATGCATACATAAGCCTTTAGAAATGGAAAAGGCCAATGATATTAGGGGAAAGTTTTGCCTCAATACTCAAGCATGCATTAAAAAGCTACTCAATATCATCGAAGCCATTAGTACTTCAAAATCTTCGAAACCCATATGGAAAACCTATCGACGGTGTCGGAAGCCCCTATCTAACTTCCAATAACAACAAGGCAACATGGATGAAAAAGTGCATTTTGAGACCGTTTGACAACGTCGAAAGGTTTTCTACAGGAAGCAGCAAGAAAAGATCTTCATTACTTCACAAAGGAAAAAAGTTTTGTGAAGGATCCTTTTGAGTTAGTCGGAAGGTCTGGAGGAAGATAAAGGAAGCACAAGGTTAAATCAAAGAACTCAGATAAGATGCCTTTTGACAGTGTTGAAGGCAAACTTGGCCTACTGACCAAGATGAAAAGGATAAAGCAACATATAGAAAGGGGTCCTTTCGACCGTGTATGGCATAGGCACGAAAGGAGGCCGACCTGCATCTATAGTTAAGACGTAAGGGGTCCAGTTTTGGATATCGAATTTTGGAATCTCAAACTGATTTCTTCTACTCCAATTTCTTAGTTGCAATTAAATCTACTAGAAACCCTAAATCAAGTTGAGGGGGAAAAGTTCTCTTAATTGTAAATCATTTTGTGTTATTAATAAAGGAGAAGCGGCTAGTACATTAAGAATTTTGACAATGAGGAAGATCATTCAGATCATTAGTTGACTAATGACCAATTCCATATGATTCTAACCTATACTCTTAACTTCTTTTTGTTTATGCAATGCATAGGATCGACTTGGGTACATATAGTCAACCCATCATTATCGAAACCAACATCAGACAATAAAAATAGTAATGATGATGAGGTTTCGACATTGATGAGTCCATGATACCGGGGTGTATTTAGGTCGATCTTATACAAGGAAAACAACGTGAAGCTTAGGCATTTACAAGCTGGACCTGTTTTGAAAGAGTGGAACTCCACTCCACTTGGTCGAAGAGGGGTTTCGAAGGGGTCTCAGTTTATAATTGGCTAACGATTGATCAAAGAGGAACTCATTTGAAAGGGTATTATCCCCAGCTACATTTGCAACCCCTTTGAAGGGGTTCCACAGCAAAAGATGCAAAACCGTGGGGTCGAAAGAAGCCATGCCATATTAGTGAAATATGCATCCCTTTGACATGATCGAGAGGGCCGTAATAAACCTTGATCGAATGGAATGAAAAGTCAAGATGGCTACCTACTTTCGACACACTCAAAAGAAAGGTTTCAAGCAGGATGCTACTTCCTTAGCCTGCATCCTTAAGCTAACTCCTAGAAGCTTTTCGACTACATCAAACTGGTCAAAAGGTAGAGTTAACACCTAAAACCCTTTCGATTAAGCCAATCTGGACGAAAAGTAGAGCAATTTCCTTAAACCTGTTCGACTAAGTAAACTTGTTAGAAAGGATGGGATGGTTTCGAAAGAAGTGATATTTTCAACAGCTTGGTTTCATTTAAGCTCAATTACCTTTCACATAGCATTGGGGATGTTGACAAGTATACTTGTTAACATGAGATATCGGGATATAAGTCTGGGAAACGTGCTCATTTACTTCCGGTTCTTCAACATTAAAAGAAGTAGGCTCTTCTTCTTGAGAAGTAAAGGGGGCAATAGATTCAGGTAGGATAGCTTCATGAGGAGATGGCTCTTTTTCAAAGGCTCTGTTATTATCATCTCTATCTTTATCAAAAGCTTCAGTATGGCGTCTTCCATTACCACCTAAACCTTAGTCGCCATCATTATTGTCAACATCATTATCATTGTTATCATTGTCATCATCATCAATATTGTTTCCCTTTTCCTTAGTAGCAATGTCCTGTCGCCTTCATCCTTCGAGTCAGATTCGACCTCAAAAGAAAGAATGTCAAAAGAAAGAGCCTTGGAGGCATCGATTTCCTCCTCTTCTATAGCTCCAATCCCTTGCTTCATTTGATTAATCTTGCCAATTACTCTATCAACAAGGGCTGTGTCGAGCGAGGGGAAGCTTAGATAGAGCCATTTGTTAGTATTGTCACCATAAGCAAGCATTAGGACATCTTCGAAGGAATTCATCATGATCTCCTCGAATGTGGTGTCGAGAAACCATGATATTCGCTGATAGCATCTAAAATTGTAGTGACTGCAAGTTTCAGTAAAGCCTTCTTTCTCCTTAACTTCTCTTTCAAAGATGCATTTTCCTTGGTTGTCCGAACTTTCTCCTCGTCGAGTTCTTTGACAGTTAGTTGTATTGCAAAGTTCTCATTGGTGAGGAGTTGATGAGCCTTTCTTTCCTCTAAAATAGCAGATTCTGACTGGGCGAGAGAAGTTCTCAATCGCTCCAGTTAAAAGGTTGCTTCATCTTTCGCTGTAGAAAAGTAAGACACTTGATTCTTTAGAGCAGAAATTTCCTTCCAAAACTTGGAAGACTCAACTGAAGATTTAGACGCCTGCTCGTGTAAAGTTAACCTACTCTTAGAAATATGAAAGAAGAAATGTAGCACCAATTAGAAAATTAGAGGAGAACAATAATGATAAAGTCAAAGTAAAGAGAAACTTACCAAGAATTGTTGCTCTATCAAAGAACCTTAATGACCTGCACTATCAGAAACAGTGGAAGGCGGGTGGATGGAGGAAAAGGACTCGAAATTTAAGATAGACTGGGAAATCTCATCAAAATTGATGGTAGAAGAAGAAGAAGATGATGGCTTCAGAGGAATGCGCTTTTGAGTAGGGGTCACCTTGAAAGCTTGTTGCATCTGTTCGAGAGCAACAGGATAGCTCGAGACTGTGATACATTAAAGAGGATCGACTACGGATGGAGTCTACTTGGATTTATCCCGGTGCACTTCAACAGTCGAGCTCTCCAATGCTTTGTCAAGAGATAGCAACTCCTCCTCTTCTGAATCAGGAACATCAAACACCTTAGCTATTTTCAAAGGTGGTTCCACTTCAGATGATGGCGCCAACTTTCTCTTGATTTCTATCCTCGTCTTGGCAAGAGATTAAGTGATGGATGGCACATGAGATGTAGTAGGAGGAGGAGCTAGACCACTAACAAGCTTTTAAACTTGAGGAGAAACTGGAAAGAATTCAAGATGATTATAAATTAGCATAATAATTTGGAAAAACAATAGAGCAATTCATACAAGTTTAGTGCTTATCATGTAGCAAAGTGGTCAACAAAAATAGGTGACATGGTAGAGAAATTTTATGGATCTCTCAAAGAAAAGAAGCATTTTCTTTGGGAGGTATGTCGAAAAGAAGGAGGTTTATCGAGGATCCTTTGGCATGCCAGCAGTAGAGAGTGCTTTTTTTAAATTTGTTGGAGTTAACAGTGTCAATCTACTCCCAATCTAGCTTGAGGCCACAATCAGAGACTTTACTGTTCTCCTATCTTCCTCATTTAACTCTTTAACAAGGGCACCTGACAAAAACAAAGATTAGACAAGAAAAATCATTGAATAGAAGGAAAATAAAGAAAATATGGACTTACGGGTCCAATTGAGATTTAAGAAGCATTATAACGAAGAAGACATGGTTTTCCTAGTCTCTAAACTTGTTAACCCCTTTTGGTTTTAGCTTCTTCTTGTGGTTTACTACTAATATTTGACTACTGAGATTGTTGAATTTGACTATCAGACTAAGTGGTTCAAAACTTCAGCGTTTAAAGAAGGGAGTCTAGATTCTAATTCCTTTAAATCTAGAGCCAGAAGGCAGGTGTACATGCTCGGGGATAGCTGGATTGGAGCGATCCTGAGATAAGAATTGGACAAGAATTCTAGGAAAGAGAGAAATACTCAGTGCCATATATGGATGGCAGTATAAGCAAAGAACGCTCGGGAGGGATGTTGATGGTATATGTTTCCCTAGGTGGAATGGCTTCCACACTAGTAATTCCATAGTTATTATAGATGGCATCTACTTCGTCTTGTGAATATACAAGAGAATGCTTGAAAATGGCATCGATTTTCTTTAGAGAGCTCATGGTTCTGCCAGGTGAAAAGTGTTTACTTAAAATTTATAGTTTATTAGAACTTAAAATTCTTGTAAGAGAATTGAATGTAACGACCTGTAATTTAATTATTATATTTTTACATAATTAATTAATGGAGTTTTAAATAATAACTAATAATGGTGTAGTTATCTTGGGAATTTGGTATACAAAAATAATTTGTTCGAAGAAAAATCGAAAATTTGACAGAAAATCGGTTAATGGAAAACATTTTGTACACAAGAGTATATGTATACACGCACACATGTAGAATAACATAAGAAATGGTTAGAGTTCAAATGGGCTTAAAATAATTTACTTAAGGAAAAAGTTGAGTTTCAGTTTTCTTTCTATTTTTTTTAAAAAATGGAGAAAAATGTAAAAGGTAACTTCAAATTACGAAAAGTGATGATGTGATGGAATGAAGTAGGAGGATGGCCTGTGTTGAATGGGCAAAGAGAGGAAGTGATGTGACACAACAATGTGCGGGGTAAGGACCAAAGGGCAAAAAGGTAATTTACTTATTCCATTTTATATAAAAATGATATTATATTTTTTATCAATTCTCATTTTCATTTCATTCACTCATTTTAAAACTCTCTTCTTTTTCCCAAGCTTCCATTTTAAATTCCAAGCCTAATTTTAAATTTTCGAGTTAAAGATCCTTTCATTTAAATATTTAATCCTTAAAAACTTATTTAAAACCCTTCCTTTTCCTTCCTACACCTTCTCTTTTCCAAAACAAGCCAAACCTTCCTTTCTAAGCCCTAGGCCGAGCCCGCCTACCCAAGGCTGATTCAAAGTTTCACCTTCTAAGGTCCAAAAGTCAAAGTTATTAAAAAGAAAGTAGAATCAGGTTTGGAGCTAGGTTGTAATAGCTTTGAGTTATTGTCATGTGGATTTTGGCGAGTAAAGCTCATCCTTCTAACAAAAGTTTTAAGCTTTATTTTGGTGATAATAATTGTTGCTTATTGTTTACTTTGGAATGCAATGTCTGATTTGTGTTTATACATGTATATGACTGTATGTGATGTTTGATTATGGACTTAAAATATAGTTAAAAGGTTAAGTGATGTTGAAAGTGATGATCTTTACATTGTGAATGGATGTTATTGCATTTGTATAAATGTATAAGCTTATGTTATGGATGTTGTATGCTAAAATAAAAGTCAGCAATTGAATTTGTGTAACAACCTTACTTTTCGACCCTCGAATGTTGATACTAATACATCCATGATATTCATGCGCCGAGCACCCAAGTGTCCAAAAGACAAAAGGTTAGGGTAGAAAACGAATAGAAAAAAAGAACATACTATCAAAATATCATAATGGAACGGTAATATATAATATCAAAGGAATAGTACAATGGGTTACCTTAATTACAAAAATATCAAAGTTACTAATACCAATGTACTATCAGCAGCCTAGATTGTTATAGCAGTTTGTCCTTACAATGCTGATTTATTCAGTGTAGAAATGTAATAGAAATAAGAATACTATGAAAGATAGTCATCGAACTCTTCTTCATAAACTCTAAGCTTCCAAAGCTAAATCTAGAAACATATACGGTGCTGACTCGAGCATTATAGAAAAATAACACCTGGATTAGTCTAGCAAACAACACGAGAAACTCATGAAATATGAGATAAGTAACAGTAACCATAGAGAACGTACAGATTACCATGACGAATTTTCCCTCAAATGAAACCAAACATTCATCAAGTTTTATATACTAATAAGATAGATAATGTCCATAGTATAGCACATAAATCATATCGTTTAATTGCTATGTGAACACCAAAATAATAATAGGTATACAGTTAAGACCGCTAAAATGCATTTGTATAATGGATTTTCCACGAAGATCTCCTTTGTTCAAAACAAATTCGAACACCAAGACAATGATCAGAAACTACATTCCCGGCAACGTATGTCTCTAAGGTAAACTTAGTTGGACCACCCGTGGTGTGTGAGTCGAACCATATCAACACTTAGTACCGACTTATCGTTAAGCACTCTAGACATGGAGTTGATATACATTTGAGGTTCGCTAAACCACCATGGTCATGTCCCTTCTCTGTTTTCTACCATTTTCCCTACGCCGAAGCTACGTATAGCATCTCTGACATGAGTCTTCATCACCCGTACAGAACACGAATTCCCAAACGGATTCCCTTATCTCGAATAGATCACAGATCACTATATGCAATTGATCATCTTGAACAGATCTCGAACCTCCATATAAGTTCCTCTCATAAGTCCTCCGACAAATGCTAACAATGACCTCTTTCTTGGAATACTCCACAAGATAGATAGTCCCACACGATAACATCATTTAAAATATTAACGCTGACCTATTCCTTGGACTTAACATTAGGTTTGATAGTTCAACTCTAGAACATTCAACGTCTTAACCACTTCCAAAATATAGAACACATTTATGGTTTTGAAGTGGTTTCGAGTTGAGTCATATCATGTAAGTACACTCTTCCCACTTACCGGACTCTCAGAATCCAATCGATGAATTTTTGGTTAACTTAATTCTATTTCTTTCTAAAGTAAGCGAAATTTAGAAACATATCGTACCAATACTCTTCCCCGAGGGTTCTTATTGGTATAAAATTTCCAAGCTTTTGGATAACTTTGTAAGTTGATATTTGTTCAAGTTTGATAATAGACTAATCAACTATCTATCAAAGCAATTACTTGAACAAATCAAGTTTTGTATGCTTAACTTGTTTCCGACATTCAAACTCAACTTTTCCTTCACCAAGATTGAAGATTGATTAGTTTGAGCACGGGTTGCATCAAGCCTAGCATAGACATTTCATTCTTGAATATCACAAATAGATAAGTCTACCTCGTCGGCTAATAATTTTATGTATAGTATTAGTGATATCCATAAACAATAAGAAATTAATTCGATTAACACGTTTCTCACATTTTCTGACTTATTATTCCCCGATCAA
Organism: Allium cepa; assembly: GCA_030765085.1. NCBI lineage: Eukaryota > Viridiplantae > Streptophyta > Magnoliopsida > Asparagales > Amaryllidaceae > Allium > Allium cepa. The sequence continues at coordinate 705,524,926 of CM060938.1, forward strand.
GGGGGAAGCTTGGTAGGTTAGTGTTGGGTTAGTTTTTTGGCAAGCAAAGGAAGAAGAAGCCCAAGGCAAGTAAATGGAGCAAGAGCTAGAGCTACCCAGGCTGGACGTTTGGTTCAGGAAAAATGCCGAACGAATCATTTAGACCGGCATGCCAAACTAGATATTTGGTCCGTTACCCTATAGTATACCGCACTAAGTATCTGGACCGGCATCCTCAGAAGTATCGTACGAATTGTTTGGGCCATCATTCTCTAGTATATAAGATCAAACATGTGATCCGGAACGACCAACCATTTGCCGAACCAAACGTTTGGTTCGGCACAACAGGCACACCGAACCAGATGTTTGGACTGACAAAGAGGATCCTCCACTGATGAAGGTTTCTAAATCAAAGGAAGGTAATGGTTGCCGAATCAAAGGAAGATGAAGATCACCGAACCAAAGGAAGATGAAGATCACCGAACCAAAGGAAGATTGAGATCATTGAACAAAAGGAAGATGAAGATTGCCAAACCAAGCTTACCGAGCCAGCAGTCCCAGGCACTAATACCGAACCAGACCTAGGCAGCTATAATCTCTCCTCCACACCTTACAATCTCATTCTATAAATACCGGAGCTTCTATACAACAATGTGGAGGGAGGTTCGGGAAGAAAGGGATAAACTCTACTGAGATGTATCCCCCTAGTTATTCTAATATCTCTAATCAATCCAGGCAATCTTGTACTTGTAACCAAATCTAAGAAAGGATAATAAGATGGAAAGTGGATGTAGGCACATTCTGTCTGAACCACTATAAAAACCCATTGTCGCTTGTTCTTTACTTACCTGCTTTTCTGAATCTCGAATTTGCTTATTACTTTTGTATCCGCTAAGGATCATTTCATTATAATATGAAATCTCTAAAGAGTCGCCAGATAAATACAATCCAACAAGGATAAACTAAAAATCAGATTAACATGTGTTTGCCGAATTTTTGAGCAAACATTTTTGGTGCTTTCACTGAGAGGGAGCATAGAAAGCCAAATACTCCTACCCATTATTCTTCCAACCTTAGCGCATCATTAGAATATGGCTCCCTCTAAACGAAATGCTGGCAAGGGCGAGAATGCAGCAACTGTAAATATGCTCAACCCTATCCAAGAAGATCAAGAAAAACCCAACTACTCACTCGTTACCTCTTGGCTCCGTTGTTACTCAAGAAGACTTAGAAAGGGTTGTGAATGAGATGACCGACTGCTTCGCTGCCTAACAAGATGTTTTAGTGGACCAACTCATGACACGCTTAAGGGGCACGAAGGAATCCACTCACAATATTAGACCCTAGGTTGAATCCTAGTCTAGAGAATCACGTAGAAGGAATAGATATTCTGCCAATGATGAGTTCACTTAGGAAGATCCAGGGGCTAAAAGCCTAGCCAGGACGCAAGTCGAAGCGGGTTCAGGGAGGTCATCAAGAGCTGGGCCTATCAACGAGCCTCGGATATGGAACATTTGTGGTTGATCCTATCATGCTTCAAACCAATCATCCTCAGTTTAGCCTCAATCAAGGTGATGTGCACGTAAATGTGCACATTTTTATCGCCATATTTAATCTATTTAAATTAAATAAATGATCATATTGGGTATTTTAACTTGTTTTAACCAAAATTCACATTAATTCCAAATTGTCACATATTCATCTTCATATAGGGACAAAATTGTCTTTTTTGTGCATTTATTAATTTGTGAAAATTTAATGGAAAATTTCTACGTATTTTGTAGGAATTAAAATTCAAACACAAGTGGCTTCATGAAAATATATGTATGCACAAGGGTGAATGGAACAAATGGAGATGGAAATAATTCAAAGGCATGATAATGGAGGACCCCACCTACCCACCTTTCTTCATGTACAAATTAGAAGCTAATCCACATGCTTATGGCTATTAAATCTTCATGCATACTTAATGGATGATTAGTGGAAGTTAATAGTTACTTGGTGACCACACTTCCTCCAAGGGCATTTTGGGTACTCCCCAAAAATATGCATTAGGGTTTGTAACTTGTATAAATACCCCTTATGTTTCATGTAGTCATCTTCCTCTTAGTTAGTTAGTTTTAGTTTAAAAAATAAATCAAAGCTCTCTTTCTTTCCATGGCTACTTAGCCATTTCTTCTCTTATGTAATTCTTTTTTTTATGCAATGTTAATTATTGTTTCTTTTTAATTACATGTTCATTTACTTTATGCAAGTAGTGTAGATTTTCCTTTATGCAATTAGAATAGTTATCCATTTCACTTTGCTCTCTTTTCCTTTTCTTTTTCTCTTCTTGTTTAATGTTGTTTTCTACATTTGTTCATATGATAACAAATATGAAAGCTTAATCCCTTCAATTTAGGGGTAATGAAGCTCTCTAGTATGTAGATCCAACATTTTGATATTTTGTACTCTCTTTTTGTGCTTTAATGTGAATGTATGAAGTGGTTAACTTGTTGTTTAGCTTTGAATTTGATAGTCTATGTTGTTCATAACAAATATGCTATGCTTAAACAAACATAACACAAATTGCCTCTTCATCTAAATATGATTATGGCAAAGAAGTGAATGTTGAAATTGAAATTTGATAGCCTATATTTCTAAACAATAGTTAATAGGCTATGCTTAAAATAGATTTTTATTTCAACTTGTTGTCATATTTCATGAGAGTTAAATGTGTATTAGTGGTTGTGTTATAGTTTGATGGTTTATATTGGGCTAATTAATAGCACAAATATACCATACTTATGATAAGCACATCAACTAATTACACTAATGACAAGAAAAGAGAGATCATAACTTCATTTTGTTGATTTATGTGATCTAGAGAGTGGATTTATCTCTAAATTGTTCTCTTAACTCTCATATTTTTATCATTTTCTTTTGCTAGTTTTTGTTAGTTTCTTACATTTTTAGCTAATCACACTTTCAAGTTTGGTTAATTTGATTGAATAGAATTTTAAAATCATCAATTCCCTGCGGATCGACCCGTATTCGCCGCGTGCTACATTCGTACACCGTGCGCTTGCGGTATAAATTTTATTTCAAAATTCGTTCGACGGTTTTCTAAACCGATAGAATTTCCGTTGACGAACAAGTTTTTGGCGCCGTTGCCGGGGAATTGTTTTGATTTTAAATTTTTATTCTTCGAATTATTTTTGTTTAATTTTTGTGTGTTTGTTTTGTGTGTCAATTTTCTTTGGAAAAAAAAACTGTGTGTTTGTTTGTTTTTTGTGTTCATTTGTGTGCTTGTTTTTCTTTTGTTTCCATTTGCATTTGGTGACATACACACACACATCACAATTTCAAAACAAAAACAAAAACATTTTATTTCTTCTTCATTTACAAATTTCAGTTTGTTTACAATTTTTTTTCCTCTCTGCCTCACTATTCACTGTGCACAAAGAACCTGCACATACCCCTTTACACAAAACTGTGCCACAACACAGTGCATCAACCATCAACACTGTCATCACAGATAACACCAATTTCCACTCCAGCACTGTGACAGTCATCTTCCCCACTTCATTCACCCTTCCTACTGCAATCAAAAACCCCACCTGATCACAAAATTCCTTTCTGCACCAAACACTACAGCCAATACATACTTCAAACAGCCCATACTCCACATACTTCCTACTGACACTCTACTTTCCTCTACAAACAGCCTGCAACTAGCCATTGCCACTGCTTTGTGCACTGCTGCTGTCAACATCTCCTCACCACTACCCTCCCCAGTATAGTGCTGCCACCATCATAAATACCCCGACATTAGCATCCCACAATCCACTTCAATTCGTTCAACTACAAACTCAAACAATTCAACTGCAGTTCTCTACATCACAAACTTCACCACAGTGCCTTCATCTTCTAAACATCACAAACATCACCATCCCCTTCGTTATCATCATCCAGAACCACCACCTTAAACCAGAAATCAATCGCAACAACCCAAACCCCACTTCGAAACCCACCAACCTCGACTACGACGCCACTTCAAAAGTTACTGCAACTGCCTCGTTCTTCACTGCAATAGCTTCCATCGCAACCTAATCAACTACTACCCAAATTCACGGCTTCACCACCTTAACCCGAATATCGAAACCCAAAAACAACCTGAACCAGCAATTGCGACCAATTCAAACTCTTAGCAACTGCTCCTCCCCCTTACATCACAACCCTCTACCTACTACTTGAATCGCAATCGCCTGCACTCATTCAAACGAACCCGCATCCATCGCCAATCCAAATTGACCTTCCCACCCCTGCATCCAAATCCACCAATCGCCTTTATTTCTCCACCACAATCCTCGGCATCCCTCGACATCACCAGAAATCTTCATCAATCCCCAAATCGAACGCAACTTCAATAAAGAACTGACATCGACATCAATCCTTCGCGTGTGAATTTCATTTGGTTTTCTTTCGAATTGTGAAGTGTGAATTGGGAATTTCGCGTGTGAATTTGATTCGGTTTTCTTACTTCGGAATTTTGCGTGTGAATTTTGAAATTTGCTTGATTCGGTGAAGAAAAATAACTTTTCTATATTAAACTATACATCTTTTAATTGGGCCGGGTTTGCATTTCTTGTGGGTATGGGTTTGAGTTAATTTTTTTTTATTTCTTTTGTTTGGTTTTAAATTGTTTTTGTTTAAATTGCTTTTATAATTTGGGGTGAGTTGAGTTGATTTTAAGTTTTCCTTCAATTTTTTTTTTTTTTTTTTTTTTTTTTTTTTAAGTAAAACTTCACTTTTAAGTTTCCTTTACAAAAAAAAAATTAAGCAAAAAAAAAAAAAAAAAAAAATTGTATATATCCTGTTTTTTTTTTTTTTTTCAGGCTGCCAAAGCAAAATTTCAAAAGGAGAAGAACTGCTGTCAAAATAATTGCTTCGCTTTGCTTGCCAAAATAAAATAAATTGCCTGCTTGTTATATCTATTGTTTTATTTGTCTTGCATAGTTGGTTGTTTGCATTTGCATTTACAAAAAAAATTAAAAAAAAACAAAAATTTCATTGTAGTTGCATTGTTAATACACGTTTACTTTCTGCTTTGCATTTCATCTTAGATTTTGATTAATAATAACGGTTAGACATCGATAACACTTAATTGTATATTGATAATTTGTCTTCTTTAAACAATTTAATTTCTTGGTGTCTAGGCTACGGCAGTGTAATAACCATTTATAAATATTACGGTGATTCGTAAATATTATAGTGGTTGTTCCTCTGAAGGTACTTAAACCTTCGGCTGCATTGCTACGGTGATTCGTGGTGCACCGATAAATCCTGTCCGTTACCTGGCTGAGAACTATCTTGTTTATCTAAGACAATGTGTGATTATACAATTTTGGGTTAACTTAGAATAAATCATCTGTAATTAACCACTGCATTCATTTAGTTGCATTAGTTCATACATATCTAAAAACAAAAAACAAAAAAAATATTCAAAATCCAAAACTAAAAAAAATTGTAAATATTCCTTTTCCTTTGAAATTTTCAAATCCTTTTTCTTTGGAATTTCAAAAATCCAAAAAAATTTAGAAAAACCAAAATCCAAAAAATATATATATAAAACCTTTTCAAAAACAAAGAAAAAAAATTGAAAAAAAAAAACGAAAATCAATTTTCCATTTTGAAAAATAAATTCCACTTGTAAATATTTTTCTTTATAAAAAAAAAAACAAAAAAAAAATTCTTGAAAATGTCCGAGTTTCCTCCCTCTTACTCACTTGAATTTAGTTGTGAAAATCAATATAATCCATATGAGTTCACTCCAAATTCGTGTGGATATTTTAACTACAACTATTCTTTAAACGATTTGAATTTTGAACCACAAAATTTTCAGAACGATGACCAACCTTCAAATCTTGAAAATAGTATTTCATCTTTACTTGAAATCGCTACACAACAAAATCAAGAGATAAATGAGTGGTGCAATTCATATTTGTGCTATAACTCGAATCAAGGTTTTCAAAATAATCGAAATTTGAATTCACTTCAAAATTCAAATGATTTCGAGTGTAACCCATGCCAATTCAATTTAGAGTTTCATGATGAATTTCAAAATCAAGACGAAAATATAAACCAATTTTCAAATAATTTTGGCAATGGGAATAGTTTCAATAATGATACGATCGAAAACTTTGGTTATCAACAAATTCAAAATGAAAATTTTCAAATTAATAATCATGAATTTGATTTCGTTGACCAAATGGAAAAAGATAACGGGGATTTATTACTTGAAAAATACAAAAAAATTCGTGAAAATCATAATCAAATCCCAACTTCGGAAGAATCAAATCAACCGTTTATTGAAATTAACGATTCTTGTCCTCAACAAGTCCAAATCGAAAGTTTTCAAGTTAATAATCACAAATTTGACTTTGTTGAACAAATGAATGAAATGTACAACGATCACATGGATTTGGTGTTCGAAACATATTTGAATCAACGTGATAAACATACTCAAATTCCAACATGTGACAAGTCAAGTGATAATCCACCTTTTACCCAAATCGATGATTTTCAAATAACAACTTTCGAAATTGAAAACGAAAATCTTAACGAAGTTGTTGAAAACATGGTAATTGAGTTGGATTTCAATTCTTTTGAGGGTACGGAACCAAATTTAAAATTCGATCTTCCTTTTCTCGGTTTCGAAAATTTGAATACAACAACTTTGGATTTTGAACTTGAGATATGTAATAAAGTTGTTGATAATCCAACAAAGGAAGACGAATTTAATGAACACGAATTTTTTGGACTTTTGGATGACGAGTTGTTAAATTCCGACGGGGAAGATGAAAATCACCATCTTGATTTTGAAATCAATAACTCTGAAAGTGTTTTCAATAATAAACTTGAATTTCAATTTGGTGAAAATAAATGTGAATTTCAACCAATTGTTTTATCAACCACAAAAATCATTGAAAACAAAACAACTCGTTCAATTTTTAATAAAACAAAATTTGTTTTTCCAAATCGACATTCAACTTCGAAATCTTTTACGATTTGGTTTTTCGTGCTTAAACTGTGTCTCACACATTTGACGAGACAAATGAATCGGTCTTTAGAAGACCGTTTCATTTACTTTTTGACCGTATACTTTCTCATCTCTTGTAAATAATAATCTTTCATGTAAATATAGGATTTTCATTTTATTTTTCTCCTTCCACTTGGGTTGACTGTGGGGACACAGTCAAAATCAAGTGTGGGGGAAGACTCATCTTCTTCTTGATTTTTTTTTTAGGATTAATTTTACATTTTTCTTCCAAAAACTCAAAAAAAAAAAAATCAAAAACAAAAGATGATTTTTTTTTTCTTTTTTTTAGCATTTTGATTTATTTTTAAAAGAAACACTATAAGATAAATATATGGTTTTGGTTTATTAAATTGAAATTTTTGGAAATTTATTTGTCTAAACAAAAATAAAAATGAAATTTGATTACAAATAATAATGGTTTAACTAGTATATAGGAAGATTCATACGTGTTAATTATGAAGTATATCCTAATTGAAAATCTTTGTTTTAAAAAGTGGTAGATTTAAAGTAAAGGATATAACATTTTTTTTGTCTTCTAAGTTAAAGGGTGCTAAGATGATTTTGCAAGACTCTTTCTCTCTTTTAAAAAAAAAATTAAAAAAATAATAACATCCAAGTATTCACTCTCATTTAAAAGTCCTCACGGTTATGCATGGGTGAATTACTTGAAATCTTTGATTATGTGCTTTCATACTAATTTAAAAGTCCTCACGGTTATGTATGTATGGAACACATGTAAAAAAAACAAAAATAATAAAAATCACCTACGGTCGATAGGTGTATGCATGAAAGTGTGTGCACTCGCCAAGCTCTGTACTCCCCTCACATAAGCCCGAAAGGCAGTGCATGGGTGGTATATCTGGCCTCAGTTTACCTGAGCTAGGTGTGTAATTTTTCTTACAAATAATGAGAGAGCAAGCAATTGAAATCCTAGCACTATTTTACTTAGTTGATTTGATTTGTTATTGAAAAGAAATGAAAATACCACTTTGATAAATTTTGATAATCAACTAAGGATACTTTTCATAATTACACTTTGTTATCAACCAAAACAACGAGTTAAACTATCGCCTATTTGTTATGATAACTTGATTTTTGTTGGAAATTTTGACGAGTAAATGACTTAAATTTTCAAGATAATGACCAAACCTATATTTAACTTATTTGTGTCAATTTAAAAATAAATCCTTCATTTGTAAATATTTCAAAAACTCGCATTCATCACTTTGTAAATAAATCTTGCATTTTGTAAATATTTTCATCATGCACTTGGATTTTGTGGGTAGTATCCGCTGAAAACCCTCACGAGACAACACTCGTCCTACTGGGGACACCCAGAGGTTTAACGGCTTGTTGCATACGCTCAATGCAATCATGCTCCCTACGAAAACGGACTTATCTTAGTTTTTCTTTATTCGAGGACGAATAAAAAGATAAGTGTGGGGGTATTTGATGTGCACGTAAATGTGCACATTTTTATCGCCATATTTAATCTATTTAAATTAAATAAATGATCATATTGGGTATTTTAACTTGTTTTAACCAAAATTCACATTAATTCCAAATTGTCACATATTCATCTTCATATAGGGACAAAATTGTCTTTTTTGTGCATTTATTAATTTGTGAAAATTTAATGGAAAATTTCTACGTATTTTGTAGGAATTAAAATTCAAACACAAGTGGCTTCATGAAAATATATGTATGCACAAGGGTGAATGGAACAAATGGAGATGGAAATAATTCAAAGGCATGATAATGGAGGACCCCACCTACCCACCTTTCTTCATGTACAAATTAGAAGCTAATCCACATGCTTATGGCTATTAAATCTTCATGCATACTTAATGGATGATTAGTGGAAGTTAATAGTTACTTGGTGACCACACTTCCTCCAAGGGCATTTTGGGTACTCCCCAAAAATATGCATTAGGGTTTGTAACTTGTATAAATACCCCTTATGTTTCATGTAGTCATCTTCCTCTTAGTTAGTTAGTTTTAGTTTAAAAAATAAATCAAAGCTCTCTTTCTTTCCATGGCTACTTAGCCATTTCTTCTCTTATGTAATTCTTTTTTTTATGCAATGTTAATTATTGTTTCTTTTTAATTACATGTTCATTTACTTTATGCAAGTAGTGTAGATTTTCCTTTATGCAATTAGAATAGTTATCCATTTCACTTTGCTCTCTTTTCCTTTTCTTTTTCTCTTCTTGTTTAATGTTGTTTTCTACATTTGTTCATATGATAACAAATATGAAAGCTTAATCCCTTCAATTTAGGGGTAATGAAGCTCTCTAGTATGTAGATCCAACATTTTGATATTTTGTACTCTCTTTTTGTGCTTTAATGTGAATGTATGAAGTGGTTAACTTGTTGTTTAGCTTTGAATTTGATAGTCTATGTTGTTCATAACAAATATGCTATGCTTAAACAAACATAACACAAATTGCCTCTTCATCTAAATATGATTATGGCAAAGAAGTGAATGTTGAAATTGAAATTTGATAGCCTATATTTCTAAACAATAGTTAATAGGCTATGCTTAAAATAGATTTTTATTTCAACTTGTTGTCATATTTCATGAGAGTTAAATGTGTATTAGTGGTTGTGTTATAGTTTGATGGTTTATATTGGGCTAATTAATAGCACAAATATACCATACTTATGATAAGCACATCAACTAATTACACTAATGACAAGAAAAGAGAGATCATAACTTCATTTTGTTGATTTATGTGATCTAGAGAGTGGATTTATCTCTAAATTGTTCTCTTAACTCTCATATTTTTATCATTTTCTTTTGCTAGTTTTTGTTAGTTTCTTACATTTTTAGCTAATCACACTTTCAAGTTTGGTTAATTTGATTGAATAGAATTTTAAAATCATCAATTCCCTGCGGATCGACCCGTATTCGCCGCGTGCTACATTCGTACACCGTGCGCTTGCGGTATAAATTTTATTTCAAAATTCGTTCGACGGTTTTCTAAACCGATAGAATTTCCGTTGACGAACACAAGGCACCAGATTCCATCATTGTCAAACAGGGGGCCCCATTTCTTCTAGGAGTGCTCCCGAGTCCGAAGAACGAATGAAACGTCTCTTTAGGGAGTACCTCAGGCGCAAGCTACTCGAAAAAGGGATATGCACCAGAGTATCCAGCACTTTCACTAGGGACATAGAGGCAATAGCCATGCCTTGAGAATGGAAGATGCCCACCATGGATCCATATAAAGGCACCTCTGACCCAATCATCCACCTACAATGATACTCTCAGCACATGCTCATGAATGGAGCAACTGAAGGTGCACTATGTAATTTTTTACTGCTCTTCTTGTCAGATTTAGCAACCATATGGTTCTGTCACCTACCTCAAAGATCCATCAGTTCTATGGAAATGTTGATGGAAAAGTTCATAATCTAGTTTTGAATTCATATGGAACAGCTTAGAGATGCTTATTCCTTATCCCACGTAGAATATAAAACGAGGGAACCTCTGCAGCAATATCTTACCCGTTTCAATGCAGTTGCAGCAGCGGTGTAAAATGCGAATGAAAAATTTACACCGATGGCACTATGCGAAGTCATCCACTCGGACTTGAAACTTGCAAGAAGACTGACGAAGGAGAAGCCTTTAATTCTTCAGGAATTCTACCATAAAGCATGAAAATATATGAGACTGGAAGACGCAGTGGCTCTCCGGCATGGCGAGCAACCCATAAGGGGTCCCGGCTCCCATGGAAACTCAAGAGTCCCACCTCGAGGAGAAGGGTGCAAGCCAAACAATGATGATAAAAGTAACCATTAGAGCAATCCTACAATTGAAAAAAGCTATAAACGACGATACAGGCCTGGACCAAGATTTGATTCCTACACTCCTCTGGATGACACTGTGGAAAACATTTACTTGGCCACTCAACACGACTTATAGTACAGATGCTCTCCACAAAAGAAAGAATCGGAAGCTCCTGTTTCGATGGGAAAGTACTGTCGCTTCCACAAGTCTCATAGACGTAACAAGGAAGAATGTCAGCATTTTTAGGACCTTAATAAAGAATACATCCAAAAAAAGAAACTGGAATGACACGTTCAGCAAAAACATAACTCTCACGCTCTAACACTCAAAGGGCTAGGGCTGCTTTGACACGGAAATAACAAAGAAAAAGCAAGTGCGAGCTGCTCTAATTAGGAGAAAATAATTGTTCATACTATATCAAGAGGCCTACATTCAGTCGGTGGAATTTGGGCCGAGATAGAGAGGTATGGAAAATCTTTGAAGGATGGAGAAGGATATATTCATTCCATTACGTAAGTGCGCCTCACCAATTGAAAAGAAAGGACCATTAAAACCTTCAACGATGAGGATTTGGTTGGAAAGCAGTACCCACATACCGATCCCATGGTTATTTCTGCCTTGATCGGCCCAGTAGGGGTGTTCCACATTTTGGTCGATACGAGAAGCTCGGTGAATATGTTGTTCAAACATGCCTTCAATAAATGTAGTTATCAATGAAATATGTATCGCAGCGCAATAAGATCCTACACGGATTCATTGGAGAGGCCACAATTAAGCTTAGGCGGTTGTACTTGTTTGTTGAACTAGGAAGTCACCCTCGATCTGTTATTTGGAAGCAAACATTTGTGCTGGTAGACGAACATTTTGCTTATAATGCATTTATGGGTAGACCTACATTATCAGATTTCCAAATAGTCTTGGCCCCTTGGTGCTTGAAAATGAATTTCCATAACGATGAGGAAATAGGTAAAGTAGAAGGCGACTAAGACGCAACTCGCGATTGTTAAGTTATAGAACTCCGCAAGAAAAAAAGGAAGGAAAAGGGGAAAAACGTAGAGGTCGCCCTCTGCGCCAAAAATGCGAAAGCATAGCAATCAAAGAAGGCTCCTCCTTTCAAGTATACTACTGACCCGTTCAATGAATTAGATCCAAGGTATAGAAAGGAGGAGGCCAGCGCCAAACCTATGGAGGCTGTGGAACATGTTTTTGCAGATGATCACAATGGCACAAGGCTTTTCAAGATAGGGTCATAGCTAGAAAAAAAATCTGAAAATCAAATTGATAGGGTTCTTACCCAGAAACTTGGATGTGTTCATGTGGACCTACGAAGACATGGTGGGAATATCCCCCAAGATAGCTTATCACTACCTAAATATAGAACCAACCAAAATCCCGGTCAATTAGAAGAAGAAGAGCATGACGATGGAACGCTTAACTGCCCTCAACGAGGAACTAAAAAAAATCTACTCGCTAACGATTTTATTCACGAGGCTATCTAGCCCAAATGGATATCCAACATGGTTCTAATGAAAAAATCCAATGGGAAATGGCGAACCTGCATCGACTTCTCAAATCTCGATTATGCTTGCACCAAGGACCGTTTTCCCATGCCCTGAATCGACCGACTAGTGGACGGAACCGTAGTGCATGAATGGTTATCATTTATGGACGCCTATTCAGGGAATAACCAGACTCCCATGCTTATACCAAAACAAGAACATACCAGCTTTATCATATATCTGGGCCAATATAGCTACAAGTTCATGCCCTTTGGGCTTAAGAATGTTGGTGCAACCTATCAACGCTTTGTTAAAAAGATGTAAGATGAATCCGTTTGAAATGCACCTTTGGAGTATCCTTAGGAAAATTATCGAATTTCATTATGCACGCCAGAGGGATTGAAGCGAGTCCCGAAAAAGTCCAAGCCTTGAAGGACATCAAAATACCAGCCACATGAAGGGAAATACAGAGTCTAAATGGCATGGTAGCCGCTCTAAATAGATTTATATCCAAGGCCATAGATAAGTGCATCCCATTATTCGAAGCTCTAAAAACGTACAGGGAATGTTTGAATGGACCGGCAAATGACACTCAGCTTTCTAAAGCCTGCTAGAACACATGCAAAAACCACCAGCGCTCTCCACCTCGGTAGATGGAGAAAGCCTCTACTTGTACGTAGCTGTGTCCCCTCATGCATTAAGTGCTGCCTTTGTACTAGAAGTTGACCATATCCAAAAACCAGTATATTTTATCAGTAAGAGGTTTACAGGGGCAGAGGCTAGATGTTTGAAGATTGAAAAATTAGCGTACCGTTTGCTCATAGCATCTAGGAAATTGTGGCATTACATCTAATCTCACTCAATAAGGGTCCTAACCAATCAACCATTGTGTCAGGTCCTACATAAACCGGATTCATCAGGATGCCTACTAAAATGGTGCATTAAGCTAAGCTAGTATGACATCCTCTACCATCCACGCATCGAAATCAAAGGGCAGGCTCTGGCAGATTTCATAGCTGAATTGCTTATTCAAGACAAGGATATGACCATCAGAACAGAGGAAACAATCGAGTGGAATATGCTTGTGGATGGAGCATCCAATGAGTTTGGCTCGGGGGTAGGAATAATAATCATCACACCATTAGGAAGAAAGTTAAGTTACACGCTAAGGCGAGAATTCTTCGCAACCAATAATGAAGCTGAATACAAAGCGTAATAGCTAGCTTGGAAATCATTAGGAAATAGGGATTAGATCAATATGCATATGCAGTGACTCACAACTTATCATAAACCAAATCCTTGGGGAATTATAGACTCGCGGGAAAAGACTTGCCTCTTACCTCAACATGACTAAAACCCTCCTGAACAAGCTAGACTACTATGTAGTTAAACATATCCTGCGGGAGGAGAATCGAGAAGCAGATGCCCTTGCCAAAGAAGCTAGCATGAGAAACGATCCAGTGTTGGGGGCAACCTCTATCATGATGCAAGCCACTAAGCTTTGAATGTCTTCAAATCACGCCCATCAGTAGCCGCGAGGAGACATGGATGATCTCCATCATCAAGTACTTACAAGAAGGAATCCTACTGGAAAATCGCAATGATATTAGAAATATCTTAAGAAAGGCATCTCGCTACACCATCTAGGAAGGCTCTTGTACTATCATGGGTTTTTCGATCCCTTACTGAGTTATGTTGCAGGAAATGAAGCGAATGATGCTCTCAACAACATATACCAAGGAAGTTGTGGGGACCACACCGGCGGTCAAACTCCATATAGAAAGATCTTGCGCTATGGGTACTTTTGGCCTATAGTAAACAAAGAGGCAACCAAGTTTGCTAGGAAATGCAACAAGTTCCAAAGATTTGCTAAAATCCCAAGACTGCCACCTACTGGTCTAACTCAAATGGTCAGTCCTTGGCTCTTCGCCATTTGGGGGATTGACCTAATGGGGGAACTTCCCATGGGTCGAGGAGTAGTGAAATGCGCCGTTGTGATAGTGGATTGCTTCAAAAAATAGGTGGAAGCAGAACCTTTAATCAATATTGCATTTACCAAAGTGACAAATTTTCTAATGCGTAACATCATGTGCAGGTATGGGGTGCCATAGAAAATCATATAGGACAACGACTCCATTTCGACAAAGAGAAAATCGCCAATTGGTGCTACGAACTTGGGATTGCCTAGTAGTGAACAAGTAGTGAACAAGTAGTGAACAAGTAGTGAACAAGTACAAGAAGAAACTAGAAAAATCCAAGGGGGCATGTAGTGAACAAGTAGTGAACAAGGTGTTGAAAACACAGATCAAGAAGAAACTAGAAAAATCCAAGGGGGCATGGGTCGATGAATTGCCTATGGCTTTGTGGGTCTACCAAACTTCTTATAAAACTACGACAGGGCACACTCCATCTGCATTGGCATATGGAACCAAAGCCATGCTAGCCATCGAAACAGTTGTCCCCCCACACCGAAGAATACAATATAATCCTGAAGAAAACAAGGAGCTATTAAACATATCACTCGACCTGATCGAGGAGAAGAGAAATAACGCCGCCCGTAAAGCAGCCGCTCATAAACAGAAGGTGGCAAGGAAATACAATTCCAAGGTAAAGCCTTGAACACTACAAGAATGAGACTTGGTTCTCAAATGAGTATTCCCATGACCTGGGGCATTGGATCTAATTTGGGAAGGACTGTTTTTTGTTCATAAAGATCTTCACAATGGAGCATACATCCTATCAAAAGTATATGGGGAGGTGTTCGGAAAGGCGTGGAATCTCCAACACTTCCACCGATATTTCTCTTAAGTTATAAAGAAATATGTATTGAATAAAGTAGTAAAAGAAAGGTAGCGGACGTCGGCATATTTCGGCCGAACCATTATAAAAATCTTGATGTCTTGATTAAATTATATTAATTACGTAATTTTTCATACAATGACAATCCTTACTGCGAGTGATCGCCGACACTCATCGGCAGCAATAAATATGAGATAGCCTGGATCAATGGCGTGAATTAAGCTTAGACAATTAATTGGTAGCATCAGCAACCCTAGGCTAGCAATGATGAACCAATTATAAGCCAAGGATCAGGAACGATTCGTAGTCTGGGCAATTCGTCATTGACATTCGGCTTGCCGGCAACTGCGAACCGATTATAAACCCCTTGATTAAGGCATGGCTGCAGCCGGGGGTCGTTCGCACTTGACGATCTGCATTACGCCGGCACTAGCCCGAGTAGTTGTCACTAGCGATCGGCCATGTATAAAAGAACATAATTACGATTTTCAGCGTGACAATGAATAAACAAGTCGTAAACAATTCATACACAATCTATAAAAGTCATGCATCATAAAAACAATTGCATGCATGTGAAAAGCATAAATTAAAACATTAAACACAAGAGAGCTTTTTACATACACAAGTTTTTATCTATTTACATGTACAAAACAGCCATACATTTCTCACAGACCAAAAACAAAAAGGGGAGAACAAAGCCTCTTCAGGACGAGGGGACATCCTTGTCACTTGGCCCGTTTCCTCCGGTAGGCTCCATTGAAGGCTTGACTTATCCCAAAGTTGTCCCTGCACAATGTGAATGACAAAGATCACAAACTTCTCAATACAGAATAAGTGATGACAAAATAGGAAGATGCGATACCTACAGTAGCATGAGACGGATCACCAAGCCCCTCAAGATTAGAACTATCATCATCACCTTCCTCCCCCTCCAGTAACTCGTACCCTCTTATGATGGCTTTGGCTTGCTCCAAGAAAAATTGGCTATTCACCTTCATAACATCATAAGCGACCCTCCCTCCTACGCAGCTGCAGCCTTGGCATCTTTAATAAGTCGAGCATGAATTCCAGCCATCACCTGAGGGTAGTCATCCATCCACTGAAGGATCTTTTGCTCCTAGAACATGTAATACGTATCCTTCAGCATATGGTTAATAGTGTCGCAAAAATTCACTGGCCTCGTCAGCTTAAGTCTGGAGGGATACCACCTTGTTCATATATGCTCCTTATCTTCCTTCGACTATACCAGCTTTGCCTACAGCCTATCAATTCCTACCCGGTAGGAGTCTATCTCCTTTAGCCATACACCCATGGACTCTTTCAGCTCAACCAGGGCAATTTTGGACTTCTTTACTCTACCTTTAAGGGAGTGAAGTCGCTCCATATCCTTTTCCCGGTCCTCTTCCACGAAGCTGATGGCCAAATCAATCAGGGCTTGACATATAGCGGTAGCCTCCTTCAATGCTTCATCCTTGACCTCTTTTATAGCTTCTTCTCCCTTTGCTTTTCTCATTTCAGGCTCGCAAGATGCCTCAAAAACTGGCAGTTCAGCCTTTTTTTCCCTGAGCACCTTACGAAGATCCTCCATCTCTAAATGTAACTGCACGTTGGCACTCCCAACCTCGTTACTAGCTCAGGCCAAGTGAGTCTGACAGTCAACAATATTGCGAGTATCATCAGTGATTTGAACAATCCTAGTTGTCAGATCAGCAAAATCCAAAGATTTTTCCTAATCTAATATCTGGACCAAGAGGTTGCGAGGAAGAAGAAACTCGGTATCGAGGTCCATGGTATGATGACCCGCATAATCAGTGTTGATATCAGGATGACTTTTGAAAGGATTCCACATGCACTACTGATGAGCTGACAAACAGGGTTCGCGATACCTTCTCCTAACTCACTTGGAACTTCATGCCCTTCCTTACCTATAGGGAAATGATGTCAACGACGTGAGGAGGTTTTAGAGCCTTGGGAGGTGGCCTCTTTCTATGGGGACCTTATGTGTTTCTAGGAAGATCCATGGCTCTCTCCCTTATCCAAACCTAACGAGGCACTACTAACTTCCTTTACCATGGTTCCTTCCTCTTGAGATGCCACCGGGGGAAGAACGGGAGCCGTCTTCATTTTTTTAAATTACTCCAGACGCCTAGACACTTCGTTCCACCTTGGATTACTCCTTTTCTCTGAGATTTTCTTAGTCGCATTAGAACTGAGAAGGAGAAAGAATTCAAGAAGAAAAAACACTTAAGACATTAGGGAGTTACAAACCCTTAGAATAAGGAGGATTGTGTGGCTGAGGCGGGATCTCACCCAGGTGGGTAACACTCTTGAGTGGAACACCACTGGGTGGAGGGAGAAATCTCGGTAGTAGGACATCATTAGATTGAGAATCAGGTGGGGGCTGAGACTCAACAAAAAATAAAAAGTTCTCAAGAAGAATCTTAAAATCTATGCAGTAATCGAAAGTACTTGGGAAATCCCATTCCTCGCCAATGCTAGCTTTATAAGATACCAGAGGGGGCGACACTTCAATTGAGCCACTCGGAGCTATGTTTTCTAGAGGAGGGTCTGCAATAGAAAGCGGTCTAGGGGTTGAGTCAAGGTGTTCCAACTGATCGACCACCACCGCACAGCCTCAACATCCTTTAAAGGATCCACACCAGGGCCCTCATCACCCATTATGTCTACATCTACAGATGAGTGAGCTTCCCCTATCGTCGCCTTGGAATTGCTCTTTGACTTTCCTCTCTTCACTCTCCTATTTCGAATGTAAGCCTTCCTCATTACTAGGAGAAGGGACATCTTGAATGCGCAAGGATTTCTTAGAGAAGGGAGAGTGAACCAAACCCTTCTTATGTCTCAGCTTTTACGGGGCCTAAGGTGCATCAGCCTCCTTATCCAAACCTTTGCCCTTATCTCCTTGTCTCCTTCATCCCTCTTCTCTCTCAGTCGAACTCTACCTAATTTTGGACACGGATTGCACGGACCTAATTAGATTGTAAAACCGATGGGCTTGTTTGTACCAAAATTGGGCACAACACTCTTTGAAAGTATTTGAAGAGATAAAATGAAGAAAATAAGTGTAAAAAGAGGATTATCTAACAAACATTGCAAAAACAGATCGGAAAAACACACAAAAACACAATGATCTAAAGTGTTTCGACGTGTAGCCTGCGTCCACTATGAAATTGATGACTTTACTAATGTTTGTTTGCTGATTACTACTGATTACAGCAGACTATAACATTAAATGTCGAGTACAACAGTGATCTTGGAGTGCAAAAATGTTTTCGGCAGAGTCTGGACGTAGGAGAGCTCAAAGTCCTTTTTCTGTAGACCCTGGGACGCTATTTAGAGGAGTAGGATGCAAATATCTCGCTCAAATCTCGGAAGGCCTCTTCTGGCATGTGAGTGGGCCCACGTGAGCGATCCTAGGTGATTTCGACTCGAACCATGATCGATACAAACGAATTTCGTATCAATCAAGATCTTGTCCAATCGAGTCGAGATTGATCATGAATATTATTTAGGTTAACTTCTCTAAAGATTTCATAGCATTTGGACTTGTGGATTGTGAGTTACGGTTGATGCAAGTTTGGGCTTTTCAGCCGCTGTTCTCTTCGTATCAATTTTGTTTGTATCGATGCTGTTCGTGTCGATTCAGGCATGGGCCTGCAAGTTGACGTGGCGCTAACTCTACAGATCGATCCACTTTTTATGCCGACAATCGAGTCTTCCCTATGCATGCGCCTTGTTCGTATCGATCAGAAATGTCTTGTTTATATCGATCGTTATAGCTCTGCTTGTATCAATAGTCTTTGCTCTGTTTTTATCGATCGGAACTATCTTGTTCGTACTGATCATCATAGCTCTGTTCGTATTGATCGTTTGATGCTTTACTCGTATCGATTGATATGAATTGATCCAAATCGGTGGTTATAAAGTTGGGTGTACATGATGGGTGCGAACAATAGACAGTTCATGGATACAAACAGATGATGCTTGATGGATGAGAACAGAGGGAGGCGAGTAGATGGATATGAACAGATGATGCTTGACGGATGCGAACAAGGCCTTACTGGGTGGATACGTACGGTGTGGTTATTGATGGATTCGAACAGATCAACTCAAACATGGTTTTTGATGGATGCGAACGGCTTGATCACTTGAGTTGTATTGATCATATCTCGAGCATACAAACTCCGATTGACTTGAAATTTGGAATGTTGGCTTTTATAGCTTTACTGGTCTTGTTATAACAATTGTAGCGCGATCGGACTTAGACAAAATTTACCGACATCCATACTAGACCCGTGTATTAATGACCTCCATGACGAACTATCCTTGGTTTCTAGTCAAGTTCTGAGTGTCACGGCTTTTCCAAAAGGTGGGATAACATTTTCCCCTCAAAGTATGTCTTGTGTGAACATGACGTGCTTTGAAAAGCTGCAATATTCATTTTGAAAAGCTTCATCTGACATGTTCAACTGTTGTTGTCTTCTCGTCCAAAGATAACCTTTGATTGATTTTTCAGTAATATGATTTGTTGACTGCCTACTGTTGTAACTGATTGTTGTATGATAGTCCTATGAATTTTGAAAAGTGGACGTTAGCTCGTCATCCCCGAATGTTCGTTAATCTGACTCACATTAACGTTCGTACATTCACGAGTCTTCATCAGTTTTTTATTCATATATATCGAATTCCGCATGGATCCTCTCCTGAATCAATGTGAAATTCGATTTGTAACAATGCTTGATGGTTGTTTTGAAGTGTCCCTTTGTGTCGATCCACTCGTGGATCGATTCGGGATGAATGAACGTAGATTTCGTATCGATGGAGTTGAATAGTCTAGATACTATTTTGCAATGACCTTCGTATTAAGGGACTTGTGATGGATATGAATAGTCAAGCCAGTCATCCGGGTGTTATTCGTATCGGTGGATACAATTCTTCACGGGCTATAAGTTGATGGATAAGAATAAAGCAGTTCGTATCGATGCACTTTGGATGGACTCGAATTGATGGATACGAATTGCCATCTTCGTATCGATTTGAGGAGAAGCCTATTGAAACTGGTCGAAACGACTTGGAGATGAATTGTTTTTCTCTTCTTGGTTTCATGTCCATATAAATACGTTCTGTACTAAATAAATTTCTCACTTGAGTTCATTTTCACACACTGCCTTCATATCGATAAAAAGATCGAGAAAAAGAAAATCTTCTCTCGCCTTTGAATCAACCCATTAATCTCTTGAACCATTCCTGTAATCTAGGTAATTAATCAATAAAAATCTCTCTAGAACGATGAGACTCCCTTTCGATGCCAATGTGACCAAAGTCGTGGCCGATTCTTGTGGCGTTGTTGCCTGAATCAGGTCGGAGCATGGTTGAAGGAGGATGTAATGGCATTTGAGTAGATTCGAGAACAAGCTGTTTTGAGGGATGCAAAAGATTTGGTAGATGGTTGTTCGGCCTCCATTTCGTGTCGATGGATTGGAGAAGAAGATGTTTTGGTTTCGTATCAGTTATAACTTGAAGTTTCACATCGCTATCCAACCTTTGATTTCGTGTCTACAGAGGGGTCTTAAACTTCGTACCGATTACTTTAAATTAATATGGATACGAAGCCAACATGCTTTGCTCGATACGTAGTTGTTGCCTTCCTGATCGATTCGAAACTGAGTCGCTCAATGGATATGAAATTGATGTTTTCTGATCGATACGAAACATATGTTAAATAATCGATATGCAATTGGTGTCTTCTCATCGATACAAAATGATTGGCTTGGATCGATGCGAAGTGGTCGGCTTCGATCGATGCGAAATTATTTATCTTGATCGATATGAAGTGATTACCCTCGATGGATATGAAATGATTATAAAGATCGATACAAAATTAATGTCTTTGCCCAGATTAATCTAGGTTACGACTTTGATGAACGCGAACTTCACGCAAATTCGAACATTTGACTCTGACGAGCTTCATCTTTGCATAATTGGACTTGACCGTTTCTCTGCATACTCGAATGCCTTTCGAAGCTCGTCGATGAAACTATAACTTAACAAAAATTTAGTACATTTTAACTCGGATCACTCTCTAAATTCTGGATGGCACGGTTGTGACGGTCAGCGATGACGAATACTCCAATCAAATTCTAAAGTCTCGTGATTTGAATATTTACTCAAACTTTGTAGAATTTATCAAGCCGTACGTAGCACTGCACTGCACAACACATTCACGCACTTCACACTGGAGGACACACCGGCTTATCATCGTCTAATGATGGTTTTTCATAAGTTAGTTAATTATGGAGTCTACAAGCTCACAACAACAGGAAATTCAAAGTCCATCTTTCCCAATAATAGAGTTGCCGGCCATTGCAGCCGAGATTATAGGTCCGGCTCCGGACGAGCTACCTGATGCTAGGGTCATTGGTAATCCATAAGATTATATTCCTTCTAACCTCTCTGAAGATATATTGGGGCGGATCCTAAGGCACAGTCTATCGTTGGACGACGTCTTATTACCAGGACCGAATGACAGATCACATGCTCCACTAGAGGGATTTACTACTTTTAGTCGCCATGCATGTACAACAAGAACACTTCCTCCATTTAAGCATTACATTAGATAAGTGTTGTCTTTCTTTGGAGTTGCCCCATCACAGCTACACCCCAATGGATACGCTCTATTGAATAGTCTGTTCATTATATTCATGGAGCATCTTTTTCGACCACCGATCCCGATCAATATCAGATACTTATTTAATGTCAAGAGTCGGGGAGATTGCTCTTCTTTTACATTCCTGGAGTCAATCAAGAATTGTCAAGTGGTAACGGGATCCTAGACCAGGCTGAGTAACTTAAAATGGAATGGTTCTATGTCCGACGCCCTCTAGGATTTACTAGCCGATGGTTAGTCAGATGTAAATGCTGCAATCTTTTCCAGTAGTTACCGAGATAATTGTAGTTGATGTCAAAACTAATATCTTCTTTCCTTTACAGCCACAATTCCATGACTCGAAGGCACGCACTTCAAAGAAATAGTACAGGTCCTTCAAGAAGTTCCAAGTGAAATGAGGGACATCAATTTGGTTCTAACAGATAGAAATTTGAGAACCGTTGGGCTAATTGAGCGGAGCCAAAGTATAAGGCTCGAAGAAACACTGAGGGCAGCCTCAACGAGGCAAGTAAAATGTAAAACGCCCAGGGTCGTAATAACTGAAGAGGGTAATGAGGAAAAACACCCACCGACAATGAACCCGTGGCCGGGCCTTCCAACGCCTTTCAAGATGTTGAGGGAAGGAAAAAAGGAAAGGCTGCAACGCATAAGCGCAAAAAATATTTGAGACGGAAATCTGTAATTGTGTCTTTTCCTCCTTTGGGTATTAGAATTTCAGAGGATCTTCCCTCGCAAGTGGAGAACCTTTTCGAAGGGCTTGCTGATAACCCAATCCAGGATTATGCGGCACTTCAACATGATGACGGATTGGATTCTGAGTGCTTTAGACTTAAGCGAGTCTCTTCCCACAAGCGTGGCTGACATTTTCGGTTGGTCAGGTGGTTGCAAATAAATATAAACTTCATGGAACACATGATTTCCTATCACAAGATGTTTACTTCAGGAGATTATTAACTTTGTTTCTCTTACTTTGCAAATACAATGTTTGGACGTGGGTCGATGGTGGGGAGCCTTTGCTCAGCTCGACGATCCTCTTCGTATTATGAATCATGTAGGAGAGAGGTAGAGAGGGATTACGATCGTGGGTACTCTAGCTAGGAACGATATGATAGAGATAGGGACAGGGACTACAAACATCGATCACGATCCCGTTCTCTACCTTCTAGAATCTTACATAGCCTCCCGTTTATGTCACACACCCTCAAAGCCTCCACATCAAAAATCGTCTTCTCATGCTCCAAGGCGTGATCCTCACCGCCATAGAACTGAAACTGCAACCCCTGTTATTACTAAGCAGACCATCATCGAGCCTACAGGGGAAGGAGCGATTAAGACCGCCCAATTGAAGAAGGATTTTCTGAATATTTGCTTTGATGGCTATGTCTTCCCCCTTCACTTAAAGAGAATTCCAGTGGAAGCAGAGAACACAATGCATGATTATATTCATGATATCTACATTCAGTACATGGAATAAAGGAAAGCCACAGAGAAAGCATCGAAGCTGGCCTTTGAGCGGGCGACTACCATAGAGAAATTAGAAGCCGAGCTCACTCAAAAGGACCGAATCATTCAAGTGCTTAACGATGAAGTTGAATCCTCTCAGAAATCAGAAATAGAGGCTAGTCAAAAGGCCAACGAGGCGAACTTGGTAATGGAGAGGATGCAAAAAACACATTTTGCCTTGATGGTGGAGGTAGGCCACCGAAACACCACTGTCACAGCCGAACGAGATGCAGCTCTCAAAGAACTTAATGAGCTCAAAGCCAAATTCTCCGAAATCATCAAGGAAGGGGATGATGCAAATAGCCCAGCCGAGGAGCCATGTAAACAGGCCATAGTGCTACGGGGTGAACGGGACGTGGCAACAACTAAGGTCCGAGAGGTGGAGACTGAGGTTGAGGAGAAGGTCCGAATGGCGGAGTCGAGGCTAGAGGCTAACATTGAAGAACTCATCATTACCTATAATGCTAATGTCTTGAGGCATAGGAACCTAGCTTGGCTCTATAACTATCCGACACACTTATATAATGCCAGGGGCCGATTAGTAGAGGACGAGAAAGCTACCCATCATGGTGAATCGGTCGATGAATTCGAGCTTGAGAGCCGAATGATGAACGAAGATGAAAGGAAAATGCTCCATGATGCTATGATTTCATATGAGAAGAAGCTTGGCACTCAGCACTCAGAGATTGGAGAAGGTTCTTCTGTCGAGCACTGTGACACAAGTCCTGAAACTCTTGTGCCAACTCAGCCTGAACCGACTTCTGCAGTTGACACTCAATCCGTTCCTAATTACAACCCGAATCAACCGCAGATATCTTAAGCTAGTGAGCAACTTTCTAAGGCTATTCAGCCGCTAACAAGTCAAACTGAGGAAGGTACTTTGAATGTTTCATATACTTGTTCACCATCAGAAGCTTCACTTGAAATACTTAATAACAGCTTTTCTTTATCTCTTTCCAGTGATTGGATCCACATCAGTCGTGCCTCCTGCAACGCAAGAATCGCATCATGTGCAGGAGGCCATTGTAACTGAAGCGGTCGTTACAACAACTACCACATCTATTAATGGACTGCAGGGATGCACACTGTCCTTCGATGAAATGATGATGGAGGAACTTCCCGATCATCATAGTGACCTCTTTGCAGATCTTCCATTTGTCATGAGCAGAATCGCACCGACGAATAGTTCCTCAGGTCCAGCTGTTGGCATTCCTAGCAATGCGTAAACACTTCACAAGGTGGATATTATAGCCGAGATTAATGTTGAAATGGAAGCAGCAACCCGGACCGGCACCTTTGGAGGTGGCATGGCGGGACCCGGCCTGACCCCGTTAAAGATGATATCTCTCGGTGGTATGGTTTTTGACACCAGTGTGCCTCTCTCTTCTTCTACAGTTGAACCAGTCCCTCTGACTCTTCCTTCAGGGAGCATTTCCATACATGTGAGTTCGGAGGGGGAAGTGGATATAACGCCCCCGATTGGAGTTCGTCCGTCAAAAAGCAAGGGCTCGAAGAGAAAACCAGGTGAAGGCTCTAGCGGGTCCACACCGAAGGGGAAACAGAAGAAGAAAAAAGAATAGATGCCTCTCCTCGGCTCATTTTAGAGTAGATAGGAATTTCTTTTTTAGCTTTTTTTGCCGTGTATAAATGCGTATTCGGCCCCTGCTAGTAGGATTTTGGGGAATAACTTGTACATAAATTCCTTCCATAAGTAGTTGAAATTAAATTCTATTTGTCCTCAACTAAATTATTGTGCATTTGCTTAAGTGTTCCAGCATTTGGATTCTTGTTCAGTGCACTAGTGAAGTTCCGACTATCGAGTTGAGTTTGTGTTTATTTGTCAAAACCTAAAATCATGAACATGAGTCATGACCGGAGATTAAGTTGAATTTTGATGTTGCACTGCTTAAGTCAATGGTTGGCACTTAAGTTCTACCCTAAGTTTTGGGGATGAGTTGTAAAGATCGACTAGCGATTCCATTTCTCCATCAATTCGTCGAGCATAACGTCATTGAATTGATGCTGAAACAAATGAGGGTCGAGTGGTCGAATCACACTCGCTCACTTATATTGATCACATCTGTAATATGGGAATTTGCATTTGTGTGTCGGTGGTCGGTCATGCATGTTTAAGTTTTAAGTATATGTCCACGCTCTGGGGATGTAAGTTAGTCTACGAGTGGTAAATCACAATCGAGTTATGTTTATACTCTGCCCACACTATGGGGAATCAGACTTGTGTTACGGATGATCAATTCATATCCGGTTTGTGTTTAAACTCTAATCCACTATCTGGTGATTTAGAGTCAGTCGATGTTTATTCTCCAATCCATGCTCTTGGGACTTAGAGTTAATTGCAGTAGATACTCTTGTTCGCACTCTAGAAATCCGGAGTTAGTTGACGTTTATGCTCCAGTTTGCACTCCTGGAATATGAAGGTGGTTAACGTTGATACTCTGGTTCACACGCTTGGAATCCGGAGTTAGTGCTTATACTCCAAATCGTACTCTGGGAATTTGGAGTTTGAGGTTTATACTCCAGTTCGCACTGTGGGAATTTGGAGTTTGATGTTTATACTCCAGTTCGCACTCTGGGAAATTGGAGTTGATGTTTATACACTGATTCGCACTTTGGGAATTCGGAGTTGGCCGACAGACGGTCAGTCACATCTTTTTAGGCGTTTGAATTTCGTTCGCACTCAGAGAATGGTGGATTTATCAAGGTCGTGGACGGTCGATTCACATCCACCCTGAGTTAACAAGCGAGGTCTTTAGGTGGACGGATCCATCCTCCTCAAACTTGGTCAAGATATTGGATAGGTGGATGGATCCACCATCTTCGAAACCACATTTATCAGTTTATACTCCAGCTCACACTCTAGAGACTGGAGTTAGTCAAAGGATTGTCGTGTATCAATCCTTTTTTGGCTTCAATGTGGTGACTTGCCCCCAAGCTTTGGTTTCGCTTAGTGAATGGTTGGTTGTATCACAGTCGCACCCTATTTGAACAACTCCCACCATATGATGGAACTTAGCTCTTCGTGCATAGTGATAGTTGTATGACGTATTCAATAAATCATAGGTCCGGCTCGAAGAGATTGCATTTTATTGCTGAAATAAGAAAATATGCCAAAGTCAATTGCCTTATTACAAATTCACCTTTCGAAATGCAAAAACAAATTGCAGAAGAAAATAGACTAAATAAATAAAGCTTGTCATGTGTAGTAGCGATGATGACTCTCGTTGTTCTAGGCTCTTGGCAGAGTTGGACCGTTAACTGTCGACAACTTAAACGTGTCATCTCCAAGCTTTCTTTCAATCACATATGGCCCTTCCTATGTTGGTTTCATGTACGAAGGAACCAGTAGATTCTTTTTAGGACGAGATCGCTGAGTTCAATGGTTCGGGGTCAAACCTTGGCATTGTATAATTGGGTAACTCGACTTGGGTATGCGGTTGCCCTCAAATTAGCCTCTTCGTGCTTCTCATCCAACAAATCCAAGGATTCAGCAAAAAGTATGGCATTTGTCTTTGGATTATAATAAGTCACACGATGAGAAGGTACTTCCATCTCGATTGGAATATCGTCTTCTGAACCGTAGGAAAGAGAGAATGGAGTGTTTTCGGTCGCGAACTTATAGGTTGTTCGGTAAGCCCATAGAGCCATAGGAAGTTCATCAACCCACCTGCCCCCGGCCTTTTCCACTCATTTCTTTAGAATTGACTTGATAACCTTATTAACAGCTTCAACCTATCCATTCGCTTAAAGGTGTGCAACTGCAGAGAATTTCTTCTGAATGTGGAATCGTTGGCGGAAATCCTTAAAATCAACACTATCGAATTGGGTTTCGTTATTAGTGATGATGGTATGTAGGAAAAAAAATCGGCAGATAATGTTACGGACTACAAAGTTGATCACCTTCTTCGTCGTGATTGTAGCAAGAGGTTCAGCTTCGGTTCACTTGGTAAAGTAATCAACTACAACAATGGCGTACTTCGCTCCACCATTGGCCAGAGGTAGAGAGCGAGTGATATCAATGCCCCATACTGTAAATAGCCATGGACTGACCATTTGGTTATCTCAGTAGGTGGGGATCTAGGAACTCGAGCTTGCTTTGACATTTATCACATTTCCTGGTGTAATCCGCTGCATCATGGTTTATAATTGGCCAATAGTATCCATGTCAGAGTATATTCTTAGCTAAAGCTTGCCCCTTGGTGTGATTTCCACATTCTCCTACGTGTACATCATGTAACACTCGCTTTATTTCATCGTGAGCAATACACCGGAGTAGAGGAACGGAGTACCCTCTTCGGTAGATGACTCCATTCTAAATAGTGAACCGCAAAGCTTTTGAAGAATCTGTCTCCTTTTAGTCCGATGCTCTGGTAAAGTTCCATGCTCGAGATAATTTTAGAATAGAGTTATCCGTGACTCTTTATCAGGAACAACTTCCAACACCCAATCTGTCTCCATTCGATCGATGCTCGGGAAGGATAACGTCTCCATGGGAACAAGTCCAATTTTTTGTGCCTCACCCGAACTGGCTAATTTTGCCAATGAATCATCTTTTTGATTGCGCTCTCGGGGGATGTAGTGGATAGCATAATAATCAAACTGATTCAGTATCTCCTGGACCCGAGATAGGTAAGCAGCCAATCTTTAATCTTTGGCCTGGTATTCTTCCTGAACTTGACACACAACTAATTGCGTATCGTAATAAATTTCCACAGCAATGATTCTAAAATCTCGGCCAAATCTCAATCCGGAAAGCAGGGCTTCATACTCAGCTTCATTATTGGTCGCATGAAAATCAAACTTTAGAGCATATTATATAGATCGACCTTCGGGGGTTTCAAATAAAATTCAAAATCCGAGCACCGATCGTTTGATGCACCATCAATATGCAGCTTCCAGATATACTCGGGAGATTCACTGGTTTCGGGCAAGTACTCTGGGATAGTGAATTGAGCTATGAAATCTACTAGGACTTGTCCTTGAATGACTCGCATTGGAGTGTAGGCAATATCAAACTGAATTAGCTCGATATTCCACTTGAGTAACCTACCAGATGTCTCAGGCCATGTAAGGACCCGTCGTAACTGCTAATCGATGTAAACAGTGATAGGATAAGCCTGAAAATATGGGCGGAGCTTAATTGTGGCAATAACGAAACAATAGGCCAATTTCTCTAGTTCGGATAATTTCTCTCAGCTCCGGTTAGTCGTTTACTAATATAGTAGACCATTTTTTGCACTCGGTCTTCCTCCCGAACTAGGGCAGCACTGATTGCCTTTTCTAATACCGCCAAGTAAAGGTATGATTTCTCGTGATCAATAGGCTTTGGAAAAATAGCCACTGTGGAGAGGTGCTAAATTATTGCCGGGAATGTGCCCTCACACTTCATTGTCCATTAAAAGTTCTGTTTCCCTTTTCTACTCAGATCGAAGAAGGGAATGCATTTGTCTGTGGATTTTGAAATGAACCTACTCAGTGCTGCTACTTTTCCATTGAGGCTCTGGACTTGCTTTATGGTTCTTGGAGTCTCAACATTTCTTATCGCCCAGATCTTTTCAGGATTGGCTTCAATTCCTCGAGCATTGATGGTAAACCCATGGAGTTTTCTAGATGCAACCCCAAAGTGACATTTCAGTGGGTTGAACTACATTCTATATTACTGAAGGACATTAAACAATGACCCCGGGTCTTTAGTATGATCAGTGGAAAATCGTGATTTCACTAGAAGTCATCCACATATACCTCCATGGTTTTCCCAATCTGGTTGGCGAACATACGTTAATCAATTGTTGTAAGTTGCACCGGCGTTCTTGAGTCCAGAAGGCATGACTTTGTAGCAATAAAGTTCTAGATCGGATGCGAAGCTGGTATATTCCTGGTCAGTGCATGAGTATCTGGTTGTAACTGGAATATTCATCCATGAAGGATAATAATTCATGTCCAGCCATTGAATCTATGAGCTGATCAATTCGAGGAAGCGGAAAACTGCCTTTTTGACAAGCTTTGTTCAAGTTTGAGTAGTCAACATACGTTCTCCAATTTCCATTTGGCTTTCGGACAAGTATGGGATTGGATACCCACTCCAGGTATAAGGCATCTCGAATAAACCCATTCAATTTTAACTTATCGACCTCTTCTTTAAGGGTGGCGGATCTTTCAGGATCCACATCACGCCTCTTTTGCTTGACCAGGATGTACCGCGGGTCAATATTCAATGTGTGGCTCGCGATGTCCGGCGAGATCCCACACATGTCAGAATGTGTTAAGGCAAACACGTTAAGGTTTGCCCGAAGAAAGTCAGCCAACTCCTCTTGCATTTGTTGGCTTAACGGAAACCCAATCTTTATCATTCTAGAATCATCGCTATCGTCAATCGGGACATCGATCGTCAGTTTGGTCGGAGAAGCTTGATTGTCTTTACTTTCATCTTCGCTTTCGTTATCTTTCGGGTCAAGAACTCTTTGGAATTTGTTGGGGTGCCCGGGCCTTGGCCTAGGCGCCAATTGTCAATTATCAACAAAACGGACGTATATAGATTCCTCTACGCCCTTTCCTTTCTCCTTTTGCTGTGCCTCATGCAGCTCAGCAACATAACAGGCTCGGCCAGCAGCTTGATCTCCTTGAACCTCTCCAACTCCATGATCAGTGGGTAACTTTAGAGTTAAGCACCACGGGGCAATGGCTGCCCTGAATTTAACTAGGGTCGGTCGGCCCAAGAAAGCATTATATGGCGAATCTATGTCCAAGACAACAAAATGTGGTATCCGGACTCTCCGGCGTTCTCCAACTCCCAATTCTACTTGTTGTTCCACTACTCCAGTGGGTATATTAGCGCTTCCATTGAAGCCATGAATTCGAGACTGGCAAGGCTTCAAATCTTTAGCCTCCATCCCCATTTGTTCATAGGTTCGCTTGAATAAGATATTCACAAAACTTCCACTATCAACCAAGATCCTCTTCATCCAAATAGGACCAACTAGAGCTAAAATGACAAGTGGATCAGCGGTTACGACTTCAACCCTGTAGGAATCTCTGTCTCAAAGACGATGTCGTCATTCATCGTTCTTTGTTTCTTGGCTGGAGCCTTATCTTCCAAATTGCTACAACACTTGAAGCTCGTATGCCTCGCAAAATTGGCATACGACTCCATTTCCATCCAACTTCGATCTGCTCGATGAAGACCACCACTTACACTATTTATCACCAACCTCTCGTCGGTACGAGCGAGATCCTCCTGTCTCACCTAATTAGGCACATGATTTTGATTCGATGGGCTCGAACCTCCAAACTATGACGCCTACACAAATTTCTCTAACTTCCTCTCTCTTATCAACTTTCCGATAAGATTTTGCAATTGACGACACTTATTTGCATTATGGCCATAGCTTTCATGGAATCTACAGAATTTCCCTGTTTGGATCTGTCTCCCCGATGATTGCTTCAGAGCAGGCTTCTTGTACTGGATAGTATTGCAGGTTTGTAGATATACATTTTCCAATGACGTATTTAGAGGAGTATAATTATCAAACATTGGAGCTCTACGTCGTGGACCACGGTTCTGATCCCGCTTCCTATTCAGATCCACATTGCCTTTTTGTTGAGCCTATTTATTTTGTATGTTCAATTGAACTTTTTCGAAAATCTCCCCAGATTGTTTAACATCTACATTACTTTGAATTCCTTCCATGTTGGGCCCTGCATCTTACTTCCTAGACTATTTCACATCCTCCCTTCTCAAGAATTGGGCTGCCGTTGTATAGAAACGGTCCAATGACGCAAGTGGTTTTCTGGCCAGCCAGTTGCCAAATTTAGAATCAGGGTAAATCCCCTTAGTCAGTGCCATAAGAATGGAGTTATCATTAGGGTTGTTGATCTTAACGCCTGCAGCATGAAATCTTTCTAAATAAATTCGAAGTATCTCCCAAGGAGCTTGAGTGACACTAGACAAAGTGTTAACATCCTTCGGCCTTGCGACATGCATGCAGAATGGTTCAAAAAAATTTGTTACCGATTGGTCAAAACATGAAATAGATCGAGGTGGCAAATTTGAGTGAACCACAAAGTAGCTATGCCCCTTAGAGAGATCGAGAAGCTTCAACACTTAACTGCATCGTCAGCTCGTGCAGCATTCGTCAACCACTTATACTTTAGGATGCTTTGGTTAGGATCAAAACTACCTTCATAAACCAGTAAAGTCGACATTCTAAATCATCGAGGTGGTTCAGCATAGTGTATCTCATCAGTAAAAGGGGTATGACGCCTAGGGATTCCCCAGTCATCATTAGTAAGGCCCGACTCACTCAGATCATCTGACGGATCATTGTCGGTATAATCAGCCAGCATCTGGACATTTTGAGCACGTTGGGCGAAGGTATGGTCGGTTTCCACAAAGTGAGGCTTGGCCAGATGCGGTCGACGGTCCACGTCTTGCCTCCTTGGTTCTAGACCTTCAGGGATATAAGGCTCGGGAGTACGTTGGTGTTGGATCAGGTCTGTCCGGTTTTGGGCATCAACTCCTGGTTTAATAGCAGTGAGTGCGGTTGTCTATGACTTAAGAAGGAATAGTACCTCCCGGGAGGAGGGTCCAGTCTGGTAGCTGGTTGATGGGCCAACTCTTGGTTGCCTAATGTTCAGCGTATGTTGATGTCCGGTAGCTTGAGTGTAACTCCCATCTAGCCGTGGGCGCGTAGATCTATGATGGTAATATGAAGAGGTTGAAATCTCGGCAAAGGAATAAGAAGCATGATCCCTCCTGGATCTCCAACGTCTTTGGCGATTCAGCGGGTTGGTCAGTTCTACATTGGCGCGTAGTTGTTCAGTAAGTTGTTGTCGACACTGTGTCAACTCTTGGAGTAGTATCTGAAACTCTTCCCTGGTGACAGGGCTTGACAAATTTGATGGTCCGACAACATTCTGATTAGTTGAAGGGAGTTGAGTGGGATTTTGTCGATCCCTTCCTTTTAGATTTAAAGTTGTAGAAGCGTCCTTGTGCTAATCATTGTGGATGGTGAAGTTTCTTTCTAGATTTGATGCAAATCTGAATAGGATGGAAGAATTCTGAACATAAGATCTGGATCTTATTCTTAGATTTGTGCAATCTAGTATCGATCGTAGATCTAATAAGCTGGAGAAAACGGTGTTTTCTTGGTGAAAGCACGAAAGTGTTAGTACCAAAATTGGGCACAACACTCTTTGCAAGTATTTGAAGAGATAAAATGAATAAAATAAATGTAAAAAGAGGATTATCTAACAAACACTCTATAAACAAATCAGAAAAACACATAAAAACATAGTGATTTAGAGTGGTTCGACGTGTAACCTACGTCCACTATGAAATTGATGACTTTATTGATGTTTGTTTGCTGATTACAACTGATTACAGCGGACTAGAGCAGTAAATTTCGAGTACAAAAGTGATCTTGGAGTGAAAAAATGGTTTCGGCGGAGTCTGAACTTAGGAGAGCTCAAAGTCCTTTTTGTATAGACCTTAGGATGCTATTTATAGGCATAGGATGCAAATATCTCGCTCAGATCTTGGGAGACCTCTTTTGGCACATGAGTGGGCCCATGCAATCGATCCTAGGTGATTTTGACTCGATATGTGATCGATACGAACGAATTTTGTATCGATCAAGATCTTGTTTAATTGAGTCGAGATCGATCATGAACATTCATTAGGTTGTCCGTAATTTCCTTTGGAAATTTTATAGCATTTGGACTTGTGGATTGTGTGTTATGATCGATGCAACATTGGGCTTTTTGGCTGCTATTCTCTTCATATCGATGTTGTTTCTATCGATGTTGTTTGTGTCGATTCAGACATGTGCCTGCAAGTTGAAGTGGGGATAACTCTTCATATCGATCCACTTTTTTGCTGAATGATCGAGTCTTCCCTATGCTGCCTCTTGTTCGTATCGATCGAAACTGCCTGGTTCGTATCGATCGTCATAGCTCTGCTCGTATCGATAATCTTTGCTCTGTTCATATCGATCGGAACTGTCATGTTTATACCGATCATCATAGCTCTGTTCGTATCGATCGTTTGATGATTTACTCGTATCGATCGATATCAATTGATCCAAATCGGTGGTTATGAAGTTAGGTGTTCATGATGGGTGCGGACAATATACAATTGGTGGATACGAATAGATAATGCTTGATGGATGCGAACAGAGGGAGGTGAGTAGATGGATACGAACAGATGATGCTTGATGGATGCGAACAACGCCTTATTTGGTGGATTTGAACAGTGTGGTTACTGATGGATTCAAACAGATCGACTCGAACATGGTTTTTGATGGATGCGAATGGCTTGATCACTTGAGTTGTATTGATCATATCTCGAGCATACGAACTCCGATTGACATGAAAATTGGAACATTGCTTTTATAGCTTTGCTAGTCCTATCATATCAATTGTAGCTTGATTCGGACTTAGAATTTTTTTACCGACATCCATACTAGACCTGTGTATTAATGACCTCCAGGATGAACTATCCTTGGTTTCTAGTCATGTTCTTGGTGTCACGGCCTTGCCAAACGATGGGATAATAGGGCTTCATCATGAAGTAGGAACGAGGCCTCTCCCTCGGCCTCTGGAATAGTAATATCTCCTTGGCCATCTTCTTTCAACCATCGTCCTCCCTCGCTTTCACTCAACACAGAAGTTATGATGGGATAAGTAACTAAGGCAAAAGAAAGCCGAGAAAGGGAAAAGTAGCTACTTACATCTAGAGGAGAAAGAATGTTGAGCCACAAATCGTCATGAATGAAGAATTACTACTTCCTGAACACGCTGAATTTGGAATACAAATCTAGGACGGGCTTGAACTTGTTTGCAGACTCCAACCTGATATAGGGGATACCCTTCCTGTAGCTCCTCACGTTGTACAAATACCTAATCTCCCTATGAGTTGGAGGCCTCTGATACCACTTCACGATTATCAAATAGAGGGAGGTCAGGATAGCATAAGAATTCAACTGAAGCTACATTGGAGCAACCTCCAAATAAATGACGAAGCCTGCGATCCAAGCATTAAGCGGTGGGTTCACTCCGCACATGCAATGATATATTCTGTATGCCGTATACCCGCCTGGAGGAAAGGCAACTCTACTATCCAGGCTAGGCAAAAGAATATCTCTATGATTTATCCCCAACGCGGTAGCTGTAGAGTTTAACATCTCAGTCATTAGTACACTAGGATAGCATTCAGAAGGCCTAGACAACATTTGGTTAGGAGCATAACCTTCCATTACCGAGTAAGCAGAGCAAGGTTTCTTAGGAAGCTTAGTTGGAACACCCGTAGAAGAAGTACCTACTCCCGTAGGCTGTGAAGCTGCAAACTTAGAACAAGTTTCGCAACCAGAAGACATGTTCATGTAAAAAAAAGGGAACGCGACATTAGCAAAATGGTCCAATATATGAATAGTGGTTAAAAACACGTTTGGAATCTCCTCTCATCAAACCTAACCAGAATTCCACATCCCCAACCTCACCAAATTCTGCTCAGTAGACCCATGGACAAAACGCTCGGCGAACTTGGTTCGACATTGTCAAGATCCAATGTCGAACCAGATAAGGCTGCACACCGATTGCCTGTCCAGAGTGTACCTTCCTATGGTGTCATCAAGGCAAACCTTAACTTCCACCTAACAATCATACAAACAATGTGCTAAACCTATGGCCTCTGCTGGTGACAAACCATTCAAGTAATGGATCGAATACTTTGTGAGCGAATAATTACATTCGCTCACATAACAATTGCGAATCTCCCAACACCTCAAACACCTTCAGGAGAACGAGGCCTAACTACTCCAGTCTCTGAATGATTTAAATCAAGTCACCTAGCATCAAAACCTTAGAATTTTTTAACCTAGTGCCCAATAGAGAAAGCGCTTACATAAGGATTGTAAAAACATGTAAGCACTGAAAATTGACGGTGATGAAATAACCTAGAAGCTATTTACAACTAAACAAGATAGTTAAGAAATTTCAATCGAGAAAATTGGAAGAAAAATGGAGAAGGGAGGCGGTATTTAAGGAAGAAGATGGGAAAACGAATAGTCAAAGGATATGGCATTCGATGGTAGGAGCTACTGACCAACCAAAGCAAAGCATGCCGAGCAAATGCCCAACATGCTTTGGGGGGCAAGTGTTGGCCGGTTTACTGGCAAGCAAAGGAAGAAGAAGCCCAAGAAAAAAAATGGTGCAAGAGCCAGAGCTACCCAAAATACCGAACTAATCACTTGGACGGGCATGTTGGACCAGATATTTGTCCAGTACCCTATAGTATACAGGACCAAGTATCTGGACCAGTATCCTTAGAAGTACCGGACCAAATGTTTGGCCCGACATTCTCTGGTATGTCGGACCAAACATTTGGTTCGACACGATCCACCATTTACCGAACCAAATATTTGGTTCGGTACAACAGGCACGCCGAACCAGATTTTTGGACCGACAAAGAGGATCCTCCGAAGATGAAGGTTGCCTAACCAAAGAAAGATAAAGATCGCCAAACCAAAGGAAGATGAAGATCTCCGAACCAAAGGAAAATGAATATTTCCGAACCAACGAATGATGGAGATTGCCAATCCAAGCTTACCGAGCCACCATTCCAAGAAACTAATATCAAACCAAACCCAGGCATTTATAACCACTCGTCCACACATCACAATATCACTCTCTAAATACCAGAGCTTCTCAACAACAATGGAGGGAGGTTCGAGAAGAAAGGGAGGAACTCTACTTAGATCTATCACCCTAGTTATTCTAATTTCTCTAATCATTCAAGCAATCTTGTACTTCTAACAAAATCTAAGAAGCGATAATAAGATGGAAAGTGGATGTAGGTACATTTTGGCTGAACCACTATAAAAACCCTGTGCCACTTGTTCTTTACTTATCTTCTTTTCTTATTCTTTTTGCTAATGACTTCGGTATCTGCTAAGGATCATTTCATTATAGCTTGAAATGTCTAAAGAGTCGCAAGATAAACACAATCAACAAGGCTAAGCTAAAAATCAAATTAACAAGTGTTTACCTAATGTTTAAGCGAATAGTTAGATTTCTATTGCTCCATCCCTATTTGAAATCAATCTTAACTCTCACAAATAGATAAGACTTACTTCATGGACTTTTAATGTTAAGCATAGTCGATTACTTTCCAAACAAGTAATCAAATAATTATCCACTTAGCCACTAAGCAATTCTAACCTTTTTACGAAAACATTTGTATATATTTTTTTAAAATTTAAAATATTTATAATAGGTTTTAAAACATTTATCCATAATATTACTTTAAAATAACAACTTTACAATTTTCCTTAAAAACTTGAATATGACATGTTTTCAACAAAATAAGTCATCTTTAAAAATTCGCAACTAATTCATAAAGATCCAACACCACTTTTGAAATACTATATTATGAGTTACTAAACATTTCTAAAAAGAATGAAACAAAATACTTAACTTAAAATACCTTTCCAAACCTTTAAAGTCCAAAAAACAAGTCTAAACGGGGCAGTTTTGCACAAGTGAAGTTTTTGCCACTTTTCGAAATGTTACTTACTTTTTTCTATTCAAGATTTTGACAGCAACAAACATATATATAAGACATTATGAATATGGCAAGAAACCCATAAGGATCCCTCTACAAATTTCCATAGAAATCACCTAAAAAAGGTAATTCACAACTGCAGCTAGAATGACTGTAGGTATAAGTGCACTTTAAAATCCAAATCCAATCTAAATCAAAGTCCATCTATAACCTATGTGCTTTTCTCAATGTCTTTTCACATGTAATACAAGTCCATTTCAAAAAATTTCAAGTCCATATATATGGATCGCATATGTCACATACTTTTAAAGTAATAATCTAAACCAATGTTTTAACATAAGTTAACAACAATTCAATAAACGTATATACAATCAACACAACATATTTATGTGTTATATTTTTATTCAAAGTGTGGTGTTAACTTACCCTTAATCTCACATACAACCACTATTTAAGAACCCAAGCATAGGTCCAACCTTGCAACACCTTTACTTCCTTGCTCCTTTTCTTTTTCACCTTGCCTTTACCTCCTCCTCTTGCCTAATGCTCAGGGCCTCTCCTTATAGGTGAAGTGTAGCTTTGTTTCTTCAAAAAAAAACAAGGTAGAAAGCCTTGTGATATTGTGGTAAGGCTTCACTCTAAGTTTGAGATGATTTGGAGATGGTTTGCAAATTATCTTTAGGAAATTATGAGGAAGAAGAACAAGATGCCATAAATTTTTTCTCTAAAGCTTTGAAATATTTGTGATTTATTCTTAAGGAAGCACCCCTCCTTATATTAGCTTAGTAATGTGATGAGGAAACACCAAAACCCTCTCAAACCATACTAACATCAATTACTTCTATCGTGATAACTTTACACCATATAGCTTGACGTTTAAGTGCTTCCATATTTGTTCATTTCCTAAATATCAAAGATGACATAACCCATGACATACTCCATAAAGTTTATTTTCATAAATGGGAAAAAATTATTTCATTAAATTGATTTCCTAAGTGAATAAATGTATGTAAAAAAAATCTGAAAAACTTCTGATTGTTAAAAAGCTATTCATCGAATAAACAATTTTTAGTCACATTATCGATATATTTCCAAAGAATAAATTTTGTGAATAAATTTCAAAAATGAATTTCATATCATTGTTCATTAATTAAATGTTGTCTAACAAGGTTATAGTAGCGTGTTTATAACACTTGATTTAACTAAAAATGTTTCAATATTCGAAGACGAAGTGTTCGAATTCCAGGTCGCTCCATTCTCACCAACTTTGAATATTTCATACTCGAAAATGAACATTAATATTAATCAAAGGAGACAGATGAAGAATGATATATGTGTTTATATATATATAGTACTACCCAGACTATGTATAAACTAAACCGCAAAATGAAATGCATAATAAATGACTTTACCTCAAGCGGTGAGTGCGTAACAAAAGATATATGATACAAAGAGACGAAGGAAACCTTAGTCTATAAGCAAGACTGAATGGATCTCCTTCAAATTTCCATCCCTTTCCCTTATACCACACCATGAATCTTTGCTCCAAGGCACCTCTAACCTTAACAAAGGAATAAGCACACAAATAATCAAATATCATTCATGACGACTAGTAACCAATGCTCATAGTTTGCCCTGGTTTAAAACTCCCCAATTGCCTAAGGGCGATAAATAATCCATTAAGCATACTATAGCTCAATAGCCTTAGATTCTTACTTAGATCATTATTCATGCTACCTCTACAAAAATCGAAGTGACATCCCCCAAACTCTTCATAAGTCAACATAACAAATCTTAAAAATGTACTAAAGCATGAATGATGTACATGTATCATTCATACATAATATCCAATCTGATCACTTGCTTGATCACATATATTTCACTTCCCAAATAGGATAAATCACTTAACCTCTCTAGTATGTATTTCAATTTGGTTCCTTGATTAGAAAACTTCACTCTTCTTAAATAGCCATATGCTATAATAGTAAACATGATCTGTATCAAGTGTTCGCCATCAAGAATCAAATAAAAATTTCTTGTTCGGTCCAGTGTAAACAACCTTGAAAACATGTACTCGAATACTGGATCAAGAGTAGTCATGCAAATAAATTGATCTACGCACAACTTACATAATATTTGTTTCTTAACACACTAATTCCTTTTAATAACATTCATTTATAAAAATAGTATGTCGTTCAATATTAAAACCATTTATGAGTCATTTCATAAGACTAAATTTCAGTTTGTACACCTCTTATAATTTAAGATCATACCTGTTTAATACTCCATTACATCCTAAGAGCATATACAAAACATCAAATTTGTAACAAGTATGATTAACAAATTTAAAACTTGCTTTAACTTGCTAATCTCCTCTATTCAAGTGTTATACAAACTCAACTTTTTATTTTCAAAAATACTTAACTACATGTTTTAAAAAACACTGATGTTCTCGACTATCCAACATCATCCAAAATCACTTTTCATTTTATCAAACGAAAACTACCAAACAAAATATCATATCATGATGCACATACCATACTTTCCTAATGCATAGGCTATATGTTTCCATGAAATAACTTAACAAGAGAACTATAGAACTAAACACCAATTTCATAACAACCATTTTAAAATAATCCATACATATAACTTTTATATATCAAATCATACTTTTAGGATTAAATCAAAATCTATTTTACCAAAACAACTTTACAGCATCCCACACTCAGAAACCTGAAAAATAAACGCCGATGATGCTATAGTCATCATCGAAATTATTTTCAAGCGATAGAAGTGAGTTCAGTAAATCCAAACCATACCATTGTATTTATCTAAAATCATTTCAAAGCAGTATCAAATACTTAGTATGATAATACTACGTATTATGATCTCAATTTCTTAAACAAACCTCTTAAATATTTACTTTCAAATAATTCTATTTTTATTTTCTCCAAAATCTTGAAAAACATGTTCATAGACACCAGGATTTTAGTTCTCCAATTCTCTATTTAAACCCTTTTCATTCCTAAACTACATTCTATAAATCTTTTCACAAATATTTACCATTGGATTGTAGTAAACATATTTTACTAAATTTTAACTTCCAACCCAATAGTATCACCGAATGCATTATAGTCAAACCGTGAAACTTAATTCATAAGGTGTTCATTTCATTGTACTCATAATTACTATTTACACAATCCAATTTACAGAAAGGTAAAACGACTGATAAACTAGTGGGCACATGTGAACAACAAACAAAATTCAATGTTCCTTAACTGATCGAGCATGATTTAAACAATCATTATGTTTATGGGATAAGAGACTATTAGATCAAGCAAACACGAATAAGAAAGCCAAATAGTATACACTCAAGAATTTGCTGTCCATCCCCATCTATAGAAATAGGAAAAACCTCGGATGTTCCCCTTTCTTAAGCACGTACAATCTTTAACAAAATGGTCGGACTGATGACAACTATGGCAACTCTTTGGTGCAAACTATGGTACCTCTATATTGATTCCTTTTATATCTGCCCTCCATCTCCCCTCATACAGTTCATAGTAAAGTAACTCTTGTACCCACACTGATGGCAAACAAGGTTAAACGTATACTTCAACTATTGAAACTTTCGCTTATTGATCCCAGCTGGTATAGAAGCAAAAGGCTTTGGTGTTGAAATAACAAGCTCCGTTGCCAAACTCTCGAACCTCAAGCATATATTCACAATCTCCAATGTTTATTAGTCATATCCCTCTCGAACTCAGGGTGCATACCCATAATGAACATCACATTCTTCTTCAAAGGTGCAGTGACCAATCCTAACTCGAACCAAGACAATGCAATGAATCGATTCTCATACTCTGCCACAGTCATTGGCTCCATCTTCAGATCCAAGAAGCTCCAAAATATCAAAGTCTTTTCGACTTTTGAAACAAACTTCATCTCAAACTCATTTTTAAATTAGGCCCAAAAGAAGTCATTCTCTTGGACATCAGCTATAATAGAACTCCACCAATCCATGGTTGCATCTGTTAAATGTCACAATGCCAACCTACACTTCATTGCATCATTTAGCTCCATATATCAAATATCCGGCCACATAGTCTAAGCCAAGATTTAACTTCTATAATCCTCTATGTTCAACAAAACCTCTTTCCACCTAGCCTCTCATAATCATGGCAAAGCGAAACAAAACTCATCTAAGATATGATCTGCTTGACCTCCTCCATGATATTCATCGTTGATTCCACAACTGAAGCAACATTCCTTGATGTGCGATTCCCACCATTCTTGAGAGTACAACTCCAACCACCGCTAACATTGGTAGCTCTAGTACTCATAGTTCTTCCAAAATAATCAAAGAACTTTTCTTTGTGACACAAAAGAATAGAGTTATTTTGAAGAAAGGTTCTAATAGAGGATTAGGGAGAAAGAGATATTCCTAAAGAATATTTTAAAAGTCTAGTTTTCAAAATAGAAGAAAGCTCTCGTACGTACAATATACTCGACTTATTCTAGGGCGTGGCTTATCCTATCTCTAATGAGCCATAAACAACCAAATCCAAGGTGTTTGCTCAACCATGTACTCTGATATCAAATGCAACTACCTGATTTTTCGACCCATGAATGTCGACAATAATATATCCATGGTATTCGTCTACGTAGCACTTTACTACCAGAAAGATAGAAAGTCAATGTAAAATAAAAAATAATAGTGCAATAAAAAAAGAACACAATATCAAAATCTCAAAACGAAATAGTAATATATAATATCAAAGGAACTGTACAATGGGTTACTCTGAATACTGATATATCAGGGTTACTATAACCTAAGTATTATCATCGCCTGGACAGCTATAATTGTTTGTCCTCATAATACCGATATATTCAATATAGGAATGTAGTGGAAATAAGAATACTATTGAATATAGCCATCCAGATCTTCTCCATAAGCTCCAAGCATCCAAAACTAGATCAGCAAACATATACGGGGTTGACCAGAGCGTTAAAGAAAATAACACCCTGATTAATCTGGCAAACCATAATGAGAAACATAAGAAATATAATACAAGTAACAGTAATCATTGAAATGATACGGATTACAATAACTAATTTCCCCTCAATGTAACAAACCATTCATTAAGTTTTATATAGTGATATGACAGATTGTGTTTGGAGTATAGCATATAAATCACATCAATTAGTTGTTGTGCGAATGCTATAATAATAATATGTATACAATCAATACCGTGAAGGTGCGTTTGCATAATGAATTTTTAGGTGCAGATTACCGCAGTTCAAACCGAATCCGAACTCCATGACAATGATCAGAAACTACCTTACGGGCAATGCATATCTCTGGTGGGATATACTCTAAAGTAAACATAATGGACCACCCTCGGCGTGTGATCCAAGCTATATCAACTCCCAGTACCAACATATCGATAAGCATCCCTGGATATGGATTTAATATACCCCTGAGGTTTGCCAAACCTCTTTGACCATGCCCCTTTTCTATTTTCTATCATTTTTCCAATGTCCAGGCTAAGTTCGGCATCTCTCACACGAGTCATCATCACTCGCACAAAACATGAATCCCTAATTGGATTTCTTCATCTCTAACAGATCATGGATCACTATATGGATTCGAGCATCTCGGACCTCCACATAGGTCCCTGCATAAATCCTCCGATGATCGCTAATGTTGTCCTCTCACTTAGAATACTCCTTTAGATTAACAGGTTCATATGATCGCATCCTTTGAAATGTTAATGGCAACCTCTCCCATGGACTTAACTTTAGGATTGATAGTCCAACTCCATAGCATTCCACTTCTTAACCTCTTCCAAAACATATATCACATGGATGGTTTTGAAATGATTTCAGGTCCGAGTCATCTCATATAAGTACGCTCTTCCCACTTACCAGACTCTTTAAAACCAATCAGTGAATTTTCGATTAACTCAGTTTCAGTTCTCTCAGAAGTAAATGAAAGCTAGAAACATTTCGTACAAATACTCCTCCTCGGAGGCTCTTATTGGTATGTAATCACGAATCCTTTCGATAACCTCTTAAGTCAATATTTGACCAAGTTCGATAATTGAATAATTGATTTT
Organism: Allium cepa; assembly: GCA_030765085.1. Lineage (NCBI taxonomy): Eukaryota > Viridiplantae > Streptophyta > Magnoliopsida > Asparagales > Amaryllidaceae > Allium > Allium cepa. Next base: position 705,567,960 of record CM060938.1, read on the forward strand.
CTTGTCAAAACAATTGCTTAAACAATTCACGATTCGTACGCTTAACACATTGTCGATATTCCAATTCAACTATTACACGCCCAAGATTGAAGCTAGTTAAGTTTGACAATAGTTGCATAAAATCTTGCCTAGAAATTCATTCTTAAATCTCACAAATAGACAAGTCTACCTCATCGGCTTTTAGTGTTAATTATAGTAATAACGATTTCCATAAACAATAAGAAATCAACTCGATTAACATGTTTTTGACATTTTTTGACTTACTATTCCTCAGTCAAGAGGAAAGCTCGGTAGATTAGAGCTCTATTGCTCCGTCTCTAAGTGAAATCAGTCTTAACTCATGCATAGATAAGACTTACTTTATTGACCTTTACTGTTAAGCATAGTTGACTACTTTTCAAACATGTAATCAAATAATTCACCATTTAGCCACCAAGTAATTCTAATCTATTTTTGAAAACCTTTGTAAATTCTTTTAAAATACTTGAAAATACCTATAATAGGTTTTAAAACACTTATCCAAAATATCACTAGAAGATGACAAATTTACAATTTTCTAAAAAAAACTTGAAAACGACATGTTTTCAACTAAATATCACTTGTTCAAAAATTCACAACTAATTCAAATAAGTTCATAAATATCTCAAACCACTTTTGAGATACTCTAATATGAGTTGGTAAACATTTGTATAAATAATGAAACAATATACTTAAATTTGAATATCTTCTCAAAACTATTAAGTCCAAAAATCAAGTCTAAATGGGGTAGTTTTGCATAAGTGTTGTTTTTGCCACTTTTCATGATGTTACATAACTTTTTACTATTCACGATTTTAAAAGAAACGGACGTATATATAATAAATTATAAATATAGTGAAAACCCCATAAGGATCTCCCTACAAAGTTTCATAGCAATCACCTAAAAACAAGGCAATTCATAACTGGATTCATAGCGACTATAGTTATAAGTGAACTTCCAAATCAGTGTCTAATCTAAACCAAAGCCCATCTACAACATATGTGCTTTCTTAACAGTCTTGCAACATGTCATACAAGCCCATTCAAGTCTATTTCAAGTTTTTTCAAGTCCATATACATGGATCACATATGCCACTTAAGTAAGAATTCAAACCAATGTTTTAACATAGGTTAACAATAGTTCAATCAAAATATATACAATCATGACATCATATATATATATATGTTATATTTTTATTCAACATGAAGTGTTAACTTACCTTTAACCACACAAATAACTAAGATCGAAGAACCTAAACCTACATCCAACCTTGCAACACCTTTCCTTCCTTGCTCATTTGCTTCATGACCTTGCTCTCTGCCTCCTCCCCTTGCTTAAAGCTCACGGCCTCTCTTTGTAGGTCGAGTATAGCTTTGTTCTGTGCCAAAACAAACTAGGTAAAAGGTTTTGTAATGCTGTGGTAAGACTTTACTCCATGTCTGAGGTGATACTGAGATGGTTTGCAAATTATTTGCTTTAGGAAATAGAAGGAGAAGATGCCTCTTCATATATAAGCTTAGGAATGTTATGGGAAAAGGTGAAAAAATCCTCAAGACCTTACTAACCTTAATTATTTCTATCATAAAAACTTTACACCACACAGCTTAACTTTTATGTATTTCCATATTTTCTCATTTCCTAAATATCCAAGATGATATCACCCGTGACATACCTCATAAAGTTTAATTCCATAAATGAAAACAAGTTTTTATATTAAATTGATTTCCTAAGAAAATTAGTATATGTAAAAAAAATCGACTTCTGACAGTTAAAAAGTTGTTTATCGATAAAACGATTTTTGGTCACATTATCAATATTATTTTGAAGAATATTTTTTTTAATTTCAAAAAAAAGTTTACTATTATTATTCATTAAGTAAAAGATATCTAACAAGGTTATAAAATCATATTTAGAATACTTTATTATATTTCAAAATGTTTTGATATTCGAAGACGAAGTGTTTGGATGTCCTAGGTATGGAAGATACTTCATGGTATACTTATGACCAAATTCTGAGGTATGGAAACTTGTATTTATCCCGAGAAATAAGAATTTGCATCAAGTCAAGGTTAGTTTTCTAACTTGTCCAACTTCATTGTTAATAAAGGGATAATACTCTTTGAAATTCTAAAGTGGGGATAAGTATTGGATGTCTTATTTACACATGCAAATCTACATGCACCCCAGATTATGGGTTTATCAACTATTGATCACTTGACTTTTTTTAGAAAAAATTATCGGATGTTTGTTCAAAGAGACTAGGATCAAATAGCATGAGTTATTCCTAAACCATTTCGAACTAACGTAAGCGTTCAAATGGGGACTAACGTGAAGACGATGGAATCAAAGATGAAAATCTTTGAAGTGCAAGGGCTACTAGCTTCTAATTTCGAGGGTGATTCCAAAATAGATGTAGTGGAAGGAGCGCCTTTGAATTTTCCACATCTTGAACAATTTGTATGGATGAATGCTAGCATTTCATTATCGCTTTGAGGGCATTGTTAGCATTCTACGTGGGAATGCTATATTTAAAGGTAAAACCTAGCCTCGAACACAACAAGCTTTAATGACTAAAACAACATGGTGCTATATTACTTTGTGGGTCGCTCCATTATAGTATGATCATCGCCTGATCTAGATCGGTATTTAAATATTTATGTATGCTCGGGCTCTGTATGGTTGTTGATTGTAACCAAGGGCAGACATATTCGGTAACTATCCAGTAGGGGTAGTCCGTTCCTAATTTTGATAGGTGCAAATGTTTTGCAGCATTGGTACATTATTCTCTAGAGGTGTACTATACAGAAGGTAGTCCTTTAACTTGTCATTGATGGAACCCAATTTTTGATAAGTGCCTTATGGTCTTAGTTATGGTCAAATATGTTGGAACGTGAGATGCAAGCGTTCTGGCTATATTGATTGTTGATTTTAAACTTTAGACATTACTATAGCATCATCGAATTTCCTATAAAAATATTTGGTAATTGTAAGGTAAAACACATCAATGTTTATATGCGACATAGTAGTATGAGATACTTTATTTTAAAAGGAGTTTTATAAGTATAACAGTTTTGTTGTTTGGAGCTTTCTCACACCAAACCCATGTTTGACCTGGGGTTTTCTTTCTTTCCCTAAAACTATCGGGTACTCAAATTTGTATAAGTAGCCATATATTCCAGGTTTACATGGATGCATTTTGGAGAAGCAAGGAGCATGAGGCTTTGATGTTACCTTGATATTTATTTTTATTTTCACTATATGTGTGTTTATATTATCATTAGTATTTATTGGCAGGCTGTTATAACTGTCCTTAGCTGAAGTTGGTATTTTTGCAACTCTGACGTTCATTTTAGGAATTATGCTATTTATTATCTTATGATGACTGTTTATATTTTTCGTTGCATTATGAGATTCTATGTTTCTTTCTTCTTATCTTTTTTTACCCCAATAACTTGTCCTTCGGACATCTAGATGTTTGGCACATGAGTATTGTGGATGTATTAAGTGTCATCTTTGGGTGTAAGAAAGGCGGTTCGTTGAAAGAATTATCAGAGCTTAGGTTGTGTAAACAACTAAGATATGGATGGGGTCAACTAATTAGAGATAGGATTAGTAATACCCCAAAATGAGTTTTGTCCATAAGAGAGAATAGTTGTATAAAATTATTTCAATCAACTTTGATATGTTTGATTTGGTACCCTTTTCCTTATGATTATCTCATCAACTATTCTAAAGTTATCCTGGTAGTAAGAATGAGTAATAAGGCAAAGCGAGCTGGAGGAGCTTATAACACCATGACCACCAATGGTCGAGCTCATTATGTTGGAAGAGTTAGAAATATTGAAGAGGCAGCACCGGCGTAGTCCCAAGTGAACTTTGTAGCTCTATGCAAAGACTATACTAATTTGAAGGAGCCATTTAAAAGTACCAAATCCATCATCAAGGTCGAAGCATGGTTTTGTTCTAGTGAAAAGTTTTTCAAGGTTTTGGATCTTTCAAATGTGTAGATGTATTTCTTAGCATAATGGTAGTTCATGATTGAGTGGATGCATGGTGGACCTATGTTACAGCGAAAATTTGGGAGGATTATTTTTGTTGGGATAAATTTAAGGAGGATTTGAAGACCAGTTCATGCCTACCATAGGAAAGACCCACATGTACATGAGTTTCTTAAATCTCTAGCGAGGAGATTTATTAGTAGCTGAGTACGTGACCAAGTTTAATAAGCTATTGCGATTTGGGTCGAAGTTGATTGATACCCTACTAAAGAAGAATGAGACGTTTATGATCGAAAGAGGGAAGGATTCCAAGAGAAAACGACTGTCACTTTGAAGAAGGGATTATTTGTGGATTGGTTAGACATGACTTTGAGATATGAAGTTCTTTAGTAGCAAAAGCCGACAATGGCACCAAGCGACAAAAATAGTAACCCAAACAAGAGGAAGATTAACCCAAGTTAGAAAAACCAGTAGAAAGGAAAGTAAGGAGGTGGAGATCAAGGAGAAAACTACAAGGATTTTATCTGCAATAAGTGCAATCAAAAGGGTTGTATCGCTAATTTATGTAGGAGTTTCGAAGCTCAAAAGCAGTAGAAAGGACCTATCTCTTTGATGGTTCAAAAGACCCTTAGCTTTAATTGCCACAACCAGGTGACATGATAAAGGATTTTCCATTAATGAAGAAAGGGGAGCAAGCTAAGATTAATGCTATCAAGGAAGATCCATTGACCTCAAAAATGTAAAAAGAAGGGATTGCTTGAAGGTATGTTATATGTGGATGGTATTTTAGTTCGAGCATTGTTTGATACTAGGGCTTCCCATAGTTTTATTTCCAAAGGACCAGTAGATAGATTGCAACTTTCCACAATGTTTGTTAAACCCCCAATTTGTGTGGCTATCTCCGTTGGGGGTACAATTAATCTGTGTATGATTTGTCAATGAGTGCAAATTACTTATCTTACCCACCATTTTACATGGGACATGTTTGTACTAGATTTTAAGGGTTTAGATATTACACTCTGTATGGATTGGTTGTCAGAGTATATAGTTGTTTTAGACCGTGTCAAGTGGATGGTAGTATTAAAAACCAGTTCCGAGAGGGTATTAGAAAGAGTATCATGTGAAGAGCGTAAAATGTAAATGAGTAGTCATATATATGCACTAGATTCATCCAAAGAAGAGTTAGGGTTGATAGCAATTGTTAAGGAATTCCTTGATGTTTTCGAAGAAGTTAACAGCCTTGTAACACCCTATAATTTTTGTAACATTATTTAGGATATTTAGTTATCTAAATTAAACAAAATAATGTAAGACGGTTAATTATTTAACCATTCCTATATGTAAAATGAAGTAAATAAATAAGATGGAAATAAGTGTTGGGAAATAAGGAAGGGCAAGATGAGAAATAGGATGAATTTATACCCTAAACCCTTAGAAAACCAAACACACGTTAATTTTATTTCTATCAAACAAGAATATTATAAGGTCGGCCACCATTTTTAATCTTAAGAGAAGGTAAAGCTATAATTCAAGAGAAGAACCAAATCAGCTAATAAAGATCAAATCTCACTTCCTAATTACAAAGCTAAGGTGAATAACTTCTACATCTTAACTATTCTGAATGATTTCGGCTTGAAGATGAAAGTTGAGTATATCTTGCATGATTTAGCCATGATTTTGAAGATAAAAATGTTGCACATGTAGATGAATTATGTTTGTTCATATGGATTTTATGATATAATTTAATTTGAAAACCTTATTTAATTACATCTAAATGCCTTGTGATTTTAAATATAGACCATAAATGTTACTTCAGACTTGGGTTTCAATTTTCATAATGTTCTGAATTAATGTTGATTTTATATTAATTTTCTAGTAGAAAACATGATTTATTGGGTTTTAAATAATTTACGGTTAAATTATAATTTGTTTGGGTCTGAAATTTGTATATGTAAGAAAACATATTTAAAATGGTTTTTTGGAATTTTTGTGGAATTTTTCAAAGTCTTTGGACGAATATATAAAATTATTTAAGGTATGAGACTTTAATATTTTATATATTTAATTAAGGAGAAGGGTTATTTTGCAAATGATTTAAATAAATTAGTCCTGAAATTATGGCAGTACTTTTAGAAAAGAAAATCAGCAACCAATAAGAGTTTGACTGACAAGGCAGATTAGTTAAAAAGTTTACTTAAAAAGCTTAAAAATAAGAAATTCATGCTAAAAGTATGTTTTGCCACTTTTGGTTTCGCCTAGGTTGCCTTCAGCTAAGACCCTCTGCGTCCTTTCTCAAACCAATGTATATAGTATCAATTTCTGTACATAGTGAATTGGATAAAGGCGGAAGGTATAAGTCAAAACCAAGGGGTACCGAAAAGGTCAAAGTGCCTTTATGTTTTAAATAACATAAGTGCATGCTTGCTTTTGACTAAGATGCTTTCGACTTAGTTGGCATTTGACTAGGTCAATTGATTTATAGAAAGGTTTTGCCTTTGTTTTGTGAAATAGCTTTCCACTAAGTCTGCTTTTGACTAAGTCAATGGTTTTAGAGGTTGGTCTCGAAATAGTTGCACCATTGTTTAAATAATAGTTTTCGACTATGTCGAAGCCTTTACCACCTCTTTCTACCTTTCGAAACAGAGCTATCAAAGGGGTTGTTTAATTTTATAAAAAAATTGCCGCTTCTCCAATGCTTTTGGAAGGGGTGTTTTGACACCATCACTTCCTAACTTAGTTATAGTTTTCGAAAGGTTAAAGTTTTGACCTTGTTGTTTGTGACCCTTAGTGATTTTTAAAGAATAACCCATTAGTTTCGAAATAGAATGGCTTCGACTTAAATGGTTTCGAAAGGTATTTTTCCACATGTTTTAAATTGAACCCTAGTGATTTCTAAAGGTTTTGAAGAAGGTTTCAAAGGGGTAGTTCCCATATGGTTTCGAAAAGTCTAAAGGAAAGGTTTTTCCAATGGATTTAAATATGTTTAAAGGAAAGGTTCTTCCTATGGTTTCGAAAGGCAATGTTTATTGGTTTATAGAGGGATGTCTAAGGTTTTAGCTTTCGATGGAAAAGAAATTTCAATATTTTCGAAAGTTTTAAATGAATTGTTTCAAAAGGAAGATTTGGCCTAAATGAAAGAAATGGTTTTACATGCTTTTGAATGTGGTACTTTCAACAGGTTTGAAAGGGTATTTTTCAAATGTTTAAAGGTTTTCATCAACAAAGATGTGACTAAAGTATATATAGCACGGCAAGGTGATTTTGAGTGAAGCATTGAATATAAAAGTTTTCCTTGTTTAAGTTTGGTTTAAATGGTTTTTAATTAATTTCAGATGAAAATGTTTTCAAGGAAAATTATGGGAAGGTATCCCTAAGTTAAAATGACTCAGATATTAGAATACCATATTGGACTGATATAGGGTCATGCCCTATACCTTGCTATTGGCCCCGGCTAATTTAGTCCAAAATTCTAGTGTATAGGGCTTTGTCACGGTTAAGAGTAAAATTATGATTACACACAGAAGGGAACATATGTTTGTATACAGATAGGTTATTGTTGTGCCCCTAAAACCATTAGAACTTGGTGACCTTAGGAGTTGTTAAATTAGGGACAGACCATCCAAAAGAGAAGTACTTAACAAATAGTCAAGAATAGATTGTCCAGAATAGGTGTCTAACATATGTTAGATAATTATATTATATTGTCTGGTAGGCCCGAGTCAGCCAAAGGTTAATAGTAAGCTAAACAAAACTATGGGGTTCAAACAGATAGTCCATTTTTTTACCTGAGATGTATGTTTATATAACATAATGATGCTTTACAGTTTTATCCAGTTTTGGTTGCAGGATAAAGGTCTTCAAAAGTTATGTCTTAAAAGGGATATTAGTGAGGGGAAACCATTCCGCTAAGCGGCACGGTCTCACTTAATATCACATCACCGAGATGTATAGTATTGTTCACACCAGGCTATATGTCCGACTCGAAATTTATATTTTCCCTTTAAACTCTCGACTGCTCAAAATTTATTTGAGTACACTGAAGGTTGAGGTTATTTCATGTTTTAGTTGAATGAAAAATAAAGCAACCAGAGGTGAGTAGGAGGCTAAAGGGTAGCTATTAGGATTTGTAGTTCTTTTTTTGTGCGTATTTATGTTGTGTATTTATTAAGTCAACTATAACTATATGACCCTTATCATTTAAGGGGCCATCTTCATATTTCGTACTAGGCATATTTTGTAATTTTTATTTTTTATTATTGCCTGGGAAACGTTTTAGATTATGTAATCTGAATATGGAACATTTGTTTTGAATTGTAATGGAAAAATTCTGTTTTGAAATCCATGATTTGTTTTATATTCAAGTGCTTCTGATATTATAGATACCATTAACATAACCGTATTTAGTTGTTGGAAGTTAATACTATAGATGAATGCAACATCTATAGCGCTTAGCTTTAGGGCTCTAGATAGGGGATGTTACAACTTGGTATAAGAGCATAGGTTTATGAAATACTTTAACTAAAAATGATTTTTATAAGCTTAATCCTTACGAATTATAGTTAGGATCGGGGTATGTGATAACGCTATAGCAACGTACCTGTATTTGTTATATATAAGTATATACTTTCTCTCTAGACTCCTTTCTTTATTAGGCTATTCCTTTGTAATGCACAAGGCTTGAATGCATATATGGAAAGAAGAAGAGACAGAGTTAATCTAGGAGGAGACAACACTATCACAAATGGAAACAATCGACCAAATGCTAGAAGAAGTCAAAGTACGGCTCAGGCTAAGAATGTTGGTGCCAGGGTTCCTCAAGTGGACATGGGAGCCATGTACCGGTTCTTTGTAAATATGGTGTAAGCTGGGGTTACCGCTGGAGGAGGAGTTCAGGTAGCTCTAATGGTCAATCAATATGCTAACTTAAGCAAAGATTGTACTAGGCATGGAGGAAAGCTGTTTATTGGAACTGAAGATGCTATCGGGGTAGGAAACCGGCCGATACACTATGAGAGTATTTTTGTTGATCTAAGACTCATTGACGAGTAGAAAAGGAGACTTGCTTCAAGACAGCTTCAAGAAGCTGCTTTGTTTAGGTGGAATATTGTAACTGCTGGTGTGAATGAAGAGATTATGACGTGGGAAGAGTTCAGAAAGAAGTTTCAAGAATGGTTTATGCCAGTAATGGCACGATATATGTTGGTTAGGAAGTTTGCTGAGCTAGAACAAGGAATATGTCTATTCTGGATTATGCTGGTAGATTCTAGGATTTAGCCTGGTATGGCTATGCCATTGTTGACACAGTGTTGAAAAGGAATGAAAAATTTATTAGAGGTTTGAAGCCAGAATTGGCGAGGGCTACTTTGCCACACATTAGGGACCCATGTCGTGTGGTTGTGGAAATGGCATTGAAACAAGAGGAGATGATAGCTTGTTTGGGGATGAAGAAAGAGAAATAGTCTAGGTTGGGCAGGGCCAAAAGAGAAAGTTTATCAATAAAAATAATGCTCAGAGAGGAGGTGTGGAAAAGAAAGGAAAGTCTGAGGTGGTCTGCTACAAGTGTAATAAGAAAGGCCGTTATGCTCATAAGTGGTGGACAAGTGAAGGAAAGAAGGTTGCTGAGAAAAAAAGAGTTAGATGCTTTAATTGTGATCAAGTTGGGTACTACAAGAGCTAGTGCAAAGAGCCAACCAAAGGAGAAAAAGGCCAAATGTTTGCATTGGAGACTGCTGCTTCGAAGCCGACAGTGCAGGAGAAGGGAAAGGCTGTGTTACGAGGTATACTTCAGATTCACAGTATGTCTGTTAGCATTTTGTTTGATACTTGTGCATCTTATTCTTTTATATCTCGATGCTTGGTAGATAAATGTAACCTAGAACCCACATACTTAGTTACTTCCTTAAGAGTTGCAAATCCGATAGGAGGGTATGTGGTGCTGGGAATGAAGTGTGACTACCTAGATTCTGACTTGCTAGGTTACACCTTTGTTTGCAGTTTGCATATATTTTATTTTGTTGGGTTCGGAATTTTATTGGGTATGGATTGGTTAAGTGAATATGATGCTAGGATAGGAAAATATCACTTAGACATCCGGATGTAGTGATCGTATAGTTCACACCATAGAAAAGTCTTGTTGCGAAGTGAATGCTTTGTTGGGTATTATGGAGTTAGAAAATGAGTTAAATTGCGTTTTCATATTTAGAGAATTCGGGATGTGTTTGAATCTATAATTGGATTGCGGCCGAAACAAGCTATTGAGTTTTGGATTGACTTAGTACCTGGTGTAGAACCGATGAGTAGGCCACCAAGCAGGATTACACCAACATAGATGAAGGAGTTAAAGGCTCAATTGGTAGATTTGGAAGGTAAAATTTTTATTGGACCAAGTAGTCGCCTTGGGGAGCAGCCATGGTATTTGCCAAGAAGTCTGACAGATCGTTAAGGCTATGTATCGATTATCGTAAGCTGAATGAGATGACGATAAAGAACTGATATCCATTTCCAAGAATTGACGATTTGTTCGATCAACTAAGTGGAGCCAAGATATTCTCTTAGCTAGATCTGGCGATAGGATATCATCAGCTCAGAGTGGAAAAGGATAGTATTCCTTTGATATCCTTTAGGACTCAATATGGTTTGTATGAGTTGTTAGTTATGCCGTTTGGACTAACTAATGCGTCGGCTTTCCTTGTGGATTTGATGAACTGGATTTTTCGTGAGCATATGGATAGGTTCATGTTGGTTTTTATAGATAGTATTCCGATATACTCTAAGGATGAGAAGGAGCATGAAGTTCATCTTAGAGTTGTGCTGGGGATGCTAAGGCAACATCTACTAAAGGCAAAATTTTCGAAGTGCCATTTTTGGAAGAAGAAAGTGAAGTTTCTTGGTCAGGTGGTTTCGGAGAGAGGATGTTCAGTCGATCTAGAAAAGATCGAAGCCATTAATAATTAGAAGAGACCAGAAACGGTAACAGAGATAAGAAGTTTCCTTGGGTTGGCCAAATATTATCGAATGTTTACAAAGGATTTCTTGCGAATAGCAGTACCGATGCCTAAGCTAATGCGAAAAGATGTAAAATTTGTATGGACCGGTAAGTGTAAGGAAGCATTCCAGAGCTAGAAACACTTATTGATACATGCACCTGTGTTGGTGCTTCAAGAGGGGAATCAAGATTTAGTTGTTTATACTGATACATGTGGTACTGGGTTGGGAGTTGTGCTAATGTAAAGAGGTAAAGTGACCACCTACGCTTCTAGACAGCTTAGACCGCATGAGGTTAAATATCCAACGCATGACCGAGAAGTAGATGCAATTATTTTTGCTTTGAGGGTGTGGAAGCGTTACCTTTTGGGAGAGAGGTTTGAGCTTTATACAGATCATACGTCACTGAAGTACTTCTTCCTTCAGAAGGAGCTGAACATGAGACAACATAGATGGTTCAAATTTTTAGCCTCTTATGATTTTAGAATAGAGTATACACCGGGAAAAGGCAACAAGGTTGTAGATGCGCTCAGTAGGAAGCATCAGATTATAGTGTTAGTTGTGATAGTAGAATGGAAAGACTAGGAGGTCTTGACAGCATGTAGAGTGTAGTGGATATCCGTGGCTGATTTAAGCGGAGGATCTGCTAAATTTTCTTATTTATAAATTCGATCAGTATTGATTGAGAAGATTTCTTCTAAATAGGAAGACGATCCAGTTTTAGCTAAATGGATCAAGAAGTTAAGTGAAGGAATAGAGAGTGATGACTTGAAAGACTTCAGTCATGACCAAAATGGATGGTTGAGAAAGAAGGGCAGATTATATGTCCCAAATGTAGGAGACATAAGGAAGGAAGTCTTGGAAAAATTCCATCGTTCGTTGTTCACTATTCATCCTGGAGGAACGAAGATGTGTCAAGATATGAAGAGAAGTTTATTTTAGGAAGGCATGATGAGGGATGTTGGCTTGCGGGTGAAACAGTGTTTGGACCGGTAGCAAGTAAAAGCCGAGCACCAGAAGCCGAGTGGATTAATTCAGCCATTGGATATTCTAGTATGGAAGTGGGATTCCATTTCTATGGATTTCATAGATTGGTTACGAAGATCGAATAAAGGGAATGAAAGTATATGGTTCATAGTAAACCGATTGACCAAGAGTGCCTATTTCATTCCAGTTAAGTCAAATAGAACACCACTTGTATTGGCTAAGTTAGTTATGAAGAATGTAATTAGACTTCTAAGAATTCCTAGTAGTGTTGTTAGTGATAGAGATTCCTTATTCAATAGTGTGTTCTGGAAGAGTCTATAGGAAGCATTAGGAACCAAGCTCAAAATGAGTACCGCTTACCAACCATAGACCGATGGGCAAACGAAAAGAATAAACATGATCTTGCAGGACTTGTTAAGAGCTTGTGTATTGGATTTTAGAGAATCATGGGAAGACCACCCATACCTAGTCGAATTTTCGTGTAACAATAGTTATTAGACTAGTATAGGGATGGCACCATTTGAGGCTTTGTATGGAAGACCATGCAAATCCCCTGCATATTGGTTAAAAACTGGAGACATATTAGTCTTTAGTATCGATTTGGTAAGAGAAGCAGCATAAAAGATTGATCTGATATAGATGAGAATAAAGGAAGCTCAATCTAGGAAAAAACCTATGAGATAAAAGACGAATTGATTTAGATTTCTCTGTTGGAGAGCATGTTTTCGTCAAAGTATTGCCAATGAAATCTATTATCAGATTCGGGAAGATAGGAAATTTATCCCCAGGATTCGTAGGACCGTTTCCTATTTTAGAAAGGATCGGGAAACTCGCATATAAAGTTGAGTTACTGAACTGTTTGGTAGGTGTCCACGATATTTTCCATGTATCTCATCTGAGGATGTGTATTGGGGATCCAGACACTACTATGGCATCGACTGTGTTAAAGGATTTAGTAGTGGAATCAGACATGACTATAGTTAGAAAGCCTATCCGGATAGTCGAAAGAGATGAGAAGAAGTTCAGGAACAAGAAAATCAGATTAATAAAGGTCAAGTGGAGTGACGATGCTAGAGACTGTACTTGGGAGACTGAGAGCAGGATTAAAGATATCAAACCTGATTTGTTTGATGGTATGCTTTACCTTTGATTATTTTGTTGTGTTCCTTATCGTGATTTCGAGGACGAAACTCTAAAAGGAGGGGATATTGTAACACCTCATATTTTTAGTAACATTATTAAGGATATTTAATTAACTAAATAAAATAAAATAATGTAAGATGATTAATGAATTTGAATTTGATTTAACCAAGGGCAGCCGTGCCTATATGTAAAATGAACTGAAGAAATAAGATGGAAATAAGTGTTAGGAAATATAGAAGGGCAAGATGGGAAATATGATGAACTTGTACCCTAAACCCTTAGAAAGCAAACACACGTTTATTTCATTTCTCTTAAAAAAGTACTCTAAGGCCGACCACCATTTTTAATCTTAAGAGAAGGTAAAGCTCAGATTCAACAGAAGAATCAAATCAACTAATCAAGATCAAATATCATATCCTAATTAGAAAGCTAAGGTGAATAATTTCTACATCTCAAATTTTCTAAATGATCTCTGTTTTAAGATGAAATCTGAATATATCTTGCATGATTTAGCCATGATTTTGAAGAGCAAAATGTTTGTGTATACATGTTGATGAATTATATTTGTTCATATGGATTTTATGATATGTTTTAATATGAAAACCCTATTTAATAACGTCCAATTGCCTTGCGATTTTAAATGTAGACCAGAAATGTTACTTTAGACATGGATTTCAATTTTTATAATTTTATTTATTATTGTGGATTCTTATTAATTTTTTAGTAAAGAAAATGATTTATCGGGTTATAAATAATTTACGGTAAAATTATAATTAGTTTGGGTCTGAAATATGTATATGTTAGAAAAGATATAGAAAAGGATATTTTGGAATTTTCGTAGAATTTTCCTAAGTGTTTTGATGAATATATAAAATTATTTAAGGCGTGAGACTTAAATGTTTTATATACTTAATTAAAGAGAAGGGGCATTTTGAAAATGATTTAAATAAATTAGTTCTGAAATTATGTAGTACTTTTAGAAAAGAAAAATTAGCAACTAATTAGAGTTTGACAAACAAGGCAGGTTACTTAAAATGTTTACATATAAATGTTTAAAATCAAAAATTCATGTTAAAAATATGTTCCGCCACTTTTGGTTTTCCCAAGGTAGCCTTCGACTAAGACCCTCTACCTCTTTCCTCAAACCAAAGCACATAGTATCAATTTTAGTACATAGTGAATTGTATAATGGCGGAAGTTATGAGTCAAAACCAAGGGATTCCGAAAGGCTCGAAGCATCTTTATGTTTTAAATGCGATAAGCATATGCTTTCTTTTGACTAAGATGCTTTTGACTTAGTTGGCTTCCAACTAGGTCAATTGATTTAAAGAAAAGGTTTTAAGGTTGCGCCTTTGTTTTATGAAATGGCTTTCAACTAAGTCTTCTTTCGAATAAGTCAATGGTTTTAAAAGTTAGTTTTGAAATAGTTGCACCATTGTTTTTAAATAATAGCTTTCACATACGACCATGCCCACATAAACATGGTACCATGTCAAAGCATTTACTGTTGATTTCTACCTTTCAAATTAAGCTTTCGAAGGGATTTGTTTTATTTTATAAAAATCCTGCCACTTCTCTAATGCTTTCGAAAGTGGTGTTTCGACACCATCACTTCCCAACTTGGTTATAGCTTTCGAAAGGGTAAGCTTTCGACCCTATTGTTTGTGACCTTTAGTGATTTTTAAAGGACAACCCAATGGTTTCGAAAGGGAATGGTTTTGGCTTAAATGGTTTCAAAAGGTATTTTCCACATTTTCTAAATTGAACCTAAGTGCTTTCGAAATCTTTTAAAGATGGTTCCAAGGGGTAGTTCCACTATGGTTTCGAAAGGTCTAATGGAAAGGTTTTTCCAATTTCTTTGAATATGTTTAAAGGAAAGGTTTTTCCTATGGTTTCGAAAGGCAGTCTTTATTGGTTTCAAAGAGGAATGGCTAAGGTATTAGCTAAAAGGAATTTCAATAGTTTCGAAAGGTTTAAATAAATGGATTCAAAAGGAAGATTTGGCCCTTTGACCTAAATGAAAGAAAGGGTTTTACATGCTTTCGAAAGGGTTAATTTCAATAGGTTCGAAAGTGGTACTTTCAAAGGTTTTCATCAACAAAGATTTTAGTAAAGTATATATAGCATGGCAAGATGATTTTGAGTAAAGCATAGAGTATAAGTGTTTTCCTTGTTTGTGTTTGGTTTAAAGGTTTTAAATTAATTTCTGATGAAAAGGTTTTCAAGAAAAATTATTGGAAGGTATCCCTAAGTTAAAATGACTCAGATATTAGAATACCAGATTGGAATTGTATAGCGTCGTGCCCTGTACACTAGCTATTGGCCCCAACTAATTTAGTCCAAAATTCCAATATGTAGGGCTTTGTCATAGTTAAGAGTAAAATTATGATTACACACAAAAGGGAATATATGTTTGTATATAGATAGGTTATTGGTGAGCCCACAAAATCATTAGGATCAGGTGACCTTAGGAAATGTTAAGTTAGGGACAGGCCGTCCAGAAGAGAAGTATTTAACAGATAGTCAGGGACAGATTGTTCAGAAGAATTGTCTAACAAATGTTAGATTATTTTTATATATTGTCCGGTAGGCCCGAGTCAGCCAAAGGTTAATAGTAAGCCAAACAAAACCATAGTGTTCGAACAAATAGTCCATTTTGACCTTATATATATGTTTATATAACATAATGATGCTTTACGGTTTTATCTAGTTTTGGTTGTAGGATAAAGGTTGGAAAAAGATACATTTTAAAAGGGATAACAGTGATGGGATAGCCATTCCACTAAGGGGCATGGTCTCATTAAATATCATATAACCAAGATATATAGTATTATCCACACCAGGCTTTATGTCCGACTCAAAGTTTATGTCTTCGCCTTAAACTCTCGAGTGCTCAAAATTTATTTGAATAGGCTTAGGGTTGAGGTTATTCCAGGTTTTAGTAGGATGTCGAATAAAGCTACCAAAGGCAAGCAGTAGGCTAACAGATAGCTATTAGGAGTTGCAGCTCTTTGTTTTGTGTTTATTTCCAATGTATGTATTAAGTCAATTATGACTATGACTATGATCATCCATGGGGGCATCTTCATATGCCGCTCTTGGCGTATTTTGTAATAAGTATATTTTTTCATTGCCTATGAAACTTTTGTGGTTATGTAATATGAACATGGAACATCTATTTTGAAATGAAATGGAAAAATTCTGTTCTGAAATCTGTGATTTGTTTCATATTCAAGTGCTACTGATATTATAAGTGCCATTAATGTAGCCGTATTTAGTCATCGGAAGTTAATACTATAGATGACTGCAATATCTATAGCGCTTAGCTTTAGGCTTCTAGATAGGGGATGTTACAAGCCTACCTTCACAACAGGAAATTGAGTTTCGTATCGACTTAGTTCCCCGTTCAAGACCTGTCATTCAATCTTGTTACTACCTAAAATTCCTTTCGACCTAGCCGAAACCAGTTTTAGCAGAAGGCGAAGAAGAACAAGAGGGAAAGGCTCTGGTTTGGACCTTCGAAAGAGTCGAAGGGATGCTACAACCAAAGTCCAAAAGCTTCAAAACCTTTTGAAGGGGTCGAAAGGATGTTATAGTCAAAGTCTAGAAGATTCTTTGCCTTTCAAAGGAGTTGAAGGAGTCGAAAGAATCCTTCTGCCTTCAGTGACCACCTTTCGAAGAAGGGGATTCCATATGCCAAAAGACCTTTCGAATAAGTCAAAGTTACACCTTTCGAAGACAATGAAAGTCAATTCTTCCGTGCCAAAACTTTTGAACCCAAAGGTTTCGCCTTCACCCAAACCACTAGAAAGCTTGTATTTGCCTGAACAACCATTTTTGAAAGATAAATCAAGCCTTTCGGAATGTTCGAAGCCAACGTTTATCAGGGAGGTTCTGCCTAAGTCACAAGCGAGGGTTTAGAAGCAACCAACAATACTGAAACCATCAGCTTCTCAACATCTATGAAACCACTATAGAGTCGAAAGCTCTTAAAAAGCAACATAGAGAATAAAATCGCAACCTTTCCTTTCGACAAAGACGGAAGCATACAAGTGACGACGCGGCAGCCACCTTTCCACCAGGTCAAAAGCAATGGGTTCGAAAGGTGCCAAACCACATCTATAAATAAGATCCAATGGTTCAGGTTTGAGGGGTCCGAATGGAGTGATTCTAAACTTTTATTTTCTTAATTTAAAAAGCATTAAACCCTAATTTGTAAATTGATTTGGGAAAATTGATTAATAAAATCTTCTTAAGTTGAGAAAGGGAAGTCTACAGTCTTTTTAATTTCTTAATTGTTTCTCAAGCTTTTATATGGGCTAACCTTACGTTACAGGTATCGACAGCATCGAAGAGTCTCTTTCGACAAGGTCGAAACCCATATATTCTCAAACAATACAATTCATTGGTTTCAGTTCACCTTTCCTAAGTCTTCTACTTTCGACAAGATCGAAACCCCATACCAACTCACTTTGACCTTCGACTCCCAATCCAAGCCAAGACATTTAAGGATACTACTTTCGATAAGTTCAAAACCTAACTTCAATCCTCTTAAATCTTAGAAACCAAGACCTAACATAAAGTGCCTAAAGATTCAACTTTCAACAAGGTCGAAACCTTAATCTCGGATTCCAGATTAAAGCCCTAACTACTCAACAACTTAAGTCACCGACTGGGTCTGAACCTACTAATAACTTAAGCCTTCGATTGGGTCCGTAACATCCCGTATCTAGAGGCCAAAAGCTAAGTGCTACGGATGCTACAGTCATCCATAGTATTAACTTCTACTGACAAAATATGGTCATGCTAATGGTATCCATAATATCAGAAGCACTTGAATATGAAAGAAATCACAGATTTCCAAAAACAGCATTTTACCTATTACATTTCAAGATAAATTCATTTCAAGTTACGTAATCCCATATCGTTTCCTACATAAAGATTAATTATAATCATTACAAAATATGCAAAGAGCAACATATGACGAAGGCCCCTTGGTTGATAAAAAAATATAGTCATATCTGACATAATACACAGCGGAAATAAACAAAATAATATGTAATTCCTAATTAGCTATCAGTGGGCCACCTGCTCGTCTCCAAAAGTTTTATTCGTCAAAATTTCTAAACCTGAAAATCTTAACCCTCGGCCTACCCAAATTAATTTTGAGCATCAGAGATTTTAAGAGGAAAACAAAAAAATCAAGTTAAACATAAAGGTAGATGTGAATAATACTCTTACATCTTGGTATACAGATATTAAGTGAGACCATGCCGCTTAGCGGAACAGGTTTCGCCTCACTAATATCCTCTTTAAAACGTATATTTTGCAAATCCTTTCCTGCAAGCAACTGGTTTATTCAATTGATATAATAATGATAATACTAGCTAAGTCATTAAGCTATAATCAGGTAATTAATGAACTATTTTCCAGAAGTTATAGATGGACTATCTATCCGATAAATCGGTCAGCTGTCCGCAAACTGGACTAACTATATGCAAACTGGACTAACTGTCTGAATCAAAATGGACTATCTATCCGAATCATTTTCCTAGGGTTAACTAACCTTCATCATTTTCCTTGAAAATCTTTTCAAAATGATTTAATATTTTAAATAATACTTTCACAAGGAAAATATAATCTTAGCTTTATTTTAAGCTAGTATTCCATGTTATATATACTTTACTCAAAATAATGTTGATGAGATTTGATAAGGATTACATGTCCTTTCCAAATAAGTTAAAGTCCTTTTTAGCTTTAAAACACTTAGGCTATTTTACCAATTTCATATATTCAAAACCTTTGTCAAAACTTTTAAACAACTCATTCGAATCCCTTGAAAGTTACCCTTTCGAAACCATAGAAAGTACCCCTTTTCGAAACCATTAAAAGTCACTCTTTCAAAACCAATAAAAGTCATTCCTTCGAAAGCTTTAATATATTAGATATTCTACTTTAAAATATTTTAAATGTTGCCTTTTGAAAACATAGGAAAAACCTTCCTTTTTAACCCTGTCAAAACCCTGAGGAACCCCCTTTTCGAAACCATTTTATTAAAGCCTTTGGAAAGCATCAAAACTCAACTCTTTCGAAAGCTCTTGGGTGCAATTTAAAAATTATGGAAACCTTTCGAAATCATTCATAAATTTACCCCTTCAAAACCTTTGAAAACCATCTCGATCTAAATTGTTTGGATTATGCCTTCAAATAGCGAAAAGGATTGGTAACCCATTAAAGTGGAAAGCATCTATTTTGAAACCATTTAAAACTATCTCTTCCGAAACCATTTGGGTTTTAATTCAATCATAGAAAAAAGGGTCTTTAAAAAATTTAAGTCGAAAACATTTCCTAAGTAAAGAAGTGATGGTGTCGAAACCATCCCTTCGATAGCGTTGGAGAAGTAGCCAAATTTTAGAAAATAAAGCATTCTTCAAAACCATCTGAGTCGAAAGGTAAGAAGGCAGCAATAAAAAGTTTCGACTTAGTCAAAAGTAGTTATTTAAAAACAAAGGCGCAACCCAATCAAAACCATTTCCTTTAAATCCATTTGATCTAGCCGAAAGCTACTTAGTCGAAAGCCATTTAATCGAAAGCAAGCAGGTGTATTTTTAATTTTAAAGCAAAGTGATGCCTCAACCCTTTCGGAACCCTTGGTTTCAACTACATACCATTCTTCTTCTATCCAATTCGCTATACCAATATATTGATACCCTACGCATTGGTTTCGATGCTTTTAAAGGCAGAGGGACTTAGTCGAAAGCCAATAAGGTGAAAGCAGGTGCTGAAAGCAACAAAACTATAATTAGAATGTAGAAAATAGCTCTTTTCAGCTAACTTGCTTTATGTGTCAAATTTTGATTGGTTGTCTCTTTTCTTTACCAATAAAAAGTGCTATAATTTTCAAAAGTAATTATTTGAATTATTTGTAAAATGCCTCTTCTCCTATTATAAATAGATTAAAACGCTTAAGTAACATACCTTAAAAATTATTGTATATCCATTAAAATGCTTAGGAAAAATCTACAAAAATTCTAAAAAATCTCCTTTAATATGTTTTCGAACATATACAAAGTTTAGACCTAAATCTTTTATTATTTGACCGTAAATACTTATTAACCAAAATTAACATTTTATTTACTAGAGAATTCATATAAATTCCACAAATATTCAAAAAAAAAATGAAAATTGAATCTCGTCTTTAAAATACCGTTTATTGTCTTCATAAAAATTCGCAAGGCATTTGGATGTTATTTTGTAGGGGTTTCACCTTTATGATATATCATAAATTCAATATGAACAACCATAATTCATCAATAAGTATATATAATCATTCCATCATTCAAAAATACGACAAATCAATGCAAAATATTTGCAACTCATCTTAAAACTGAAAACATTAAAATTTGAGATTTAAACATTATTCACCTTAGCTTTAGAGATTAAAGAGATTGAGTTGTGAATACATTTGATTCACTTATGCTTATTTCTTATCTTTTCTTAATCTTTTTCCTCCTTCCCTTGTTAATGGTGGCCGACCTTAAGTTAAATTTTTATAAAATGAAATGAGTGTGTATAAGAATACACATTCAAGAGTTAGGAATATAGGAATGGCTTCTTATCTATTTTACCTCTCCACTATTTCAATCCAATTCTTATTTTAATTCTTAGACACTACAAGAAAGTATGTTAATAACGTCATTCGACAACGCATTATTATATAGCGTTATTGTTTACGCTCGGCTATTTACTTTTTATCACTTTATTTCTTATTTTCTATACATAATCAACACATAACGCTTTGGCCTAAAAGAAAATATCCCTCCTAAAATTTTCATCTCCCTCTCAAAATGCTTATTCAATTCATCTTCTTTCGAAAATCGAGATAACACTTATTTCGTCTGCCTTCCTCATAATCTCTCGTCCCTCTCCATCTTTGATCCAGCTCAGTCTGCTCGTCGAGCTTCAGCCGTTCTGAAGTTTACGTGTCCTGAACCCTAAATCATCTGCTTAGATTTCTAGTTACATTTCCCTCCTAATCGCTCATCGTCGTCATCTCCAATCTCCAATCCAATTGGCCATCTCCGATCTTTGCTTATTACAGTTCAGCAGTTTCGAAGTCGACTCGTCGAGAACCCTAAATCATCAGCTTGGATTTTTAGGTTAGAAATTTATAGGTTATGTTTATTAACTATTTTATTTTGATTTTATTGTTTGGTAGTGATTTTAGAATTTTTTTATTATTAGGGTAAGATTATATCGTTTGGTTATGTTTATTAACTGCTTTATTTATTGTTTCAAGATAATGTTTTACTAGAAAAAATTCATTTGTGTTGTTCCATATGTCTTTTAATTATTTTTCATGAGTAGAATATGACATAGCAAAATAATTCATGTAATAATAGAAGACTCTATACTCATAGCAATCATGCTTTTTTATTCTCCAGTTAACATTAAGTATGTTCCCTGTATAGTCCTTAAACTATGTTAATATAAGTGTTACTTAAATTATTTTTGATGACAGACTTCACAAACCTTTAATGCCAGTTAAATAGTGAATGATCCGAGATAATTCGTTAACCAGAATTTAATGATTAATGCGGTATTTAACAAAATTTTCGACTACATATCAAATAGTAATGATTTTTAGAAAAACAAATCAAGAATACGAGATCATCACAGAGATGATCGACATAAATGCATGAATGGAAACAAAAAGAAACTAAGAACGTACAAAAATATAATGAAATAAGCTGCCAATAAACTTTGTTTGGCTGTTGCACAGGTAGCTTGAAGTAGCAAAGAGGTAGGCAGTGAGATGACAGTGAAGTTGAAAATGTACTTGAAAGAGCTGAGCATGTTGGCAGTATTAAAGAGATGAAGCATGGAACCAATAAGCTACTGTAAACGTCCATATTGAGACCTGGAGGCAAGCGTGGATATGTTGAGACATAGAGGAAGTAAGGTAAGCTATATATGGTGAAACATGCATGGAAAGAATATGCAAACATGGACATCCTATGACACATACATGATGGAAGTAAGGAAATAGCCAACTATAGAGTTCAGCATATGTATGCACATAAGTTTATCTTAATGTTAACTAGCATGGGTCGGAGCTTCGCACATAGGCTGTTTGTATTATTGTATGCATTGGTATTTTGTTTGAGTGCAAATATATAAACGAAAAGCAAGGGCATTTTCGGAATCTCAAAAGACACCGAGTAAAGTAGTTCAACAAATTTTCTTTATTAGTAGTAGAGATAAGTTTGCATACTTTTCAACAAAAGTATACACGAAAACCACTTATTTTTTTAATGTTAATATGTTTGCATACATGTGTGTGTGAATGATTGAGTGGTTAAATAACTGTTTTGATATATTTTTAAACACGGGTGACTATTATGGTAAACTTTATTTTTATTTTCCATGAGACAGGGAGCAATAGTAGTTGGTTTCGCGGTGATCATCGAACCACTCCGGGCTACAAACTACCTCATTTAGTTTCGCCGCCACCTCCGATAAAATATAATTCATTTTACTTTAAACGTGCTGTTGATTAGTGATTTGGATGCAAACCTATGTGAATATTATAATTCATTTTACTTTAAAATATAATTCGTTTTACTTTAAACAAACCTATGCTAATATTATAATGTTGAATGCAGCTCTATGGATGATGGAAAAAATTTCACATTTGATGTTGAACTCTGCAGCAGGTTAGTACATGTAAACCATCTATGAATAAAAACCCCAACACACACTACCAAGTAAAGCATAGTAATAATTTGGAAATCTATCGTATTCTATCCTACCCATTTCTAATAGGCTATTGCCATTCTTACCATTTCTCTTATCGTAAAATCTATTTCAACTGATGATAACTTTTAATGCATTTAATTTTTAGAAGGTAATTGCAATTTAATTCTTTAAGTACATATGGTAACGATATTAACTTTTGGAGCATGCTTCAGGTACTTCCATTTAGAAATAATTTTGTTATAATTGTATTTCCTGTTGGAATTCCTAAATGAATGAAAAAAACATAGTCTCACATCGCCAAAATTGCAAAGCTATTCTAGCATATTAATAGCCTTTGAAAGAAGGGGTTGGGGCCATGAGTCACCCAAACTTTTGCTTCTTGTGAGGAGGGAGATCATGCATCACCACCACACACGCGCACGCCGCCGCCACCGTCCGTATGACCGAACCGAATGGTTCGGGTTCAGGTTTGGGTTTGGGTCTATATGATCCTATTTTTACAGCAAAATAGGGTTGGGTTTTCAAACAGTTGCAGGCAATACGAACAGGTGCGAATCTATTCAGAAGCAGACGCAGATTGACTGAGGAGGTGCGACTTCTGAAGGAGGCGTGGATTTTTTTGGCGAACAGATGCATCCATTAGCAGATGGACGTGGGTGCGACTCGTTAGATGCAAACGGGTGTGACTTGTGGCAGCAACGGGCGCGAACTCAGAACCAGTAGCGAATGGGTGCGATCCGTTAACGAACGGTAGCAATGAAAGGCAACGGGTGCGACCCGTCAGGCGGACGCGACTGTTTGAAGGGGTGCGGACGAAATTATAAATAGATGGTTGATTCAAAACCGGTGACTGCTCAACTGCATGAACTGCAAATCCTTGTTCATGAACTCGAAGTAGAAGGTCATAAGGTTGGAGAATCGTTTTTGGTTAAAGCCATCATGGGAAAACTGGCGCCGTCATGGAGAGATTACTTTAACTATCTAAAGCGTAAGAAAAAGGAAATCACTTTACATGATCTCATAGTCCAACTAAAAATTGAGGCAGATAACCGTGGAGTTACAAAACCATGCGAGGAGGCATTTGTGGCTGAAGGTTCAAAGAACAAAAACAAAAATAAGAATTTTTAGAAGAAAAGTAAAGCTCCAGACAATAAACCAAAAGACAACAAACGAACCAAAAAGTTTAATGGCGAGTGTTGGGTTTGTGGAAAGGTTGGACATGCCGCTAGAGATTGCAGACACAAAAAGGAACGCAACATAGAGGCAAACATAGTAGACAACATGGAAGTAGATGAGTCCAGCTTCTCGGTAGTTGTATCTGAATGCAATTTGGTTCAGAATCCTAACCAATGGTGAGTAGACACAAGCGCTACTTGTGACATCCCGGAAATTTAGGGCAATATCAATTTAATAATCTGAGTTTAAAATTAAATTGATTTGATAATATTTGTTAATAATATTTAAATTGATTTAATCATCTTCTTTTAAATAAATATTTAACTGATAATTTATCTTTTAAAAGCTAATTTAAATTATTTCTATTTATAATGTATATATGTATATATTGGTATATATTATAAATAGATAAGTTTTGTTTTTAAATTTAATGGATAAAGCTATGTTTTCTGTTAACCCAGTTTCCTCTACGAGTTAAGGAGTCTACGACTTAAGGCCTCCACGGGTTAAAGGGTCTACGAGATAAGGTCTACGACTTAAGGCCTTCACAACCTAAGAACATTACGGCCTGACGACCTAAGGTCTGCATAATCTTACTAGTTAAGGATGACACGACTTAAGGAAGTTTACGACTTAAGTCATTACAACCTAAATGACCCAAGGGAGTAACGGTCCAACAACTTAAAGGGACTATGACTTAACGACTCGAGGGACGAGGAGTTAAGACGACTACGCCTAAGTCGTGACCGACTTACGACCTTTACTAGGTCGTTCACGACCTAAGGCCACAGAGGCAAATTCAATACTGCACCATGACTCGTTAACCCCAGTTAAGCCACAAGCCGAGAATCAGTTTAGGTCGGTCACGACCTACGACATATGATAAGTCGTACACGACTTAAGACTACGAAGTTAAGGTTCAATGCCGCATCGCTTATGAGAGGACCGGTTGACTCATTTGCGACTTAGGACTTGTGATATATCTAGGGTTCAGCAGGGATGCCTTGAAGAAATCTCGACCCAGCATTTAAGTGATAACTGACCCACGACTTAATTTAAGTCGTCCACGACCCAACTTAGGTCGGTTACGACTTAGGACTTGGTAATGTTTCCTGCCTAGAATTGCCTATAAATACGACCCTAGCTCCAACTAGAAGAAGACATTTGGCTGATTTCCTTCAAACACCGTTACTCTGCTGCATTCCAAACCAATCCAATCCGACACTCGAAGCTCTCAAGACATTAAGAACGCTACAAACAACTTCAAGAAGAGATCACATACATCCAACATGGATTCGAAAACTCTCATCTTCATCGAAGTTTAAGCTACTTGTTCTAAGTCTCTTGTAATTCAAAGTGTATTGTATTTGGGAAGAATTGTATCAGCTTGTAACGAGATTATTAATAAAAGTACTTAAAGTGGACGTAGGCTATACCCTAAAGCCGAACCACTATAAAATTATTGTTGTTTACCGCTTTTCTACTATTATCTGCTTGTAATCTGTTCCCGAGTCGTCGGGTGGTGCTTTCACAACTACAACTCATACATCGGGGTGTTAGCGTTCAAATTTTAGCGTTAACATTTTTGGTGCTTTCACTGAGAATTGAACTCAGGCAAGTTATCATCATTGCTTCACAGAGGTTTGTAGAGAGAATTTCCCTGAAAACCAGAAGTCTATCCGAGATAATGGCTCCTGGAAGGAAGAGTAGATCTGTCAGATCTGGGAATATTCAAGAGGGAACCTCCGCTTCCCCTGTACCTAATCAACCCACTCCGTCTGCTGGGGTTACGAAAGCAGAGTTGGATGCCGTAATATTAGGACTGAACCAGCAGATAAACGCCCAGAATGCACAATTAGAAGCTCAGAGTGCCCAAAATGCTCTAATTCTGAATAAGTTGAATGATTTGCTCGGGGCAAACAATCAACCGGCTGGTAATGGAAGGAATTATGCTGGCAACATTCATGATGCTAATGAGAGGAATGCTCCAGAAAGGGCTGCCAGTCCCTTTGAGCAAACGCTTCCTGAGGTTGGTGGATCTGGAACTCGACATGATGAGGAGTATCTTTCTGGAATGGTCCGGCAAATCATGAGAGAAAGTATGCAAAGGGTTGAAGATGAGAAAGAATGGGGTTTCGCCCCAAGTAAAACTCCATTTACTGAGAAAATCTTAAAGGCGGAGTTTCCAAGGAAGTTTGTCCCTCCAACTATCCCAGCTTACAAAGGGACAAGTGATCCGAATGAATTCTTGTATAAATATGATTGGCACATGACAGGTGCCAAAGCCTCAGACAAGATAAAGTGCCGATATTTCCCCGTATACCTTGAAGGTGTGGCTCTACTGTGGTTCACCAAGTTGCCAGTCCGATCTATTGATCAGTTTTCAGACTTGACCCGAAAGTTCAAGGAACAGTTTAGACTATATGCTTCAAAGGCCAAAGACATCATGTCATTGTCAAGTATAGAATAGAATCCTGGTGAATCTATCAGATCTTTCTTGAACCGCTTTAATATAGCGCTGGCAGAGGTGGACAATGCTGAACCGCGAATGATATTTACTTATCTGATGAGGGCTATTGATAAGTCGAGCGAATTTGGGAAATGGTTAAACATGAAGGAGCCAACCTCCCTCGAAAAATTCTACAAAAAGGCAGATGAATTCATACGCCTGGAAAGCCGTCCTGTACCGGTGAAGGCAGTGTCGGAAAAAGCTGAAGATAACACTGTTGCTCCATGCAAGAATGAATCTGTAGGGGGAAAAAGGGAAAATAACAATGGGAAGAAACAGAGTAATCCGAAGAAGCCCCGATCCTTCAAACCATCAGAGTATACTCCTTTATCAGACACGCCGGAGCATATCTACCTTGCCATTAAAGATTCTGTTGACCTCCCTAAACCTATCCCTTTGAGGACCGGAAAAAAGGCTATACAAAGTGGGAAGTTCTGCCGCTTCCATAATCAACCCGGTCATGAGACCGATGAATGCCGCCAGTTGAAAAATCTGATTGAAGAATTGCTAAGAGAAAACAAGCTGCAGCAATTCGTGAAAAAGAATAGCAACAACCCTGCATCGTCAAGTCAGGGGCAACAGGCTCCTGTTCATCAGCCTAGGATAGGTGAGAAAGCTACGGGGCATGAATCTGGAAGGCCCGTTATCAATGTCATTACAGGAGGGCCTCACCCAGCTGGCAAGAGCTGGGGAGAGATGGAAAGATATACCAGGGCTTTGAAATATGTTCCAGCCGAAGAAGACGTCTTTGTTTTAGAAGACACTACGCCCCTGAAACAACAGAAAACTTTCAGTGATGATATTATTTTCAGAGCCAGAGATTCCTCAGGTATCGAAGCTCCTACCCTAGATCCCTTGGTCATCTCAGCTGGTATCGGACCGGCCATTGTCAGAAGAGTTCTCATTGACTGCGGAGCATCATGTAATATCCTCTTCAAGAAGACATTCGACCAAATGAAAATCCCTATGGTCGATGTACAAGCCTCATCGCAGAAGATCGCTGGCTTCACCGGGGAGCCAAAACAACTAATAGGAACCATCGATCTGCTAGTAGAACTTGGGGAAGGAGAAAGGAAAGTAGTCCGCAAGCAAACATTTGTGATTGTCGATGAATTTTCTGCTTATAATGCTTTCCTTGGCCGTCCAACGCTCGCAGCGTTCAAAGCTATCCTAGCCCCGTGGTGCCTCACTATTAAATTCCCTACAGACAATGGAGTAGGAGTTATAAAAGGGGATCAAAATGCTGCGCGAGAGTGCTATTTGACAGAGTTGCGAGAGTCAAGAAAAAGGGAAATGGGAAAGGATGCGGCCACCCGGTCCGCATCAAAGAGCCAGCCTTGTAGCAATTACGGGGCGGACCCTGCACTGGCGAGCATAGCGGGGCACGGAAAGAGATGGATCCCAGAAAAGCCAGTGCAGGGGAGAATAGAGTAGTGCCGGTTGAAACGACGGTACCGGTACCTGTTGACCCGAAGGACCCAAATAAGGTGTTGAATGTGGGTTCACAACTTAATGTGTCAATTCAGAATATCTTGATATCTTTCCTGAAAGCAAATCTGGATGTCTTCGCCTGGACTCATGCTGATATGTGTGGAATATCTCCAGAAGTTGCAGTACACGCTCTGAACATTGACCCAAAATTTACACCAGTAAAACAAAAAAGAAGAACCCAAGGTCCAGAAAGGTCAGCAGCATTAAAAGAGGAAATTGATCGACTCATGGAAAATAACTTCATCAAAGAATCTACATATCCGAATTGGGTTTCAAATCCTGTGTTGGTTAAGAAAGCTAATGGAAAATGGAGAGTGTGCATCGATTTTTCAGATCTGAACAAGGCCTGCCCCAAAGATTGCTTTCCTTTACCCAGGATCGATCAACTGGTAGATGGAACAGCGGGACATGAATTGTTATCTTTCATGGATGCCTACTCCGGATATAACCAGATCATGATGCATGAACCGGATCAGGAGGACACAAGCTTTATCACCGATGTTGGTCTTTATTGCTACAGAGTTATGCCTTTCGGATTGAAGAATGCAGGGGCAACCTACCAAAGACTTGTTAATGCTATGTTCAAACCGCAATTGGGCAAAACTATGGAAGTCTACGTCGACGACATGTTAGTAAAGTCTAAGAAAGCAGCGGATCACATTGAACACTTGGCAGAAATGTTCGCAGTCCTCCGGAAATACAGAATGAAGCTTAACCCTCTGAAATGCACGTTTGGGGTCGAGTCCGGAAAATTCTTAGGGTTTATCGTCAGCGCTAGGGGCATTGAGGCTAGTCCAGCTCAAATTACTGCCTTGAAAGAAGTCAAAGCTCCTAGAACAAAGAAGGAATTGCAAAGTCTCAATGGAAAAGTTGCCGCCTTGAGTCGGTTCATTTCCAAAGCCACAGATAAATGCATCCCATTCTTTGACGCCCTAAAGAAAGGAAAGAAGAACTTCGTTTGGACTCCCGAATGCCAAAAAGCCTTTGATGAATTGATTCGCCATATGGAGACACCTCCAATACTTTCTAGGCCTGGCGATGGCGAGGATCTTCTTATATACTTGGCAGTATCATCTCATGCTTTAAGTGCAGCGCTGATACGGGAAGACAAAAGGATTCAACATCCAGTTTACTATATCAGCAAAAGACTCACTGGGGCAGAGATGAATTACTCTAAGTTGGAAAAACTCGCCTATTGCTTACTAATTGCGTCTAGGAAATTGAGGCAATATTTTCAAGCTCATCCTATCAGAGTCCTCACTGATCAACCTTTAAAGCAAGTCCTGTTTCGCCCTGAAACTTCAGGTCGTCTTCTAAAGTGGAATATTGAACTCAGTCAGTACGACATC
Organism: Allium cepa; assembly: GCA_030765085.1. Classification (NCBI taxonomy): domain Eukaryota; kingdom Viridiplantae; phylum Streptophyta; class Magnoliopsida; order Asparagales; family Amaryllidaceae; genus Allium; species Allium cepa. The sequence goes on from CM060938.1 coordinate 705,597,375, forward strand.
ACTTATCATCCCCGGAAAGCAATCAATGGACAAGCTTTAGCTGATTTCATTGCAGAATTTACAGGTAAGGGTAATAGTGAGGAAGAAACGTTCAACAATTCCCCTATCCAATGGAAGTTATATGTCGATGGTGCAAGAAATGATTACTGTTCTGGAGCCGGAGTTGTACTTGGGACTCCTGAAGGTCGGTCATTATGCTACGCACTAAGATTGGAATTTCCTTCAACAAACAATGAAGCCGAATATGAAGCTCTTAACGCAGGACTGAAAATCGCTAAAGAACTAAACATACGAGCATTACAGATCTTTAGCGATTCTCAGCTTATTGTATGCCAAGTCAAGAAGGAATTTCAAATGAAAGGGGGAAACCTGCCCGCTTACTTGTCAAAGGCTTGGGAACTTCTGTGTGAGCTCGATCACTATTCAATAAGCCATATTCCTCGGGAAGAGAATATGAAGGCAGATTCCCTCGCAAAGTATTCAAGTTCTGGTGAAGCTCAACTATTGGGATTGGTCCCGTAGAAGTCCTTTCAGCACCAAGTATAGACGAGATGGATATTGACTGGATTATGAATGTATCTCAAGAACAAGAGTCATGGATGACTCCAATACTGGACTACCTACTCAGAGGTTCTCTGCCAGAAAATTCGATAGAGAGACGGAAGCTACTAAGGAAAGCCTCTCGCTATGTAATTCAGGATGGTCGATTATACAGACGGGGATTCTCAATGCCATTGCTTCGATGTGTATCCAGGGAAGAGTCCAAAACGATCCTAGCTGAGGTACATGGAGGAGAATGTGGTGATCATTCAGGTGGTCAAACATTAGCAAAGAAAATTCTCCGATACGGATATTTTTGGCCAGAAATTAATCATGATGCTGCAAGCTATTCCAGAAAGTGCGACAAATGCCAAAGATTTGCCAAAATTCCTAGAGCACCTTCAACTGAACTCACACAAATGGTCAGTCCATGGCCATTTGCAATTTGGGGAATGGATCTCATTGGGCCGCTACCGACTGCCAAATCAGGGATTAAATATGCTATTGTTGCAGTTGATTATTTTACTAAATGGGCTGAAGCTGAACCATTGGCTACTATCACCTCTAAAAAGATGATAAGTTTCGTGACCAAGAATATCATTTGCAGGTATGGAGTGCCTCAGAAAATAATCACAGACAATGGTACTCAGTTTGAAAGCGAGGAATTCCAAGATTTTTGCAGGCGATTCAAAATCCAGAAAAGCTTTTAAGCAGTTGCTCATCCGCAGGCAAACGGGCAAGTGGAAGTAGTAAACAAGATCATCAAATCAACCATCAAAAAGCAACTTGAAAGAGCAAAAGGTGGTTGGGTCGATAAGCTACCACTTGCACTATGGGCATACAGAACCACTCACAAAACTGCGACTGGGCACACTCCTTTCTCATTAGCATACGGGTCGGAAGCAATGATCCCGGTAGAAACAGAGGTTCCTTCACACAGAAGGATCCATTTCAACCAAGCAGAAAATGAAAGGCTACAGCTTGAAGCGCTAGATTTCCTTGATGAAAAAAGAGATGAGGCTAATCTCAGAATTGCAGCTCATCAGCAAAGAATAGCCAGACATTTTAATTCCAAAGTTCGCCAACGCAGCTTTGAGATTGGAGACCTAGTCCTGAAGAGAATCATGACAGCGACAGGTGTGTTTGGGCCAAATTGGGAAGGACCGTATGTGATAGGTCAGAAGCTTCTTGACGGCACATTCAAACTCACCACTGTTGATGGAGATCAAATTCCGAGGGCATGGAACAGCAACCATTTGCGTCCATACTTTACTTGAAAATTTTGTTGAAATATTGTAAAAAGAATTATGAATGTATGATTCTTGTAATTGAAAGCAATTGTAAAACTGATGCAAGTAAATAATGAAAGAATATAAAGTGGATGTAGGCTCAATTTCCTGGCCGAACCACTATAAATCTTGTGTTCCTTATTATTATTACATGTTTGCTTTATTTTCGATATGAAAAGTACATAGAATGTGTTGCTGAAATGTCGATTTAAATTTTTGCAGACAGTGGAAGTGAAACTTGCACATAAAAGGACCAAGTGATTCTCGCCAAATTTCAAGTCACAAAAGCCCCGAATTCAAATCCTAGATAGGAAGTACTTCAATTGAACAGCCTATGATTTCGATAGAAACGGGCCTTTGCTAATAAGTTGAGATCGTTTGAACAAACAAACATCCAATTAAGAAGCTGATGCTCGTTCTCACGAACTGGCCTGGCAATGAAGTACATTTCCTTGGATTAAACGAGTCACTTGTAAAAAAAAAAAAAAAGGATCACTGAAAAAGCATAAGCAAGTGGACAAAGGAACAACCAAGGCCATCATCGGCAGCACAAATCCTCTTCGGAGGCACAACTCTTCGGAGGATAAAGACCTCTAATGGGTCATACGCCACAAAAAAGAAAGTTCTCTACTCAACAAAAAAGATTGGAGGAGTCATGACCCTCCAACCATGAGAGAGTAACTTCCAGGCGATGAAAACCCTTTTTGAGGCACATTTCACCAGGAGTTGAAGTGTAACAACCGCTCTTCGGAATTTCACTTCACCAGAGTTGAAATGTAAACAAAATAAAAGCCCACTTCGGAGGCCCATTTCACCAGGAGTTGAAGTGTTATGACCGCTCTTCGAGATTTCGCTTCACCAGAGTTGAATTGCAAACAAAAATAAAAGCCCTCTTCGGAGGCCCATTTCACCAGGAGTTGAAGTGTTATGACCGCTCTTTGAGATTTCGCTTCACCAGAGTTGAAATGCAAACAAAAATAAAAGCCCTCTTCGGAGGCCCATTTCACCAGGAGATGAAGTGTAACAACCGCTCTTCGGAATTTCACTTCACCAAAGTTGAAATGCAGAGACAAAATAAAAGACCTTCCTGAAAGCCCACGTTTCACCAAGATTGAAATAAAACTTCCAAGTGTTGAAACGTGAAAAGGCTTTCTTCGAAGGCACAACTCTTTGGAGGTACACGTTTCACCGAGATTGAAATAAAACTTCCAAGTGTTGAAACTTGAAAAATCCCTCCTTAGAGGTACAACCCCCTCCCGGGGACACAGTTCAAAGGAAAGATCTCTTCAAGGGTGCAATCAAGAAGAAAGACCTCTTCGGAAGCCCACGTTTCACCAAGATTGAAATAAAATTTCCAAGTGTTGAAACGTGAAAAGGCTTTCTTCAAAGGCACAACTCTTTGGAGGTACACGTTTCACCGAGATTGAAATAAAACTTCCAAGTGTTGAAACGTGAAAAATCCCTCCTCAGAGGTACAACTTTGTATATATAAAAAAAAAAAAGTTAAAGTGCCCTTCAGAGGTCCGCTTTACCACATAGAAGAATTCACTTGGTAAAATATGCACATAAGTAAAAGAAAAAAAAAAGTGATTTCTTCGAACGACAAAGCGTAGAAACTTATACGAAGGGAGTTGTACTCTACAAAAATTTTCTTTAAAGAGAATAAAATAATTGTTCTTTAGCAAATAAGAGTGCAAGTCCCCTCGAAGTATAAGATATTGCAGCAAGCTTAAGGTATGGGGGCAACATGGTATAATAGTATAGCCGCATCAGTAAAGTAATACTCAAACAACATACCATAAGCCCGCTGCAATATCATATAAATAAACTTGTGCAAAAATGAATAATAAATGCATTCAAACAGAAGTCTGTACAAACAAAGGATCATTTTATTCAATCGAAATGCAGGTACAGGTTTCAAAATAAAGAAAAGCGGGGGCCGGTACCCGCACAATTCTCGACCAGTACATACAAAAGGCAAAAAGCTAAAATGTTCACTTCTTTTTACTACCTTTGGACCCTTTTCCCGGTCGAATGATTAGCTTTTCAGGCCGGTCAGTTGGCACAAGGGAAGAAGGAGGGGTAGGTGCAGCTGGTCCAACTTTTGGCTCCCCTTCAGTAACAGTGATTATCTTCCCCCTCCTCTTTGACGTTCCGTGCTTTTTCCTCCTCTTTGAGGAAGACTCACTTCCCGGAGTGGCAAGTTTAGACAAAGTTATGTCATCAGAAGGGGTCCGCTCCGGGGATATCTCACCTCCCACAAGTCCCTCGTCTCTATGCTCCTGCGAAGCGACGGGATCGTCTAAACCATGGAGGGCTTCTATTTGTTCCTCTTGCGACCCGGGCTGAGAAGCAGAAGGAGGAGCCACCTGGAGAGACGGAGGAGGGATAACCGGAGGAGGAGAAATCTGAGCGGTGCTTGATACTTTCTCTGTAGAAGAAAAGAGGTTAAAGTCAGTAAAGAGAGGAGATGAAGGCTCATCAAGGTTGAGAAAATAGTCAAGGAGCTCATTAAACCCATGTGAAGTAAATGAGCAATCCACTTGAGCGAAATTTACAATGGAATTACCTGCAGAAGTTGTCTTTATTACATCAATTTCATAGTCCGGGGCTTCAGCACTCTCTTGCGATTCATCTGTAACTTGAGTAATTTTGGCCCCGGTATCAGTTTGAGCAGGGATCGGTACATAAGAGCTAGAGCCAATAATGCCAGCATCGACCGAAGTTGAAGGAGGGACAGGAACAGTCAAATTTGTTTCTTTTTCTTGATGCTCTTCCCCCACTATTTCAACCCGCGATCTGGCGAGTTGCTCTTTCCCTCTGGCAAGGGCTACGCGAGCCTCAAAGTCTAAGTAGTGCACCTCCAACTCCTCTTCAGTGTACCCGGCCCTTTAAACATATCTAGTGCGGCCTCCCACACTTCGGCCAGGGTAATCTCATACTTGGGGCCCAGGAATGCAAGACTGCCACGCCCTAATATACATTGCAAGTAGAAATCAAATAGTGTCGAGCCAATATCAGCTTTGGTAGCTTCATGGGCCTCTTCAGCGGTAATTCTGCCCGCAACAGCCTCATCCCGCTCTCTCTCGACTTTGGATAACTGGGCTTTCAATTTTTCAATCTCTGCAGCCTGAAGGCCAGTTTGTCCTCGCAACTGAGTAATGTCAGTACGGTTGCCCTCTATAATCTGCTCCAACTCATCAGCCTTGGCCTCAGCATCCCTTTGCGCGGCATGAGCATCCCGCACCTGTTGAAGAAGCACACTTTCCCTATGAGAATAAGAAGTGGAAGAAGTAGCAAGCTCCTTTTTAAGTTTCCCAACTTCTGCCTCAAGTTTCTCATTATAATCGGCGATACTCCTCATTTCTGCATCATGCTGTTTAAGGATCTTTTGCCATTCAGTTTTGTCGTTCTCCATGGTAAGCATAGCTTCAAGATTGGCCCTATTCACCCTTTGGAGCTCATCAACGAGTTTCTGCCAAGATGACATCCTCTCAATATCGGTTCTGACTGCATCAAGGTTCCGTAGCATAGCATTTTTATCTATGGGAACCAGATCGAGGTCAAAGCGAACTCCTTTTAAACACCAATTAGGAAATCGACGTTGAAGAGTGGCTGGACCTGGTCCAACTTGGTAAGATGGCCTATTAATGATTGCTTGGATATCAGTAGGGGAAGGGGCAGGAGATTGAGAAGAAGTAGGAGCAGTAATCTTCTCTGAAGGCACAGGCATTGGCTCCTCAATAACTTTGGCTCGTTTGCTCGAGTCATCAGTTGTGTGACTCTTCCCTCTATCATCATGAGATTTGCGTTTAAGGGAGTCACTCTCTCTGTGGGAGGAATCATGTCGACTATCTGGTCTTCCAAAGCGTTCTTCATAATCACGTCTTTCCCGAGCCTTCCGGGCTGCCCTTTCTTCATCAGTCTCTCTATGAATAGGAGGATAGGATTGATAGCCATACTGGCTGCGTTTCCCATATCGCTTAAAGTCATCATAGTACGAGCTGCCTCGCCTCATTGGTAAACCTAAATTTTAAAAAGAAGAAATAAAACTTGAGAATCCTTCAAACGTTTAAAAAAGAAAAGAGAGAGCATAAAAGTGCCAGGAATTCTAAGTGTGTGTGATGTGCAAACTACGCGCTTCAGTCTACGAACCACTCTTTAATTGGGGAGTAGTTGTGGGTGTAATAGATAGCGTCAACTCTTGAGTCGACGGCAACTGTTGCAAAGTAGAAGTAGCTTCAACTACTGAAGAAGAAATCCCGACAGTGATAGGATCTTCTTTAAAGATCTCTTGTGAAGTAGCAAAAAGGTCGCTCAGTCCTTCGAAAGTATCGTCCCTGCTTTGCTTAACAGGACTGGATTTCTCAGCTTTTTCACCAGATTCTTGTGAATGATGGGAAGATCCCTGAGGCTCTTCTTCCTCGATAACCGGGGCAAGTTTGTCAGACGGCCCTGCAGCATCAACAGAAGTGGAACACTTCACTAGCGAAGTCTCGGGAGCAGGTCCTTTAGATATGGATGTGCTAGTAGAAACTGAGGCATCCAACACTCTAGCTGGGGAGTCTGGAATTTCATGAGGACGCGTAGAACGAGAAGTATGCAAAAGTCCGTACTGATGTAGAAACTCATCTTTCAACAGAAATTGAATATCTCTCTCCTCAACCGGTACGGCCTTAAGCCTCTCGAAAGTCGACTTGTGACTGGGATTCCTAAAGGGAGGAGGCAGCGCTGAAAATAAAAGAAGCAGAGTTAACACTTAGCAGGTCAGTCTCACAAAGGCCAGATAACAAACGAAGAAAGGATGGGTGATCTTACTTCCTTCCCTCCACAGAGCATAAAACCCCGGGGGGCAACGAACGAAGAAGAACTGGGTTAGAAACCCGTGAGCAGTGTCGGGAAGGCCAACAATTAATTTGCGGTTTCGGGCGCTTCTCACAACAGTAATAGAAGGATGATCTTTGGTCCGGCTAAAGGAGCATAAGTAACAAATTTCATCAAAGCTCGAAAGTCGATCAAGTGTTCTCCTAAATAGCACACACAACCCCATTAGAATGGCGTAGCCATTGGGGTGTAGTTGGGATGGAGCAATGGCCAATTGATGAAGAAGTTGTTGGAAAAAGTCATTGAAAGGAGGAACGCCTCCACTTAGGCACATATGCCGGTTAACTGTCACAAAGCCAGAAGGTGCTATGTCAGCAGTGTTACTTCTCTCAGGAAGAATGGCATCTGATTCAGCAATGCCAAACTGAGCACACAGCTGGCGAAAAACTTTATATGATAGTGTAGTAGGAACTCTTTCGGGAGGATTAACTAGTGGAGCTGGAAGAACAGTTGCCTCTCCCGTCTGAACTGTTGCATCTTCTTCCTGAGAAGTCATTCTACACAAGCAACTGGATATTCAAATATGAAGGTGCACGTTTCCTAAAAGTGTGAAGTGTCGTGCAAAACTGATAAAAATAGCAAGTAAATATAACTGGAATTAAACTGGTCGACGATTGATCGACTACGGTAATTTCAGAACTTGTTAATTTAAAGTTCAAGCATAATATTAGTGCAGGCTGGTCAGTTTCAATTGACTATTTCAGTGTTGCTTTAATATTCTACTTGAAATCGATAGCACTTCGTTCACACAATTTACTTAAGTTAATTATCTGTTATTAACTAATCTGTCATTTGATGTGGGCGGTCGATGGCAGTATATTCGTCCCAATTTTCTGTAAATATCATATTAAACAGATTGTTAACCCACAAGTTAAAGTAATCTGTAAAAGAATGCAGCAAAGTTCAACAGATCAAAATCCATGCAACAGTTCAAGGTCTAAGCAGAGTTTAAAAATAGTGTCCGGCTAAAGGAGCATAAGCAACAAATTTCATCAAAGCTCGGAAGTCGATCAAGTGTTCTCCTAAATAGCACACACAACCCCATTAGAATGGCGTAGCCATTGGGGTGTAGTTGGGATGGAGCAATGGCCAATTGATGAAGAAGTTGTTGGAAAAAGTCATTGAAAGGAGGAACGCCCCCACTTAGGCACATATGCCGGTTAACTGTCACAAAGCCAGAAGGTGCTATGTCAGCAGTGTTACTTCTCTCAGGAAGAATGGCATCTGATTCAGCAATGCCAAACTGAGCACACAGCTGGCGAAAAACTTTATATGATAGTGTAGTAGGAACTCTTTCGGGAGGATTAACTAGTGGAGCTGGAAGAACAGTTGCCTCTCCCGTCTGAACTGTTGCATCTTCTTCCTGAGAAGTCATTCTACACAAGCAACTGGATATTCAAATATGAAGGTGCACGTTTTCTAAAAGTGTGAAGTGTCGTGCAAAACTGATAAAAATAGCAAGTAAATATAACTGGAATTAAACTGGTCGACGATTGATCGACTACGGTAATTTCAGAACTTGTTAATTTAAAGTTCAAGCATAATATTAGTGCAGGCTGGTCAGTTTCAATTGACTATTTCAGTGTTGCTTTAATATTCTACTTGAAATCGATAGCACTTCGTTCACACAATTTACTTAAGTTAATTATCTGTTATTAACTAATCTGTCATTTGATGTGGGCGGTCGATGGCAGTATATTCGTCCCAATTTTCTGTAAATATCATATTAAACAGATTGTTAACCCACAAGTTAAAGTAATCTGTAAAAGAATGCAGCAAAGTTCAACAGATCAAAATCCATGCAACAGTTCAAGGTCTAAGCAGAGTTTAAAAATGCAAGTGCTGAGTCGTAGACGACTCAAGAGCTAAGTCGTAAACGACTCAAGTGATAACTCGACAACAACTTAAGTGCTAACTCGTCTACGAGTTAAGAATTTTTCTTCGGTTTAAGTTAAGTCGTTGGTTCGCTGGTTGACTCGTCCACGACCTAAAGAATTATGAGGAGAAACAGGATAGGTCGCTTCACTTTTGAGTCATTGAGGCTTTGAGTCGGTAGTCCTTTGAATCGTGAGTCATAAAGGAAAGACAAGGCTTCAAGTCAGAAAGATACAAATTCTTCTAAGTCTTAACTCAGTTACGACCTAAAACTCATGCCCCAACTAGACGAATAACCTTATCTCCACTCCTAAACCCATAGACCGTCTCACCCCTAAACCGATGAACCCACTAACTATTATCTCGTCTTCTCCAAACCCCTAACACCCTGATAAAAATAAAATATAAATAGATTGAAACCCATTATCCTCTCCTCACGAATTATCCAAAACCTAATCAAACTTCATCGAGCTCACCAGCAATCGATCGTGGCAACAATTGTGATGAAGCGTGGTATAAGGAACTGGATTAAATTCGCAAGTTAATAGCTATCGCGGAATCAAATGAACTGCGGATTTACTTACGCGATGCGATGATGAGGATTATAGGGACTGAATCAACGGTAAGATGAACTGGTTGAATTTGTTTCCGAAAGCTCGAGGACGTGTTAATGGCAGAAATAGCTCAGAGGTAAGTAATGGGAAGAAGGAAATAGGAGGAACGACCCAAGCATTTTATACCTCAGGGAAGTGGAACTCGAATCGGCACACCAGGGTTATGATGAGTCGAAGCACACGACTTACGACTTAAGGCATGTGCTTCGAGGGGCAAGTGTTAACCCAGTTTCCTCTACGAGTTAAGGAGTCTACGACTTAAGGCCTCCACGGGTGTTAACCCTATCTCGGTTACGACTCAGCAGGTATGTGGAGATGGCGCCGACCTAACTGATTAGCAAGATGGCCGACCTAATTCGATACCGACTTAACTGGTTAAGAAAGCGTACCGACTTAACGCTGCAAAGAGATTCCGACCTAAGGTTTGAAGTAACCCACCGTCTTAATATATTCACCGATCCAACATCTTAAGAGTGATGCCGACCCAAGAATGGCCGACCTAAATAGCTCAGGAGAGGTCCCGACTTAACTCTCAAGAGACGTACCGACCTAATGGTTAAAGGGAAATCCCGACCTAGAGACTTACATAGCCTACCGACTTGACATGCTACCGATCTAACTACGATGAATCGCAACCGACCCAGGGAGATGAAGGGTGAAACGGTGCAACCATTTAACACGTAGCACGTTAGACCGACGGCGACTTAGTCTAAGTCGGAAACGACTTAGGACTTGTGTGAATCCATCGAAGACAGGTAAACACGGCTTGACCATATCAGGGCTCTTATAGGTCGGCCACGACTTAACTGGGTCGGTGAGGAGTTAAGACCGAGCTTAGGTCCAAAATCTTTGCCTATAAATACCAACCTACCTCCAACATTCGAGGGACTTTTTGTCAATCAATTTCAAGCACCATTACTCTGCCGAATTCTAGACTACTTCAACACTTAAAGCTTTTGAGATTCAAAGAACGTCTAAAAGAACTTCATGAAGAAATCATCTACATCCACCATGGATTTGAAGATTTTTGTCAACATCGAAGTTTGAGCTACTTGTTCTAAGTCTTTTGTAATTCAAAGTGTGTTGTACTTGAGAAGATTTGTATCAACTTGTAACGTGATCATCAATAAAAGTACTTAAAGTGGACGTAGGCTATACCCATAAGCCGAACCACTATAAAATTGCTGTTGTTTACTGCTTTTCCGCTATTACTTGCTTATAATTCTTTCCCGATCTATCGGGTGGTGCTTTCACAACTATACTTCACACACCGGGGTGTTAGCGTTCAAATTTAAGCGTTAACATTTTTGGTGCTTTCACTGAGAATTGAACTCAGGACAGCTGTCATCATTGCTTCGCAGAGATTTGAAGAAAGAATTTCCTTAAAAACCAGAAGTATATCTGAGATTATGGCTCCTGGAAGGAAAAGTAGATCTATCAGATCTGGGAACATTCAAGAGGGAACCTCCGCTTCCCCTGTGCCTAATCTACCCACTCCGTCTGTTGGAGTTACAAAAGCGGAATTGGATGCTGTGATTCTAGGGCTAAACCAGCAGATAAACGCCCAAAATGCACAACTAGAGGCTCAAAGTGCCCAGAATGCTCTGATTCTGAATAAGTTGAACGACTTACTTGGGGCAAACAATCAACCGGCTGGTAATGAAAGGAACTATGCTGGCAACATTCATAATGTTGATGAAAGGAATGCTCCTGAAAGGCCTACTAGTCCCTTTGAGCAGGCAGTACCTGACGCCGGTGGATCTAGAACTCGGCATGATGAGGAATATCTTTCTGGAATGGTCCGGCAGATCATGAAAGAAAGTATGCAAAGAGTTGAAGATGAGAAGGAATGGGGTTTCGCCCCAAGTAAAACTCCGTTTACTGAAAAGATCTTGAAGGCGGAATTTCCAAGGAAGTTTGTCCCTCCGACTATTCCAGCTTACAAAGGGACAAGTGATCCGAATGAGTTCTTGTATAAGTATGATTGGCACATGACAGGTGCCAGGGCCTCCGATGAAATAAAGTGCCGATATTTCCCCGTATACCTGGAAGGCGTGGCTTTACTGTGGTTCACCAAGTTACCAGTCCGATCTATCGATCAGTTTTCAGACTTGACCAGAAAATTCAAGGAGCAGTTTAGACTATATGCTTCGAAGGCCAAGGATATTATGTCACTATCGAGTTTAGAGCAGAATCCTGGTGAGTCTATCAGATCCTTCTTGAACCGCTTCAATATAGCACTGGCTGAGGTGGACAATGCTGAACCACGAATGATATTGACTTATCTGATGAGGGCTATCGATAAGTCAAGCGAATTTGGGAAATGGTTAAATATGAAGGAGCCAACCTCTCTCGAAAAGTTCTACAAAAAAGCAGACGAATTCATTCGCTTGGAAAGCCGTCCTTTACCAGTAAAGACAGTGTTGGAAAAAGCAGAAGACAACACTGTCGCTCCACGTAAGAATGAATCGGTGGGGCAAAAAAGGGAGAATAGTAATGGGAAGAAACAGGGTAATCTGAAGAAGCCCCGATCCTTCAAGCCATCAGAATATACTCCATTATCACATACACCGGAGCACATCTACCTGGCCACTAAAGATTCCGTCGATTTCCCTAAACCTATCCCTTTGAGAACCGGGAGAAAAGCCATTCAAAGTGGGAAATTCTGCCGCTTCCACAATCAACCCGGTCATGAAACTGATGAATGCCGCCAGTTGAAAAATCTGATTGAAGAGTTGCTAAGAGAGAACAAACTGCAACAATTTGTGAAGAAGAATAGCAACAATCCTGCATCGTCGAGTCAGGGGCAGCGAGCTCCTGTTCATCAGCCTGGGGCAGGTGAGAAAGCTACGGGGCATGAATCTGGAAGGCCCGTTATCAATGTCATTTCCGGAGGACCTCACCCAGTTGGCAAGAGTTGGGGTGAGATGGAGAGATATTCCAAGGCTTTGAAATATGCTCCAGCCGAGGAAGACATCTTTGTTCTAGAAGACACTACGCCCCTTAAACAACAGAAAACTTTCAGTGATGATATTATTTTCATAGCCAGAGATTCTACAGGTATTGAAGCTCCTACTTTGGATCCCTTGGTCATCTCGGCTGGTATTGGACCAGCCATTGTCAGAAGAGTCCTCATTGACTGCGGAGCATCATGTAATATCCTCTTCAAAAAGACATTTGACCAGATGAAAATCCCTATGATCGATGTGCAAGCCTCATCACAGAAAATCGTTGGCTTCACTGGGGAACCAAAGCAACCAGTAGGAACCATCGATCTGTTTGTAGAACTTGGGGAAGGAGAGCGGAAAGTGGTCCGAAAGCAAACCTTTGTGATCGTCGATGAATATTCTGCTTATAATGCTTTTCTTGGCCGTCCAACACTCGCAACATTCAAAGCTATCCTAGCCCCGTGGTGCCTCACTATTAAATTTCCTACTGACAATGGAGTAGGAGTTATAAAAGGGGATCAAAATGCTGCGCGAGAATGCTATTTGACAGAGCTGCGAGAGTCAAGAAAAAGAGAAATGGGAAAGGATGCGGCAACTCCAGTCCGCATCAAGGAACCAGCCTTGTAGCAATTACGGAGCGGACCCTGCACTGGCGAGCATAGCGGGGCACGGAAAGAAATGGATCCCAGAAAAGCCAGTACAGGGGAGAATAGAGTAGTACCGATGGAAACGACAGTTCCGGTACCTGTTGACCCGAAGGACCCAAATAAGGTGTTGAATGTGGGTTCACAGCTTAATGTGTCAATTCAGAATATCTTGATATCTTTCCTGAAAGCAAATCTGGATGTCTTTGCTTGGACTCATGCCGATATGTGTGGGATATCTCCAGAAGTTGCAGTACACGCTCTGAATGTTGACCCAAAGTTTACTCCAGTTAAACAAAAAAGGAGAACCCAAGGTCCAGAAAGGTCAGCAGCATTAAAAGAAGAATTTTGAATGGACTTCCGAATGCCAAAAAGCCTTCGATGAGTTGATCCGTCATATGGAAACACCTCCAATACTTTCTAGGCCAGGCAATGGTGAGGATCTTCTTATATACTTGGCAGTATCATCTCATGCTCTAAGTGCAGCGCTGATACGGGAAGACAAAAGGATTCAACATCCGGTTTACTATATCAGCAAAAGACTCACTGGGGCAGAGTTGAATTACTCCAAGTTGGAAAAATTCGCCTATTGCCTACTAGTTGCATCGAGGAAACTGAGGCAATATTTCCAAGCTCATCCTATCAAAGTACTCACTGATCAACCTCTAAAGCAAGTCCTATTTCGCCCAGAAACTTCGGGTCGCCTTCTGAAATGGAACGTTGAACTCAGTCAATATGACATCACTTATCATCCCCGAAAGGCAATCAACGGACAAGCTTTGGTTGATTTCATTGCAGAATTCACAGAGAAAGATAATGGTGAGGAAGAAGCGATCAATGATTCTCCAATCCAGTGGAAGATGTATGTTGATGGCGCAAGAAATGACTACTGTTCTGGAGCCGGAGTGGTACTTGAAACTCCTGAGGGTCGATCCTTATGTTATGCACTAAGATTGGAATTTCCTTCAACAAACAATGAAGCAGAATATGAAGCTCTTATTGCAGGTCTGAAAATCGCTAAAGAGCTAAACATTCGAGCATTACAAATTTTCAGTGATTCTCAGCTTATTGTATGCCAAGTCAAGAAGGAATTTCAAGCAAAAGGTGGAAACCTGCCTTCCTACTTGTCAAAGGCTTGTGAACTCCTATGTGAACTCGATCACTATTCAATAAGCCACATTCCTCGGGAAGAGAATATGAAGGCAGATTCCCTCGCAAAGTATTCAAGTTCTGGTGAAGCTCAACTATTGGGATTGGTCCCTGTAGAAGTCCTTTCAGCGCCAAGTATAGACGAAATGGATATAGACTGGATTATGAATGTATCTCAAGAACAAGAGTCATGGATGACTCCAATACTGGATTACCTACTCAAAGGTTCTCTGCCAGAAAACTCGATAGAAAGACGAAAGCTACTAAGGAAGGCCTCTCGCTATGTAATTCAGGATGGCCGATTGTACAGACGGGGATTCTCAATGCCATTGCTTCGATGTGTATCCCGGGAAGAGTCCAAAACAATCCTAGCTGAAGTGCATGGAGGAGAATGTGGTGATCATTCAGGTGGTCAAACATTAGCAAAGAAAATTCTCCGATACGGATATTTTTGGCCAGAAATTAATCGGGATGCTGCAGATTACTCCCGAAAATGTGACAAATGCCAAAGATATGCCAAAATTCCTAGAGCACCTTCTACCGAACTCACACAGATGGTCAGTCCATGGCCATTTGCAATTTGGGGAATGGATCTCATTGGGCCGCTACCAACTGCTAAATCAGGGATTAAATATGCTATTGTTGCAGTTGATTATTTTACTAAGTGGGCTGAAGCTGAACCATTGGCTACTATCACTTCAAAGAAAATGATAAGCTTTGTGACCAAGAATATCATTTGCAGATACGGTGTGCCTCAGAAAATAATCACAGACAATGGTACTCAGTTTGAAAGCGAGGAATTCCAGGATTTTTGCAAACGATTCAAAATCCAGAAAAGCTTTTCGGCAGTAGCTCATCCGCAGGCAAACGGGCAAGTGGAAGCAGTGAACAAGATCATCAAATCAACCATCAAAAAGCAACTCGAAAGAGCAAAAGGTGGTTGGGTCGATAAACTACCACTTGCACTATGGGCATACAGAACTACTCACAAAACTACAACTGGGCATACTCCTTTTTCGTTAGCATACGGATCGGAAGCAATGATCCCGGTTGAAACAGAGGTCCCTTCACACAGAAGAATCCATTTCAATCAAGCAGAAAATGAAAAGCTGCAACTTGAAGCGCTGGATCTCCTTGATGAAAAAAGAGATGAAGCTAACCTCAGAGTTGCAGCTCATCAGCAAAGGATAGCCAGACATTTCAATTCCAAAGTTCGTCAACGCAGCTTTGAAATTGGAGATCTAGTCCTGAAAAGAATTATGACCGCGACAGGTGTGTTTGGGCCAAATTGGGAAGGACCATATGTAATAGGTCAGAAGCTTCTTGACGGCACATTCAAGCTCACCACTGTTGATGGAGATCAAATTCCAAGGGCATGGAACAGCAACCATTTGCGTCCATACTTTACTTGAAAATTTTGTTGAAACATTGTAAAAAGAATTATGAATGTATGATTCTTGTAATTGAAAGCAATTGTGAAACTGATGCAAGTAAATAATGAAAGAATATAAAGTGGATGTAGGCCCAATTTCATGGCCGAACCACTATAAATCTTGTGTTCCTTATTATCATTATATGTTTGCTTCGTTTTCGATATAAAAATACGTAAAATGTATTGCTGAAATGTCGATTTAAATTTTTGCAGACAATGGAAATAAAACTTGCGCATAATAAGACCGAGCGATTCTCACCATCATTCAACAAACAAATTTCAAGTCACAAAGACCCCGAATTCAAATCCTAGATAGGAAATACTTCAATTGAACGGCTAATGATTTCGATAGAAACGAGCCCTTGCTGATAAATTGAGATTGTTTGAACAAACAAACATCCAATTAGGAAGCTAGTGCCCGTTCTCACGAACTTTCCTGGCAATGAAGTACACTTCCTTGGATTAAACAAGCCACTTGCGAGAAGAGGGGGATGAAAACTTGAAAAAAAAAAAAAAGGAGATCGCTGAAAAGGCATAAGCAAGTGAACAAAGGAACAACCAAAGCTACCATCAGCAGCACAAGTCCTCTTCGGAGGCGCAACTCTTCGGAGGATAAAAGACCTCTAATGGGTCATACGCCACAAAAAAGAAAGTTCTCTACTCAACAAAAAAGATTGGAGGAGTCATGACCCTCCAACCATGAGAGAGTAACTTCCAGGCGATGAAAACCCTCTCTGAGGCACATTTCACCAGGAGTTGAAGTGTTATAACCGCTCTTCGGGATTTCACTTCACCAGAGTTGAAATGTAAACAAAATAAAAGCCCTCTTCGGAGGCCCATTTCACCAGGAGTTGAAGTGTTATAACCGCTCTTCGGGATTTCACTTCACCAGAGTTGAAATGTAAACAAAATAAAAGCCCACTTCGGAGGCCCATTTCACCAGGAGTTGAAGTGTTATAACCGCTCTTCGGGATTTCACTTCACCAGAGTTGAAATGTAAACAAAATAAAAGCCCTCTTCGAAGGCACATTTCGCCAGGAGTTGAAGTGTAGCAACCGCTCTTCGGAATTTCACTTCACCAAAGTTGAAATGCAAGAAAAAAGACCTTCTTGAAAGCCCACGTTTCACCAAGATTGAAATAAAACTTCCAAGTGTTGAAACGTGAAAAGGCTTTCTTCGAAGGCACAACTCTTTGGGGGTACACGTTTCACCGAGATTGAAATAAAACTTCCAAGTGTTGAAACGTAAAAAATCCCTCCTTAGAGGTACGACCCCCTCCCGGGGACACAATCAAGAAAAAAGACCTCTTTGGAAGCACACGTTTCACCGAGATTGAAATAAAACTTCCAAGTGTTGAAACGTGAAAAGGCTTTCTTCGAAGGCACAACTCTTTGGGGGTACACGTTTCACCGAGATTGAAATAAAACTTCCAAGTGTTGAAACGTGAAAAATCCCTCCTCAGAGGTACAATTTTGCATTAAAAAAAAAAAAAAATCCTCATCAAAAGCGTACTTTAACTTTCAAATGGAAAATGATCGTAAAAAGAAAAGAAGTTAAAGTACCCTTCAGAGGTCCGCTTTACCACATAGAGGAATTCACTTGGTAAAATATGCACATAAGCAAAAGAAAAAAGTGATTTCTTCGAACGACAAAGCGTAAAAACTTATACGAAGGGAGTTGTACTCTATAAAATTTTCTTTAAAGAATAAAATAATTATTCTTTAACAAATAAGAGTGCAAGTCCCCTCGAAGTATAAAACATTGCAACAAGCTTAAGGTATGGGGGCAACATGGTATAGTAGTATAGCTGCATCAGTAAAGTAATACTCAAACAACATACCATAAGCCCGCTGCAATGTTATATAAACAAACTTGTGCAAAAATAAATAGTAAATGCATTCTCAAATTCAAACAGAAGTTTGTACAAACGAAGAATCATTTTATTCAACTATAATGCAGATACAGGTTTTCAAGATAAAAGCGGGGGCCGATACCCGCACAACTCTCGGCCGGTTCATATAAAAGACAAAAAGCTAAAATCTTCACTTCTTCTTCCCTCCTTTGGATCCTTTACCCGGTCGAATGACCAGCTTTCCAGGTCGGCCAGTGGGTATAAGGGAAGTAGGAGAGGTAGGTGTAACCGGTTCAACTTCCGGCTCCTCTTCAGTGGCGGTGATTTTCTTCCCCCTCCTCTTTGATGTCCCACGCTTCTCTCTCCTTTGTGAGGAAGACTCAATCCCCGGAGTGACAAGTTTTGATAGAACAATGTCGTCAGAAGGAGTCCGTTCCGGGGATATGTCACCTCCCTCAGGTCTCTCATCTTTCTGCTCTTGCGAAGCGATGGGATCATCCAAGCCGTGAAGAGCCTCTATTTGTTCCTCCTGTGATCCAGGTTGCGAGGCAGAAGGAGGCACCGCCTGAAGAGATGAAGGAAGGATGACCGGAGGAGTAGAAGTTTGAGCAGTGCTTGGTACTTTCTCTACAGAAGAAAAAAGGTTAAAGTCAGTAAAAAGAGGAGATGAAGGTTCACCAATGAAGTCAGTAAAGAGAGGAGATGAAGGCTCGTCAAGGTTGAGAAAATAGCCAAGGAGCTCGTGAAACTCATGTGAAATAAACGAGTAACCAGCTTGAGCAGAATTGACAGTAGCGAGATTAACAGTGAAGTTACCTGGAGAAGCTGGTTTCCTGATATCGACTTCATAAGCTTGCGCATCAGCGCTCTCTTCACCCTCGTCTCCGCCTTGTGTGCTTGTAATATCAGCGGTAACTTTGGTGGGAGATGCGAGATGGGAACTAGAACCAATAATGTCGACTTCAGACGAAGAAGGTGGATGGACTAGAGTAGTTGAAGTGGTTTTCCCCAGCTGGTCCCCTTCCGTCACTTCGGTTCTTAGTTTGGCAAGTTGTTCCTTTCCCCTGGCAAGAGCAGCGCGAGCGTCTTCATCAAAATAATGCCTTTCCAGGGCTGACTCGTCATAACCAGCACCTTCAGCACCAAGCATATCGAGGGCGGCCTCCCACACTTCAGCTAAAGTGATCTCATACTTGGGACCAAGAAAGGCGAGGCTTCCACGCCCCAAGACGCTATGCAAGTAGAAGTCGAATAATGTTGAGCCGAAGCTGTTTTTGGTCGCCTCATGAGATTCTTCGGCTGCGATTTTGCCGGCGACAGCCTCATCGCGCTCCCTTTCAGTTTTGGCAAGCTGAAGCTTAAGCATTTGTATCTCCGCCTCCTGGGAGTTGTTTTTCTTTCGAAGCTCAGCAATATCAGAGACATAGCCTTCACTGATTCTTTTTTGTGCCTCGAGCCTATCTTCGGCATCCCTCTGACTGGCATGAGCATCTCTAACTTGTCTGAGAAGCACTTCTTCTTTTTGAGAGTATGAAGTAGAGGAAGCAGCAAGCTCATCTTTCAACTTCTCAACCTTTGCTTCGAGCTCCTCGTTGTAGGAAGTTATGCTCCTCATTTCGGTGTCATGCTGCTCAAGCACCTTTTGCCACTCAGCCTTATCATTTTCCATGGTGAGCATGGCCTCTAAGTTGGCACGGTTAACTCTTTGAAGCTCATCAACAAGCTTCTGCCAGTTTGACATCCTCTCGATATCGAGCTTGACTGCATCAAGATTGCGCAACATAGCAGACTTGTCAATGGGGACCAAGTCTAGGTCGAATCTCACGCCCTTTAAGCACCATTGTGGAAAACGACTTTGTAAAGTGGCCGGGCCAGGTCCCACTTGAAATTTAGGCCTGCTTATTATTGTCTGGATGTCCTCCTTCCCAAGAGCAGGAGAGTCAGAAGTAATGTCAAGAGGGGCAGGGGCAGTAGGCTTTTCGGGAATAGTGGAAACATGTCTCTCACCATGTCGGGCTCGTTTGCCTGAATCTTCAGCTACATGACCTTTTCCTCGGTCGTCGTGAGATTTCCTTTTGTGCGAGTCATCACTCCTCTGCAGAGAATCATGGTGCTCATCCCTATCCCTTCTGTCATAACGCTCTTCTGCATCCCTCCTTTCACGAGCCTTTCGAGCAGCCCTCTCTTCGTCAGACTCTCTATAGGAGGGAAAGTAACGCCGATAATCATATTGACCACGCCCCCCGTAGCGTTGGAAATCCTGATAATATGATCCGCCGCGTGTCATTGAAGAATCTGAAATAAGAAAAGATAAGCTTTAGAAATCTTTAAAGTATAAGAAGATAAGTGCATAAATGTGCTGGAAAATCCTAAGTGTTGTGTGATGTGCAAGCTACACGTATTAAGCGACAAACCACTCTTTGGTGCAGAGGTGATGATAGCTTGGGTATGAGGAGTTGATGTTTGTGTTGGTGTTTGTCGAAGAAGAGACGTCGCCTCAATTACAGGAGAGATAGTTTTAGATACGTCATCTCTAAAAAGCTCCTGCGAAGTCACTATTATGTCGCTCAACCCCTCATAAACATCGTCACCATCATGCTTGGTGGGACTTGTTTTCTCAATTCCTACATCAGCTAATCCCCCGAGAGGCCGTGAAGGTTCTTCTTCTTCCTCGATCGGGGCAAGCACCGTCTTACTAGATGACCCCATAATGTCGGTAGGAGTGGAACACTTCACCAAGGAAGCTTCAATATTAGACTCTTTTGATGTAAGTTGTTCGACAGTAACCGGGGCGTCAGGAGTTTTCATCGGAGAATCGGGAACTTCTGTTGGAACTTCATGAGCATGCGTAGAACGAGAAGCGTGTAGAAGCCCGTATTGGTGTAAAAATTCATCATTCAGCAGAAATTTTATGCTCCTTTCTTCCGCAGCCACGGCACTCAACCTCTCAAAAACTTGTTTATGAATCGGATCTCTAGAAGGGAGAGGAAGTGCTGAAAAGAGCAAAGAATGAAGTTAGCAACTGAAAGTTCGGATCTCGAAAAAAATTTCAAAAACGAAAAAATGGAAACACTAGTCTTACTTCATATTCTCCAGATGGCATAAAACCCTGGAGGGCAGCGAGCAAAGAAAAACTGGTTCAAAAATCCATGAACACTTTCAGTGAGATCGGAAAGGAGCTTGCGGTTTCTAGCACTTCTCACAATAATGAGTGAAAGATGATCTTTACTCTTTGTAAACGAGCACAGATAACGAATTTCTTCAAAACTCGGTAGGCGATCAAGAGTTCTTCTAAACAAAACACACAACCCCATCAAGATGGCATAACCATTAGGATGAAGTTGAAATGGAGAGATCGTCAACCGGAGAAGAAGAGTTCGAAGGAAGTCATTGAAAGGGGGAATTGCCCCACTTAAGCACATTTGGCGATTGGCTGCAACAAAACCGTAAGGAGGATTATCAGCAGTGTCGCTTGGCCCGGGCAATAAGACATCACTTTCAGCAAAGCCGAATTGAGTGCGTATCTGAATAAACATTCTTGGGGTTAGAATGGTCGAAGTTCTCTCCGGAGGATTCTCTATGGGAACAGCCACCGGGAAAGTCTCTTCCTCTTGAGCTACCATTTCTTCTTGTTGGAGAGAAGTTATTCTACACAAGTAATTGGATATTCAAACATGAAGGTGCACGTTTCCTAAAGTGTGTGAAGTGTTGTACAAGTATCAATCAAACAATAAGCAAAGGCAACTGGAATAAAACCTAGCAAACATTTGTTAGTTATAAAGACCAGGAATCTTTGTTTTGAGTTTGAATATGCAAATATAATGTTGATGCAAACAAATCAGTTCAAATTGTTGATACTTTGCATTAATATTCTACTTTAGTCGATTAATTCACAACATTTCATGCATTATATTCATGATGCTTATCTTGTCTTGACTAATCTGCCATTTGATATGGGCTGTCAATGGCAGTATGTGCGCCTTGTTTTCCTTTGTTTGTTTGTTATTCTCAACAGGTTGGTAGCTTAAAAGTGAGAATGATCTGTGAAGTGACATAATGTGTTTAAACAAATTTAAAGTTGGGGCAGTTCAAAGTTTAATCCCTGTTCAAAGTTTGATCATAGTTCAAAGTTTATTCCACTTAATTTGGCAGTCCAAGTCAAAATGATTAAAGTTAGTTAACACTCTCAAGTGTCAGCATGTCCAAGGCCTAAGTCGTATCTCGGCTACAACCTAAAAAAAAAAGAAAGGCTAAGTCTGAAGTTGGCCAAAATCATAGCAATTCGATTCGGCAAGCTTGGTTAAATGCTTAAGTGCTAACTCGGTTATGCCTTAAGAATCTCCCACACATTGATGTTGGGTTCCTACTCCTTTAACTCGGCAGTTCCCTAGGTCGCAAGAGAGAGGTGGGGAAGCAGGCCCTGATTCAAAAGGAAAAAGTTTCTCCAAGTATTAACTCGGTCGCGGTTCAAGCCTTAAAAGTTAGGTCGGTAGGTTTCCCTATGTGTTGGCTCGGCCCCGACCTAAAGCTTACATCCCCCAAATCAGATCGGCCATAAGAAAAGTCATTCAAGATCACTGGGTCGCATCTAAACCAATACCTCACTCCACTCAACCCATGAGCCCGCTAACCGCTCCTCCACCAGCAAAAACCCCTATTCCATTCATACCATCACCTGCCGCCGGACCATCCACTAAATCAGTTCGAAGTTATCACAAATTTGTCGCATGGTAATCTCAAACGGTTAGCCTAAGACGACGAGCCACTTTCATTACTTCATCGAACTTTTAATCGAGCAACCTAAGTTTCATCAACGGCAAATATGATGGAATTCGTGATGAAGCATCATGCAAGGAGGCCGTTTGAATTCAAGCGATAAAGTTTGAGAACCGATGGTAATCTACAATCGAGAAAGGTGGAATCACTTACGCAATGTGTAGCAGAAGTTATCGATGATCAATTGAATAAAATCGCCTTTAAGGATCTGACAGTGCTTTAATGGCGGAATTGAGCAAGAGGTTAAATGAAGAAGGAGGAAGAAGAGAGCTAATTTATAACTCACGGTGAAGGATTATGAAACGACGCTAATCGGTAGGTCGTACGCAATCTACCGACCTAAGGGAAGCCGAGCTAAGATATTTCGAAGCACACGACTTAAGCCTAAGGCGTATACTTCGAGGGGCAAATGTTAACCCTATCTCGGTTACGACTCAGCAGGTATGTGGAGATGGCGCCGACCTAACTGATTAGCAAGATGGCCGACCTAATTCGATACCGACTTAACTGGTTAAGAAAGCGTACCGACTTAACGCTGCAAAGAGATTCCGACCTAAGGTTTGAAGTAACCCACCGTCTTAATATATTCACCGATCCAACATCTTAAGAGTGATGCCGACCCAAGAATGGCCGACCTAAATAGCTCAGGAGAGGTCCCGACTTAACTCTCAAGAGACGTACCGACCTAATGGTTAAAGGGAAATCCCGACCTAGAGACTTACATAGCCCACCGACTTGACATGCTACCGATCTAACTACGATGAATCGCAACCGACCCAGGGAGATGAAGGGTGAAACGGTGCAACCATTTAACACGTAGCACGTTAGACCGACGGCGACTTAGTCTAAGTCGGAAACGACTTAGGACTTGTGTGAATCCATCGAAGACAGGTAAACACGGCTTGACCATATCAGGGCTCTTATAGGTCGGCCACGACTTAACTGGGTCGGTGAGGAGTTAAGACCGAGCTTAGGTCCAAAATCTTTGCCTATAAATACCAACCTACCTCCAACATTCGAGGGACTTTTTGTCAATCAATTTCAAGCACCATTACTCTGCCGAATTCCAGACTACTTCAACACTTAAAGCTTTTGAGATTCAAAGAACGTCTAAAAGAACTTCATGAAGAAATCATCTACATCCACCATGGATTTGAAGATTTTTGTCAACATCGAAGTTTGAGCTACTTGTTCTAAGTCTTTTGTAATTCAAAGTGTGTTGTACTTGAGAAGATTTGTATCAACTTGTAACGTGATCATCAATAAAAGTACTTAAAGTGGACGTAGGCTATACCCATAAGCCGAACCACTATAAAATTGCTGTTGTTTACTGCTTTTCCGCTATTACTTGCTTATAATTCTTTCCCGATCTATCGGGTGGTGCTTTCACAACTATACTTCACACACCGGGGTGTTAGCGTTCAAATTTAAGCGTTAACAACGGGTTAAAGGGTCTACGAGATAAGGTCTACGACTTAAGGCCTTCACAACCTAAGAACATTACGGCCTGACGACCTAAGGTCTGCATAATCTTACTAGTTAAGGATGACACGACTTAAGGAAGTTTACGACTTAAGTCATTACAACCTAAATGACCCAAGGGAGTAACGGTCCAACAACTTAAAGGGACTATGACTTAACGACTCGAGGGACGAGGAGTTAAGACGACTACGCCTAAGTCGTGACCGACTTACGACCTTTACTAGGTCGTTCACGACCTAAGGCCACAGAGGCAAATTCAATACTGCACCATGACTCGTTAACCCCAGTTAAGCCACAAGCCGAGAATCAGTTTAGGTCGGTCACGACCTACGACATATGATAAGTCGTACACGACTTAAGACTACGAAGTTAAGGTTCAATGCCGCATCGCTTATGAGAGGACCGGTTGACTCATTTGCGACTTAGGACTTGTGATATATCTAGGGTTCAGCAGGGATGCCTTGAAGAAGTCTCGACCCAGCATTTAAGTGATAACTGACCCACGACTTAATTTAAGTCGTCCACGACCCAACTTAGGTCGGTTACGACTTAGGACTTGGTAATGTTTCCTGCCTAGAATTGCCTATAAATACGACCCTAGCTCCAACTAGAAGAAGACTTTTGGCTGATTTCCTTCAAACACCGTTACTCTGCTGCATTCCAAACCAATCCAATCCGACACTCGAAGCTCTCAAGACATTAAGAACGCTACAAACAACTTCAAGAAGAGATCACATACATCCAACATGGATTCGAAAACTCTCATCTTCATCGAAGTTTAAGCTACTTGTTCTAAGTCTCTTGTAATTCAAAGTGTATTATATTTGGGAAGAATTGTATCAGCTTGTAACGAGATTATCAATAAAAGTACTTAAAGTGGACGTAGGCTATACCCTAAAGCCGAACCACTATAAAATTGTTGTTGTTTACCGCTTTTCTACTATTATCTGCTTGTAATCTGTTCCCGAGTCGTCGGGTGGTGCTTTCACAACTACAACTCATACATCGGGGTGTTAGCGTTCAAATTTTAGCGTTAACATTTTCTAATTCTAATATTTTTGATAATTTAGAAATTTAATATTAAGCTATTTAATAAATGACCATATGATTTTAAATTACTCAAGATAAAGTTTAATTTGTTTAAAATGGTTTAGCCTAGAGTTTAAATTTAAATAAAAAGTTTTATTTTGTTTTTTAAAATATAGCTCGATAAATAAGTATTTATATTTTAAAGAGATAGTTTCTTTTGAAAATTTATTTTTAACTTAATAATGTGTTATATTTAAACAATATTAATAATGCAATATCTTTACAAATGGATTTTAATATAAATAGAAATTGTTATTTTAAATTTATTTTTATATATATATATATATATATGTATGTATTTTGGAAAGCTATGATTTGTAAATTTAAAGTAAAGTAAACTTTATAAATATTAAACTTAAGAATAAATCAAATGTATGATGTTAACATAAGTACAAAAACATAATAATATGTGTAAGCATAACTAAGCAAAGAACTTGATACATAAGTTAAAATTTATAACAAATAACTAAAACAAATTTTGAAATGTGTATGTAAAATACAGAAACATGTAATCACGTCTATACAATAGTTATGTTGGGAAATAAAACAAAATAAAGTAAGAAAAAAATAGATATGCAGGCAAGAATCTTATATGTAAAGATTAGATTAGATATGCTGCGAAGTGAAATGTCAACGTACACAAATGCATATTTGGCATAAGTAAAACATAACCAGGCTTTGTATAAACATGAATGTAGCCTGTAAAGAAAAATATACAAGGCAAGAAATAAGCAAAGTAAGAAAAAGCAAAATATCTAAATATAAAATAGGTCTGTAGCTTGTAGATTAAGATTCAGACAAGTATAAACATCAAGTATAAAACAAAATATAGCATGCAGGTTAGAGAAGAGAAGTGGAAAGCTAAGTAAAATATCTGTACATAAGAAATGATAAAATTAGCTAAGTAGGGAACATAAGTAATTAACATTAAATGCTAGCACAACTTAAGTCAGTTCGAATTGCTTAAAAATCAACTCAGCCTCCTAATGCAAAGATCTGGCCTGATACAAACAAAAGCATAATTGTACCTGCATGTGCAAACCCAGTTATTACCTTCCCCTAAAACTTCTTTATATATGTCATATTATTTTTGTTCATTCACTCAACATATCCAACCTGAAACAAAGAAATGGCAAACATTTTGACTTATACAAACTCAGTAATATTTACAAATTGAAACAACAATCAAGCAAGATGATTAAAAGATCAAAGTAAATACTGCTCCCAGATTTAAAAGTTCAAAAACTATTGCAATTAGAGATGCTCTGTCCCTCTTTCCAAAAACAAAGGTGAGTAACATTCTTTTGTTTGAATTAAACTAGTTGCTTATGTATAACTGGGAAAAAATGTTTATGTTGTAAATTGCTGATATGTTTACATGTGAAAGTGTGAATGTATACATCCTGTACAAATTTTGAGATGCCTCTGATTGTTTTCGCAGGCCAGAATGTGCAAACAAATGTTTATCTTTGTTCTAATCACACCTAGGACTGAAAATACAAACCAAGATGGTTTGTTGGTACATGAATTTAACTTTAAAAATCTGTTTAGGCTAAAAGAACTTAGTAATGTCAGTGGAAACCAAAATGCTTGAGCAAAACTTTAGACAAATTAAAATCCAAACCTTTTAATTTACGAATTCAGCGATATATACTGAATTCTTATACTTTAATATGATTTTTAAAACAAAATTTATAATTTTAGAATGGGCATTTAAAAGGAGTTAGAGTTTATCTGATTCGAGCATTTTGGGTTGCCTCGGGCAATACACTTGATCGGAGAGGTTGGGATTCGCTTGGAAGGAAGATGGGGGATCGTAGAGGCCATGAAAAATGGCCGAAGGCACTATCAATCACTGTGGCGATGGTGGCTTTCGATTTCAGTGGGGAAACCTAATTTTTTGACTGGGTTGTAGTTTGGGTATGTTCGATTTCCCTGGTGCATCGGGTTCAACGGGGTTCTGGGAAGTTGAAGCTTGGACATGGTCGAAGTTGTAGCCGGAGGTGGGAGTTCTCCGGTGAACGGAGTTTGAAGTGCGGTGGAGTTTCCAGGTTTCGAGAGGAACCTAGTTTTTTTTGTTTCCAGGTGGAGTTTCGACCTCGTTTTCGTTTTGTGCTACCGTGATGATTTTTTGGGTGGTCGTAGTCGTGACTGGTGGTAGTTGGCGACGTGGTGAGGTTTGTGTGGATGGCCGGAGTTGGCTGGGGCCACGGTGCACGTGCACCGTGCCATTGGAGTGCTGGGTTGTTCTTTCGATGTGCAGAGTTTCTTGCTCAGGAAATACTCGAGTCACTCGAGTATGTGACTCGAAGCAAGGCGATGGGGAACTTGAAGCAATGATATGGGTTTGAATTTGAGTTGGTTCTAGGTTTGGAACTGTCACTGTTTTTGGTGTGCAGGGTTTTTGGGCTCGGGAAAGACTCGTGATATTCGAGTGTTTAACTCGAAGCGTGGGAGGTGAAGACTCGAAGCAAGTTGGGTTTTGTCTCGAGGTAGAGGGTGGTTTCAGATTTTAATAAACCTGATTTTCCCAGGTTTAAATTTTGTCCAAACTTTCTTAAACAGGATTTTATGCTGTGTTTTAAATTTAGGGGTTAAAGTATAAATTCAAATGAAAATTTGAATCTAAGGTTTTATAAATAAATTTGTATTTTGAATCAAGAATTAAAAATCAAATTTTCAAAAGTAAGCTAAACCAAATTTTAAATTCAAAGTTAACTAATGGATTCAAGTTTCTCTTGAATTCAAATCTGAAATTTAAATCAGTTTTTAAATCTAAATATATAAAACAAGTTCACATAAAATAGTTTTGAAAAGTAAATTTGTTTCAAATTAATATTTGAATTGAGTTTGGGTATAGTTCTTTTATAAAGGAATTTTTTGATTGGAAAGTAAATAAAGGGTTTTAACTTAAATTTGCAAGTTAAAAAATTAATGTCTTTTGGAGGTTTAAAAAAAAGAGCGATTTAAGTTGTTCAATTTAAAGGCTTATCTTATGCAAGTAATAAATGTTATTTACATTTGTTTAAAAGATTTTAAATTGAATTTAACTTTGGTAGAAGTTTAAACAATAATCATTTTGAATCTTAAATTCAAAATGAAATTTTGAGTTTAAATTTAAAAGTGAAATGTTCTAATACACTTTAATATTAATTAAGTCATTTAATAAGAAATAAATTATCTTAAGGATATTAAGGCATTAAATGATTTAATTAATAAGATAATAAAGGAATGGTGTATTTATTAAATTTATAAATTAATAATTTAAATTAATTTATAACTAAAGATCAATTAAGAAGTAAATTTAGAAATGTTATTAGTTAATGAAGATAATTAACTAAGGATCATTACTAAATTAATTAATTTTAATAATTAATCAGATTAAGTAGATAATCTATTGTTAAATGAAATTACTTGATAAAAGTAATTAAGAGATTAATTACTTATTGTAATTAATTTTGATAAAATGATTTATTTAAGTTAATTAATTTAGTTTAATTAATTTAAGAAATCATTTGATGATTTGATATGCGTAATTGCTTAGTGTATTTAATGGAGCATAATTACTTAGGGAAGTAATTAATGTTAATTACTAAATGTAATTAGTGAAAGATGATGTGTTAATGAAGTAATTTGGATAATTACCTTTGAAATTAATCAAAAGATTAATTAATGGAGATAATTAATTATGGGATAATTAATTTGTTAATAAGTAATTAAGGGTAGTTAATTACTAGGTTGTTATTAATCAAGGTGATTAATAATTGTGTTTAATTAAAGATTATTTATTTAGTGTAATTAATTTAAATGAACTAATTTAAATATAATTAGAGGTCATTAATTAATATAATTAATGATGTAATTAAAAATTGGTTAATTAAGAAAAAAATTAATAATGTGGTGATTAATTGATGTAATTAATCAAGAATAAATGTAATTAATTATAAATGAAGTAATTAATGTTATTTACTATAAATGATTTAGGATAATTAATCTATGAAATTAAATAAAGACTAATTACTCATCATAATTAGAAGATTATTAATCAAAGGTATCGTATCAAGATAAATATTTAGAAAATAATTAATTAATTTGATTTATAATTAATTAATGGTTGTATAAGCAGGATTTATAGATGAAGTAATTAATTTAATTTATTTTAAATTAATTAGAGATTGAAGTAGTTAATTTAATTCATTTTAAATTAATTATAGATGGTGATTTATAAATCATTGATGATGAATGATATTGATATTTCATTTGATTGATTGTGATCTCAGTTATGACATGAATAGTATCTATGTGATATGGATGCTTAGTTTAAGTATGATAATTTTTAATTATCTGTTTGGATGATAATATTGATTTTCTGTTTATGATGATGATGTGATTATCTACTGTGATTTTGTGAATTATCTATCTGTGTGTATATTGATTATATTGAATTAAACTGTTAAGACTAAATAGACAACATGGCCTTAAAAGACACGTTTTGGATTTCGACGACACCGGGATCGGGTTTCCACATTTGGAACATCTAAAAACCACATCGATTCCAAATTAACGATAGGTCGTGAATCTGAAGTGAAGATGAAGATTCAGAGTGCAAGGGTTATTGTCGTTAACTCTGAGGGTGATTCCAAAATGAGTGTAACGAGATAATGCCTTCGGTTTCGTTCGAACCCGGAACGAACTTGTATGGATTAAATGCATTCAACACATCGTCAAGTGGGCGATGAGCATTCTAATAAATATGTTCTCTAAAGGTAATCGCAGCCTTAAGCCTCGTCAACCGGGAATGGCTAAAACAGGGGAGGTGAAGCAAGGTTAGGTGGGTCATGCCCAAGCAGGACAAGGATATTCCCCTGTCTAGATGTCCCTTATTTTTCGGATGTGTGGGCAGTTGGTTGCAAACAACGGCGGGGTTATCTTGTTCGGGACTGTTCAATAAGGAATGGTTCTGGCCTTGTGTTGCAGAGGGTCGGGAGTGATCCTCGGTACGTTGATCTAGGCCACATGCTGTGACGGACGGTACCCCAGTAGCCCTGCCATTGTATGGAATCCACAATCCAATAAGTGCCAACGGTTTTGATTGTATTACCCACTTTTGTGGCTAGTAGCTGGAATTTAATAGATGTAACAATTTCGGCTATTTTCTATTTACTTGAAAACCCTAGACCTATTATAATATCACTGAATTTCCTATCAAATGTTTTGGTTAGCGTAAGGTAAAAACTTACCCATGTTTATGTGTGGGGAGTCTTACGTGATACCTTTTGTTTTCAAAAAGAATTTTCTAAATTAAGCAACTTTAACCTGTTACTCATACCAGACCCATGTCTGACCCGGAGTTTATTTTTTTTTCATAAACTCTCGGGTACCCAAATTTTTACGGGTAACCAAGGGAGTCACGTTAGCTTTGACGAATTTAGGAGGAGCAATGGAGCAGGAGGCTTCAGCGTTGTAGATATATGTATAGTTCCGCCATGTTGGTATCTTTGAGTCATTTTTTGAGTTGTGTTGTATTAATTAGACAGGTGTTTATAACTATCTAGCATGTGATGTATTATCTGTATAACTCTGATTGATGTTGTATATTATGTAAATACTTATGTGATTATTATAATTTATTCGTTCCTCTGTGAGATTCTGATGTTGTTGTTCTTTCTTCTCTATCTTTTCTATTTTCTCACCCCTTTCTTTCTTCAAGACGGAACGGATTTCTGGGCATAGAAATTCGGGTCGTCACAGTTGGTATCAGTGCGCCAGGTTGAGTGAATACCTAGGCTCTTGAGTGATTTCTTTCTTGGGAGAGCGTATTTGTAATTTTGATATAATATATATATTTATTTATTTCTACCTATTGTTGGGTTACCTGTTTGGGTTTTCCAATATAAGTTATAAAGGTAGATAGGGTAGTGGTGTGTGTAACACGACTACCAATGGTTGGAATTTGAATGTTTGAGGTTGGAAGTGTATTTGTCGAGACTGTAGACCTAATACCATCTCGAGTGAGCTTTGGGTGGTGTAAGGATTTCAATGATCTCTGAAGGAAACCTGTTAAGGTTCGGAGTTCATCTTTGAGGTGTAGTTTGGATAAGCTGAAGTTTTGATCTGTCGGGTGGACAGAAGCAAGTCATGATATCTTGATATATCAAGGTGCAGTAGCTGTGTGATGAGACACAGTGACTATGGATGTCTCCGAAGATGTTTCTTTGGAACAAGTTAAGGAAGAGTGACTGCTTCGGTGTTGTGGCTGTGTTCAGCTGGGAGTTTCTGTTCGGATTGAGGTCCGAGTTTCTTGAAGAGCTTTGGATTAGGAAGTCTTCTGGCTTAGCAGTTATTCTTGGGGTAACTTCATAAGCAGCAGAGTAGATCCATTTCTTCGATGGATTGGCCACATAAGCGTAAGCTGTTCTGATTTGTAGAGAGAGAGCAGTATCTTTGGAATTAGGCTGGATTGATCGCAAAAGTGACTTGCGATAGTTTGAGTGTTCTCTTGCATTTCAGAGATATTTTTCAGGATGTCTTCAAGAAGTCAGAGATTTGCTAACATCTGGAAATTTGGTTTGGTGAAGCAGCTCAGATTTTGGAGGAATTTCTGATTTTTCTTTTCGGTCTGTGGAACCCTAATATTGGAATGTGTTGTCCAGTCTGTGTTCGACTTCAGCATTTTCATCTGTTCAGTCAGAGTGGCGCAGTGGAAGCATGGTGGCAGCTGTTTTAGTTTGGAAGCAATTGGATATTGCAGTGTTTGGATTAGGGAGTTCTACAGGAGATTTTTCAGGATCTGAGACCAGATTGGAGTGCACCTGTTTTATCTTTTCCGGATGTGAGAAGTGAGTTCTGTTTTCTATTTTGGAATAGAGCTTGTGTTCTGAGTTTGGTTGATATTGGAAAGATCATTTTGTTGGATTCTTTTGGTCCAGTTTGATTCGAGAGGACATCGGCAAGAGTTGAGCTGATCAGGAAAGATATAGGCGGTCCAGGATCGTCCGAAGAGTTTGTGATAAGAAACGGAGGAATTTGGATTCCGAAATCGGAGATTCGATTTTGGGTAAGTGTTTGGTCTTCAGGATTGAATTGCCAGTTTGGATAACTGGAATTCGTTGTGTTTCACGTATCTTTGAGGGAGTACGTGTAAAATTTATCTCTGGTGGTAGAACCAGCAGTTCAGGGAGTTTTGGTTGTCGATTCAGACTTGTCTGTAGTCTGATATCCTGTCTTGTTTTATAGATCTAGATGAGTGCAAGTTCTGTAGCTTAGTAGTATTGTTTATTTGGGATCTGTAGAGCGAGTATCCAGTGTTTACACTAGGGGAAACTCGAGTAAATTCTATCCGGAATTTTGTCTGGATAGTTAGATTTGTTTGTTTGGGTGAATTGGTTGCTATGATTGTTAGCTTATGATTGATATATGTTTGTGTTTTAAAATTTAAATCCTTAACTAGATTATTAAATTACCTTTTTTTTAAATTTCGGGGAAGAAATTTTTTTAAGGGGGGAGGAATGTGACATCCAGGAAATTTGGGGCAATATCAATTTAATAATCTGAGTTTAAAATTAAATTGATTTGATAATATTTGTTAATAATTTTTAAATTGATTTAATCATCTTCTTTTAAATAAATATTTAACTGATAATTTATCTTTTAAAAGCTAATTTAAATTATTTCTATTTATAATGTATATATGTAAATATTGGTATATATTATAAATAGATAAGTTTTGTTTGTAAATTTAATGGATAAAGCTATGTTTTCTAATTCTAATATTTTTGATAATTTAGAAATTTAATATTAAGCTATTTAATAAATGACCATATGATTTTAAATTACTCAAGATAAAGTTTAATTTATTTAAAATAGTTTAGCCTAGAGTTTAAATTTAAATAAAAAGTTTTGTTTTGTTTTTTAAAATATAGCTTGATAAATAAGTATTTATATTTTAAAGAGATAGTTTCTTTTGAAAATTTATTTTTAACTTAATAATGAGTTATATTTAAACAACATTAATAATGAAATATCTTTACAAATGGATTTTAACATAAATAGAAATTGTTTTTTTAAATTTATTTATATATATATGTATTTTGGAAAGCTACGATTTGTAAATTTAAAATAAAGTAAACTTTATAAATATTAAACTTAAGAATAAATCAAATGTATGATGTTAACATAAGTACAAAAATATAATAATATGTGTAAGCATAACTAAGCATAGAACTTGATACATAAGTTAAAATTTATAACAAATAACTAAAACAAATTTTGAATTGTGTATGTAAAATACAGAAACATGTAATCATGTCTATACAATAGTTATGTTGGGAAATAAAACAAAATAAAGTAAGAAAAAAATAGATATGCAGGCAAGAATCTTATATATAAAGATTAGATTAGATATGCTGCGAAGTGAAATGTCAACATACACAAATGCATATTTGGCATAAGTAAAACATAACCAGGCTTTGTATAAACATGAATGTAGCTTGTAAAGAAAAATATACAAGGAAAGAAATAAACAAAGTAAGAAAAAGCAAAATATCTAAATATAAAATAGGTCTGTAGCTTGTAGATTAAGATTCAGACAAGTATAAACATCAAGTATAAAACAAAATATAGTATGCAGGTTAGAGAAGAGAAGTGGAAAGCTAAGTAAAATATCTACACATAAGAAATGATAAAATTAGCTAAGTAGGGAACATAAGTACTTAAACATTAAATGCTAGCACAACTTAAGTCAGTTCGAATTGCTTAAAAATCAACTCAGCCTCCTAATGCAAAGATCTGGCCTGATACAAACAAAAGCATAATTGTACCTGCATGTGCAAACCCAGTTATTACCTTCCCCTGAAACTTCTTTATATATGTCATATTATTTTTGTTCGTTCACTAAACATATCCAACCTGAAACAAAGAAATGGCAAACATTTTCACTTATACAAACTCGGTAATATTTACAAATTAAAACAACAATCAAGCAAGATGATTAAAAGATCAAAGTAAATACTGTTCCCGGATTTAAAAGTTCTAAAACTGTTGCAATAAGATATGCTTTGTCCCTCTTTCCAAAAACAAAGGTGAGTAACATTCTTTTGTTTGAATTAAACTAGTTGCTTATGTATAACTGGGAAAAAATGTTTATGTTGTAAATTGCTGATATATTTACATGTGAAAGTGTGAATGTATACATCCTGTACAAATTTTGAGATGCCTCTGATTGTTTTCCCAGGACAGAATGTGCAAACAAATGTTTATCTTTAATCTAATCACATCTAGACTGAAAATACAAACCAAGATGGTTTGTTGGTGCATGAATTTAACTTTAAAAATTTGTTTAGGCTAAAACAACTTAGTAATGTCACTAGAAACCAAAATGTTGAGCAAAACTTTAGACAAATTAAAATCCAAACTTTTTAATTTACGAATTCAGCGATATATACTGAATTCTTATACTTTAATATGATTTTTAAAACAAAATTTATAATTTTTAGAATGGGCATTTAAGAGCAGTTAGAGTTTATCCGATACGAGCATTTTGGGTTGCCTCGGGCAATACACTTGATCGGAGAGGTTGGGATTCGCTTGGAAGGAAGATGGGGGATCGAAGAGGCCATGAAAAATGGCCGGAGGCACTATCAATCACTGTGGCGCTGGTGGCTTTCGATTTCAGTGGGGAAACCTAATTTTTTGACTGGTTGTAGTTTAAGTCTGTTCGATTTCCCTGGTGCATCGGGTTCAACGGGGTTCTGGGAAGTTGAAGCTTGGACATGGTCGAAGTTGTAGCCGGAGGTGGGAGTTCTCCGGTGGACAGAGTTTGAAGTGCGGTGGAGGTTCCAGGTTTCGAGAGGAACCTGATTTTTTTTGTTTCCAGGTGGAGTTTCGACCTCGTTTTCGTTTTGTGCTGCCGTGATGATTTTGGGTGGTCGTAGTCCTGACTGGTGGTAGTTGGCGACGTGGTGAGGTTTGTGTGGATGGCCGGAGTTGGCTGGGGCCACGGTGCACGTGCACCGTGCCATTGGAGTGCTGGGTTGTTCTTTCAGTGTGCAGAGTTTTTTGCCTCAGGAAATACTCTAGTCACTTGAGTATGTGACTCGAAGCAAGGCGATGGAGAACTCGAAGCAATGATATGGGTTTGAATTTGAGTTGGTTCCAGGTTTGGAACTGTCACTGTTTTTGGTGTGCAGGGTTTTTGGGCTCGGGAAAGACTCGTGATATCCGAGTGTTTAACTCGAAGCGTGGGAGGTGAATACTCGAAGCAAGTTGGGTTTTGTCTCGAGGCAGAGGGTGGTTTCAGATTTTAATAAACCTGATTTTCCCAAGTTTAAATTTGGTCCAAAATTTCTTAAACAGGATTTTATGCTGTGTTTTAAATTTAAAGGTTAAAGTATAAATTCAAATGAAATTTTGAATCTAAGGTTTTATAAATAAATTTGGATTTTGGATCAAGAATTAAAAATCAAATTTTTAAAAGTAAGCTAAACCAAATTTTAAATTCAAAGTTAACTAATGGATTCAAGTTTCTCTTGAATTCAAATCTGAAATTTAAATCAGTTTTTAAATCTAAATATATAAAACAAGTTCACATAAAATAGTTTTGAAAAGTCAATTTGTTTCAAATTAATATTTGAATTGAGTTTGGGTATAGTTCTTTTATAAAGGAATTTTTGATTGGAAAGTAAATAAGGGTTTTAACTTAAATTTGCAAGTTAAAATATTAATGTCTTTTGGAGGTTTTAAAAAAAAAAGAGATTTAAGTAGTTCAATTTAAAGGCTTATCTTATGCAAGTAATAAATGTTATTTACATTTGTTTAAAAGATTTTAAATTGAATTTAAATTTGGTAGAAGTTTAAACAATAATCATTTTGAATCTTAAATTCAAAATGAAATTTTGAGTTTAAATTTAAAAGTGAAATGTTCTAATACACTTTAATATTAATTAAGTCATTTAATAAGAAAATAAATTATCTTAAGGATAATTAAGGCATTAAATGATTTAATTAATAAGATAATAAAGAAATGGTGTATTTATTAAATTTATAAATTAATAATTTAAATTAATTTATAACTAAAGATCAATTAAGAAGTAAATTTAGAAATGTTATTAGTTAATGAAGATAATTAACTAAGGATTATTACTAAATTAATTAATTTTAATAATTAATCAGATTAAGTAGGTAATCTATTGTTAAATGAAATTACTTGATAAAAGTAATTAAGAGATTAATTACTTATTGTAATATATTTTGATAAAATGATTTATTTAAGTTAATTAATTTAGTTTAATTAATTTAAGAAATCATTTGATGATTTGATATGCGTAATTACTTAGTGTATTTAATGGAGCATAATTACTTAGGGAAGTAATTAATGTTAATTACCGAATGTAATTAGTGAAAGATGATGTGTTAATGAAGTAATTTGGATAATTACCTTTGAAATTAATCAAAAGATTAATCAATGGAGATAATTAATTATGGGATAATTAATTTGTTAATAAGTAATTAAAGGTAGTTAATTACTGGGTTGTTATTAATCAAGGTGATTAATAATTGTGTTTAATTGTAGATTATTTATTTAGTGTAATTAATTTAAATGAAGTAATTTAAATATAATTAGATATCATTAATTAATATAATTAATGATGTAATTAAAAATTGGTTAATTAAGAAAAAAATTAATAATGTGGTGATTAATTGATGTAATTAATTAGGAATAAATGTAATCAATTATAAATGAAGTAATTAATGTTAATTACTATAAATGATTTAGGATAATTAATCTGTGAAATTAAATAAAGACTAATTACTCATTATAATTAGAAGATGATTAATCAAAGGTATCGTATCAAGATAAATGTTTAGAAAATAATTAATTAATTTGATTTATAATTAATTAATGGTTGTATAAGCAGGATTTATAGATGAAGTAATTAATTCAATTTATTTTAAATTAATTAGAGATTGAAGTAGTTAATTTAATTCATTTTAAATTAATTATAGATGGTGATTTATAAGTCATTGCTGATGAATGATATTGATATTTCATTTGATTGATTGTGATCTCAGTTATGACATGAATAATATCTATGTGATATGGATGCTTAGTTTAAGTATGATAATTTTTAATTATCTGTTTGGATGATAATATTGATTTTCTGTTTATGATGATGATGTGATTATCTACTGTGATTTTGTGAATTATCTATCTGTGTGTATATTGATTATATTGAATTAAACTGTTAAGACTAAATAGACAACATGGCCTTAAAAGACACGTTTTGGATTTCGACGACACCGGGATCGGGTTTCCACATTTGGAACATCTAAAAACCACATCGATTCCAAATTAACGATAGGTCGTGAATCTGAAGTGAAGATGAAGATTCAGAGTGCAAGGGTTATTGTCGTTAACTCTGAGGGTGATTCCAAAATGAGTGTAACGAGATAATGCCTTCGGTTTCGTTCGAACCTGGAACGAACTTGTATGGATTGAATGCATTCAACACATCGTCAGGTGGGCAATGAGCATTCTAAGAAATATGTTCTCTAAAGGTAATCGCAGCCTCAAGCCTCATCAACCGGGAATGGCTAAAACAGGGGAGGTGCAGCAAGGTTAGGTGGGTCATGCCCAAGTAGGACAAGGATATTCCCCTGTCTAGATGTCCCTTATTTTTCAGATGTGTGGGCAGTTGGTTGCAAACAACTATGGGGTTATCTTGTTCGGGACTGTTCAGTAAGGAATGGTTCCGGCCTTGTCTTGCAGGGGGTCGGGAGTGATCCTCGGTACGTTGATCTAGGCCACGTACTGTGACGGGCGGTACCCCAGTAGCCCTGCCATTGTATGGAATCCACAATCCAATAAGTGCCAACGGTTTTGATTGTATTACCCACTTTTGTGGCTAGTAGCTGGAATTTAATAGATGTAACAATTTCGGCAATTTCCTATTTACTTGAAAACCCTAGACCTATTATAATATCACTGAATTTCCTATCAAATGTTTTGGTTAGCGTAAGGTAAAAACTTATCCATGTTTATGTGTGGGGAGTCTTTCAAAAAGAATTTTCAAAATTAAGCAACTTTAACATGTTACTCATACCAGACCCATGTATGACCCGGAGTTTATTTTTGTTTTTCATAAACTCTCGGGTACCCAAATTTTTACGGGTAGCCAAGAGAGTCAGGTTAGCTTTGACGAATTCTGGAGGAGCAATGGAGCAGGAGGCTTCAGCGTTGTAGATATATCTATAGTTCCGCTGTGTTGGTATCTTTGAGTCATTTGTTGAGTTGTGTTGTATTAACTAGACAGGTGTTTATAACTGTCTAGCATGTGATGTATTATTTGTATAACTCTGATTGATGTTGTATATTATGTAAATACTTATGTGATTATTATAATTTATTCGTTCCGCTGTGAGATTCTGATTTTTTTGTTCTTTCTTCTCTATCTTTTCTATTTTCTCACCCTTTTCTTTCTTCAAGACGGAACGGATTTCTGGGCATAGGAATTCGGTTCGTCACACTACTCGTCATGTCTTCTCTGACAAATCCATGTTTTCTACATAGCAGAAATTCGATCATGAAGAAAAATTCTATATTGGTAATTCCGTAGTATCCATGATCGAAGGCAGTGGCATAGTAATCCTCAAGTTTACTTCTGGAAAAACTGTCAAGTTGAATGACGTGCTTCATGTTCCAGACATACGCAAGAATATCATCTCTGGTGCAGTACTATTGAAGAAAGGATTCAAAATAGTGTTGGAGTCAGACAAGATAGTTTTGTCCAAAGCTGCAATGTATATCGAAAGGGTTATTTATGTGATGGCATATTTAAGGCAAATGTAGCCGTTATCGGCAATAAAACTATGTATTCTGATTGTGCTATTAATAAAATTGAAGTTTCTTACTTGCTTGAGCATGAAATTTTACTATGGCATGATAGACTGGGACATATAAATTTCCGAAAAATGAAAATATTATCAAACTTGGGATTAATTCCTAAATTCCAAGTAGATAAGAACTACAAATGTGGGACATGTGTAGAAGCTAAAACGGTTAAAAAAACCATTTCAGTCTGTTGTTAGAAGCACCGAACTACTAGGTTTGGTTCATACAGATTTATGTGAATTTAAATCGTAACCTACAAGAGGTGGAAAAAGGTACTTTATCACCTTTATTGATGATTATGCACGATATTGCTATGTATATCTTTTGAATAGTAAAGATGAAGCAATTACATCATTTATAAAGTACAAGGCTGAGGTAGAAAATCAGTTAAATAAAAAGATCAAGATATTGAAATCTGATCGAGGTGGAGAATATGAATCACCATTTGAGTAGTTCTGTGGCAAAAATGGTATAATTCATCAAACAACAGCTCCATATTCACCACAATAAAATGATGTAGCCAAAAGGAAGAACAGAACATTAAAAGACATGATTAATGCAATGCTTTTAACTTCTGGTCTACCGAAAACTTATGGAGGGAAGCCTTAAATATGTCTAATCACATATTAAACAAAGTTCCTTACAATAGACAGGAATAATTCCATACGAGTTATGGAAAGGACACAAACCAAGTTTTAAATACCTCAAAGTGTGGGTGTGCTTGACAAAAGTTCCAGTTCCGCTTGCCAAGAAAGTCAAACTTGGACCAAAAACAGTAGATTGTTACTACTTAGGGCCAGCCCAAAATAGTAGTGCCTATAGATTTTTGGTATTCAATCCTGATATAGCTGATATTCATGTAAATAAAATCGTGGAATGTAGAGATACCTCATTCTTTAAAGACGTGTTTCCACACAAAAGGAATGAAGGAAATAATGTCCCTAAAAGGACAAGAGAAGAATCAAGCAATTCACATGAAGATGAAACTCATCATGAGATTGGGGAAGTTGAACCAAGAAGAAGAGTAAGGGCTAGGACTTCCAAGACATTTGGTTTGGATTTTTTCATATATGTTTTAGAACACGAACCTCAAATGTACAAGGAAGCAATGTCATCTTTTGAATCTTCATGTTGGAAAGAAGCAATCCAAAGTGAGATTGATTCAATTCTAAGTAATAAAACTTGAGAAATTGTTGATATTCCACCTGGAATAAAACCTATTGGCTGTAAATGAATTTTCAAGAATAAAATGAAAGTAGATGGCTCTATCGACAAGTATAAAGCCAGATTAGTAGCCAAAGGATATCGTCAAAAAGAAGGAGTAGACTTCTTTGATACATATTCGCCGGTAACACGAATAACCTTTACAAGAATGCTAATAGGAATTGCATCGATCTATAAGCTAGAAATTCATCAAATGATTGTAAAGACAACATTCTTAAATTGAGATCTCGATGAGGAGATCTACATGGAGCAACCTGAAGGTTTTGTTTCCAAAGAAAATGTAAATAAAGTCTATAGATTAGTAAAATCATTATACAGACTAAAACAAGCTCCAAAACAATGGCACGCAAAATTTGATAGTGTCATGATGAGAAATGGTTGTCATATAAATGAATGCGATAAGTGTGGTTGTTATAAATAAAGTGGACAATCATATGTGATGATTTGTTTATATGTGGACGATATGTTAATATTTGGTCCAAATGCTCAGTTAATATAGACCATAAAGAAGACGTTAGTTAGCAATTTCGATATGAAAGACTTAGGATTTGCAGACGTTATTTTGAAAATCAAAATAATAAGAACACCTAATGGTATTGAATTATCTCGGTCACACCATGTAGATATAGTGATTGCAAATTTTCAAAATTTTGGAATTAATGGAGTAAGAACACCATTTAATCCATCAGAAGTACTGCATAAAAACACTAATGTGAGTGTAATGCAACGGGAAAACTCTCGTTTAATAGGATGTCTCATGTATCTCATGAATTGCACAAGACTAGACATATCTTATGCAGTAAGTAGACTGAGCAGGTATACAAGCAATCCAGGAAAAGAACACTGGAAAAAAGTAATGAGAGTGCTTGGATATTTAAAAAATACCGCAAATTATTCCTCACATTATGGAAAACGTCCTACCGTCTTAGAGGGATATAGTGATGCAAATTGGATTGTTGATTCAGAGGAATCAAAATCAACGAGTGGTTATGTATTT
Source organism: Allium cepa (assembly GCA_030765085.1). NCBI lineage: Eukaryota > Viridiplantae > Streptophyta > Magnoliopsida > Asparagales > Amaryllidaceae > Allium > Allium cepa. The sequence goes on from CM060938.1 coordinate 705,638,058, forward strand.
ACCTTCGTAGGGGCAGTAGTATCATGGAAATCTACTAAATAAACATGCATAGCTCGATCCACTATGGAATCAGAGTTCATCGCTTTAGATAAAGCAGGCGAAGAAGCAGAATGGCTTCGTCACTTTTTAGAAGATATTCCGTTTGGGCCTAAACCTGTACCAGCCATATGCATACACTATGATAACCAAGCCGCGCTAAGTAGAGCGCACAACTTTGTGTATAATGGAATGTTATGACAGATTCGTCGACGCCATAACACAGGTAGGCATTTACTCTCAAATGGAATATTTCTATAGATTATGTGAGAACAAAAGATAACCTAGCGGATCCATTTACTAAAGGTTTATCAAGAGAGAAAATTGACTACGCATCGAGGGGAATGAGTTTAAAAGCCTAAACCTCCAAGAGCTATCTTATACGGAGACCTATGCTAGTGACTGGAGATCCCACGGACTAGAATTAATAAGCAAACTAGTTCTGAGTAACTCAAGACGTAATGCATTTGCGTGGACATAGTCCAACTCCGTTCCTATGGTGCACAATATAAATGTATGCCTACAGAAGTATTTAAAGGTTAAAACTATGTTTTTTAATGATGGCCATATCTTGGAAACAACAAGTGGGGTATATGTAGGATACTCTTAATGGTTGCGATTACCTATGTAAATGTGAGCTGGGTCGGCTCTATGAGAATATTAAAGGCTTATATTTTCTATGAACACTCGCATAACCGAAAATTGTCCAGGACCAAAATGAACACAACCAAGAGATTAGATGAGAAGGGAATCAATACTTCGTAAAGCTTATTGTCTGGTTATACAATAAAGGCCGACGGCTCAAGATGAAATAATTCACCAATTAGCCAAGTAGATCGGATAAGTTTTAACTGGGAAAGTTCAAAGTGACATCTACTTATCCATGATAAAACATTATTCCATATGTACTCTGTGATATTTCGCTTTGTGAGGGGGATATGTATATTATCATTCATGTGGGGGATTGTTGGAATTTCTAAATGAATGAAAACAACATAGTCCCACATTGCCAAAATTGTAAAGCTATTCGAGTATATTAATAGCTTTGCAATGAAGGGGTTGGGGCCTTGGGGGCACCCAAATGTTTGCTTCGTTGTGAGGAGGGAGATCATGTATCCCACAACACATGCGCGCGTGCCGCCGCTGTCCGTCCAACTGAACCGGGCTCGAATTTAGGTCTAAATGATCCTATTATTACTGCAAAACTAGGCCGGGTTTTCTTAAAGTTGCAGGCTATACGAACATGTGTGAATCTGTTCAGAAGCGGACGCGGATTGACTGAGGAGGTGCGACTTCTGAAGCGGGCGTGAGTTTTTTGGCGAACGTACGCATCCATTAGCAGACAGATGCAGGTGCGACTCGTTAGACGCGAATGGGTGCGACTTATGGCAGCAACGGGTGCGAACTCAGAACCAGTAGCGAACGGGTCTGGCTCGTTAACGAACAGCAGCAATGAAAGGCAACGGGTGCGACCCTTCAGACGGACGCGACTGTTCGAAGGGGTGTAGACGAAATTATAAATAGAAGAGAATAATGATCACATTTTCATTCTATTCCAATTCTAATTTCTTCTACTTCTTCTTTTCTACTGCTCTATACAATATGTCACAGAGTTGACATACTCATTACAATCTCGTGCAGATTGCGTCTATTGTATCTTGGCAGACCTTAAATAAAGTCTTAAGGAAATTGTTACGACAAGCCTCAGATGGAATTTCCTTCTTCACTCGATTAGGTTTATAATTGATATATACATATCTGTGTGTGTGTGTGTCATTTTCGTTTCTACATTGTACTATTTCTTTAAATAGTATAACGTTTGACCTATCGCTATGGTTATTATTACTATAGTTGTTAGTATGTGGTTGTAATTTAATTATGACATACCTATTCCTTAAACTAGCTAATATAGACTTCTAGAGTAGTGGAAATCTGATTGATAAACTTGTTAGATGAGTTTATAATTGATTATTCTCTGTTTTGGTATACTAGACATTTAACATTTCCTTCAGTATATGTTTAAATTTATGAATTTCTTAGTTCAACTTAGACCACTTTACAAAACTGGAAATAATATATCCCAGTTGGAATGAACTAGGCTAGAATTAATTAAATATTTCTACTGTGAAATATTTCTATTTTGATTATATACCTCTTTGGTGATAGTATGGATGCATATACCTACAATACTTTAACTTAATTGATTACTAATTTTTGTTTTTTTTAGTGGCCAAGATCATTAAAAGTTGAATAGTCCAGCAATTTATGGCCTACTTTGATTTTGGATGGACAAAAATAAGATTTACACTTAAATTGGTCAAAATTGCATCTACAAAGATTTCTTAATGCTCGTGATTGAAAAGGTATGATTTTTTCCTACACTGATTACTCCATTTATAAAAGATTCCAAGTTTTTTATGTCTCGCTAGCTTATGACACACACTAAAATGAGGTGCCTTGATTAGCTACAATGAGAAACACTCTAATTGTACTTATGTCTTTTTTGCTTAATTCAATTCTTTGAATGCAACACTCTTATTATTAGGGGCATTTACAACTGACTTATGTAGGAGTTTCAGAAGACTTTTATGTACATTGAACAACATTGGAGATCAATTATATTTGTAATTCAAATAATGTTTCAGATTAGCATTATAATTTCTTTCATATGCTCAGTTGTTTATAATGATACTTGTCCGTTTCCATTATGAACTGCCTTTTTATACTCAGCAACAATTTATTTATCTTAAATTAATTTGTCCATTTATAAAATTTTTGCAATGACCTTATAACTGTTATCGGGTGAAGATGGTTTTCAAATTTTGGAATTCACATATTTTAGCATTTTTTTGATAAATAAGTGTTCTAACTTCTAAGTTGAGCTACTTGTACTGGTGGAATATACTGTGGTCAGTGTTGTAAAATTTTCAAATATTGTTTTGGGGATTGGGGTTTTAATTTGGAAGAGAAGAAATAAAGAGGGAAGAAGAAATCATAGTCCCACGTGCTAGAAAATCAAGGACTATATTTGTATAAATATAGCTTTCTCATGTGGATGTTGGGGCTTAGGGGCTCCCACGTGTTTGCTTTGTTGTGAGGAGAGAAGTCATGTAACACCACACGAACTCCGCCGCCGTCCGTCCATCCGATCGAACCGAATTGGGTCGGGTCAGGTATGGGTTTCGGGTTCGGATCCGAAAATATTTTTGGATCATATGTGAACAGTGATGGGCCAAATTTCAGCCCGTTAAGTACCCAAAACCGAGATTTTTGAATTTGAATAAAGGCGGGAATTTTGTAACATTTTTCTGAATGTTGCAAAATATGAATAGATGTGACGTTTAAATATTGAATGGATATAGCCGTTTGTAACAGTTGTGAACCGTTGCAAACTGTTGTGACGCTTCGCGAACAGGCACATCTCTACCACTATAAATATTGACGCCCAAAAAACGTTACAAACAATTATCATTCTTCTTCTTCACAGAGCAGTTTTGCGACGCTAGAAAGTATTACAAAATACTTTGCCACCATTGCTCTGTTTTGTGACGCCTCCAAAGTGTTGCAAACTCAGATAACGTGGAAGAATTGCTCTCTTCTTCCTCTTCGTTTTATTCTATACAAATTGCATCATTAGAAACCGTTACTAAAGTGTTCTTGGTAGGATCAAAGCCGTACGAACTTTGAATCCGATTACGCTGTTATAGGGCTTCATTGAATCTTGAAAGTCGATAGTTCGATAACCAGTTTGTACCTGGTGGGTTGAACCATTGTCTGAAAGAATCTATTCCATAGATCCTTGAAGTCGGAAGGTACAACATTATCATCTTCGCAATCACCATCAAATTTGTCTCGAACCACGAAATCCCCAACAAATTTCAGACAATATTCTTCAACCATGGAAGGTTCGAGCGCTCTACAAGTTATGAATCAGCATCTAACTTGATTGGGGCATTTTGATGGCGATAATTTTACTCTTTGGCAAGAGACGATGAAATTTTCCTGGTCACCGTCAAGTTGTTCTACATTTTGAAAGATGACTTGGAAGAAATCCCGGAGGAAACTGCTAAAGATGATGCTGCTCTAAAGGCTAAACGTGTAAAGCGCAAAGAGGACGATTTTCTATGCAGAGGCCATATTCTGAATGCGCGATCTACCCTAGTATATAATGCTCATAGGACCTTGGAAACAGCGAAGGCACTCTGGACTGCACTAGAGAATAAGTACCGCATATCCGAGGCAAGTAATAAAAGTTTCTTATTTCTAATTTTATGGATTTCAAAATGGTCACCAATAAGTCCATATTTGGACAAGTAAGCAAAATCTTACTGTTGGTGATCAACTTAAAGATGCTGGAATTGATCTCTTTGAATCTTTTGTTGTTGGTGCTATAATTTCTAGACTTCCGCATAGTTGGAATGATTATAAGAAAAAGATGAAGCATGAAGAAATGGATTATAATTTAGACGGTTTACAGCATCATCATCGTATTGAAGAAGACTCTTGCAAACGCGATCTAGATGGTAATCTGCAAACCGCGTCCCCTTCTAAGGCAAATAATGTTGAAATTACTGATAAGTTAATGCCAAAGAATGAGACACGGTTTAAGAAGAAAAATCATTCCAAAACCAACAACAAAAAGAAAGGTGATTGTTATTTTTGTAACAAGCCTGGTCATTCTGCCCGAGACTATCGTCTGCGGAACAAACAACAAAAAGTGAATGTGGTCGAAGACTCGCTTGTAGCTGTAGTGCAAGTGGCGAACTCCCTTAGCGGAAATGATAATGATTGGTGGTTTGATATTGGAGCAACCATTCACATTTGCAAATACCGTAATCTGTTCAAGAGTTACAAAGAAAATAAAGGAGAAGCCGACGAAGTTACTGGAGAAAATAAGGTTCTAAGCAAAGTTCTAGGAAAAGGCACTATAGAACTTACTTTCACCTCTGGAAAAGTTCTTACACTAGTCAATGTATTTTATGTACTGATATGTGTAAGAATTTGGTCTCTGAATACCTTCTTAACAAAGGAGGATTCAAGATGGTGTATGAGTCTGATAAGCTAGTGTTGTCTAAGAATGGTAGATTCATTGGACAGGGATACTCTTGTAACAGTATGATTAAGTTGAATCTAATAAAGAAATCTTCTGTTTATATTGTTGATTCTATTAATTTATGGTATGGTAGATCAGGGCATGTTAATTATAATTCCATTAGAAATATGAATAAATTAGGATTAATTTCTGATTGTGATTTCGATACCATCTTTAAATGTGAAATATGCGCCCAAGCAAAAATACACCAAAAATCCTTTAAATTCGTAAAAAGGAAAACTGGTTTGCTTGATTTGGTATACAGTGACGTAGGTGACTTAAAAAGTCATATCACCTATGGTGGTAACCAATACTATATAACATTCATTGATGATTATACTAGATATGCATATCTAATGAAAACTAAAGATGAGGCTTTTGATAAATTCAAAATTTACAAAGCAGAGTCGAAACACAATTAGGAGTTAAAATTGAAATATTACATTCAGATCGTGGTGGTGAATATTTCTCAAATGGATTCACCTTGTTTTGTAAACAACAAGGTATAATTCACAAATGTACTGCTCCATATACACCACAACAAAATGGTGTTGCTGAAAGGAAGAATAGAACTTTAGTAGAAATGGTTAATGCCATGCTCATAAGTACTAATCTACCTTATAACCTACGGGGTGATGCTATGTTATCTACATGTTATATTTTAAATAGAGTACCACTTAAAAAGAATAATATTTCCCCTTATGAATTATGGTTTAATAGGAAACATAACCTAACTAGACTTAAAATTTGGGGTTGTTTAGCATATGTTAGAAAACCAGACCCTAAACGACCAAAGTTAGGAAATAGAGCATTTAAATGTGTTTACATAGGATATTCACTTAATAGTATAACTTATAGTTTCCTTATTCTTGACACCCTAGAAGTTATAGAATCTGTAGATGTAGAATTAAAAAAACTATTGAGATCCTATTGAGATCATCTAGTCCAGAACATAGTATGACTAATGATATCAATGATGATGATTATGCTCCTGCTCAAAACAACAAGGAAGTATCAGTACCAGATAATAGTACTGAACAACAGAGAAGTAAAAGAGCGAGAATAGAGAAGGACTATGTTCCTGACTTCATTACATATCTTGTAGAAGGCAGTAAGGATGAAGTACTTAATATGACTAAATATGTAATGAATGTCGATGAAGATCCCAAAACTTATTCTGAGGCTATGAGTTCAGAGATTCCAATTTCTGGAAAGAAGCTATCAACGAAGAAATGAGTTCCATAATGTTAAACCAAACATGGGTTTTAACTGATTCACCTCCTGGTGCTAAAGCTATAGGATGTAAATAGATATTCAAGAAAAAGTTGAATACAAATGGATCCATTGATATGTTTAAAGCTAGATTACTTGCTAAGGGATATAAGCAAAAATATGGAGCAGATTACTTTGATACATATGCTCCAGTTGCTCCCATATCTTCTATACACTATTTAATTGCACTTGCATCAATTCATAAATTAGTCATACATCAAATGGATGTAAAGACCGCTTTACTAAATGGAGATTTAGAAGAAGAGATATATATGGAACAACCTGAAGGTTTCAAAACTCCAGGCCAAGAAAAGAAAGTTTGCAAATTAGTGAAATCTCTTTATGGCCTGAAGCAAGCTCCTATGAAATGACATGAGAAATTTGATAAAGTTGCACTGTCATATGGATTCATTGTTAATGATGCCGATAAATGTATTTATAGCGAATCAAATAACAATGGTAGTGTTATAATATGTTTATACGTTGATAACATGCTAATATTTGGTTCCAATATATCACGTGTGACTGAAACTAAAAAGTTTCTGTCTTCTAAATTCGATATGAAAGATCTAGGAAAGGCTGATGTAATTTTGAGAATTAAAATTGTTAGGAAAGAGGGGGAGTTATTACTAACTCAATCTCATTACATAGAGAAATTCCTACAAAAGTATGGTCATTACGATGACAAACCAGCACCAACTCCTTTAGATCCTAGTATTAAATTAGAAAAGAACATTAGACGCACTATCTCTCAACTAGAGTATTCTAGTGTTATTGGGAGTCTTATATATGCTATGCATTGCACTAGACCAGACATCGCATATGCTATAAGTGTATTGTGTTGATTTACGCGTAATCCAAGTTTCGAACATTGGAAAGCTATTTTCAGAGTTTTAGCTTATTTGAAAGGAACCATTAAATATGGTTTATCTTATAAAAGATATCCTGCTGTGATACAAGGATATAGTGATGCAACCTGGAACAATGTAGAATGCAAATCCAAGTCTACGACTGGATGGATCTTTACATTAGGAGGCGCTGCTGTGTCTTGGGATTCCAAGAAGCAGACCTGTATCTCTGAATCAACAATGTTGTTAGAATTGATTGCATTAGCAGATGCATGTAAAGAAGCAGAATAACTTAGGAATTTATTAATGGAAATCCCTTTATAGAAGAATCCATCTCCAGCAGTCTTGATTAACTGTGACAATCAAGCAATGATATGCAATGTGTCTAATAAGACATATAATGGAAAGTCTAGACATGTGAGTCTAAGACATCAAATTGTGAGACGGTTACTCAAAAGAGGAGTTATAACTATTGACTACATAGAAACAAGAAAAACTTGGCTGGCCCACTTACAAAGAGTCTTCCAAAGGCAATGGTTTCTATAAAGTCACAAGAAATGAGACTAAGGACTGTGACTGAAGGTTGGTCATCCTTAACAGAAACCCAACTTATGTCTTGAAAAGGATGGACAAAGTTCAATGGGTACCAACAAGTTAAGAGAATGATTATGGAACACTAAATCGATAAACCCATAATATTTAATGTTGAATTCTGCAAGAACAAAAGATGGATATATATCCTTAATAAGTCTAGAAACCTTAAAAGGTGTATTGCAGAGACACCTTAAGAGACCTACCTATATGAATATGGAAATCAAACCGTTTCCTAGGAAAGTATGACCGCTTTCTAAGTAGACTCATAAACCAGGATTTAAGCACATGGTCACTAACGTGCTAAGCAATACAGAACACTGTACCTAAGGAAATCAACATGTGTGATTGTTCCGGTTTTATCATTACGTATACTTGGTTCAAGATTCGTTTACCATAGAATCTTAGTAAGGCTTTGAATGGTTTACACCAATTAAAGGTTCAAATCCAAAAGATGCCTTTTATTTATGTGTTGGTTTTAACGATGATGCAAAACTTGATCTTAGAACTACATAAGCTTGATCCCACCTGGTTATATAGGAAGTCACTCTAGTGATTCAGTCGCCCTATTTATTTATTTTGAAAATTGGGGGAGATTGTTTTAAAATCTTCAAATATTGTTTTGGGGCTTTGGGTTTTGATTTGGAAAAGAAGAAGTAAAGAGGGAAGAAGAAATCATAGTCCCATATGCTAGAAAATCAAGGACTATATTTGTATAAATATAGCATTCTCATGTGGATATTGTGGCCTAGGAGCTTCCACATGTTTGCTTTATTGTGAGGAGAAAAGTCATGCAACATCACACGCCCGCCGCCGCCGTCCGTCCGACCGGGCCGGGCACTACAAGAACGACACTTGATAGCGACGTCTTTTAGCCGTCGTCGGCCGTCGTCGGCCGTCGCTAGCCGACGCTAAATGTCATCGCTATTTACCTCGTCGCCCAATAGAATCGCGACGGCTTTAGCGACGGCTCCGCCACATAAATAGCGACGGCTCGCGACTGCAATGTGCCACGTGGAAATTTTCCAACGTCTAATTGCCGTCGCTAATCTGAACAAAGTGCCCGTCGCCAACCGTCGCTAATCTGAACAAAATGGCCGTCACCAGCCGTCGCTATACTGAACAAAATGGCCATCGCCAGCCATCGCAAGCCGTCGCTATACTGAAAAAAAATTCTGTTCACTTGCACAGCCCATGTACACTTCAAACAATAACCATCAAATACCATCATCACAGCCACTATATATTCATCAACTATAACCATCATATAACATAACTATACATTCAAACAGTATAAAATCCAACAAAACCAAACAAAATCATATACAATCCCAACAACAATACATATCATGCCAACCAACACAAGTCATCAAAATATGTACATAGTTTCCCAACCAAAATGTGTGCATAGTTCTCCAACCACAACTACAAACCGTTAACCCAAACAAACCGTTAACACAACTACAAGTCATCAAAATATGTACATAATATCCCAAAATATATATACACCAAACCGACCAAAATGTGTATATACCGAACTGAAACATGAGCAAACAAGCATACCTACTCCTCACCATCGCTGCCATCCTCTCCATGCATCCTCCCATGCTGTTGCAAACAACCTGCAATCCGCTCATCCAGCTGTTGCTCGAAGAAACTCTTCCTCCAATCATTTATTTCATCCACTGTTTGCTTCAACTGAGCAATCTCATCTTCTTGCTGGGACCTCCTGTATGCACTCTGCAATCTCATTGCCTGTAAAATAGTTCATAATTATTTATATATTAGTATATATATAATATTATTAAAATTATTTAACTATTCATATGCATGTGTAAATTTATATATTAGTACATGTCAAAATTTACCTTAAATTTCCATAACTATACCGCACATTGGTCCGAGAAGGCGGATCAATAATAGCATCCCAGATATTTTTCGCCTCCTCTAGTGTAAGCTCTTCCCGACCAGTGGACTGTGCTGTCCGAGCCCGCTCAGCTTCGTACCACTCCTGCGATTACAAACAATTGTTTTACACGCTAAAAACCGAATTTCAAGTTTATGAAAATAAAATAAGACAAAATATTGTTATTAACAATAAATTAGTTTACCATTACGGATTGGGATTTGTCATCCGTCCACTCGTACGAAACATCACCTTCTTCATTAGTCCTCTCCACAGCATGCGTCACCTTGAACAACTCGGCCATAGTGGGCTCGCGGTTGTATCTCGCGGCCTGAAAATATATAAATATTATTGCTAATCTGATTATAAAATATTTTAATACAATGTAAACACAGTTTATAAATTTAATTACCAGCTCTCTCTTATGCTCCTGGAAGGATTTGGAGCCACCACGGTGCAATGCAGGATTTTTATTCCTGTTAGCCCGGTTCTGTAACGACCCTGAAATTCAGACCCAGTTTAAAATTTTAAAGTTGTTTATTTAATGTAGAAATTAAAATTTTCACAAACAAATTCCGTTTCTATTCAAACTTCATATTTGGATTGCGTCTAGATAGACATAGGCGTACGTCAAATTTCGTTGAAAAGTATTGAAGAAAATTTCGTGCGTCGCATTTGCCTATTGATTTAAATCATAGGTGAAAATTTCCTTTTGTCCGAACTCAAATATTTTTCACATTCCTGAATAGGAAAAATATTCTGAATTTAATGGCGAACTTCGTTTCGTCAAATTTCGCTTTTAATTGCTACTTGAATTGTCACTTGAGCAATCAGTTAAATAAGAATTATCACTTCGCGAACAATGTCAAACCATAAATATTTTTATACCGTTATGTCCGTCTCATTGCGCTGATCACAACGGTATATTTGTTTGTGTAAATAGGAGTTCGGCGCTGCGAACTATAATTGTTTAACGGATAACAAATCGGTCCGTTACGCAGCACAAAACGGTATCCGTTTTCTCCAACGATCAGAATCCAAATAGCATTTGTCTATTCAGCTGCGTTGCAAACCAATAGTCAATTCAGTTGCCTTGAAAAGCCAATAGTCATTTCGGTTACCGGGACAATAAATCTGTGGCTATTGATTTCTATACTATTCATTATATACTGGGTTCGGTTCATCACTCCATTCGTTTGCAAATCTAAACTATTGGTACGTGCCCTTCTTTTCTGCCCTCTGCTTGCCTTTCTTCTTCCTCTTCTTAATATTTTTTTCATCAGTACAAAACCCCTCCATGCATGCACTACACCAATACCCAATGATCCCGCCCAGCTGCCTTTGCCGCTGGCCACGTCGCCCATTCACTGTCCAGCCTCCTCCGCCCACACGCGCCCCACTGCCGCGCCAGCCTCTGCTCCAGTGCCTTCGCCAGCTCCGTTCCCCTGCATGCAACCACCAGCCTTCGCACTGACCCACCCCGCTCTCCTCCACCGGTTCACCACATCGCTCAGACCCGCATCCGCCTCCCACCCTCCTCCGCACTTAGCCGACCTTCCACCCACACCCACTGCCGCTTCCCACGCCTCACTCCACCTGCCCGCCATGTCCTTCCCCACACGTCACCCACCTGCCACACGACCACCCGGCCCACCCACACAGTCCACGTAGCTACCCACTGCACCAGCCCACTTCGCCTCCACTACTGCACCACCCGAGTCCATGTGCAGCACTACCCCACTGCCCACATGTCGCCTGCTCCGCCCTCCGCCAGCCCGCGATTGCACTACCCGCTCCGCCTCGTACCCATTGCTGCCCATCACTACTGCGACTCGCCTTGGCCGCAATCGTGTCCAATGCACCACTGTTGCATATCAAAATATATGAAACTAGTATATTTTCTAGCAGTATATAGTTTGAAATTCTAGTTTGCTTGCATGCAATGTTTTACTGTGTTTGTATCAGCTACTGCTTCGGAGACTTAGGCTTCTATTCAGCTTATCGGATCTATCTAGTTCTTTACTTTGGTATGGTTTATATATATATATATATATCAAATCGATATATATTGCAATAAACAAATTTGATTTATTATTTGTTGATTGCAGTTGTGTTCATTTTGCGTCGTGCTTGTTAGGGCCTATTATATCTGTTCGTCTTCGTGCTTCGTCATCTTCTCTGACCACGCAAGGTGAATATTTCATTCACGACTCAATCTATTATGCTATGATAATCAAGCGATAAATTGTTGTTAGTATAAATTTGGATGTTGAATTATTGGTTGTTAAATTTGTTGAATTAAACTGTAAATTGTTATATAAGTAAAAATTGAATATTGCTAGAATTTAAGATTTCTAAATTGACGCCATGTGTTAAATGTGATAAATTGTGATTTAATGTTGATTTATGGTTAATAGTTGTGACATTAAATTTGATATGAAATTTGGTCGTTAATATAAATGATAATTAAAAAGAATTTGAATTTGATAGGATAGTTACACGATTTAAAATGGATTACATATACTGAATTTTGACCCTTCAGATGTCAAATAAATTGACGCATAGAATAGCGTTAATCTTATTTGAACTAGTGAATGTATGTAGACACCAAGTAAACCAAATGAGATAATCTTTTATTCGCATGAAATGATAGTGTGAATTCTAGAAAATAATTATATTAATTTGCATAAATGACAAATGTAAATTAATACGATTATTTCGGGATTATTTAAATAAGTTGTTGAATTGTTATGTATTGTTGCGATTGCTTGTTTATTTACTATGACACCATCCCTGTTATAACTCTACAAGTTCCCTTTGCTATGCTTTGTTTTACGTTGAATAATATTAGGTAGGAATGATAAAACAATTAAACAACTTGGCCTAGGATAGATAATTAAAAGTGAGAAACCCGAATGGTCGATAAAATTATTTTGAAATTGAAATTATTTTCATTAAGTAACAAACTAAATAAGTTAATTGAAATAGATTAACAAATGGAATTAATTGAATCGAATTAATAAACTATTCAGTTGAATAAAATGAATTTGAAAAGTTAATAGAAATGAGATTGAGAAATGTGTAAGTTTTGAAATTTAATAATTTAAAGAATATTAAATGTAGATTTAAACTTGGGTTTTAATCAAATAAATGTGAAACATGTATAAAATTTAAAATGAGATTTGGAAATTTGACTTAATATAAATTGGCTAAAGTTATATAGATTAATTTAGTGATAATTTAATGATTTAAATTTTAATGAATTCATTAAATCACGATATTGTAAGGGGAATATGTACCGAATTGATTTGCAACCCGAAATAGCTTATTTTGATGTGTAGATCATTTAACTAAATAAATGGAAGTGAATTTCAAATAGAAATATAAAGTCGATTGTAGGGAATAAATCAAAAAAAAAGAAGGAATTTAGTTAATGAAATTAAACTAATCAAATCTATGATTTATTTAATGTAACGATGAATGTAAATACGAATTTAAGTGAATAAAATTTGATTTAACGATTTATTTAAGTGAACAAGATTTGATTTAACGATTTGAACTAAAATTGACCATAAAATTGAATTAATTAATTATGAACAAAAGTTCATAAGCGAAATTTAGATCTTATTAAATTTAATTTGAATACTTAATTATAGTGTTAACTCGAACGATGAACTGAGATTCATTTGGAGATATGTTTTAAAATCTGGAACAAATCGAATTGTAAATATCAAAATTTTAAAAGTCAAATTTGCAACTTGACTTTTGGACTTTGATTTTGTTTAAAATCTACTTTAACCGACCGTCGGGTAATAAATACATAGTTATTAAAGAGACCGGGATCGGATATGGACATACTCTCTGTCGATACCGAAAACCACTTTAATAACTGTTAAACGCGAAGTGTTGATCAAGAATGAAGTGGACGTTTGTTGAACGCGTTGACTGAAGAAAGAGAACGATATTGGGTGACCCCTGACATGACTAAAACAGGAGCCGCGCCGGGCCATTGAGGTTCGCTACCTCTAGCGGACACACTTCTTCGATACCATATCTATTACTTTTGTGATTTGATTTGGGTGCACCCCTTGATTTGGGAGTGTTGTTTCGCGGTGTTGAGATAGTAGCTACTATGCTCAACATCAGTCCGGATCACGCAACTACTAGTATCCTAGTTGGTATTGCCTCATGTACCTTGTCATACTGATTATCCTATTCGCAACCACTGCGTTTTGATTTGTACCTTAAGTATATGGATTGCCCTCTGGTGACTTCCGGTTTTGGGAAAACCACGGTCTTGTATATGCTTTTGGGAATATAAAATGTGTTAAGGGGAATTATGGTAACGCCTTAACGCTATTTTAATATTCTATTTTACTGATTAGACATTACCTACATACCGTATTCTATTGTATATATAGATAGTTTATCGGATCCTTAGAGATGTTATTTTATTCATCTTTGAGTTATGGACTTTATTTCCTGCATTTGATTATCCTGCATAAGATTTTGAGTCCTGACTCGAGTGTTTCTTTTGTATATGCTCGGGTCAGTCTGAAGCTATCCAGTTTGCTGATCAAGGTTGGTTGAAGATGTTGAAGACTTAGCATTTATCTTTATCAGTCTATTTATATTCCAGTATTGTTGTTCTTGTCTGTTGGACATTTATGTATTTCCTTTCAGTCACTTTATGTTTAGACATTGTTGTATTTCATATAGTAGCTTCATGAACTGCTATTATGACGATGTATTTTCCGCTGCATTATTCTATGACTGTTCCGTGTCTGTGATGTTGTATTGATTCTCATTTACATTTATGTATATATAATCCCATAATGATTCGTGTTTTGTATTACTTAAGTTGACATGTATGGATTATTGTCAATTTAAATGGTCCAAATATACGGGTTGTTACAGTTTGTATCAGAGCTTTGGTTTCCACTAAAAACCTTAGTTTGGGGTTATATAAACTCATTAGACATAGGGTAGCAATACCCTGGAATGAGGAGAATCAATTCAATATACATATCCTTTCAAATTCAAACTTCTTAATTGATTCATTGATTAGACTTTCCTTAAAGTTCTATGATTTTCTATCCTTGGTTCTAAAAAAAAATCTTTTGGTATTTCAGGATGAGTGCCAGAAGAAACAACAGGGGAGGAAGGGGAAATGGTCCTGCCCAGGCTGCACCTGCCGCCCCAGCTCTAGTCAAATTCACCACTCTTAGTTAGGAGTATACACAGCTTGGTGGTGTTAAGTTCTCTGGATCCGAGAATATTATTGAAGCTCAACAATGGCTCAAAAGCTTAGAGATGATATTTTCTGGTTTGGAGATCACTGATGCTCAGAAGCGTCAGCTTGCTGCTTGACAACTTCGGGATGCCGCACGAGACTGGTGGGAATCTGTTACGTCTCGGATTGAGGAGAACACCATCACTTGGGCCCAGTTTAGGGATACTTTCTCGGAACAATGGATGCCAACTGCCGGGAAAACCCAACTTTATAGAACTTTTATGGACCTTAAGCAAGGCAGTATGACTTTTTCTGAGTACGAGAGAAAATTCAACGAGCTCTCCAAGTTTGGCCCGGGATTGATCGATACACCACTTCTGAAGAACGAGAAATTCGTTTTGGGAGCTAGACCAGAGTATTATGACTTGCTTACTGGCCACATTCACTGCACTTTCACAGAGCTTGTTGACTATGCTCTTCGATATGAGGCAAAGCCTAGGGGACCTACTGCCAAGGTCACTCCTACTCAGCCCTCTTGCAGCCAGCTCGGAAAGAGGAAGATGAACTTTGATCAACAAAAGAAAGCTTGGCAAAAGACTACAGGATTAGGATATGCCCAGAAAAGCCCAATCGACCTTGCTAAGATCACTTGCTTCAAATGCGATAAGAAGGGTCATTATGCAAATAGTTGTCCTTCCACCGGAGCTGCTATTCCACCACCTCCTCTGATGAGGAATGATTTATACCATGTCTGCCTCCAGCCAGGTCACTTCAAAAGAGATTGCCCATTGAGGAAGAAAGGCACACCATCAGGAGTATATGCCGTCACCACTCCTGCACCACCTCCACCACCTGCTCAGGATGACCAAGGTACCTTACGAAGTACTTTCTCATTTCATAATTTACCGGTTAGAGTGTTATTGGATACTGGTGCATCTCATAGCTTCATATCTATTGATCTTTGTAATAAGCTCAAATTAGAACCTACTCTTTCTACTACCTCCTTATGTGTCTCCAACCCTATTGGAGGACTTGCCAACCTCAGTAGAATTTGTAAAGGGGTTGTGCTTTTGTATGGAAGATATCGATTCACTTGGGATTTCTATGTGCTTGGCTTCGAAGCATTTGACATCTTGTTGGGTGCTGATTGGTTAAGAAATTTCGATGCTTTTATTTCTTGCAAAGCTCGTTATGTTTCTCTAGTAAATGATAAAGGTTTATCGCTTGTCATCGAATGCAAATCACCTCAGAAATATGCCGGAAGCTTCATATTTTCTCTTGATGCTCACCCGGATGATCTTAGTACTACTCCTATTGTTCAGAAATTTCCCGATGTATTTGGAGAGGTCAACTCTCTACCGCCTAAACGTGAGATCGATTTTCGCATTGACCTTATTCCTGGTGCTACTCCCGTAGTTCTCCCTCACAGAAGGATGGCTCCTAAAGAAAGAGTTGAACTAAAAACTCAAATTGATGATCTATTTGCTAAAGGTTTGATTAGGAGAAGTTGTTCTGAATGGGGTGCCGCGGTTGTATTTGTCACCAAATCAGATGGATCCCTTCGCATGTGTGTTGATTACAGAGAACTAAACAAACGCACCGTCAAAATTGTTATCCAATGCCTCGCATCAACGATTTATTCGATCAGCTCCATGGAGCTAAAGTTTTCTCACAACTTGATCTAGCCACCGGATTTCACCAACTCAGAGTAGCAGAAGATAGTATTCACAAAACAGCTTTTCGTACCGAAAATGGATTCTATGAATGGTTGGTTATGCCGTTCGGTTTGACCAACGCACCTGCTTATTTCATCGACTTGATGAATAGAGTCTTTCGTGATGTCCTTAATAAGTTTGTTCTGGTCTTCATTGATGATATTCTCGTCTTCTCCAAAGATGAGAAGGAGCATAAGACACATCTTGCTTATGTTCTGGGAACTCTCCGAAATCATCAGCTTAAAGCCAAGTTGTCGAAATGCCACTTCCGGCGAGACGAAGTACGATACCTTGGCCATATTGTTTCTGGAAACGGGATTTCGGTCAATCCAGCTAAGATCGCCGTAATCAATGTAAGTTCTATCTTATTCGTTATTTCTATTCGATCCATCTTATTCCTTTCTAATTTGAAAATTTTATCTACAGGATTGGGAGACTCCCAAAACTCCTACTGATATCCGTAGCTTCTTGGGCCTAGCCGGTTATTATCGCAGATTCATTGAGCGCTTTGCCTGGATTTCTGCCCCACTCACTGCTTTAACTTGAAAGGATGTCAAGTTTATTTGGAGTGAGAAGTGTGAATCAGCTTTTAATGAGTTGAAGCGTAAGTTAACTTCAGCCCCAGTTCTTGCGGTAATTGACGGGAGTGAAGGATTAACTGTCTATACCGATGCTTGTCGAGAAGGTTTAGGCGCAGTCCTTATGCAAAATGGAAGGGTTATTGCTTATGCTGGTCGTCAGTTGAAGACCCATGAAGTAAACTATGCAACCCATGATTTAGAGCTTCTTGCAGTGGTATTTGCTTTGAAACTATGGAGGCACCATCTTTTAGGGACAAAATTTGAATTATTCACAGATCATAAGTCCTTGCGGTATATTTTCTCTCAGAAGGACTTGAATCAGAGACAAGTCCGATGGCTCGAATTCTTGGCTGCATATGATCTCGACATCAATTATACTCCTGGAAAAGCAAATGTAGTAGCTGATGCTTTGAGCCGTAGCAAAGCATTGTCTTGTTGTAATCTTGTAGAAGGTATGCTATTTCAGCTTGTTATCTCCCCATCTCTTTTGGATCGCATCAAAGCTAAGCAATATGAGAACACCTTGCTCTATCGCATGAAGGAGTTAGTTCTTGGTAGAGTTGGAAATGCTGACAGTAAAGTGGGAGCACAGATAGATAGTAATGGAGTTCTGAAGATTGACAACCGTATTTGTGTCCCTATTGTTGATGGACTGAGACAAGAAGTACTTAGAGAAAACCATCAGTCATCACTTTCATTTCATCCTGGTGTCACCAAGATGTATCGAAATATGAAGCGGTTATATTGGTGGAGTGGGATGAAGAGAGATATCTCCACATATGTCAACAGATGCACTACTTGCCAGCAAGTCAAGGCTGATCATCGGAAGCCAGCAGGATTACTTCAACCCCTAGAGATTCCGTGTTGGAAATGGGATCAGATTTCTATGGACTTTATTGATGGATTACCAAGAACCAGAAAGGGTAACGAGATTATATGGGTTATTGTTGATAGATTGACCAAATCTGCTCACTTTATTCCTGTTAAGACCACTCGTACTGCTTCGAGTTTGGCCGAGATTTATATGAGAGAGATCGTCAGACTTCATGGAGTTCCATCTAGTATTGTATGCGATAGAGATCCTTTATTCACTAGTAAATTCTGGAAGGCATTTCAGGACGTCTTGGGCACTAAACTGAATCTGAGCACGGCTTATCATCCTCAAACAGATGGCCAAACTGAGAGGGTGAATCAGATTTTGGAAGATTTGCTCCGAGCTTGCATTATTGATTTTGGGGGATCTTGGGAAGACCATTTGCATTTAGTTGAATTCACGTATAATAACAGCTATCAGGCAAGCATTGATATGGCACCGTTTGAAGCCTTATATGGACGGCCATGTAAATCGCCAGCTTGTTGGATTGAGCCTGGAGATCGACTAATTCTTGGTCCAGATATGATTATGGAAGCATCTGAGAAGGTTAATGAGATCAGAAGGAAGATGAAGACCGCACAGGATAGGCAGAAGAGCTATGCCGATAGGCGTAGAAGAGATTTGGAATTCCATGTTGGAGATAAGGTATTTCTAAAGGTATCACCTTTAAAGAATGTTATTCGGTTTGGTCATAGAGGGAAGCTCGCTCCTAGATTTGTTGGACCATTCACTATCACTGAGAGGATTGGTACACTAGCCTACAGAGTTGCATTGCCGGAGAAATTTGAGGGAGTGCACAACGTCTTCCATGTTTCACATCTTCGGAAGGTTGTACACGATCCATCCATGACAATTCCTATTGCTCTGTTAGATGAGGTTGATATTGAGCCGGATTTGACTATAGAAAGAAGACCACTTCGTATTGTTGATAGGGATACGAAGCAGCTTAGAAGGAAATCTGTTAGCCTAGTCAAAGTCCAATGGAGTCCCGATGATCGTGATTGTACTTGGGAAACCGAGGAAAGTATCCGGGATTCAAACCCAGAATTGTTTGATGAAGGTAAACTATATTTTATATTCTATATTTATTCGATAATAAAATTCTATACCAATCGTATCTCTCTATCTGTTCTTCCACTCTTCACTCTGTTACTTTTCGAGGACGAAAAGTTTTGAGTGGGGGAGAATGTAACGACCCTGAAATTCAGACCCAGTTTAAAATTTTAAAATTGTTTATTTAATGTAGAAATTAAAATTTTCCCAAACAAATTCCGTTTCTATTCAAACTTCATATTTGGATTGCGTCTAGATAGACATAGGCGTACGTCAAATTTCGTTGAAAAGTATTGAAGAAAATTTCGTGCGTCGCATTTGCCTATTGATTTAAATCGTAGGTGGAAATTTCCTTTTGTCCGAACTCAAATATTTTTCACATTCTTGAATAGGAAAAATATTCTGAATTTAATGGCGAACTTCGTTTCGTCAAATTTCGCTTTTAATTGCTACTTGAATTGTCACTTGAGCAATCAGTTAAATAAGAATTATCACTTCGCGAACAATGTCAAACCATAAATATTTTTATACCGTTGTGTCCGTCGCATCGCGCTGATCAAAACGGTATATTTGTTTGTGTAAATCGGAGTTCGGCGCTGTGAACTATAATTGTTTAACGGATAGCAAATCGGTCCGTTACGCAGCACAAAACGGTATCCGTTTTCTCCAACGATCAGAATCCAAACAGCCTTTGTCTATTCAGCTACGTTGGAAACCAATAGTCAATTCAGTTGCCTTGAAAAGCCAATAGTCCTTTCGGTTACCGGGACAATAAATCTGTGGCTGTTGATTTCTATACTATTCATTATATACTGGGTTCGGTTCATCACTCCATTCGTTTGCAAATCTAAACTATTGGTACGTGCCCTTCTTTTCTGCCCTCTGCTTGCCTTTCTTCTTACTCTTCTTAAATTTTTTTTTCATCAGTACAAAACCCCTCCATGCATGCACTACACCAATACCCAACGATCCCGCCCAGCTGCCTTTGCCGCTGGCCACGTCGCCCATTCACTGTCCAGCCTCCTCCGCCCACACGCGCCCCACTGCCGCGCCAGCCTCCGCTCCAGTGCCTTCGCCAGCTCCGTTCCCCTGCATGCAACCACCAGCCTTCGCACTGACCCACCCCGCTCTCCTCCACCGGTTCACCACATCGCTCAGACCCGCATCCGCCTCCCACCCTCCTCCGCACTTAGCCGACCTTCCACCCACACCCACTTCCGCTTCCCACGCCTCACTCCACTTGCCCGCCACGTCCTTCCCCACACGTCACCTACCTGCCACACGACCACCCGGCCCACCCACACAGTCCACGCAGCTACCCACTGCACCAGCCCACTTCGCCTCCACTACTGCACCACCCGAGTCCATGTGCAGCACTACCCCACTGCCCACATGTCGCCTGCTCCGCCCTCCGCCGGCCCGCGATTGCACTACCCGCTCCGCCTCGTACCCATTGCTGCCCATCACTACTGCGACTCGCCTTGGCCGCAACCGTGTCCAATGCACTACTATTGCATATAAAAATATATGAAACTAGTATATTTTCTAGCAGTATATAGTTTGAAATTCTAGTTTGCTTACATGCAATGTTTTACTGTGTTTGTATCAGCTACTGCTTCGGAGACTTAGGCTTCTATTCAGCTTATCGGATCTATCTAGTTCTTTACTTTGGTATGGTTTATATATATATATTAAATCGATATATATTGCAATAAACAAATTTGATTTATTATTTGTTGATTGCAGTTGTGTTCATTTTGCGTCGTGCTTGTTAGGGCCTATTATATCTGTTCATCTTCGTGCTTCGTCATCTTCTCTAACCACGCAAGGTGAATATTTCATTCACGACTCAATCTATTATGCTATGATAATCAAGCGATAAATTGTTGTTAGTATAAATTTGGATGCTGAATTATTGGTTGTTAAATTTGTTGAATTAAACTGTAAATTGTTATATAAGTAAAAATTGAATATTGCTAGAATTTAAGATTTCTAAATTGACGCCATGTGTTAAATGTGATAAATTGTGATTTAATGTTGATTTATGGTTAATAGTTGTGACATTAAATTTGATATGAAATTTGGTCGTTAATATAAATGATAATTAAATAGAATTTGAATTTGATAGGATAGTTACACGATTTAAAATGGATTACATATACTGAATTTTGACCCTTCAGATGTTAAATAAATTGACGCATAGAATAGCGTTAATCTTATTTGAACTAGTGAATGTATGTAGACACCAAGTAAACCAAATGAGATAATCTTTTATTCGCATGAAATGATAGTGTGAATTCTAGAAAATAACTATATTAATTTGCATAAATGACAAATGTAAATTAATACGATTATTTCGGGATTATTTAAATAAGTTGTTGAATTGTTATGTATTATTGCGATTGCTTGTTTATTTACTATGACACCATCCCTGTTATAACTCTGCAAGTTCCCTTTGATATGCTTTGTTTTACGTTGAATAATATTAGGTAGGAATGATAAAACAATTAAACAACTTGGCCTAGGATAGATAATTAAAAGTGAGAAACCCGAATGGTCGGTAAAATTATTTTGAAATTGAAATTATTTTCATTAAGTAACGAACTAAATAAGTTAATTGAAATAGATTAACAAATGGAATTAATGGAATTAATTGAATCGAATTAATAAACTATTCAGTTGAGTAAAATGAATTTGAAAAGTTAATAGAAATGAGATTGAGAAATGTGTAAGTTTTAAAATTTAATAATTTAAAGAATATTAAATGTAGATTTAAACTTGGGTTTTAATTAAATAAATGTGAAACATGTATAAAATTTAAAATGAGATTTGGAAATTTGACTTAATATAAATTGGCTAAAGTTATATAGATTAATTTAGTGATAATTTAATGATTTAAATTTTAATGAATTCATTAAATCACGATATTGTAAGTGGAATATGTACCGAATTGATTTGTAACCTGAAATAGCTTATTTTGATGTATAGATCATTTAACTAAATAAATGGAAGTGAATTTCAAATAGAAATATAAAGTCGATTGTAGGGAATAAATCAAAAAAAAATAGAAGGAATTTAGTTAATGAAATTAAACTAATCAAATCTATGATTTATTTAATGTAACGATGAATGTAAATACGAATTTAAGTGAATAAAATTTGATTTTACGATTTATTTAAGTGAACAAGATTTGATTTAACGATTTGAACTAAAATTGACCATAAAATTGAATTAATTAATTATGAACAAAAGTTCATAAGTGAAATTTAGATCTTATTAAATTTGATTTGAATGCTTAATTATAGTGTTAACTCGAACGATGAACTGAGATTCATTTGGAGATATGTTTTAAAATCTGGAACAAATCGAATTGTAAATATCAAAATTTTAAAAGTCAAATTTGCAACTTGACTTTTGGACTTTGATTTTGTTTAAAATCTACTTTAACCGACCGTCGGGTAATAAATACGTAGTTATTAAAGAGACCGGGATCAGATATGGACATACTCTCTGTCGATACCGAAAACCACTCTAATAACTATTAAACGCGAAGTGTTGATCCAGAATGAAGTGGATGTTTGGTGAACGCGTTGACTGAAGAAAGAGAACGATATTGGGTGACCCCTGACATGACTAAAACAGGAGCCGCGCCGGGCCATTGAGGTTCTCTACCTCTAGCGGACACACTTCTTCGATACCATATCTATTACTTTTGTGATTTGATTTGGGTGCACCCCTTGATTTGGGAGTGTTGTTTCGCGGTATTGAGATAGTAGCTACTATGCTCAACATCAGTCCGGATCACGCAACTACTAGTATCCTAGTTGGTATTGTCTCATGTACCTTATCGTACTGATTATCCTATTCGCAACCACTACGTTTTGATTTGTACCTTGAGTATATGGATTGCCCTCTGGTGACTTTCGGTTTTGGGAAAACCACGGTCTAGTATATGCTTTTGGGAATATAAAATGTGTTAAGAGGAATTATGGTAACGCCTTAACGCTATTTTAATATTCTATTTTACTGATTAGACATTACCTACATACCGTATTCTATTGTATATATAGATAGTTTATCGAATTCTTAGAGATGTTATTTTATTCATCTTTGAGTTATGGACTTATTTCCTGCATTTGATTATCCTGCATAAGATTTTGAGTCCTGACTCGAGTGTTTCTTTTGTATATGCTCGGGTCAGTCTGAAGCTATCCAGTTTGCTGATCAAGGTTGGTTGAAGATGATGAAGACTTAGCATTTATCTTTATCAGTCTATTTCTATTCCAGTCTTGTTGTTCTTGTCTGTTGGACATTTATGTATTTCCTTTCAGTCACTTTATGTTTAGACATTGTTGTATTTCATATAGTAGCTTCATGAACTGCTATTATGACGATGTATTTTCCGCTGCATTATTCTATGACTGTTCCGTGTCTGTGATATTGTATTGATTCTCATTTAAATTTATGTATATATAATCCCATAATGATTCGTGTTTTGTATTACTTAAGTTGACATGTATGGATTATTGTCAATTTAAATGGTCCAAATATATGGGTTGTTACAGGTTCCGCGCAGATAATTCCTACAAATTAAGATAAATTATCACGTATATATCTTGCGAGATTTATATTAGATTTAAATAACAAAGCAAACATATATTACTTACTTTTGCTGCCGGAGTGTCCCAAAGCCGAAGAAAATCAGCCCATGCACCATCACCCATCCAGTTCGGCTTTTTGCCTAAATTCTTAGCCTTGGACAATGTATCCCTGTAATTTTTCCTCATTCTTTTGTTCTAGTGATTTAAGAAAACGTCCATGTCGTCAGGTCAATGCGGACTATGGCCTGTAAATTAAAATTATTTTAAGTTATACAGATTATATTAATTTACAACTGAAATTCAAACTACTACTTACAAGTAAATTAGCCTGTATTGCATTCTTGACATAAAGGGGGATGTTGTCCCAGCGAGGCCAACAACCATCCATCTGGCTCTGAAAAGCCTTCCTTGAAACCTGTAGAATATAATCTGATGGCTCCACCTCAAAGCCCCTGCAAAAGTTATGATATACATGTTTAGTGGATTTTAAAACTTATACTTTAAATAAAATTGATACTTACCCGGCACTTTTCGAAACAACTTCTGCCATCGGACGTAAGTCCGGTGCAGTGCCACTACCACCTGCATCGGGAGATGGTTGTGGCGTGCCTATCATACTTCGTCTCCTGCCAGACATATCTACTATAGAAAAACAATATCATCACAGAACAATTACAGAAATTCACTACTACATAGCATGTTTGAATCACTTTCACAGAAACAATTATAAAAATTTACTAGTACAAAACATGGATAAAAATTAAATAAATAATCATCACAGAACAATAATAGGAATTCACTACTA
This sequence comes from Allium cepa, assembly GCA_030765085.1. Classification (NCBI taxonomy): domain Eukaryota; kingdom Viridiplantae; phylum Streptophyta; class Magnoliopsida; order Asparagales; family Amaryllidaceae; genus Allium; species Allium cepa. Next base: position 705,662,665 of record CM060938.1, read on the forward strand.
CATAGCATGTTTCAATCACTTTCACATAACAATTATAAAAATTTACTAGTACTAAACATGGATAAAAATTAACTAAATGATCATCATAGAACAATAACAGAAATTTACAACTACATAGCATGTTTCAATCACTATCACATAACAATTAAATCAATAACGATCAGTCTACATCGTTTTCTGATTCAGACTCAGTCTCGTATTCTATCTTATTTTCTTCGGTACTTTCGAATCCATCAAATAAGACGTTCGATTCATCATTCAAAGGCCCTACATCAATATTATCAGTTATTATTATTTCCGTATTTGGTTCAAGATCGTCTTGATATGCTGCTTCATCTGGAATATTATTTCCATCAAGCGTAAACCTTGGTTTTGTTTCGAAAACAGCAGACCAATCCGCTTTATCTCTTTTCAAAGATGGATACGGAGCAAAATAAACTTGTAACACTTGCTTGGCTAATACAAAAGGATTGTACTTATAGTAGTGTGATGTATGCCTTATTTCAATAAGTTTATAATCTTTATGCACGTTGATTCCGGAACCAGGAACGTTACTGAACCAATTGCACTTAAATAAAAAAACCTTTTCTAAAGGTTCAACATAATATGTCAACTCTAGAATCTGTGTTAAGACGCCGTAAAAATCTTTTAAATGCTCAATACCCCACTATTATATGTTAATTTTTCAGCCCCATAATCTTTCGTTTTGAACTTAAACCCATTAATGAAGAATATTGGATAAGTCTTCACATTTCTTTTCTGTCCAATCGCAAGATGTCTTAAGCCTTCATCAACGATACAGTTTCTTGGCTCATAAATATAGTTCAAAAACCATTTGAAAAATTCTTTACTGAGATCGCCAGATGGATACTGTGATTCGTAGACACTGCATATATATAATATGTGTTATAATTATTATGCACATACAAGTAAATTACAAGTGAATTAATTATTACCTGACAATTGGTGCGACTTCGACACAATTTAAAAGAACCTACATGTGTGCTACATGGTGGTCTCTATCGTCCAACCATATTTCCATACATTTTCCACCAGGTCTACCATGTTGTCTAAAAACAGATAACATTGTTTGAGAAGAATTTTGTTCAACGACTTCCACATTTCGAGGAACAGTTACAAACGATAAGTTCACATCGTCCTTGAAGTAGTGAGAGAGAAAAAAATGAGGCTTCTTCTTCAAGATACGATTTGTATATCGAACCCTCAACTCGGTTCTTTTGTCGAATCTTCTTCTTCAGATGATTCAAGTACCTATAAAGATATTTATTACATATTTAGATATACAAATTTGAATTTGAAATTGACAAGAACATTGCACATGTTAATTTACCTCTCAAACGGATACATCCATCCATATTGCACAGGACCTTGAAGAAGTGCTTCGGATGGAAGATGAATAGGTAAATGCTCTATTACGTTAAAGAAACCAGGCGGAAGTAATTTCTCAAGTTTGCATAGCAATATGGGTATTTCTACTTCAAGTTTACGTATACGATCCAACTTTAATGTTGTCGAACAAAGCTGTTTATAAAACAAACATAACTCTATTATAACGTTCCATACTTTTACGGGCAACAGTTCTTTGAAAGCCACGGGTAGTAAATATTCCATCATGATATGACAATCGTGACTTTTCATCATACTCATTTACTATTTTTGAAGTCAACACATCTACGAAGATTGGAAGAAATCCCATCGGAAAATCTTAATTCTTCCACCCACTTTAGCACGAGTTTTACTTGCTTATTATCTAGCTCATAGCATGCTTTCGGTTTTTTATTGTCATTAGGCTTCATATGAAATTTCGGGCGCTTACAATAGTTTTCTATATCAAGCCTTGAATTCAAATCGTCCTTGGTTTTGCCCTTTACATTCAAAATTGTATTAAACAGATTATCAAACACGTTCTTTTCGTTGTGCATCACGTCAATATTATGTCGGAGTAAGAGATATTTTCAATATGGTAACTCCCAAAATATACTTTGTTTGCACCAATTATGAATGTTTGACTTTCTTGGGATTTCAGTCTGGACTCCAGTTTCATGTATCTTTGGATAGTTCCTTACAATTTCGTATATTTCCTCGCCTGACCAAACCTTGGGTGGTTTCAAATTCTCTTCTCTGTTAGCTATGAAAATTTTCTTATCTCTTCTAAAAGTATGATTGGGTTGAAGAAAATACCGATGACAATCAAACCACGAAACTTTCTTCCCATATCGTAACGAAAATGCTCGTGTTTCTTCCATACAATAAGGGCATGCTAGACGACCGGCCGTACTCCAACCAGAAAGCATCCCGTATGCAGGAAAAATATTAATAGTCTGTAACAAAGATGCGAATAATCGAAAAAAATTCGTTGATACGTCGTAAGTTTCGACTCCTTCATTCCACAGTTTCTTCAACTCTTCGATCAATGGTTGTAAATAAACATCTATTCCTTGGGTTGGATCATGAGGGCCGGGAACCACAGTGGTGAGAAACATATATGGTGTCTTTATACACATCCATGGAGGTAAATTATACGGAGTAACGATAATTGGCCAGGATGAATATTTACTACCAAACTGTGAAAATGGTGAAAATCCATCCATACATAAACCAAGTCTGACATTATGGCTTTCCGCAGCAAATGCGGGATAAGTCTTATCGAAATGTTTCCATGCTTCTCCGTCGGATGGATGTATCAAGTTCCTTCTTCGGCCATTCTCACACTACGCCATCGCATATGACAGACCCTAGCAGAAGATGCATATAATCTTTGAAGTCTGGAAGTGATGGGTAAATAATGCATTCTCTTGTACGGGACTTCTATCCCTTTCTTCTTTCTTGGTTTGTATCTCTCTTCGTTACATATTTTGTATTTTTTGAGGTCAACGTCGTCTTTCCAATACAACATGCAGCCTTTCACACATGCATCTATCTTCTCGTACAGTAGACCGAAAGCGGACATCAATTTTTTTACTTTATAATGACTATCGCACATCAGATTATTTGATGGCATGTGTTGTTTTGCAGCTTGTACAACTACTGTAAATGCAGCATCCGTAAGATTGGATTTTGATTTCATAGTTATGTATTCGGCTGTTACTGAAAGTTCGGTTCCGCTTTTACATCCGTCCCACAATGGCCTCTTCGCAGAATCCAACAAATCGTATATCTTTTTTAGTTCCCGCAATTGGTTCTTCTTCGACATTTTCGTCTTCATCGATAGCTTCAGTTGTGGGAAACATTGATCGTGCTGCATCATCCACCATATTTTCTATCGGATTCGTCATCATATTAGCGTCCTCTAACACTTCACTATTAGGTGTAGGTTCAACAAGTTCTCCATGACGATTCCAGAAAAAATAATCAGGCACGAAACCATATTAATACAAATGTACTTCAACTATATCTGGTTTCCAATGCTTCAAATGTTGGCACTTACTACACGGGCAACGAATTTCTGTGTTGTTTCGGTTGCTAGATTTAGCAAATCTAATAAATTCGTGTACACCGTTGTAGAAATGTTGCTTTATTGATCCCTTCTTTCCAATTCTGACTTCATACATCCAAGTACGGTCATGAAAATAATTGAACATTTTTCCTGATTTGAAAATGTATGTTAGACAATTTAAATCATTAATTTTCAATCATTCTCCATTGTAAACAGTTCAACGTTGCGGAAAATTCAAAATAAAAACTTCACTTTATTTTTTTATTTTTTGGTATTTTAGTTTTCACTTCGGTGGTGAGTCATCCTACTTCCCATTACAAACACAATAATGTAATTACGTTTTATAAATCATTTCAGATTAAACGGTTCAACAAAATTTCGGCAACACTTCCCTTCTGTTCCCTATATGGTACACAAATGCGTGTACACAGGGAACGTAAAGGAAGTGCTGTCAAAATTTTGTAACCGTTTAAAATGAAATGATTTATAATATGTAATTAGTTTACTGTGTTTGTAACTTGTCCAATACAGGTACAAATCCGACAAATATTGTATCAGATGAATATAAACGTCCGTTCCATTACAAAACGAACATTCATATAACGATCATATACAACACTTGCCAGACGGGGCCAATGCCAATCTAAGGGATAAAAAAATTTCTTTAAATTTTATCAAATATTGTTGTTCTTTTCAAATTTTGACACTGTTTCAACTATTTAAATTTTATTTCAAAAATTTGTGTATTTAAATTTTATCTCAACATTCAATTAACAATTTTAGTTCAATATTTATTTCTTTATTCTTTTATGACATAGATTTTAGCGGAATATTTGTTGTTGTTATATTCATTTTTTAATTTCTTTACAAAATCGATTTTAGTACAATATCAGTTGTTTTGAAAGTCATTTCCTAATTTTTTTGAAAAAATATTAGATATTTACAGAATTTTTAATGTTCTCATATTCCTTTTTTAATTTTTTGTATAAACTTTATTTTTGTACAATATATAAAACCTTTTGTATTTTGGCCGTCGCTAACCGTCGCTAAAATTATCAAAATGGCATTCTTAGCCATCGCTAAATCAACAAGATAAATAGAAGAATTATCAATGAAGATAATTATAAAACAACAAAATCTAATTAACAAATAGATAATTACAAAACAATAAAAATCTAATTATTAAATAAAAACTTGTCAATTTAAATTCACTTAACAACTTAAATTTGTAATTTATCAATTTCATAAACTATGAAATACTTTCATGTAAATTTATCAATAACCAAGTTAATCATTAATATACACTAATTTTTCACCTAACACAACTAACCATGTTAATCGCCAACACTAATTATATACATCAACCATTTATTCAACTTCATGATAAACTAATTAATCTAATACCTAATTTAACTTCATGATAATAAACTAATTAATCTAATACCTAATTTAACTTCATGATAATAAACTAATTATTCTACCAAATCAACATATAACACTACTAATACCTAATTTAACAACACTACTAAATCCAAATTTAACAACAAATCCAAATTTAACAACAAATCCTAATTTAATTAAGGTTTAAACTAAACCTAAAAAACATCAAATTTAAATTCAAAATAGATATTAGAAGCATACCTAGGCGAATTTGGGTGATTTGGAGGCGGCGGAAGGCGGGGCTGCGGCTGCGGTGACGTGGGGCGGCGGATTGGGGGAAGGAGGGTTTAATTTTGTTGGGAAGAATGAAAGTTCTGCTTGCAGAAAGAAGATCCGTATATTTCGTATAGGGACAGCTAGCGACGGCCGCTTTTTTTAGCCGTCGCTAGGTTCCGTCGCTATCGGAGCCGTTTCTAGCAGTGGGGTCGGGTCCGAAAATATTTTTAGATCTCGCAGAATTGCTCTCTTCTTTCTTTTCGTTTTATTCTATACAAATTGCATCATCAGAAACCGTTACTAAAGTGTTCTTGGTCGGATCAAAGTGGTACAAATTTTGAATCTGATTACGTTGTTATAGGGCTTCATTGAATCCTAAAAGTCGATAGTTCGATAACCCGTTTGTAACTGGTGGGTTGAACTATTATCTGAAAGAATCTATTCCATATATTCTTGATGTCGGAAAGTACAGCATTATCTTCTTTGCAATCGCCATTAAATTTGTCTCGAACCACAAAATCCCAAACAGTCAGGTGGGTAAGAACCGTGTTAAGCATGCGTGCATGGTTATTACCATCGGGATGGAGATTTTGAGCCACTAATAGTTTGTGTTCTGTTGCATTTACTTGATTTTCTGTTATTTTATAGTTGTTCATGGTTGCTTTATCCCTTTAACGGACTAGTTTTTATAATGCAGTTCAACTTTTTTCTTGTTCACTTTTTATTTTATTTTTTAATTTACTTTTTTAGAAAAATTTGTTTGTACATTTGAATTTCTTTCATGTCTTCATTATATTAAGAAAATATTGCATTCTTACGATTGTTAATAAATTGGGGGAAGCAATTCACTTGTCTTTATTTTTGGAGTTTTCAATCTGAATGGCGCTGGTCTAAATTTTACTACCATATCTTAGCTCTAATCTAGTTGTATTTTTTTAACCATTTTGTATTTTGAAGCACATGTGATACTAAAACTTACATTTAAAATGAAATATAATGTTTGGTGCAATCGAAACTGAAAAGTTAATATACCTTGATGTAACAATGGAAATGAACTTGGTTTATATTACAAAAATTGAGTTTAGTTACACTTAGATGAAACCCCCATTTGTCAAGCGTATATTACAACCAGATTGTTTTGTATTTATTTAAGAAACCTAGTAAAAATATATTCATTCATGCTCATCTCTCAACTTCATGTGCAATAGAAGTTTTTAGATTTTCTAATGTTGAGGTTTTTATACTGAAAAGTTTTTACTAATTATTTTTTATTTGGTGGAGTTTTGACTATTGAGATTCTCATAGCCTGTCAATCATGAGTATATTCAAGCCATTTTTTTTTTGAAATATTATAGTTCTTTTCTAAATTCCATCTAGCTTTTGAATAGCTAAAGAGATAATAAGTTATAGACAATAAATTAGATATTGGTTGTAATTGGTATTCAATGATTATTTTGCTTGTGTAGTGTGTGTCACTGGCATTTGCACATGGATCCTAGTTGGATGCATAGCATAAAATGTAGCAGTGATGAGTTCCTCAACCAAATTGTTCTATGAACTTTTTTCCTTGTTACATTATTACGTGACGTAATAACAAGTTGTTCTATGAATTTTCTTGGGTAACAAACTTAACTGCTATTGTTTTTATGATTACGACGATAAATTTTGTTTATTGATTTTTTTCTCACTTTATTCTCAGGGAAAAGAGTACGTTTTTGTGGCAAATTAAATCTGATACTCTGGGTGCAGTAGTCGACTTAAAGATTCTAAACCATTTAGTCAACAATGGAAATGAGTATAGTGTGGAGGAAATGAGTATAGTGTGGAGGTGACTCATTAATATAGACTACATAATAAAATAATAAAAATTCTAAACGGCTCTTTCCATGGCCGCTCTTCTCTGACGAATTAGCAATTTTCTTACTGCTTTCTCTACCTCTCTTTAATCGCTCTCTCCCTGAGGCTGCTGTCTTCTTCACAGCGTTTTAGTACTGATTTGTTGGTTATGTTGCCGTTTATGGGAGGCGAAGGAGAGTTCACCCTTGTCGGCTCTTTCGTTCGCCACTGCCCTTCGTTCGCCGCGATAGGCGAAGCCATTCGCGCGGTGGCCGCTGGTCCTATTTCTGTGGTCTTGACTGGTGAATGCTCGGTTGCGATTAGGGTTTGCTACATGTCCACTTTTGGGGATCTTGCCAGATCTCGTTTCTTGTGGGTTGAATCCTGTTTTATGGAGATTCTTCCGGTCTCCGATGATGGTATTGTGTGCTGCCCTCCCCCCAGTAGTCGTATTTGGCAGTTCGATGATGTCTTGGTGGTGCCGTCTCTCTCAGTTGATTCCTCTGTTGTTTCGGAAAGGGATTTCAACTGCTTATTCAAACCACGATTATCTTTCTTTGTCAACTGTGAGATACTGCCTATTGGGGAGGAGGCACTAATGGTGGGTTCGGTGAGTTGCGGCTCTTGCTTTGGTATCGATTCTTTGGACGAAAGGGATTTCATCACCCAATTCGCTCCATCGGTTATTTTCTCTGCTGCTTGTGAGATTTTGCCTCGTGGCGAGGAGTCCCTAGTGGTTGGCACGGTTCCTTGTGATTCTAGCTGCGGCTTGGATCTTTTGTTGGAAGGGGATTTCATCACCCCTACCATACTTGAAACGTTGGTCCCCCCCCCCCCCGATTCGTTCTTCGTTGTTATGTGGTTTTGGGGATGGTCTTGGAGGTTTGACTGTGGTTACCACTGCGTCGTTGGACTTGGGCTTGGGATTTTGTGTTAGTGGTGATGGGTATGGCGATGAGTTTGATTTGTTAGTCGTTGGGTTCTCTGCCTATCCATCCTCCCTGGATGGGATGTACCTCATCCAATGTCTTCGCTGTTGATTTCTGACTCTTGGGTTGGCTGTAGCGGTGTGGTGGTGAGTTCTTTTGTGGTTGATTTTGGAAGGGTGGTTCCTTCTTGTCTTTGTGTTCGATATTCTCGAACCTGTTTGCTGGGGGCGCTGTTGCGTGTGCAATTCTTGGTGGGTTTTTCTGTTGGTTTCCTTGTCGAGCAACTGCAGGTAAGTGCTCTGGTGGCCGGCCAGGTGAGTGCTTTGTTTGTGCATTTTCTCTTGGTCATTGATAGTGGGTTTTTGATATATTGTCGGCTTGGGTCTGTTGGTTTGTTTTTTATGGTATTGAGCCTTGGCGCGCTTCGGCGTATGCTCCCTGATATTGTTACCCTACTGATGTTTGGTGACGTGTCGAGTCATGTTGGCATTGTGATCTCCGCTTAGAGTGAACAATGTGGTTCCCCCTGTTGGTATTTTATCCTAAGCAATAGCGAGGCCTGGTCAGTGTCGTTTGTGGCTTATAGTCTATCTCTTCTGGTTGGTCCCCATTGGTCTCTACGGAGAAATTAACCTGTATGGGTCGTTTGGCTATGGCAGTGTTCCATTGCTGATTGCATAGTGTACCCTGATGCGGTTCACTATGCGGGCAGACTGGAACATTACCAGTCAGTTGCGACCCGATCGGGTGATATTTCTGCTAGGGCCACCCTGCGAACCTCACCTGTCTCGTGGGGCTGTCTATCCAGTGGCAGTCCGGCATGGGTTACGTTCCTACAGCAACGTGGGATGCGTATATTTAGCTCCCCTACATTCTCTCATTATACTCTATCTGTTCCAGTTTCTCCTTATCCTTCGACTCTTTCGTGCTCTTCCCGGTGCTCTTTTCCTTCTTCTTCTTGTGCCTTATCGATCGTCATCCCGATGCTTTCTGTTGAGGAAATTGCATTGATAAACGAGCAGCTTTCTCGTCTTACCGATAACTCAGCCCCTTCCAGTTCCTCTTTCCCTCTGTCCGATTCGAAAGAGAGATTAGGTGTTGCTTCGGTGTCTGCGTCAGCCTCTTCGTAGATCCTCTCGTCGTCGAGCGCGTGGGGCTTCCGTCATCTCCCGCACCATCCGTACTCGCTCTATAGCGGCAATAGAGCAGATTGATAGATCTGCTCTATCCTCCTTATATCGTATCTGATTTTTGTCTGTACGGTCTCTTCTGGCTTGTCACCTTTTCTCTGACTGGTGTTGGCTCCATGTCGAACTTTCTCTTCTAGAATATTCGTGGTATTGGCAACGAAGCATCTTCTGCTAGGCTAAAGCGGATTGTCCGTAAACATTCCATTGGCTTGGTGGCTATTTTAGAACCTTTGTGGGTCCTGGCGAGATTACCAAGGCGATTTTGTCGCTAGGTTTTGGAGGTGCTTTATCTAATGTTTCGGGAAAGATTTGGATTCTTTGGTCCAAAGAATGCGCTGTTCGCCCGGTTTTTGACTCGTCTCAACTATTATCTGTCTTGTGTTCTTCTTCCTTATCCCCGTATCCGTTCCTTTTTCCGCGGTATACGCCAAGTGTGACCGGGTAGATAGATTTTCTCTTTGGGATGACATTATGTCTCTAGCTGCTTTCGGTTGCTTGATTTCAGTGGTGGGTGGCGACTTCAATGTTGTTGCAAGCCAGGCTGAAAAATTAGGCGGGGTGGCTGCCAATCGTCTGTCGGTTACAGATTTCAATTCTTTCATTGTGAGATCTGGGTTATCTGAAATCCCCTTCGTTGGTTCTGCTTTTACTTGGTCTAACAACCAGGAAGGTCCGAACCGGATCCTCTCCAGGTTGGATAGGATTTTTGGGTCTGCTGATTGGTTCAACCTTCCTTACACTTTCTCTATCTCCCATCTTCATCGATCTTGCTCTGATCATGCGCCTCTTGTTTTACGATGTGCTTCGCGATCTTTAACGGGTCCTTCCTCTTTCCGCTATCTTAGTATGTGGAGTTCCCACCATAGTTTTCTGCAAGTGGTCGAGGAATCGTGGTCCACTCCCATTGAGGCTGCTCCCATGGGGGCTTTCTCTCGGAAACTGAAGCGTCTTAAGGCTTGCCTAAAGACGTGGAATTCCCTTGTTTTCCAGAATATTTTCGATCGTATGCAAGCGGCAGAAGATTCCCTGATTCTTGCCGAAGCTTTGTTCGACGAGTGTCCTTCGGCGGAAAACAAGGAGCTTTGGGCTTGCGCCCAATTGGCTTTCTCTTCGAAACTTCGTATTGAGAACTCCTACCTTCGACAAAAGGCGAGGATCAAGTGTGTGGTAGAAGGCGATACGAATTCCAAATTCTTCCATTCTTCCATTCGTAAGAAAGCTAATTTGCTTTCTATTCGCAAGATTGTGAGAACGGACCATTTTGTGGCTTCGACTCCGTCCAAAGTCATAGAGGTGCTTGTTTCTCATTTTCAATCTTATCTGGGTTCTCCCTCTGTGTCTGATCCGGTCTCGGACATCCTGTCCTTCATTCCTCGGATTGTTCCAGCAGAAGGAAGTGAAGGTTTAGCTTCCCCGCCTTCGACAGATGAGATTCGTGCCTGTGCCTTCGCTCTTAGCAAAGATTGTGCATGTGGGCCGGATGGTTTTAACGGGTCCTTCTTTCGATCTACATGGCACATCATCCAGTCTGATTTATGCCTGGCAATTCAGCATTTCTTTTCCGGGGCCGCTCTCCCCGTTAGTTGGTCATCCACTAATTTGGTCCTTATTCCAAAGTGTGATAATCCTCGGGCGTGCTCGGAGTTCCGCCCCATCAGCCTTTGTAATTTCACTAACAAAGTGATCTCAAAGATTCTGGCCACTCGGTTGGCTCCTTACCTTGATCACATTATATCATCCTCTTAGGCGGGTTTTGTTAAAGGTCGTTTGATCACTGATAACGTCCTTATAGCCCAAGAACTTGTTTCTCAGATTGACCGTAAGGTCAGGGGTTCTAACATTATTTTCAAACTTCATATGGAAAAGGCATACGATCGTATGTCCTGGTTTTTCATCATCAAGGTTCTCTGTGCTTTCGGTTGCCCTGAAACCCTTATCGATTTGGTTTGGAGACTCATTTCCAACTGTTGGTATTCTGTTCTCATTAACGGATCGGCCAATGGTTTTTTCAAAGCCGGAAGAGGTATCCGTCAAGGCGATCCTCTATCTCCTTCTCTATTCGTTATCGCGGCCGAGGCTTTCATTCGTGGCATCCACTCTTTGACGATATTTGGTCAAATTCTGCGTTTTGGTCTTCCGAGTGGCTGTCCGCTCGTCTCTTCTCTGTCATTCGCGGATGACATTGTCATTTTCTCCAATGGTAATCGGTCCTCTGTTCGCCGCCTCATTCGGTTCATTAATCTGTATGAGAGGTGTTCGGGCCAATTAGTCAACTCTGCGAAGAGTTGACTCGTTCACGCGAAGGATATGGACCTTGTGAGAGTTTCTTGGGTCGAATCTTTTACAGGGTTTAGGGCTGCTTCCCTGCCCCTTCCTTATTTGGGTATTGTTCTATACAGAGGTAGGAAACTTAACGCCCTATTCGATCCTCTTACGGACAAAGTAAGGGGAAAGATTATCCGTTGGAATGCGTCTCTTCTGTCTCAAGCTGGTAGACTAGTGCTCATCCAATCGGTTCTGAGCTCTATGGGTACTCATATTTTCGCCGCTATGACCCCTACTTCCTCTTTTTTCCGCTCGTTCCAATCTTTGGCTTCCTCTTTCTTCTGGGGTTCGAAGGGTGACAATCGCCAACACCACTGGGTTTCTTGGGATGTTATCTACCGTCCTAAGAGTGAGGGTGGGTTAGGATTGCGTAATCCGAAGGACATCTGTTCGGCTTTCGCTTGTAAGTTGTGGTACAGGTTTGGTACTAACGACTCCTTATGGGCGAAGTTCCTTCATGCTAAGTACCGGCGATTGGAGTCTTCTGGATATGCAGGTTTTCCTTGCTACGCCAGTGAGACTTGGAAGCATATGCAGTCGGTCAAATTGTTCGTTGATTCTCATAACGGCCACTCCGGATGGGATGGTGGTCCGTTCTCTATTCTTAAGGCCTGGAGCTCTTCTCGAACTCCCAGTCCAGTCCTTCCTCTTTTTTCCTTCATTTGGGACGTTCAAATCCCTCCTAAGGTCTCTCTCCTCATGTGGCGAACCTTCCATTATGGGTTACCGGTTGATGAGAGCCTCCAGCAGATTGGCATTCCGTTTGTTTTCAGGTGCGGGTACTGCGGTAACGGGGAAACAGAGTCGACGAATCATTTGCTTTTCGTTGGCTGGTGTGCCAGATCCTGCTGGAATTACTTCGGTAATTTATTGGGTGTCTGTGGCACCATCTCCTCATCGTCTGATTTGCTATCCTCTTGGTAGTTTGGTTGTTCTGGGAAATCTCTTCGCTCTATCATCCATCGCTTGCTTCCTAGTCTGATTTGCTGGCATGTCTGGTGTGCGCGGAATAAGGCAATTTTTGACGAGATTCCTATGGACCCCCTATCCGTTATTCGGCGGGTTAGAGATGATGTTTACTTGGCATTTCGAGGCCGACCGTTCAGAGGATCGGTCAATGCTCGTTCTGGTCGCTTAGTGAACCTTTTATCTATTTCCTGCTCTCCGTCTTCGAATAGAGCGGGAATAGGATGATTGCCGATTAGCAGATTGGTGGTTCTGGCTTACTAGTCTCCTACATGTCCGTCTTCCCCTTTCCCCTACCCCCCCTTGATTTCTTACAGTGTGACTATTGCTTTCAGGCTCTTGCTTTTCTGGGGTGGTTATTATCTCTTAGTTCCTCTGCTTTTTGGAGATTGCTTCAAGGAATTCCGTTATTCTCTTCCAGCTGACGGACTTACAGTTGTTGGGTGGTGGCCGTTTCTTCCTTCCATTTTGAAGGGTCGGCGGATGGGCTTGCTTCTCGGTGCTTGGTGGTCCCTCAACATCGTCGTCGGACGGTGGCCTTGCCGGAGCTCGATTAAGATGTTGGATGGGCGGTGGGTATTCAGGAGCTCATCGGGAGTGCTGTGTGGCAGGGCCAGTGATCCTACGCCTCTGCTACTCGATAGTGTCTGTTGGTTTACCTTATAGGTTGTTTCGTTTTCCTCTGTTGTGAGTTCTCGGTGTTGTATTTCTTTTGAGATTGATTTGGTTACCTGTCAGGCGTGTTGACAGCTTTTGGTTGAGATTATATATGTACAGCTATTTATTAAAAAAAAAAAAATAGTGTGGGGGTGACTCCAAAACTTTAACACCCTTATTCAATATGAAGGAAGATTTCAGCTTTTGGAAATTGCACATGTTCCGGATGAACATGTCAATGAATTCAAATCAATTGAAGTTCAAGATCTTTAACAGCAATAACCTATGGATTAACTTGAAGTCTATTAAGAGGCTAGTAGAAGCGGATGCACTTAAAACGGACATCATTCCAAACCCCATGGTATCTGTCGTGTTTACAAATCTTGAATTCTAAAATGTAACTCTCAAAATCTGAATCTAAAGACTATAATTACGAAACCCAACTCTTATTCTATGAATGATGGCATAAAAATACTCTAGCTAGAGATCGCAACTGGAGCAGTAATTCGGATAGCAATTTGCGCTGTAAATTCCTATGTATATTTTGTTATCTATAATGTTCTAACACACTTTGTGTTTCTTCAGTTTTTTGATAATGCTATTTGGATTAATGTTCCTTGATCCAGGTTTCTTCCAGTGAAGGCTACTTCATGACTTGCTGCTAGTCCAGGTTAGCTTGAAGTTTCTAATGACTGTTTCTAGTAGGCTTATTAGTACATAAATTGCTACTTGTTTAAGTATATTTACATTATGTATTGTAGTCTATCCTTTATACCTTGGTTGACGGTTTAGTGGTCCAAAACAAAGCCAGAACTAATCCTAGCATTGTTAAACTTAATAGCTTCAAGGTTTCTGGTGATATTTGATTTGGATCAAACATAGTTATTACGGTATTAGTGTATAAAAATTTTCTATATATATTTATATGCATCATTTATGCACATTTATTCATTTATCTGTTACATTTGAAGGGTAAAGTAAACATTACCGCAAAGTTTGGAGTGAAGTTGGAGATCCCTGATGGTGCTGTAGTTTCATACGAGGCTCCGATAGTTTCATATGCATGAATGAGGGCGAATTAACCGAGCAGCATATTTCCACGTACTAATTATGTAAGCACCACATTTATGCAGTACTCGTGTTTTTTTAATAATTCTGTTAAGTACCATATTGACCCTGAGCATGGACATCTACGAAACCAAACCTATCTCCAAGCTGTAAAACACAACTTACGTACTATATTATGTGGATAATAGGATCACCTACTGTAACTTAATTAAGACCATAACAGATAAAAATTCTCAAGGAATTGGATTATTAGCTCAAAAATATTTAAAAATGCAGTATTACCTGCATTGATGGCCTTCAAGTTGAAGTAATATTAGAAGTTGATGGAGAACATGCACCAGAGGTGGTATAAATTTCATTATAAGCAATCCGAACAAATTGTTGACCGGGCTTTGAATCTGTAATTATTGGGGAAAGTTGGAGGCATATCCGTATGTGGAATTACTGTAGGGTTAGCTTGATACTGTTTCATGTGTGGAGTACTATGTATGGTGCTTTTATGGAGTACTATATATCCGTATAAGGAAACTTTCCATTTTTGTTTTCATAGGACTTCTTATATGGAAACTATATATGGTGCTTTTAATCACTAATTTTTCTACATATGGATTAATGATTGTTTCCTACAATATCAGTAAAATGTTTGTCTTTCCTAAGTAGAGCAATATTTTATTTTATTTCTGAATTGCAGTTATCAACTTTTATACATCATTTGTATGAGGTTTTCATGTCTGGTTCGAGAATATATTGCCGGCGGTCTGCATATACCAACACTTTGCAATCCAGTTGTTATAATGAATCTGGACCTACAAGTAGTTAATTAAGAAAATTAACAAGTTTATGTCATGCTATGGTTTTCTATTCTTTTGAAATCATATTTTTCAAATATAAGACACTCAAATGCTTATTCAGTTGTGCACATTTTTTCAATCGAAGTGCATATACTTCTTATTATCGAGTAATTTCTATAAATAAGGAACTTTTATTTTGCTAATGCAGGAGGAGGTGGTTGATGGATCACTTAAGTACTTCAATCTTGCAACTGGTGATTTATAGGATGTTGTATCAAATGATGTATTATTATTTAATTTTTCTACTTTCTACTATAACAAGATACATAGTATAGTCAATTGCTACTATAAAATGAATTTGATTTGGGAAGCTGTTACTATTCTTGTTTGTTAAGTAACATTTATAAAAATTAAATAAGTTTATAATAATAACGATAAAATATTGACAAATTTTATGAAAATTAACAAAGTTTATTATAAAACTAACTAAGTGTATAGTAGTAGTAGTAGTAATGATAAATTATAAAATATTAACCAAGTTAACTAAATTTTATAAAAATTAACTAAATATATATAATAATAGTCAAAATCAAAATAATAAATTAACCAAGATTTATATAATAATAATAATAATAGTAATAATAATAATAAATTACCTAAGTCTATAATAATAATAATAATAATAGTAATAATAGTAATAGTTATATATATATATATATATATATATATATATATATATATATATAGTGAGACTGATATCGTTGGTGAGTAAAATCATATCACTGCCTACAATCAAATTATTAAACATATATAAGCTTTTGATTCAATGCATATTTTTGGTAGTGTTTTGGATGGTTTAAAATTATATTAGGTAATGATGATTGCATGCAAGGCCTAGTATCAAGGATTAATTTTCGTTGTGTGGCTAAGCTGTGCATTGATGCACTTGCACGTGTATGTTGAGTGGTACCTCTAAATGACATCTTAATTACTGGGATATAAATGGGAGATAACATATTAGTTTAAGTTGGTCTTCCAAAATAATATAATTTGTGTGTGTATGTTTATGTGTGTGTTTGAAGGAGCTATTATTTAGTGATTTTTTTATGAGTGTCTGTGCGCTTTCCTTTTTCTTTTGCATGTGTGCATGTTAGTGAGAGTGCATGTTGGTGTACATTTGTGCGGTGGTGATATGCGTTCAGGCATGTGACGGCCGTTACGCGCATGCGTATGTTAGTTTGGGGATGCATGTTTAGTTAGCTGGGTTGTGTAGTGTAGCTCTTACCATGTGTGTTTCATTGGATAGATGTGTGCATTAGTGCATGTTGTTCCTATGTGGTGTATGCGGTGTTGTAGGTATGTGGATGTGCAAGTGCTTGAGCATCTGCTGCTCTTGTATGACCGGTGCATGTCCTAGCGTGTGATTAGTTATATATATATACATATACATATACATATATATATATATATATATAATAGTAGTAGTAATAATAATAATAATAATAATAAATTAACTAAGATTATAAAAATTAATTTTATGTATTATGTTATATAAAATACAAATATGCTTATAAAAATTAACTAAGTTGATAATAACAACAATAATTTAACTAATGTTCGTAAAAATTAACTAAGTTTATAATTCTAATAATAATAATAAAATAAGAATAATTTACTAAGTCTATAAAAATAACTAAATTTGTATAATAATACAGTGGAGTGTTTCATTTTTTTTGAAAATCAGAGGTGTGATTTGCATTGAGGCAAAAGGCGGGGAAGAGATGCATTCGATGTGATGTACAGGTAGCAAACTATAGGGTTATTATTTGTGATCATACGTGTACCGAGATTCTCAAATCACCACATTTACCACATGTTGGTTGTTTCTTATATTTGCTTCATACTAACTTCCTGTAGACTGCACTTTTCACATTCTATTGCTTTGTGATCAATTCCCCACTTTCTTTTTATATAATTATTTTCACATTTTTATATAATTATTTTCAATTTATTTTGAGTTTTTAGGAAGTGCTACCAATGAACAAAGACATGCATGAAGAAAGGCTTTGAGCAGTTCAAGTTCTCAGTGATGCATTTGGTTCTTGTAGACGTTAACTACGAACTACGTTGTCTTTCCTTATCATGAATATGTATTGAATTTTGTAATTCGTGTATTGAACTTTTTTTTTATTAGTTTACTTTATTATTACGAATGTGCGTTACATTTTCTGATTATTATATTTTTTTTGTTCATACATTGTTCAAATTGTTATCTATTTAAAGATTCATTTTGATTGCTATTATTAAAATGTAATATATAGTGGGGTGCATCAAATATATGTTAAAATAAATCATAGATCCTAAAAAGCGTTATAACTATATAACATAAGCGCTATAAAAAGATAATGCAATGTACGAGGTTACTGTTATTGGATAGCAGCAAATATGCCTTATTGTATCGACACATTTTATGCGGTATATATACACTGTAAATGGATGTCTTATAGCGCTAATAGTGAGCTACCGTCTTTATGTAACACAGCGGCAAAATCATGCTCTTTTGTAGTATTTTTTTAGTGTTATAAATATGCGGTTCTTTTTTATAACATGTCGATATACAGCGTTTATCAAACCGCTATAGTATTGTTTAATAGCCGCTATATGCCACTATAAAAGACTGTTTTTCTTGCAGTGAGGTTAAATGGCTCGGCTACCCTTTGGTTAAATCAAATCTTAATGCCCTGATCAATGCAATATTTTTTTAATTTAACCAAATTAAATATCCTAAATAATGTTACAAAAAATATGGGATGTTACAAGATTCCATTTTTAAAGAATTTCATCCTCAAAATTACAGTAATGGAAACAACAAATCAATCAAAGAGGTAAAACATACCATCAAATAGGTCAGGGTAAGTATCTTTAATCCTACTCTCAATCTTCCAAGTACAGCCCCTGCCTCCATCGCTTCATTGGACTTTGACTAATCTAACCGTATTGTTTCTAAGCCTCTTGTCATCCCTCGCAATTTTGCGATTTGGCTTCCTTACTAAAGTGAAATTCGGTTTTACTATTAAAACGTCTAGCACAGTCGGTGCAATAGTAGTGTTCGGGTCTCTAACACACTTTTCTAAGATGAGAAACATTGAAAACATCATGAACTCCTACCAAACTGCTCGGTAACTCAATTCTATACGTGAGCTTTCCGATACTCTCGACAATAGGAAAATGTCAAATGCATCTCGGTGCTAACTTTCATGATTTCCTAAATCTAATCACAACCTTCATTGGTGATACTTTGACAAAAACTTGATCTCTAATTAAGAACTCTAAATATTTCCATTTTCTATCTGCATAATTCTTTTGCCTAGACTCGGCCGCCTTTATTCTAGCCCGAAGACCTTAATCTTTTCTGCAGCTTCTCTGACCAAATCTGGACCAAGAACCAACCTATCCCCGGTCTCTAACTACCACACGGAAGATTGGCATGGCCTTCCATACAAAGCTTCAAACAGTGCCATCCCAATACTTGTCTTATAACTCTTATTATATGAAAACTCAACTAAATGCGTACGGTCTTCCCATTACCCCTGAAATCTAATACGCAAGCTCTTAACAAATCTTCCAAGGCTTTGTTAACTCTTTCCATTTGCCCATCTGTCTACGGATGGTAAGCGGTATTCATCTTGAGCTTGGTCCCAAAACTTTCTATATACTCTTGCAGAATTCATTAGTGAATAAGGAATCTGTATCACTAATTATGCAACTTGGAATTCCATGCAATCTAACTACATTCTTCATTAATAACTTCGCCAAAACAGGTACCATTCTGGTTGACTTAACTGGAATGCACTCTTGGTCCGTCTATCCACTATGACCCATATGCTATCATTTCCCTGTTTGACATTGGAAACCCGTTAATAAAATCCATAGAAATTGAATCCAACTTCCATACTGGAATATCCAACAGCTGAAGTAGCCCACTTAGTTTCTGGTTTGTGGCCTTTGTCTGTTTCCAAATTAAACACTGCTTTACCCATAAGCCAATATCCTGCTTCATACCTTCCCAGAAGAAACTCCTCTTCATGTCCTAATACATCTTGGTTCCTCCCGGATGAATGAAGAAATTCGAACGGTGGCATTCCTCCAAGACTTATTTCCATATGTTTCCAACACTCGAAATACATAATATTCCTTCTTTCTCAACCTTCTATTCTGGTCAATACTAAAATCTTTCAAGTCATCGCTCTCGGTTCCATCTCTTAACTTCCTAATCCGCTCTGCTAATACTGAATCTTCTTCTTTTTTAGAAGTAATCTTTTTGATCATCACTAGTTGAACTTCCAAACAAGAATACAAATGTATCTTCGCTAGACCCAACCTCAGATCTCCACTGCACTCTACAATCTGCTAACACTTCCAAATCCATCGACTCAGCAATCATCGCCAACACTGCATTCTGATGTTCCTGCTAAGTGCATCTAAAACCTTGTTGCCTTTCCTAGGTGCATACACAATACCAAAATCATAAGCAGCAATAATGTAACGACCCGCTATTTTGGACTACTCGCATCCGCACATGTCGGACTTGAATAATTCAAAATACCGAATTTGTTAATTTATATTTGGCAAACTCAGCATATACAGTAAATAAATAATCACAGATCACATACACAGTGTAATAAATGCAGGGAAAAGAAAGATAGTAGTTCATGAAGCTACTATATACATATCAGAGTTAAATAAGGTACAACAGAAGTCTCGAATACAATAGTCATATACAAAATCAGAATACATAACTGGAATCAACTGAATATCTGAAAGCTGGATAGATAGTTGGATCTCCAAGCGAAGCTCCAACTCCAAAGGTGAGTCTTAAATACTGGTACACTCAGTTTGACCCGAGCGTAAAGCAAAACACAAAACACTCGAGTTAGGATTAACATTCTTATATCAATAGATCCAACTCAAGTGAAATATCAACTGAAATACAAGTAACTCAAAGAATGCTTGAGATAACCATCCTCTAAGGATCTGTTAAACTATCTACTAAGTAGTAGTGTACGCTATGTAGATAATGCCTATCAGTAATATAAAAATATCAAAAAAGTGTTAAGGCGTTACCATTATCCCACTTAACACGTTTATATAAGATAGTCTATACAGCACTGTAAACTCCACCGTAAACTAGTGGGCTATCAGGGAGTACTCCATAGGTATAACCCAAAACAAATCGTATTGGTCGCGTATAGGGATACAAGTATGATAAGGCACATGAGGCAATACCCAAGGTAGTGAAACTACGGTTTGCTTGATCCGGACTGGCGATAATGCATCGCCGCAACGATCGCCACACCGTGAAACAACACTCCCAATTCAAGGGTGTGCACCAATCAATAACAAGTAATGAGTAGTTTACGAAGAAGTGTGTTCGCTCGAGGTGGCTAACCCTATTTGGTTCGGCACGGCTCCTGTTTTAGTCATTTCCAATTTGACACAAGTGTCAAGGCTATCCATAATCGTTCTCTTTCTTCAATCATCAACATACATCATTCCAACCACTTTATTCTGGATCACACTCTGTAACGATCCGTAAATTTTCGATAATTAAAATAGCTAATCTAATAATATTTCGTGATTTAGTGTTAGAAAAAAATTGTAAGTCGTTTGGAATAATAATAACTAGAATGAAATGCAACAAGATTTTATCTAAGTTAATTATTTATGAATTAAATAAAATCCCAAATCAATCGAAATGATATGTAGTCAAAGGTAATTGAATGAATTTGTATTGTATAGGTAATTGTGACGCTTGTTTGTAAATAATAAACTTATAAGTAATTAACAGTTAACGGTGATAATTATTAAGTTACCTATTCATTTAGTTAGCCGAATTGAATTTGTGAACAAATTTAAATTGAAATGGAAGTTCATATATTAGTTGAGTGCATTATCTCTAACTATTGATTAATAATAAGGTAGAGCTCATTTAATGTAATATAGTAAATCGACTGATAATGAAATTTTTATTTAAAAATCCAATATTGAAATCCGTCAAATATTGAACAATTAAATTGTTTAAATTTAATATTTGGAATCTATTGAATTAATTGAATAACAGGAATTGAATAACTGTTTTAATGAAATGGTTGTTCTATAATTTGAATTTGTCAAATTTTATAAGTTCGTTTGAATATTTCAAAAGATTCTGATTTAAGAATAATCAAATTTGTTTAAATTTAATATTACAAATGTTTGAATAATTAAATTCCAAATTTGATATGATTAATTTGATATTGAAATTTAATATATGAAAATAGAGTAAATAATTAAAATTTGATTTAATATGATTCAAATTGGTTTACGAAGTGAATGTAAGTTATATCGGGATTATAATGGAGTTGATAAGATTTTAAAATTGGAATTCACTGGATAATTGAATAACGGGTTAATATGATTAAAAAAAATGATTTGTAAATTTTTATTTATCATATTAGAGTGATAATGATGCTATAGAACTTTTAAAACTGAATTTAAAATTTATTTGTGAAAATTGAATATTTTAATATTTAATCATCGATTGGAAAATAGCCAAATTTTGAACAGTCTCAGAATTGGACGAAACTAGTTTTATTGGATCCGTAACAGTTAGTTATTATCGGATTTCAATTTTCGCAGCAATCGGAGTTGTCGTTTGACCGTGGCAGCTCAAAACGCATTGAAATTGTTTTAATTTTAATTTGGCGAGTTAAAATAGTCACTTTTCAAACGGTCTCGGATTTCGACGAAACTAGTTTCATCGGATCCGTAATGTGATATTATTGTGAGATTTCAAATTTCAAGTCAATTGGATTTACCGTTTGTCCGGGGCGAGCCAAAACGCATAGAAATCGGTTTAATCGATTTAAAATTTAAATTTGAACGTTTATTTCCGTAACTCGCACATATGATCGAATTAGCTCCCGAAACCTATTCCATTGTGTCCGGAACATGGGATAAACCCTAGAAATGCCGGTCACCGCGCGTAAATCGGAGTTCGAAAATTTGAGATGAATAGTGTTCGTTGATTTTTTTTTTATATATAAGCACCTCAATATCTTCATTTTGCAACAAACATTATAACCCTAGGGCAAATAGCTTCAGCCGCCACTTATAAAACCAAAGGCCAGAAATTCGTTTTAATCGTCCTCAATTATCTTCCCATCCACTAACAATCAAGAGAAATGTTCAACTGCAATGTTGTAGAGCATTACGAGCTCTACATTTTCAACGGTCAAGATCGAAAATAGCGGCATGGATCAACGGCAAACCTAAGTTGAAAGGCCGGCAGTTTTTCACGTTTTTCAAGTCCAATACTCGACCGAGCTCGACCGGATTTGGGTCGTGGGTGGAGTAGGAGCGCGCGCACGAAATGGAGGAGCCTGATCGTATTCGAGTTCGTCGTAGTGGCCGTGACCATTAGGGTTTAAGGGCGGTTGAATGGGTTGTTGTACGTGAACGCAAACGAGAGATGGGAAGATGGATGCGCATGTTCTAGATCAAGGGCAGTGAATCCAACGGCTGATAATTGATGTAGGGTTTTAAACTGTAAAATAATTTGAAAAATTATTATTTTATAATTCGTTCAAACTTTAAAAAGCTGTATCTTTTTCATACGAGGTCGAAAACGCACGAAATGAATTGCGTTGCAATCGTTTCGTCGAGCACTACGCTATGGAGCTGGATTGGAACCGTTTGGAGCTAGAGAAAATTTTGGATTAAATCGAACGTCGTTGGATTTGATTTAAAATCGTAAAAATCAAGGTGAGTGTTTATAACGCTCACAACGTACTAAATATCTGTATGCTAGTTAAATTTGATATTATGAAGTGTTATGAATTTTATTTGTCGTTGTTTGATGAAATTTAATTGTCATATAGATTGTCATTGAATTAACCGTTGAAATTGAATTGACAGATAAATTGAAATTAAAATTTAGTTGCGATTAAATTACCTGACATTGATAACTATGAAATTGCTATGAATTTTATTGTCTAGTGGATGATTTATTTCGATGGATGTCATTGGTTGACATTTAAATGTTGTGATGTTTGTTTGCTTATATATATCCTGTTATGCATACATATGATACTGTAATTTAATTTAAGTAATATATACTCATCCCTGACATTAATTGAAATAAATAATTACTTGGCCATAGGATAGAAAATTATATACGGACACCGAATTGGCTAAATTAATAATTTTAAATCGTCGATCTGAAATTTTATTTAAATGTTTGATTTAAAAGTTATAAATAGAAATAAATTTATAGAAATCGAATTTATTGGGAAATTGAGTTTGTAATGTTGAAATAAATTTTGGTAAAAGAAAATTGTTAAATAATTTAAGTTGAGACTTTGAGAATAAAATTTGGGATATGATTGAATTTCGAAAATCTATTTGATTTAAAGATTGAACATTATTTCGAACTTTGAGTATTACTATGTAAAAGCGACATAAAAATGATATTTTGGAATTGAGCTTGAAATTGAATCATATTTGAAATTTAGATTTAAATTTGAGTATTGAAGGATAATTAAGTAAAAGTGAGATATAAGCGATATTTTGAAATCGAGCTTGGAATCGAATCATGTTTGAAATTTGGATTTAAACTCGTATATTGATGAAAATTTTTGTAAGTGTTCTAAATGGATATTTTGAAAAACCAAGCTCTAAATCGATATAAATTGAAATTGAACTAATTGAAAGTGAATATAAAATTGAATAAATTTGAAGTCAAAGTTGACGTTGAATTGAATTGAAATCGAAATTGAAATCGGTAGAATGGAAATTGAAATTGATTTGAATTGGGAAGATATAATTGAAATGGATTGGTTTTGAAGCTATTTTATTTTGTTTTACAAATTACTCAGCTATATAAACTATTTTTGAATACTTAAACTATTTTAACCTATTTTAAATCTACTTAACCCAATTTAAATTGCTTTAAACTAATTTATCTATTTCAAATCCATTTTAAGATTTTAAGTATTTTAACTATTTTCATTATGTAAAACTACTTTTAAACTACTTAAAACTATTTTCTAAAATTCTAAGCTGGTCAATAAAGTGGAATGTTTATATTTAAATCTTGAATTTAAAATACGAATTGAGTTAAGTGAAGTTGCAACCTAAATTGAAATTCGAAATGATTTTGAAATCGAAATGAGATATTGATGCGAAAATTGATTTTTGAAATGGAATCTGACATTTTGATAGATACGGTGATATTTGAAATGGATTTGATTTTTGAAACGAATATGATATTTGATATCAATTATGAATCGATTTGAAATGTAAAGGAGCCAATGGTGTAATAATACGTAGTTATTAAAGAGACCGGGATCGGATATGACATACTCTCTGTCAATACCGAAACCACTTTAATAACTATTATACGCAAAGTGTTGATCCAGAATGAAGTGGATGGTTTGGTGAACGCGTTGACTGAAGAAAGAGAATGATTATTGGATGACCCCTGACATGAAATAAACAGGAGCCGCGCCGGGCCATTCAGGTTCGCCACCTCTAGCGGACACGCTTCTTCGATACCATTTCTATTACATTTGTGATTCGATTTGGGTGCACCCCTTGATTTGGGAGTGTTGTTTCGCGGTGTTGGGGTGGCTGCTGGCTATGCCCAACATCAGTACGGATCATGCAACTACTAGTATCCTAGTTGGTATCGCCTTATGTACCTTGTCATACTGATTATCCTATTCGCGACCACTACGTTTTGATTTGTACCTTGAGTATATGGATTGCCCTCTGGTGACTTCCGGTTTTGGGGAAACTACGGTCTTTTATATGCTTTTGGGAATATAAAATGTGTTAAGGGGGATTATGATAACGCCTTAACGCTATTTTGATACTTTATATTACTGATAGGCATTATCTACTTAGCATATATTACTACATAGTAGATAGTTTCACGGATCCTTGAGAGATGGAAAATCCCGTAACATCTCTTAAGTTATTGCACGCACGTTGACACTGGATATGGGATGTCAAACCCCGTAAACATCTCTGACGCCGTTACACTCATATTTATTTACGATCGATTTAATTTTCATAAGGATATTTTAGTCCTGACTCGAGTGTTTTGTCTTTTCATTACGCTCGGGTTAGTCCTGAGTTTTTCAGATTTTTGAAGATCTATTCTGGAGGATGAAGACGAAGATTTGTTATACTATTATTATTATTACCCTTGCATCATGCTATCTGCTGCATTATTTTAATTGTTCTGTTGTATATGTATAACTCTGATAAATGTTGTATAAATAATTGTCACAGTATAGTAAACAGCTTCATGAACTGTTTATTTGACTGTTATATTTTATCGTTCCGCTGCGAGATTCTGTGTTGTTCATTTCCTTTATTTCTCTTTCTTTTCTTTTCTTATTTACCCCAATAACCATCTGCCCTTTTGAATGGTTTAGAATCGACATGTGTATTTGATCGTCGGTTTAGATTGTCCAAAAAGGCGGGTCGTTACAGTTGGTATCAGGGCGAGGTTTAGCGATAAACCTTGGCTCTAGTGGGGAATAACTCATTGAAATAGAGGTAAACTATATGAATGAATTGAGTGTATATGAGAGAGCGTACTTGTTATTTGATATAAAATGGTTTTATATTGTGTTAACTTTGTTCCGTTGAGTATTTATGAATTCTGGTCGATACTTGGGACGCCAAGGCGTCGATAGGAATTTCTAAACACTCGAATAGGACAAACCAACACAATATCATTTTGGAATATATTTTATATAAAAGAATTATTTGAATATTTATTCATTTTGATTGAATTGATTGTTAGGAGATGATAATATTAGATTATTATCGTTATTGTTTGATCAGTCAATATTTACAAAAAAATTGATTAAATAATAATGGATTTAGGAAAATGAAATCAATTGATAATGAATATAAATGAATTTTAACTTGAATTTGGGAATTTAAATTCTGGTGTTTTAAATTGACTTACAAGAATTTGAAAAATATAATATGAGCATTATATGATAGTACAATTGAGTTGAAATTGGTTTCGAAGGATTTTTTTTATGATAAGTGTTATATTTCCTTCTCTTGACGCTAGAAAATGATTTCGGTGATGAGTGCACGCATCTTCGGCGTTTATTTTCAAGAGTCCGAGTGGGGGAGACCACTTAATAACTTGTCTAAACCTTGTTTTGATTCAACTTTTATTTTATTTTGTATTCTCTATAGTATGATTTGATATATAAATTATATAAGTATATATTATTTCAAAACTCGATTTGAAATGAAACCGGAATTGGAATTCTTAAGTCCTTTAATAATTAATGATTTTTTTAAATGATTGAAATGAATTTAGACTTGAATCATTAAGGAACTTCTGAATTGTGAAATGAGAAATGAACCTAAGAGCTAAGTGAAAATATCAATTGAAGTAGAAATCCTTAGAATTAGAAAATTATGAACTTAAAATAAAATGAAACTGTAAAACTCGCATAGTATTAAATTTCATTCTATAGCATAGATATAACTTACCAAAATAGTTAAGAAGTTCAAAAATGTTATATGAATTGTTAATGGGATAATATACAAGTATAAGTTTGAATAATGAAATATGCATTTAATTAATGGTTTGCAAATATAAATAAAATTGTTAGTAAATAATTGGAATTTAAATTAACATTTAAAGGTGATTCACAATTATGTTAATATAAAATTGAAATA
The DNA here is from genome assembly GCA_030765085.1 of Allium cepa. Lineage (NCBI taxonomy): Eukaryota > Viridiplantae > Streptophyta > Magnoliopsida > Asparagales > Amaryllidaceae > Allium > Allium cepa. Next base: position 705,689,297 of record CM060938.1, read on the forward strand.
CTATATGTGAATGTAAATGTGAAATTAAATTATAGTGAAATTTAAGTAATGACTTAAGAATTAATTAACTGAAAATTCGACTTTAAATAAAAAGAAGTTGTATGTTGTTTAACTACATTCTATTTGCATAACTATAACTTACCAAATACTTAAAAGGTTTAAAATGCTAATAAGGATAAGTAGAGAAATAATATACCTGTGTGAGAATGAATAATAAAATGTGAAGATCTATTGATAGTTGTAAATATAAAAGAAATTTAAGCTGTAAAATGAATGATATATATATAAGTGAATAAATAAAATTTAAAATTAATGAAATATAAAATTGGTAAATGGAAACTAATTAAATTTGAATATAACTAAATGTCAATAAACTTGGAAGTGTATGAAAAAAAATTGACTTGGAAATGTATAATTGATTTAGTGTAGATTTTGGATGGTGTTAATGTTTGATATGCATTGGTTGTTAGGTGGATGAAAATTGGTTAAGTAAAATCCATTAGTGTTAGTGGAATTGAATAAACGGAATAAAATTTTAAAATAATTAAATTCAAATTTGAAGCAAAGTGAAATTAAATATAATTGAATTCAATTTAAATTGAAGCAAATTGACTTGAATTTTAAATGTGAATGAAACAAACTTGAATAAATCGGAAATAAATTGAATGTAAACCTATCGCATGGATGAATAAAAAAATAAATGACTTTGTGTTTATGATTGTTCTTTAGAAAATTTGAAGTTTGATGGTTTGTACTTTGAAATAATAAAAGAAAATTTTTGGAAAAATCCAAAACTGTCCAATATATACTGAAACGAAAACAACCATAACTTTTAAATGGCTGAACAGAATTCGACGATATTGGACTTTTCGGAAAGCATAGAAATTATAGAACAACTTTTGTTTAGATAACTTGAGAAAATTTCTTCGTCTATTAGGTTAAAAAACTTGAATGTTACTCGCTGTCCTGTGTAAAAATAAGTAAAAATCTGTAGTATACACCCTTAGTATTTTCGCAATATCTTTTGAATGGTTAATCTGATTTTGATGATCTTGCACTTTCTGGAAAGCTTAGAACTTAATATAAAACTTTTGTTTTATGTGTTTTGTGTTTTGATGTCGTTTAGAAGGTCAAAAACGCGGGTGAACGTCGCTGACCTGCGCAATTCATTGCCCAGGCTGATGCGTATACTCTAAGTAAAACAGCCGTAATTTTTGAACGTTTGGTCCGAATTCGATGATTTTAGACATTCCGGAAAGCCTGAAATGAATGCAACAACTTTTGTTTAGATTCTATTGCCGAATTTTATCGTTTAGGTGACCTAAAACTAAGATTTATTTGTTGTCTTGAAATTGGAATCTCAGTTTTGAAGCTAAATATGTTATATATATGTTGTGTAGGCTTAGTATGTCGATCTATCTTTATATGCATGGTTCTAACTTAGTTATTGAGTGTTTAGTAGGTACGGATTTCGCTTGCTTCTCATTTGGAGCTCGCTTTCGCGCTATATTAGCCGTATATGCTCGCTAACAATATATAAGGTACATATCTCGGATTACATATCGTATTTTTACACTTTTCCCTGCGGGATGCCTCATCACTTGATGAGATGTATATTTGTGATATATATACTGTTATATTTTTTTCCGATCGAGCCGCGCAAAGGAGACTCTGCCGAAATTTTCCGTAAAATCCGGGTGTTAGAAAATTTTTCAAGTTTTAAAATTTTTTATAACTTTTTTTGATTACTAACTTTGAAAGTTAGGAAGCCGTTTGGAGTAACTCAGTGGAAGCATAGTTATGACTTTATAAATGGAATTTCATTGTTTTATAAGTGGATAATTTTGAATAAAATATATCAATGTTGAATTCTTTACTTAGTTCCTTTTATCTTCTTTTTCCTTTTCGGGGACGAAAAGTTTTGAGTGGGGGAGAGTGTAACGACCCGTAAATTTTCGATAATTAAAAGAGCTAATTTAATAAGATTTCGTGATTTAGTGTTAGAAAAAAATTGTAAGTCGTTTGGAATAATAATAACTAGAATGAAATGAAACAAGATTTTATCTAAGTTAATTATTTATGAATTCAATAAAATCCCAAATCAATCGGAATGATATGTAGTCAAAGGTAACTGAATGAATTTGTATTGTATAGGTAATTGTGACGATTGTTTGTAAATAATAAACTTATAAGTAATTAACAGTTAACGGTGATAATTATTTAAGTTACTTATTCATTTAGTTAGTCGAATTGAATTTGTGAATAAATTTAAATTGAAATAGAAGTTCATATATTAGTTGAGTGCATTATCTCTAACTGTTGATTAATAATAAGGTAGAGCTCATTTGATGTAATATAGTAAATCGACTGATAATGAAATTTTTATTTAAAAATCCAATATTGAAATCCGTCAAATATTGAACAATTAAATTGTTTAAATTTAATATTTGGAATCTATTGAATTAATTGAATAACAGGATTGAATAACTGTTTTAATGAAATGGTTGTTCTATAATTTGAATTTGTTAAATTTTATAAGTTCGTTTGAATATTTCAAAAGATAGTGATTTAAGAATAATCAAATTTGTTTAAATTTAATATTACAAATGTTTGAATAATTAAATTCCAAATTTGATATGATTAATTTGATATTGAAATTTAATATATGAAAATAGAGTAAATAATTGAAATTTGATTTAATATGATTCAAATTGGTTTACGAAGTGAATGTTCGTTATATCGGGATTATAATGGAGTTGATAAGATTTTAAAATTGGAATTCACTGGATAATTGAATAACGGGTTAATATGATTGAAAAAAATGATTTGTAATTTTTTTTTATCATATTGGAGTGATAATGATGCTATAGAACTTTTAAAACTGAATTTAAAATTTATTTGTGAAAATTGAATATTTTAATATTTAATCATCGATTGGAAAATAACCAAATTTTGAACAGTCTCAGAATTGGACGAAACTAGTTCCATTAGATCCGTAATAGTTAGTTATTATTGGATTTCAATTTTCGCAGCAATCGGAGTTGTCGTTTGACCGTGGCAGCTCGAAACGCGTTGAAATTGTTTTAATTTTAATTTGGCGAGTTAAAATAGTCATTTTTCAAACGGTCTCGGATTTCGACGAAACCAGTTTCATCGGATCCGTAATATGATATTATTGTAAGATTTCAAATTTCAAGTCAATCGGATTTACCGTTTGTCTGGGGCGAGCCAAAACGCATAGAAATCGGTTTAATTGATTTAAAATTTAAATTTGATCGTTTAATTCCGTAACTCGCACATATGATCGAATTAGCTCCCGAAACCTATTCCATTGTGTCCGGAACACGGGATAAACCCTAGAAATGCCGGTCACCGCACGTAAATCGGAGTTTGAAAATTTGAGATGAATAGTGTTCGTTGATTTTTTTTTTATATAAGCACCTCAATATCTTCATTTTGCAACAAACATTATAACCCTAGGGCAAATAGCTTCAGCCGCCACTTATAAAACCAAAGGCCAGAAATTCATTTCAATCGTCCTCAATTATCTTCCCATCCACTAACAATCAATAGAAATGTTCAACTGCAATGTTGTAGAGCATTACGAGCTCTACATTTTCAACGGTCAAGATCGAAAATAGTGGCATGGATCAACGGCAAATCTAAGTTTAAAGGCCGGAAGTTGTTCACATTTTTCGAGTCCAATACTCGACCGAGCTCGACCGGATTTGGGTCGTGGGTGGAGTAGGAGCGCGCGCACGAAATGGAGGAGCCTGATCGTATTCGAGTTCGTCGTAGTTGCCGCGACCATTAGGGTTTAAGGGCGGTTGAATGGGTTGTTGTACGTGAAAGCGAACGAGAGATGGGAAGATGGATGCGCGCGTTCTAGATCAAGGGTAGTGAATCCAACGGCTGATAATTGATGTAGGGTTTTAAACTGTAAAATAATTTGAAAAATTATTATTTTATAATTCGTTCAAACTTTAAAATGCTGTATTTTTTTCATACGAGGTCGAAAACGCACGAAACGAATTGCGTTGCAATCGTTTCATCGAGCACTACGCTATGAAATTGGATTGGAACCGTTTGGAGCTAGAGAAAATTTTGGATTAAATCGAACGTCGTCCGATTTGATTTAAAATCGTAAAAATCAAGGTGAGTGTTTCTAACGCTCATAACGTACTAAATATCTGTATGCTAGTTAAATTTGATATTATGAAGTGTTATGAATTTTATTTTTCGTTGTTTGATGAAATTTAATTGTCATATAGATTGTCATTGAATTAACCGTTGAAATTGAATTGACAGATAAATTGAAATTAAAATTTAATTGCGATTAAATTACCTGACATTGATAACTATGAAATTGCTATGAATTGTATTGTCTAGTGGATGATTTATTTCGATGGATGTCATTGGTTGATATTTAAATGTTGTGATGTTTATTTGCTTATATATATCCTGTTATGCATACATATGATACTGTGATTTAATTTAAGTAATATATACTCATCCCTGACATTTAATTGAAATAAATAATTACTTGGCCATAGGATAGAAAATTATATACGGACACCGAATTGGCTAAATTAATAATTTTAAATCGTCGATCTGAAATTTTATTTAAATGTTTTATTTAAAAGTTATAAATAGAAATAAATTTATAGAAATCGAATTTATTGGGAAATTGAGTTTGGAATGTTGAAATAAATTTTGGTAAAAGAAAATTGTTAAATAATTTAAGTTGAGACTTTGAGAATAAAATTTGGGATATGATTGAATTTCGAAAATCTATTTGATTTAAAGATTGAACATTATTTCGAACTTTGAGTATTACTATGTAAAAGCGACATAAAAATGGTATTTTGGAATTGAGCTTGAAATTGAATCATTTTTAAAATTTAGATTTAAATTTGAGTATTGAAGGATAATTAAGTAAAAGTGAGATATAAGCGATATTTTGAAATCGAGCTTGGAATCGAATCATGTTTGAAATTTGGATTTAAACTCGTATATTGATGGAAAATTTTGTAAGTGTTCTAAATGGATATTTTGAAAAACGAAGCTCTAAATCGATATAAATTGAAATTGAACTAATTGAAAGTGAATATAAAGTTGAATAAATTTGAAGTCAAAGTTGACGTTGAATTGAATTGAAATCGAAATCGAAATCGGTAGAATGGAAATTGAAATTGATTTGAGTTGGGAAGATATAATTGAAATGGATTGGTTTTGAAGCTATTTTATTTTGTTTTACAAATTACTCAGCTATATAAACTATTTTGGAATACTTAAACTATTTTAACCTATTTTAAATCTACTTAACCCAATTTAAATTACTTTAAACTAATTTATCTATTTCAAATCCATTTTAAGATTTTAAGTATTTTAACTATTTTCATTATGTAAAACTACTTTTAAACTATTTTCTAAAATTCTAAGCTGGTCAATAAAGTGGAATGTTTATATTTAAATCTTGAATTTAAAATACGAATTGAGTTAAGTGAAGTTGCAACCTAAATTGAAATTCGAAATGATTTTGAAATCGAAATGAGATATTGGTGCGAAAATTGATTTTTGAAATGGAATCTGACATTTTGATAGATACGGTGATATTTGAAATGGATTTGATTTTTGAAACGAATATGATATTTGATATCAATTATGAATCGATTTGAAATGTAAAGGAGCCAACAGTGTAATAATACGTAGTTATTAAAGAGACCGGGATCGGATATGGACATACTCTCTGTCGATACCGAAACCACTTTAATAACTATTATACGCGGAGTGTTGATCCAGAATGAAGTGGATGGTTTGGTGAATGCGTCGACTGAAGAAAGAGAACGATTATTGGATGACCCCTGACATGACTAAAACAGGAGCCGCGTCGAGCGATTGAGGTTCGCCACCTCTAGCGGACACGCTTCTTCGATACCATTTCTATTACATTTGTGATTCGATTTGGGTGCACCCCTTGATTTGGGAGTGTTGTTTCACGGTGTTGGGGTGGCTGCTGGCTATGCCCAACATTAGTCCGGATCACGCAACTACTACTATCCTAGTTGGTATCGCCTCATGTACCTTGTCATACTGATTATCCTATTCGCGACCACTACGTTTTGATTTGTACCTTGAGTATATGGACTGCCCTCTGGTGACTTCCGGTTTTGGGGAAACTACGATCTTGTATATGCTTTTGGGAATATAAAATGTGTTAAGGGGGATTATGGTAACGCCTTAACGCTATTTTGATACTTTATATTACTGATAGGCATTATCTACTTAGCGTATATTACTACATAGTAGATAGTTTCACGGATCCTTGAGAGATGGAAAATCCCGTAACATCTCTTAAGTTATTGCACGCACGTTGACACTGGATGTGGGATGTCAAACACCGTAAACATCTCTGACGCCGTTACACTCATATTTATTTACGATCGATTTAACTTTCATAAGGATATTTTAGTCCTGACTCGAGTGTTTTGTCTTTTCATTACGCTCGGGTCGGTCATGAGTTTTTCAGATTTTTGAAGATCTATTCTGGAGGACGAAGACGAAGATTTGGTATACTTTTATTATTATTACCCTTGCATCATGCTATCTGCTGCATTATTTTAATTGTTCTATTGTATATGTATAACTCTGATAAATGTTGTATAAATAATTGTCAAAGTATAGTAAACAGCTTCATGAACTGTTTATTTGACTATTATATTTTATCGTTCCGCTGCGAGATCCTGTGTTGTTCATTTCCTTTATTTCTCTTTCTTTTCTTTTTTTATTTACCCCAATAACCATCTGCCCTTTTGAATGGTTTAGAATCGACATGTGTATTTGATCGTCGGTTTAGATTGTCCAAAAAGGCGGGTCGTTACACACTCCGCATACAGTTATTAAAGTGGCATTCGATTTAGACAATGAGTATGTCCCTAACCGATTCTGTTTTCTTTAATAACTTTCGTAATTATTATACCGATTAGTCGTTTAATATATTTCAAAACAAAATCAATTCCAATTAGAATTTGTACACCAGCATTCCATTTGTCTTTCTATATCAATTTCCATAATTTACGTTTTAAAACTTCAAATTACCATTTCAAAATCTTATATTTCAATTTCAATTTTTACTTAAAACAATTCAAATATTGATTCAAGTTTACATATAAGTTTCATTCCGTAATAATTTTAATTAATTTAATTTAACATTCAAATCAATTTCAATTCATTGATCGACTTCATTCAATATTCGTTAAGTTAATTTATCATTCAAAATGATTTCTATTTAATTTCCAATTCATTAAATCAATTTAAGTTTTCCCATATCACACCAAACTTCCAAATTTAATTAAATAAAATTCTTTAAATTTCAAATCTTATATTAACTTCAATAAATCATATTTTATTTCTTGTTGAAGAAATTCGATTTCACTTATTTACTTATTTAATTTAAACAAATTTTTTAAACTTAATAATTACAGAACTCAATTTGACTTATTAAAGAAGTTCAATTTCACTTATCAAAGAATTCAATTTTATTTAATTATTAAATAATTCAATCTTATTAAATTATTAAACAATTTCAAAACTTAATTATTAAATAATTTCAAAACTTAATTATTAAATAATTTCAAAATTTAATTCAATCATTTCTTAAATTAAACAACGTTCTTTCATCAATTACTTTGTTAATATATTTTTTCAGATTATTAAATATTAACATTTAAATTTCACTAGAATTCAAATTCCAACTTCATTTAAAACCCTTATTATTTTATTCAAACAAAATATTTATTTTTATTTTTAAATCAAATTATTGACCAATCAGGTTTTATTTAATTCTCTATCCTAAGTCAAAGTTCATTCGGATATTTATCATTTCAACCCGATTCCATTTCAATTCACAAATCAAAGCATAGCAAAGGGAACTTGCAGTGTGATAGCTGGGATGGTGTCAAAGTAAATAAACAAGCAATAGCAACCATCAGTAACCACCCAATAATTTATTTAAATAATTCCGATAATCATATTAATTCACATTGTTGTTTGTGCAAATTAATATAATTATTTCTAGAATCTACACTATTATTTCATGTAGATTAAAGATTATCACACTAATATTTATACGGTTCTTCACTTGATATCTATTACTCAGTTTCATACTACATCGATTTAAACAACATACATTTAAATGGTTTATGGTGTAATTAACCATATTTCTTCATGTCAATTTATTTATACATTTAAAGGGGTCATATTATGCAAATGTCATCTAATCAAATTTAACACATATATCAAATCTAACTATCCTACGTCAATTTCAATTTCAAATTATTTATCACTTACAACTTAACAAGTTAACGTCCAATGTCAACATCAAACAATCAATCATTTATCAACTAAACTGGATTATCATTGTACAAATAACAGATAATGGTGTTAGATGTCACAAGTGAACTGATACAGGTAATAACATATATATAACAGTGTAAATAACTAACAGCTGCATATTTCAATTGTCGTTTCAGTGGAAATCAAATTTAATAAATAAAAGAACATTAATCGTGAGTGATTTCTCACCTTTCGAGGCTAGAGACGATGAACGAGAATGAGATGGGTTACGAATCCAAGCACGAATTGCAAAACAAGGCAAGATTGAACTCGAATCGATGAACAAAGCTGATAATAAAGAATTAACGAAATCAAATCAGAACTGGATGATGATAATTGATATGAGTGAACTTATATATATAACTATATCCAACTATATATATAAAGAATTATATTTTTAAACTCGAGCGTATGCTAAATTAAGATATATATATTTATTTTCAAATAAAAATGTAACTTTACTACGAGAATAAAAAATTTATATATACAAATCGACCTTCACAAATACACTGAAACCAGATCATACGTGTGTGCTAACTACAAAAGAAATTTTCACAACGCTTATATATAGACTATATACCTATACTAACATTTATAAAAGCTTTCATTCATCACTACAAACAGAAGACAAAACAATAACTTTACCATGTTATAACATATAACTTTATATACAAGCTTAACTATAAATATATATACTTAAAATCAGTATAACTTCAAGACACACACATGGAAATCAAATTCTACAACTATTTTGAAATCAGAGCATCACTTTATAAAATTTTATAATATATACACACTCTTACTGTAAAATCTCTGAACATATTATATAATATACAATGAACATGTCAAATACATCTAAAAGTTGCAAACCAAAATATGCTGATCTAATATAAAAAAATGATATGTTCACAGCACCTATAGTTATATGCGATACCTACAACAGAAATCTAATTTTATAGCATTAAAACTATATATACATTAAATGAAACAGGTATAGAGTGTTCAAACTTTTATATAAATTCACTTATACTATTTAAGACATATACTTTTAAAATCAAATTTTCAAAGATTTATAAATATACAGACTAAATAACGTATATACTGAAATTTAAACCTTATTACATTATACTAAACATACAAGATGTACGAACTGCTATATAACTAAATATATATACTCAAGCTATAACTTTTGAAATATATATGTACTAGCTTATGTATTAATATAACACTTTACAATCAAAACAGGAATATATATAAAGCTATACGAAGAGAATTATAAAACTGCACATGAGAAAATATGAAGCAAAAGGGAAAATATGTATAAAATAGCTTATATAAACAAATATACGTACAGTTGCAACCTTAGGCAGTCACAAAGAGGAGAAAAGAGGAGAGCGAGGCGAAGGCGGCGCTGACGTGGCAGAGGGTGAGGCGGAAAAGCATCGGCCAATAGGATAGGCTGCTGGGTGAGTTCGGCCGAAGGGTGTTGGTTTGGTGAGGCCGAGGCTATGGCATTTGACTGGGACATGGTGGCGAGAGGAAGAACGATTAAGGAGAAGTGTGGTGCGAAACTCGGTGATGTGGTTTGTTGCAGTGAGGTCGATGCGGATCACGGCTGCTATGGAGGGCGTCGGTGATGGTAGGCCGCTTCAATGGGAAGGGAGGCGGAATCAAAAGCTGCGTCTTTTTTTTTAGAGTAGATAAAGAAGTGGAGAGGAATGCAAGGGAAGCATGCTACTGTTTGCATGGCAAGTGGGCAAGGGAATTGGAAGCAGGTCACATTGGTTTTGAAATACATATCAAACATTAATGTGTCTTCATTTCAATGCAGAATAAATGAAAGAGAGGGGAGAGAACGAGAGTGGAACCAGAAGTAATAAAAGCAATCTATGGAAATGAAAAGGTCACGACTTAAGTTTGCGTAAACATTAATGGTAGTGGCTGTAGTTTGAAATTTGGATGGACACCACAAATAAAAGGCTCGGAACGTACCGATATGATGAACAGCTTTACAGATTCCGTTGTTCATCGAATGCCGAAACAAGCAAATGAGTATACGGTGGAGATCGGCACGATGAGACGATTAAAACGGTGTACAAATATCTGTGTTATGAATAAATTTTAAAAATTCGAATTTTCTACTAGCAGAAAATGCAGGAAAAACGTAGATAAATAAGATCGACGGAGCTAAAAATTCCGAATTTGGAAAAACGAAAAATAACGTCTCAGTCGGAAGATGATTTAGAATTTTTCTATGTAAAAATATTCAGGTTTCAAAAACATTTTATTTTCATCAATTCCTAGCTGATTAAATTGAAATAAAATTACACACGAAATAAACTTTCATATTTTCAAATGAAAATTTACCAGTTGCTTTGTTTAACTAGACGCATTTCAAATATTAAATTTTTATTTAAAATTTTTATTGTTTACAATTTCTCAAAATTTCAGTTAAATATAATTAATAAAACAAATAAAATTTATCGAAAATTTATGGGTTGTTACACTCTCCCCCGCTCAAAACTTTTCGTCCCTAAAAAGGAAGGAGGTAGGAGAATAGAAACAAACAGAAAGAAAAACAGATTTGAAATACAAAATAGAACAATTAAATTTAAAACCATATAAATTTCAACTGCATTAATTAATATTCAGTAATTGATTTTAAACTCAAGGAATTTCATTAAGTTGATTCAATTGTTAATTTATTAATTCCTTGAAAGAATTTTTTTATTTAATTTATCCTATTTACTCATTATCTTATTATCCAATTGTCCTCCATTAATAATTTTCTAAAATCATAAACTTGAATAGTCACTTATTACAATCATATTTTATTCAACAAATTTAATTCTTCTTTATTCCAAATTATTATTAAATTTTATTCCACTTAATATGTCTTATCATATATATTCAGTATACTTACACTAATTTTAACTACTTAAATTTATTTTAAAATTTATTTTAACATCATTTTATATTGTATATTATTCAATTACATAGTTAACTTCTAGGTAATTTAGGTAAGTTATATTTTGGAATGCAATTGAGTATTATACAAGTAAAATTTCCTGAAAAAAATATCAAGTTTAAATATTTAATCTAAAATTTGGCTTTATTTGAAATCATCTTTTAACATAATTTCAAGGATTAAATTTCCTCTTAATTTCAAACCATTTTATAGATAAGTATACATATACTATATATATCAAATCAAATCTATAATCATATACTTATATATAATATACTATAAATCAAGTCATTCTTAAGAAGTTCTATCAAATTCATTTTCCAAACAAAGAGTAGCAACGCTACTGAATGGTCTCTCCACTTCGAAACTTGAAAATGAATGTCGATGATGCGGCCGCCATCACCGAAATTATTTTCCAGCGACAAAGAGAAGAGCACTGATTTTAAACATTTTAAAATTCTTTGGAAACAATTTATGTTCAAAATTACTCTATATTATATGAATTTTAAAATTTAAACCCAAAGTTTGAAATCACTGGAAATTAATTATCAAATTCTTTATTAAAAATATTTTAAACTCTAAATCAGTTTATAAACCATATTTTATAACTTGCCTCTATTTATTTGTTGGCGAAATCAGTAGTTTACAAAACAATAAATGAAAATCAAATATTATCATTTTAACAACCAACTCAGTTAACAATCCAATTTCAGAAAATTATACTTATACATAAAATATAATCACACAAAAATTTATTTCATTAACCAAATTTGAAAACAAACCGTGTCATCTTGTTCTGTTCGAGTGTTTTAGAAATCCTATCGATAGCGTTGATCAGACGAATCGATCGAAAACCCAAATCAACATCAACAACTTAAATAACACAGTATATATAAAACATTTTATATTAATTACAAATACACTTCCTCGTTCGACGCTATAAGCATGGATATCAAAGAAAGAATATAGAGTTTCAAATTTGGCGGACTAAAATCAAGGAGAATTTTGATTTCGAAGATAAGTTCGAAACAGAGGATAAGATGATTAAATGTCAAAAGAGAAAGGAGGATAGACTTATACAAATCTCGGGCACCCTTAACCAGGTCGACCGTGACTTAAAGAATAAGATCGATGTGGATTTCTGGGGTAAATTTACATTCGGTCTTAAGAGATAGAGTTCGAAATTATAAGAGATACTAGCATCTAAACCAAGGATATAAAAATCTTCGATGAATCGATGCTGTTGTAAAGGACTTTCACCCCTTTTACAAATAAATTTGAGATTGGCGAGACTACCGATCCATTATAAAGATTATTCGAAGTGGAGTTATGGGGTACTCCAGAATCAAAAGAAGACGAATAATGAGGGACAAAAATGAATGTTGGAACTGCAAGAAACGTTCCAAAATTCAAAGGAATCGAGTCAAAAGGAAGAGATTCAAACTCGAATGAAGTGATTCTGTAAATACATTTATCATATATGCTAAGTTTTGCCTAGAGCCACCAATGCTCTGACACCACGTGTAACGACCCGCTATTTTGGACCACTTGCATCCGCACATGTCGGACTTGAATAATTCAAAATACCAAATTTTTTAACTTATATTTGGAAAACTCATCATATACAGTAAATAAATAATAAAGATCACAGACACAGGGTAATAAATGCAGCGGAACAAAAGATAGTAGTTCATAAAGCTACTATATACATATCAGAGTTAAATAAGGTACAACAGTAGTCTCGAATACAATAGTCATATACAAAATCAGAATACATCACTGGAATCAACTGAATATGTGAAAGCTGGATAGATAGCTGGATCTCCAAGCGAAGCTCCAACTCCAAAGGTGAGTCTCGAATACTGTACACTCAGTCTGAACCGAGCGTAAAGCAAAACACAAAACACTCGAGTCAAGATTAACATTCTTACATTAGTAAATCCAACTCAAGTGAAATTGCAATTGAAATACAAATAACTCAAAAAATGTTTGAGATAACCATCCTCTATGGATCCGTTAAACTATCTACTATGTAGTAGTGTATGCTAAGTAGATAATGCCTATCAGTAATATAAAAATATCAAAATAGTGTTAAGGCGTTACCATTATCCCCATTAACACGTTTATATAAGCGTCATAGTATATATAGCACTGTAAACTCCACCGTAAACTAGTGGGCTGTCAGGGAGTACTCCATAAGTATAACACAAAACAAATCATAGTGGTCCCGTATAGGGATACAAGTATGACAAGGCACATGAGGGAACCCCCAAGGCAGTGAAACTACCATTTGCCTGATCCGGACTGGGGAGAACGCATCGCCGCAACGATCGCAACACCGCGAAACAACACTCCCAATTCAAGAGTGTACACCAATCAATAACAAGTAATGAGTAGTTTATGAAGAAGTGTGTTCGCTCAAGGTGGCTAACCCATTTGGTCCGGCACGGCTACTATTTTAGTCATTTCCAATTTGACACAAGTGTCAAGGCTATCCATAATCGTTCTCTTTCTTCAATCATCAACGTACATCATTCCAACCGCTTCATTCTGGATCACACTCCGCGTATAGTTATTAAAGTGGCATTCGGTTTAGACAGTGAGTATGTCCCTAACCGATTTCGGTTTCTTTAATAACTTTCGTAATTATTACACCGATTGGTCGTTTAATATATTTTAAAACCAAATCAATTTCGATTCCAATTAGAATTTTTAAACCAACATTCCATTTGTCTTTCTATATCAATTTCCTTAATTTACGTTTCAAATCTTCCAAATTACCATTTCAAAATCTTATAATTCAATTTCAATTTTTATTTAAAACAATTCAAATATTGATTCAAGTTCGTATATAAGTTTCATTCCGTAATCATTTAAATTAATTTAATTTAACATTCAAATCAATTTAAATTCATTGATCGACTTCATTCAATATTAGTTAAGTCAATTTATCATTCAAAACGATTTCTATTTCATTTCCAATTCATTAAATCAATTTAAGTTTTCCTATATCATACCAAACTTCCAAATTTAATTAAATTAAATTCGTCAAATCAAATTCTTTAAATTTCAAGTCTTATTTTAATTTCAATAAATCACATTTTATTTCTTGTTGAAGAAATTCGATTTCACTTATTTACTTATTTAATTTAAACAAATTTTATAAACTTAATTATTACAAAACTCAATTTCACTTATTATAGAAGTTTAATTTCACTTATCAAACAATTCAATTTTATTTAATTATTAAATAATTCAATCTTATTAAATTATTAAACAATTTCAAAACTTAATTATTAAATAATTTCAAAATTTAATTATTAAATAATTTCAAAACTTAATTCAGTCATTTCTTAAATTTAACAACGTTCTTTCATCAATTACTTTTTTAATATTTTGTTTCAGATTATTAAATATTAACATTTAAATTTCACTAGAATTCAAATTCCAACTTCGTTTAAAACCCTTACTATTTTATTAAAACAAAATCTTTATTTTTATTTTTAAATCAAATTATTGACCAATCAAGTTTTATTTAATTCTCTACCCTAAGTCAAAGCTTTTTTGGGTATTTATCATTTCAACCTGATTCCATTTCAATTCACAAATCAAAGCATGGCAAAGGGAATTTGCAGTGTGATACCTGGGATGGTGTCAAAGTAAATAAACAAGCAATAGCAACCATCAATAAGCACCCAATAATTTATTTAAATAATCCTAAAATAATCGTATTAATTCACATTGTTGTTTGTGCAAATTAATATAATTATTTCTAGAATCTACATTATCATTTCATGTAGATTAAAGATTATTACACTAATATTTATACAGTTCTTCACTTGATATCTGTTGTTTAGTTTCATACTACATCGATTTAAACAGCATACATTTAAATGGTTTAAGGTGTAATTAACCATATTTCTTCATGTCAATTTATTTAAACATTTAAAGGGGTCATATTATGCAAATGTCATCTAATCAAATTTAACACATATATCAAATCTAAATATCCTATGTCAATTTCAATTTCAGATTACTTATCGCTTACAACATTAACAATTTAACGTCCAATGTCAACTTCAAACAATCAATCATTTATCTACCAAACTGGATTATCATTGTATAATAACAGATAATGGTGTCAGATGTCACAGGTGAACTGATACAGGTAATAACATATATATAACAGTGCAAATAACTAACAGCCGCATATTTCAATTGTTGTTTCAATTGAAATCAAATTTAATAAATAAAAGAACACTAACCGTGAGTGATTTCTCACCTTTCGAGGCTAGAGACGATGAACAAGAATGAGATGGGTTACGAATCCATGCACGAATTTCAAAACAAGGCAAGATTGAACTCGAATCGACGAAAAAAGCTGATAATAAAGAATTGATGAAATCAAATCAGAACTGGATGATGATAATTGATATAAGTGAACTTATATATATAACTATATCCGACTATATATAAAGAATCATATTTTTAAACTCGAGCATATGCTAAATTAAAATATACATATTTATTTTCAAATAAAAATGTAACTTTAATACCAGAATAAAAAATATATATACAAATCGACCTTCATAAATACACTGAAACCAGATCATACGTATATGCTAACTGCAAAAGAAATTTTCACAACGCTTATATATAGACTATATACCAATACTAACATTTATAAAAGCTTCCATTCGTCAACACAAACAGAAGACAAAACTATATAACTTTACATTGTTACAACATATAACTTTATATACATGCTTAACTATAAATATATATACTTAAAATCAGTTTAACTTCAAGACACACACATGGTAATCAAAGTCTATCGCTATTTTGAAATCAGAGCATCACTTTATAAAATTTTATAATATATGCACACTCTTACTGTAAAATCTCTGAACATATTATATAATATACAATGAACATGTCAAATACAACTAAAAGTTGCAAACCAAAATATGCTGATCTAATATTAAAAAATGATATGTTCACAGCACCTATAGTTATATGCGATGCCTACAACAGAAATCTAATTTTATATCTTTAAAACTATATATACATTAAATGAAACAGGTACAGAGTGCTCAAACTTTTGTATAAATTCACTTATATTGTTCAAGGCATATACTTTTAAAATCAAATTTTCAAAGATTTATAAATATACAGACCAAGTATATAACGTATATACTGAAATTTAAACCTTTTTACATTATACTAAACATAAAAAATGTATACACGAACAGCTATATAACTAAATATATATACTCATGCCATAACTTCTGAAATATATATGTACAACTTATGTATTAATATAACACTTTACAATCAAAACTGGAATATATATAAAGCTATAACGAAGAGAAGTATAAAACTGTACATGAGAAAATATAAAGCAAAAGGAAAAATATGTATAAAATAGCTTATATAAATAGATATTCGTACAGTTGCAACCTTAGGCAGTCACAAAGAGGAGAAAAGAGGATAGCGGGGCGAAGGCGGCACTGACGTGGCAAAGGGTGAGGCGAAAAAGCATCGGCCAATAGGATAGGCTGCTGGGTGAGTTCGGCCGAAGGGTGTTGGTTTGGTGAGGCCGAGGCTACGACATTTGACTGGGATGTGGTGGTGAGAGGAGTAAGCATGAGTAAGGAGAAGTGTGGTGCGAAACTCGGTGATGTGGTCTGTTGCAGTGAGGTCGACGCGGATCACGGCTGCTATGGAAGGCCTAGGTGATGGTAGGACGCTTCAATGGGAAGGGAGGCGAAATCAAAAGCTGTTTTTATTAGAATGGCCAAAGAAGAGGAGAGGAATGCAAGGGAATCATGCTACTTTTTGCATGGCAAGTGGGCAAGGGAATTGGAAGCAGGTCGCGTTGGTTTTGAAATACATATCAAACATTAATGTGTCTTCATTTTCAATGAAGAATAAATAAAAGAGAGGAGAGAACAAGAGTGGAACCAGAAGTAATAAAAGCAATCTATGGAAATGGAATGGTCACGACTTGAATTTGCGTAAACATTAATGGTAGTGGCTGCAGTTTGAAATTTGGATGGACACCACAAATAAAAGGCTCGAAACGTACCGATATGATGAACAACTTTACAGATTCCGTTGTCCGTCGAACGTCGAAACAAGCAATTGAGTATACCGTGGAGATTATCATGACGAGGCGATCAAAATGTTATACAGATATATGTGTTACGATTTAACTTTAAAAATTCGAATTTTCTACCAACGGAAAATGCAGCAAAATATAGAAAAATAAGATCGACGGAGCTAAAGAAGTCCGAATTTGGAAAAATGAAAAATGACGTCTCAGTCAGAAGATGATTTAGAATTTTTCTATGTAAAAATATTCAGGTTTCGAAAACATTTTATCTTCATCAATTCCTAACAGATTAAATTGAAATAAAATTACACACGAAATAAACTTTCATATTTTCGAATGAAAATTTATCAGTTGCTATATTTAACTAGACGCATTTCGAATATTAAATTTTTATTTCAAAATTTTATTGTTTACAATTTCTCAAAATTTCAATTAAATATAATTAATGAAACAAATAAAAATTATCGAAAATTTACGGGTCATTACAAATAAACTCTAACCACCAATGCTGTCTCATGTTCAGCTCCTTCTAAGAGAACAAATGCATCAACGGCTTATGATCTGCATAAACTCAAACCTCTCTAGAAAAAATGTAATATCTCCACAACTTCAATGCAAAAAATCACTATAGCCAATTCCAAATCATGCGTTGAATACCTGACCTCATATGGTCTAAACCGTCTAGAAGCATAGGATCACTTTACCCCTCTACATCAGCGCAACTCTTGATCCTATTCCATACGCATCTATACAAACCACCAAATCCTAATTCCCTTTTGGAACAACCAACATAGGTGCATAGGTCAATAAGTGTTTCAAACTCTGGAATGCTTCCTTACACTTACCGGTCTACACAAACTTTATATCCTTTCTCGTTAGCTTGATCATTAGTGTTGGTATCCACGAAAAATCCTTAATGAATCTTCGATAATAACAAGCCAACCAAGGAAATTCTTTATTACCTTTACTGTCTTGGGTCTCTTCTAACTATTCACTCCTTCAATCTTAGTTGGATCTACAGACAACCCCTCTTGGATACTACATGACCCAAAATATTCAATTCCTCCTTCCAAAAATGACACTTCAAAATCTTTGCCTTCAACTGATGCTGCCTAAGAGTCTCAAGCACTACTCGAAGCTATGACTTAATAAGTCAAACCTTAACTGGTCACCTCTCAACCCTAGTGTTTCATTGCCTCCAATTCGATTCGCAATCCATAAGAAAGTAACTGAATATGTGGGTTCTTGAATATGTGGGTTCAAGGTTAAGCTTATCTATCAAACATCTAGATATAAAAGAATGCATTGCACCAGTATCAAATAGAATGCTAACAGACATACCATGAATCTGAAGCATACCTACCACAACAACAAAAATACACTATTACAACGTTCACACTCTAACATGAAATCAAGGGACACAGTTTCATAAGTTGGGCTTTTAACAGGATCACACCCTAACATGTGAAACCTTAGATTTTTAGTGGTTTAGACGTTTCATAAGTTGGGCTTTTAACAGGATCACACTCTAACATGAAATAGTTTCATAATTTGGGTTTTAGTTGCTTAGCTAATGGAGTTTGCTGGTTCTGGTGAGGCAGTGAGTGTATGATGTGGATGGTGTGGTTGGTGAGAAGTGTGATGGTGATGGAGATGTACTGATGAAGTCTGATGGTGAGGTGGTTTTGTAAGGGGGTTGGTGATGTGGTTAGGCAGAGGAGTTGTAGGGGTAATGTTGGTTTGAAGTTACGAGTGAGTGGTCGCGATAGTGCGCATTTTGGTGTTCAGGTGGAGGTTTTCAGTCACTGGTCGGGTTGCAGGTGGTTCTTTTTTCTTTTTTTTCTTTTTGTGGATTAACTAAGGGCGGAGTATGATTTGAAGAGGTTTTGTGGAAAGGAGTAGAGAATGCTTGTAGCAATTTAACAGATATTTTAAATGAAACTAATATATAGAAACTTGTAGTACAAAAATGAAATGTAACAGTGAATGTAACAATGCACAAATCAAATACAAAATGTTTGTTTAAGCTTTCTTTTAACAGAGACAATGTAAACTGAAAGAAAATTAACAGAGAGTGTGTAGAAGGGGAATGCAAACAAAGAGTGTGAACAAAGGAGTTAACAGAGAATGCAAATAGAAAACGTGAGTAACAAGTGGCAGTTGTGAAAACTAGTGAAAACAAATGAAAACAGAATGTTAACAGTGAACAAAATGTGTGTGCATGATATATTATAGTGAACAACAAAAATTTGATGAGTTTTGAGTAAAGGAAAATGAAATGGCTTATTTTAAAATAGAAAAATGAAATGCAAACTCAGGAAATGCTGGTTTTATTCTAATAACACAAAAAAGGAAATAAAAAGATGCACAAATGAATAAAAGATACCCAAATGAACATAAATTACGAGTTAGAGTGTGATCCTGTTACTTGTATTTTCCCTAAATCAACCAATTATATACTGCAACCCGAGTTTGTGCAGACCATCCAAATTTTGAGTACTTATCAGGTTTCATAAATGCGATGATGATGATGATAAATATAATATTGCATGAGCTTATGCCTATAGAATCTACAGTTTGTAATAAAGTAAATAATTTATATCTCTACTGACAAAGGTTTTATTATAAATATTATTGCAGCTTTAAACTATGTAACATAAATTAAAAGTTTAAATTGGCCCATTGATGTATACAGTGATATTCGAGGGGTTGCTGTTGATGGTGTAGAAGGTGAGCCTGTTAATCTCACTGAACCAGTTGCGAAGGCGATTGCTACAGCGTTTGCATTGTGGTTTTCAAACAAAATGAAGGCAGATGGATCTACGCGATTAAGAATCTCAATGTAGGTTGACAACTGAAATTCTCAGCGGTTGTTATGAAACTAGTCGTCATGTGTATATTAGAACTATGTCAATGTGAACTTATCTAACTTTTTGGAATGTGTTGGAATTTTATGACTCTAGATTTTAGTTTTTTCATATGTGATTTGGTTGTTTTATGATAATATTTATTACTCATTAAATTATTCATTATTAGTATGGATGTATGTTGCTGTAATTTTTTTAAAATTTGCATTTATTTTGCAACGGTCAGAAACCGTTGCAATATCATGTATTACAACGGGCATTGCTCATTGTAAAATGATGTATTACATAGGGCATTGCCCGTTGCAAAAAGTTGCATTACAACGGGCGTTGCCCGTTGTAAAAAGGTGTATTATAACGTGTTTTGCCCGTTGTAAAATGTGATGGATCTATTAAAACGAGGCCTATTACAACTAAAAGTTGCAAACCAAAATATGCTGATCTAATATTAAAAAATGATATGTTCACAGCACCTATAGTTATATGCGATGCCTACAACAGAAATCTAATTTTATAGCTTTAAAACTATGTATACATTAAATGAAGCAGGTACAGAGTGTTCAAACTTTTGTATAAATTCACTTATACTGTTCAAGACATATACTTTTAAAATCAATTTTTCAAAGATTTATAAATATACAGACCAATTATATACCGTATATACTGAAATTTAAACCTTATTACATTATACTAAACATACAAAATGTATACACGAACTGCTATATAACTAAATATATATACTCATGCCATAACTTCTGAAATATATATGTACAACTTATGTACTAATATAACACTTTACAATCAAAATTGGAATATATATAAAGCTATAGCGAAGAGAAGTATAAAACTGTACATGAGAAAATATAAAGCAAAAGGAAAAATATGTATAAAATAGCTTATATAAATAGATATTCGTACAGTTGCAACCTTAGGCAGCCACAAAGAGGAGAAAAGAGGAGAGCGGGGCGAAGGCGGCGCTGACGTGGCAAAGGGTGGGGCGAAAAAGCATCGGCCAATAGGATAGGCTGCTGGGTGAGTTCGGCCGAAGAGTGTTGGTTTGGTGAGGCCGAGGCTACGGCATTCGACTGGGACGTGGTGGTGAGAGGAGTAAGCATGAGTAAGGAGAAGTGTGGTGCAAAACTCGGTGATGTGGTCTGTTGCAGTGAGGTCGACGCGGATCACGGCTGCTATGGAGGACCTCGGTGACGGTAGGACGCTTCAATGGGAAGGGAGGCGAAATCAAAAGCTATTTTTTTTAGAATAGCCGAAGAAGAGGAGAGGAATGCAAGGGAAGCATGCTACTGTTTGCATGGCAAGTGGGCAAGGGAATTGGAAGCAGGTTACGTTGGTTTTGAAATACATATCAAACATTAATGTGTCTTCATTTTCAATGAAGAATAAATAAAAGAGAGGAGTGAGAACGAGAGTGGAACCATAAGTAATAAAAGAAATCTATGGAAATGGAAAGGTCACGACTTGAATTTGCGTAAACATTAATGGTAGTGGCTGCAGTTTGAAATTTGGATGGACACCACAAATAAAAGGCTCGAAACGTACCGATATGATGAACAACTTTACAGATTCCGTTGTCCGTCGAACGTCGAAACAAGCAAATGATTATACCGTGGAGATCAGCATGACGAGGCAATCAAAACGTCATACAGATTATGTGTTACGATTTAACTTTAAAAATTCGAATTTTCTACCAGCAGAAAATGCAGCAAAAATGTAGAAAAATAAGATCGACGGAGCTAAAGAAGTCCGAATTTGGAAAAACGAAAAATGACGTCTCAATAAGAAGATGATTTAGAATTTTTCTATGTAAAAATATTCAGATTTCGAAAACATTTTATGTTTATCAATTCCTAACTGATTAAATTGAAATAAAATTACGCACGAAATAAACTTTCATATTTTCGAATGAAAATTTATCAGTTGCTATATTTAACTAGACGCATTTCGTATATTAAATTTTTATTTCAAAATTTTATTGTTTACAATTTCTCAAAATTTCAATTAAATATAATTAATGAAACAAATAAAAAATTGTCGAAAATTTACGGGTCATTACAAATAAACTCTAACCACCTATGTTGTCTCATGTTCAGCTCCTTCTAAGAGAACAAATGCATCAACGACTTATGATCTGCATAAACTCAAACCTCTCTAGAAAAAATGTAATATCTCCACCCCTTCAATGCAAAAAATCACTATAGCCAATTCCAAATCATGCGTTGAATACCGGAGTCTAAACCGTCTAGAAGCATAGGATCACTTTACCCCTCTACATCAGCACAACTCCTGTTCCTGTTCCGTACGCATATATACAAACCACCGAATCCTAATTCCCTTTTGGAACAACCAACATAGGTGCATAGCTCAATAAGTGTTTCAAACTCTGGAATGCTTCCTTACACTTACCGGTCCACACAAACTTCATATCCTTTCTCGTTAGCTTGGTCATCAGTGTTGGTATCCACGAAAAATCCTTAATGAATCTTCGATGATAACCAACCAACCAAGGAAATTCTTTATTACCTTTGCTGTCTTGGGTCTCTTCTCACTATTCACTCCTTCAATCTTAGTCGGATCTACTGACAACCTATTCTTTGAGACTACATGACCCAAAATCTTCAATTCCTTCTTCCAAAAATGACACTTCAAAAACTTTGCCTTCAACTGAAGCTGCCTCAGAGTCTCAAGCACTACTCTAAGCTGTGACTTAATAAGTCAAAATTAACTGGTCACCTCTCAACCCTACAGTTTCATTGCCTCCGATTGGATTCGCAATCCGTAAGAAAGTAACTGAATATGTGGGTTCTATGTTAAGCTTATCTATCAAACATCTAGATATAAAAGAATGCAATGCACCGGTATCAAATAGAATGCTAACAGACATACCATGAATTTGAAGCATACCTACGACTACAACAAAAATACACTATTACAACGTTCACACTCTAACATGAAATCAAGGGACACAGTTTCATAAGTTGGGATTTTAACAGGATCACACTCTAACATGTGAAACCTTAGATTTTTAGTGGTTTAGACGTTTCATAAGTTGGGCTTTTAACAGGATCACACTCTAACATGAAACAGTTTCATAAGTTGGGTTTTAGTTGCTTAGGTAATGGACTACGCTGGTTCTGGTGACGCAGTGAGTGTATGATGTGGATGGTGTGGTTGGTGAGAAGTGTGACAGTGATGGAGATGTACTGATGAAGTCTGATGGTGAGGTGGTTTTGTAAGGTGGTTGGTGATGTGGTTAGGCAAGGGAGTTGTAGGGGTAATGTTGGTTTGAAGTTATGAGTGAGTGGTCGCGATAGCGCGTATTTGGATGTTCAGGTGGAGGATTTCAGTCAATGGTCGGGTTGCAGGTGGTTCTTTTTTCTTTTTGTGGATTAACTAAGGGTGGAGTATGATTTGAAGAGGTTTTGTGGAAAGGAGTAGAGATTGCTTGTAGCAATTTAGTAGATATTTGAAATGAAACTAATATATAGAAACTTGGAATACAAAAATGAAATGTAACAGGGAATGTAACAGTGAATGCACAAATCAAATACAAAATGTTTGTTTAAGCTTTCTTTTAACAGAGACAATGCAAACTGAAAGAAAATTAACAGAGAGTGTGTAGAAGGGGAATGCAAACAAAGAGTGTGAAAAAAGGAGTTAACAGAGAATGCAAATAGAAAACGTGAGTAACAAGTGGCAGTAGTGAAAACTAGTGAAAACAGAATGTTAACAGTGAACAAAATGTGTGTGCATGATATATTCTAGTGAACAACAAAAACATGATGAGATTTGAGTAAAGGAAAATGAAATGGCTTGTTCGTAAAATAGAAAAATGAAATGCAAACTCAGGAAATGCTTGTTTTATTCTAATAACACAAAAAAGGAAATAAAAAGATGCACAAATGAATAAAAGATACCCAAGTGAACATAAATTACGAGTTAGAGTGTGATCCTGTTACTTGTATTTTCCCTAAATCAACCTATTATATACTGCAACCCGAGTTTGTGCAGACCATCCAAATTTTGAGTACTTGTCAGGTTTCATAAATGCGATGATGATGATAAATATAATATTGCAGGAGCTTATGTCTATAAAAGCTACAGTTTGTAATAAAGTAAATAATTTATAGCTCTACTGACAAAGGTTTTATTATAAATATTATTGCAACTTTAAACTATGTAACATAAATTAAAAGTTTAAATTGGCCCATTGATGTATACAGTGATATTCGAGGGGTTGCTGTTGATGGTGTATAAGGTGAGCCTGTTAATCTCACTGAACCAGTTGCAGAGGCGATTGCTGCAACGTTTTCATTGTGGTTTTCAAACAAAACGAAGGTAGATGGATCTACGCGATTAAGAATCTCAATGTAGGTTGACAACTGAAATTCTCAACGGTTGTTATGAAACTAGTCGTCATGTGTATATTAGAACTATGTCATTGTGAACTTATCTAACTCTTTGGAATGTGTTGGTATTTTATGACTCTAGCTTTTAGTTTTTTCATATGTGATTTTGGTTGTTTTATGATAATATTTATTACTCGTTAAATTATTCATTATTCGTATGGATGTATGCTGCTCTAATTTTTTTTTAAAATTTGCATGTATTTTGCAACGGTCAGAAACCGTTGCAATATCATGTATTACAACGGGCATTGCTCGTTGTAAAATGGTGTATTACAACAGGCATTGCCCATTGTAAAATGGTGTATTACAACGGGCATTGCCCGTTGTAAAAAGTTGTATTACAACGGTCATTGCCCGTTGTAAAAAGGTGTATTACAATGTGCTTTGCCCGTTGTAAAATGTGATGGATATATTACAACGAGGCCTATTACAACGGGCACATGCCCGTTGCGAAAACCATATTACAACGGGCATTGCCTGTTGTAAAAAGACGGTTTTGTTGTAGTGTACCAAAACTATCTCTTGAGTTGTTGGCTTTGAAGTAGTATGCTCCAATGCATACACTTTGCCCTTTCCATCCTTAGTGGTCTCCTTTCATTGGATCCTATAATGACCAACCTAGTCACAATTGAAGCACCTGACATCATTATTTCCGACTACCTCTTTTGCCATTTCAGCACGACACTCATTTGCAAAGCACCCCTTCCTGTGGCATTTGAAGCTAACAGTCTCAGATTTCCCTTTCTTAGCTACTCCACCATTCCGAGCACCCTCCTAGGAAAGAACTTCTTTTTCCGACTCTTCCCAACTTGGACCTCCTTAGCCTTACTCTTATCTAGAGAATCAAGAATCTCCCCTTGGCTTAAGGCCATCTCCACTACAAAGTTAAAAGGATCTCTAATATGAGGTAATGTAGCCCTTGCTAGGCTTAAAACCCCAATAAACTTCTCATTCCTCTTCATTACTGTATCTACTGAAGCATACCCATATCTGGTAAATTCCTCAATTTTTTTAGCATACTCCAGGAATAACATCTCTCCCTACTCTAACTAAGCAAACTTTCTTATTAGAGAAGACTATGCCATCGTGGACATGAACCTCTCTTGGAACCTCGCCTTGAAATCTGTCCATGTCACAGTTTCCTCCACCGTACCAGTCGTCACACCGTTCCACCAAAACAAAGCCACTCCCTGAAGCTGTCTTGAAGCAAGGCTCCTCTTCTTCTCATCATTGAGTCCCAATTATGCAAAGATTCTCTCATGGTGGAGCAACTAATTTTCCACCTCCTTAGCATTTTCTGCACCCAGAAACGGCTTTCCTCCAAGCTTAGCGGAATCTCCGCTCAGCTTAGCATAATGGTTTGCAACCAAAAGTTTTGAAACTCCTGCCCCTATTACATCTCGTCCTACCACTCCAGTTGTAATTCTAGCTTGCATAATATTCACAAAAGCCCAATACATAGCTCTCATGTCCACTTGCGGGACTCTAGCACCTACATTCTCTACTTGTGCCTGACCTTGACCTCTCCTCACTTTAGGTTTGGCATTCCCGTCAATGCCAACCCATTCTGGGTTATTTCTTCCTCTTATACTATCCATATTTGTATTCACACCTCATGACACACAAAAAATAACCTAACAAAGATAGGAGACTCGAGATAGAGCATATAATTATATAGCAAATACAAGTACGTTACTATAGCAATTTCCCATACCCCAATCTTACTTTAATTCCTTATGATTATGTTTTAGAAATGATTTTAGTTTAAAGTTTTTCATAAACCATGCTCTGATACAAAGTTGTAACATTCTATATCTAGAGGCCAAAAGCTAAGCGCAACGGATGTTGCAGTCATCCATAGTATTAACTTCTGGTGACAAAATACGGTAATGGTAATGGTATCCATAATATCAGAAGCACTTGAATATGAACAAAATCACAGATTCCTAATAACAACATTACTGATTACACTTCAAAACAAATTCATATCCAAGTTACATAATCCCATATCATTTCCAAGATAAAGATTAATTATAATCATTACAAAAATACGCCAAGAGCGACATATAGCGATGCCCCATTTGTTGATCAAAGCAATATAGTCATATCTGACTTATATAATACATAATGGAAACAAACAAAATAATATATAATTCCTAATTAGCTATCTGTCAACTACCTGCTCATCTCCTTAAGCTTTATAAGCCAAAATTTCTAAACCTGAAACCTTAACCCTCACCCTACTCAAATCACTTTTGAGCACCCAAGAGTTTAAGGGGAAAACAAAAACTTCGAGTAAGACATAAAGCCTGGTGTGAATTATACTATTACAACTGATATTAATTGAGACCATGGTGCTTAGGGGAACAGGATTCCCCTCCGTAATATCCTGTTTAAAACATATATTTTGCAAATTCTTTCCTGCAAGAAACCGGTTAATCAAACTGATATAATAATGATAATAATATCTAAGTCTATAAGCTATAATCAGGTAACTAATAAACAATCTGCACATAAGTTATAAATGGATTATCTGTCCGATAACTAGGATGAATGCTTGCAAAAAGTGCTAACTGTCCGCAAACTAGACAGATTGTTCAAATCAAAATGGACTATCTGTCCGAATTATTTTCTTAGGGTTAAATACCCTTCATCTTTTACCTTGAAAACCTTTTCAAAATTATTTAACCTTTTAAATCATACTTATAAAAGGAAAATATAGTATTTGCTTTATTCTAAGCTATTTTTCCTTGTTATGTACATTTTAGTCAAAATAATGTTGATGAGATTTAATAAAGAATACCTATACTTTCAAAATAAGTTAAAGTCTTTTTTAACATGAAAAAATTGAGGCTATTCTTCCTATTAAATATATTCGAAGCCTTTGTTTAAAACTTTTAAACTACCCATTCGAAACCCTTGAAAATAACCCATTCGAAACCATTGAAAGTACCCAGTTTCGAAACCATTGAACGTCACTCTTTTGAAACCAATACTAGTCTTTCCTTTGAATGCTTTAATATGTTAGACGTTGTTAACAAGTGTTCTTGTCAACACCCCAAAATAGTGCTTTGGAAGATGAAAGTCCTTTCCATGAATAGTATATGTGAATCCCTTCAGAGTTGCCTATAAATTTAATCGTATTGGTATATAGCCTTCGAATCGGACCTTTCCACGTCATCGAAAGGTTTAGGTGTTGGGTTATGAAACCTTCCGATTTTATCGAGTTAGTATGAGATCCCCTTTAAGAATTCCCTTCTTTGTTTAGATTGAATTTCCTTGAATTTTTCCCTAAAAGTTTATATTTTAACTTGTTGAAAAGATCAGGTTGATAGTCCTCTTTGGGTTAAGGTTGGACATCAAATTTCTCAGTAGATATATAGTAGCTTTCGTCCTTATCGAAAGGTTAAGACACTTATATGATGTACCTTTGATCCTTGTTGAAAGGATTAGGAATGGTCCTTTTTGGATTAAGCCTTATAAGTCCAAGTATCTAAACTTAAAGAGCAGCCTTAAGTCTAGTCGAAAGGTTAGACCGCTAAGACTATAACTCCAGAAGGTTATTGATATAGCATAAGCACTTTTGATGACGTTGATAGGTTTGGGTCTCAATATTAACCACTTTGGATGGTTAACCATGCTGTTTAGACCAATTGTATTATAAACCTTTTTGAGAGGTCTTAACTATAGGGAAAGGGCTTCGAAAGATTGCGATAGTTTCTTGTAGTAGAATTATTGTCGACCTAATGGACAAGAACCTTTTCGATGACGTTGAACCTGAAATTGTAGTTAATCTAGCAAAAGTATAATAAAACATTTAAGCAACTACTATAGCATAAGACTTCCTTCTTTATCCATGAATGAACTCTATTTTTCATTAAATTCCTAAATGATCACCTAATTAGGGTTACAATATCTTGATTAAGAAAATACAAGATTAGAATCATAGAATCTGGTTCCCAAAAACTGTATCCCTTGGGTCTATTTATAGATGCAGGTGGCCCTCCTTTCGACTCCACGCTCTTGATTGGGTCAGAAGATCTTCCTTTTATATGCAGCTTTGACCCTTTTGACTTTGCCGAAAGGTTTGCCTTTCATCTGCTATTATGGACCTTTCGACTTAGTCGAAAGGTTTGCTTCTCTTCATGTTTTCATAAACCCTTCGACTTTTTTGAAGGGTTTGCCTTCTTTATACCACTGTGAAATAGAAGGGTTTGCCTTCTTTATACCATTGTGAACCTTTCGACACTGTCAGAAGGTTGCTCTCCTCTTCGTCGTGGTGAACCTTTTGAACTTGTGGAAGGTTGCTCTTCGAGAGCTGTGCTTTCCTTCAATGTTGTCGAATGGTTGTCTTTCACTCTTTGTTGACTTATGAGGGTTGCTTTCTTCATAAAACTTTCATCATTGTCGAAAGATAACCTGGATGTGTTTCAAGTGGTTCGAAAGGCTTGTTATGCTTTGGAAAGGTCATTAAGTAGTTGCTCACACTTACCTTCACTTCTTCATCCCCTTTGAAAGGTCAGAACACCTTCTATACTAAAGACAAAACCTTTCGACTCCTTTGAAAGGAATGGATTCTGATGACTGCATCCCTTCGACTCCTTCGAAAGGTTTGGGCTGTGCTTCTTTTCCCTTGTCTTTGTTGAAAGATCTTTTGACTTAGTTTAAAGGTTGATTTTTTGTGTAACATTTGCCCCCCTTATTCGAAGGGATTCTTTTGACTTTCCAAGTCATCTTTGTTGAAAGCTCTAAATCTTCTCGCCTCCTGACCATTCCGCGTTAATCTGGGACGTCCGTTTAAATTTGCAGTCGAGAATTTGGGCGATTTTCTTATATATTACACCTCTTCTATTTCTTCTTCTTTTACCTGAAACAAAAATATTGCATACAAGTAAATGAATTTCTCACAAACTTCTCAGATATCACTTTTAAATAACACGGTAGTTTCTTGAATTCGATTCATAATTTTAATCTAATCTACACTCTTATCTGTTTTTAATCACATTTCTAGTTTTATAAATCCAAAATTTATATTCAATTTTAAGTTGTTTTTCTAGAAAGTTTTCTCGAAAATCAGTTTTTGAATTGACAAAACTCATCCTTTTCTCTAGATTTAGAGATTGGTGGTGTTCAATAAAAGATATCCCTTTATTGGGTTTAGTTTTTAATCCAAAGTCTATAAATTTGGCCTTTTGTTTTTAATCCTGGGTTTTTAACTTGTTGATAATTTTTATTCTTCTTTGAAATCAATTTAAATCGATTCCATATGAGATCGGTTTTGTTAATGGGTTTTTTTCGTTTGTTCTTCAAGAAGAATTTGAAAACTGCATTTATTATCAGGTATGGGTTTGGTCAAATCCAATATGATAACCTAGTACCACTAGTGTACAACTTGGTAACTTAAAATGACCTTTCTATCCCTTCGAAGGGGAATGAGGCAGCAATAATGGATTCTCCCTCTTCGTACCTTTCGATGGGCTTGAAAGGTATTGATATGTCAACTTTTCATTGTTGCCGAAAGGTTAGATAATTTAATTGTACAACCTTTTGGCATCAAGCTCTCGACAAGATTGAAGAGTTTGAACCTTTTGACTAGTTTCTTTCGACAAGGTTGAAATTCTTCAACCTTAGAGTTACTTCTGTCCATCTTTGTTGGAATGCTTAAAGTACACATTTGCCAAAACTGAAACCTTTCGACTTCAATGACATATTTTGATAATTTTGACCAGACCTTTCGACAACATCAACAATATCAAGGTTTTAATTTTATTATTATTTTTAACCTAGGAATTTTAAGGTTTTGGTTTTGACTATGTTGAAAGGTCTTGCCACGTAACTTTGTGTTATTCTTGAAGTAGATTCAGGTTTCTGTAGAACATTCAACATTATCGAAAGGTGATGAATGAGTTGATATGCCACCTCTTCATTTCGACCTTTTTTATAACTTTAGGTGGTAATATTTTTATTCGCTTTTTCAACATTGTTGAAGTATGATGTTCAAAGTTGGTGTCATTGTGTTTTTAACATTTTTGAAAGCTTAAATTATTAACCTTACGACATTGTTGAAAGCTTGATCTATAACCCTTCAACTTTGTCGAAAGCCTTCATCATAAACCTTTCGACTTTGTCGAAAGTTTTACTGTAAACCTTTCAACTTTATTGAAAGCTTCCATTATAAACCCTTCTATATTGCCGAGAGCTTTAACTATTATGTTTTTGAGTCAAACTTTTTGCACCATATTCTAAGTCTTGTGTATGTTTTCATGGTTAAGTTATCTAAGCAAACTTATTTACTTTTCAATTCTTGATTTCTTTTAAAATTCATAATTGAGTAAGAGTTTTTAATTAAAACGTTTTATACTGGCAGAGTAATGAGCTTTCCAAAGATTGAAGCCACTACTAAGCAATCTTGCATTGAGTCTTAAAGTGAACTGAACGCCATACTAAAAGATTTTGGCATCAAGAGGATTGAAGCCATCCCCCTAAACCCACTGATACCATAGAAAACTCCCCATAAGAGTATTTTCCATATGCAGCCATCCAAATATGGCATGGTGGCTTTCTTCCATTTCTCGAATTCACTCTCCTATTTGTTTCACATTGGAGTTGCTCCAATAGAACTTTCTCCCAACGTTTACACCCATCTTTTATCTCTTGAAATGCAGGTGTTGGAATTCGGTCTTCTTTCGTTCAATCCTGAAATTCTAAACTCCTTGACCAAGCAGGCAAGGTTAAGCAAACATAACAATCAGATTTATATAGTTATTGTATGCAAGAAACTGATCTTCGATGGCATCAATAAGTTTAAGGACTAGTAAAATCAATTTTTCTTTTTCAAGTGCTTTGCGGATGTTCATGGAGCCTTCGCCTTCACCCGTATGTCTATTTTAATAATATCTTGCTTTCCACCACGCTTTCTGCTAGCTAATCTCCATTTTTTTTAGGTGAACCTCCCAAGTCACTTAGCGATACTAACCAGAAAACCAAGGTCCTCTAACTGCTGCTTCAAAACAAATTGGAAGCAGGCTGAGGTTCCTAACTCCTTCTTATCTGAGGAAACATTCTTTCCTATTGCAGGGCTAAAGGATTCTAGGAACTCCTCCGACAATCATGCACAACCCTCATGGCCAATGCTTCCTTTCCTTAGGCGATGTTGAACATTTTACTTCAACGTCGCCCATTTGTTCTGACACTTCTGGTATACTATTTACTTTCTATTTTCCATCTTTTTCTTCGAAATTCTTTAAGTTACTCTGAGGATTGTATATTCATTTGAATTCATTCCTACTCCCTTTAAGGCCATTGAATCGTCAAGTTGTGCTGCCCCTCCTCTATCTTCTTTGGATGTTACGTCGGTCTTGGAGGATTTTGCCAAATCTAAGAGAACTCTTAAGAGATGATTAACGGAGCCTTCTAAAGATCCTCCTCCATTGAAAGTTTAAAAAATTGTTAATGTGGAGGAGGAAGAAAAACATGCATCCTTAGAGGAAATTTCAAAGAAGACATTCTAACTCCCTAGCCGAGCTTTTGCAAATGCAGCTTGCTTTTTTAGAGACTCCTTCAAAGATGCAAATTCCACTGGAGCCCTCAACTTCTATTCCTTTAGCTACCAGTTCTGATGAATTGGTGAAGTAGTTCTTACACTCAGAATCTTTTACTTCCTCTTCCTTAACATCATTCAGTCTTGATTTAGTAGAAAATCATCGCTCTCTCATGGAGCAACAACTCTTTGTAAGTTCTCACCCGGTCATTCTCATTATCATTGGATATTTTAATTCGCCTACTTGTGTTTCTCTCCATTTTGTTACAAATTTCTATGAACTGGATTTCTTTAAATAAACATGTCTCTAGGCTCGCTACTAGATCCTCTAAGCTAGAAGAAGAAAATTCTGAATTGAAACAACAGCTATCTTCTCTAATTACCATTCAAAATGACACCTCCCCTGAGTTGGAGAAAATTAAGGCTTACCTCACCAGGGCTGAATCCGACCAAGAAGTGGAGAGGCTGGCTCACAACATTACCTCTAATAAAAAACTTTCCAGGGAGTTGTCTTTGAAAGAGTTAGAAGAGGAGAATACTCGCTTGGTTACTAAGAATACTTTGTTGAAAGATAAATTCAAGAGGACCGGAGCTTCATTCAAGTTATCTATTCAAACCCTCTCCAATTTCAAAAAGTAAGTCTTTGAGTTTTTCGAATCCACCTTAGGACCCTAATGTTGAAACATTATGAAGATGCCCTCATACTTACTTATGCCGACTATCACGAGAAATTTATCGACCTTGGCTTCTCCACTATTCACCCAGCTATAGCCGAAAGTGTAATGGATAAAATTAACCAAATTAGGCAAGGCACCGGACCCGAAGGCGAGGAGGAGGTAGTTAATGTATCAGAAGAACTTTCTTTTGAAATTCCCTCCTTTTTCATTGAATCCGATTCTTAAAGTGAGGGTGATAAAGATAATGACCCCGAGGAAAAAGGCGATGACAGTGATAATCTTGATTAGGATAGCGATTACGATGATTATAACGATGATAACCCCACTGGTAGTCAAGGCCGGAGTGGAGATAAAGGGGGGCCTTCTGGTGCTTCAAGGATGAAAAGTGGTGATTAAGTCAAAGCTCTTAAGAAAGTGCAATCCCCTTCAAAAGATAGGCACCAACATCTCTTGATCAACTTGCTCCTCCAGAGGAGGAAACTACTTCCACTCATACTGAGAATCTATGAGAGAAAGAACAAGCCCTCGAGGCTTCCATTCCAATTTCACATTTATGGGACACTTTATTTAAATGTCTTATACTTCAAAAATAATAATTAGTGATAAGTCATTAGTCTAAGATAAAGAAGAAGTCAAGCTTTCCCCACAAAACAAAACTTGAAAGCAAACAGGTGGTAATTAATAAGTTGTATAGGGAGTTGGACAAAATAATAAGGGAACACAATTCTCTATCTCAGAAATATCATAGTCTGGACAGAAGTACCTCCATTTTAGCATCTTTTAAATATCAGGGGGCAACACCTTTATTAAAGAAAGTATGTCACCCGTACGACGCCCTCTTAAAGGAAAATACAAAGTTAACAACTCTATTTTTGATGATGATGGAAGAGAAAGACATCTTAGTCAATTTTTTGTATAATGCTTACTGCAAACACTCTATCATAGATTTCTCATACTTTGGGAATTTAGTGGGGGTCTTCTTAGATGATTTCCCAAAAGAAACTTGAATAAATTCGGTTATGACCCGCATCTTGGAGCCTGTTGGAATTAGGTCAAATCGATTGTTCAAGATCTTCCCCTTGAAAAGCTTTAGTACTATAAGGACAAATTTGTTTCTGAATTTTCTCTAAGTCCATTTTATATTAACCAGACGAATGGTTGTAAATTTGTAACAAGTAATTGACTTACGAATATATTCTTTCATTATGCTTTCTCTACTTAGCTACTTTTTACGGTGCTATTTTAGAATACCTAAGTTAGAATGTTAACTAGAGGAGATTTTATTCTAAAAATGCACCAACTTTAAAGACTCAAAGTTAGAAAAATATTGTTTTCTTTGGGATTTACAAAAATTGTACTTGGAATGCCCTCGTCTCAGCTTTGACTTCCTCGGCGAAGAAAAGGAATCATTCTTAAAAGAAATCCAAACATTCCACTCTAAGTTAATTTGTGGTCATGATAGTTCACCGGTCGAAAAATGGGATTATACAAATGTTTGCCAGTTATAACTCATGAAGGAGTCAATATACCTTTTGACTCAGCAGTACTAATTTTAGCTAAAACTTTAGATAAAGTTAGAAAAGTGGTGTCTCACCTTTCGATATGATGAAAGTATCTGCTGTACCTTTTGAATTTGTGGTTATTTCAATTGTAATTCATTACTGTAATTGTAAAGATATCTTTTTCCCCAATTTTGATTATATCTCACTTATTTTGTTTAAATTGGAGACGCAGTCAACTACAACCTTTCTTGCTCAAAAATTAGTATCCCATGTTGACATAATCAGAGAGAGATTACTGATAGAGAGTGGAGCGATTGTGGTTTAGGATGAAGTATTATTAGAATGTTTTGGTGGCAATGTTGGTTCCGTCAAATGGTACAAAAGATACCTTATTCAAAAAACCATTACCAGTAATCATAATGATTACATTGACTACCTTAAAGCAGAAATTAAGAAAATGAATGAAGTGATTACTTTGCTCAAATGACAAGTAAAGTCGAATCCCACAATCGATTTCGATGAAAAGATGTTAGAACTCATTCATCAAATAAGTGATTAAGAGTTAAAGTTGAAGGATAGTCAGGCTTACTATGCTTCTCTAGAAATCATTTTGGGTGATAAGACTTCAAAGATTAAACTTTCGATTCCCTAATCAACTCCTTCATTTATCAAGCCTACTAGGTCAAAACTTCTCGCAGCTCAAAATTTTTCCACTGTGCTCAACCCTCCCCTGGCTTAGACGATAATGCAGTGGGGAACTAGTGTTGGAGGGTAAAATTCAAAATCGCCCAATATTTTTATGAGCAACCATAGATGAAGTATTCTCAGACTATCAATGATTATGCTACTAAGAATCAAAAGTAAGAACGTGATAATAATTTGCTCGGCAAGGTGTTTGAAAGTGAAAATAAAAGAGTCAGGGCTGAGAATAGAGCTTATAATCGCGCCTTAAAGACCAACATCGATGCAATTGATGATGAAAACCAAATAAGGAGAAAAGAAAAGAAGACTAAAGAAGTTCTCTATGCAACAATCAATCAAGTCGTAAATCCTTCAGTGGCGGAGACTCTAAATAAATAGCTCAAGATTTGTATTTCATTTATGTATTTAAGTCATGTAAATTTATCTTGTACATAATTTCATTGTTTGTAAATGACTCCATAACTTATGTAAATTATGGAAATATTGTAAATATTACCAGATTTGTTATCCTTTTCCATAGTGTAGTTTTTTTATATGTCATTGAATTGTTCATTCGACGACTTTTATGCTTGCTGAGTCTTTCGTTACTCCTTGTCATTCTGATTTCCTTGGGAAACATGTAGCAAACAATATTTTTAATTGTTAGCTTTAAATTGACATATTTTCTTATGTAGATCATTTGACTAGTTTAGCAAATCATCTTTCCAATCGTAAGAAAAGTAATATATTCAAAATGTTAATATCTCATCTTTAACCATGGCGAGAAATTTCAAGAACTCAATTCCTTCCGCTTGTTCGGAATGCATGAAACTTGCTGGTAACGGATTCTACCTTATCATAAGGTCATGAATAAAAATTACGTAAAGAACCTGATCCAGGAATCCATGCTTGAAATTATAAATTAGTAACTCACTCACCCATTCCTTTACATTAATGGGATTTAAATAATTAGAAGCCCGAAGATTCCATTCGGAGGATCTTAATAACGGTCTTTTTGGGAGTATTCTTTTGACCCAGATTTGAGCATTTAATACGAATAGAAATCCAAAGATTTTATATCAAGATTAAGGTAAAATAAAAAGCAATCTTGATACCAAGATTCAAATATAGTAAATTAGTAATTGATAATGATATGAAACCCAGATTCTGATTTTTAGCTAATGAAATATTTATGTGGAAGATCCGAAACCCAAATTCAAAATTTAATTGCAGTGATCTATAACGTTCTCATGCCTCGATTTACGCTTTGTAAGGATGGCGATTGATAGAATACGGAAACACAGATTCAGGTATTAGTTACTGAGACTGAAATATGATAATTCCGAAGCACGGATTCGAGCATAAGTAGATGATGTTAAGAAGTCTCAGAACCCAGATTCGGGTGATAGAAAGTGGAGCTCCATTCTACTCCTTTGCTTTTGTCTTCTTGACGTGCATGAACCTTCTAGGTTAAGAATATGTATAGAAATAATTTGATTAGCTGCCTCTTGAGCTAGGATGTCTTAGTACCTGATTGAATATGCTTCTTCTCAAGCTTAAATATATTAGTTCTATATGGATCGAGCCTCATTTATGCTATGACATCTTAGAATTTTTTTGATTAGGCCTCCTTCTGGGCCTGATCATCTTAGTCCATTATTGAATGAGCCTCACTCGGGCTAGGATATCTTAGTCATTTTTGGATTGGGCCCCTTCTTAGGCTTTGACATCTTACTCCATTATCCAGTGCTCTTGGATAGCTCATTTTAGAGGCTGGAACCGAGGACTTAGCCTACCTCCCTCCAGGAGGAACCCTACCCTACCCTTTTGCAGTGTGGATAGAGGCTAGTTCGATGCTCTACCATAGCCTTCTTAGTCGCCGATAGAGGCTTACGTCATCCTCTTCCCAGGAGGTGCCTTAACCTGTCCCTTTTGCGGCGCTTCGGTGCTCTACCCTGGCCATCTTAGGCATGGATAGAGGCTTACTCCATCTTCCCTCCAGGATGTGCCATAACCTAGCCCTTTTTCAATTTGGCTAAGTGCTTGTTCAGTGCTCTATCCTAGACATCTTAGGCACAGACAGAAGTTTACTCCATCCTCCCTCTAGGTGGCGCTCTACCCTGGCCATCTCGGCGCAGACCGAGGCTTTTGTAACGACCTAGGATTTTTAGTAATTAAAATTTGAATATTTAATTAATTATAAATATTAATAAGTGGATTTATAAGTCGAATAAATTTTATTTTGAATAATTGGATTTAATTGAATAATTAAATCGATAATTTAATATGTGAAAATATGGAAATAATTTAAAATTGAGTTAAATATGATTAAAAATGATTTGTAAAATTTTATTTTATCATATTGAAGTTAGAATGATATTTTAGAACTTTTAAAATCGAATTAAAGGTTAATTTGTGAAAATTGAATATTTTAATATTTAATCGACTAGTGAAAATAGTCAATTTTTGAACAGTCTCAGAATTGGACGAAACTAGTTCCATTGGATCCGTAATAGTTTGTATTACCAGATTTCAATTTTGCGTAGCAATCGGAGTTATCGTTTGATCGTGGCAGCTCGAAACGCATCGAAATTGTTTTAATTTTAATTTGGCGAGTTAAAATAGCCATTTTTCAAAAAGTCTCGGATTTCGACGAAACCAGTTTCATCGGATCCGTAATGTGATATTATTGTAAGGTTTCAAATTTCGTGTCAATCGGATTTACTGTTTGTCCGGTACAAATTAAAACGCCTAGAAAATCGTTTAAATCGGTTTAATTTAAATTGAACGTTTATAGCCATAACTCGTACAGATGTCCGAATTAGCTATCCAAACCTGTTCCATTGTGTTCGGAACGCGGGGTAAACCCTAGAAACGCTGGTTACGGCGCGTAAATCGGAGTTTGGAATTTCCGGAATGAATAGTGTCGTTCGTTCTTCTATAAATAGCCCCCTCTCTCTCTAAAAAAAAAAAAACTAAAACCCTAATTCTCTACAGCCGACACCCCCGAACCAATGGCCGAAATTCACTTTCTTTCCCCCCTCGTTATTTCTCAATCCATAAGTTATTTCGAGAAACTTCCTAAACGAATATTGTAGAGGGCAGCGAGATCTTCGTGTTCAACGGTGGAGATCGTGTTTGGAGTTGTGGATTGGTGGCAAGTCGAGTTGGAAGTGTGGCCGTTCGGCCTCGATTTTCGTGCTGGGGGCTTGACCGAGCTCAGTGCTTTTCGTGGTGAAGTTGGAGTTCGCATAGGCCTTCGATTTGGTGGTGGAGTGATGGAGTTTCGATACTCGAGGTGATGGAAATATGGAACCCTAGTTTGGCCTATGGGTTTTTTTTCACGTGTGATGGTTACTGGAGAGGGATATGTGCGTGAGTTGGAAGAAGGGGTGGACGGGCCTGATGCAGTGAATGGAGATCCAACGTCCAATATTAGTTTAGGTTAAGAAAATTGAATTTAAGTTGTAAATTTTTATATTTAAAATTCGAGTAAACTTGTTAAATGCATAACTTTTTCATACGAGGTCGAAAACGCGCGAAACCAGTTGCGTTGGAATCGTATGGACGAGTACTACGCGATGGAATTGGATTGGAGTCGTTTGGATTTAGTGAGAATTTCGGGTAAAATTAAACGTCCGTTTAATTTTATTCGAAATAAATCGCTAAAACGAAATTAAAATCAAGGTGAGAACTTCTCACTCAATCGAATCAGTTTCGATTTTTATTTTAAATAGTTATATTTAAAATATTTGAATGCATGTTTGAATGATGATTGTTATCTATTGATTGTTAAAATAGACATTATACGCCGTTAGTAAGCGGATGTTATTTATTAAAAACATATACCGCGAATATTTCATAAACAGTGAAATTGGTATTATATATAATAGCAATATATATATTGGCATATGTATATATTGCAGTTATTGATTTCCCGCATTTGTATAGCGGATGAGACCCTATTGCGCCGTCTATTAAGCGGATAATATTTTAAATCCCATATACCGCGATAATTTCGTACTGGAGCGAAATTGGTATTGTGCTAATGTTTGTGGATGTAGAAAAACGGGTTGGAGGGATCCAACTGGATTCCTCAACAGTAATTATTTGATTATGGATATTTTGATATTCGTTGATTATCATATACGATATATGATGTCGTTGTAGTCGTGATTGACTATTTGGTGTGTAGCATCATTGAACTAAATTTTGGGATTTTAAAATGATTTTAAAGTGATTTTTGAAAGTATACGATTATAAAATATTTTTGGAATTGATCCATTTTAAATAAATAAACATTATAATTTTTAAAGTTATAAAAATTATGATTTTGAGAAATACGGTTAAAGATTGATTTTTGAGAAATATGGGTTAAAGTTTTTATAAAATAATTAAATTGAATTTTTGAATTTATTATAAAAAGTTTAAAAATAGGATTTATAAAATTTGATTTTTTTATAAATCAAGAGAATGGTGAAATTATAAAGGAGTTAAAGATGTTTTAAAATAATAGTATAAATTGATTTTATAAAGGATTTATAAATTGATATTTATAAATTAAAACATTTGAATTATAAAACGAGTTTTTATAAGTGTTTGAATGAAGTGAGAATGGATTGCATAAGTGAATGGAATTTATAAAATTATAAATGGTGAAGTTATAAATGAAATTTATAAATAGTAAGATTTATAAATTTTGTGAAGTTATTAAAGAATATATTTGGATAAATAATTGAATCTTATAAGTTATAAGATTTATAATTATGAAGTTTAAAAGAACGATTTTGTAAAATAATCGTTTTATAAGCATTTAACTTATAATGTGAACTTTTGGTTTATAATTGAGTTATAAATCGAATAGGTTAATAAAGGAGATGTATAAAAAGGAAGTAGTTATAAAACAAATAGAAATAGAATTTGTAAACGTTGTTTTATAAAATTCGCAAACGACTTAATTTGATAAGTAAATTGTTATAACTTATTTATGGAGCTATATTCACGTTTTAGACAGTGAATAATCCTTTAAAATGAAATGTATAGAAATGATGAAATTGGTTAACGTAGTATATTCACGTTTTTGAATAGTGAATAATATGTTAAAGAAATTGTTTTGAATGTGATGTTTTAAATAGAATTAAAACGATCTAACGATTGTTTTAAAAGTATTAAGATTCGAAACCATAGATTTCAACATTTATTGTTGAAATAGATGTTTTCGAGAAATAGAAGGAAATGGTGGACTATAACACTGTTGTTATAGTAAATGATTTCCGAATGGAAATTTTTTGTATAGTATTGGGATCTATATATCTATTTTAATTTCGAATCCCTACACTAGTGATTTTGGGTTGTCGTAACGATGTTTTACGTAACATTCGTTTTGGCCCAAATAAATATGGTTAAACGAGTGATTTCCTTATAGAATGAAATATATACTCAATTTTGATTCAAGTATATTGAATATTTTCCAAGTGTTGAAAATAAATGGATTTGTGAATTACTTATTAATAAATAAGTATGGAAATGTTTCTTCAATGTGAAATGAAACGTTTTGAGAATTTATCGTTTTGAAGATAAATTGAAATGAATAATTGAAAACGTATATCAATAAATTTTTTGGGAATATAAATTCACTAAGGAATTTATAAAAGAAAGGGGAATTTTTTTAAAAAATAAATATTGATTTATTTTTGAAGTGTGAAAATTCTATATATCTTGTAAAGATATTTTTGGAAAATAAATAATTTGGAAAATTATTTGGAATCTGGTGATGTGTGCATATCCATTGATAGTTCAATAACCGACTATCAATATTTACCTTTGAAAGGTATTTGTTGTGATTTGCTTGAATTTGAATGCACACTCATTTTTAAATTATTGCGCTCGTTATTCGGATTACCCATTCCGAATAGTGATACGACGTAATGAATAACATTGAAGATCGGTGTTGAAGACCCGGTATTTACGAGAGCGATAGGATGACCTGTCGATTGACTCTGCACCGAGTTGCTCCGGTATAGAGTTCTCCATATGTGATGGGGAATCCGATCAGGATTGTGGATATCCGGATTGCAAGGACTTCTTTGTAAGTGCCTTCGGTTCTGTTCGAGCCCGGAACAGACTTGTATGGATTGTATGTCTGAAATTACAAATTGAGAAATAAAGCTGATTTCTTTCAAATATATTTCTGTTGGTGGCGGAGAATTTATTCTCTTAGCTTAACACCCTTCTCTGAGACGTACGAGCTCAGAGGTTATGTAGTTGAAGGTTATCAGCGATATATTCCCAATTTGGTAATGTGACATGCTGAGTGTTGCTGTGAAATGATCATTGTGTTGATTATTTGTGATAGGATCATTTGTTTGATCGTCTATCTTTGTGATCATTTCTATGATCATTTGTTGACCCAAAGCACGGCTTTTGTATAAAGTGTGTTTTTGTGGACGTGACTTCGTCGAGCCTCACAAACCGGTAATGGTCGAAACAGGAATTGTGCGGCAAGGTTTTCAGGGATAACTTCCCTAGGGTATGACCATTCCTTCTGAAAAAGGGTAGTATCATGGTATGGAGCCCAAATACTTACTCATGTTGAAACACTTACTATTATGGTGTGATGTTGGTTAGAGAGCTCTCGTTTAAAGGTCCCAAAGGACCGGGGGTGGCATGTTTGAGGGTTTGTAATATCCTTTGGGAAAAGGGGTTCCCGGCCTTGTTTGGCAGAGATCCAGTTGGGTTCTCGGGGCGTCCTTCCAGAGGCGTTTCCATGTGGCAATGGGAAGTTCCTTGGCCTGACCATTTGTTGGAAAAATCCATTCATCCAATACGAGCCTTGTACGGTTTGAGTTGTATAACCTGCTA
This sequence comes from Allium cepa, assembly GCA_030765085.1. NCBI lineage: Eukaryota > Viridiplantae > Streptophyta > Magnoliopsida > Asparagales > Amaryllidaceae > Allium > Allium cepa. Next base: position 705,731,323 of record CM060938.1, read on the forward strand.
TGGAATGTGGCGGTAACCTGCTATTGAACATAGTTAGCTATAGTAGGCATACGATAATGGTCGTATGTTGGCTAAGATTTATATTCTACTTTCGAAATATTTCCTACACTATGCACTAGTAATAATATCAAATGTCTTTTTAAATGCGTATCAAGCATCTTTGACTATCATAAGGAGAAATCTCCTCCGATTCTGCGTTTGCATTGTGTGTGTGTGCGGGAGGCCTTATGGTAGTCTCATTTTTAAAAGCATTACGAATTGACTTTAAAAATATTCCTCTATTTTTTATTTTAAAGATAAATAAACTGTTTTGAGTTCCCACACCAGTCACATGACTGACTCGGAGTTTATTGTTTTCCTTCCTAAACTCTGGGTGCCCACCCATTTCTACACGGGCAGTCAAGAGTTAGGTTTATCAGGATATTCTGGATATTCTGGAGTTACTGGAGGCAAGCTGGATGGCATGGCGTATTATTAGTATATAGTATTTCTTTTCTGCTGTTTGTTGTTGTTGTTGTACACTCTGATGTGATGTAATGTAATGACTGATATAGTTCTTTGTTTAAAGATTATTCATTTATTTATAGTATGTTGTTCCGCTGCGATTGTGAGATTCTGTTATTGTTCTGTTGTTTTCTGTTCTGTTCCGTTCTATTCTCTTATTTTCTTTCCTCTCTATTTTCTACTATCTTCTCTCTTCTTCTCTCTTTTTCTTTTTCTTAAACCATAACATTTCGGGTTTCCGGCCTTCGATTTCTCGGCAGTCGATAAAGTGAGTATCGATGTTGAATTTTCGAAAGTCGAAAATTTTCGGGACGTTACATTTTTGTATCAGAGCTGTTGGTTAAGCGACAACCATGGTTCTGTTGGGTATTACTCATTAGAGATAGAGTCAATAGTACTCTAGAATGAGTTTGAGTGTAATAATAGCTATGAGAGCGTATTTGTTAGTGAATATAAAATTGTTTTATATTGTGATGATTGGTTTATTGAGTGGCATATGAACTTTCGTCAGCACGGTCTGTACAACTATGCTGAAGGGGTTTATAAACACTTAAATAGAACAATTCGGCACAATATTGATTTTAAAATTGGGTAAATGAAATAATTTTACCTTTATTATATTTTTATATATAAAGGAATAATTTTTCAAAATTATTAAAGTGTATATAAGTTGATTGTTTAGTTGTTTGAATAATCTAAATAAATGAAGAATTGTATAAGCAAAAGAATTATAAGAATTGAATTATAATTAATGTGATTTACAATTGTGAAATAAATTATATATATAAGAAGTGAAACTATATGAATATATTTATGAATATGAGTTGTAAATAAAAATGAATTTAAAGTTAAATGGAAATTTACTTTAGAATTTGGAATCTGAATTGATTTATAAGTGGGAATGTAAGTTAAGTAAAACAAAGTGATGTTTATTAAATGAAATATAACTTAAGAGATGTTGAATGAAGTTGATATTAGTATCAAAGTAAAACAATAAAGTGAAGTGATAAATGTGAACTTGAGTTATATAAATGAAATTCAACTTTTGTAAATTGAATTGAATGAATGGATTAAATGTTAATCAAATGAATGAAAATTAAGTTGATATGAAATAATGGATATAAGTGTTAATTCATTAAAATCTTAAGTTATTGGAAAATTTAATAATTGAATGCAAATCAATTAATTAAACAAATTGAAAGCAAAGGAATTTGGTTGCAATTAATATACATTGGTTGTTATATGGTTGTTAGTAGATTGATTGTATATAATTCATTAAGTGTTAATGAAATTGAGTTAATGAAATTGGAAGCTAAAGTAATTGAAATTCAATTAGAAGTTAAGTGAATCTTAAATAGAATTGAATTTGATTGGAAGTGAACCAACTTGAATATGAATTAGTGAATATAAACTAATTGAAAATGAATGTTAGTAAGAACATCCACTGTTAATGAATCAAATGTGATTAAATTGAAAACCTATTTCATTGAATATTAATGAGAATATAAATGAATATTTATTGGTTATGAATGCTAGTTGGTTGATGGTTGAATATATTGCTTTTACTACATTGGCTATGTTGACACATATATAGTTATTATGTTGCTATATGATGTATATTGAGATTATTTTCATATATGCATGTTTTCATGTTGTTTGTTGAGTGTTTAGTAGGTGCGGATCGCGTTTGCTTCGCATTTGGAGCTCGCTTTCGCGCTATATTAGCCGTATATGCTTGCTAATAAAATATAAGGTACATATCTCGGATTACATACCGTACTTTTATACTTTTTTCCCTTCGGGATGCCTCATTACTTGATGAGATGTATATTTGTGATATATATACTGTCATTTTTTTTTCAGATCGAGCCGCGCAAAGGAGACTATGGCAAAATTTTCCGAAAATTTAAGGCGTTAGAATTTTTTTGAGAAAATTGGAAAATTTTGAAAACTTTAACTTTGATTTGGAATTGAAAGTTAAACAATAGTAGTTGTTTTTGAAAAGATAACTAAGTATGATTTGAAAACTTAGTAAGTTATTGTAAGAAATTTAACTATGGATTTATGGAAAGTTAATAGATTCTGTAACTTTTCTTACTTAGTAATTTCGAGGACGAAATTCTTTTAAGGGGGGAAGATTGTAACGACCCAGGATTTTTAGTAATTAAAATTTGAATATTTAATTAGTTATAAATATTAATAAGTGGATTTATAAGTCGAATAAATTTTATTTTGAATAATTGGATTTAATGTAATAATTAAATCAATAATTTAATATGTGAAAATATGGAAATAATTTAAAATTGAGTTAAATATGATTAAAAATGATTTGTAAAATTTTATTTTATCATATTGAAGTTAGAATGATATTTTAGAACTTCTAAAATCGAATTAAAGGTTAATTTGTGAAAATTGAGTATTTTAATATTTAATCGACTAGTGAAAATAGTCAATTTTTGAACAGTCTCCGAATTGGACGAAACCAGTTCCATTGGATCCGTAATAGATTGTTATTACAGGATTTCAATTTTCGTAGCAATCGGAGTTATCGTTTGATCGTGGCAGCTCGAAACGCATCGAAATTGTTTTAATATTAATTTGGCGAGTTAAAATAGCCATTTTTCAAAAAGTCTCGGATTTCGACGAAACCAGTTTCATCGGATCCGTAATGTGATATTATTGTAAGGTTTTAAATTTCGTGTCAATCGGATTTACCGTTTGTCCGGTACAAATTAAAACGCCTAGAAAATCGTTTAAATCGGTTTAATTTAAATTGAACGTTTATAGCCATAACTCGTACAGATGTCCGAATTAGCTTTCAAAACCTGTTCCATTGTGTCTGGAACGCTGGGTAAACCCTAGAAATGCTGGTTACGGCGCGTAAATCGGAGTTTGGAATTTCCGGAATGAATAGTGTCGTTCGTTCTTCTATAAATAGCCCCCTCTCTCTCTAAAAAAAATAAATAATAATAACTAAAACCCTAATTCTCTACAGCCGCCACCCCCTGAACCAATGGCCAAAATTCACTTTCTTTCCCCCCTCGTTATTTCTCAATCCATAAGTTATTTCGAGAAACTTCCTAAACGAATATTGTAGAGGGCAGCGAGATCTTCGTGTTCAACGGTGGAGATCGTGTTTGGAGTTGTGGATTGGTGGCAAGTCGAGTTGGAAGTGTGGCCGTTCGGCCTCGATTTTCATGCTGGGGGCTTTGACCGAGCTCAGTGCTTTTCGTGGTGAAGTTGGAGTTCGCATAGGCCTTCGATTTGGTGGTGGAGTGATGGAGTTTCGATGCTCGAGGTGATGGAAATATGGAACCCTAGTTTGGCCTATGGGTTTGTTTTCACGTGTGATGGTTACTGGAGAGGGATATGTGCGTGAGATGGAAGAAGGGGTGGACGGGACTGATGCTGTGAATGGAGATCCAACGTCCAATATTAGTTTAGGTTAAGAAAATTGAATTTAAGTTGTAAATTTTTATATTTAAAATTCGAGTAAACTTGTTAAATGCATAACTTTTTCATACGAGGTCGAAAACGCGCGAAACCAGTTGCGTTGGAATCGTATGGACGAGTACTACGCGATGGGATTGGATTGGAGTCATTTTGAGGTAGTGAGAATTTTGGGTAAAATTAAACGTCCGTTTAATTTTATTCGAAATAAATCGCTAAAACGAAATTAAAAGCAAGGTGAGAACTTCTCACTCAATCGAATCAGTTTTGATTTTTATTTTAAATAGTTATATTTAAAATATTTGAATGCATGTTTGAATGATGATTTTTATCTATTGATTGTTAAAATAGACATTATACGCCGTTAGTAAGCGGATGTTATTTATTAAAAACATATACCGCGAATATTTCATAAACAGTGAAATTGGTATTATATATAATAGCAATATATATATATTGGCATATGTATATATTGCAGTTATTGATTTCCCGCATTTGTATAGCGGATGAGACCCTATTGCGCCGTCTATTAAGCGGATAATATTTTAAATCCCATATACCGCGATAATTTCGTACTGGAGCGAAATTGGTATTGTGCTAATGTTTGTGGATGTAGGAAAACAGGTTGGAGGGATCCAACTGGATTCCCCAACAGTAATTATTTGAGTATGGATATTTTGATATTCGTTGATTATCATATACGATATATGATGTCGTTGTAGTCGTGATTGACTATTTGGTGTGTAGCATTATTGAACCAAATTTTGGGATTTTAAAATGATTTTAAAGTGATTTTTGAAAGTATACGTTTATAAAATATTTTTGGAATTGATCCATTTTAAATAAATAAACGTTATAATTTTTAAAGTTATAAAAATTATGATTTTGAGAAATACGGTTAAAGATTGATTTTTGAGAAATATGGGTTAATGTTTTTATAAAATAATTAAATTGGATTTTTGAATTTATTATAAAAAGTTTAAAAATAGGATTTATAAAATTTGATTTTTTTATAAATCAAGAGAATGGTGAAATTATAAAGGAGATTAAAGATGTTTTAAAATGATAGTATAAATTTATTTTATAAAGGATTTATAAATTGATATTTATAAATTAAAACATTTGAATTATAAAACGAGTTTTTATAAGTGTTTGAATGAAGTGAGAATGGATTGCATAAGTGAATGGAATTTATAAAATTATAAATGGTGAAGTTATAAATGAAATTTATAAATAGTAAGATTTATAAATTTTGTGAAGTTATTAAAGAATATATTTGGATAAATAATTGAATCTTATAAGTTATAAGATTTATAATTATGAAGTTTAAAAGAACGATTTTGTAAAATAATCGTTTTATAAGCATTTAACTTATAATGTGAACTTTTGGTTTATAATTGAGTTATAAATCGAATCGGTTAATAAAGGAGATGTATAAAAAGGAAGTAGTTATAAAACAAATAGAAATAGAATTTATAAACGTTGTCTTATAAAATTCGCAAACGACTTATTTTGATAAGTAAATTGTTATAACTTATTTATGGAGCTATATTCACATTTTAGACAGTGAATAATCCTTTAAAATGAAATGTATAGAAATGATGAAATTGGTTAACGTAGTATATTCACGTTTTTGAATAGTGAATAATATGTTAAAGAAATTGTTTTGAATGTGATGTTTTAAATAGAATTAAAACGATCTAACGATTGTTTTAAAAGCATTAAGATTCGAAACCATAGATTTCAACATTTATTGTTGAAATAGATGTTTTCGAGAAATAGAAGGAAATGGTGGACTATAACACTGCTGTTATAGTAAATGATTTCCGAAAGGAAATGTTTTGTATAATCTTGGGATCTATATATCTATTTTAATTTCGAATCCCTATACTAGTGATTTTGGGTTGTCGTAACGATGTTTTATGTAACATTCGTTTTGGCCCAAATAAATATGGTTAAACGAATGATTTCCTTATAGAATGAAATATATACTAAATTTTGATTTAAGTATATTGAATATTTTCCAAGTGTTGAAAATAAATGGATTTGTGAATTACTTATTAATAAATAAGTATGGAAATGTTTCTTCAATGTGAAATGAAACGTTTTGAGAATTTATCTTTTTAAGATAAATTGAAATGAATAATTGAAAACGTATATCAATAAATATTTTGGGAATATAAATTCACTAAGGAATTTATAATAGAAAAGGGAATTTGTTTAAAAAATAAATATTGATTTATTTTTGAAGTGTGAAAATTATATATATCTTGTAAAGATATTTTTGGGAAATAAATAATTTGGAAAATTATTTGGAATCTGGTGATGTGTGCATATCCACTGATAGTTCAATAACCGACTATCAATATTTACCTTTGAAAGGTATTTGTTGTGATTTGCTTGAATTTGAATGCACACTCATTTTTAAATTATTGCGCTCGTTATTCTGATTACCCATTCCGAATAGTGATACGACGTAATGGATAACATTGTAGATCGGTGTTGAAGACCCGGTATTTGCGAGAGCGATAGGATGACCTGTCGATTGACTCTACACCGAGTTGCTCCGGTATAGAGTTCTCCATATGTGATGGGGAATCCGATCAGGATTGTGGATATCCGGATTGCAAGGACTTCTTTGTAAGTGCCTTCGGTTCTGTTCGAGCCCGGAACAGACTTGTATGGATTGTATGTCTGACATTACAAATTGAGATATAAAGCTGATTTCTTTCAAATATATTTCTGTTGGTGGCGGAGAATTTATTCTCTTAGCTTAACACCCTTCTCTGAGACGTACGAGCTCAGAGGTTATGTAGTTGAAGGTTATCAGCGATATATTCCCAATTTGGTAATGTGACATGCTGAGTGTTGCTGTGAAATGATCATTGTGTTGATTATTTGTGATAGGATCATTTGTTTGATCGTCTATCTTTGTGATCATTTCTATGATCATTTGTTGACCCAAAGCACGGCTTTTGTATAAAGTGTGTTTTTGTGGACGTGACTTCGTCGAGCCTCACAAACCGGTAATGGTCGAAACAGGAATTGTACGGCAAGGTTTTAAGGGATAACTTCCCTAGGTTATGACCATTCCTTCTGGAATAGGGTGGTATCATGGTATGGAGCCCAGATACTTACTCATGTTGAAACACTTATTATAATGGTGTGATGTTGGTTAGAGAGCTCTCGTTTAAAGGTCCCAAAGGACCGGGGGTGGCATATCTGAGGGTTTGTAATATCCCTTGGGAAAAGGGGTTCCCGGCCTTGTTTGGCAGAGATCCAGTTGGGTTCTCGGGGCGTCCTTCCAGAGGCGTTTCCATGTGGCAATGGGAAGTTCCTTGGCCTGACCATTTGTTGGAAAAATCCATTCATCCAATACGAGCCTTGTACGGTTTGAGTTGTATAACCTGCTATGGAATGTGGCGGTAACCTGCTATTGAACATAGTTAGCTATAGTAGGCATACGATAATGGTCGTATGTTGGCTAAGATTTATATTCTACTTTCGAAATATTTCCTACACTATGCACTAGTAATAATATCAAATGTCTTTTTAAATGCGTATCAAGCATCTTTGACTATCATAAGGAGAAATCTCCTCCGATTCTGCGTTTGCATTGTGTGTGTGTGCGGGAGGCCTTATGGTAGTCTCATTTTTAAAAGCATTACGAATTGACTTTAAAAATATTCCTCTACTTTTGATTTTAAAGATAAATAAACTGTTTTGAGTTCCCACACCAGTCACATGACTGACTCGGAGTTTATTGTTTTCCTTCCTAAACTCTGGGTGCCCACCCATTTCTACACGGGCAGTCAAGAGTTAGGTTTATCAGGATATTCTGGAGTTGCTGGAGGCAAGCTGGATGACATGGCGTATTATTAGTATATAGTATTTCTTTTCCGCTGTTTGTTGTTGTTGTTGTTGTACACTCTGATGTGATGTAATGTAATGATATAATGTAATAACTGATATAGTTCTTTGTTTAAAGATTATTCATTTATTTATTATATGTTGTTCCGCTGCGATTGTGAGATTCTGTTATTGTTCTGTTGTTTTCTGTTCTGTTCCGTTCTATTCTCTTATTTTCTTTCCTCTCTATTTTCTACTATCTTCTCTCTTCTTCTCTCTTTTTCTTTTTCTTAAACCATAACATTTCGGGTTTCCGGCCTTCGATTTCTCGGCAGTCGATAAAGTGAGTATCGATGTTGAATTTTCGAAAGTCGAAAATTTTCGGGACGTTACAGCTTTTCTACCATCTTAGGCAGTTTTAAATTTGAGAAGCATTTCACTTCCAACCATGTGGACTTTCTATTTTCAAAATGTGGATTTTTATTAATCTTTTCTCAATTTCTCTCTACAAATTCAGTGATCTTTCCATGTCTAAAGAAATTGATGATCATCTGCTCTAGGCTTTGCAATGGTTGGTTTCATGACCATTCTGCATATGATAGTGAAAGAAGGATCCTCCTAAATTCCTTTCATGTTTTGGCTCTTTCTTTTGTGATGGCCAATAGTTAAGTTCATCCTTTGTAAGAAAACAGGCGTTTTCTATTGATGTGGTTAAGTTGCATCCTTTTGGAAGTCTAGACTTGAAAATTGACTCTTGGGATGGCTCTTTTGCATTTTGTTTTTCGACATTATCATTTGATACCCTTCAATTATCTTCCTTTTTGCTATCCGTTGGATCTCTTGGGTTGGAAGTGCTCTTGCTGTAGTTTATTGCCATTTGTGTGCAAAGGCTTTGTAATTAATCATTCATTATCTCTTCCTCAAAGATTGTGCCGTTGGTATAATGTTGAATTGTTCTTCTCATTTGATTAAAGATATTGTAACTTCTATTTGTTCTTTTTCTAAGTTAAAAGATTGGGTTAAGTCCAACATGAAAAGGACGTAGACTCCATTTTTTAAGGTTATAAGATTCTTTTTTATTAATCCTTAAATCTTCAAACCTTAGTCTTTGTTCCACATATTGATTGGAGCTTTTGATGCCTACTACGGAGAATTTTGTTAAGTGTGGTTCAGCAGACCCTTGTTTAAATCATTTAAATCTTTTAGCCACGATCAAGTCAAAGTGAATAATCTTGGAGTAGGATTAATTCAAGGGGGCTAGAGAATAGTAGTGTAGGGGGTTAATCGAGTCGGAGGTTCAAGCCCTTAATCTAGCACTAAAAATGTTAACAAGGATTCTTGCCAACACACCAAATAATGCTTTAGAAGATGAAAGTTTTTTCTATGAATAGTAGATGTGAATCCCCCTCGGAGTTGCCTACAAATTTAACCTTACTGGTAGATAGCTTTCGAATCAGACTTTTCAACGTCGTCGAAAGGTTTAGGTGCTAGGTTATGAAATCTTCATTCTTTATTGATTTAGTATGAGATCCTCTTCAAGAATCTCCTTCTTTTTTAGCTTGAATTTGTACTTAAATGGTTATATTTTAAATTGTTGAAAAGGTCAGATGGATAGTCCTCTGTGGGTCTAGGATGGATATCAAACTTCTTAGTGGATATGTAGAAGCTTTCGCCCTTGTCATACAGTTTGGACGCTTATGTGATGTACCTTTGATCCTTGTCAAAAGATTTTGGAATGGTCCATTTTGGATTAAGCCTTATATGTCCAGGCATCTATACTTAAAGAGCAGTCCTCAGTCTATTCGAAAGGTTAGAGTACATGGACTATATCTCCAAAAGGTTATCGATATTTTATAGCATTAGCACTTTTGACCTAGTCGATAGGTTTGGGTCTCAATGTTAATCACTTCGGAAAGTTACCCATGCTATTTAAACCAATAGTATTATAAACTTTATAGAATGTTTTAACTGCAGGGTTAAGGGCTTTGAAAGGGTGCGGTAGTTTCTTGTAGCAGAAGTGTTGTCGACCTTGTCGACAAGAACCTTTTCGATGATGTTGAACCTTAAGTTAGAGTTAATCTAACAAAATTATAATCAAACAATGAAGCCATTAATTAAGCATAAGACTTCCCTCTTTACCCATGAATGTACTCTATTTTTTTTATTAAATTCCCAAATTAGCACCCGATTAGGGTTGCAATATCTTGATTAAGTAAATAAAAGATTAGAATCAAAGAATTCAACGCTACACGCGGGCCTCCTTTCGACTCCATGCTCTCGACATACTAGGAAGGATTCACTTTTATATGAAGCTTTAAATCTTTGGATTTTGTCGAAAGATTTGCCTTTCATCTGCTATTCTGGACCTTTCGACTTTGTTGAAGGTATTTCCTTCTTTATAATGTCGTGAACCTTTCGACCTTGTCGGGAGGTTGCTCTTCTCCTGGTTGTTGCAAACCCTTTTACCTTGTCGGAATGTTGCTGTTCGAGAGATGTACTTTCCTTCAACGTTGTCGAAAGATTGTCATTCACCCTTTGTTGACTTGTGACTGCTTTCTTCATAAACCTTTCATCATTGTCAAAAGGTAACCTTGATGTGTTTCAACTAGTTCGAAAGGCTTGTTAGCTTTCGAAAAGGTCACTAAGTAGTTGCTCACACTTGCCTTGACTTCTCATCCCCTTCTAATGGTAAGAACACCTTGGATATTAGAGAAGGAACCTTCCGGCTCCTTCGAAAGGTTTGATGCTAATGATTCTGATGACTGCATCCCTTCGACTCCTTCGAAAGGTTTTGGCTGTGCTTCTTTTCCTTTATCTTTGTTGAAAGACCTTTTAACTTAGTCAAAATGTTGACTTTTGGTGTAACAAACGTCCTCCTTTAAAATCTTCTAAACACTTCATTTCGAAAACATAGGAAAAACATTCCTTTTCAACCCTGTTGAAACCTTGGAGCCAGACCTTTCGAAATCATTTATTAAAACCTTTCAAAACCATCAAAACTTAGCTCTTTCGAAAGCACTTGGGTTCAATTTAAAACATCTAGAAACCTTTCGAAACCATTCAAAAATCTACCCCTTTGAAACCTTTGAAAACTGTCTCGGTCGAAACCATTTGGGCTATGCCTTCAAGTAGAGCAAAAGGATCAGAAACCCATTAAATTCGAAAGCATCTATTTCGAAACCATTTAAAACTGTCTCTTTCGAAACCATTTGAGGTTTATTTCAATTATAGAAATGAGGGTCCGCAACGACCCTTAAATTTTCGACTATTTAAATTGTTAAATTAATGAATTTGGCAATTTAATATGGAAAGAAATAAAAAATTTGTAATTTAATAATGAAATGAATGCTAAAACGAAATGTAACAATGGTAATTAAAACTAATAATTAACAATTTGATTGAAATTACAGTAAATTGAAATATTGTAAATTGTTATACTTGGTTATAAATTGATAAGAAAACAAATGCAAACATTAAATTAATAAATGAAATAGTATGAAATAAATTACCATTGAATAAAATTTAGGTTATATAAGAATTGTAACATTTGTTTATGAATAATGAATTCATAAGCGTGATTAAAAGTTATAGTAACGATTGTTGTAAGTTACCTGTTTATTTGGTCTATTTAATTGAAATCGGAAATAAATTAAAATTAAATGAACTTTAATGTTATAATAATGAGAATAAATGCAATAACTGAAAGTGTGAATGTAATAAAATAAGTAGAAATGTAAGTTTATTCATAAAGTAATAATTGATGTAATAAAAGAATAGAACTAAGATAGAAAAATTAATTGGATTTAAAATCTTAATTAATGTGTGTAATTAACAAAATTACAAATTTTGAAATGTAAAGATTAATAAAAATAAAAGATGGGAATTGGATATATTAATGTAATGAAATATAAAACAATGTAAAACCATGTCTATAGAATAATATCTTATTTGAGTATAAAGATTGAAACCAAATATAAACAATTTATTGGAATTAAATTATAATTAATAGGATTAATGGCAGTCGTAAACCAAGTACTGTAAATTTTGAAATAGTCGACAATGAATTGATATAGAGGTTTGTTTTAGAGGATTATAAATTAGTAAGTGACTTAAGGTGATAGGAATTGTGAATTATAAAATTTGAATTGAAAATTGGATTTAATTAATTTAATATTAAATTGTTTAATTAACTAAAAATAGCCATTTTGGCAGCTAACTCAGATTTCGATGAAACTAATTTCATCAGATCCATAACGGTGAATTATTATAGGATTACAAGTTTCGTATCGATCGAACTTGTCATTTGATCGTACGGGCTCGAAACACCTAGAAATTAATTTAATTGAAATCAATTTGAAATAAGCCGATTTTATCATAATTTCTTCATAGATGGAATAAGGACTTGAAACCTACTCCATTGAGTTTAAAATATTTGAAAACATCTATTTTGATATATGGGTTGACCCATTTTCATTCTGGAGACAGCAATGGCTTTTCAGTTCGTTTATCATTCCAATCCAAATCAATCATGTCCGTTCTTTCTATTTTCTAATCTGCGTATAAATATCCTGTTATAAACCTGAGGTTGTTTATATTCTCATTTTTTTCTATGCGTACATTTCTTCTCAACTACCCATTCTAATGGTAGACAAAACCTAATTCCTAAATTTTAAAATCAAATCAAAATTTCAAGCTCCTCAAACTATATAGAATCATATATCGATTTGAATCCTTCGATGAGTGTAAATAAATTATGTGATTCGTTTTTCTATTTGAGTTTTGGTGTGCCGGAGTTTGAGAGAATATTTTCGTACGTACATCACGCTCCGATGAACCTCGACAGATCGTCAATTCATCGATACTGCTGCATTGAGAGGCGAGCGCATAGTCCATCGGTGTGGTTCACAAGATGGTTCAACGGCCAAATCGTCATCGATAATTGGTTTAGGGCTTAAAACCTAGGCGGTAAATGAACCTCTCTAGTCGCGATTGGAGTTGAGGAATTGGCCGCGTGGGGTCGGCGAGACGTGGAGATGGTGTCAGCGTTCTAGTGGCTAGGCTTTAGCGCGGTGAGGGGTCTAGCAGTGACGCGATCGAATTTGTTCATCGTGAGCTGGTAGCGGATGTGTATGATAGGGTTGAGATGCGGTATTATTACATTTATTCCCTTATTAACTTTAATTTTTAATTCTAATTTTCAAATCATTCTAACAGGAATAAATTTTACGTACGAGGTCTGTTTCGCGTGCGGATGGTTCCTATGGGATCGTATCGAAATTCTGGACACCTTGACGCTCGTTTGGACGAATTCGGAGATTGTTTGAATTTTGGGTCTAAATTGAATTTAAATTCAAAGGTGAGTGTTTTTTGACCCACTCACAACTTCAAAAATTTCTTAGGTTTGTTAAATTTAACTTATGATGTGATTAGGAATTTACTTATGACTGTTCCGTATATTTTAAATCATCATCTCAATAAATTTGAATTTATTTGAATTAAATCATTTTTTAATTTATTATTGAATATAAATTGCCAGTAAATACCTGTTATCGATGATCAGTTCTATATTGATATTTGTTGTTCATTTTGGCTGATGATCGTGATGGATGTTGATTGTTGATATTGGTTAAATGAATGTTGTATTTTATATCATTATAAACTACAAGTTCACTATGGGTTCCAATCATACATACCCAAATGATGTATAGAATAGGGAAAAATCGTTATAGGTTGAAATGATAGACTCGAGTGATTTTATGAATTTTTAATTTGGGATTATAGTTTGAAATGATATTCAACCATAAAATGTTAAATTATGGATTGAAGTGATAAATGTCTGTATCACTTGTCCCTAGGGTAGAAAATTGTATATAGACGTCGGATTGGTTAAATTAAATGATTTTAAAAACCTTAAATTTTGAATTCAATAAAATGATATTTTGAAATGGAAATTTGATTTATATAAATTGAAGTATTATTGGAAAATCAAGTTTTGCTTTGAAACGTGAATTGGTTTAAAAAGGAATTTCTTTAAGAAATTAAATTTGAAGTTTAAAGTAAACTTTTAAGTATAAATGAAATTTGAGTTATTGAATTTGTTTGAAAGTAAATTTGAAATATTTTTGAAACTAGAGTAATCCGTATTGACATTTTGAACATAGATTGAAACGATATCAAATTCGATAGTTTATTGAAATTTGGTTTGTCGATTTGGAAATTTGAAATGGTCCAAATATGTTGAAATGGAATGAATAATTTAATTTGATATTAATTTCAAACTCATATTTTAACATAAACTGTTTTAAAAATATTTTACTTAAAATTTCTAATTATTATGATTTTCAAATTTATTAAACTATTTAACCAATATTAACTATATAAATTATTTTAATCTATTTTAAACTAATTCAATTTACTTTAATCTAATTAAACCATTTTAATTTATTTTAAATTTAATTAATCCATATTTTTAAGTTATTTAATCTATTTTAAATTTATTTATCTAAATTTAATCTATTTAACCATCTTAAATCAATTTAAAAATGTTCTACCTATAATTGAACAATTATAGAGCATTTTAACTATTTATCACTAATTAAAACTAATTTCTAAATTTCCAAACTAAGTACGTGGAAAAGTTTATATTCATTTCAATTGGTTTAAAAAGAGAATAAGGTTAAATGACGTTATAACCAAAGTTGGAATTTTGAATGTTATAATAAATCGAAATGATGATTTTAAAGCAAGGACTTAACCTGTTTTGGAATATTATTTTTGGAAGAAATATGATTTGAAAGTGTTATAGTTTTTGAGAATATGATATTTTGGTACAAATTGTGAATTTGACTTTGAAAAAAATATAATTATCGAACTATGATATCAAAGGCGAATATGATTTTGAAAGTAAATAATGATTTCGAAAGTGATATGGTTTGAATCGAATATGATATTTTGATATCAAATATGAAATTATTTTTGAAATGAAAGAGAACGATCCAGTGTGTAATAAGCGATTGGTTGTTGGAGAGACCGAGATCAGATCATGTCATACTCTCTGCCAATACCGAAAATCACTTTGATAACTCGGTACGCGGTAGAGATTCCAGAATAAAGTAGTATGGTGGCGAAGATCCTATATGAGGTATATACGTAGACCCGACTCCTATAAATTGGCTTAAGGTGGCTAAAACAGGAGCAATCAACAGGCCTAGTGAGGTCATTCCTCCGTTCGGCCACACTTCATTAATCTATATTCTGACATTGTGATTTATTCGGTGGCCACCCTCGATTTTTATTGGGGAGTCTGTTTTAAGTTGGGCAGTAGTTGCGGCTATGCGTTACTAACAGTTCGGAAGTGTAATTGGTATATCTACCCTGGCATTGCCTAGTTGTGCCATGTCACCTACCCTAGCGTGCCTTCTACGAGTTTATTTTGTACCATACCTATGGAGTGCCCTCTAACGACGTCCAATAAGGGTGGGATTACGATACTGTATAGATTATTAAAATATATAAAATGTGTTAGGGTGGAAAATGTAAAGCCTTAACATTATTTTAATACTTTTATTTTACTATTGGCATATTATAATATTGTACTACATAGTAGATAGTTTAACGGATCCTTAGGAGGTGTGAATCTCGAGCATCGCTTAAGTTACTACACTCATGTTAGAGATTGGATAGGAGATGTCAAACCCCGTAAACATCTCTGACGCCGTTCCACTCATATTTATTTACCGTTGATTTAACTTACATAAGATATTTTAGTTCTAACTCAAGTGTTTTGTCTTTTCAATTTGCTCGGGTCAGCCTGAGCATTTCAGGATTTGAAGTCCTTATTTCTAAAGGACGAAGATGAAATTTGTATTATTAGTATTTACTATATTATTCCATTGCATCATATTGTTTCGCTGAATTATTATTAATTATTCTCTAGTATGTGTAACTCTGATTTTGTGTTGTATAGTATAATCAAATGTTTTGTAAACAGCTTTATGAACTGTTATTTGATTATTATATTTTGTCATTCCGCTGCAAGATCCTTTTTTTCTCTGCTTTTTCTTATTTACCCCAATAATAGTCCACCCTTCTATATGGTTTGAGTTGGCACATGTATCTGCTTAACTGTCCAAAAAGGCGGGATGTTATAGTGTCTTTAAAAATTTAAGTCGAAAGCAACTGTTTCGAAATAATTTCCTGGTAAAGAAGTGTTGGTGTCGAAACCATCCCATCGAAATCATTGGAGAAGCGGTAAAGTTACAGAAAAAAAAGCACCCCTTTGAAACAATCTGTGTAGAAAGGTAAAAATGCGGCAGCAAAAGGTTATAGCTTAGTTAAAAGCAATTATTAAAAAAAAGGCACAACCTAATCGTGACTGTTTCCTTTAAATCCATTTGACCTAGTCAAGAGCTACTTTGTCGAAAGCCCTTTAGTCGAAAGAAAGCAAGCGCATTTTTAATTTAAAAGCAAAGTAATGCCACAACCACTTTGGAAACCCTAGTTTCGAATAAATACCTTTCGCCTTCTATCCAATTCGCTACATACCAATATATTGATACCCTATGCATTGGTTTCGATGGCGTTGAAGGCGGAGGGACTTAGTCAAAAGCTAACCCAAGTAGAAGTAGGTGCCGAAAGCAATAAAACAGTAATTATCATATAGCAAATAGTTCTTTTAACGTAACTTGCTTTACATGTCAAATTTTGAGGCTCTTTTTCGTTACAACTAAAAAGCTCTCCAATTTTCAGAAGTAACTATTTGAATTATTTGCAAAAAGTTCCTTCTCCTTATATAATTATATAAAATATTTAAGTCTCATATCTGAAACAATTTTATATATCCACTAAAACATTTGGGAAAAATCTATAAAAATTCCAGAAAATCACTTTTAAAATGGTTTCCAACATATAAAATTTTTAGTCCCAAATCATTTATTATTTAACTGTAAATAATTATTAACCTAAATTCACAATTTCTTTACTAGAAAATTCATATAAATTCCAAAAAATTCTAAAAATTCTAGAAGTTGAAACCCATCTCTAAAAATCACTTATGGTCTTCATAAAAATTTACAAGTCATTTGGATATCATTTTATATGGTTTATAGCTTAAAACATATCATAAATTCAATATGAACAACCATAATTCATCAACAAATATATGTAATCGTTCCATCATTCAAAAACATGGCAAATCTAAGAAAAATATTCGAAACTCATCTTAAAACCGAAAACAACAAAAATTTGAGATATAAACATTATTCACCTTAACTTTAGAGATTAAAGAGGTTGAGATGTGAATGGATTTGATTTGCTTAAGCTTTTTCCTTAGTTTTTCTTAATCTTCTTCCTTTTTCTCTTGTTGATGGTGGCCGGCCTCAAGTAATTTATTTATAAAAATGAAATGAGCATGTGTGGGAATACACGACCAAGAGTTTAGGGACATAGGAATGACCTCTTTCCTATTTTACCCCTCTTCTATTTCATTTTAACTTTTACTTTAATTCATAGGTTAAATGGAACAGCTACCTTTTGATTAAATAAAATCTCAATCCACTAATCAACATATTATTCTATTTAATTTAACTAATTTAATATCGTAAATAATTTTACCAAAAATATAGGGAGTTACAGGGTCGGAACCCACTTAGTTAAACCTTATCCAGTGGTTTCTTAGGCGATCCTTTTGAGTCACACATCCGCTTCGAAAGGAAGGCTGTCGATGGAACATCTAAATCATTTAGCAAGCTTGAATGTCTGTAAAGTAAAAGAGCTAGCCGTTTCGACTAGATCGAAAGGTCGGTCTCAACAAGTCTTCATTATAGCTACCCGATCGAAAGGAGACAAAAGTGCATATACACATTGTATCCACCTCAACTCATCTAAAGGAAACCAAAAGGAATTGACCTTGTCCTTTAGCTCTACTTTTAGGCTATTGACAAGATTTCTAGTTAACATTTTGGCACTAGATGGAGGGCTCGAACCTCCGATTTGTTTGAACATCCAACACCATTTATCTCTAACCCAACTCAATATTCAAGCTTATCTACTTTGGTCAAGTGTCCTCATGGCTAGCAGAATCAAAAGGTCCAACTAAAGATCTACTAAAACAAACTTAATAGGGTTCTCCCCAGGAACCATCAAGGACTCCCAACTCCATGAAGAGCAAATTCTAAGATTGAACTCTCTATTGATCATGAAATAGAAAAGAGCGAAATCATATGATTTAGAAAAGCGGAGCATAAATCATTTTCATATCGGCCCCACCCATATTTTTGCCTTACGGAAAAGGAAAAGTGGAAGTGACAATGTTTTGAGTCAAATTAGGAGAACTATTCAACATTATTCCATAGGCACAATCTTTGAAAAAGAGATAATTGCAGACTACAATTCCTTTACACATCAACGGGAACAAACTTCAACAAGAACACTTCCGACACAAGATCTCCAAAGGAAGTCAAAAAGAAAAGCAATTAAAGAATGTGAAACTACAAGGCCAAGGAATAAGATATCAAAAGGCCATCCTCAAGAATCAAGTTTCAAGTCTAGACTTCCTATAGAACGCAACTTGCTAACCAAGGATAAGCTTAACTATTGGCCATCATAGAAAAAGAAGCCAAAACATGAAAGAAATCTATGGGGATCCTACTATAAATATTACATGATGAACGTGCATGAGACCAATCGTTGTGGAGCCCTAGACAGGATGATAATTAATATCCCGTCAAGGAAAGATTAAAGAATCTGTAAAGAGAACAGAACAAAAAATCAATAAAGAGTTACTTTTCTAGAAAGATCTACATAGATGGGATTTAAATACTCCTTACATTTTGATACTACCTAAGATGGCAGTCTACCTAAGATGTAGAAAACCTCTATCCGCCCTGAGTTGGCTAGGTTAGAGCACCTCCTTAAAGGAGGGTGGAGTAAGCCTTTAACCGCGCCACGCTATGGCCAAATTATACCACCGGACAAGCCCTTGGCCGCGCCTCTGGTCAGGTCAAGGCATCTCCTGGAGGGAGGATGGAGTAAGCCTTTATCCATGCCACATTATGGCTAGGATAAATCACCGAAAAAGTGCCTATCCGTGCCATGCTATGGCCACCGCAGGGCGCCTTCTAGAGGGAGGTCGCTGCAAGCCTTTATCCATGCCATGCTATGGCCAGGTTAAATCACCGGACAAGCTCTTAGCCACATCGCTGGCTAGGTCAAGGCACCTATAGGAGGAGAGTCGGGTATGTACTTGGTTCCATCCTCTAAGTTGTGCTAACCAAGAGCATCAGACAAAGATGGACTAAGATGTCTAAGCCCAAGAAGAGGCTCATCAAATAATGGACTAATATGTCCAGGCTTAAAAAAGGACTCATTAAAAATAGACTAAGATATACAAGCCTGAGAAACAACATATCCTTAATGGACTAAGATGTCTGGGCCAAAGAAGTGGCACATTAGATTATGGACCAAGACGTCAAAGCTTGAGAAGCAGCTCATCCGATCACCATTATACACAAAGCTTAAAGGGTTTACATTTATCAAAGATGACATAATCTAAGGGGTAAAGCTAAACTTCGTCTATTAAATACCTCAACCTCGGTCTCGGGTTTTAGATTTTTGGATTTCATCTATTAATACCCAAATCTGGGTTTCGGGACTTCCATTTCTAAACTTCGTTTAGTAATTCCCGAATCTTGGTTTCGGGTGCTTATCAATCACTAACTATCTTATTCATACCTAAATTTTGGTTTTGAGACTATTACTTAATAATGCTCTAATCTGGGCTTGAAATTTCTACCATGGGTTTCTTTTTATCCCTCACAAATGCACAAATTTGTTTCAAAGAATATCGTCAAGAAGATCACTACTATAAGTTTCCGTTAATACACGAATCTAGGTTATGGATTGCAAAATCTTCAAATTTCTTTAATACCCTAGAACGGGTTATTGCGTTTCTAATGCAAATATTTAGATAATGATTTTTGGACTCTTCCATATTAAGCTCTTTATTAACTATCTCTAAAGAATGGCTCTCTCACATTTATACCCCCGTTTTAGGGCAGGATTTTCTGTCAACAGACGTCAGATATTCTAGCAAAGTGGCTAAAGTTAAACTGTTAATTATTTCTTACCATTGTTAAAGATTAGACGTTTGATATAGACTACTTTGCATGCGATCGACATGATGATTTGTTAATCTACACAAATGATATACATAGACTTATATGTCGATTTCAAGCTAACAATTGGAAATATTGTTTGCTTCATACTTATAAGGAAAATCAAAACAGCAAAGAAGTATAAGAGATTTAGCAGATACAAAAATAATAGTATGAGCTATCAAACAAGCACTTCATAAAAGATATTATAGAAAAGAATCTCAAATCAGGTGATATTTACGAAGTTTATATGGTTTTTATTATTTATGAAGCTATTTACAAATATATAGAATAGGTATATACATTCCACGAATACAATTCTACCACAAATCTTGAGTATCTTTGCTCAGATTCTCAGTAATCAAAGGATCGACTATGTGATGGATTGCGATGCAGGGGACTTCCTTAAGTTTCTTTTCTTTCTTTCTTATAATATCTGTATTTTCGATTGCATCGATGTTAGTTCTCATAGCATGATTGAAAGCTCTATTCGCACCTCTAAGGGTTTTTTTCTCTCTTCTTAATTCCACGACGCGCTTCTAAAGGAAGGAGTTGCTGCGTTCAAGCTCATGAATTTTGGCAGCATACTCTTTTATACATTGTGAATATTTAATCCTTTGTTATTCATTAAAATAATTTGCCACTTTAAATTTGACTTTCCTACACCATTAACCCTCTACCCTTTCTTCTTATCCAAGAGGAGGAATAGTCATTGTGTGGGATTTATGAGCAGCAAGGGAAGTACGCCTTATAGGTCAAGTAACAGAAGGAGTAGCATTGGGAGCTGGTAAATCAATACTTTGAATATTATCCCCCATAATTTATTCAAGCAATACATATTAAGCTTGGCTTCCCTCAATTTTATCTCTAAATTATTTATTTGTTGAATGAGTTCCGACATTTTCTGATCAAAGTCAATTGAAGGATTCGATTGTACTTGTCGATTTAGTGTAGAAATAATTTCTTCTTTGCTTTTGATATCAGCCTCCAAGCTGGCAACTTGATCCTTAAGGTTGCTAATGATAGTCTTTTGAAGTAAGTATCTCTTGTGCCACTTTAAGGCTTCGGCGTTGCCGTGAAAGCGTATGAGTAAGGTATCATCGAGGAGTTTACCTCTTTAAAATTCTGTTAACAGCTTGTTTCAAAGATTAGTAAAGCATGATGCAGAATCGAGAGAGAGAGGAGCTGTTGATAAATATAACTCCTATTTAAATAGAAAAATAAACGAAATACAATCAAAATCAGAATGAAAAATCTCTTTATTATTATTATGATAAAAGATTAAAATTAAAATGACAATGAAACTAAAAGATACATTGGACATTGGATTTACATCTAAAGATGGGAAACAACATCACTAACTTTATTTAATGAATTGAAAGAAGAATAATTGTAGAATCAAAAGGAATATTTAGTCTCTCTAGAGTAATCATTAGAGGACATTTGTTATCGTCCCACTCCCTGGGTGGAGGACTATCACGAGCACAAATTAACTTAGTACAAAATGTCCTGATTTTCTTAAGTAGTTTCTCTTTTTCATCACTGAGGAAATCAAAGCGGAGACGTCGACGTTCCAATTAATGTTTTTGCAAGTTTCTAAGAAAACAATATCTTGTTAATTTTAAAGACTTTAAAATCGATCCTTTTTCAAGATAAAATCTTCTCAGTTTAACGTATTGACTTAAATAGTCTCTAGAAACTAGTTGGCATGATGAACAATCGCTCTGTGATAACATAGTGAAATGAAGCTAAGCATAAATATGAAGACAAAATCAACTAATTACAAATCAATATATTAATAAAATGTTTGTGATTATTCATCTGGTTTATACAAGATAGAATTAGTAAATAACTCAGTCACAAATTTATTCTTATAATATTTAAGTTTTTTTGAAGGTAGGACATACGGAATGGATATGACACGTGGTAAGTTCTAACAAGCTCCAAGACGTTTGTTAGATCCAAATTCGTCCAAGTATCTTTTATGAAAGCGCCTAAGTAGAACCCCACTAAATTCACCTAAATATGAAAAGTCAACAATTGGGTGCCTGCAATAGGCCTTATTCAAGAAGTTAATTAAAATGTCTCTCTCTTCAATCAACATGCAAAAGAGGGTGATTAATTCTCTATTTTCTTCAAGAAGGCCATCATAACGGAGGCGCGCTCTCCTTAATCGCGGGGCAACTTCTTGATGCTTAGAAGAGGCTAACACTACTGCACTTCTATTAAGCCTATGGTATTTATCGAAGAGAACGTTGTGCTTCTTGAACTGCCTGTCAAACTCTCTATATGGACTATTTATCTCCACTTGTTTTCGTTCAAGCTTAGTTTCATAAGTTTGGACAGATTTCCTTGTTATTTAAACAATAGAATTACATTATTATTGCTTTTGAAGTAAAGTTTATTTAAACAAGGAATCCCATACCTGAGATATCGGGACAGAAGTCTGAGAAACATGCTCTTTTTCTCTTAGTTCTTCAACATTAATAGAAGCATGATCCTCTTGATGAGTAATGGGGGCAGCAAATTTAGGTGGGTTAGCTTCATGTGGGGATTGCTCTTTTTAGATGTTCATGTATTATCATCCCATTCTTTATCAGAAGCTTCAGTGTGGCCTCCGCTGTTGCCACCTGAACCTTGGCCACCATTATTGTTGTTATTATCATCGTCATCATTATCGTCGTCATCGTCATCATTACCCTCCTTCTCTTCAACAACATCATCCTTGTTGCCTTCATCCTCAAAGTCAGATTCAAATTTAAATAGAGTGACTACCAAAGAGTGAATCTTGGAAGTGTCAACCTCCCTCTATCACCAGTTCCTCGTCCTTTCTTCATCTAATTAATCTTTCCCATAACTCTACCAACAAGGGCACAAGCGAGCGAGGGAAAACTTAAATCAAGGCATTTGTTGATATTGCCTACATAAGCAAGCATCGGAGGCTCCTAGAAAGAATTCATCATTTTCTCTTAAAGGGCAGTATTAAGAAACTAAGATACACGCTGTTTGGCGTTTGAAATGGTATTGACTGCCAGTTTTAAGGAATCCTTATTTTTCTTTAACTTCTTTTTCAAAGAGGCATTCTTTGCTGCCATACAAGCCTTCTTCTCATCGGATTCGTTTATGGTCAGTTGCATGGCAAAGTTTTCATTGGTGAGGAGTTGGTGCGCCTTTCTTCCTTCCGAAATAATGGATTCCAACTAGGTGAGAGAAGTTCTCAGGTGCTCAAGTTCATAGATTGCTTCTTTTTTTACCGCAGATAAAGAAGAAACTTGATTCTTTAAAATAGAAATCTCCTCCTATAACTTGGAGGACTCAATAAAAGATTTAGATGCCTGCTCATGCAAAACTAGCCAACTCTTGGAAATCTAAAAGGAGACGTGCAACACAAGTTAGAGATTTAGAGAAAACTAGTAATGAAAAGTCAAGTGAAGTGAAACTTTCCATGAATTATTTTGCTAACAAAGAACGGTAATGACCCACCATGTCAAAAATGGAGGAAGGCGGGCGGATGAAGGCAAAAGACTAAGAATTTAGGATATACTGCGCCATCTCTTCAAAATTAATGGAGGACGAAGGAGACATAAAACTTGGAGGAATGCACTTCAAAGTGGGGTCATCTCCAAAGCATGTTGCATCTATACGAGTGTGCCTGAAGAACTTGAAACAGTGATGCGTGAAAGAAGATCGACTGCAGATGGAGTCTGTTTAGATTTAACTTGAGGGGTTTCAATAGTCAGGCTCTCTGATGCTTTATCAAGAGATAAAGGTTCCTCCTCTTCTGAATCAGGAACTTCAACTACCTTAGCTATCTTTAGAGGTGTTTCCAGTTCAGTTGATTGCACCACTTCCTCTTGATTGCCATCCTAGTCTTGGTAAAAGATTGATTGATGGATGGCACACGAGAAGTAGCAGGAGGAGGAGCTAGACCGCTAACAGGATTTTTAACTTGAGGAGCAACTGAAAGAAATTCAAACTGATTATAAGTCACTTGAATAATTTGAACAAAGCAACATAGCAATACACAACAAATACAACGTTTATCACTTATTAGAGTGGTCAGCACAGATGAGTGACATGGGAGAGAAGTTTGATAGGCCTCCCAGAGAAAGGAAGCATTTTCTTTGGAAGGTATGTTGGACAGAAGGAGGATTTCAAAGGATCCCTTGGCCTACTAGTAAAAGGGATTGCTTTCGCAAGTTTGTCGGAATTAATAGCGTTAATCTACTCTCAATCTTTTCTTAAAGCTGTGATTAGAGATTCTACTGTTCCTATCATCCTAACTTAGCTCTTTAGGAGGGCCACTTGACATAAGGTGAAGATTAGACAAGAAAAACTACTGAATGGAAGGAAAATAATAAAAATATGAATTTACGGGGGGGGGGGGGGGGGGGGGGTAAAGAAAGTCCCATTTATATTTGGGAAGCACTTGACGAAGAAGAACCGGTTCTCCTAACCTCAAACTTGTTAACGCCCTCTGATATCAACTTCTTCGGAGAGTTTGCCCTAATGATTTGGCTATCGAGATTGCTAAGCTTGATCAATTAGACCAAGTGATTCAACACTTCAGCATTTAAAGAAAGGAGTTTGGACTGCAATGTCGTCAACTCCCGAGACAGAAGGTAGGTGTACACGTTCATGGACAACTGGATTGGAGCGATCTGGAGATAAGAAAGAAACTTGGATAAGAATCTTGAAAAAGAGAGAAACCTTCCATACCATATATGGATGGTAGTATAAGCGAAGAACCCTTTGGGAGGGTTTCTAATGGTGTTAGTCTCCCAAGGTGGAATGGCTTCAACAACAGTAATTTCATAGTCATTATGGCTAGCATCAATTTGGTCTTGCGTAGATATGAGAGAATGCTTGGAAATGGCTTCGATTTTCTTTGGAGAGCTCATGGTTCTTCCAGGTGAAAACATTTCAGTTAAAATTTCCTGTTTACTATGAACTTAACATTCTTTCAAGAACTGGAAATAACCTACTATGGCAATTTAAACATGAAACCAGACATGAAACTTCAAGTTCTTTAAAAAATGTTAAAGTTAAAGAAAATCAAAAATTAAGAGCTTTGGACAGACTCAAAAGTGATGGAAAACTTAACATTTAGCAGACAAATTTCAACAATGTCAAAAGCTCAAATATGAACATCCATTATGATTTCGAAATAGTCAAAAGGGAGGGTAAAAATGTGTGTCCAATCGGGACCCTTCAACAATGCCCGAAGCTCAAGAAGGAAATGATTAAAACCGACTTAAATATATACACTACTAAAATTCAATAAAGAAGGTAACAAGAACCTTCGACACCGTCGAAACCAAGGACTTAGGTTTTCTTAGAGAAGTATGAGTGTCATCGAAACCTTATGTACTCATTTAGTCGAAAGGTCTTAAGTTAAAATCTTACAAACTTGAAGCGTTTCAACAATGCTAGAGAAAGGTGATTATAGAATGGTTGCGATTCATTGGTTTTAGGAGATTTCGATAGGATCAAATGGATATTATGGTTTCAAAAACATATTAAAAAGAAAAGATTTCAGTTAACACAAAATGTTTCAACTAGGGCGAAACGTTTTTCTTTTGAGAGAGTTAACTACATGCTATTTCACTATATAGCCTTTCGACAAGTTCAGTCAAATTAGTGCTGCAACACCTTTCGACCCCATCGAAAGAAGTTAAGTAAGAAAAATGAAAGATGCCACTTTAAACCCTTTCGAAGAGGTAGAAAGTAAATTTGCAGTGCCAATTTTTAATTCATACAAATCAAGGCTTACAAGCGAAGAATACAGGAAGCACTTTCCTCCGCAAACCTAATTTCAACCCGAAAACTCTTAAAACCCATTAAACCTATAGATATAAACATGGATTAAATAATTTCAGTTTTGAGATCTTTGAAATAAAAATTCAAATTTTATAAAAAAGTAAAGTAGCAATAATCATAACATTGGGTCTGGATTCAAAACGTGAAATAAATCTAACCAATTCATGAAATTGTACCATAAAATTCTATCAAATGAATTAAATTTTAAAACTCAGACATTTAACGGAAGTATAAAACAAAAAATGAAACCCAAATTGTAAATATGAAGAAAAAAATCGAATGTAGAATAACAAGACCAAAAGAAGTAAATCAAATCAAAAATGGTTCCTGTAAAATTAAAATTTGAATAGTATTTAATTCAAAATCACAATCAAGAAATTTGAGTAAAAACTGAAATTTATCATTAAGTAAAAAAAATATATAAAGATTACGAGGGAAAAAATAATTCTAACTTATGATTAGAACTATTTTCTTCTTTGATCGAGGGAAAAGAAATTTGAGAATTTTAGAACTTTCACTGGAAATTTAATTCGATTGTAGAAAAGTGAAAGGGGAAGAAAAAGATGTCGTAATTTATAGGAAAATTCAGCAGATGCAGTAGGCCGTTAGATCAGATTTATATAAACAGTCCAGATTCACACAGGAATGCCAAAAGGCGGTAAGTTTCTAGGTTTTGACATAGTGGACTTGGAAAGTCAAGCGCATCCCTTCCCGGGGGAGGGTAGGTGTGAGGGGGGGGGGGGGGGCAAATGTTACTACTGAAAATTCCTTACGACCTAGTCGAAAATAGTTTGAGCAGAAGCCAAAGAAGAAGAAGCGAGAAAGGCTATGGCTAGACCCTTTGAAAGTGTCGAAGGGACACTACACCTAAAGTCTAAAAGCATTAAAACCTTTAGAAGAGTTCAAAGGGATGTTAGTCAAATTCCAGAAGGTTCTTTACCTCTCGAAGGGGTCGAAGGATTCGAAAGCACCTTTCCGTCTTCAGTGACCACCTTTCCAAAGCAGGTAATTTCATTGCATGAAGACATTTTGAATAAGTCAAAGCAACACCTTTCGAAGACAAAAAAATACAATCTTCAAATACGCGCCAAACCTTTTGAAACAAAAGGTTTCGCCCTTACTCAAACCACTCAAAAGCTAGTATTTCGCTGAACAACCCTTTTTGAAAGATAACCAAGCCTTTCGGACCGATCGAAGCCATTATTGTTTAAGGAGGTTCCACATCAAGTCACATGCGAGGGTTCTGAAGCAACCAACAACATCGAAACCGTCAGTTTCACAACATGTTCGAAACCACTTAATAAAGCCTATCGATAGATTCGAAAGCTCTTACAAAGCAACATAGAGAAGAAAAGTGCAAATTTTCCTTTCGACAAAGTTGGAAGCATATAGTAGACTATACAGTAGCCACCTTTCGACCGGGTCAAGAGCAATGTGGTCGAAAGGTGCTAACCTACATCTGTAAACAGGACCCAAGGGGTTCGGTTCGAGAAATTCGAATGCTGTGATTCTAAACTGTATTTTCTTAATTAAAAAAGCATTAAAACCCTATTTATTTAGGGAAATTGAATAATAAATGCTTCTTTGAGTTGAGAGATGGAAGTCTACGATTTTTCTAATTGCTTAATTATTTCTCAAGCTTTTATCTAGCCAAAAATTGCGTTACTGATATCGACTGTATTGAAGGGTCACTTCCAACAAGGTTGAAACCATATATTCTCAAATAATACAAGTCATTATTTTCAAGTGACCTTTCCTAAGTCTTCCACTTTCGACTAGGTTGAAACCCCACGCCAACTCACTTTGGCCTTCGATTCCCAATCCAAGCCAATAAATTTAAACAAAACCCTATACCAACTCACTTTGGCCTTCGATTCCCAATTCAAACCAAGACATTTAAGGACATTACTTTTGACAAGGTCGAAAACTAACCTCAATCCAGTTAAAACTTAGAAACCTAGACCTGACATAAAGTGCCTAAGGATTCATCTTTCAACAAGGTCGAAACCTCAATCTTGGATTCTAGATTAAAGCCCTAACAACTCAACAACTTAAGTCATCGACTGGATTAGAACAACTTAACCCTTCGAACGGGTGAGAACCCACTAAGATAAATCTTATCCACAGGTTTCTAAGGCGATCCTTTTGTATCTCACATCTGCTTCGAAAGGAAGGCTTTCGAAGGAACATCTAAATCATCTCAGCAAGATTGAAAGGCTGTAAAGTAAAAGAGCTAGCCATTTCGACTGGATTGAATGGTCGGTCTTAACATGTCTTCATTATAGCAACAAAATAGAAAGAATACAAAAGTGAATATACACATTCTATCCACTCAACTCATCTAATGGAAACCAAAATGGGTCAACCTTGTCCTTTATCTCTACTTTTGGGATGTTGACAAGATTTCATGTTAACAAACCTATTTGTAAAATGGCCCCCAGAGATAAGAGGGAGTTAAGTGTCTAAACATAGGGTTTGCTGAGAAGTGGACTGATTGGACCATGTCCTTCATGTTAAGAAGAAGATATTGTTTTTATGGCTAAGTTAGACGTATCAAAGACTTTTTGTGGATTATCGGGAGTTAAACAAGCATACTATTTGGGAATAATTATCTTTTATCCCGCATAGACGACCTGTTTGACTAACTGCTCGCTGTTCGAATATTTTCCCAAATGGATCTTGTTACATGATTTCACCGGTTAAGAGAAGTAGAGGACAATATCTCCTTGACTTCATTTAGAAGGTCAGATTTCTTTCTTTGAGTGGTTGATTATGCCTTTTGGGCTAACCAATGCAGATGCTTATTTTGTAGATCATATGAAACATGTTTTTAGGGATGTTCATAATAAGTTTGTGTTGGTTTTCATAGATGATACTCTTATTTACTCTAAGATCGAGGAAGAGCACAAATACTATTTGGAAGTGTTGCCTGAGACATTAAGGAAGAACGTTTTAAAATCAAAATTTTTTGAGTGTCATTCTTGACAATAAGAAGTAAGGTTCCTCGGACATGTTGTGTCATCGAATGGAATTTCGGTGGATCCAGCATATATAGTGGCCGTTCAAGAATCGAAGACTTCGATGGCTGCTACAGAACTCTAAAGTTTCTTAGGCATGATTGGCTTTTATAGGAGATTCATCTAGTGCTACTAGATTACCTTACACCTAACCGACTTGAAGAAGAAGGATGAGAAGTTTATTTCGAGTTCAAAGTGCGAGGAAAAGTTCATTGAGTTGAAGAAGAGATTGACCAGCGCTTCCGTTTTAGCTATTCCTGATGGAGGGAAAGGGTTGACTAAATACAGATGCTTATGGTATGGGATTGAGCATAGTTTTGAAGCAAAATGTGAGAGTTATATCTTATTCTAGCAGATAGATGAAGCCTTATGAGATATGCAACATATGATTTGGAGTTGTTAGCTATTGTGTTTTCATTACAGATGTGGAGGCATAACTTGTTGGGTGAAAAGTTCGAGCTCTTCATAGATCATAAGTCCTTGAAGTATCATTTCACGCAATAGGATCTAACATCATTAAGCAGTAGCGATGGTTGGAATTTCTAGTGGTGTATGACTTGGATATTTTATATTTGCATGGAAAAGAAAACGTGGTGGCAGATACTTTGAGCAGCAATATATTTTTCGCTCTTTTGGAAAATACACCGACTTTTCTGGAAAGGATTGAAAACAAAAAAGGGTAGACGGTTTTCTGGTAGAATTTATGCAAGGAGTTGAAGAAGGTCGAGGTTTAGGTTTTAAGATACATAGTTGTGGTATTACAAGGAAGAATGTGAGGTTTCACGTTTCAGATGTTGATGGTCTTGGACATTAAGTTCTGAGAGAATACCATAAATCTAAGTTAAGTATCCACTCTAGAGTTAATAAGATTACCAGGGATATAAATCAAGTATTTTTGTCGCCTGGGATGAAGAGGGATATTTTAATCCATATAAGTAGATGTACAAACAACTATCAAATTAGGGGTGACCACCAAAGAACTGTTGGGCAACTACAACCATTGGAAATCCTAAATTGGAATTGCGAGCAAGTATCAATGGATTTCATGATAGATTACCGAGATTTAGGAAAGGAAATGTGTTTGGGTCACTGTAGATCATCCAACTAAGAGTGCCCATTTTATTCAATTAAAACCGACTGGGACTGCTGCAACATAGGCAGTGTTTTATATGAAGGGGATCATATGACTGCACGAGGTCCCAATTAATATTGTAAGTGATCGAGATCTCATTTTTACCGACCAGTTTTGGGTAGCATAACAGGCAACTTTGGGAAAAAAAGCTAAGTTTGAGCACATCATGCGACCCTCAAACTGATTATCAAATTAAGAGAGTGAATCAAATTTTGGAAGATCTTTTAAGAGTGTGTATCTTGGAATTTGGAGGATTGTGGGAAGATCATCTGCAGTTGGTGGAATTTTATAACAACAACAGTTATCAAGCAAGCATCGACATAGTTCCCTGTGAAGCTCTTTATGGATGGCCATGTAAATCACCAGCGTATTGGTTAGAAACCGGGGATCAGATAGTGCATAGGCCTGATATGATTCGAGAGGCTACAAAGAAAATTGTTTTGATCAAGAGAAGGATGAAAGAAGCTCAAGATCGACAAAAGAGCTTTGCCGATGAGAGACGATGGGATTGGAATTTTTCATTATAGACTTTGTGTTTGTGAAGATTTCAACGATTAAAGGATTTGTTCAGATTGGAAGAGCTAGGAAGTTGGCATCTAGCTATGTTAGATCATTTCAAATTCTAGAAAGAATTGGGCCTCCTGACTATTGTTACCACCAATTCTCACTTCAACCTTGTCAAAACCAAAATGAATAAACGAGAAGGAAGAACAAGAGATGATAGCACCAACAATGCCTTTCGGAGGAGTCAAAGGGACACTATAGCTAAAAATTAGATATATTATAAGCTTACGAAGGGGTCGAAGGGTCAAAAGCACCCTTTCGCTTCAATTGCTTCAATTTGAAGCAGATGCATTCATCTTCATGAAGACGTTCCAAATAAGTAAAGGAATACCTTTTGTAGGTAGAAAATAACAACTACTCACATGCAAGTCAATCCTTTCAAACCGAATGTCTCGCCTTCATTAAAAATTTCCCAAAAAATGTTTTATTGGACAACCTCTTCGAAAGCATAAATAAGTCTTTCGAAACAATCAAAGCCTTCCACAATTAAGAGGGGTTCTGCATCAAGCCATAAGTAAATTTTTTGAAGTTTTCTTCCCCTCGATATCCTCAACATTTGAACAACTTTGAAACCTTAAAGAATTACCTACCGATAGAGTTAAAAGCTCATGCCTCTTATTACTTGCAACAACAAAGTAACACAAGGCAAAAAGGCACACCTACCCCTTTCGATGAAGATAGAAGTGTTCGAGTCCATTCAAATGCAATGCAGAAGGATGCGCAAATGTTAAAGGTAATGAAAGGTCTATAAGGCTGCCTTTCGAGTAGGTTGAAAGCAATAAGTCGAAAGGTGCCAACCTATACTTATAAATAAGAACCTAGGGTCTGGTAATTGGATCCAAATTATTTCACTCCACTCTTGTATTTTCTAAAAGTTGTAAACCCTAATTTCCATATTAGATTAGGAATTTGATCAGTTTATACTACTTGAGGTTAATGAAAGAAAGATTATGGAATTTTTAAATATTTTGCTGATTTGATATTTCTTTTAAATAGAATTCAATATTTTCTTATGTCGACTTGATGGAAGAGCGACTATTAGAGTGAGTCGAAACTTATAGTTTAATCAAATCCTGAAAATCTTAAATACTACTCACAAGTTGTCGAAAGGTTAGCTTCCAAAGAAGTCAAAACAAATCTATCCAACCTCAATCCTTAACTCATTAAAGCCAACCTTATTGCCTATCCACTTGATTCAAAGGGGACTTTGACAGAGTACTACGGTATCAAAAATCAATATAAGTAGGATTTTCAGTATTTCGTCTAAATCGAAAGGTCCAATAAGGATTTTCCACAATAATCTACACGAAAGGAAAATTAAGGAGAATAGGAGGGATCAAAATTATTTTAACCTGACTAAGAAGTATCAACCACCTTCAACTTTTTGAAATAATGCTCGAAAGAGTTATCCACACTTCGATGGGTGTTGACAAGTTTTCTTCTTAACATTTTGGTGCTAGAAGGCGGGCTTGAACCTTCGTCCTTGGTGAACTTTCGACTCTACTTACCATTAAACCGATCTTATTCCAAACCTACCCACTTTAAGACTTACATCATCATGATTAGAGAATTTAAAACATCCAAGCAAGGACCCTTGAAATTGCATCTAAATGAATTCTCCTATGGAACAATCAATGATTCAAATCTACATGAAGAACAACTATTAAGAATAAAGGCTTTAAAGATCACAAGGAAGAAGAAAGTGGAATCCTGTGATCTATATAAATGGAGTTTAAACCCTTTTCATATTGGCCCCACTCCTATCTTTGCCTTAGGGGAAAATAAAAATTAAAGTGATAACTTTTATTAATAAGAAAAGTTGTCAACAACCCAAAGCAAAGCTAAAGGACAAGGTTATTCCTTTTCGGTTTCTCTTAGGCAAGTTAAGAAGAATAAAATCTGAATATTCACTTTGTTTATTCTTTAAACCAGGTTTCTATAGTGATTTTTTTTTCAAATGTACCTTTTGATCTAGCCGAAACGGTAAGTCTCTTTACTTAACAACATTTCGAGCTTGCTAAGATGATATGGTTATCCCATTGAAAGTCTTCCTTTCGAAGGGGTTGTAAGACTCAGAAGGATAAATCTAAGGATCCTAGATTAAGACTTAATTTGGTGGGTTTTGACCCTGTTGAAGGCTTAGGTAGTTGTGTGGTTAGGGCTTTGATAAAGAACGTAGGGCAAAGGTTTCGACCCTATCAAAAGTTGTAGCCCTAAATGTGTGGAATTTGAAATTGAGAACGAGAATTTAAAGTGAATTGGAGAAGGGTTTCGATCTTGTAGAAAGTAGAGGTCCAGTGAAAAGTTGCATGGATTCTATAACTAAGGTTGCTTGAGTTCACAGGGGGTTTTGATCGGGTCCGAAGAGCCTTTCGACTTGCTCGACACCTGGAAAAACACTATTGGTTCAGATCATAATACTTTGAAACAATTAAGTAATCAAAATGAAAAGATCTTCCCCTTTTTCAGTAGAAAGAAGCTTTTGTTACTCCATTTCCCTAAATCAATTTACAAATTAGGATTTTATATCTTTTGGAATTAAGAAAGTACAAATTTAGAATGACTAAATTCCCTTCCCTAAAACCTAATGCCTTGGGTCTTATTTATAGATGTGGGTTAGCACCTTTCGACCCTAATGCTTTCGGCCTGGTCGAATGGTGGCTGCCGTGCTGACTCTAGTATGCTTCCGCCTCTGTCAAAAGGAACAGTTGTGCTTTTCTTCTCTATGTTGCTTTGTAGGACCTTTCAACTCCGTCGATAGGCTTTATTCAATGGTTTTAAAGATGTTGAGATTCTGATGGTTTCGATGCTGTTGGTCGCTTCTGAACTCTTGTCCGTAACTTGATATGGAATCTCCGTAGATAATAATTGCTTCGACTGGTTCGAAATGTTTGGTTTAGCTTTCGAAAGGATTGATCAAGCCAATGCATGCTTCCTAGTGGTTTTAGTGAGGGAAAAACCTTTGGTTTCAAAAGGTTTGGCGCCTATGTGAAGAGTTGTCCCTCTTTGTGTTCGAAAGGTGTTGCTTTGACCCTTCGAAAGGCCTTCATGCATATGGAATCACCAACTTCGGAAGGTGGTCAATGAAGGCGAAATGGTGCTTTTGACCTTCTCGACCCCTTCGAAAGGTTTTGAAGCTTTTGTACTTTGGCTGTAGCGTCCCTTTGACTCTTTCGAAAGGTCTAGCCGAAGCCTTTCCTCATGTTCTTCTTTGTCTTCTGCTTAAACTGGTTTCGACTAAGTCGGAAGCAATTTAGGTATTAACATCTTCCCCCTCCCCCACGAAGGGATGCACTTGATTTTCCATGTCAACTATGTCGAAATCTATAATCTTCCAACCTTTTGGTGTTCCCGCATGAATCTAGGCCGTTCATTTAAATGTGATCAAACAGCCTATCGTCTTCTCTGACTTTTCTTATAAATTACGTCTTCTTCTTCTTCTTCAATTTTTAATTACATGCAATCATATCAAATTTCGAGTGAAAGTAAATGAAATCTAAAATCTTCAATTTATCTTTTTCCTCAATCAAAGAAGAAACAAGATCTAATCGTAAGTTAAAATCATTTTTGCTCTTCTAATCTCTTTTTCTTTTTGTTTCGCAATGAATTTCAATTTCTTCTCGAATCTCAAAATCATGATTTTAAATTATTGAAAACTACTTGAGTTTTAACCTTACAAAAAGCATGTTCGATTTGATTTACTTCATTTGGTCTTCTTATTTTACGGTATATTTTGCTTTCAAATTGTACAGTTAAAATTACAATTTTTTTTGATCTTCTTGGAAATGTTAGAGTTTTAAAATTCAACTCAGCTAAGAGAATTCTACGATTCAATCTCATGAATCGATTAGTTTTATCTCTTGTTAATTTCCACTTTGAATCCAATTTCAGTTTTCATGGTTTTTGCTGTGCTTTAGAAAATTTAAATTTTCATTTCATAGATTTCGAAATTTAAAAGATTAATTCATGTTTATATTCTCCTACTTAATTATTTTAAATACTTTTCAATTTGAAATTGGGTTTGAGGAAGAAAGAACTTCCTGTTTTCTTTACCATGAAGCTTTGAGTTGTATGAATCAAAAATTGGCACCACAGATTTCCACTCCTTCGAAAGAGTTTAAGGTGGCAATGTTCATTTTGCTTTCTTAGCCTCTTTCGTTATGGTCGAAAGGTAATGTAGCATTAATTAGATTGACCTCGCCGAAAGGTTGTGTAATAAAGCAACATGAAATTAACCCTCTCGAAAGCAAAACATTTCGAATTTGTCGAAAACTCTAATGCCGATTGAATTTTTTTCTTTTTACTGTGTTTTTTTTTCAAAACCATGATGCCCTTTCAACCCTATCGAAAACTTTCATAACTTAGCGAGTCAAAATCATCTAAATCAACTTTCTCTAGCATTGTCAAAACCTTCTCATTTCATAAGATTTTAACTTAGTACCTTTTGACTCAATGGATGTATAAGTTTTCGACAACATTCATACTTTCCTTAGAAAAACTTAAGCCATGGGTTTCGACAATGTCGAAGGTTCTTGTTACATTGCCTATTGAATATTAGTACTATGTACTTTGTTCAAATTTTAAGTTGGTTTTAATCATTCCCTCTTAATAATATGGTTTCTATTGAGCTTTCAGCATTATTGAAATGTGCCAAATGGTCATATGTTTCAATCCTTCCTTTCGACATTATCTAAAGCTCAGTGGGTGTTCATATCTAGGCCTTCGGCATTATCGAGAGATGGTTGTTAAATGTTAGTTTTTCCTTCCCTTACGACCGTATCGAAAGCTCTATATCTCTGATTTTCAACTTCAACAGTTTATTTTTAAATTTGAAGTTTTCAAGTTTGGTTTTATGTTTAAGTTTCCATTGTTGGTTTTTACCAATTCTTGAAAAGATGTTAGGTTCATAACTAAATGAAAATTTTAACTCAAACATTTTCTCCTGGCACAACCGTAAGCTCTCCATAGAAAGTCTAGGCTACTTCAAAGAACTCTTTGATATCTACACAAGATTAAGTACAGGCCAACGACTATGGAGTTGTTGGTGTTGAAGCCATTCCAACTAGAGAAACAAAAACCATCAACAACCCTCCCAAATGGTTCTTTTCTTATACCGCCATTCGTGTATGGCACAGAGTATTTCTCACTTTTTTGGGTTCTTGTCTAAGTTCCTTTCTTATCTTGGAATCGCTCCTATCTAGCTATCCCAGAATGTATAAACTTACCATTTGTCTTTGGAGTTGATGGCATTAGAGTCTGGCCTCCCCTCTTTAAATGCTGAAGTATTGGACCACTTGGTCCAACTGGTCAAACTTAGCAATCTCAGTAGTCAAATCCTCAAGGTGAATGTAATGTCCCGTTTTTCGTACCCTTTGAATCGATAATAAACAACACATGTCAAACTCAAATTGCACGAATAAACGGATCATTAAGGGTAGAAAGAAAATACAGACAGAACAGAATCTCACACGAATGGAATAACATATATTATTTCAATAATAATCTTTACAGTGGAAAATTTTAAATACAATATCAGAGTCTAACCTAAATTCAGCCTGGACAATTATAAACATCTGTCCTTACAATTGCTGACAAACATCAAACAAAATACACTAAGTACAGTGGATAATAGAATACGTCCATACGATGATGAATATCTCTAGCTCTCCTCTGGAAACTCCAACCGTCTTCGACTAAACCTGAAACTACTCGGATCTGACCCGAGTATTGAAAATACCCAGATCAGGCTTGATAAACCAGGGTGAGAAAATCAATAATAAATGACAGCGTCATATATCAGCCTTTGAATAAAATCCTTTTGAAAAGAAAGAGTATCTCATAAGACCACGCCCATACATAAACACGAACGGGTTTTTACCTTATGATAACTAAAACACTTTTATATCAAAACATTTGATATTATTTCTAATGACATCTCTTTGAAAATATTTTTCAAATAAACTTATTCAAATAAGATATTAATATCTGGACTAAGTCTAAGGTAATATATCTGGACTAGGTCAACGGAATATAACGACGGAATATATGATACCAGAAGGGGTAGATGAAATGTTTGCAAGTCATTACAGCTATTTTGGGAATACAATCAAAACCGTAAATATCGTATTGGGTTTGGATTTCCAACATGATAGGAAACTAGTGACCTTTTCTCCGATCCACGCAAAACAAACATTGTTCCCACGGTGCCTTAATCACTTTTCTCAAACTAGTCAGTTGGAAACTATACTTGCTACGCTACAAATGATAACCGGTAGTTCCTTGCTTTTCTCAAGCTAACCACTTTATCCACATAGGGCAATAAATGCCTTGAGGCCCAAACATATCTGGTACCTAGGGCTCAGAACATCTGATAACCTAAATCACTACTATCCGAAATACGAGCATACATCTAACCACATAGAATTCCATCATAACCGGGGTGTGAGCTCGCGAAGCTACGATCAATTTCTTCAAAGCCAGGCTTTTTATACAAAACCACGCTTTGATCAACAGGTTCCACTTTGAATGCCACACTACCATTCCTTTTGATCATTATTTGGCTCCTACAAAAATACAAACCTTGAGCTCGTATGTCTCAAGGAGGGTGTTAAGCTAAGAGAAGTTGCCTTCTCCGCCACCACTGATGTATATTTGTAAAAGAAAAACGTTGTTTCTTAGAAATGCAATGTCGGACATTCGTCCATACAAGTTCGTTTTAGGACTGAACGAAACCGAAGGCACTTTCCTTGGCCATTACTAGGCGAGAAGCCCTTGCAATCCGAAAAATCTCCATCACGAGGAGACCACCGCTATAAATAACTCTATAATGGGAGCTTCCAAGAGCATGTTCAAAAAGCAGTCCTCACGCTATGAAGATCCACGGTCTTGAATAATCATCATCTTCAACATTTCTTCACTTTCGAACGTATAAATTGGTTCGAAGTTGTTTTCGTATAGGAATCATCCAAATCCGACTCCAGTTCCTTCGAAACCAATCATCGCTTTAAAAGATGTTTAGTTCATACGTGGATATCAATCATCAATCAACTACTTCATCTTTTATCTTAATCAAATATCTTTCTTAGACATATTCTTTTCAATTTATTCCATTTTCTTTTCAAACGTATATGGAATCATTAAGCCTCATTTATCAAATCATTTGGTTTATTAAACTTTTCTTAAATCTTGGAATAATTCCAAACCATTTTCCCTTTTACCGAGGAAAACTTTTCCAAATCATTCATTTAATCTTAATCAAAGATTTTCTTTTTTTAACTTCAAATCATATTCTTACAAATCAAAGACTTTCATAACAGAGTAATACTGCCACTTTAAATATGGTAAATTTCTCCCCCAGGGACTAATGGAAAGTTTCACCTCTAGGGACTAATGGCAATTTTCACCTTCAGGGACTAATGGCAAGTAATCCTACATTATGAATATCTTTGTCTTTAACGATCATTGTCTTCAATATATTTTATTTCCAAAATTAGTTTAAAGGGATTTTCTTTTCTTTTATCTTGAAAAAACTTAAATATGATCTTTTTAGAGCATCCGGGCTTTCCTTTCGATCTATTCCACCCCTCGTCTAAAAAGAGAAAACATAGGCCAGGTAAGTTCAGGGCACCGGTTGCTCCATCCCTAACCTTAGTTAAACACCTTGTTTACCTTCCCAGATCTCACAGGTGGGACAAATGTACTAGTCGTTTCTGCATACTCAGTTTGTTATTACATTCAACATTCTTCTCTTTTTGTTTAAGTGGTATAAACAATTTCTCTTAACCATTTATTCAAACTCTTATTAAAACTTCCAAATCATCTTAATTATTCTTTTAAAATCAGTCACAAAATATATAGGAAAGAATTGTTAAGTTTAAACTCATATTCAAAGGGTTATAGAATTCGCAGCCTAAAAGTGCTACAGAAAGTGCTACATAAGCTTATTTGATTTAAACCACTTTTAAGCATTTGAAAAATTCATATTTTCCATTCCAAATAGTTTTTAAACCATTTTAATAGATTTATCAAATTTATTTCATATTTTCAAAACATTTAAAGTATCAATTTTAAACTTTGGTCACTTTACTGCAAAAGCGCGATTTTTTTGTAAAATTTTTTTGGACATATTCAAAATATACATGATAAAATATTGATTTTATTCCTTTATTTCTTTAAACATATTTAAATGTTTATAAAACATTTCTAACTCATTTTAAAACTATTTCCAAAAGGTTTAAGTATTCCACATACACCGTTACATTTTCAAAAGGAAAGTAATTTCCTTTGTGCTTATCGACGTGTATTAACGTGACTTGGTAAAACAATTTAACAATCATATCAAACAATCAATAATTGATGATAAAATCATATATAAGCATCCATAGCAATCATAACACAACATCAAACATGTATATATATAAATAGAGATGTTAATAGAGTTTCTCACCATAAACCAAAACGATTAATTTCCTACCAACATTCATATCATCCAACACTTCACTAACTACTTCTACTCCATTACACACTAGAAATTAATACCCTCTCCTTTCCAATAGCTTGGTCGAGGCTAGAGATGGAGGTTGGCCAAAAATATATAGAAGAAGCCATAGAGCTTTGAACTTGAATTTCCAAGATTTTGATCAAAAAATGGGTCATTTCTCTCTTGTTTTTGACTCTCTTACTCTCAAAATTTAAAAAACTTGTTAACTGAAAAGTTGATGCAAATTCTTTTCTATTGAATTTAAAAAAAGAATCATTTGAATAGAAGTTGTTTTAAGGGAGATATGATAGAATGAAGAAGCGATACTGTCAGATTAACAAAAATAAAGCCCGAAAATACACTTCAAAGAATTGAGTTTCAGGTATAGAAAACATCAAAACTCAAAACAATGAATAATAAATATATTTTATCCACTGGAATTTCATATTGTTCGAAAAAAATAATTTCTTAATTTGGGTCTGTTATGATAAAGTTATGATCAAAACAAAATAGGATATTTTCTGCGTTAAAAACTGGGCCAGAAAATGCACTATAAAGAAATTGGTGTTTAGCATGGTTAGCTTTAGGAAAAGACAAAGTGGTCAGCATGAAAGTTTTAAAAAAGATTTTTGCATTTTGTTTCTGTAATGAAGAAGTTATGGGCGAGAGAACAAGAGGTAAAATATGAAGAAAAGAGGAGTTTGATTTGAAGAGAATAAACATTGATTTCTTTTTGAATATTTTGTAAATATTTTGACATTATTTCTTTTTAATTTTTTTATATGGCATGGAAGCCATTAAGAGAAGAGGAAGAAGATGAAGAAGCTTGAGAAAAGAAGAAAAAGAAATGTGAATGAAAGTGAAGAAGTATGTGGATATTTATAGAAAAAGAAAGAAGTGGTAATTTTTCCAAATTGACC
This sequence comes from Allium cepa, assembly GCA_030765085.1. Lineage (NCBI taxonomy): Eukaryota > Viridiplantae > Streptophyta > Magnoliopsida > Asparagales > Amaryllidaceae > Allium > Allium cepa. The sequence continues at coordinate 705,771,210 of CM060938.1, forward strand.
TCTTACCAAATTATCAAACTAACCTTACTTCAACGAAAGCAATCTACACTTTTTCAAAACTTAACATCATCCTTTCACTTCTTAATTTATGTCTTAGTCATTTAAAGATTAAGTAAAGAATATCATAATTATGTTGGCTTTTGATGTGATATTGATTTGATGTTTACTTTTGACTTTTCTTACTTACTTTTCTTAATTCTTACTTACTTTTCTTAATTCTTACTTACTTTTCTTAATGACTTTTAGAAGTTTCTAACCTTGTTTAGTAAAAGTAAACTTGATTAGTGAATTAATTATTACTTACAATATTTGAATATATGTTCCTATATAAGAAAATAAAGGTGCGACGACGTCGCGACCTCTTTTAATCGATAAAACGTTGTTTTTCGACAAAATGTTTTACGGTCACATTTTGACGTTTTAGTTAAACTATTTATTTATGTAAACCAAATTTAAAACTGAACTTTTTCTTCTTTAAACAAATTAACACACGTCCCTTTATATTTCAAAATCATATTTAAATAACATCAAAATCTTCAATTTTACGGTGTATGTAAAACTGACAAAATGCGACAAAATCTGGTTATTTTTGTAAAACGATTATTAACATACTTATAAATATTTTAATATACTTTTATTATCTTTATTAGATGTTTTCAATAAGATTTATCTTTTTAAATAAACATTTAAACTTGTTTATTTAAGCATTTATTTATTTTTAACAAAACTTAACTTTTGTTGATTTGTTATAAAATCCAAATTTATACTTTTTAAATTATCAACTATAAGAGTAAATAATTTCTCTATTATTATCTATTATATTTAACTTATTTATTTATGTTTTAAACCTTTTTAAATTTAAAACAAATGAAATTTCTCATTTTCGAAGTAGCGAAATTACGGGTCGTTACATTCTCTCCTACTTAAAAGAATTTCATCCTCGAAATTACCTAAAACAAAAGTTTGCCTAAAACATTTATCTTCAAACTTAATTCCATATAATATACACAGATCATCCGTATGAAATATCTTATTCGATCTTCTATTCGAATACACAACTTATTTTCCGAACTAGTATCAATTCCCCGATCCTCTAGTGCGGACTTTAATCGGGCTCTTTGCTCAGAAACCATTGCTTTCCTTGCATAGCTCTCAACTATAATAGAAAACTCAAGTACCAACCATAAGCCCTAATCAATGTTCGTCGTCAAGAATCGAGTGATAAATCCTTTTTCGGATCGGTGTAAACACCTTTGTTAACCTCGTCTCGGCCGTGGCTCACCGATCTAAGATGGTAAACGACCTAACACTCTACCGACTTAACAAAGGATGCCGACCTAAGGCTCGAATGGGCACCGACCTAACTACTTAATGCCTCAAAGGAGGACGACCTAACACTCTGCTGACTTAACAAGGGATGTCGACTTAGTATCTTAGCATGGAAGACCGACCTAACTGCATAAGGTTTAAGAATGATACTGACCTAAGGGACTTGAGAAGTAGACCGACTTAAAGCTCAAAGGAAGTTCCGACTCAACAGCCTTAGCTTGTTGCCAACCTAACAAATGAACCGACTCAGAATAAGTGACGACTCAACTTATTGCCGACTTAACAGGGACAGCGACTCACCGGGTTATAACCTTGATGCTTTAAAGATGTTGGCCGACTCATGGGAAAACCGACCTAAGGCCTATGGTGGGTCGTTCACGACCTAAGCAAGCGAATCGGATACCTCATCATTTCGTGACCTGGCCCCATAACTCGTTTACGACTTTGGACTTGCATGAAATTAGGTAGGTCGGCTTAACTCTACTAGACCGTGAATTTGCCTCTATAGGTCGGCCGCGACTCAACTAAAGTCGGTGACGACTTAGGACTTGGGAAAAATTCTTAAACAGATTTGCCTATAAATAGAAAGCCATCTCCAGCATTCAGGGGACCTTTTTTTTGGCCAATCATTTCAAGCGCCAATACTCTGCTGAATTCTCAACTCACCCGACACTTCAAATTCGAAAGGCAACTCAACTAACTTCAAGGGAAAATCTAACGCAATCTACATGGATTCGAAGAATTCTTCTCTACCAAAGTTCTAGTTGTTTGTCTCGTTATAATTTTAATTGAAGATTGCTGTAAAGTTGTAATCGGTTTAGCAATAAAGAGAATTAAAGTGGACGTAGGCTTGCCTTGAGCCGAACCACTATAAAATCGTTGTTATTCACTGCATTTTTCTGTGATTTTCTGCTTATACTCTGTTCCCGAATCATCGGGTGGTGCTTTCACAACTACACTTTATACACCGAGGTGTTAGCGTTCAAATTTTAGCGTTAACATTTTTGGTGCTTTCACTGAGAATTGAACTCAGGCAAATTATCATCATTGCTCCACGAAAGTTTGTTGAAGTAACTTCTCTGAAGACTAGAAGCTTATCTGAAATCATGGCTCCGGGGAGAAAGAGTAGATCTGTTAGATCTGGAAATGTTCAAGAGGGAACCTCCGCTTCCCCAGTATCTAATCAAGCCACTACACCTGTTGGGGTTACAAAAGCGGAGTTGGATGCTGTAATCTTAGGGCTGAACCAGCAGATAAATTCCCAAAGTGCACAATTGGAAGCTCAGAATGCCCAAAATGCCCTAATTTTGAATAAGTTGAATGACTTGCTTGGGATAAACCGTCAACCAACGGGTAACGAAAGGAACTTTGCTGGCAACATTCATGAGGATGAAGAAAGAAGCATTCCTGAGAGGGCTGCCAGCCCCTTTGAGCGGACATTTCCTGAAGTTGGTGGATCTAAAGCTCGAAATGATGAGGGGTATCTTTCTGAAATGGTTCGACAAATCATGAAAGAAAGCATGCAAAGGAATGAAGACGAGAAGGAATGGGGTTTCGCTCCAAGTAAAACCCCGTTTACCGAAAGGATCTTAAAGGCTGAGTTCCCAAGGAAGTTCGTCCCTCCAACTATCCCAGCTTACAAAGGAACAAGTGATCCGAACGAATTCTTGTATAAGTATGATTGGCAAATGACAGGTGCCAGGGCTTCTGATGAAATAAAGTGTCGATATTTTCCTGTATATTTGGAAGGTGTAGCTCTGCTTTGGTTCACCAAGCTACCAATTCGATCTATAGATCAATTTTCTGACCTAACCCGAAAATTCAAGGAGCAGTTCAGACTATATGCTTCAAAAGCCAAAGATATCATGTCGTTGTCAAGTTTAGAGCAGAATCCAGAGGAAACTATCAGATCTTTCTTGAATCGCTTTAATATAGCGCTGGCCGAGGCAGACAATGCAGAACCACGGATGATCTTGACCTATCTAATGAGGGCCATCGACAAGTCAAGCGAATTTGGAAAATGGCTTAACATGAAGGAACCAACTTCCCTTGAAAAATTCTACAAGAAAGCAGATGAGTTCATACGCCTGGAAAGCCGTCCTGTACCGGTAAAGGCAGCATTGGAAAAAGATGAAGATAACGTTGTTGCTCCACGCAAGAATGAATCTGTAGGAAAGAAAAGGAAAAATAACGATGGGAAGAAACAGAAAAATTTGAAGAAGCCTCGTTCCTTCAAGCCATCGGAATATACCCCTTTATCAGATAGCCGGAGCGTATTTACCTTGCCACTAAAGATTCTGTTGATTATCCTGAACCTCCCGTTCTGAGAACCGGGAAAAAAGCTGTACAAAGTGGAAAGTTTTGCCGCTTCCATAATCAACCCGGTCATGATACCGATGAATGCCGCCAATTGAAAAATTTGATTGAAGAATTGATAAGGGAAAACAAGCTGCAGCAATTTGTGGAAAAGAATGGCAACAATCCCGCTTCGTCTAGTCAGGGGCAACGAGCTCCTGCTCATCAACCCAGGATAGGTGAGAAGACTGCAGGGCATGAATCCGGAAGGCCTGTTATTAATGTCATTACGGGAGGACCTCACCCAGCAGGCAGGAGCTGGGGTGAGATAGAAAGATATACCCGAGCTTTGAAGTATGTACCGACCGAGGAAGATATATTTGTTTTGGAAGGTGCTACGCCCCTGAAGCAACAAAGAACTTTCAATGATGATATTGTGTTCAGAGCCAGGGATTCCACAGGTATTGAAGCTCCTACCTTGGATCCCTTAGTCATCTCAGCTGGTATCAGGCCAGCTATTGTCAGAAGAGTTCTCATTGATTGTGGCGCATCCTGCAATATCCTCTTCAAGAAAACATTCGACCAAATGAAGATCCCTATGGCTGATGTGCAAGCATCATCGCAGAATATCGCTGGCTTCACTAGGGAGAAAAAACAGCCGATAGGAACCGTTGATTTGCTTGTAGAACTTGGAGAGGGAGAAAGAAAAGTGGTCCGCAAGCAAACTTTTGTGATTGTCGACGAGTTTTCTGCTTATAATGCTTTCCTTGGCCGTCCAACTCTCGCAGCATTCAAAGCTGTTCTGGCCCCATGGTGCCTCACCATTAAATTTCCCACAGATAATGGAGTGGGAGTTATAAAAGGGGATCAAAATGCTGGGCGGGAGTGTTATCTGACAGAGCTACGAGAAACAAGGAAAAGAGAAATGGGAAAGGATGTGGCAACCCCTGTCCGCATCAAAGAACCAACCTTGTAGCAATTACAGGGCGGACCCTGCACTGGCGAGCACAGCGGAGCACGAAAAGAGATGGATCCTAGGAAAGCCAGTGCAGGGGAGAATAGAGTGGTACCAGTGGAAACGACAATACCAGTACCTGTTGACCCAAAGGACCCAAACAAGATGTTGAATGTGGGTTCACAACTTAACGTGTCAATTCAGAATATCTTAATATCGTTTTTAAAGGCAAATTTGGATGTTTTTGCTTAGACTCATGCCGATATGTGCGGAATATCCCCAGAAGTTGCAGTACACGCTCTGAATATTGATCCAAAATTTACGCCTGTGAAGCATAAAAGGAGAACTCAAGGTCCAGAAAGGTCAGCAGCGTTAAAAGAAGAAGTTGATCGGCTCATGAAGAATAACTTTATCAAAGAATCTACCTATCCGAATTGGGTTTCAAATCCAGTGCTGGTTAAGAAAGCCAACGGAAAATGGAGAGTGTGCATCGATTTTTCAGATCTAAACAAAGCCTGCCCCAAAGACTGCTTCCCATTATCAGAATTGATCAACTGGTAGACGGAACAGCGGGACACGAATTGTTTTCTTTTATGGATGCCTACTCTGGATGTAACCAGATCATGATGCATGAGCCAGATCAGGAGGACACGAGCTTTATCACCGACGTTGGTCTTTACTGCTACAGAGTTATGCCCTTCGGGCTGAAGAATGCAGGGGCAACATACCAAAGACTTGTTAATGCTATGTTCAAACCGCAATTGGGCAAGACTATGGAAGTCTACGTCGATGACATGTTAGTAAAGTCTAAGAAAGCAGTGGATCACATAGAACACTTAGCAGACATGTTCGCAGTCCTCCGAAAATACGGAATGAAGCTCAACCCTTTAAAATGTTCATTTGGAGTGGAATCCGGAAAGTTTTTAGGTTTCATCGTGAGCGCTAGGGGCATTGAGGCTAGTCCAGCTCAAATTACCGCCTTAAAGGAAGTCAAAGCTCCTAGAACGAAGAAGGAATTGCAAAGTCTCAATGGAAAAGTCGCCGCCATGAGTCGGTTCATTTCCAAAGCCACAGATAAATGCATCCCATTCTTTGACGCCTTAAAGAAAGGAAAGAAAAACTTCGATTGGACTCCCAAATGCCAAAAAGCCTTTGATGAATTGATTCGCCATATGGAAACGCCTCCAATACTTTCTAGGCCTGGCGATGGCGAGGATCTTCTTATATACTTGGCAGTATCATATCATGCTTTAAGTGCAGCGCTGATACGAGAAGACAAGAGGATTCAACATCCAGTTTACTATATCAGCAAAAGACTCACTGGGGCAGAGATGAATTACTTTAAGTTGGAAAAACTCGCCTATTTCCTACTGATTGCATCCAGGAAGTTGAGGCAATATTTCCAAGCTCATCCTATCAGAGTCCTCACTGATCAACCTTTAAAGCAAGTCCTGTTTCGCCCTGAGACTTCGGGTCGTCTTCTAAAGTGGAATATTGAACTCAGTCAATATGACATCACTTATCATCCCCGAAAAGCAATCAACGGACAAGCTTTAGCGGATTTTATCGCAGAATTCACATATAAGGGTAACAGTGAGGAGGAAGCGATCGACGATTCCCCAATCCAATGGAAGTTATATGTCGATGGCGCGAGAAACGACTACTGTTCTGGAGCCGGAGTTGTACTTGAGACCCCTGAAGGTCGATTATTATGCTATGCACTAAGATTGGAATTTCCTTCAACAAAAAATGAAGCAGAATACGAAGCCCTTATCGCTGGCTTAAGGATTGCTAAAGAACTAAACATCCGAGCGTTACAGATCTTCAGTTATTCTCAGCTTATTGTATGCCAAGTCAAGAAGGAATTCCAAGCGAAAGTGGGAAATCTGCCCGCCTACTTGTCAAAGGCTTGGGAACTCCTGGGTGATTTCGATCATTACATGATAAGTCATATTCCTCGAGAAGAAAACACGAAAGCAGATTCTCTCGCAAAGTACTCTAGCACAGGTGAAGCTCAATTTCTGGGGTTGACTCCAGTGGAGGTCTTGTCGGCTCCGAGCATTGATGAGATGGATATTGATTGGATCATGAGCGTGTCTCAAGAGCAAGAATCATGGATGACTCCAATAACAGAATATCTTCTCAATGGCTCTTTACCGGAAAATTCAAAAGAACGAAAGAAGCTACTGAGAAAAGCCTCTCGCTATATAGTCAAGGATGGCCAGTTATACAGACGGGGATTCTCAATGCCGTTACTTCGATGTGTATCCAGGGAAGAGTCCAAAATAATCCTAGCTGAGGTGCATGGGGGAGAATGTGGTGATCATTTAGGTGGTCAAACTTTAGCGAAAAAGATTCTCCGATACAGATATTTTTGGTCAGAAATTAATCGAGATGCAGCAGACTATTCCCAAAAATGTGACAGATGCCAAAGATTCGCCAAAATTCCTAGAGCTCCTTCCACTGAACTCACACAGATGGTCAGTCCATGGTCGTTTGCAATATGGGGGATAGACCTTGTAGGACCGTTACCAACTGCCAAATCTGGAATTAAATATGCCATTGTTGCTGTAGATTATTTTACTAAGTGGGCAGAAGCTGAACCACTGGCTACTATCACCTCAAAAAAGATGATAAGTTTTGTGACTAAAAGTATCATTTGCAGATATGGTGTGCCTCAAAAAATAATTACAGATAATCGTACTCAGTTCGAAAGTGAAGAATTCCAAGATTTTTCAAACGATTCAAAATCCGAAAAAGTTTCTCAGCAGTAGCTCATCCGCAGGCAAACGGGCAGGTGGAAGCAGTAAATAAAATTATCAAGTCAACCATCAAGAAGCAACTTGAAAGAGCAAAAGGTGTTTGGGTCGATAAGCTACCGCTAGCACTATGGGCATACAGAACTACCCACAAAACTGCGACTGGGCATACTCCATTTTCATTGGCATACGGATCAGAGGCAATGATTCCGGTAGAAACAGAGGTCCCTTCACATAGAAGAATCCATTTCAATCAAGCGGAGAATGAAAAACTACAGCTTGAGGCATTAGATCTCCTTGATGAAAAAAGAGAAGAGGCTGAGCTCAGAATCGCATCTCATCAGCAAAGGATAGCCAGACATTTCAACTCCAAAGTTCGCCAACGCAGCTTTGAGATTGGAGATCTAGTCCTAAAGAGAATTATGACAGCGACAGGTGTGTTTGGGCCAAATTGGGAAGGACCATATGTCATAGGTCAGAAGCTTCTTGACGGCACATTCAAACTCACTACTGTCGAAGGGGATCAAATTCCAAGAGCTTGGAACAGCAATCACTTGCGTCCATACTTTACTTGATAGCTTTGTTGAAATATTGTAAAAAGAATTATGAATGTATGATTCCCGTAATTGAAAGCGATTGTAAAACCGATGCAAGTGAATAATGAAAGACTATAAAGTGGATGTAGGCCCAAATTCTTGGCCGAACCACTATAAATCTCGTGTTCCTTATTATTATTACATGTTTGCTTTATTTTCGATATGAAAAGTACATTAAATGTATTACTGAAATGTCGATTCAAATTTTTGCAGGCAACGAAAACAAAACTTGCACATTACAAGACCAAGTGATTCTTGTTATCATTCAACAAACAAATTCCAAGTCACAAAATTACCGAGCTCAAATCCTAGATAAGAAGTGCTTCAATTGAACGGTCAATGGTTTCGTCGAAAACAGGCTTTAGCTAATAAATTGAGAAGTTTGAACAAACAAACATCCGATTAAGAAGCTTATGTCCGTTCTCGTGAACTGGCCTAGCAATGAAGTACACTTCTTTGGATTGAACAAACTACTTGTAAGAGAAGGGAGTGCAAGCTTGAAAAGAAAAAAAAAATAGAGGATCACTGAAAAGGCATAAGCAAGTGCACAAGGAACAACTAAAGCCCTCTTCGGAGGCACAAGTCCTCTTCGGAGGCACAACTCTTCGGAGGATAATGACCTCTAACGAAGCATATGCCGCAAAAAAGAAAGTTCTCTACTAACCAAAAAAGATTGGAGGAGTCATGACCCTCCAACCATGAGAGAGTAACTTCCAGGCAATCTTCGGAGGCCCATTTCACCAGGAGTTGAAGTGTTACAACCGCTCTTCGGAATTTCACTTCACCAGAGTTGAAATGTAAAACAAAATAAAAGCCCTCTTCGGAGGCCCATTTCACCAGGAGTTGAAGTGTTACAACCGCTCTTCGGAATTTCACTTCACCAGAGTTGAAATGTAAAACAAAATAAAAGCCCTCTTCGGAGGCCCATTTCACCAGGAGTTGAAGTGTTACAACCGCTCTTCGGAGTTTCACTTCACCAGAGTTGAAATGTAAAACAAAATAAAAGCCTTCTTCGAAGGCCCATTTCACCAGGAGTTGAAGTGTTACAACTGCTCTTCGGAATTTCACTTCACCAGAGTTGAAATGTAAAACAAAATAAAAGCCCTCTTCGGAGGCCCATTTCACCAGGAGTTGAAGTGTTACAACCGCTCTTCGGAATTTCACTTCACCAGAGTTGAAATGTAAAACAAAATAAAAGACCTCTTCGGAGGCCCATTTCGCCAGGAGTTGAAGTGCAACAACCGCTCTTCGGAGTTTCACTTCACCGGAGATGAAATGCTAAAAAAAAAAAGAGCCTCTCCCAAGGGGCAGAAACAGAAAGACCTCTTCCCAGAGGCACAATAAGACAGAAAGACCTCTTCCCAGAGGCAGAAATGAAAAGACCTCCTCCCGGAGGCACAATCAAGCAGAAAAGACCTCTTCGGAGGCACACGTTTCACCAAGATTGAAGTAAAACTTCCAAGTGTTGAAACGTGAAAAAGTCTTCCTCAGAGGTGCAACTTTTCAAAGAAACAAAAATCAAGAAGCCCTTTACTGTGGCAAGTAAAAAAAAAATCCTCATTAAGAGCACACTTTAACTTTCAAAGGAAGAGTGAATTACTTGTTAAAAATTCTCTTCCTCAAAAAGAAGTTGAAGTACTTTACAAATACCCGCTTTACCACATAGAAGATTTCATTCAATAAAATGTGTATATGCACAAAATAAAGAGTGATATCTTCGAAAGTTGAAGTGTAGAAACTTATTTGTGCTCTATTTTTTAATGAAATCATATTCCTCCAAATGTGGAATAATTATTCTCTAAAAAATAAAAGCACAAGTTCCTCATAAAATAAAATATTACAATGGGCTTATGGTATAGGGGCATCATGGCGTAACTACATCGGCAAAATTGCGCTCGAACAATATGTACCACAAGCTCACTGCAATATCATAAAAAGAAACTTGTACAAAAATGAATAGTAAATGCATCCTCAGATATAGACAGAAGTTTATACAAAGAAAAAGAATCATTTTAATCAACACTATTTTATATACAGGTACAGGTTCCAACAAAAGAAAAGTGGGGGGCCGGTACCCGCACAATTTCCGGTCATTGCATGCAAAAAAGGCAAAAAAGCGATATGAAAGCCACAGAACCAGAGCCATCATTTCTTCTTCCGCCCACCTTTTGAGCCCGCACCTGGCCGAATGACCAACTTTTTAGGTCGGCTTGTAAGGGTAGGGGATGAAGGAGAAAGGGGCTCGGTCGGACTTTCTTCCGTCTCTTCTCCGCTAGTTAAAGATTCCTTCTTATTCTTCTTCTTGGAAACTCCCTGCTTCCCTCTCTTCTTGGAGGAAGGCCCACTCCCTGGAGAAAGAAGTTTGGATAACGGTTCAGCATCGGAGCCAGTGGGTTCTGGCGTCCTCTCGCTTCCTTCAGTTTCTTCTCCTTTCGGATCTTGAGAAGCAACGGGATCATCTAAGCCGTGAAGGGCTTCTATTTGCTCTTCCTGTGACCCGGGTTGCGAGGCAGAAGGAGGAGTGACCTTAGGAGGCGGAGAAGGAATAATTGGAGGAGGAGAAGCCTGAACAATGCCCGACGTTTTCTCTGCAGAAGGAAAAAAGTTTAAGTCACCAAAAAGCGGAGATAAAGGTTCGCTGGGATTCAAGAAGTAGTCAAAAAGCCCATCAAGTTCATAAGAAACAGATGAGCAGTCTACTTGGGCAAGATTGTCAGTAGGGTTACCTGCAGAAGTCGGTTCCCTGATGTCAACTTCGTAAGCCTGTGCCTCGGCACTCTCGCCGCCCTCATCTCCATCGTGTACGCTTGTAATATCAGTGGTGACTTTAGTAGGAGATGGGGAATGAGAACTAGAACCGATAATGTCAATTTCGGCTGAAGGAGAAGGTTGAATTGGAGTAGTTGAGGTGATTTTTCATGAATATTCTCCTGCTGCTGTTTCGGCCCTTAATTTTGCAAGCTGTTCTCTCCCCTTGGCAAGAGCGGCGCGAGCATCATCATCAAGATAATGCTCTTCAAGAGCTGACTCAGCGTAGCCAGCGCCTTTACCACCAAGCATATCGAGTGCAGCCTCCCAAACTTCAGCCAGAGTAATTTCATACTTGGGGCCTAGAAAAGCGAGGCTACCACGCCCCAAAATGCTGTGCAGATAGAAATCAAATAATGTTGAGCTGATGTTGGCCCTCGTTGCCTCGTGAGAATCTTCAGCTGTAATTTTGCCGGCAACGGCCTCATCACGCTCCATTTCAGCTTTAGAAAGTTGAAGCTTAAGAATTTGGATCTCCGCCTCTTGGGAGTTATTCTTCTTCCGAAGCTCTTCAATGTCAGCAATATAGCCCTCGCTAATTCTTTTCTGCACTTCGAGCCTGTCTTCGGCATCCCTTTGGCTAGCATGAGCATCTCTCACTTGTTTTAGGAGCACTTCTTCGTTTTGAGAATAAGAAGTAGAGGAAGCAGCAAGCTCTTGTTTCAGTTCTTCAACTTTTGCTTCAAGCTCCTCATTGTAAGAAGCAATGCTTCTCATCTCGGTGTCATGTTGCTCAAGCACCTTTTGCCATTCGGCTTTATCATTTTCCATGGTGAGCATGGCCTTTATGTTTGCACGATTAACCCTCTGAAGCTCGTCAACAAGTTTCTGCCAGTTCGACATCCTCTCAATATCAAGCATGACGGCGTCAAGGTTTCGTAACATGGCAGACTTGTCAATGGGGACCAAGTCAAGGTCAAACCTTACTCCCTTCAGACACCACTGAGGAAACTGACTTTGCAAAGTGGCAGGACTCGGTCCAACTTGGAATTTGGGTCTGCTAATTATAGTTTGGATGTCTGACTTCCCGAGAGCGGGAGAGCCGGAAGGAATATCAAGCGAGGCAGGGGCAGTAACCTTTTCAGGAGTTGTAGTGGTGTGCTTCTCACCATGTCGGGCTCGCTTGCTCGAATCTTCAACCACATGACTTTTTCCTCTGTCATCATGGGCTTTTCTTTTATGGGAATCGTCACCTCTCTGTGAAGAATCGTGGCGCTCTTCCCTCTCTCTTCTTTCGTAGAGCTCCTCCTGAGCCCTCTTCTCTTGAGCCTTTCGGGCGGCTCTTTCTTCATCGGATTCTCTGTAAAAGGGGAGGTAATGCCTATAATCATATTGGCTACGCCTCCCATAGCGCTGGAAATCATCGTAGTATGAGCTGGTGCGCCCCATCGGAGAATCTGAAATAAAAAGAGATAAGTTTTAGAGGTCTTCAAAGTACAAAAAGTGAGAAACATAAAAGTGCCGAAAAGAAATTCTAAGTGTGTGTGGCGTGCAAACTACGTGCATCAAACTACGAACCACTCTTTAATTGAGGAGTGGTTGTGGGTGTAATAGTCAGCGTCAACTCCTGAGTCGACGGAGTCTGCTGCAGGACAGAAGTTGCTTCAACTACTGAAGAAGAAACCCCAGTAGTGATAGGATCATCTTTAAAGATCTCTTGCGAGGTGGCGAAGAGGTCGCTCAGCCCTTCGAAAGTATCATCCCTGCTCTGCTTGGCAAGGCTAGTTTTTTCAGCTTCTTCGCCAGATTTCTGTGACAGTCGGGGAGATCCCTGAGGCTCTTCTTCCTCAATAACCGGGGCAGGTTCGTCAGATGGCCCCGCAACATCAACAGAAGTGGAACATTTCACTAGCAAAGCCTCGGGAGCAGGTCCTTTCGGTTTGGATGTATCTGTAGAAACTGGGGCATCCAATGCTCTAGCTGGGGAGTCTGGAATTTCATGAGGATGTGTAGAACGAGAAGTATGTAAAAGCCCGTATTGGTGCAAAAATTCATCCCCCAACAAAAACTTGATGCTTCTCTCTGCTACGGCCACGACACTCAATCTATCAAAAGTCTGCTTATGGACCGGATCTCTAGAGGGAAGAGGAAGTGCTGACAAGAGCAAAGAATGAAATTAGCAATTGGTAATTCGGATCTCGAGAAAGTTTAAAAATGGAGACAAGTAATCTTACTTCCTACTCTCCAATCGGCATAAAACCCTAGGGGGCAGCGAGCAAAGAAAAATTTGTTCAGAAATCCATGAACGCTTTCGGTAAGGTAAGAAATAAGTTTGCGGTTTCTAGCACTCCTCACAATTATAAGGGAAGGATGATCTCTACTCTTTGCAAACGAGCATAAGTAACGAATTTCTTCAAAACTTGGTAAGCGATCAAAAGTTCTTCTGAAAAAAACGCACAACCCCATCAAGATGGCATAACCATTAGGATGAAGTTGGGACGGAGAGATTGACAACCGAAGAAGAAGAATTCGGAGAAAGTCATTAAAAGGAGGGATCGCTCCGCTTAAACACATTTGACGATTGATTGCAATAAAGCCACGGGGAGGACTGTCGGCAGTATCACTTGGCCCAGGGAGCAGGACATCACTCTCAGTAAAACCAAATTGAGTGCGCAGCTGAGTAAATGCTCTCGATGTTAGAATGGTTGGAGTTCTCTCTGGAGGGTTCTCTATAGGTAGAGCTACCGGAAAAGTTTCTTCCTCTTGAGCTGCCATTTCTTCTTGATGGGAAGTCATTCTACATAAATAACTGGATATTCAAACATCAAGGTGCACGTTTCCTAAAATGTGTGAGGTGTTGTGTAAAATTAACAAAGCAATAAACAAATATAACTGGAATGAAAACTAGCAAGCATTTGTTAGTTATGAAACCCAGGGACTATTGTTTTAAGCTTAAATATGCAAGTATAATGTTGATGCAGACAAATCAGTTCAGATTGTTGATATTTTGCATTGATGTTTAACTTTAGTTGATTGATTCACAAACATTTCATGCAATATATTTAAGTTGCTTGTTTCATCTCGACTAATCTGTCATTCGATGTGGGCAGTCAATGGCAGTATTCTCGCCTTGGTTTCTTTGTTTGTTATTTTCAGCAGGTTGGCAGCTTATAAGTTAATGCGGTCTGTGAAATAATACAATGAGATTCAAGCAGATTTAAAGTTGGGGCAGTTCAGAATTTAGGGAAACTTAGTTCGGCAGTTCAAGTCAAATACTCAGAGTGGGTCTATGCTCCTAAATGACAACACGTCCAAAGCTTAAGTATTAGGTCGGCTACGATTCAACACGTCCAAAGCTTAAGTATTAGGTCGGCTACGATTCAACACGTCCAAAGCTTAAGTATTAGGTCGGCTACGATTTTAAAAGTCTTTCGCGAGATAAAGCTAGGTCGGTAGCGGGTCGGAGTCAAAGTTAGTTCGGCAGCTCAGTCCTCTAGGTCGCAAGGAAGAGATAAGAAAGTAAGCTCCGATCCAAAAGGCAGGAACTTCTCCAAGTATTGACTCGGTCACGATCCAAGCCTTAAGGTTTAAATCGGCAAGTTTCCTTCAAGCATTATCTCAACCACGACTTAAGGTCACTAAGAGTCAGGTCGGCCAAAGACTAAACCACCCAAATTCACTAACTCGCTCCCAAACCAACATCACACTCCATCGACCCGCTAACCCAATAGCAGTTCCATCAACAACAGCCTTCATTCCATTCAAGCTATCGGATCGCCCAATAAAAAGATCAAAGTTGTCACAAATCCATTGCCTTGTCATCAGAAATCATTGAGCCTGGGGTGGTAAACCATCTTCATCGTCTCAATTGTCGTCTGAAGCCAAAATCGAGCAACCTAAGCCTCATCAACTATAAACGTAACAGGATTCATGATGAAGCATTGAATAAGGAGGTAGTTCGAGTTCGAGTGGCGGAATTCATGGACTAACAGTGATCTATGATCGAGAAGAGAGCAGGACCACTTACGCGATGAATAGCAGAGATTACCAGTGATCGATTGGAATGAGATCGCCTTTAGGAGCTTGAGAAAATTTTAATGGCGGAATCGAACAAGGGAGTAAGTAATAAAGAGAAAGAAGAATGTGGACGACTTATATCTCACTAAGGTAGAGACTGAAGCGACTTAGGCCATCTAACTGTTAGGTCGTTTACGACCCACCGATCTAAAAAAGGAATGGGTTAAAGAGTATCGAAGCATACGACCTAACCATTAGGCGCATGCTTCGAGGGGAAAATGTTAACCTCGCCTCGGCCGTGGCTCACGGATCTAAGATGGTAAACGACCTAACACTCTGCCGACTTAACAAAGGATGTCGACCTAAGGCTCGAATGGGCACCGACCTAACTACTTAATGCCTCAAAGGAGGACGACCTAACACTCTGCTGACTTAACAAGGGATGACGACTTAGTATCTTAGCATGGAAGACCGACCTAACTGCATAAGGTTTAAGAATGATACCGACCTAAGGGACTTGAGAAGTAGACCGATTTAAAGCTCAAAGGAAGTTCCGACTCAACAGCCTTAACTTGTTGCCGACCTAACAAATAAACCGACTCAGAATAAGCGACGACTCAACTTATTGCCGACTTAACAGGGACAGCGACTCACCGGGTTATAACCTTGATGCTTTAAAGATGTTGGCCGACTCATGGGAAAACCGACCTAAGGCCTATGGTGGGTCGTTCACGACCTAAGCAAGCGAATCGGATACCTCATCATTTCGTGACCTGGCCCCATAACTCGTTTACGACTTTGGACTTGCATGAAATTAGGTAGGTCGGCTTAACTCTACTAGACCGTGAATTTGCCTCTATAGGTCGGCCGCGACTCAACTAAACTCGGTGACGACTTAGGACTTGGGAAAAATTCTTAAACAGATTTGCCTATAAATAGAAAGCCATCTCCAACATTCAGGGGACCTTTTTTTTGGCCAATCATTTCAAGCGCCAATACTCTGCTGAATTCTCAACTCGCCCGACACTTCAAATTCGAAAGGCAACTCAACTAACTTCAAGGGAAAATCTAACGCAATCTACATGGATTCGAAGAATTCTTCTCTACCAAAGTTCTAGTTGTTTGTCTCGTTATAATTGTAATTGAAGATTGCCGTAAAGTTGTAATCGGTTTAGCAATAAAGAGAATTAAAGTGGACGTAGGCTTGCCTTGAGCCGAACCACTATAAAATCATTGTTATTCACTGCTTTTTTCTGTGATTTTCTGCTTATACTCTGTTCCCGAATCATCGGGTGGTGCTTTCACAACTACACTTTATACACGGGGGTGTTAGCGTTCAAATTTTAGCGTTAACAACCTTAAAGTTTCGTACTCAAATAGTAAATCAACATTTGTGTGACGAAATGATCTACATATAATATATGTATTTATTAACTCTCAAAAACTTTTATAAACTTTTATCTTAAGCTCAAACACTTTATAAAGGTGCTTCTTTATATAATCCCCTTTTCTTATATATTTCCAAATATTTTTATTAAAGGAACATATTCTAAAGAAACCATTTTTCACTCAAAAGATGATTTATCTCTATTATAATTTTTTTAACTATCCTTTAACTTAGTGTATTTCCTTTAACACCAATGTTATTTATGAATCATTTCATAAAACTATCGCTTAAGTTGATTAGATCTATAACTTATGTAAATCAATCATTTTTAAAGACTTAAGTCCAAATCCTTAATTAATGCTAGAATTCATTAATAAAACATCTTCTAGATTATAATTTCCCTTTTTTTATAATCAAATTTATAAATTATACTTTTCCAATTTCATTTACTCAGAATGTTTCACAATTTTTAGTTTTCATAAATTCTTTAGCTCCGAGTTAGGTATGATTCGGAAATTTTTGACTATCCAAAATCGTCGGAAATCCCGCTTTATCTTATCAATTAGCGATCCCAATTTATGTTTAGTTTAAACACTTTAATAAATATTACTAATCAATGATTCACATTATCTCTTCTAACTTAAGAAAATTATATAGATTAAGGAACTGCAAAACAATTCAAGGAACTGGGTACTACCAATAATATCATATATCCTCTTAACAAGAATAGTAATACTTAAGAGAAGTGCTTACCATCCGAACACATCACTTGCCCATTTTTAGTTTATTTTCGAGTCAATCGAATTAGTTATCACAAAATATCTCTTTTTATTTGAAATAATACCATTTTCAAAATCCTTTAGAGATTACTTTGTAAAACATATCTTATGAATTCAGTTTATCTTATATTAATTAACTTTATTTAAATTACCACAATTCTTTTACTCTAACTTAAATTCTCATTCCTTTTATAACTTTTACAAAATCGTTTTCTATTATTTAAATACATTTTAATCTTATATGTTCATTCCTTAAGCAAATCTTATTATCAAACATCTTATAGTCAAATCATGAAACTTAATTCATATGGTATTTGTACTTAAACTTTTAAATCAAACAATTGATCAATTTATGATAGTAACTTAACATTATCATCTCTTAGTTTATTTTATTTTTGGAATAAGTATTAAAGATTTTAATTACCTTATTAGATTTCTTACTTATCGACTATCTTTATGAAACATCTTATAGTCAAACTGTGAAATTATAATCACAAGATGTTTATATTTAAATTTCACTAATCTTGATTTCTAACTATACAACTTTTCAAAATGTATACTTTATATTCAAAAGGTAATCCTAGGTAAAATTATTTCGTTTACCATTATTTCAAAATTAGTGTGTCGGTTCGCCTTGTTTAAGTGTTTAGGAACCCTCATCAATAACGGTGATCAGGCACATCGATCAAAAACCATAAATCACTCAATAGATAAATCAATACAAAACATTTTTATTAGTCACTATCAAATACGCGCTTATAATACACTCAAACTCATTCTAGGGTGTTACTAACCCTATCTCTAATGGGTTACTCATCCTAGGGTATTGCTAACCCTATCTCCGACGAGTCTTTACCCAACCAAAGGCAAGATTCTCGCTTAACCTTCAGCTCTGATACCAAATGTAATGTCCCATTTTTCCGTACCCTTTGAATCGATAATAAACCACACATGTCGAACTCAAATTGCACGAATAAGCGGATCATTAAGGGTAGAAAGAAATTAAAGACAGAACAGAATCTCGCACGAATGGAATAACATATATTGTTTCAATAATAATCTTTACAGTGGAAAATTTTAAAACAATATCAGAGTCTAACTTAAATTCAGTCTGGACAGTTATAAACATCTGTCCTTACAATTGCTTACAAACATCAAACAAAATACACTAAGTACAGCGGATAATAGAATACATCCATACGAAGATGAATATCTCCAGCTCTCCTCTGGAAACTCCAACCATCTTCGACTAAACCTGAAACTACTCGGATCTGACCCGAGTATTGAAAATACCTGGATCAGGCTTGATAAACCAGCGTGAGAAAACTCAATAATAAATGACAGTGCCATATATCAGCCTTTGAATAAAATCCTTTTGAAAAGAAAGAGTATCTCATAAGACCACGCCCATACATAAACACGGACGGGTTTTTACCTTATGATAACTAAAACACATTTATATCAAAACACTTGATATTATTTCTAATGACATCTCTTTGAAAACATTTTTCAAATAAACTTATTCAAATAAGATATCAATATCTGGACTAAGTCTAAGGTAATATATCCGGACTAGGTCAATGAAATATACTGATGGAATATATAATACTAGAAGGGGTAGCTGAAATGTTTGCAAGTCATTATAGCTATTTTGGGAATACAATCAAAACCGTAAATATCGTATTGCATTTGGATTTCCAACATGATAAGATACTAGTGACCTTTTCTCCGATCCACGCATAACAAATATAGTTCGCACGGTGCCTTAATCGCTTTTCTCAAACTAGTCACTTGGAAACTATACTTGCTACACTACAAATAATAACTGGTAGTTCCCTGATTTTCTCAAGCTAACCACTTTATCCACATGGGGCAACAAATGCCTTGTGGCCCAGACGTATCTAGTACCTAGGGCTCAGAACATCTGATAACCCAAATTGCTACTATCTGAAATACGAGCATACATCTGACCACATAGAATCCCATCGTAACCGGGGTGTGAGGCTCACGAAGCTAAGATCAATTTCTTTAAAGCCACGCTTTTCATACAAAACCAAGCTTTGATCAACAGGTTCCACTTTGAATGCCACACTACCATTCCTTTGATCACTATTTGACTCCTACAAAAATACAGCCCTTGAGCTCGTATGTCTCAAGGAGGGTGTTAAGCTAAGAGAAGTTGCCTTCTCCGCCACCACTGATGTACATTTGCAAAAGACAAACGTTGTGTCTCAGAAATACAATGCCGGACATTCGTCCATACAAGTTCGTTCTAGGACTGAACGAAACCGAAGGCACTTTCCTCGGCCATTACTAGGCGAGAAGCCCTTGCAATCCGAAAAATCTCCATCACGAGGAGACCACAGCCATAAATAACTCTATAATGGGAGCTACTCGGAGCATGGTCAACAAACAGTCCTCACGCTATGAAGATCCACGGTCTTCAATAATCATCATCTTCCATGTCTTCACTTTCGAACGTATAAATTGGTTCGAAGTGGTTTTCGGATAGGAATCATCCAAATCCGACTCTGGTTCCTTTGAAGCCAATCATCGCTTTAAAAGATGTTAAGTTCATACGTGGATATCAACCATCAATCAATTACTTCATCTTTTATCTTAATCAAATATCTTTCTTAGATATATTCTTTTCAATTTATTCCATTTTCTTTTCAAATGTATATGGAATCATTAAGCCTCATTTATCAAATCATTTGGTTTATTAAACTTTTCTTAAATCTTGAAATAATTCCAAATCATTTTCTCTTTTACTGAGGAAAACTTTTCCAAATAATTCATTTAACCTTAATCAAAGATTTTCTTTTTTTAACTTCAAATCATATTCTTGCAAATCGAAGACTTTCATAATAGAGTACTACTGCCACTTTAAATATGGTAAATTTCACCTCCAGGGACTAATGGAAAGTTTCACCTCTAGAGACTAATGACAATTTTCACCCCCAGGGACTAATGGCAAGTAATCCTACATTGTGAATATCTTTGTCTCTAACGATCATTGTCTTCAATATATTTTATTTCCAAAATTAGTTTGAAGGGATTTTCTTGTATTTTATCTTGGAAAAACTTAAATATGATCTTTTTAGAGAATCTGGGCTTTCCATTCGATCTATTCCACCTCTCGCCTAAAAAGAGAAAACATAGGATAGGTAAGTTCATAGAACTGATTGCTCCATCCCTAACCTTAGTTAAACACCTTGTTTACCTTTCTAGATCTCACAAGTGGGACAAATGTACTAGTCGTTTCCGCATACTCAGTTTGTTATTACATTCAATATACTTCTCTTTTTGTTTAAGGGGTATAAATAATTTCTCTTAACCATTTATTCAAATTCTTTTTAAAACTTCCAAATCATCTTAATTTTTCTTTTAAAATCATTCACTAAATATATAGGAAAGAATTGTTAAGTTTAAACTAATATTCAAAGGATTATAGAATTCGCAGCATAAAAGTGCTACAGAAAGTGCTATATAAGCTTATTTGAATTAAAACACTTTTAAACATTTGAAAAATTTATATTTTCCATTCCAAATATATTTTAAACCATTTTAATAGTTTTGTCAAATTTATTTCATATTTTCAGAACATTTAAAATATCAATTTTAAACTTTGGCCACTTTACTGCAAAAGCGTGATTTTTCTGGAAAATTGTTTTGGACATATTTAAAATATACAAGATAAAATCTTGATTTTATTCCTTTATTTATTTAAACATATTTAAACGTTTATAAAACATTTCTAACTCGTTTTAAAACTATTTCCAAAAGGTTTAAGCATTCCATATACACCATTTCATTTTCAAAAGGAAAGTAATTTCATTTGTGCTTATCGACGTGTATTAACGTGACTTCGTAAAACAATTTAACAATCATACCAAACAATCAATACTTGATGATAAAATCATATATATGCATCCATAGCAATCAGAACACAACATTAAACAGGTATATATATATATATATATATAAATAGATGCTAATAGAGTTTCTCACCATAAACCAAAGCGATTAACTTCCTACCAACATTCATATCGTCCAACACTTCACTAACTACTTCCTACTCCATTAAACACTAGCAAATAACACGCTATCCTTTCCAATAGCTTGGTCCAGGCTTGAGATGGAGGTTGGCCGAAAATATAGAGAAGAAGCGATAGAGCTTTGAACTTGAATTTCCAAGATTTTGATCCGAAAAATGGGTCATCTTCTCTCTTGTTTTTGACTCTCTTACTCTCAAAATTTAAAAAACTTTTTAACTGAAAAGTTGTTGCAAATTCTTTTTTATTGAATTTAAAAAAAGTATCATTTGAATAGAATTTGTTTTGGGGGAGATATGATAGAATGAAGAAGAGGTATTGTCGGATTGACAAAATGAAGCCCGAAAATACAATTTAAAGAATTGAGTTTCAGGTATGGAAAGCCTCAAAACTGAAAAAAATGAACGGATAAATTTTAGCCACTGGAATTTAATATGGTTTGAAAAAAATAATTTCTTAACTTGGACCGCTATGATCAAGTTATGATCAAAACAAATTAGGATATTTTCTGTGTTAGAAACTAGGCCAGAAAATGCACTGTAAAGAAGTGGGTTTTTAGCACGGTTACCTTTAGAATGAGACAAAGTGGTTAACATGAAAGTTGTAGCCACTGGAAAAATACATGATTTTAAAAAAGAACTTTGCATTTTGGTTCTGCGATGAAGAAGTTATGGCCTATAGAAGAAGAGGTAAAATATGGAGAAAAGAGTATTTTGATTTGAAGAGAATAAACATTGATTTCTTTTTGAATATTTTGTAAATATTTTGGCATTATTAATTTTTAATTTTTTTATATGGCTTGGAATCCATTAAAGAGAAGAGGAAGAAGACGAAGAAGTTTGAGAAAAGAAGAAGAAGAAATGTGAATGAAAGTGAAGAAGTGGGTGGATATTTATAGAAAAGGACAAAAGTGGTAATTTTACCAAAATAACCTCTTACCAAATTACCGAACTAACCTTACTTCAACCTAAAGCAATCTACACTTTTTCAAAACTTAACATCATCCTTTCACTTCTTACTTTATGTCTTAGTTACAGATTAAGTAAAGAATATCATAATTATGTTGGCTTTTAATGTGATATTGATTTGATGTTTACTTTTGACCTTTCTTACCTAATTTTCTTAATTCTTACTTACTTTTCTTAACGACTTCTAGAAGTTTCTAACCATGTTTAGTAAAAGTAAACATGATTAGTGAATTAGTTAATACTCATACTATTTTAATATACGTTTCTATGTAAGAAAATAAAGGTGCGACGACTTTGCGACCACTTTTAATCGATAAAACGTAATTTTTCGATAAAATATTTTACGGTCACATTTTGACGTTTTAGTTAAACTATTTATTTATGTAAACTAAATTTAAAAATGACCTTTTTAATTATTTAACAAATTAAAACATGTCTCTTTATATTTTAAAATAATATTTAAATAACATCAAAATCTTCAATTTTACGGTGTATGTAAAAGTGACAAAATGCGGCAAAATCTGGTTATTTTTATCAAACGATTATTAACATACTTATAAATATTTTAATATACTTTTATTATCTTTATTAGATGTTTTCAATAAGATATATCTTTTTAAATAAACATTTAAACCTATTTATTTAAGCATTTATTTATTTTTAACAAAACTTAACTTTTGTTGATTTGTTCTAAAACCCAAATTTATACTTTTTAAATTATCAACTATAAGAATAAATAATTTCTCTATTATTATCTATTATATTTAACTTATTTATTTATGTTTTAAACCTTTTTAAATTTAAAACAAATGAAATCTCTCATTTTCGAAGTAGCGAAATTACGGGTCGTTACAGTGAACGCTTCGAGGAAGCTGATATTTGAAGGAGTTAACAAGTATAGAGACTGGGAGACTCTGTTTTTCTTCGTCAGATGCTTCCAAAATATCATTGGGACTTTCTCTACTACTCGTAAGTTCAGATCTTCATTATTTTCCTTCTATTCAGTGGTTTTTCTTGTCTAATCATTGCCTTATGTCAGGTGCTCCTGCCAAAGAAATTAATAAGGTCGATAAGGGAACGGTGGAGTCCCTAGTCGTAGCTACTAGTGAGATCAAAAACCAATTGAAGCTGTTGAATCATGCCAAATTGAAGAAGCATTCTCTCCTCCCATCTGGTCAAAGGGTTCTGGGGCTACCACCTTTGGTCCAACATGCATCAAAAAGTAAACGCTTCCTTTCATTGGGAGATCCCACACATTTCTCTTATATGTCACCTATTTTCTACGACCATTTTGGTAAGTTATAGACACAACATTTTGTTTCTATTTCTTTGTTGCTTTCCAAATTACACTGCAAACTTACGATCTGTTTGAACTCTCTTTAACCGCTCCTCAGGTTGTAAGCCTACTAGCGGTCCGAGTCCTCCTTCTGAGACTTCACGCACACAATCCTTTTCACAATCTCTTGCTAGAACTAAGATGGCTGCTAAGAGAAAGTTGGAGAAATCAGCTGTGGTGAAGCCACCCCTTAAGATAGCTAAAGTGGTTGATGTCCTTATTTCAGTAGAGGAGGAATCTTCATCTCTTGATAAAGCTTTGGAGAGCTCGATTGTTGAAGATCCTATGGATAAATCCAAGCAAACTCCTACTACAAGTGATCCTCTCTCTCGCATCACTGTTTCATGCTCTCCAGCTGCACTCGAGCAGATGCAAAAAGCTTTGGAGATTACCCCCATTCACTCCAAGGCCAACATCTTCTTCTCCCTCAATTAGTTTTGAAGAGATAGTTCAGTCTATCATTAGTTATGCTTCCTTTGCTTCTATCCACCCGCCTACCTAAATTTTTGACTTGGCGGGTCACTATCGTTCCCTTATAGAACAACAACTCTTGGTAAGTTTCTCTTCACTTGTCTTTGTCATTACCGTTCATCTTTAAGATTCTGCCTTATATTATGCTTTCTCTTTCAGATTTACAAAAGTTTGTTATCTCTATAAGAGCATGTATCTTAGTCTTCGAATCCTCCAAGCTTTTAGAGGAAATCTCTACCTTAAAGAATCAAGTCACATCCTTAGCTATGGAAAAAGTTGAAGCATCCTCTAAACTGGAGCAATTGAGAACTTCTCTCGCCCAACAGGAATCTGCTATCCTAGAAGAATGGAAGGCCTACCAACTCCTTGCCGATGAAAAACTTAGTGATGAAAAATATCCTAAAAGAATCCGATGAGGAGAAGGCCTGAATAGCAGCAAAGCATGCCACTTTGAAAGAAAAGTTGGAAAAGGAAAACGCTTCCTCGAAACTAGCAGTCAATACAATTTCAGATGCAAAAAACCGAGTATCTCAATTTCTTAACACTACCCTTGATGAAATTATGATTAACTCTTTCGAAGAGGCTTTGATGCTTGCTTTCATTAACAATATTGAAAAATGCCCTGAGCTAAGCTTTCCTTCGCTTGACTCTGCCCCTGTTGATAGAGTTATTGGAAAGATCAATCGAATGAAGCAAGGAATTGAGGCTGTAGAAAAGGAGAAAATCAATGCCTCGAGGATTCTCTCTTTTTAAGTCCTCCTTTTCAAGTCGAATCCAAATCAGAAGATGAAGGCAACAAAGATGATGCTACTGAAGAGGTGGGGGAAAATTACGATGATGACAATGACGACGATAATGGTGATTATAACAGCAATAATGGCGATCAAGGTTTAGGTCAGACGGAGAGGGCCACACTGGGACTTTTGACAAAGATGGAGATGATAATACCGGGGCTTCTAAAAAAGACCCATCTCCTCACAAGGCAACACCACCTAAATCTGCCACACCTTCGCCCCTCAGGAAGATCCATGTTTTGTTGACGTTGAAGCGTTGAGGGAGAATGGACAAGCTTGCCAAGCATCAATCCCAATATCTTAGGTATAGGACTCCCTGCTTAAACAGCTTATACTTTAAAGGCAATAATAGTGCAAATCTTGTATTGAGATAAGAAGGAAGTCTGTCCATCCTTATAAAACTAAGGTTGAAAGAAAACAAGCGGAGACAAATAGTCTATATAGGTTATTAAATAGGCAGTTGAAGGAGCATAACTTTCTTTCCGATAAATACCATAGACTCAATAGAAGTGCGGCAGCGTTAGCCTCTTTTAATCATCAAGAAGCTGCCCCATAATTAAGGAGAGTGCGCCTTCGTTATGATGGTCTTCGTAAAGAAAATCGAGAATTAATTATCCACTTTTGGATGTTGATTGAAGAGACAGACAACAATTTAGTTAACTTTTTATATAAGGCCTATTGTAGACACCCAATTGATGACTTTTCATATTTAGGTGAATATAGCTGTGGTCTACTTAGGCTCTTTCGTAAAAGATACTTGGACGAATTCGGATCCGACCTAGATCTTGGAGCTTATTGGAATTTATTACGAGTTAGACCCATTTCCCAAGGTCTCCCTCCAGAAAAAATTAAGTACTATAAGGATAAATTTTTCTTTGAAATATATACTACGTCAATCTTTTATGAACTAGATGAATATGTACAAACATGTAATAATATAATTATTCATAAATATTTGCTTTAGTCTTGCTTTTTTATGCATAGCTTCATTTCATTTTGTTATCCCAGAGTGACTGTTCATCAGGCCAACTTGTTTCCATAGACTATTTAAGTCAATAAGTTAAACCGAGAAGATTTTATCTCAAAAATCACCAATTTTAAAGTCTTTCAAATGAGCAAGATACTACTTTCTTAGAGACTTACAAAAACTTTATATGGAACATCCTCGTCCCTGCTTTGATTTCCTTGGTAATGAGAAAGAGAAGATACTTAAGGAAATCAGGACATTCCATACTAAGTTAATTTGTGGTCGCGATAGTCCTCCAGATGGGAAGTAGTGGGACTATAGCAAATGTCCCCTGGCGATTACTCCAAAGGGACTAAATAACCCTTTTGACTCTACAATTTTTCTTTTTGCCAATTCATTAAATAAAATTAAAGATACTATGTCTCATCTTTAAATATAAAACAATTGTCTTATTGTATCATTTAGTTTCGTTGTCATTTGAATTGTAATCTTCTATTGTAATAATAAAGAAATTTGTTGTAACATCCTCTATTTGGAGGCCCAAAACCAACGGCTATGGATGTTGTAGTCATCCAAGAATATTAGTCTTTGGTGACCAAATGCGACGGTGCTAGATACATTGTTGCACCTATCACAAAAATATGGAAAAAAATTCACAATTCAAAAGAACATATTTCCACATTCAAATCAAATCATTTCAAGTTCATTACATAAACCCAAAATTGCTTTAACCACGTTTGGCAAAATATAATTATTAGAATTACTCCAAGAGCGACATATGAAGGTTCCCCCTTGGTTGATCAAAGCAAATAGTAAGGCTAATAAATCCGCCTTTACGAACAAAACAAAAGGTGGAAAGAAAACTCTAAATATCTATCTGCCTCCTACATGCCTCCGAAAGCTTTATTCATCTAAAAACAAAACTAGAAAACCCTGAACCTCAAACTATTCAAAATCAATTGAGTACCCGAGAGTTTAAGGGGTAAACAAAACTTCAAGTCAGACAGAAAGCTTAGTATGAATAATAATCTAACATCTCAATCCTTTTAGATATTAGTGAGACAATGCCTCTTAGTAGAACATGTTTTCCCTTCACTAGTATCCTAAAACTATTATAAAACCATACTCTATATTCTTCATCCACAATGGTTAAAACATACATTTTCAAAATATTATGATGATATGCATACTCACAAACATTTAGGATTTCACCATCCCTTATTAGATTTTAATTTTCTTCAAAGAGGGACTACCCATCCCATTTTCATTTTTCTTAAGTGGATGTGGACTATCCATCTCACATCTCACAGTTTTCCTAGGATGATCATAAACCCTTCATAAAAAATATAGAGACTATCTATCCCCAACATGCTATTGACTATCCATCTACCATCCCATAGTTTTTCCCAGGATTAGTTTGAACCCTTCTTCAATCATATTAAGACTATCTATCTCCAACATGATGTTGACTATCCATCATGCATCCCATAGTTTTCCTGGGATATTTATGCACCCATCACTTGAACATTTCACTCATGTTATCCACATGATTACCTATTGCATTACTATCCCTAATTTAGGTTGTATCCATTTATAATTTACATTAGTATCCTCAATGATTGTCAAAACATATAAGTGTTGATATCCCCAACTATTGTGTTGAATTCTTCAAACCCACCCCGGTATCCCCAAGGTTAAACAAAATTATTTTATGAGGTTAAAAGAAGACAATTTTTCAACCCCTTCAAAGTATCCCCTTTGAAAGCTTTACTTTCGGCCCTTTCGAAAGAAAACTTTTGACCCTTCAAAACCATAAACCATAAATTTTTAGAACAATAGGTTCTAACCTTTATAATACTTTAGAACCCCTCCTTTGGAACATTTCGACTTAGTCGAAGTATCATTAAGTAAGAGTGTAAGCCTAACTTCCAAACCATTTGTAAGTAAACCATTCGAAACCAATTAAAATCAAACCTTTCGAAACCACTGGAACTCAAACCTTATAAACCATTGCAAAAAAAAACTTTCAAAAGCGATCAACCTTTTAAAAAAAATCGTCGAAAGCTTACTGTGTCCAATTTAAAAGATGTGGAAAATCTTCTTTTAAAAACCTGTCAACTTCATTGGAAGCTAGCTTTTGACTTAATCAAAAGCTATACTTCAAAAGCTTTGGGCATACTTCAATTAGAAAACAAGGGTAAATCACCTAAGTCGAAGTCTCTCTTTCAAAAGCATGGAGAAGCAGCTAGTTTTAAAAATGGTAAACCATTCGTCTTTGTCGAAGGATTCAAAACAAAACCAAACAAAAGCGATGGTAACCTTTCGACAATGTTGAATGGTTTCAAAACAAAACAATGAAAAAATAGCAGTAACCTTTCAACTGTGTTGAAAGTTTTAAATCCTTTATTTTAAACATTTGACCTAGTCAAAAGCTACCTAGTCGAAAGTTCTTATTCGAAAGCAAAGCATGTGATTCTTTGGCTTGTAAAACAAACCTACTTCAACCCCTTTGGCAACAAAACTTTCGATTAAGAACCCTTCGACTCCGTCCAGTTCATTACGTATCATATAACTTGATACCATATTCATTGGTTTGACCTTGTTGAAGGCTTTGAATCTCTCGACCTTGTCGGAAGGTATGGGTTGGGTAGTTTAATACCAGAATTGGTGGAAACATGCCAAAAGTATGATTTCTTTGTTTTTAACTTTAAAGGATTATGATCAACAAACCTTCCTTTATTTATCAAATTCTCATTGGTTAACAAATACTTTTCAAAAAAGTGACGCCCTTATTTTTCCGAATTAAATAATCATTTTATTTTATAAAATGCCGCTCCTCCTTAATTAAGTATATAAAACATTTAAGTCATATACCATACATAATTTTATATATTCATCAAATAACTTAGGAAAAATCTAAAAAAACATAGAAAATCTATTTCAATATGTTTCCAACATATAAAATTTTCGAACCCAAATAATTATTATATTAGCCGTAAATAATTTATGACCCAATAAATCATTTTCTTCACTAGAATATTAATATAAAATCCATATTAATGTTGAAAATTATGGAAATTGAAACCCATCTACAAAATCATGTTTTCTACAACATTAAATTTTCCCATGGCATTTAAAAATCATTTCATCTCGGTTTTACCCTAAAACCGCGTATATCACTTTTTAGCAAACATGTTTAATCCATTAAATCTTGATTCAAGCATATCGTCATTCAATATATCATAAAAACGGATTTACACTAAAATCTGAAACCATATGATCATAAAACTAAAATAGAGACGTGGAAGTTATTATTCACCTTAGACGAGATAAGGATATTGAAGTTTGGTTGAGATTGATTCCTTCAACCTAAATCCTAAGCGTTAAGTTGATTTTCTCCTCTTCTTCCTAATGGCCGGCTTTACTTCTTACGGTTATAAAATTTTGTTTTAAGTAAAATTAACACACATGACCTAATGAGAATAGTATAAGGGTGGGAAGTATGATTATTTACCTTAATGCCCTTATGTTTATTTTCTTAACCATTTATACAAGTTTATTATATTTTAAATAAGCACGACAACCAAATTTATTAATCAACCACAATCTCCTTATCTACATTATTTTATGTAATTTATTCCAATTAAATCTCCCTATTAGCAAACATAACAACATACTAGCCTACCAGCCTAAAAACAATCTATATAAATCTAATATAGACTTACCATCAAAGCAGATAAGGATAAGCCTCTCGAATTCTATCTTATGTCTCCCAATTACATTCTTCCTCGTTGTCGCTCCACTGGGTATTCACTAACTTGACGGTATTGGTCGTTAATCTCTTCTCATCCCCTGCTACAGTCCAAACCGGGTGTCTAACAGAAGTCAAATCTAACTTTACTACCAAATCCTCCAATTCTGTCTGAGGAATGGTAGACTCTGGATCTTGTACATACTTACGTATATGAGAAACATGTCATACATTATGAATGACTACCAAACTACCTGACAACTCTATCTTACATGCGAGCTTTCCAATCCTTTCTAGAATGGTCCAACATATCTTGGGGCTAACTTTCCCGACTTTCCAAATCGTACCACACCCTTCATCGGTAATACTTTATTGAAATCTTGTCTTCTGCTGAGAATTGTAGGTCTTTACGCCTCTTATCTGCGTAACTCTTCTGTCTAGATTGAGCTTCCTTCATCCGTCCTTGTATTAACTCAATCTTTTCTGATGCCAACCTAACCAAACCCGAACCTAAGATCAATTTTCCTCCAATCTCTAACCAACGTGCTACTGATTTTTGTAGCCTTCCATAAAAAGCTTCAAAAGGCGCCATTCCTATAATAGTCTGATAACTATTATTATAGGAAAGCTCAACCAAATATATGTGATCTTCCCAAGATCCATCAAAGTATAATACGCAAGCTATTAACAAACCTTCCAAGACTTTGTTAACTCTTTCTGTTTGCCCATCAGTGTGTGGATGATAAGCAGTACTCATGTCGTGCTTGGTTCCTAAAGCTTCTTATAGACTTTTTCAGAACTCATCACTAAACAAAGAACCTCTAACACCGACAATACTACTATTAGTCCCATGCAGTCTAACCACATTCTTCATAAATAACTTTGCCAAAATTGGTGTCGTCCTAGTTGACTTTATTGGAATGAAATTAGCACTCTTAGTCAATCTATCCACAGTAACCCATATGCTTTCATTTCCTCTCCTTGAATATTGCAACCCGTCTATATAATCCATTAATATTGAATCCTATTTTCAGACCTGAATATCCAAAGGATGGAGTAACCCACTTGGCTTCTGGGCATTCACTTGTTGACAGTTAATACACTGCCTAACCCACAAGCCGACATCCTTCTTCATGCCTTACCAATAAAAGCTCCTCTTCATATCTTGATACTTTTTGGTTCCTCCTGGATGAATCGTAAATTTTAACAATGACATTCCTCTATAACTTCTCTCCTTAATCTCCCTACATCTGGGACATATAACTGCCTCTTCTTTCACATACATCCTTTTTAGTCAAGACTAAAATCCTTTAGTTTAGCAGTCTCTGATCCGACCTCAAGCCTTCTAATTATTTCAGCTAAAACTGAATCTTCTCTTTGCTAAGAAGCTATCCTCTTGATCAGCATTGGTCGAACTTCTAACCAAGACAACACGGAAATACCTCCACTAAAACTAGCAGTCGATCTTAACTACACACCACATCTAGCAAAAACTTCCAGATCATTCCATTCTGCCAACATCTCAAACACCGCGTTCTGATGTTTTCTACTGAGAGCATGTGCTACCTTATTTCCTTTTCTAGGATTATATTCTGTACCGAAATCATAAGCAGCCAAAAACTCCAGCCGTCTTTGCTGCCTCATTTCAACTCCTTCCAAGAGAATAAATACATTAATGACTTGTGATTGGTATACAACTCAAATC
This sequence comes from Allium cepa, assembly GCA_030765085.1. Taxonomy (NCBI): domain Eukaryota; kingdom Viridiplantae; phylum Streptophyta; class Magnoliopsida; order Asparagales; family Amaryllidaceae; genus Allium; species Allium cepa. The sequence goes on from CM060938.1 coordinate 705,802,122, forward strand.
TCTCTCCCAGAAGATAATGCCTCCAAATGTTCAAGACAAAAATCACCATCGCCAACTCCAAGTCATGAGTAGGATATCCGAATTCATGCGATATAAGATTCCTAGATGCTTAAGCATTAACTTTGCCCCTCTATGTCTATACTGCTCCCAATCCATTATCACATGCATCAATGTATACTATCAACCCTTGGTTACCACCCAGAACTACTAACACTGAAGCATTGGTCAACAAATGTTTTAAATGAAGGAATGCTTCCGCACATTTGTCGGACCAAACAAACTTCACATCAAATTAGTCAATGGTGCTTCTATCCATGAGAAATCCTTGATGAATCTCCTGTAATAGCCAGCAAGTCCAAGAAAACTTCTGATCTCTGTCACTATTTCTGCTCTGTTCCACTTGTTCATAGCTTTGATCTTATCTGGATCGACTGATTATCCCTTCTTTGAAATCACATTGCTAAGAAACTTAACTTCTTTCTTCCAAAAATGACACTTGGAAAACTTCGCTTTTAACAAATTTTGCCTAAGTATCTCCAACACCACTCTAAGATGAATCTCATTCACCCTTTCGTCTTTTGAGTACACTAAAATGTCATCTATAAATACTAACATGAACCTATCCAAGTGCTCTTGGAAAACCCGATTCATCAAATAAATAAGGAAAGCAGGCACATTAGTCGATCCAAATGGCATCACCAACCATTCATACGGTCTATATCTAGTCCAAAATGCCATCAGAGGAATGCTATCCTCCACCACTCGCAACTGATGGAACCTTGTCGCCAAGTCTATTTGGAAAAACAGTCTGGCTCCACTCAACTAATCAAATAAGTCATCGATTCTCGGCAAAGGATATTTATTCTTCATCATCCTCTTGTTTAACTTATGATAGTCAATGCACATCCTTAAGACCCATATGGTTTCTTCACAAACACCATAGCTACTCCCTAAGACGAACTACTTGGTCTAATGAAATTCCTTTCTTAAGGTCCACTAACTGCACCTTCAATTCCTTCATTTCTGTCAGTGTCATTTTGCTAGGTGTTCTACTGACAGGTTCAGCTCCCGGTACAAGGTCTATCCAAATCACAACAACACGTTTCGGGGGTAATCCAGTAACCGGCTCAAATACAACTGCAAATTCTCCTGCTACATGAGCCTGACAAAGATCATCTCCAGCCTCCACGGAATGTAACAAAACATTAATACTTCTATAGGAATTCTCCACTAAGAAGATGATTCGGTTATGACTATCTGGGTGCCTCAATGATATTACCCAATCTAGGCGAAAAATCCTAGATCCATACTTACCAAACCAATCTATACCCAAAATGTTCTCGAAATCTATGAAATCAAAAACATACAAACTACATGCAAACCTACGACCTAACAAAGCAAGCTCAAACTGGTCACATCTCATCCCAAGGGTTGCATACCCTCCAATTGGATTTGTAAGCCTTAAGGAAATAACAAGGTATGTTGGTTCTATGCATAACCTATCAACAAAATACTGAGACATAAATGAATGTGATGCACCGGTATCAAAAAGTACCCTAACTTTGGTATATTCTGAATCAAAAGTGTACCTTCCCTCATAGTTTTCCCTTTCTCTGTTGTAGTAGGTCTAGAATATGATGGTCTAAATCAAAGAACTTTCCTTTTCCTGACTTGACAACTTCAGAACACTTGTTCTTGTAATGCCCTATGTGGTTGCAATTATAGCATTGCGCATTCTGCTTGCCCGCAACCAACCTCCCAACTCCTTAATGGCACTCATTTTCATAGTAAGCCTTCTTATCACACTTGTAGCAAGCCATACCTGCATTCCCTTTCTTAGCTGCTCCTCCTTTTTGAGCTCCCTTCTTCTTGGAAAACATCCTCTTCTTCCCATGAGGACCCTGGGATTCAATTGACTTCTCTCAAGATGAAATAGCAAGAATTTCATCATGGCGAATGGCTATACCACCACCATAATAGAAGGATCTCAGATATGGGTCATAGTCCTTCTGCCCAGCTTCCGCCTTAATCCTCTAATGAATCTTTTATTCCTTTAGACCCCTGTGTCAACCAAAGCATAACCATATCGAGAGAGCTCATCAAACTTAGCAGCATACTCGATTGCAAACATATCTCCTTGGACTAGATCCATAAACTTCCTCATCAATGCTGACTTGGCAACCTCAGAAAAGAACCTCTGCTCAAACCTCCTCTCGAAGTCAACCCAAGTTAACTCTTCCTCCAGTACTCTGGCCATCACACTGTTCCACCAATGAAGCGCTAACCTTTGCAACTATCTAGAGACTAGTCTTCTCTTCACTCCATCATTTAAGTCTGAATCTGCAAAGATCATCTCAGGTTTCAACAACAAGTTCTCTACTTCAATAGCATCTTCCGTTTCGACAAATGGCTTTCCTCCCAGACTGATATAGTCTTTGCATAGTTAACATAATTATAACTAGATAGAACTATAGGATTAGCTCTACCAACATTACCAGCGGCCCCGGCTTGCAAAAGATTAACCAATGACTTTTACACCATTCCCGCATCCACTGGCGGATTTCGAAAACCTAAGTAGGCATCAGCATTTTGGTTAGCATTAGCCTATCGACCTTGGTTTCACCAAGTATTAGGTCGAGCATTTGCATTTGTGGTGGTGCTTCCTCTACCAATATTTCCTCTGCTATTTCCTGCCTCCATATACTTTTTCTTGTATATCTACATGCGAGACTTAGTAAGATACAGAAGAAAGGTCTAATAGAGAGGGGAATACATACTTAGATATATACTTATATATCAAATACAAGTATGTTACTATAGCGTTAACCAAAAACTCGATCTTATTTTTAAATTTATTGGATTATGTTAAAAAAAGCTTTTAGGTTTTGCTTTTCTTTTAAAGTTTCATAAACCTATGCTCCGATACCAACTAGTAACATCCCCCTACTTGGAGGCTGTAACGACCCGAAATTTTCGAACCCCAAAATCTCAGATAGTTATGGAAAAGAAGAAAGAGATAGAAGAAGAAGAAGAAGAAGAACAGAACACCAAAATCTCACATTCGCAGCGGATAAAATATAATAATAAATAATAACAGTTTACAAAAGAATATTTTATCTGTTGATTACACTTTAATACATCAGAGTTCCACATATACAGTCACTGATCATATACAAATCATGTCTCGGATATATAATCATATACTGCAGCGGAAATACTCTATACGTACTTGCCATCCAGCTCGTCTCCTGAGCTCCAGAACGTACCTACCTGAAAATCTGTAATACTCGGTCTGACCCGAGCATTACACCAAAGTAACACCCGGATCAGGCTGGAAACCGGCGTGAGTAAACCCATCTAACATGTAATACCAAAGCAAACAACTGAATTAAAACCCGGGTACTCATATCAATTCTCAAAGCCACAATTTATTTTAGACAACACTTATTCCACACATTAATTTCTAAGTACCAAACTTAGATAAAATAATCCAATTCACTTAAATCACTTCATTCTAGCCAATTGATTTCACAAATCAATTTATAAAATTCGAAGTGGTTTCGGGTATTTCCCAATACCCGACCCCAGTCTCTTCGAAACTCATATCATCAACCCAAGTTATCCAAATGAAATACACAACATTTCATATCAGAGATATTAACTCATTCAAATCATCCAATACCATTCAACCAATCATAAGCAAAGCTTAATTACACAAATCAATTCAATTGATTCTAATTGAATTTTCAAACCTCAATCACTTAGATTCCTTCATTTACATTTATTAACTCCAAATCAATTTAATTAGTCAACCCATCATTATTCATCTTAACTTATCTACTTGGATTAAGTTCTCAGATTCATTAACTTATAATCACTTACATTGATTAATAATCCTTGAGTTAATCATGCTCATAAATTTATTAACCCTCCATAAATTTTGTTACACTAATTAAACAAGTAATTAATCCTCAATTAAGTAATTACCAATAATTACCCCCTTCAATTTATGATATTAAGTAATTTTTCTTCGACTTCTTTTATTAGTAAATTCTATTAACTACATTGATTAATTACCTTAATCAATCATTGATTATTCCAAATTATTTATTACTCTAGAATTTAATTAACCTTTAGTTGCTTATATTATATTAATTGTTCACAATCATTAACTACTCATTTTAATTAACTTCTTAGTTTCCATTAACAAACTCACTAAATTACCTATGGTCTTATACCGCATCCTCGATTAATTCTTCTATGTGAAAATACTTCTTTAAAGTAATTTACTTAGTATACTCAACCACCATGAAAAGAAACTCATCGAACTGTTTATCAAATCGATGATAAAAATCTAACAAGTAAGGCATTTTCGTAGAAACAAACATGTTCATTTCGGGCAGAATTTTAACCCGAGCTTGCACCTCAAATTCATATATATATATGGCCGAATTTTAAACAATGATATAAATGAAAGTTATCACATTCTTCCAGCAGTTTCCAAAACTTTAAAAATTATACGATTTGGATAAGAAACGCAAAAGTTATACACAAAATACTAGCTCAGGTTTGCACAAGACACTAAGTACTCTACAACAACAGGACAACGAGTTTGCAAGAGGTTTTTCAACATTTTAATCAACGAATTTCAGAAAATGATACATATATAAGTTATAGGCCTTTCTGTTAGTTTTTCAGAATGACCAAGATCATCGAATTTGGATCAACATTTAAAAAGTTATGACCATATTACTAAAAACATTAAGCTTAGCCTGAACTTATGCATTTGCAGGACAGCGACCAACAATTGCAGTTTTAGCATAGAAAACTTCGAAATCAGGCAAAATGAATAAAGCAAAAGTTGTTGCTTAGTTTCTACTCTTTCCGGAACATTAAAAATTACCGAATTGCAATAAGAATTGTAAAAGTTATGGATAAAACAATTCTGAGATTTGAATTTCATAACTTCTGTTATTTTTTCTCGGGACAGCGATAAACAATTATAATTTTGGACAAGATAACATCGACATTTTGGAAAAGTCAAAACTTAAAAGTTTTAGAACAAAGTCTAAGCTTTCTAGAACATCTAAATTTATTGAAATCGGTTGAGGAACGAAGAAGTTATGGCCAATTTAGTTTCAGCCTTAAACACAGAGCTAATATTGGTTTTGCTCTCGGGAGTATAGTAGAAAGATTTAATTTGACATAGCTAACTTCCAAATTACAGAAAACACAAAACATCAAAGTTGTAACACATGAAATAAGCTTTCCAGAACATCCAATAAAACGAACTTTCATTAAGAATTGAGAATGTTATGGTCAAATTACTAAGCTGCGTTTTGATAGAACCGAGCCACTTTTACTTACAACTATCATCTCTTCAAGAATAACATGAATACTAGAAATTTAAATAGGTTTTCTCACCTTAAACTTGTGTCTTTGACTTGACTCGTTTTTCCTTAGCTTTCTCCAAGCTTTTTCACTTTATCTTACTTTTGTTTTTGTTTTGTGAAAGAAAGAAAAATAAGTGAACATTTCCACCCTTTACATAGTAATTTCCAAGGCTAGTTTGGTAATTTTAGTTTTGGACACTTGTCTACTTCTCTTTTCACAAGCTTTAGAATGTTGACACATGTCTACTTAGGTGTCTTAAGATGTTTCTACACATGTACACCAAATGGGGTTATGTGTCATAATTCTATTTCATCTTAAGATATGTGTATGGTCCATGTTATGCCACTTGTCTTCACCATGTCATGTCACTTATCCTGTACTTATAAATGTATACATACTTATACCTTTTGTATTATTTAAAAGCTTACATAAATATAAATAAAATAGAGATGGTGTAGATAGTATATTTTAAACTATCGATTTAAACGATATATTATTAAAGCTGATTAAATCACCTTTAAATTAAATTCCAACCATTCTATTATCTTCAGTCCTATCATTATAAATTTTATAAGCCTTCAAATTGTTATTAACAGGCTTAAAATTCCATATTCAATAATTTACCCAATTTCAAATTATATAACTCAATAATTTAATTATCAATTAAATATAAATATTTAGGAGTCAAGTTTACAATTAACTTTTAAATATTTAAAATCAATTATTATTCCAATTTAAATTGTTAAAAATATCGGGTCGTCACATTCCTCCCCCCTTAAAAGAATTTCGTCCCCGAAATTTATTGTTAGGATGAATGGTTCAAAACCCGTTTACTTTTCCCAAAATCCAAAATTCAACATTCTACCAATTATCTTTTATTAAAGACACTTAACCTTAACCAACTTCCTAAAACCTTCTATAGTTTTCACGCAATACCCTTTTGCCCAATCCTTTAAATTTCAATTTAAAACCAACTTTGAGTTATCGAAATTTTCTCAAAAAAATTTCTAACTCTCGAAATTTTCGAAAAAGTTTGCCAGCGTCTCCTTTGCGCGGCTAGCTTGGTACTACTATAGAAGGCCTCTACGGGCTCCCAAATTCTAAAAGAAAACAAATGCCAAGTGGCCACATCAAAACCCAATCCAATTCCATACAGAATTTTAAATTCATACCTTTTTGTCGGGCCATTCACATTTATCTTTTGGAATCAAATCCAATTTCCTTTCCATTTAATACCTACGTATTCTATTTAACAACAATATCCAATCGTAACCTTTCAAATCCCTTTTTACCTTTCCTTATATAGGTTTTCACATCTTCTTCTATGCCAACTAGTTTTCTCCCTTTTCATACGAATTCAATTTATTTCAATTTTGGATATTAAATTTTATCCTTCATTTATAACTGGTTCATATTAGTTTCATCTACTAATTCACTTTAAGTTTCAAATTTGAGATCGTTTTGTCGCTAATGTAATTTTTTTCAAAAATTTCCAAAAATTTTCTAACTCCCAAAATTTTCGAATTTTTTTGGCAGAGTCTCCTTTGTACGGAGGAGCTTTTGCAATTTGACAATAAATATAAATATGTATACATCGACCCATACGGTCGGAAAAAGCAAAAACAGTTCATATTTCCTATTTTTTATTGCGTAGACGTACCTTTATTTCACATTTTAAGCAAGCGGCTATATTTATTTAAGCAATTAGTGCAATCCAAACCAACCAAATAGCCTTCAGGTACCTGTACTATCTCAATTTAAATATGTAAGTGCCACATATAGATAATTTATTAGCATTTACTCACTTTCAATAGCTAAGCACAAGTATTACATAAACAACAAGTATCAAACGCTTCCCATAAGCGATTTATTTAACTTTTAAAGCTAATTCAAATGCTTTCCTCCAATTCATATGTCATTTCATTCCATTTTAATAGTTTACAACTCAAGTGCTTACATTCAATTTATTTTTAATCCGAACAAGCTCATGTTCCATTCAATTGATTCCAAATCAAATTATTTTACTTCTCTCAACCTATAGGATTTTAATTACACTCATTCACGGCAAACAACAATTCATTCCATGCAAATTTGACAATATTCGCTTGATAAAGTATTCATTTCAGTCTATAACTACTTCAATTTGTCAAAATAATATCCAAGCACATACTTAACTCATTTATGCTTCAAATAAATATGTCACCGAACTTAAGTTCAGTCTGATAATTCAATTTCAGTTACAACTTCGATTTAGTTGTTATTCAATAAGGCCTCATCAATTTATTATTTAATTCCACTAACTCATTTTATATTTCACTTTCTTAATTCATTTGCGAATTTATTTTATTTATACAAAACCATTCTCAATTTATTTCTACTCACTTGGGTTTTGTTTGAAATTCAAACCATTTCTATTATTATCACTTTCATTTCATTCAACAACACTTCCATTTTACCTAAGTTACTTGTACATTGCGTTAAATATTACTTATAACACACTTAAATGTTCATTTGTAATTTAAACCATAACTATTTGATCCAACCCTATTTTATTTAACTCAAGTTCATATCCAAACTCCCTTATTAACTTACCATCCATTTATTTAACCGAGTTAAATCTTTATTAACATACTCTATTAAATAATTATTTATTAGCTTACTTCCAACTTTTATTACAAAAAAAATTACTTCATTAAATTTTCCCGAGTTCAAAGTTAATTTTATAATTTCTGTTTGGATTTCCCTTTTAATTATTAAATTTAGAAATGCCTTTAAATTCAGATAATACAATTAAAATAGCTTTTTATAAAAATATTTCTTATAACTCGATGTCTCAACTAGTCCATCCTTGTTCTCACAGAAATTCAGTCATACGTTGATCAGGCGTAGAACTGAAAATCTATAAGTACTTGGTAAACCCGTTTGCAACATCCAGTGAAAATACTTGGAAAATAATTTTATTGAAAATATAGGAAACGATTTTTGAAAATAGAGGAAATATCTTTGGCGACAATCCTCTGAAAATCATCACCCCCATCCATTGACACAGTTATATTCCAGGGTTACGTTGCCGTCGCAGCAAAAGTCCATGCAACTGCAGGCTCTCCGCGGCCTCTCGAGTACGCCATGAAATCCTACACAACATATCACAGTTACATCCAGGGTTACGTTGCAGTCGCAGCCAAAGTCCATGTAACTGCAGGATCTCAGCGTCCTCTGATTTTCACTATCAAAATGAAACTTCTCTACTCCAACATAGGTCGCAGCCTACCGATATAAAATCAAACGCAGACTGTTGGCTCTCAGCGGCACACACGACCTTCACTATGTTACCATAGATCGCAGTCTACCGATCAAACGTAGACCTTGGCTCTCGGCGACACACACGACTTTCGCTATGGTAACCTCTACTCAAGATCCCCAGGAACTAGTTTTGTCCGGACTCCTCACAGGATCAACTTTAGAACCCCCCCTTGGGGCTCAAGGCAGTACCACCCGGTGGCACTCCTGAGAAGTTCATTTCAAAGGAGTGCCTTTTTCCCTAGAGCCATCATCAAAACATTTTATACTATACACATATAGTATCTTTCAAATCATACACCTAGTATGAATTTTATCAAAGCTCCTTTACACAAAATCGATTATCCCAAAATCGATAATTCTAAAAATAGGCTTTCCAAATTCCATATAATGATATTACCCAAAAATCAAAAGCCTTTCCAAATCCAAAGGTTCCCAAAACCCTTTCCAAAATCCTCATAAGATCCTTTATATATATACAGATATATATAATTTTTAAAACTTTGGATCACTTTAAACTCGTATAAAATTCCTTTTATACTTCAAACACTTCCAAAGTCCTTTTTCTTCCAACAAAAGATTTAACAAGGGGAGCATATATAACAAAGATATAACTTTGTTTACCCAAAAACCAAATATTCAAATTTGATTACACTTTCCTATATCAATTTCCTTTCTATTCACGTTCATTTAAATTTTCATCCTCTTATTCACATTTTCCTTAATCCCCATTTTGATTATTACCACAATTCTTATCCCAGTTGGGTATTTAATCAATAACAGTTTGAACTCCGACCAGTTTATATTTAGAAAATAGCCCGAAAATTTAAAAAATAGATAAGTAGTTGAAAAATAATGTTTAGTTTGCAAAATAGCTGTAAAATAGTTCAATAGTTTCACAAATTTAATGTGACGACCGCCCATGACTCCTGCACGGAAACAAGAGAATGGTGCGCTGAAGGTGTGCCAGGCAGCCAGGGGTGACCGTCAAGGTAGAATAAACATCGCAGAATCTATCGTACAACTCACAGCGCATGGATAAATACAATAGAGAAATATAATATAGTGAAGCTCTATAGAACAGAACGTCATCATATAAGCATCATAATAGTTTTATACAAACATATGAATCATCCATACATCAAAGCCTCACTACATAACACTCAAACAAATACAGCAGCGGAACACCCAGTACATATAATATGAAATAATATGCAAAAGCCTCCTGCTCGTCTTTGTCATCATCAGCGTAGATTACCAAGAACAGCACCTGTCACCTGCTACCTAGTCTGCCCATCCCAACATGGATGAACAGCCCAAGGTAATAAGAGGAGACATAAAACCTTGAGTCAGACAAAGTCTTAGTGAGCAGTAAATCAACTATCAAACATACCAAAAGAGCATAAGGGATAAAAGGAATAGGAACCAAACCATCCCACTCCGCCTCTTTCTACAGTGATAGCCCCCAGACACACACTAAGGAGAAGCAAGCATAACATGGCAGACAATTGGAGTAAAGCAATAATCACTCGAGTCAAGGTCGATGTTTTCCAAATACAAACCCCCAAGGCCTAAACCAAGATCAGATAAGCACCCAGAAAACACCGCTCTTGAGATCGAATGATGATACAATTAAACGTCCAAACATCCATGACTCTGGCTATCACTGTTATCATTGCCTTGATATCACCGTTAGTTGAATGACCGCCTGTCAAGGGCTAATGGTAACCCCGGTTCTAGACATAACTCTGCACGTCGTCGCAGCCCGTGCCTAGGAATTTTCGCAACTACCCAGAGTACTAGCACGTCGTCGCAGCCCGTGCTTGGAACGTCGTCGCAGCCCGTTCCAACGTACTCTTGTTTTGAGCATGCTAGAACCTTCCACAACGATGAGATCTCAGCCTCCTAGTCATCCTCCTCGACGACTATTTTCATACTAGCTCAAGCGCCTCTCGAGCCATCCATTATCAACCAACTCGCATCGCATCATAGAGTTATCAACATGCTTGGGATGATCCCGTCTGGATTAAACCAAGGCTATCTCACATCATGCTTCACTTTATCGCATCATAGCAAAGTCTCATCTCAACATCGTGGCTTGCCTCATTGCATCATGGCAAAGTCCCATCTCAACATCATTTAATCCATACATATGAGCTTCAACATCCGCTTCATATGCCACAAGCAGCTTTCACCATTCAAGAGCCTTTCCACTTAGCTTTTGAATCATCTTCGACCATCTTATCTAGATCTAACTATCAATCACCTAACATACATAGCAATCAATCAAATCAATCATTAGCTTAAGCAATCAAGCATTCAAACAAGATCTAATCAAGCAATATCAGCTATAATGGCAATTTCGTAAATAAATGAGCATAGGTCTAATATATATGATATCATGGATTTTAGCATAGATCTATCAAATATAAAACATGGGTTTTGTCTCTATAACTTGGTAAATGAACTTGCATAAGTAAACATCTTCATAAGTAATGGATCTACACTTGGATCTAAGGAAAAATGCATAAAATCACTATCTACAACACTCCAACAAACCACCAATCCAATATACTCCTTTGGGTCCGCGTGAGAGATAACCACCACTCACCAAATCACCCAAACACTTCAAAAACTATCAACTTCAGATCCGGACAGCGAAGCTTCAAGCTTGATTCGTCGAAATCCCGCTTGAAACGATGAAATCTAGCTTGGTTGGATGAAGATCTTCAACTATAGCTCTTGGATCTTCAATCTCGATCTTCGATCTTGTATAGATGTTAGAAATAGATTGGAGTGGGGAAAAGAAGATAAAGAAATGTTGTAGTCGAGCTCTCAAAATGGCAGCATTCGTCGCTTCAAAATCCGGTGCCAAAAAGTGAAGATAGGCGCCTCTATTTATAGGCTGAAACCTTAGGTCGTCCGCCCCCTTAGGTCGCCCACGACCTAACTATTGCCGACCTAGAGACCTCCGACCTAAAAAACTGCCGACCTAAAACACATGCACGCGACCTAACAGATATGCGCGGCCTAGCTGCCCAACGACCTAAGCCTTACACCAATGCTCGACCTAATATCACCATACTCACGCGACCTAACGTCATGGCCGACCTAACACTCCTGTGACCTAGCGACTTATTAACATCGTGACTCAACGACTCACGACTCATCAGCTTACGACCTAACAACTTCACGAGTTAAAATGCCGCAACCTAACTACTCATAGCGGCCTACCTTAGGTCGTCTAACGACCTAACTAACCTACCGACCTAACAATCCAACGACCTAAAACAAACACAGGACTCAACGACCTAACTTAGATCGTCTAACCCCTTAGGTCGCTCACCACCACTAGGTCGCTTACTACCTCTAGGTCGCTTATATCCATAGGTCGCTCCACTCGACCTAAACTCCCTCACGACTAAAACTACACTAAGCCTTAACTCACCAACTCTTAGGTCGTTAACTCCATTAACTCGCTCACGACCTAACTCCTCAAGGTCGCTGCAACACTTTAGGTCGTAACCCAATAACTCGTAACTCATGCACCCTCCCTAAGTCGCCTACGACTTAACTATAGGTCGGTCACCACCTTAACTCGGTCACACAACCCAAGCTTCCCACGACTTAAGCTAACTCCCATACGACGTAAAGTTCGAACAATCAAGAATAACACTAACGACCAAATAATTCTACGATTATCAATACGAAAAAAATACGGGTCGTTACATTCTCTCCCCCTTAGGAATTTCGCCCCCGAAATTCCAAACAAACAACAGCAATCAAAGCTATTCTGTATGCCTACCATCCACAGCAAATTAACAAACCATGCATCCAATTTCTAGCCTAGCATGCAGAATTCTAAGATAGAACAAGTTACAAATTCATGAGATGTCACGACACCTTAGGGCCATACCTCGAAGAGTTCAGGATGAGCTGCCTTCATCCTCTCTTCCTCCTCCCACGTACAGTCGTTAACATCATCACTCCATTGTATCTTGAGCAACGTAATCGTCTTCCTCCTAAGCTGTTTCGTGTCGGTTTCAACAACACGAAGCGGCTTACGAGGTCTCGAAACAACTGGATCAACTTCTAAATCTTTACAGCTATCAGCAGAAACCACCGTATTCGAGTCATGCACATACTTCCGTAGATAAGATACATGAAACACATTGTGCACACCCGCCATCTTTTCTGGTAACTCCAATCTATAAGCGAGCTTTCCAATTCGCTCGATAATCGGGAATGGTCCATCAAATCTCGGAGTTAACTTTCCTTTCTTTCCAAATCGAATAACATTCTTCAGAGGAGAAATCTTCACAAAAACCATATCACCTACGTCGAATTCCAAATCCTTACGACGATTATCGGCATAACTTTTCTGACGATCTTGGGCTGCCTTCATTCGTTGCCGAATGATCCCTATACAATCCGAAGTCTGTCGAATCATCTCTGGACCAAGTATCAGTTTTTCTCCAGTCTCCAACCAACATGTCGGAGAGTTACACGGTCTTCCATACAATGCCTCAAATGGTGCCATACCAATACTCGACTGATAACTGTTGTTATACGCAAATTCCACCAAATGAAGATGATCCTCCCATGATCCTCCGAAATCCAAAACGCATGCCCTCAAGAGATCTTCCAAAACTCGGTTGACTCTCTCAGTCTGACCATCTGTTTGGGGACGATAAGCTGTACTCAAACACAACTCGGTTCCCAAAACTTCCTGGAAGCTCTTCCAAAATCCACTAGTGAACAAAGGGTCTCAATCGCTCACTATACTCTTCCGAATACCATGGAATCGAACTATCCACTTTACATACAACTCAGCCAACTTCGATGCCGTCCTAGTTGATCGAACAGGAATGAATCTTGCACTTTTGGTCAAACGATCTACAATCACCCAAATCCCTTCATTTCCCGCTCTCGTCCTAGGTAGACCATCGATAAAATCCATCGATATCTGCTCCCACTTCCATGTAGGAACTTCTAATGGCTGAAGCAATCCACTTGGCTTCTTCTGTTCAGCTTTTACCAACTGACAGTTCATACATTTGGAAATAAAATTTCCAATATCCTTCTTCATACCTTCCCAATAATAGGTTCTCTTCATATCGCGGTACATCTTATTTCCACCTGGGTGAATTGTCAACTTCGAGTGATGACTTTCCCTCAAGACTTCATCTCTCAACTCATCGATATCGGGAACAACCAGTCGTCCTTGCTTACGAAGCCAACCCTCTCGATCGACTTCGAATCCCTTATCCTTCTCTGGGTCCAATCTAGATTCCAAATCACGGATAATCTTGACAAGCTTATCATCTCGCTTTTGGCTCTCGCCAATCCTTTCCACAAGAGTAGGCCTTATTGATAAGTTTGCCAACATCTCAGGTTCCAATTCACATCTGGGCCTGAAATCAAATCCAGCCAAATACTCGAGACTCTTCCATTCCGAAAACATGGCTCCCAATCCGACATGTCTTCGACTTAACGCATCAGCCACTGCGTTACCTTTTCCCGGAGTATAGGCTATACCAAAATCATACGATGCCAAGAACTCTAGCCACCGTTGCTGTCGAAGATTCAAATCCTTTTGAGAGAACAGATACTTCAACGACTTATGATCTGTAAACAACTCGAATCTAACTCCCAATAGATAATGTCTCCACATCTTCAAAGCAAAAATAATTGCCGCTAACTCCAAATCATGAGTCGGGTAATTCCTTTCATGCGGCTTCAGTTGTCGACTTGCATATGCAACAACTTTATTCTTCTGCATTAGTACTGCTCCAAGTCCAGTACCACATGCATCGGTGTAAACCACCATCTCATCATTCCCACTTGGAATAGTCAAAACAGGAGTACTCGTCAGTCGCTCTTTCAGGATTCCAAAGGCCTGCTCACACTTAGCATCCCAACTGAATACCTGATTCTTTTTCGTCAATCCTGTTAATGGTGCAGCTATCTTGGAAAAGTCCTTGATAAACCGACGATAATATCCTGCTAATCCAAGAAAACTTCTCACATCAGATGCATTCTTAGGTCTAACCCAATCCTGGATCGCTGCCACCTTAGCAGGATCAACCGCTATTCCATTTCCAGAAATAACATGGCCTAAGAATCTCACTTCACTCTTCCAGAAGTGACACTTCGAAAACTTAGCCTTCAGCTGATGTTTCCGTAAGATTTCCAAAACAATACGCAAGTGCGTCTTGTGCTCTTCCTCAGTTCTGGAATAAATTAGAATATCATCCACGAAAACAAGTACGAACTTGTTCAACTGATCTCTGAATACTCTATTCATAAGATCCACAAAATATGCTGGTGCGTTAGTCAATCCAAACGGCATTACCAGCCACTCATAAAAACCGGATGGTGTCCTAAAAGCAGTCTTCGGCACACTATCCTTAGCCACTCTCAACTGGTGAAATCCCGTTGCCAAATCCATCTGAGAAAATACCCTAGCTTCGTGAAGCTGATCAAACAAGTCATCTGTTCTCGGCAATGGATACTTGTTCTTCTTAGTCACCTTATTCAGCTCACGATAATCCACACACAACCTCAACGATCCATCCGCTTTGGTTGCGAACACAACTGGTGCACCCCATTCGGACACACTACGCCGAATGAATCCTTTCCGTAAAAGGTCATCAACTTGCACCTTCAACTCTTGCTGTTCCCTAGGCGCCATCCGCCTAAGAGGCATCACAACGGGTCTGGCTCCCTCAACAAGATCGATGCGAAACTCGATCTCCCTATGCGGCGGTAATCCTTTGACTTCGTCAAAGACATCCTCGAATCCATTCACGATTGGCACCGATGACAGTCCATCCCGTGGAACAACCAGCGAATACATGAAACTCATGAAGACGCCTTCTTCATGCTTACATCGTATCACAACCTTTCGCCCCTCCACATTCTCGACTGTCACCTCCAATCTCTCACAATCAACCTTTGCCGCATACTTCCTAAGCCAGTCCATACCCAAAATAATTCCGAACCCAGCAAAGTTCAGAACAAAACAATCACAAACAAAAGAGCAATCATGACTCGACACAACTAGACCACGACATATCATACACAAACATGACGAACCCCCAACTGGATTAGTCACAACCAATGGCCTATCAACAATATCCGGTTCCAAACCTAACCGGCCTACAAGATCATCACAAACAAAAGAATGCGAAGCTCCAGTATCAAACAACACTCTAACTGGAACACCACAAATGGAAAGAGTACCTTGAATCACCACACTCTTCCCTTTCTCTTCAGCAGTAAGAGCTTTTGAAAACGACGGCACAGCTCCCAAAGCATAAGATTGCACAATCTGCCTGTCTTTCCTCGGTTCTGGACAATCTTTCCTGAAATGCCCTGGCTTGTCACAGTTGTGGCATTTCGCCGGCGCCTTTGGATTCCTACAATCCTTGGAGAGATGGCCCTTCTGCTGGCAATTATAGCAAGTCATTTCGCCCCTCGGCTTCTTCTGGCCATCCTTACCCTTCTGTTGCTGTTGCTTCCTCTTCTTGTTTCCACCCTTCTGTGGCTTAAACCCTTCCTTGGTTACAGCAACAACAGAACTCTCCCTAGGAAACAAACTCTCATGCCTGAGAGCTTTATCCACAAGCTTCTCAAACGGATCGTCCAGATGATCCACCAACTGTCTTCCAAGATAAGCATCCGGACCGGTCACAAACTTCTCATTCTTCTGATAGGGAGAATCAATATACGATCTGGCATAATTGGACATAGCTTCAAACTCAGAAACATACTCAAGAACTGGTCTTCCACCTTGCTTGAGCTCCACAAACTTTTTAAACAAGACAGATTTCTGAGCCGTAGAGATAAACTTAGCTTCAAATCTAGCTTGGAATTGCTCCCAAGTAATCTCCTCCTCCGGAGTATCAATGGTGATAGAATTCCACCAATCTGAAGCTCTCCCTTGAAGTTTCCTTGATGCAAGCTTCCTCTTAGTCGCATCCTCAATTCCCAAGTCACCAAAAATCCTTTGACATGCATCGATCCATCTCTGCACCTCAATGGTCGATTCCGTCCCCAAGAAAACCTTTCCTCCAAGAGAAGTATAGTCCTTACAAAGCTTAGCAAAATCCACCAGTCTTGGAGCTTGAACTTGAACTCCAACATCTACTGATGGCCCCGAGGCTGGTATCCTTCTCATGATCGAAGTCATCATGGCCTCAAACATAGGAGCATAATCAACAGCTTCCCTAGCAGCACGGCCTTCCCTAGCAGCTGGTCCCCCCCTTCGACTCATCCTTAATATCTACAAAAAGGAATGACTTAGAACACCTTGAGAAACAACTGCATAAGGAGTTCAAATCCTTCTAAACTACTATATTATATATAGTAATCATTCATCAAAATACAATTACGTCTCTCATACATAGTTACGTCAGCGAGCGTTGGCTAAAATCGATTAACCAAAGCTCTAATACCAAATGTGACGACCGCCCATGACTCCTGCACGGAAACAAGAGAATGGTGCGCTGAAGGTGTGCCAGGCAGCCATGGGTGACCGTCAAGGTAGAATAAACATCGCAGAATCTATCGTACAACTCACAGCGCATGGATAAATACAATAGAGAAATATAATATAGTGAAGCTCTATAGAACAGAACGTCATCATATAAGCATCATAATAGTTTTATACAAACATATGAATCATCCATACATCAAAGCCTCACTACATAACACTCAAACAAATACAGCAGCGGAACACCCAGTACATATAATATGAAATAATATGCAAAAGCCTCCTGCTCGTCTTTGTCATCATCAGCGTAGATTACCAAGAACAGCACCTGTCACCTGCTACCTAGTCTGCCCATCCCAACATGGATGAACAGCCCAAGGTAATAAGAGGAGACATAAAACCTTGAGTCAGACAAAGTCTTAGTGAGCAGTAAATCAACTATCAAACATACCAAAAGAGCATAAGGGATAAAAGGAATAGGAACCAAACCATCCCACTCCGCCTCTTTCTACAGTGATAGCCCCCAGACACACACTAAGGAGAAGCAAGCATAACATGGCAGACAATTGGAGTAAAGCAATAATCACTCAAGTCAAGGTCGATGTTTTCCAAATACAAACCACCAAGGCCTAAACCAAGATCAAATAAGCACTCAGAAAACAATGCTCTTGAGATCGAATGATGATACAATAAAACGTCCAAACATCCATGACTCTGGCTATCACTGTTATCATTGCCTTGATATCACCGATAGTTGAATGACCGCCTGTCAAGGGCTAATGGTAACCCCGGTTCTAGACATAACTCTGCACGTCGCCGCAGCCCGTGCCTAGGAATTTTCGCAACTACCCAGAGTACTAGCACGTCGTCGCAGCCCGTGCTTGGAACGTCGTTGCAGCCCGTTCCAACGTACTCTTGTTTTGAGCATGCTAGAACCTTCCACAACGATGAGATCTCAGCCTCCTAGTCATCCTCCTCGACGACTATTTTCATACTAGCTCAAGCGCCTCGAGCCATCCATTATCAACCAACTCGCATCGCATCATCGAGTTATCAACATGCTTGGGATGATCCCGTCTGGATTAAACCAAGGCTATCTCACATCATGCTTCACTTTATCGCATCATAGCAAAGTCTCATCTCAACATCGTGGCTTGCCTCATCGCATCATGGCAAAGTCCCATCTCAACATCATCTAATCCATACATATGAGCTTCAACATCCGCTTCATATGCCACAAGCAGCTTTCACCATTCAAGAGCCTTTCCACTTAGCTTTTGAATCATCTTCGACCATCTTATCTAGATCTAACTATCAATCACCTAACATACATAGCAATCAATCAAATCAATCATTAGCTTAAGCAATCAAGCATTCAAACAAGATCTAATCAAGCAATACCAGCTATAATGGCAATTTCGTAAATAAATGAGCATAGGTCTAACATATATGAAATCATGGATTTTAGCATAGATCTATCAAATATAAAACATGGTTTTTGTCTCTATAACTTGGTAAATGAACTTGCATAAGTAAACATCTTCATAAGTAATGGATCTACACTTGGATCTGAAGAAAAATGCATAAAATCACTATCTACAACACTCCAACAAACCACCAATCCAATATACTCCTTTGGGTCCACGTGAGAGATAACCACCACTCACCAAATCACCCAAACACTTCAAAAACTATCAACTTCAGATCCG
The DNA here is from genome assembly GCA_030765085.1 of Allium cepa. NCBI lineage: Eukaryota > Viridiplantae > Streptophyta > Magnoliopsida > Asparagales > Amaryllidaceae > Allium > Allium cepa. Next base: position 705,821,022 of record CM060938.1, read on the forward strand.
GACAGCGAAGCTTCAAGCTTTATTCGTCGAAATCCCGCTTGAAACGATGAAATCTAGCTTGGTTGGATGAAGATCTTCAACTTTAGCTCTTGGATCTTCAATCTCGATCTTCGATCTTGTATAGATGTTAGAACTAGATTGGAGTGGAGAAAAGAAGATAAAGAAATATTGTAGTCGAGCTCTCAAAATGGCAGCACTTCGTCGCTTCAAAATCCGATGCCAAAAAGTGAAGATAGGCGCCTCTATTTATAGGCTGAAACCTTAGGTCGTCCGCCCCCTTAGGTCGCCCACGACCTAACTATTGCCGACCTAGAGACCTCCGACCTAAAACACTGCCGACCTAAAACACATGCACGCGACCTAACAGATATGCGCGACCTAGCTGCCCAACGACCTAAGCCTTACACCAATGCTCGACCTAATATCACCATACTCACGCGACCTAACGTCATGGCCGACCTAACACTCCTGTGACCTAGCGACTTATTAACATCGTGACTCAACGACTCACGACTCATCAGCTTACGACCTAACAACTTCACGAGTTAAAAATGCCGCAACCTAACTACTCATAGCGGCCTACCTTAGGTCGTCTAACGACCTAACTAACCTACCGACCTAACAATCCAACGACCTAAAACAAACACAGGACTCAACGACCTAACTTAGATCGTCTAACCCCTTAGGTCGCTCACCACCACTAGGTCGCTTACTACCTCTAGGTTGCTTATATCCATAGGTCGCTCCACTCGACCTAAACTCCCTCACGACTTAAACTACACTAAGCCTTAACTCACCAACTCTTAGGTCGTTAACTCCATTAACTCGCTCATAACCTAACTCCTCAAGGTCGCTGCAACACTTTAGGTCGTAACCCAATAACTCGTAACTCATGCACCCTCCCTAAGTCGCCTACGACTTAACTATAGGTCGGTCACCACCTTAACTCGGTCACACAACCCAAGCTTCCCACGACTTAAGCTAACTCCCATACGACCTAAACTTCGAACAATCAAGAACAACACTAACGACCAAATAATTCTACGATTATCAATACGAAAAAAATACGGGTCGTTACATTTTAGATAATTGCAAAATAGTTGTAAATTAGTAATTACTTTGTAACATAGTTAAAATATAATAATGAGCTTAGAAAACAGCTGAAAAATTGTTAAATAGCTCCAAAATAATTATAAAACAAGTATAAAATAATTTGGCTTTAAGAAAGAAAGGTTGTATATATTTAATAGCTTAGAAAAATAAGTTTATATTAAGACAATTTATATTGAAAATAGTCTAGAGTCAAAACTGTTCACTTCCCCAACATTTTCAATTTAAATTTCCACTCCCATTTAAATTGACCCAATTCCAAATTGAATAATCTTCAATTTCCATTGAAATGGATTTAATCCCAATTCAAGTTGAATTGATTCTCAATTTCCTTCCAACTTCAAATCAAATTCCGTTTGATCTTTAAACTTGTACAACTTTAATTACAATTTCTATCTCACAATTTCTATTTATAATCAATTACATTCGCATTTTGCTTTTAACTCGGAATTATACATTTTATTTAACCGATATATTATTCCATAAACATTTTAAATCAAGATTCCATAGTTTAAACAAATTTTCAAGATTTCAATATTACCTTAGAATTCAACTATCCCCAAAATTCTTTGGCAAATTAATTTACCCCTTTGAATTTCAAAACCAAACCCAATTCACAAACAATTCCAATGTAAAACAATTTGGTAGCAATTTCTCTTCTAGAAACTCGAAAATGAACATCGATAATGCTGCAGTCATCACCGACGTTATTTTCCATTAATTTCAAATCTCCCAGATTTCAAATTCAAAACAAAAATATTTTTGAAATAATATTATTATTTTTCCAAAACCTTTGGAAACCACTTCCAAATCCAAAGGAATTTTAAATTTTCCCAAAAATTCCAAATTCCTAATCCATCCAATTCATATTTAAACATTACTCTGGAATTTTCATCATACTTTATTTCCAAATATTCTCTGGAATTCTATTTCAAATTATAATCTCATTTATTATGAAGTTTATTTCAATTGATAAATTACATTCACAATCTATATTTCAAATTCCATTTTGTTATATAAGTTATTCTTTAACTTTGGTTATAAGTTTCAATTTGGTCGTATTTTATATTACTTCTTAACTTAATTCCAATAATTTAACAACCAATCACCTAAATATTCATTAGAAGGAAATGTTGTTATATATATCAAAATATATTTTTATATAAAATCATTAAAAATCTTTAAAAGCAAATAACAAGTACGCTCTATATATATATATATACACTTAATTCATTCTAGAGTACTACGGACTCTATTCAATGAGTAATCGCCACCAGAGCCAAGGTTCTCGCTTAACTTTCAGCTTTGATACCAACTGTAACGACTCGAAATTTTCGAACCCGAAAATCTCAGATAGTTATGGAAAAGAAGAAAGAGATAGAAGAAGAAGAAGAAGAACAGAACACCAAAATCTCACATTCGTAGCGGGTAAAATATAATAATAAATAATAACAGTTTACAAAAGAATATTTTATCTGTTGATTACACTTTAATACATCAGAGTTTCACATATATACAGTCACTGATCATATACAAATCTTGTCTCAGATATATAAAATCATATACTACAGCGGAAATACTTTATACGTACTTGCCATCCAGCTCGTCTCCTGAGCTCCAGAACGTACCTACCTGAAAATCTGTAATACTCGGTCTGACCCGAGCATTACACCAAAGTAACACCCGGGTCAGGCTGGAAACCGGCGTGAGTAAACCCATCTAACATGTAATACCAAAGCATACAACTGAATTAAAACCCGGGTACTCATATCAATTCTCAAAGCCACAATTTATTTTAGACAACACTTATTCCACACATCAATTTCTAAGTACCAAACTTAGATAAAATAATCCAATTCACTTAAATCACTTCATTCTAGCCTATTGATTTCACAAATCAATTTATAAAATTCGAAGTGGTTTCGGGTATTTCCCAATACCCGACCCCAGTCTCTTCGAAACTCATATCATCAACCCAAGTTATCCAAATGAAATACACAACATTTCATATCAGAGATATCAACTCTTTCAAATCATCCAATACCATTCAACCAATCATAAGCAAAGCTTAATCACACAAATCAATTCAATTGATTCTAATTGAATTTTCAAACCTCAATCACTTAGATTCCTTCATTTACATTTATTAACTCCAAATCAATTTAATTAGTCAACCCATCATTATTCATCTTAACTTATCTACTTGGATTAAGTTCTCAGATTCATTAACTTATAGTCACTTACATTGATTAATAATCCTTGATCATGCTCATAAATTTACTAACCCTCCATAAATTTTGTTACACTAATTAAACAAGTAATTAATCCTCAATTAAGTAATTACCAATAATTACCCCCTTTGATTTACGATATTAAGTAATTTTTCTTCGACTTCTTTTATTAGTAAATTCTATTAACTACATTGATTAATTACCTTAATCAATCATTGATTATTCCAAATTATTAATTACTCTAGAATTTAGTTAACCTTTAATTGCTTATATTATATTAATTGTTCACAATCATTAACTACTCATCTTAATTATCTTCTTAGTTTCTATTAACAAACTCTCTAAATTACCTATGGTCTTATACCGCATCCTCGATTAATTCTTCTGTGTGAAAATACTTCTTTAAAGTAATTTACTTAGTATACTCAACCACCATGAAAAGAAACCCATCGAATTGTTTATCAAATCGATGATAAAAATCTAACAAGTAAGGCATTTTCGTAGAAACAAACATGTTCATTTCGGGCAGAATTTTAACCCGAGATTGCACCTCAAATTAATATATATAGATGGCCGAATTTTAAAAAATGATACAAATGAAAGTTATCACATTCTTCTTGCAGTTTCCAAAACTTTCAAAATTATAGGATTTGGATAAGAAACGCAAAAGTTATACACAAAATACTAGCTCAGGTTTGCCCAAGACACTGAGTACTCTGCAACAACAGGACAGTGAGTTTGCAAGAGGTTTTGCAACATTTTAATCAATGAATTTCAGAAAATGATACAAATAAAAGTTATAGGCCTTTCCGTTAGCTTTCCAGAATGAGTAAGATCATCGAATTTGGATCAACGTTTCAAAAGTTATGACCATTTTACTAAAAACATTAAGCTTAGCCTGAACTTATGCATTTGCAGGACAGCGACCAACAATTGCACTTTTAGCATAGAAAACATCGAAATCAGGCAAAATGAATAAAGCAAAAGTTGTAGCTTTGTTTCTAGTCTTTTCGGAAGATTAAAAATTACCAAATTCGAGTAAGAATTGTAAAAGTTATGGATAAAACAATTCTGAGATTTGAATTTCATAACTTCTGTTATTTTGTCTCGGGACAGCGATAAACAATTATAATTTTGGCCAAGATAAAATCGAAATTTTGAAAAACTCAAAACTTAAAAGTTTTAGAACAAAGTCAAAGCTTTCTAGAACATCTAAATTTATCGAAATCGGTTGAGGAACGAAGAAGATATGGCCAATTTAGTTTCAGCCTTAAGCACAGAGCTAATATTGGTTTTGCTCTCGGGAGTACAGTAGAAAGATTCAATTTTGACAGAGCTAACTTCCAAATTACAGAAAACACAAAACATAAAAGTTGTAACACATGAAATAAGCTTTCCATAACATCTAAGAAATCGAACTTTCATTAAGAATTGAGAAAGTTATGGTCAAATTACTATGCTGCGTTTTTGATAGAACCGAGCCACTTTTACTTACAACTATCATCTCTTCAAGAATAACGTGAATACTAGAAATTTAAATAGGTTTTCTCACCTTAAAATTGTGTCTTTGACTTGACTCCTTTTTCCTTAGCTTTTTCCATGCTTTTTCACTTTATCTTACTTTTGTTTTTGTTTTGTGAAAGAAAGAAAAATAAGTGAACATTTCCACCCTTTACATAGTTATTTCCAAGGCTAGTTTGGTAATTTTAGTTTTGGACACTTGTCTACTTCTCTTTTCACAAGCTTTAGAATGTCGACACATGTCTACTTAGGTGTCTTATGATGTTTCTACACATGGACACCTAATGAGGTTATGTGTCATAATTCTATTTCATCTTAAGATAGGTGTATGGCCCATATTATGCCACTTGTCTTCACCATGTCATGTCACTTATCCTATACTTATAAATGTATACATACTTATACCTTTTGTATTATTTAAAAGCATACATAAATATAAATATAAATAAAATAGAGATGATGTAGATAGTATATTTTAAACTGTCGATTTAAATGATATATTATTAAAACTGAATAAATCACCTTTAAATTAAATTCCAACCATTCTATTATCTTCAGTCCTATCATTATAATTTTATAAGCTTTCAAATTGTTATTAACAGGCTTAAAATTCCATATTCAATAATTTACCCAATTTCAAATTATATAACTCAATAATTTAGTTATCAAGTAAATATAAATATTCGGGAGTCAAGTTTACAATTAACTTTTAAATATTTAAAATCAATTTATTATTCCAATTTAAATTGTTAAAAATATCGGGTCGTCACAGAGGCCCAAAACTTATAGCTGCGGATGCTGCAGTCATCCATAGTTATTAATCTTCGGTGACCAAATACGGAGGTGTTAGATACATTGATACACAGATCACAGAAATATGAAAAAAAATTCATAATTCAAAAAAACATATTTCCACATTCAAATCATAACATTTCAAGTTCATTACATAATTTCAAAGTTACGTTAACCACGTTCAGTAAAATATATTTATTACAATTACGCCCAGAGCGACATATGAAGATGCCCCTTGGTTGATCAGTAAGGCAAACAGATCTACCTTTACAAACAAAACACATAGAGGAAAGAAAACTCTAAACATCTATATGCCTCCCATAGGCCTCCAGAAGCTTTATTCGTTTGAGAAGGGAACCTAAAAACCCTAAACCTCAAACTACTCAAATCAATTGAGCACCCGAGAGTTTAAAGGGAAAGCAAAAACTTCAAGTCAGACATAAAGCCTAGGATGAATAATAATCTAACATCTCAATCCTTTTAGATGTCTAGTGAGACCATGCCGCTTAGCGGAATAGGTTTTACCTTTCACTGGTATCCTAAAACTTATATAAAACCATATTCTGCATTCCTCCATCCATAATGGTTAAAACATACATTTTCAAAATATTATGATGATATGCATACTTACAAACATTTTGGATTTCCCCATCCCGTATTGAATTTTAATTTTCTTCAAGGAGAGACTATCCATCCCATTTTCATTTTTCTTAAGTGGATTTGGACTATCCATCGCACATCTCATTGTTTTCCTTGGATGACTAGAAACCCTTCATCTAACATATGGAGACTATCTATCCCCAACATGATGTTCACTATTCGTCAACCATCCCATAGTTTTCCCAAGATTACTATGAACCCTTCTTCAATCATGTGGGGACTATCCATCTCCAACATGATGTTGAATATCCGTCATACATCCCATAGCTTTCTTTGGACAACTATGAACCCATCACTTGACCATTTAACTCATGCTATCCACATGAATTCCACTATCTCACATCATCCACATGATTAACCTATTGCCATTAGTGTCCCTAATTTAGGTTATATCCATTTATAATTTACATTAGTATCCCCAAAGATAGTCAAAACATGTAAGTGTTGATATCCCCAACTATTGTGTTGAATTCATTAACAGACCTCGGTATCCCCAAGGTTAAACAACATTTATTTTATGAGGTTAAAAGAAAATATTTTTCAGCCCCTTCAAAAAACTTTGCTTTCGACCCTTTTGAAAGCGACCTTTCGACCCCTTCGAAATAATAAACCATAAATTTTTATAATAATAGGTTCAAACCTTTATAATACTTTAAAACCCCTCCTTCGAAACCTTTCAACTTAGTTGAAGTATCATTAAGTAAAAGTGGAAGCCTAGCTTCCAAACTATTTGTAAGTAAACCTTTCGAAAGCATTGGAAATTAAACCATTCGAAACCATTAGAACTCAAACCAATCGAAATAATTGGATATCAAACCTTTCGAAAGCGATCATCCTTTTAAACATAAATCTTTCGAAAGCTTACTGGATGAAATTTAAAACATGTGAAAAATCTTCTTTTAAGAACCTATCGACTTCATTGGAAGCTACCTTTCCACTATGTCGGAAGCTCTCCTTCGAAAGATTTGGGCATACTTCAGTTAGAAAACAAGGGCAAATCACCTAAGTCAAAGGCTCTCTTCCAAAAGGATGGAATGCGACTTGTTTTAAAACAAGTAAATCTTTTCTCTTTGTCGAAAGGGTCAAAACAAAACCCAACTAAAGCTGCAGCAACCTTTTGACTGTGTCGAAAGGTTTCAAAACAAAATAGTGATAAATTAGCTGTGACCTTTCAACTGTGTCAAAAGGTTTAAAAACTTTATTTTAAACATTGACCTAGTCAAAAGCAACCAAGTCAAAAGCTCTTATTCGAAAGCAAAGGAGGTATCCTTTGGTTTATTAAACAAACATACTTCAACCCTTTCGACAACCAAACTTTCGACTAAGAACCCTTCGACTCTGTCTAATTCATTACGTAATAGTAACTTGATACTATATGGATTGGTTTGACCTTGTCGAAAGCTTTGAACCTCTCGACCAAGTTGGTATGTCTGGGTCAGAAGGTTTAATGCTAGAATTGGCTGAAACATGCCAAAAGTATGATTTCTTTGTTTTTAACTTAAAAGGGATAATTTTTTAACTAACTGACTGTATTTGTCAAGTTCTCATTGGTTAACAAATACTTTTCAAAAAAGTGCTGCCACTATTTTTTAGTATTTAATAATCATTTTATTTTATAAAATTCCCTTTCTCCTTAATTAAAAATATAAAACTATTTATGTCCCATACCTTAAAGAATTTTGTATATTCATTAAGTTCTTAGGAAAAATCTGGAAAAATCCTAGAAAATCTATTTCGATATGTTTTCCAACATATATAAATTTTAAACCCAAATAATAATTATTTTAGCTGTAAATAATTTGTAATCTAATAAATCATTTTCTTCACTACAAAATTAATATAAAATCTGCAATAATTCCGAAAATTAGGGAAATTGAAAACCATCTCCAAAATCATGTTTTCTACAACATAAGATTTTCCAATGGCCTTTAACGATCATTTCATATCGGTTTTACCCTAAAACCACATATATCTCTTTTTAGCAACTTGTTTATTCCGTATAAATCATGATTCAAGCATATCATCATTCAATATATCATAAAATCTGATTTACAGTAAAATATGAAACCATATGATCGTAAAACTAAAATAAAGATGTAGAAATTATTATTAACCTTAGATTAGATATGGAAACTAAGTTTGGTTGCGATTGGTTATTTACCCTAATGCCTTTATGTTTAATTTCCTAACCATTTATACAAGTTCATTAGATTTTAAATAAGCATGGCCACCTAATTTGTTAATCAACCTCAATCCCCTTGTCTACATTATTCTATTTAATTTATTCTAATTAAATCTCTTGAATAATGTCAATAAAATAATGAATGTTACATTTTCCATTCTGATTTTTCCACCATTTTGTTTCATTTTCTATTTAAATTGGTATTACAATTATCAACAGCTCCTCTTTCACTTGATTCAGCATCGCGCTTTATTAATCTTAGAGATAAGCTGTTAATAGAATTTTAAAGGAGCAAACTCCTTGAAGATAACTCACTCGCACGCTTTCACAGCAATGCCGAAGCTTTAATATGGCACCAAAGGTACTTACTTCAGAAAACTATCGTTAGAAATCATAAATATCAAATTTCCAGTTAAGAGGATGATATCAATAGTAAAGATGAAATGATTTCCGCACTGAAGCAACAAGTTAAGTTGAATCCTTTAATCGATTTCGACCACAGGATGACAGAACATCTCCAATAATTAAGCGATTTAGAGCTAAAATTAAAGGAAAACCAAGCTTGGCGTGAGTCGCTAGAATATATTACGGGGGATACCATTCCAAGTGTTGATTTACAGACTCCTTGCACTACTCCTTCTATCGCCAAATCCACAAGGTTGACTTCCCTCGCCGCTTAGAAATTCCCCATGATGACGAATCCTCCTCCCAGCTTAGATGAGAGTGTAGTGGGCGAATGGTGTAGGAAGGTTAAATATGAAGTGACTAAGTACTTAGATGAACAACACATAGTGAAATATTCACAAAGCATGAATGAGTATGCAGCTAGAGTTCAGGAACTTAAACGCGGCAACTACTTCCTTCGGAAGTGCATCACAGAATTAGAAAGAGAAAATAAAACCCTTAGGGGCACAAATATTGCTTTCAGTCATGCTCTAAAGACTAATATCGATGCAATTGACAATGCCGATAGGATAAGGAAGAAAGAAAAGAAACTCAACGAGGTCCTCTACATCGCAATCCATCACATAGTAGATCCCTCAATTGCAGAGAACCTAAACAAGGCTACATAAGACTTATGATAGATTTGTATTCATGAAATGTATGAACTTTTCATGTAAATTTGTAAATAGCTTCATAAGTTATATAAATCATATGAACTTTGTAAATTTCACTTGATTTGTGATTCTTTCTTGTAGTGTTATATCTGAAATGCTTATTTGATAGCCCATGCTTTAATTTCTGCATTCGTCGAATCTTTCATTCTTCTTTGCTGTTTCAGTTTCCCTGAGAAATATGAAGCAAACCACATTTCCAGTTGTTAGCTTGAAACTGACATAAAAGTCCATGCGTATCAATCATGGGGATTAACACATGTTAATCGTATGAAAAGTAGTTTATATCAAATTTCTAAATCCAATCTTTAGTCATGATGTGAAATAATTAAGAATTTAACTTTAACATTTTTCTAGAATATATGAAATTTATTGGTCGAAAATCCGGTCCTGAAGCAGGGTTATAAATATTAGAAAATCTTCCTCTAGAGTCGGTTAATAAAGAGCTAAACAAGAGAAAATCTAGAAATCATTATCTGATAGTAGAATCCAATGACCCATTCTTAGGTATTAATGAAATCTAAAAATTAGAAATCCGAAATCCAGATTCGGGTATTAACTATTACTCATCACATCGATCTTTATGAGAAAGTCATTGACCCAAATTCAGGGATTAGTAAATGGACCATTAGAAGTCCATAATAGAAATCTCAATCCAAATTAGGGCACTAATAAGTAGTAGTGTTGGAAAGCAAATTCGGGTATGATAAAGTCGGTAGGTAATTGATGAAGACCCAAAACCTAGATTCGCGTAATAATTGATGAAATTGAGAAATGAGAGACCCAAAACCCAGATTTGGGTAATTAATAGACGGAGTTCTGCTTTACTCTTTGGTTTCTTTCTTCTTTGTAACGTATGAACCTTTTAGGTCTTCTCTGTAGTTGTAATTCCATCGGTTGCCTCATAAGCTTCGATGTCTTGGTCCATAATCTGATATGTCGTCCTCTAGCTTGGACATGCCGTTTCTTAGGCTTGAACATCTTAGTCCATTATTTGATGAGCCTCTTCTTGGGCTTGGACATCTTACTCTATTATTGATGAGCATCTACTTAGTCATGGACATCTTAGTCTATTATTATTTGGTGCTCTTAGTTAGCTCATCTTGGAAGATAGAACTATTGAGTTACCCAGCCTTTTTTCAAGAAGCGCCTTGACCTCGCCAGAGGCATGGCCAAGGGCTTGTCCGCTGCTTTAACCACCCATAATGTAGCGTCGATAAAGGCATATTCCGTCCACCCTCTAGGAGGTTCCTTGCCCTGGCCATAGCGTGACGCCGAAAGGGGATTGTTTGGTGCTTTACCATGGGCATAGCATGACGTCGAAAGGGGATTGTTTGGTGCTTTACCTTGGCCATAGCGTGGCATGGATAAAGGCTTACTATGTCCTCCCTCTATGAGGTGCCTTGACCTGAACAGTGGCATGGTTATGAGCTTGTCCGTTGCTTTAACCTGCATATAGTGTGGAATTGTTAAAGGTTTACCGTCCTCCCTCCAAGAGGCACTCTGCCTTGGCCAACTCGGCAAAAAGAGAGGCTTTCCACCTTCATAGGTGTTACTCCTAAAGTCACCTTTCGACTGAGTCGGAACCACTTTAAGCATATATCAAGTGAGAAGAGTTCTAGTTAAACCTTTCGAAGAAGTCGAAGGGATGCTGCCATCAAATCTAGAAGCTTCAAGACCTTTCAAAGGTGTCACAATGTTTCTCCAAATCAGTATCAAGAGGGTTCTTAAATTTCATAGAAGATAAAGAATCGACAGCAACCTTCCGCCTTCATTAACAACCCTTCGACTGGTTAAAGACCTTTTGATTAAGGTGAAGCCATACCTTCTAAAGACAATGAGGAATAGATCTTTGAATATACGCCAAACCGTTTGAAACCAAAAGTTTTGCCTTCATTTCAAATTGTGAGGAAGCAAGTATTATCTTGAGCAAGCCCTTCGAAAGCTATAATTAGCCTTTTGAATTGGTTGAAACCAATGTGGTCCAAGAAGGGTTCCGCATTATATTAGAAATGAGAACATAAGGCATAACCAACATCATCGAAACCAATTAGCATAGGCTATCGACAAAGTTGAAAGAACTTACGAGACAACACAAAGAAGAGAAGTGCCACCACACCTTTCAACATACGCGGTAACGTGCTCATGTCTCTCAGCAGTCACCTTTTGATCCAGTCGAAAGCATCAGGGTCTAAAGGTGTTGAGCCGTATCTATAAAAACATCCTAAAGGGTCACGTTTTGGTGATCCGATTCTTCTCATTGCCAACCTATATACTATTATGTAAAGCATTGTAACCCTAATTTGAAAATCAATTTGGGAGTTTGAAGAAATGAAGCCTTCTTTTTTGGAAAAAGGGGAGTCTTGAGTATTCTAATCTACTTATTGTTTCGTTAAAGTTTCATTGGTTTCACATTGTGTATTTCAGGTTTTGCCTACATCGATAGGGATCTCTCTCGACACATTCGAAACCACTCATAATCAAGTAATTACAGATACCTATTTCGTGCTACTTTTCCATTGAACCATTGCATTCGACAAGGTTAAAATAGCTATAATGCATTGAAGGATTACAGATACCATAAGAAACTCGGTGTTAAAGCTTTCGACAACGCCAAAACCTTACTCAAATCCACTGAAACTTATGATTACGAATTCAAACACAGAAAGGACAAGTCCTCGAGCTTTCATCAAGTTTAAACTTCCATTTTTGCTCAATAACAAGAACACAAACTAATAAACAGCTATTGGCCTCCAATAAGGTCGAAACATATCTAAGAGAACCTAACATAGGGTTTCCAATTGGATCGAAAGGAAGGATTTCGAAGGAGAAATCACACTTACTTAACTAGATCGAAAGGTCGTATAACGTAGAAACTAATCCTTTCGATAGATCCAAAAGGTCTGCTTGAGAGATATTTTCAAATAAAGCCTGGTAGAAATGCAACACTAAGAGGATTCGCACCTTCTTTTCTACACTACTTGTATAAAGGACAACTCACCTTTTTAGTATAATTTTTGGGAGTTGACAAGAAATCTTGTTAACTTTTTTGGCGCTAGAATGAGGGCTCGAACCTCCGACTTGGATAAACTCCCAACACCACTATTCTCTAACCCAAGTTAAGCCTTTCTTAAGTTCATCCAATTTGGTTTGATCATGGCCAGAACAATTAAGAGATTTATACATATGTTATCAGAACCCATCTGAAAGGATTCTCCCCAAGTATTGTCAAAGATTCCAACCGAAATGCAGAGAAAAGATTAAGGCTAGAAGCTCTTAGAATTATAAACAAGACAAAAGTGGAATCTTATGATCCCGAGAAACGGAGTCTAAATTTTTTCATGTTGGGCCCACCCCCATATTCGCTCTAGGAAAGAAAACAAATGGAAGTGAAAATGTCTTTAATTAAATGAGAAGAATAACCCAACATTATTTCAAAGGCACGGTCTTTGAAAAAGAGATAATGGATTATTACAATGCCTTTGTGCACAAGTAGAAACCAACAAAAGAAAAAACACTTCCTACTCAAGAAATTCAAAGGGTGGGAAAAAGAAAAGAAATTGAAGAACATGAAATCATAACGCAAGAAATAAAAAGTCAAAAGTCCATCCGCAAGAATCAAATATCAAGTATAGACTTCCAAAAGAATGCAATTTGCCAACTTCCATAAAGAAAGCCTACTTGCTTATTAAGGTTGAGCTCAAATGCTGGCCATCATAGAAAAGGAGGTGAAAATATGAAAGGAATCAGAGAGGATCCTATTGTCATTACCATATGATGAATGGACACAAAACTAACCATTGCTGAACCTATGAGGGGATGATGATAAATTTCTTTCAACAAGGAAGAATCCAGGAATATGTATAGAGAATTTAAAAAAGAATCAATAAAGAGTTTCTTTTCAAAGAAAATCCTACATGTTTGGGAGAGAAATGTTCTATATATTTGGATGCTCCATAAGATGGTAGTCTAACTAAGATGGTAGAAAAGCCTTTTTCCACGCCGAGTTGACCAGAGCAGAGCACTTCTTGGAGGGAAGGCGAGTAAGCCTTTAGCTATGCCATAAGATGGCCAGGTTAAAGCACCGGACAAGCCCTTGGTCACGCTTCTGTTCAGGTCAAGCACCTACTGGAGGGAGGACGAAGTAAGACTCTATCGGCACCATAAGATAGCATGGGTAAAACACCAAACAAGCCCTTATCCATGCCACAAAAGGGCTAGGGTAATGCACCTCCTGGAGGGAGGATGGAGTAAGCCTTTATCAACGCCATAAGAAGGCTCGGGTAGAGCATCGAACAAGCCCTTGTCCACGCCGCAAAAGGGCCAAGCCCAGGGCTCCTCTTTCTCTTGGAGGGAGGTCGGTTCAGTCCTTGGTTCCAGTCTCTAAGATGAGGTAACCAAGAGCACCGGACAATAATGGACAAAGATGTCCAGGCCCAAGAAGATGCCCGCTAAAAAATGGACTGAGACGTCCAAGCCCAAGAGGAGGAACATTCAGCAATAGACTAAGACGACTAAGCCCGAGAAAAGGCTTATCAGATCATGAACTAAGATGCTAAAGCTCGAGAAAGAGGCATTTCATATTACGGACTAAGACACCCAATTTCAACAGGCAACTAGACACTCTATACAAGACCTAAGGATTCACACATCAAAGGAGTAGAACATGATATTGCTTATAAATACCCAAATCTAGGTTTCGGGACTTTCATTTTCTAAACATCATCTATAAATACTAAATCTGGGTTTCGGGTCTCTCATACTTGACATTCTTCTATTAATATCCAAATCTAGGTTTCTGGTCTTTCATATCTAAATGACATCAATTAATACCCTAATATAGGTTTTGGGATATTCATTTCCGAACTTTATTTTTTAGTACCCGAAGCTAGGTTTGGGTCTCTATCAACCACTGATTATCTTAATATACCTGAATCTGGGTATCGAAATGATTACTTTTTTAAAACCTAATCTGGGTGCGAAATTTCAACAATGGAGTTTTATCACAAATGCCCGAATCTGGGTCAGAGAATATTGTCATGAAGATTACTGTAAAGAGTTTTTGAATCTGAGTTGACGAAGTCTTATTTATGAAATCGCGTTAATGTCATGGAATGAGCCGAAGGATTCGTACTTCCGAAATTCAGATGGCGAATTTAGTTCTTTATTAAATATATCTTACATTCCAACATTTATGCCCTCGTGATAAGACAAGATTTTTTGCCAGCAAATTTTAGATATTCCAACCAAATGGTTGAAGTTCCATTCTTAAGCATTTTTCATCACAATTGAAGATGGGATTTAAATGTTTGATATAGATTATCCCTCAAAAAGTTGACAAGATGATTTTTTAATTCAAGCAAATAATATACATAAATTGGTGTGTCAATTTCAAGATAACAATTATAACTTTTTTTTACTTCATACTTTTCAGGGAAATCAGCAAAGCAAAGAGAAATAAAAGAACAAATTCGAAAGTTACGAAAGAGCTATCAAAAAGTACTTTAGAAGTATCATTACAGAAAAGGATTGCAAATCAGGTGACAATGTTCAAACTCATATAATTCACATTATTGACAAAGTGATTTACAAAACTATGAAGACAATCGCATCTTTTTACAAAACGAGTTTATTCAAACCGAATATACAAATAAATTATGTCTTTGGCGGCCTTGTCAGGAGTCTCAATGGCTGAAGGATCCACTACATGAAGAATCGTAGCACCGAGAACCTTTTTGAGTTTCTTTTCTTTCTTCCTAGCTCTGCTTTTGTCACTAGCCGCATCAATATTAGTCTTCAGAGCACGACTAAAAGCTCTACTCACAGCCCTAAGAGTTTTGTAATCCTTTTCTAACCCTGCGACGCGCTTCAAAAGGAAATATTTATCGCGTTTAAGCTTTTGATTTTTAGCAGCACAATGATTGATAGTCTGGGAATATTTGAATTTCCGTCGCTCATCAAAATATTTGGTTATTTCAAACTTGAATCTCCTGCACCAGTTGCCTATGCCGTTCTTGTCTAAGCCCGAGGGAGGGTTGAGTATAGTAGGGAATTTTTGGGTCGCAAGAAGCTTCGACCTTGTGGGTTTAGTAACCGTAGGAGTAAAGTAAGGGACCGGTAAATAGATACTTGAAATTTTGTCCCCTACAATGAATTCCAAAGAAGTGCACATCGCATAATTATCTTTCAATTTAACTCCAAATCGATGATTCGTTGGACAAGTTCTGACTTCTTTGGATCAGAATTGATTGAACAATTTACTTTTACTTGTCGCTTCAATGACGAGATTGTTTCATCTTTTCTTTTAATATTAGCTTTGAGATAAGCGATTTTATCCTTCTGATTGCAAGCTATGGTTTTCTGGATAAAGTATCTTTTACACCAGTTCAAACCCTTATCATTCCCACCAAAGCGTTCTAGTAAGACATTATCGCTGGGCACAATCCCTCTACTTGATTCCAATAATTTCTTTCTAAAAGCATTGACGAGTGATGACGAATTCTGAGGGAAAAAAGTTGTAGATAAATATAGCTCCTATTTTAGCAAAAGAAATAAAATAAAAGTTAAGATCAGGATAAAAAATTTCTTTATTATTACAATAAAGAATTACAATTTAAACCGACAACAAAGTTAAAAGATATGACAAGCAACTTGATTACATCTAAAGTTTATAAACTTCTTTTATAACATTATATAGTGAGCTAGCAGAAAGTGTAACTGTAGACTCGAAAGGGATAGTTTCTCCTTCTTGGGTAATGATCGGTGGGCATTTGCTATAGTCCCACTTCTTAACTGGAGAACTATAGCGACCTCAAATTAGTTTTGTGCGAAACGTTCTAATCCCCTTTAGAAATGTTTCTTTCTCATCCCTAAGAAAATCAAAGCAGAGGCATGGGTATTCTAAATAAATTTTTGTAAGTCTCGAAGAAAGAAATATCTTGCTAACTTCGAAGACTTTAAAAGTGATGCCTTTTCACTATAAAATCTCCTCAGTTTGACATGTTGACTTAAGTGGTCTCTAGGAATAAGTCGAGCTAGTGAATGGTCATTCTGTAATAACATAATCAATCGGAGCAAAGCATAAAATGAAAAACTAAAGAAAAGATATATAAATTGATACATCATCCCATTTGTTTACAACTATCCATCTGGTTCATACAGTATAGATTTAGAAAATAACTCTAATACAAATTTATCTTTGTAGTACTAATGCTTTTCAATGGGGAGATTTGGACAAATCGACCTGACCCATAGTAAATTCCAACAAGCTCCAGGATGTGGGTAAGGTACGAATTCGTCTAAGTATCTTTTGTAGAAACATCTAAGTAGACCACTACTGAATTCACCTAAGTATGAAAAGTAAATAATCTAATGTCTACAATAAGCTTAATACAAAAACTGGACTAAGATGTCTCTCTCTTCATTCAACATCCAAAATAAAGTAAGTAACTCTATGTTCTCCTTTAAGAGAACGTCGTATCGAGGCACGCTCTCTTTAATAAGGGGCCAGCCCTCTGATGTTCATAAGATACCAATAACGGGCAATCCTACGGAGACTATGATACTTTTTGGAGAGAACATTATGCTCCTTTATCTATTTGTCAAATGACCTATATAAATTGTTAATTTCAGCTTGTTTTCTTTCAAATTTTGTCCTACAGGAAAGGGTGGACTTACTCCTTATCTAAAACAAATGATTTTTCACAAATTATTACTTCGAAGTGATAGATATTTATAAAGAGAATCCCATACCTGAGATACTGGGTTAAAAGCTGGAAGGCCTGCTCTTTCTCTTATGGAACTTCAGCATTGAACAGAAGCAGGCTCATCCTCTAGAGGAGCAAAAGGCCCAAGGGATGAGGGTGGGACATCCTTCTAAGGAGATGACTCTTTTTTAGGAGATTTAGCACTATCGCCAACATCTTTCTCGGAAGTTCTAGAAGGACCCCTTGTATCGCCATCAGAACCCTAGCCACCTGTAGGGTTATCATCATCATCATTGTTGTCGTCATGGTCATCGCGTCATCTTTATCCTCACTTTTGTCCTTGGTGGTTTCATCATTTTCACCATCCTCTTCAGAGTTCGATTCAATTTCGAAGGAGAGGACATCAAAAGAAAGAATCGTAGAAGCATTAATTTCTTCTTCATCAGCAGGCTCGATCCCCTGCTTTATTGGATTGATTTTTCCCATCACTCAATCGACCACAAGCGAAGGAAAGCAAAAGTATGGGCATTTCTTATAATTATTTCATATGCAAGCGTAAGAGAATCTTCATTCATTTTACCTAGAGCAGCGCCGAAAAATTAGGACACTTGCAGATTGACATCGGCAATGGTGTGGACAACAAGTTTTAACGAAGCCCTGGTCTTTTTGAATTTTTCTTTCAAAGAAATGTTCATTGCGACCAAGCGAGCTTTCATGTCTTCAGAATCTTTTAAGTGAGTTCCATGGAAAGTTTCTCATTGATAAGGAGTTGATATGCCCGTCTCTCTATTGCTAGCTCAGTGTCAGCTCGGGCAAGTGAAGCTTTTACTCGTTCCAGCTCCGTGGAAGTGCCATTTTTAGCGGTAGACAGAGAAGACACTTGATATTAAGCTCAGGATTTTCCTCGTGACATTTAGAGGATTCAACAGAGGACTTCAAAACATCTTCCTTCAAAGCTAAACAACTTATAGAAATCTGAAAGGAAAACGTAACATGGTTTAGTGACATAAGAGAAAATCAATGGTGATAAGGTCAACTGAAAAAAAGCTTAACAAAAGTTGGTGCTCCATTAAAGAGAGGTAGTGCCGGGCCAAATCCAGCGTAGAAGAAAGTTGATAAATCGATATGAAAGATTCCGAATGAAGGATAGACTTAATCATCTTTTCAAAACTGATGGTGGAAGGATAAGAAGATTCCAGCAGAGAAGGAGTGGGCCCTGGGGTGGGAGGCCTATTCAAGGTCAACTTCATTTAGGCAGGAGCAGTTAGTGTATCTAAAATAGAAATACAAGTAATATGATCAATTGCAGTTGGGGTTTTTGCTAGCTTATCTTTCGGAGCCTCCACAATCTGGCTCTTCAGTACCTTTTCAAAAGATAAGCACTCCTCCTCTTTCTCTACATATATAACTTTAGCAACTTTATTCAGAGGCTCAACTTCATAAGATTCCAGTAACCTCCTTTTTAAAAGTTTGGTTGGATTTAGCTAGTTCTTCTATTACTAACGACACTCTGGAAGTTGGAGGAAGAGGGAAAACACTACTGACACGCACTGTGACTTGAGAAGAAGCTGAAGCTAGTTCAAGCAAATTATAAGTTAGAAAATTAATTCAAAGAACGCCGGGATGGAAAACAAATAGTTGACCTAAAACATAGTAGAGTGATCAGCGCAAATGGGTGACTGGGAGGAAAAGTCGATGAGTTTCCTAGAAAGAGGAAGCATTTTCCATGAGGACTGTGTTGGAAAGATTGATGAGTTCCTAAAATCACGTGGCCTACTTATAGAAGAGAGTGTTTTCGTAGATTGGTAGGAGTCAACAGCGTCAATCTACTCCTAACTTGTCCTGAAGCTGCAGTTAGAGAGTCGGTTGTTTTCTTGTCGTCATCATTAAGTTCTTTAGCAGGCACAACTAGTAAAAGCAGAGATAGGAAACAGAAAACATTGAGCAAGGCAAAGCAACAAAAGTCAAGACTTACGGGAAGAAGAGAAAGTCCCACGGACGTAAGAAGAGCACTTGATGAAGAAGAACTGATTTTTCTAGTCTCTGAATTTATTAACCCCATCTACAATCAACTTTCTATGGGGGTTAGCTTGGTATATCTGATTATTAAGATTGCTCAACTTGACTAGCCAGGTCAAGTAATTCAATACTTTGGCGTTGGGAGGTGAAAGGTCGAATTCCAATTCCATCATTTCTAAAGATAAGAGATAAGTATAGACATTCAATGACAACTGGATTAAAGAAATCCTGACATGAGGAAGGAATGTGGAGAAAAATTCTAGGAAAGGCTAGAATACACCATGCCATATGTGGATGGCAGCATAGGCAAAAAACACTTCAGGAGGGTTGTTGATGGTATCTTTCCCTTTTTGGGGAATGGATTCGATATCAGTGATGCCGAAGTCATTGAGGATGGCAGCGACTTCTTCTTGGTAAACAAGAGAGTGCTTGGAGACGACTTCAGCCTTCTTTGTGGAACTCATGACTCTATTAGGGGAAAATGTTTCTGTTAAGATTTTAAGTTTGATATGGATATAACATTCTTTTAGGAATTAAACAGAGAGCCGATCCAAACAAAAAAACTGAATATGAAACTTCAAATTTGTGTAATATGGTTAAGTAGAAAATCAAAGACATTAGGCTTCCGACAGTGTCCAGAGGAAAAGAACATCAACACTTAAGAAGAACATCTCGACATTGTCGAGAACCTAAGTAAATGTGTTCCTTGAGCTATCGACAAGGTCAAAAGGATAGGACAAAATATTTGTTCAATCATCACCTTTCAACAATGTCGAAAGCTTCATAGGAATCAAATTGCTAAGGAAGGAGAGCTAGAAAATTTTAAATAAAGATATACACTTCAAACGTTTCATAAACCAAGCAACAAGACTCTCCAACATTATCAAAACCAATAACTTAGGTTTTCCGAGACGGTTACTAATGTTGTCCAAAACTAGCATACTCGTTGAGGTAGAACGGTTCTAAGTTAAACTCATATGTACTTAGGACGTTTTGACAAAACTGGATAAAAAAGTTCTAGGGGATTTCGACCTAGTAGGCAAAGGTGATGCCAAAGGGATCGGAGGGATTTATTGATTCCAAGAATTAATTAATAAAAATGGATTGCAATCGAAACAAAGGGTTTCTACATTTAGCCATCAAAGGAGTTCCTATTCTATATTGAATAACATAAACTTTCGACAAGAACGATTTAATCGGCGTTACAACACCTTTCGACCCCATGAAAAGAGGCTAAGGAAGAAAAACCAATGTCGCCGCCTCAGTGTCTTTCAAAGGGGTAGAAAAGTCATTCCATGGCACTAATTTTTCATCCATACAAGTAAAACTTACAGGTAAAGGAATCAGGTTCTACCTGTTATCCCGCTTTTTGGCAAAGTCGTGATACCAAAAGATTGGCCAAAAACAAAGGACAGTTCGTCTCAGAGATTGGTTGCACTTCTCTTCGCTATGGATATCGATGAATTTTGTCCGAACCCGGATCGGGCCGCAATTGATAGGGCATGACAAGAAAGACCATAGAAGCCAGCATTTCAAATTACAAGTCAATCCGAGGTCGTACGCTCAAGTTATGATGGATTCAAGTTGAGAAGGTGCACATTGCTCGGTTCGAACCCATCATGTTCGAACCCATCATATTCGAACCCATCGTGTTCGAACCAATCTATTTCGAACCCATCATATTCGAACCCATAGGAAGAGGCGACATTCGAATCCATCTAAGGAACTCCCTACTTCGAATCCATCACAAATTCGAGTCCTTCCTATGCTTCGAATCCACCACAGCTTCGAATCCATTAATAGCTTCGAACCCATCACAGCCTCGACTCCATCGCTCACCTTCGAATCCATCCATCATCTTCGACTCCATCACTCACCTTCGACTCCATCGACTTCGACAACTTCGAATTGATCCAGGGCGCATTTGGATCGATTCGAAAGAATCCACTCCATCGATTCGAAGACGACCTTCGAATCCAACAAAGCGGCTAAGCTAGCACGAACATGGATCGGCTCGAAGACAGGCGCGCCCCAATCGATTCGAAGTATTCGCTTCGACCATGCATCAATTCGAACGAATTGATTCCATCGATTCGAACCAAACAGCATGCCGAACACCCAATTTCGAACCGATCATAACTCCCAATCTACTGATCCAAATCCCATGAAATTTTTACAGAAGTTTGTCTACATGATGAAGAACGTCCACGCCAAGTTTCATCGCAATTGGACAATTTTTTGATCGATTCGAAGTTCACTTCGAATCGATCCCAAACTGGGCACGCACTTCAAGAACGCGGGCCTGTGGGCCCCCCGTCACGTGCCAAGCAGCCTCTCCATGATTTAGGCGGGATTTTGGCCTTCCACACCTATAAATAGAGCCCCTGGTCATTCAGAGAAGGGGTCGGAGAATTTGGAGAAGAAGAACAAGCCTAAACGCTGCCAGAATCACTCCATACCACCATCTTGGCTGCTGATTTCGAATTTAAGTCCATTTGCTGTTGTAATTTGCTGAAAAGCACTTGTAATCTTCAAGTATTAAGAAATAAAGTGATAAAACTTCATAGTGGACGTAGGCGCATGGCCGAACCACTCTAAATCCTTGTCTTCTGCGCAATTTACTTTTCTGTGACTTGGAGTTTTTGTTAGATAGTCCCTATTTCCAATTCAAGTTCTTTATTTACTATCTCTTCAAAAACTTCCGAAGGGTGTTTGCCCAATTTTGGTGCAAACACTACCATTAGCCAAACTCGTTTGTAAATCCAGGTTTTCAAAAATTTCTCAAAGAACTCGTAAATCCAATATGTTAAGAAAATGAATCCAAACTGAAATCGATCTGCCTCGATTTCAGAAGTATAAAAATAGTTGTCAAATTGAAAACACAGATTTACTAACAATGAATAAAAATGGAAAATTTTGAAATGAAAATCCAAAGTCGTTAAGGGGACGGATTTCAATGTCGCCCACTATCAATTTCAAAATCATAAACAAAAAATAAACTCAAAAAATTCTTGAAACAGAATTCAGAAAAGATTTTCAGCAAATCAAACTAAATGAACCTAAAAAAATCGAAGGATTGACTTTTCTAAAATCGAATTTCAAATTTGAAATATGGAAAAGTGAAGTTCAATAGAAACAAGTAAAATAAAGTTATGCTTATACTTACGAATGAGATTTGATGATTGCTTGAGTTGAAATTACACTCAGAATTTGAAGATTATTGGGACTATTTTACTCGCTCTTAGAATTTTTATTGTAGGGAAAGTAAAAGAGGAAGAATAAGAAAGGCACACTTTATAAAAAAAAGTCACTCAATTATCAACTACTGGGTAAAATTTGAATGGACGGCCCAGATCCGCAAGGGAAGGCCAAGAGGCGCGAAAGCTGCTAGGTATCGACAAAGTTGACTTGAAAATTAAAGTGCATCCGTTCGCAAGGGGGTGAACATGTTACTCCAAAATCAGCTTTCGAATGAGTCGGAATCAATTTATACATATAACAAGTAAGAAGAGTTCCAGTCAACCTTTCAAAGAAGTCGAAGGGATGCTGCCATCAAAACTGGAAGCTTCAAGACCTTTCAGAGGTGTCGCAAAGTTTGTCCAAATTAATATCCAGAGGGTTCTTACCTTTCGAAAAAGATAAAGGAGTCAAGAGCAACCTTCTACCTTCATTAATAACCCTTCGACTAGTTAATAACCTTACGATTAAGGTGAAGCCACACCTTTCGAAGATAATGAAGAATAACTCTTTGAGTATATGCCAAACCATTCAAAACCAATGGTTTTGTCTTCACTCAAAATGCTAAGAAGCAAGTATTATCTTGAGCAACCACTTCGAAAGCTATACTAAGACTTTCCAATTGGTCGAAACCAATGTTGTTCAAGAAGGATTCTACGCCAAATCAGAAATGAGATCATAAGGCATAACCAACTCATCGAAACCAATGAACATAGGCTATAGAAAAAGTCAAAAGCACTTACGAGACAACTCAAAGAAGTGAAGCACCACCATACCTTTCGACAAAGGCGGTAACATGCCCAGGTTTCTCAGCAGTCACCCTCCGACCCTGTTGAAAGCATCAAGGTCAAAAGAAGCCGAGCCACATTTATAAATAAGACCCAAAGGGTCACATTTTAGGGATCCGATTATTCTCCCTCTCAACCTGTATACTCTTAAGTAAAGCATTGTAACCCTAATTTGCAAATCAATTTGGGAGAAGTAAAGTCTTCTTAGCCGGAAAAAGGGGATTCTTCAGTACTCTAATCTACTTACAGTTTCAATAAAGATTTGTGTGTTTCACTTTGTGTATTAAGGTCTTGCCAACATTAATAGGTCTCTCTCTGGACACGGTCAAACCACTCATAATCAAGAAATTATAAATACCTATTCTAATTTACTTTTCCTTTGAACCATTACATTCGATAAGGTCGAAGATAGCTATAATTCACTGAAGGATTACACCCAACATTAGAAACTCGGGGTTAAAGCTTTTGGCAAGGTCAAAACCTATCTCGGATCCATTGAAGCTTAAGATTTCCAATTTAAACACAATAAGGACAAGGCCTCGAGCTTTTGACTAGGTTGAATCTTCCATTTCTGCTCAGTAACTAAAACCCAAGCTAATCAATAGATCTTTGCCTCTAATTAGGTCAAAACCAATCTAAGGGAACCTTGCTCAATATATTCCAATTTGATCGAAAGGTGAGCTTTCGTAGGAGAAATCACAATTACCTAACTGGAACGAAAGTTCGTCTAATACAGAAACTTATCGTTTCGACAGAGTCGAAAGGTTTGCTTGATAAATATTATCAAATAAAGCCTAGCTGAAAGGCTATATTAAGTGGATTCAAACCTTCTTTTCTACACTACTTGTATAAAGGACAACACACTTTTCATAGTATAATTTTGGTGTGTTGACAAGAAATCTTGTTAACATTAGGTAGTATCCAAATAAAAGGAGTATTTCGCTCCCAACTATGTGGATCTTTCTTAGAAAAGTAATCTATTATCGATTTAGTCATGATATTTCTGCAAATTCGCTGATCTTTCCATGTCCGAAGATGTTAATTATCATCCCTTCAAGGGATCTGCAATGGTTGGTTTCTTATCCGTTCAGCATATGATAGTGACAGTAGGATCCCCTTAGGTTTCTTTTATGTTTTGGCTTCTTTTTCTGAACTCATCCTTGGTCAACAAGTAGACATTCTCTATGGATGTTGTTAAGTAGTGTTTTTTAAGGAGGCTAGTAGAGAAAGTTGTTTCTTAAGGATGGCCTTTTGATTTCTTATTTCTTGGCCTTGTAGTTTCACATTATTCAATTATTTATTTAACTCCCTTTGGAGATGATATGTTGGAAGTGTTCTTGTCATAATTTGTTGCCATTTATGTGCAAATGCATTGTAGTCAGCCATTATCTCTCTTCTAAAGATTGTGCTTTTGGAATAATGTTGAATAGTTCTCCTTAGTTGACTAAATACATTGTCATTTCCACTTTTCCTTCTACCTAAGGCAAAATTAGGTGTGGGGCCATATGAAAAAGATTTATGCTCCACTTTTCTAGGTCATATGATTCCACTCTTTTCTCTTTTATAATCCATAGAGCTTTCAATACTAGAATTTTCTCTTCATGTAGTTTGGAATCCTTGATGGTTCTTGGGTAGAATCCTATCAAATTTGGTTCGGAAGATCCTTGATCGGACCTTTTGATTCTGCGAGCCATAATGATATTAGACCAATGTAGATAAGCTTGAAATTGAGTTAGGTTAGATACAAAGTGGTGCTGGGTGTTTAACCAAGTCAGAGGTTCAAGCCCTTCTTCTAGCACCAAAATGTTAACAAGAAAACTTGTCAACGCTCTAAAGTAGAGTAAAAGGATAAGATTATTGCCTTTTGGTTTCGCTTAGTCAAGTTGGGAAGAATAAATTGCGCACATTCACTTTGGTTATCCTTTCGACTCGGTTGCTATAGTGAAAACTTGTTCAAATGGTCCTTTCGATCTAATAGAAATGGTTAATCTCTTTACTTAACAACCTTTCGAGCTTGTTGAGATTATATGGTTAACACTTCGAAAGCCTTCCTTTCAAGGGATTGTAGGACTCAAAAGGTTAAATCTAAGGATCCTGGATTAAGACTTAATTTGGTGGGTTTCCACCGTGTCGAAGGAATAGGTGGTTGTGTGCTTAAGGCTTTGATCAATTACCTAGGGACGAGGTTTCGACCTTTTCGAATGCTGTAGCCTTAAACGTCTTGAGTTTGGATTGAGAAATATAAGCTAAAGTGAATTGGAGAAAGGTTTCGATCTTGTTGAAAGTAGAAGTCCAATGAAAGGTGGCCCGAATTCTATAACTAAGGTTGTTTGAGTTCATTGGGGTTTTGATCGGGTCGAAAGAGCCTTTCGACTTGCTTGGCACCTGAAAAAAGGCTATTAGTTTTGATCATAATACTTTAAACAACTAAGTAATCAAAATGGAAAGATCTTCCCCATTAGCACAAAGAAGCTTTTATTACTCCATTTCCACAAATCAGTTAACAAATTAGTGTTTTATAGCTTTCAGAATTAAGAAATTATAAGCTTTGAATGATTGAATTCTCCTCTCTAAAACATGACCCCTTGGGTCAGGTCAAGATCTTTCGACACTAATGATTTTGAATTGCTCGAAAGGTGGCTGTTGTGCTGACTCTACTACACTTCCGCTTTTGTCGAAAGGAACAATTGCACTTTTCTTCCCTATGTTGATTTGTAAGAGCTTTCAACTCTATCGATAGGTTTTATTCAGTAGTTTCGAAAACGTTGAGAGGCTGATGGTTTCGATGTTGTTGGTTGCATCTAAATTCTTGGATGTAACTTGATTCGAAACCTCCCTAGATTATAATGGCTTTCACCAGTCTGAAAGGCTTGGTTTAGCATTCAAACGGGTTATTCGAGCCAATATCTTCTTTAGAGTGGTTTGAGTAGGGTGAAACCATTGGTTTCGAAAGGTTTGGCAGCTATATGAAGAGTTGTCCTCTTTTTATTTGAAAGGTGTCACTTTGACTCATTCGAAAGGTCTTCATGCATATGGAATCTCCTAATTCAGAAGGTGGTCAATGAAGGCGGAAGGTTGGTTTTAACCTGCTCGACCCTTTCAAAAGGCTCTGAAGCTTTCGTACTTTAACTGTAGCATCTCTTCGACACTTTCAAAAAGTCGAGCTGAAGCCTTTTCCCCTTTTTCTTCTTTGTCTTGCTCAAACTGGTTTCGACTAAACTGAAAGGAATTTTAGGTAGTACCAACTTCATTGACCAAATGAGCGAAACAAATCAATATTACACCAAAGGCACAATCTTTGAGAAGGAATGATGGCTGATTATAACACCTTTACACACAAATGGCATCAAGCAAGATGCGAAACACTACCAACATAGGAACTTCAAAGGGTTTTAGAAAGAAAACTTGTTATTCAGGGTGAAACTCCGGAACCATGTAATAAAAGGTCTAGAAACCATTCTCAAAAGACAAGTTTCAAGTCAAGACTTTCTAAGGACTGCAATTTGACAATGTTAATAAAGATTGTTTATCTGTGAACCAAGGAATAGCACAACTATTGGCCATATAAAAAGGAAAAAAATCTAAATATAAAGGAACCTGGGAGGATCCTATTGTCACTACCATATAATGAATGTTTATGGAACACATCAATGAAGAGCACTCGAAGGGATGATAATCAACTTTTTCAGACAAGGAAAAATTAACAAGTTTGTAGGGAGATCCTAGATGGAGTCAATAAAGAACTACATTGGTAAAAAAATCTACATGGTTAGGAGTAGAGTTCTCTTTGCACTTGGACATTACGTTAAACAATCAAATCCTTTGTTCACGACGAGTTGGCCAGGCCAAAGCGCCTCCTAGTGGGATGTTAGAGTAAGCCTTTAACCATGCCACACTATGGCTAGGGCAAAGCATCGACAAGCTTTTGATTGCTCCACGCTTTTGCCAGGTCAAGGCGCCTCTTGGAGGGAGGGCGGATTAATTCCTAGGTCCCACCATGCAATAGCCCGGCTAAGGCACAGAACAAGCCCTTTATCGCGCCATGTGGTGGCCAGGTCTAGGCACCTCTTGGAGGGAGGATGGAGTAATCCCTTAGTCCCGCCATGCTATGGCCTACCTATGGTACCAAACAAGCCCTTGATCGCGCCACGGTATGGCCAGGTCAAGAGGCCTTTTTCACATTGGTTGGGTAAGTCTTGGGACCTGGTTGTAGACAAGTTAACTAAGCGCACCAGACGACAATGGACTAAGATATACAAGCTCGAGAAATGGAAGGTCAATGATGGACTAAGACATCCAAGCTTGAGAAGCAGCAAATCAAACATCAACAACTTACAAAACCTAAAGGGTAACAGATGTTAGAAGAGTCAAAATCCTAGGAGCAGTACAAAAAAGGGCTTAAGCAAGAATCTGCAGCCTCCAACTGATCATCAAGGAAAAATTTCTAAACTTCACCTATTAATACCTGAATTTGGGTTTCGGGTCTTTACTATTAACTTCGAAACTTTGCTTATTAATATCAGAATCATGGTTTCGGTTCTTTTAACTTATCTTCATCATTATACCCGAATCTAGGTTTTGGGGTTGTTATTATTGACTACTGAACTTCACTCATTAATGTGCGAATTCGGGCCAAAAATCTCTATTAAGAAGTTCATTATTATGCACATCTAGTTATCATCCATAAATACCTGAATCCGGGTTTCGGATTTTCTAACATTATATGTCATTCACTAATACCCGAATACGGATCTCTGGACTTCTACTATAAACTTTTAGACAATAATTTCTTGACTTCAATTACGAGATCGTTATCGATTTTCTATTAGCTATCTCCAGAAGTTTAATTTGTAAACATTTATAGTTAAATCCTTGGTTGAATTGATGGCTTTCTTCCATTGGATCTCTAATATTCCAGTAATATAATTGAAGGTGAATTCTTAGTTATTTCTTATCATCTCCAAAGATGGGTTTCAAGACAATTAAATGTAATCAATTATAGAATTACTTTTCACTTATTATCATATGTTAACATAATGATTTGTTAATCTTTACAAGTAATATGTACAAACTTCTATATACATTTCAAGCTAAAGATAAGGAATATTGTTTACTTCATGCCTTTCAAGGAAAAGAGATTGGTAAAGAGGATTGAAAGATCCAGCAAATACAAAAATCATAGTACAAATTATCAAAAGGCTTATTCAAAAACAATATTGTGAAAGACTACAGGCCATGTGATATTTACGAAGTTATCATAATTTACATAATTTATTAAATTTTTACAAGTATATAGTATAAATATATGTATTTCACAAATCTTGAGCAGCCTTATCTTGATTTTCGATAATTAAAGGATCAATAATGTGATGAAGCAATATAGAGAACTTCCTTAAGATTCTTCTTTTTTTTCCTTATCTTATCTGCGTCATCAATAGATTCAATATGGGTCTTTAAAGCATGATTATAGGCTTTGTTTGCACCTTTGAGAGCTTTATTTTTCCTCCCTAAACTAGCAATATGCTTTTTAAGAAGATACTTTTTGCTTTCACGCTTTTAAATCGTAGCGGCATACTCATTTACACGCTTCAAGTACTTCACATCTGTTGTTCATAAAAATATTCCATCATCTCAAATTTGAATTTCCTGCACCATTCTCCTACTACCTTCTCATCTAAGCCATAAGGAGGATTAGTCATAGCAGGAAGATTTGGATGGCAAGTGAAGTAGACCTTGTTAATTTTGCACCAGATAGAACAACAGAAGAAGCTAGTGAGTCGATGATTGAAACATTATTCCCCATAATGAATCCAAGCGATTCACATTTAGCTTTACTATTTTTTAACTTAATCTCCAAATCACTTATTTGGTGATGGGTTTCAAACATCTTATGGCCAAAATAAGTGGAAGGATTTGATTTAGTTTGACACTTCAATATGGAAATCGTTTCATTCTTGCTCTTAACATTCGCTTCTAGATTTGTGTTCTGATAATTGAGATTTCTAAAAATTGTCTTTTGAAGCAAATATCTTCTATGCCATTCTAGAGCTTCAGTATTATTTTGAAAGCAAGTAGACAAAGGATCGGTAAGAAATTTCCTCTTATCAATATCTGCCAACAACCTATCTCTAATGCTAATAAAGTGAGATGTTGAATCTAGCAAAGTGGCGTCGTAGATAAATGTAACTCCTAGTTTTTAACATCCCCTATCTAGAGGCCCAAAACGAAGTGCTATAGACATCTATAGTATTAGCTTCCGACCACTAAATATGGCCATGTTAATGGTATCTATAATATTAGAAGCACTTGAATATGAAATAAAAAACAGATTCAAAACAACTTTTCATCATTACATTTGAAACGGATGTTCTACATTCTTAATACATAATCCTAATGCGTTCCCAAGCATAGAATAAATATACCTAGTAAAAAATACGCCAAGAGTGGAATATGAATATACCGCCTTGGATGATCAGAGTTATATAGTCATAATAGACTTAATACAAACACAACAGAAATACAACAAAACATGAAACTACAACTCCTAAATAGCTATCGGTTTGCCTCATGCATGCCTTCAGTAGCTTTATTTGTCATCCTAATAAATTTGGAAAAGACCTTAGCCCCTCAGCCTACTCAAATAAATTTTGACCATCTAAGAATTTAAGGGGAAAACATAAACTTTGAGTCGGACGTAAAGCCTGGGGTGAATAATATTATACATCTTGGAATAATTATGTTAAATGAGACCACGCCGCTTAGTGGAACGAGTTTCCCCTCCCTAACATCCTTTTAAAACATATCTTTGCAAAACCTTTCATAAAACCATATACTGTGCTCCTGCATCCACAATGGTTAAATATTGTAAAGCAATCATTATGTAATCATACATAAATATCAGGTAATAATGTACTACTGTTCGAACACACAAGTTTGTTCAGATAACTTTTAACCTTTTGCTGACTCGGGCATACCAGACAATATAATCAAAATTAACCTAACATCTATTTGATATTCTTCTTCTGGATTATCTATCCTTAACTAGCTGTTAAACATTTCCCATCTACTTGTATATCCTTAACTATCTGTTAAATACTTCACTTCTAGACAGTCTGTCCCTAACTTAATCATCTCCCGGATCTTCCTGATCCTAATTATTTTAGGGCTCACCAATAACCTATCAGAATACAAACATATTTTTTTAGTGTGTAACCATAATTTTAGATACCTGTGACAAGCCCTACACACCGGAATTTGGATAACAATTAGCTGGGGATATTAGCTAATGTACGGGGGTGTGACCCTATATTAGTCGAATCCGTTTTTCTAATATCTGAGCCATTTTCATTTAAGGATCCCTTCCTATAATTTTCCTTAAAAACAATTTTAAAATGATTTAAACCCTTTAAATCAAACCTAAACAAAGTGAAGTATATAATCTTTATGCTTTACTCAAAATCATATCATCATACCATATATATAATCTTTGCTTAATTCTTAGTTGATGAAAATGTTTACACACTTGAAAGAACCTCTTTCTAAACCTTTGAAATCATTTCTTTCAAAACCGATATCAGACCTTTCGAAATCACTCCCCAAACCTTTTGAAATCATACATCAAGCCTTTCGAAACCATTCTCCAAACCTTTCGAACCAATTAGAAAGCAAACATTTCGAAAGCTATACAACTTCGGACATCCTACTTTTAAACCACTTAAAAATATTGCCTTAGAAAAACCTTGGAAAACCTTCCATTTAAACCTTTCGAATCCATTGAATTAATCTTTTCGAAATCATTCAACTAAAACCTTTCGAAACCATTCAATAGATCTTTCGAAATCATTCAACCGAAACCTTTCGTAAACATTCAGTTAACCTTTCAAAACCATTGAACTAAAACCTTTCGAAACTATTCAATTAAAACCTTTTAAAACCATTTAATAAACCTTTCAAAACCATTGAACTAAACCTTTCAAAATCACTAAACTAAAACCTTTCGAAACCATTGGAAGCTAAATTTTGACTTTGTCGAATGCTCTGTTTCAAAAGTTTTAAAAATGTCCTTCGAAACAACTCTTTCGAAAGCTTTGGGTTTTGCTTCAATTTATAAAACAGGGTAAATCACCTAAGTCAAAGGCTTCCTTTCGAAAACACGGAGAAGCGGCTAGTTTTTAAAATTGTCGAAAGGTTCAAAAGAAAAATTTATAAAGCAGCAGTAACCCTTTGACCATGTCAAAAAGTTTTAAAACAGTATCGTATTAAAACAATTGTAATCTTTCAACATTGCCAAAAGGTTTAAAACCCTTACTTTAAACATTTGATCTGGTTGAAAGCAAATAAGTTGAAATATCTTATTTGAAAGCAAAGCAAGTGAAAGCTTTTGGTTTATAAACCAAACATACCCTAACCTTTTTGGCTATCTCCTGCCTATGTCCACTTCAAAAGTTAATCTTATATTGACTTTCCTTGTTGGTTACAACTGATTGTAGCAGGTCACAGTAATGAAATTCGAGTACAACATAAGCCATGTAGTGCAAAGACATTTTCGGTAGAGTCTGGACATTGGATGGACAAAAGATCCTATTTCTGTATGCTATTGGGTACTAATTATATGTATAGGATGTAAATATCTCGCTCAAATCTCGGGAGACGTCTTTTGGCACATGAGTGGGCCCATGCGATCAATCCTAGGCTATTTCGACTCGATCCGTGATCGATATGAACGTAATTCATATCGATCAAGATTTTGTCCATTGGAGTCGAAATTTGGCATGAACTTCTTTAGCTTGTACGTAAGCTCTTGTGAAAATTTCATAGCATTTGGACTTGTGCAAGATAGCGTTTTCTCCAGGCCGTCGTGTTCGTATCGATACATTTCATATCGATCTGTTCGACTCGATCTCGAGCACGTGTATACAAGGAGATGTGGCACGAAATTCCTAGATCGATCCACTTTTTTTGCCGGACGATTGAGTCTTCCTTGTGCATGAACTTTGTTCGTATCGATCGATAGCCACTCGTTTATATCGATTACTTATAAAGGCGGGATGTATTGTTCGTAATGATCAGTCATGACCCTGTTCATATCAAGCGATTGTATGATCAATACGAATTAGTGGTTTGACATGGATACGAATAAAGCCCTCACTTAATCGATACGAACAGTGAATTCTGGAGTAATTCGAACAGAACCGATGCGATCTGTGTGGATTCGAACAAATCGATACGAACAAGACTTCATGATGGAAACGTACGACGTGCTTTGCTTAACTTGTATCGATCATATCTCGACGATACGAACTCCGATCGACTTGAAATTTGAAAAGTAGCCTCTCCTAGCCTTGATCATTTGTCCCAATTGATCTCGCCTTGATTGGAGCTCGGCAAAATTTTGACGACATCGATCATAGCCTCGTTTCCAATCGATCTCCAATCCTGATATCAATCCTTTCCGGCCAATATATTGATATTTTGGCCTTGTGCAAAATCATTTACCAAATTTAAAATGATACTATGCCGACTTGCCTCGTTTAAGTGTTTAGAAATCCCTATCGGTAACATGGCATCCCACATACCGACCAGAATTCATAAACAGCTCAACGGATAAGTAAACATAATATAAAACATCTTATATCACTAACAAATATGTGCTCATATATAATACACTCAAACTCAACCTAGGGTGCTACTGTCCCTATCTATACCGAGAACACATCAAAGCTTAGGAATATACAAAATCTAAGCTCTAATACCAAAGGTGACGACTTGCAAATTCTTACCCTTTGAATCGACAATAAAACCACACATGTTCGACCTAAAAAGCACAGATTGATGGAAAGTCAAGAGAAAGAAAAGAAGAGAGAAAAAGAGAAGAGGTGAAAGAGAGAAGATAGAACCAAATAGAATAATACAGAATCTTACATCCCAGCGGAAAACATATAATACCATATCAATGATCTTTACAAAACAGAAACTGCATATATGCATACATCAATCAGAGTTCAACAATCAATCAATATTTATCAGCCTGGATAGTAATTATAACATGTCCTCACAATTGTCGATAATACAAACAACTAAGCATAGTGGATAATCAAAATAAACAGATACATGTATACGAAAATAAAGGTCTTCTGCTCTTCTGATGAAGCTCTAAAAGCACCAATCTAAACATGTAAATATACTCGGTCTTACCCAAGCATTGAAAGGGAAGAATGCCTGGATCAGTCTGGAAAACAAGCGTGAGAAACACACTCATCTGAATTTATTAAATTAAAAAACTTTTCCTTTATCAAAATGAAAGTATCTCGTAAGACAAGTCCATAAATAAACAAAGACATGTTTTTACCTTGCGATAACTAAAACACTTCATCTCAAATCATCTGATATTATACTAGTGTCTAGTATACAAATAATATTTAAAATAGCTAAAATTGTTACCATTATTAAATTCCAGCATACTAGGCTCTACAAATAAAATGACACGTACGTAGTGGAGTCTGGATTTTCATAAAAATGACCAAGTGAAGGGATTAACTTCCGAATAGGTACACCTCTAGATGGATGTCCCGAGGCACAGAACATCTGCACTCTACCAACACAAGACTGGCCCACCTCTATAACTGGATGGTACCGAATATGTCATCCTCTAATCATTACCGACCTTATCGAGGGCCCTCAAAGCATGCGAACCACAATAAACAGATACACGACGTCATAGCATGTAAAGATATATCTAGAAGAGGATGATCATACCCTACTTGGGAGTGAACCACTTAGCCTTGCTACATCTAACCCTGTTTTGGTCATTTCCGTTTGATGAGGTCCGAGGTAACGATTACCTTTTGCTATCATATATCACATCACTTTGAATGCCACACGACCATTTCTGTTGACTATTAAATTCCCTCCATAAAAGTACAACCCTTGAGCTCATACGTCTCAAGGAGGGTGTTAAGCTAAGAGAAGTTGCCTTCTCCGCCACCATCGATGTACGTTTGTAAAAACCAATGTACGTAATATTTAGAAATGCAATGTCAAACAAACATCCATACAAGTTGTCCAGGACAGGACAAACCGAAAGTACTTTCCTATAACATCCTGTCGGGAAATCCCTATGATTAGTAGCGAAAAGTCCTTGCATGTGATATTTCAGAATGATGAGACCACTATTACTGTATGTATATTGGGATTTTAACCCCAAATGATCAACAAGCAGTTCCCCACTATGAAAATCCAAAGTATCAATATCATCACAAGCAACCTACATAATCGTCGCATATATGTTGGTTCGAAGTGGTTTTCAGATAAATCTGATCCCAGTCTCTTCGCACCAACAACGAAAAAGCATTTCTTAACCTCACACAGAAACTAAGTCTCATCAACTTATCACGTCTCCAACTTTCAGCTTGCTATCCTTCGGGCTAAGTGAGACGACCCGAATTTCTTACCACAGAAAATCGCATCATCTTTAAGAAAGAAAGGGATAGAAAATAGAAAAGATAGAAAAGAAGAAAGAAACAACATCAGAATCTAAACAGCGGAACGAATAAATTATATTAATCACATAATACTTTACATAGTATCATATACATCATAGATACACAGCTAAAACAACACATACTAGACAGTTATAAACACCTGTCTAGTTATACAACTCAAACAACTCAAAGACAACAACTCACAGAACACACAACGGAATACTCTATAGCTATACGCAGAAGCCTCCTGCTCCATTACTCCTCCAGAATTCGTCAAGCCAACCTAAAATCCTAACCTGAATCTCTTGGCTACTCGTAAAAAATTTGAGTACCCAAGAGTTTATGAAAAAAAAAATAAACTCCGGGTCAGACATGGGTCTGGTGTGAGTAAACGGTTAAAGTTGCTTAACTTTTAAAAATCTTTTGAAAGAAAAGGTATCACATAAGAATTCCCACACATAAACATGGAAAAGTTTTTACCTTACGCTAACCAAAACATTTGATAGGAAATCCGATGATATTATAATAGTGTCTAGGGTTTTCGAGTAAAATACAGAAATAGTTGGAATGCTTACATCTCACGTTCCAACATAGTTGGGCATAACTAATACGTACGGCACTTATTGGATTTTGGATTCCATACAATGGCAGGGCTACTGGGGAACCGCCTGTCATAGTACGTGGCCTAGATCACCGTACCGAGGAGTACGCCCGCTCCCTGCAACACAAAGCCGGACCCGTTCCTTATTGAACAGCTCCAAATAAGACAACCCCGGCGATTCTAGCTATCAATCGCCCATACAATCGAAATAAAAGGGACCTCTAGACAGGGATAAATCTTACTCTCCAGTGGGGGCTACCCACGAAGCCTTGCTGCACCTCCCCTGTTTTAGCCATTCCCGGTTGATGACCTGACGATGTTCTGAAAGCATTCAATCCAAACAAGTTCGTTCCGGGTTCGAACGAAACCGAAGGCATTATCTCGTTACACTCATTTTGGAATCACCCTCAGAGTTAACGACAATAACCCTTGCACTCTAAACCACCCTCTCGAACCTATAAGAACTAATTCCGTCAACTCATTACGGAATCACCCACAGAGTTATACTGACGTATAGTCTTTACACCTCGAGTCTTCACAAAGCTCCACTTTGATTCACGACCTAACGTTACTTGGAATCGATGTGGTTTTCGGATATCCAAATATGGAAACCCGATCCCGGTCTCATCGAAATCTAAAGCATGTCTTTTAAATCCAAGTTGTTTTAAAGTTTTTAAAACAATTCAATACAGTATCTCTATACACACAAATAGCTAACTCACAAATCACAATTGATAATCAACATTATCAAATAGCAGGTAATCCACATTATAAATATCATAATAGATAATCCATATATCAACATCCCAATTGATAATCTATGTAATCATCACAATGCAACCAAGCATTCATATCATACAACCATACTTATCTCATTACTGAGATCACAAAGCATTCAAGACAATCAATGTCATCCATTCATACATAAGCAATGATTTACTCATACCACAATATAACTAATTTAAAATGAATTAAATTAACTATCTCTATCTCTAATTAATTTAAAGTGAATTAAATTAATTACTTTATCTATAACTAATTTAAAGTGAATTAAATTAATTACTTCATCTATATTTAATTTAAAATAAATTAAATTAATTACTTCATCCAAATATATCTTGCTTACTTATTCTTCAATTAAACAAATTAATTTATCATTATCCTAATTAATCAACCTTGATTAATTAACTCTAAATCAAGTAATTAATCCTTAATTATTTTCATTAATCATATCAATTAATGAATCTTAATTAATTATCTCCATTAATTAATTAACTTTAATTAATTATATTATTTATTAATTAACTACATTATTTATTAATTAACTACATTAATTAATAATGCTTAAATCGATTACTTAAATAAATCAACTATAAACAGTAATTAATTATTCTTAATTACTTTTAATTACTTATAAATTCTTTGATTTATTACACCAAGTAATAAACCTTTAATTACTTTAACAAGTAATTATTCATTTAAAATTACTTCCCAATCAGTAATTTTTCTTATCTCAGTTACCTCTTTAATTTATCAATTACTTATCTTAAGTAATTAGCCTTATCAAAACTTATTAAGTAAACATACTTAATCATTTATCAAGTGACTATCATTAATTAATTAACAAATTAATTAACTTACTTGATTATACTTATCTCATTAATTATAATTGAGTAATTCATCCCTTGATTACTCATTAACCAAATTAATCTTCAATTAATAGATTAATTATCTTCAACTATTAATTAATAAACCTTAATAATTAAACAATCCTTTAATATAAAGTAATTAATACTAATTACTTTTATAATTAATTAATTAAACTTAATTAACTAATTAATCAACTCTTAATCATTAATTAATAAACTTAATTATTAATTGACAATCTTAATTACAAATTAATTAATCCATAAATATAATTAATTAATCCTTAATTAAAATTAATTAACCTTTAATAAAAATAGTTAATTAATTCTTAATTAACTAGCATTATATTTTAATAATCCTTTAATTCTTAATTAAGAAAACAAAATTAAAACTTAATAAAACCTTTATTAATTAACTACTATTTTAATTAACTCTTAATTACTTAGTTAATAAGTAATTACAATTTAATTAATCATTTGTCATTAATTAAATCATCATCTTAATTAATAGTTAATTAAATAAATAATTATACTTAATTAATCACTTAATTAACCCCCTTAAAAATAGTTAAATAAATTAATTAACTTAAAAGTCCTTAATTAACTATCTAATTACAAATTATTAATGCTTAATCATTATTTAAGGTAAAACATTTTCTTAAATAAATCTTGAAATCTTTACTTAACTTAATTCATTAATTAAATTAAATTATAAAGAAATCATTAATTACTTTCTTTAATTATTAATTAATAATCCTAATTTCAAGTTAATAAATTATCTTAATCTTTAATTGTTAATTAATAAATCATTTCCACTAATTAATTTAAATAAAGCATTTACTTAAAATTCTCTTTTATATTTCAAAATAAGATTTGAAATAATATTAAGATTTTAACTTGAGACATTTAAAACATCATACAAGTTTATTTATAAAAACAATTCAATTCAAGGCAAGCATTTTAATTTAATTTAAACTATTTAAAGTTTAAAATTTATTTATTTAAATTTGATTATTTTGTTAAACATTTTAGTTTAGGTTCAACCCTTATTTACTGGAATCTAAGAAAACAAAGCATATGGATTTTAAATCTTTAAAAACTGTTCAAATAAAAATTAAAAAAAACTGTTAAAATCTAAAACAAAAACTGTTAACATAACAGTTTTAAACCCTTGTGACCACGCGAGATATAACCCAAGCCACAACCAAAATTACTCGTGTTTCCCCCCGAGTCTCCTCCCCTACTACCCGAGCTAAATCCCAGTAACACAAAACAAAAAAAACCCAAATCACCCTGACAACAACCAACCACCCCCCCTCCCCCCCGTGCAACCTGAACCGATGCCGGCTCCACTCCGACCAACGTCGAACCCACCGACAAGTCATTCCACCACCCTACAAACATCCACGGCCCACATAACACCATCACCTATCTCGATTCAAAATCGAGCATCCTCGTGGTTACTGAAACCCAAACATCATCAGCAAAACCCCCAAATCATCACCTCCAGTCAATTACAAATGCCATAACTCCGGCTATAGGACACTGATCCACCCAACTTCCTTCACCAGAATCTACTTCAAACTCGATGCATTGGAGAAGATGCCGTAGCTCAATTTCCAGCAAGTTCCCAAACTAGGTTAAAAATGAATCTTTGGCAAAATCAAACTATTCAGTGATTTAAACATTCTTCAACTATTTTTGCAACACTCTCTAATCCAAACACTAACTCCATGAAGAATCTCAAGCATTCCAGATGCAAGGATCATCAGTTAAAGACCAAAACTCAATTTGCAGTAAATACCCAAATACATACTCAATATAGTTTTAAAAATTGTGAATTTCTTTTCAAAATTCATAATTTCCCATGACACTTTAGTTTTTATAATCATTTTAACCAAATTAAATAATTGGTTTCAAACATTGAGGATAAATTTGTTTAGTGCAATTTTTTTTAGATAACTTCAAATTCCAGAGCTTAGTTTTATTTTTACTTCTTAGTTTATACTTAAACTACTTATTTTGTTTTGAATCTATATTCTAATAGTAGTTTAAAAAAATAGCTTGAAGTTTAGATTTTAACTTAATTCTGCAGTAAGTAAAAACAGAGAGGATCAATGCAAACAAGCATGCACAGTTTCAAAGCATAACAAACATATTAACATTTATATCTACACAGAGGCAAACTTATATGTATATAAACATCATCACAAACTCATAGCAACAGCTAATTAACTAATTAAGTTTTAGTGAAAATGTTTACTCACCTCAACCTAAAAGAAGACAGTGCAGAGATTTGATAATAAACTGGAAACTTGCAAACAGTAGGAATTTGAAACTTGATGCTTCAAAACTGAAAAGCCTTATAAACAATGCTTCTGGTTTGGAAAAACTTTGCTTGACAGGTTTGAACATTACAGGTTTGTTTGTGAACAGAGCTTGATTTGATTACAAGACTTTGATAACATTTTCTCTGATTTGAGAAAGCTTTACGGAGTTTTAGTTTGAGGATTTAGAAGGTTACAGGTTTGATGAAAGGGGATTACAGGGTTTAAAACTTGAAAATGATTTCAGGTTTGTATTCATGTATTTTCTGTTTTTGAAGAGTGAAGATTGCATTTGAAGAGGTTTTATATGATATTGATTATGAG
Organism: Allium cepa; assembly: GCA_030765085.1. Lineage (NCBI taxonomy): Eukaryota > Viridiplantae > Streptophyta > Magnoliopsida > Asparagales > Amaryllidaceae > Allium > Allium cepa. The sequence continues at coordinate 705,860,761 of CM060938.1, forward strand.
GAACTTTTCAGATTTTGGAAAAATGAAGATTGCGGGAAAAATTTCCGGTTTCTCTTAGAAATGAACTTAGATTTGAAAGAAAAAGGAAATGAAGAGAAAGAATGTTGGTTTATATAAGTTGATTTCAGTTTTATTAAAGTTAAAAGAAAATAAAATAAATTTGACACATGTCTTTAACTTTCATTATTATGTTAACACATGTTATCTAAGAGATTAAAGTTTTAACATTTGTCCTAGTTTATTTTTATATTATTGATAATTGATTTTCAAGGTGCTTTAAATTTATTTCCTAATTAAAAAACATGTTTCCAATTTTTAAAAATACTTTTCTAATTAAATTCCTAGTTAACTAATACATTTATACATTTATAAATTTTTCCTAAATTTATATAAAATACAATCTTTAAAAAGAAATGCAACTAAATAAAAATTAAAGAAAATTTATATACAGTATTTCAAACTTATTTTTAAAAGTGCTATTTCAAAAGCCATGTATTTATCCTTATTAAATAAATAAAATTCCAAATTTCTATATAACAAATCTTATTTTAATTAAAAACATTATCTATAATTTAAACCCAACTATATTAGTAATATGTATGTATATCCTTTAAATTCAAATTTATATCTCAAATTAAAGTCAAATTTAAAAAAAAAATCCAAAAAATCATTTTAAATAAATAAATATCAATTTTTAAATAAGCACATTATTACCTACAAATAATTTGTCCTATTTTAAAATCAATTTAAAATACACGGATATAAATGCATTTTAAATAAACTTATAAATTTGGAAAATAATATACCAATTTATAACTATAATTAAAATATTATTTGGTTAATTATCTTTGAAAATAACAATTTATCAATTTCAAATAATTAAATTAGGAGATTATCCACATTTTAAACTCCTGGAAATTCCGGGATATTACACCAAGAAGAAAGCATAATAGATTGGAGTAACACTCCGCACTATACGAATCAACATCCTCAAAACGAAAAATAATCAAGCCTACGCAGAAGGCTACGTACTATGTGTACGACTAAATAGTTCCCACATCAAGTCGAGGAACTAAAATGACCAAATTTGACAGTCGGTTATTTAACTATCAATGCAAACAAACAAATATTCAACACCATAAGCAGTCACTAGGCCCTTTTAATTAATCTTTATTTACTAAATCATTTGCCAAATATTAAATTCAAATTATCTTTAAAAGATACATTCCAAACCATTTCAACTTCTGAATATTGGAAAACGTTTCCATATACTTATTTAAAACAAATAATTCACAATTCAATTTATTTTCAACACTTTGAAAAATATTTCATAAACTTAAATCAAGATTAAGTATATATTTCATTTTTTAAGGAAAATATTCTGTTAACATATTTATTTGGGTCAAAACGAATGTTCCGTGAAACATCTTTATGACAACCCAAAATCACTAGTATAGGGCTTCGAAAATTAGATAGATATATAAATCCCATACACTATACTAAATATTTCCTTTCAAGAATCATTTACTATAACAATAATGTTATACTCCATCATTTCTTACTTCTCAAAAACGCCTATTTCAATAACGAATGTTGAAATCTATATATTTGACACTTAACACATTTTAAAACATCTTTAAACCATTTAGTTCATTTAAAATATCACTCTCAAGACATTTATTTAATTTAAATGATTATTGTTCACTGTCCAAAATTGTGAATATAATCCATTTACCAAACCCAACATTTATTGAAGGATAATCTAGTGTCCAAAATCGTAGATATAATTCCAACCAAATACATTGCTTTCATACATTTAATTTAAAGTATTATCCAATGTCTAAAATCGTGGCTATAATACCCTTAATAAACTTTCATATTTAACTTATCAAATTCAATTGATTTCGGATTTATAAAAACAATATTTATAAATCACATTTATATTTTACAAAAATCAACTTATAAAATCCCATTTTAATTCCATTTTAATAATTCCTTTATATTCCATCATTTTGATTTACAAAATATCAATTTTATAGATCTGATATATAAAACCATTTATAATAATTAAAAAACATACCAGTTTAAACTAATTTACAAAATTAATAACTCCATGTTTCAAAAATCACCTTCCAATTTTATTTCACAAAAATCAAAATTTTTATAACATAAAAATTATAACTTTTATTTATTTAAAATAAATTCATTTCTTAACAATTCAAAATTTAATAGAACGTCTATTTTCAAAATCACTTTGAAATCCTTTTTTTAATTTGGAAATCATCACTTAACATTTTTAAAATTCCAAAAATAGGCCCAATGCTGCAAGAGCACAAAATACATTAATCACGACATCCAAAATATCGTATATCACATGATAACAACATATATCCCAATATCTGTAAATAAACCAATACTGGTGAGGAGTCCAGTTGGATCCCTCCAACCTATCACCTGCAACAAATATACATATTATACATACATACATATATATATGTATGTATATTACACAAACATACATACATACATACATACATACATACATACATACATACATACATACATACATATATAAATATATATATATATATATATATATATATATATATATATATATATATATATATATAATGTCCACTTCGAGGCAGACATGTGCACAAATGGTCATTTGCTCATACTCAGGAATGTATAGGGTCTCATCTGCTCCAACAGGCGGGAATAAATCCAAATACCAATCAATATAGATATAATATATCATCCAAACACTCATCAATCATCATAAATAATATTTATTCTCACTTGTATAAAAATATCAGTGAGTCAGAAAGAGTGAGTTGTACTCTCTTTGCTTTCAATAGCAGTTGTAGTGTTTTATTTCGAATAAAATTAAACGAGCATTTAATTTTACCCAAAATTTACACTAGCTCCAATCAACTCCAAACTAGTTCTAAAATGTAATGCTCATTAATATAGACCCAATGCAACTTGTTTCGTCAAAAACGGACCTTTATGACAAAGTTGTGCAATTTCAAAGATTATACGAATTAAAATATATAAATTTACAATTTTATTTTGTTTTTCAAATCCAAATTCATCTCGGTAGTTCAATCCTACCACTCAACATCGGGTCGCTGCTTTCCTTCTTCTTTGTCATCGTTCCTCGATTACAAAAGAACCAACGGCAACCGTTTATTTTTGAATTTTCACCACCTCCTTGAGCAACTTGAAGACGATTGAACGCACATGCTCCACTTTATCTTTGGCCCAAATATTAGCAAGCTCGGTCACCTCCCCACATTGGAAAATGTGCACAAACCACCGTTGGATTGAAAGGTCTCATTACGGCCTATGTTTTTGTAGTTGATCGTCTTTGATGAAAGTCAATGGATGAGTAGATAAGAGGGGATGAAATTTTGAACGTTTTCAGCTATAGAATCTCTTAGTGGTGGTCGTAACCCTAGCTAGGGATTTTGCAAAATAGAAAAAACATGTCCTTTTATAGAAAATTTCGCGACATTATTCACCCCAAATTTTTCCGAACTCCAATCGAAGTGTGCCACCTGGTGTTTATATTGTTTTACCCCTATTCCAAACACAATGAAATATATATCGGGAGCCAATTCGATCGTATTTGAAAGATAGGTTTTCAAGTCGACTTATTTAAATTTAAAATTCACTTTAACGAATTTCTATGCATTTTGCTTGCCTTGGACAAACCGTATACCCGAATAACACGAAATTTGAAATCTTACAATAATACAACATAATGGATCCAATGAAAATTGTTTCACTGAAATCCGACAATATTTGAAAAATGGCTATTTTTACATGTTAATTCAATATTAAAATATTCAACTTCTATAAATTAACTTTTAATTCAATTTTAAAAGTTCTCTAACATCATTATAATCCAAATAGAATTTATTTCAACTTTATAAATCATTTTTGCTCCCATTAAATTCAATTTCTAATTATTTCAGCAATTTCAAATATTAAATTAACGATTTAGTTATGCAATTAAATCCATATATTCAAAATATAAGTTATTCAGCTAATAAAATTAGCTTTTGGACATTTAAAATCAATTAAATATATGAATTTCAAATGACTGAAATTCTAGGTCATTGCAGTTTTTCATGGACAAAAAGGGAAGTCATGTGTTCTATTTATTTCCTTATTGTTTTTCTTAAACTATCCTTGGTTAACTTGTAACTTTAGGTTCTAGACCATCAAAAGGTTCTTCACGACGACGTTGACAACATTCCTGATTCAGCTAGAGACTACAACCCTTCAAAGCCTTCAACCTTACAGCGTAAACACTTCGAAAATATAGTCTACATGATCCAACCTTTCGACTAAGACCAAAGACTACTCCTCAAGTTGGAATACTTTGGTTCACAAGGCTTATCCCATAGGAAGCCGTCCCCATACCCTTTGACATAGACCAAAAGACGCCTCATAAGCAATCTAACCTTTCGATAAGGTTAAAAGCTTCTACACATCTATAAAAGGGTTCAATATTCTACTTAAACCCAAGGAAGGTAATATCCTAACCCTTCAGTGGGATAAGTTTCAACTTCCTAAGGATAAATTCAAGAAAATTCAGTTCAAACCATGAAGGAAACTCATAAAGAGAATATCACGCTAACTCAACAAAGCTGGGAGGTCTTATAATGAAGTAACTAAACCTTTTAGCGACCACGAAAGGTTTGGTTTGAAATATATTTACAATCAAAAATACAAACGCAATCCTTAAGGTATCAAGTCCTTCATTCAAACCAGACAAATCGCACTACTTGGAATAACTTTGGGGTGTTGACCTTAAGTTTGGTTAACATTTTGGCGCTAGAAGTAGGTTCGAACCTCCGACTTGATAGACTTCCTAACATTACAGTTGTCTAACCCCCATTAGACTAATTGCACATTAAATTCACTTATTTTGGTTTGATCATGGCCAAAAGATTTAAGATGTCTGAACAAGGGTCTTCTGAACCACACTTGGCAAGGTATTCCTATGTAAACATCAAAGACTCCAATTAGAATGAGGAACAAAGACTAAGGCTCGAAGCCTTGACAATTATAAATAAAAGAAAGTAGAATTTTATGACCCTGAGAAATGGAGCTTAAACCCCTTTCATGTAGGACTGACCCTAATTTTTGCACTGGGAAAAAGAATACGTGAAAGCAACAACATTTTTAACCAAGTGAGAAGAACTATTTAGTCATATTCCTATGGGACTATCTTTACAAAAGAAATGATAAATAATTATGATAGTTTCATGCATAAATGGAGTAATATTATAAATGAGGCTTGTTATTCAAAGGAGGACTACAGACATATGGTAAAATCCATAATTGAAGAAGTAAGGATGATAATGGAACTACTTAGTGGAAGTATAAAAATTACTAAGAATTTCCAACCAAAACCTTGAGACTGAAAGAAGGATCCTTGAAAGAAGATCAACGAGCTATGAAAAGGAAACCTACTCCTCAATAACAAGTATTTGAACCGAGCTACAAAAGGAGTAGACGCCAGTCAAAGACGGCTCAAAAGTCAAGACTTCTTGGAGAATATATCTTATAGCATTAATCGAAGACATTTATATCAGAACCAAAGAGGAATTGAATTATTGGCCTTCTCAGAAAACGAAGCCCGGGTTTGGAAGAAAACCTAAGGGATTATATTGCAGCTTTCATCTCATAAACGTACATGATACAAATCAATGTCAGGTACTTGGGAAAATGATCCTTCACTTTCTAAAAAAGGGAAAACGTAAACAATTTGTAAGGGATGGAAAAATTGTGGAATAAAGACTATATTCAAAAAATAAGAGAAGTCTACATGGTCTGGAGAAATTCTCCTTAAACATGAACTACCTAAAATGGTAGGCTACCAATAATGGTAAAAAACCCTTGATCACGCCAAGATGGCCAGGTAAAGGCACCTCCTGAAGAGAGGGCGTAGTCCTTTATCCGCGCCAAAATCAGAAATGGCCAGGTTAAAGCAGCACAAGCCCTTATCCACGTCACGCTCTAGCCAAGATAAGGAACCTCATGGAGGAAGGATGGGTAATCCCTTGGTCCCACCATGCTTTGGCTTGACTAAGGTATAAGCATGCCCTTAGCCGCATCATGCTATGGTAAGGTTAAGGCGCCTCTTGGAGGGAGGTCGGGTAAGTCCTCGGGTCCTGCTTGAGAACTAGATAGCGGAGCGCATCGAAAACCCAGATGAAATGTCCGACGGACTAATAAAAGTCACTGCCTAAAATGGGAACCACCAAAAATCAACATGCCTAAAATGGCAACTGCTTAAATAAGCACAAGAATTTATAAAAGAGTCCCTACATGAAATAGGCCAAAACAAAAAAAGAAACTCAGGCCTGAGAAAGAAAAAGCATGCAAAATATCGTCAAAGCCGGATGATGGTTTTATGGTCTTCTACTACTTATTATCAGAAATGGTATTTTGGTCCTCTATTACTTTTTTCCAGATTGGTTTTTCTGGTTTTCAATTACTTATCGCCAGATTGGTTTTCTGGCCTTTTATTACTCATTGCCAGATTGGTTTTCTGGTCTTCTATTATTTATTGCTAGAATGGTTTTTTGGTTTTCTAATACTTATTGCCGAAAATTGCCTTTTGGTCTTCCATTACTAATACCAGATTAGTAGATATAGATTTCTAACCTTACATTATCTTTTACCAAAGATGGAACTCTGGTCCACTATTATTTATTACTGAGAACGGTATTCAAATATTTGATATCCTTTTACCGAAGCTAGCATTCCAATCTCCCGTCACTTATTATTAGAGGATTCCGAAAGGTGACTTTCAACTTGTCTTCCATCAACCAATACCCAAATCTGCGTTCAATGACACCCCATAAAACTCTACCAGTAACACCTGAATCTGGGTATCATGACTGTTGTTTATTTAAAACCTAATCTGGGTACAAGGACTTCGGATTACTATTGTTTCAGATGCCCAATTTTGGGCTGAGATATGTTATTAAAATGATGGATGAGAGAGTTACTACTTCATAATCTCAAACATTGACTATTGAACCAGGCCCTTTATTGAATTAAAGTTGCATTCTAATATTCACAATGTTATGACAAGGCAGAATCTACTCACAACAGGTTTTGTGCACTCTAAACAAATGGAAGGAGCTAAATCCTTGATCATTTCTCATCATGGTTAAAGATGAGATATTAACATTTTGAATAAATTGCTATTCATGCATTTAGCAAAATTATTAACTAATCTGAGACAAAGGAAGTACATAAACAAACATGTTAAAATGCTAACAATTAAAAGCGTTGTTTGCTACATGTTCCGCAGGAAATCAGAATTACAAGGATTTACAAAAGATTCAGCAAGCACAAAGATTGTTGAATGAGCAAATCAAAGGCATATTTAAAGTCACACAACTGAAAAGGTTCACAAATCAGGTGATATTTACAAAATTTTCATAATTTACAAAAGTTATGGAGTCATTTACAAACAACAAAATTGTGTACAAGATAAATAAATGAATTACAAATCTTGGGACGCTTTATTTAAAGCCTCCGCCACTGAAGGATTTACAGCATGATTGATTACATCGATGTTTGTCTTTAAGGCATGATTGAAAGCTTCTTTTCTTTTATCATTATTTGGTTCTCATCATCAATTGTATCGATTGGTCTTTAGGGTACAATTAAAAGCTCTATTTGCAGCTTTAAGGGTTTTATTTTCCCTTTCCAACACAACAATGCACTTGTCGAGCAAATAATTATCATGCTCAAGCTTCTGATTCATAGCAGTATAATCATTAATAGTGTGGGAATACTTGATTTTCTACTGCTCATCGAAATACTTGGCAATTTCAAACTTTACCCTCCGGTGCAATTTTCCAACTACATTATCATCTAAACCTGGAGGAGGGTTCAGCATGGTTGGAAGTTTCTGAGCTGCGAGAAGTTTTGACATAGTAGCCCTGACAATTGAAGGGGTTATTTGAGGGACTGAAAGATCAAAATTTAGAATCTTTTCCCCTATGAGGAATTCTAAAGAGGCACATTAAGTTTGACTATCTCTTAATGTTAACTCTAAATCGCTTATCCATTGGATGAGTTCAGACATCTTTTCATCAGGGTCGATTGTACGATTCGATTTCACTTGTCGCTTAAGTAAAATAATTGTGTCATCTTTTCTCTTAATTTCAGTCTCAAGATAGTAAATATGATTCTTATGATTGTTGGCTATGATCTTTTGAACGAGATATCTTTTATGCCACATCACGGCTTAAGTGTTTCCATCGAAGCGCTCAAGAAGTGCTTCATCATGGGCCACGATCTCACTACTTCTACTTAATAATCTATATCTTATAGCACCAGAGCGAGAAAGTAAATTTTGAGAATGATCGATAATAGCAAACCCTAGCTCCTATTTAAATCAAAATAAATGGAATAAGATTAAAATTGAGCTAAAAGATTTCTTTATTACCATAATGATGGATTACAATTCAAGTAACCATAAAGTTAAAAGTAACAATGAATGCTTTCATTACATCTAAAGTTAAGAGGCAACATTCCTAACTTTGCCTAGAGTATTAGCGGAAAGCATGACTGTTGAATCAAAAGGTATAATGACTCGTTCAGGAGTTATAACCAGTCGATATTTGCTATAATCCCATTTTTCGGCTGGTGGACTATTACAAGCACAAATTAATTTAGAATGGAATGTTTTGATTTCTTTTTAGAATAATTCCTTTTCTTCACCAAGGAAGTCGAAACGGAGATGGGGGTATCCTATGTATAATATTTGCAAATCCCCAAGAAAGCAATATCTTGCTAACTTCGTAGTCCTTAAATTGGTTCCATTTTAGAATAAACTCTCCTCGGGTTAATATACCGACTTAAATGGTCTCTTGGGACGACCCAACCTAATGAACTGGTATTCTGAAATAGCAAAGTAAAAATAAGCTAAGCATAGAACGCATAAAAAAACATATATTCATAGATTAACTATTTGTTACATATTTGTAACCATTTATCTGATTCATTCAAAATAGACTTAGAAAAGCATTTAGAAACAAACTTATCCATATAATACTTAAGCTTTTCAGCAAGGAGATCTTCAGGAATTGATTTGACCTGTGGTAAATTCTAGCAAGCTCCAGGATGCGGGTCAGAACCAAATCCATCTAAGTATCTTTTTTATGAAAACGTCTAAGTAGACCCCTACTGAATTCATCTAAGTAGGAAAAATCTATGATTGAGTGTCTACAATATACTTTATACAAAATATTAATTAAAATATCTCTTTCTTCCTTCATCATCTATAATAGAATTATTAACTCTCTATTTTCCTTCAAGAGGACGTCGTATCGGGTATGCGCTTTCTTTAGTAAAAGAGCTACCCTCTTATATTTAAAAGATGCTAAAGCGGAGGTACTCCTATCCAGACTACGACATTTCTGAGATAGAGCATTGTGTTCTTTATTAATTTGTCTAACTCCTTATATAGCTTTTTAATCTCTGCCTGTTTTCTCCCAAATTTTGTGCTATAAGGAAAGTTCAACTTCCTTTTTATCTAGGACAGATAATTTATCACCAATTATCACCTTCGAGGTGCAAGATATTTAAATTAGGAATTCCATACCTATGAAACTGGAAGGGAAGCTTAGGGATATTGTTCCTTTTCTTGAGAACCCTCGGAATGAGTAGGAGCAGTTTCCTCCTCTAGAGGTGCAATTGGTGTTGGGGATGTTGGAGGCACATCTTTGCAAGGCGATGACTCCTTTTCTGGGGGTCTGGTCGAACCATCACCATCTTTTTCTGTGGCACCGAAGGGTACCCCTTTGTCTCCACCAAGGCCTTGTCCTCTAGAGGGTTTACCATCATTATCATCATCCTCTTCACTGTACCAGTTGGTATCATCACCACCATCACCTATTCCCTCAGGATTGTCATCTTTATCCTCCTCCTCTTCAGAATCAGACTCAATGTCAAAGGAGGGAATATCAAAAGAACGAGCTACCTTGAAATGAATCGTCTTTTCTTCGCCTTCAGACTCAAACCCCAACCTAACTTTTCCATAACACTTTCGGCTATAATTGGATCAAGTGAAGGAAAACGAAAGTTAAGACGTTTATCATGGTTGTCAGCATAGGTGAGCATGAGGACATCTACATAATGACTCAACATCATAGGCCCCAAGGTGGAGTCAGCAAAATAAGTAACATGCTTCTGAAAGTCAGAAAGGGTTCGAATGGCTAGCTTAAGGGAAGCTCTGGTTCTCCTTAATTTCACTTTTAGAAAATTATTTTTAGTGACCAAGCAAGTTTTCTCCTCCTCCAAAGCAAACTCCCTTGAAAATTTTTCATCGAAGGTGAGACAATGAGCTTGCCTCTCTACTTCTAGATCGCCCTCGGTCCTAGCGAGGGAAGCATGGATTTACTCTAATTGAGTGGTAGTGGCATCTTATGTAGCCATTGATAAAGCTAACTGGCTTTTCAATTCAATATTATCCTCCTATAGCTTGGATGATCCAGAAGTGAGTCTGGAGATATGCTCATTAAGATAAATCCAGTTCTTGGAAATCTGCAACAAGAAAAGAAACACATATAAGAAATTATAAAGATTCAGTGGTGATAGGATTGATTGGATAAGAACTTACCAAGAGTTGCTACTCCATGATTGAGCAGTAGTTTTGTTCCAATTTCGGACTAAATGACGACAGAGAATAAGAAGTGAAGGATTCTGAATGAAGAATGAGCTCAACGAGCTCGTCGAATTAGTTAGCGGAGGAGCGAAAGATGACAACTTCGGAAAGGTATGAGCCTTAGAAGGAATCTCAAAAAGAGCAATTTGCATCTGCACCAATGTAGTTGGAGAGTTTGAAATAATGATATGCGAAAAGGGAGCAGGTGTATGTGGAGTTGGCTCCACTATGTCTTTTGGAGCTTCAACAGTTAGGCTCTTTGAAGTATTTTCATGAGCTATGTGCTCAACTTCCTCCTCTATATCAGTTATCTTTGCCACTTTTGCTGGAGGAGCATCCTTGGGAAGCACTATCAGTTTTCATTTTGAAGATCTCTTGGAATTAGCAAAAGCCTTCAAGACTAATGTAACATCCAAAGATTATGAGGGAGGGGCATCATTACTTGAAGACACAACTGCCTTGAAGGGAGTTAAAGCTAATTCAAATGGATATAAAATTAGTCTGAGCCATTAAAAAATTAAATAGAGAGAAAAAGGAGAATAATAAGATAACAATATACCTGAAATGTTAGAAGGAATGGGTGACAATGAAGTAAAATGTTTATCATCGCCTGAGGAGAAGAAGCAATTTTCTCGAGAATTTTGCATAATAACGTTTGAAGTGCCAAGAATCCTTTGGCCAGTTGGGAGCAGAGAATATTTCCTTAGATTTGAGAGGGTTAGAAGCGTTAACCTAATCCTAAGTTGTTCTGGAGCGGCAGATAAGGAATCAATGATTCTTTAGTCTGCGTCACTAAGTGTCTTAAGAGCTTCACCTACAAAATATTAGAGGCTAGTTCATAGGAATATGGAGAAAAATGAAGATGACATTTGAATAGACTTACGAGGGAAGGCAAAGGCCCCAGGGACATCTGCAAAGCACTTGACAAAGAAATATTAGTTCTCCCAATCCTTAAATTTATTGATTCCAACTAATATTACCCTCTTATGTATATTACGTCTGAAGATTTGTTTGTTATATTTACTTAACCTTGCCAGTTTGGTCAAGGAGGTTAAAGCTTTAGGGTTGAGCGAAGGAAATCCAGATTCCAATGCTAGCATCTCAAGGGATAAATGAAGGGTATATACATTGGAGGGAAGTTGTATTAGAGCAACTCCAATATGAGACAGGAAGGAAAGTAAGAATTCAGAAATGGGAGAAAGTCACCATGCCATATATGGACGGTAGTTTATGCAAAATACCCGTTTAGGGGTATGTCTATGGTATCAATAGATTTAGGAGTTATAGCTTCAATACCGGTGATGCCAATACCCTTCAATATGGCATCTATCTCGCTTTGAGACTCAATGGAGGAGTGCTTGGCAGTAGCTTCAATTTCAAGAAAACTCATTGTTCTACAAGGTAAAATCGTTCTAATTAAAAAAAACCTTTAACCAATCGTAAATTTAAAGTAATCAAAGGTATAAAAGTAAATAATTTTGCTTAGAAGGAATAAGCATGAAAATATGCACAAAGCTCCAAACTGATGTAAATTTTCAACAAACCTAATAGTTTAGGATTTCAACAAAGTCGAAAGGTTAGAGCTTGAGTCTTCAACAAAGTCGAAAGGAATATAACAAAAGCTTTCGATCATGTCGTAGGGCTAATAGAGTGAAATTTCGATAATTTTAGAAAGAATAATGGCCTCAATTTGACCAATACGCGCCAACAAAATTTAGAAGTAAACGAAAATGTAATTTTATTAAAGCTATCGACAAGGTCAAAAAGAAAACGTGACATATTTACCTATTCACTACCTTTTGACAATGCCGAAGGTTCAATGAAAACCTGGGCCTTTTACAAGTATAACCTAAAGTTAAATGGCAAAACCTTTCGATATCAAAAAATTAAAACTCTCAAATTTCCTGAATTGGATGACATGGACATTGTTAATATTGTTGAAAGTTCTTGTCAAAGGTATTAAAATATAACTGTAAGATTGGAGAATTTCATCCTTATCAAAGGAAGGTAGACAAATTATTCAAATTGTTCAATCTTGTCGGAAGCTCTTGGTCGGAAGGTTTCATTATGGTGCTAGCTAACCTTCCGACCATAATGAGAAGGTGACGTCAAATACCTTCTGACTTGATCGAAAGGTACAAAAAGGGGTAAACTTGATTTTTGCTGCCTCGACTTCTTTCGAAGGGGTAGAAACTCATTTTCCATTACCTAATTGTATACTAGTGGGGCCCAGGATACCATACCAGGTTTAAGAAAGCTCGAACCCAATAATAAATACAATTTCAATTTTTTTGGAGAAACAAGTAAAAAACCAGTAGCAAAACCGCTTTCACCTGAAATCGATCTAATTCAATTCCAAACAAAAAATAATTATTAGGAATCAAAAGCTAAAATCTAAATTTAGAGGCTTTGGGTTTAAAATTGAAACCAATAAGCAGATTTCCTTCACCAAACATTGTCGGCTTAAAAACCCAAATCCCAGATAAATGTTGTGAGAAGTTAAGTTAAAAAAATAAAAAAATTTGCAAGCAAATCAAATCAAAATCGAATTTTAATTTCAGGTTTAAAAAACTGAAAATTCAACCGAAAGTTGGTAAGGATAAATTTAGACTAAGATCGCGAAGCAAATTCAATAAATACCTTGATGTAGCAAGTCGAGATTTAGAAAATTTTTGAGGGCTCTTTTACTTGTATGCGGTGATTTTAATTTCAAGTAAAAGAGGAAGAAAGAGAAGGAGCTTGCTAGATATGAAAAGTCGCCTAAATTCTCAACCACTGGAATAAATTTTGAGTGAACATTCGAGATTAACTTGGGAATCAAGGAGGTGGAAAACTTTGTAGCTTCTGACAAAGATGACTTGGAAAGTCAAGACCATCCCTTCGAATGGGGGGCCAAAAGTTACACTAAAAAATAAACCTTTCAACTAAGATGAAAGGTCTACCAACAAGAGCAAAGAAATAGAAACACAGCCAAGACCTTTCGAAAGAGTTGAAGGGATGCAATCATCAAATTTCATTAGCATCAAACCTTTCGAATGAGTTGAAAGGTTCTGTCTCTATTATCCAAAGCGTTGTTACCATTTGAAGGTGACGAGGAAGCCAACGCAAGTATGAGCAAGTACTTAATGGCCTTTTTGAAAGCATTATAAGCCTTTTGAACCGGTTGAAGCACATCCAGGGTACCTTTCGACAATGACGAAAGGTTTACGAGGACAGTAGCACTCACAAGACAACAAAGAATGAAAGACAACCTTTTGACAACATTGAAGAAGTGCAATCTTCCGACAAGGTCGAAAGTTTGACAATAAACAGGAGAAAAACAACCTTTTGACCATGTCTAAGGGCTCACAACAACAAAAAGCAAAGAAACCTTCCGACAAGGTTGAAAGGTTCATAACAGTATAAAGAGGACAAACCCTTCAATAAAGGTGGAAGGATCATAGAGGCATAAGATTAACAAACCTTCTGACAAAAGTGGAAGGTTCATAATAGCAGATGAAAGGTGAATCTTTCGATGACGATGAAGATGAAGGGTTTAAAGCGGCATATAATAGGGAGACCTTCCTTCCAATCGTGAGCATGAAGTCAGAAGGAGGGCCGCCTGCATCTATAAATATGACCTAAGGGGTCCAGTTTTGGGATCCGACGTTTTTTCACTCTAGTCTTGTAACTTCTTAATCAAAGTACTATAACCCAGGGCATTGATTCGAGAATTTAATAAAAATAGAATTTTACATGGACAAAAAGGGAAGTCCTATATTCTGTTTATTTCCTTACTATTTTGGTTAAACTATGCTTGATTTACTGTTAGTTTTAGGTTCTAGACCATCGAAAGGTTCTTGCCGACGAGGTTAACAACACTCCTGATTCAGCTAGAGCCAGCAACCCTTTGAAGCCTTCAACCTTACAGCCCAAACCCTTCGAAAATATAGTCTATATGATCCAACCTTTCAACTAAGACCTAAGACTACCACTCAAGTAGAAATACACTAGTTCACAAGGCTTATCCCATAAGAAGCCGTCCCCATGCCCTTTGACATAGACTAAAACATACCTCATAAGTAATCTAACCTTTCAAAAAGGTTAAAAGCTTCTGCAAATCTACAAAGGAGTTCAATATTATACTTAAACCCAAGGAAGGTAATCATCTTAATTCTTCGGTGGGACAAGTTTCAACTTCCTAAGGATAAATTCAAGAAAATTCAATTCAAACCAAGAAGGAAACTCATGAAGAGAATCCATGCTAACTCAACAAAGCCGAGAGGTCTCATAACTAAGTACCTAAACCTTTCAGCGATGTCAAAAGGTTAGGTTCGAAAGGCATTTACAAGAAAAAATACAAATACTATCCTTAAGGGTGACAAGTCCCTAACTCAAACCAGACTAATCGCACTACTTTGAATAACTTTGTGGTGCTGACGATAAATTTGATTAACAAGACCTTTCGAAACCATTCTCCAAACCTTTCGAGATCATACATCAAACCTTTCGAAACCATTGTCCAAACCTTTTAAACCCGGTTAAAAGAGAACCTTCCAAAAGCTATATAACTTGGGACATCCTTCTTTAAAACGACTTTAAAACATTGCCTTAGAAAAACCTTGGAAAACCATCCACTTAGACCTTTCGAATCTGTTGAATTAAATCTTTCGAAATCATTCAACTAAGACCTTTTGAAACCATTCAATAAACCTTTCAAAATCATTCAACTATAAACTTTTGAAACCATTCAATAAACCATTTGAAACCATTGAACTAAAACCTTTTGAAACCATTCAATAAACCTTTCAAAACCATTGAACTAAACCTTTCAAAATCATTCATCTAAAATATTTCGAAACTATTGGAAGCAATCTTTTGACTTTGTCAAAAGCTGTGCTTCAAAAGTTTTGGGTTTTACTTTAATTTATAAAACAAGGGTAGGTCACGTAAGTCAAAAGTTTCCTTTTGAAAGCAAGGAGAAGCGGCTACTTTTTAAAACTAGTAAACCTTTGTCCTTTGTCGAAAGGTTTGAAACAAAACATTTATAAAGCGGCGGAAACACTTCGACCATGTCCAAAGGTTTAAAAATAGAATAGTGTTGAAACAGTAGTAACCTTTTGACTGTGTCAAAAAGTTTAAAACCCTTACTTTAAACATTTGACCTGGTCGAAAGCGACTAAGTCGAACGTTCTTATTCGAAAGCAAAGCAGCTGAAAGATTTTGGTTTACAAAACAAACATACCCCAACCTCTTTAGCCATCAACCCTTCCATTCTGCCCAATTCATTGCATACCAAGCAGCTTAATACCATATGCATTGGTTTGACCTTATCAAAAGCTTTGAACCTCTCGAGCTTGTCGAAAGGAAGGTTTATTACCATAAAGGCCGAAACATGTAAAAAATGCGATTTCTTTATTTTTAATTTAAAAATGAAATCTTTTCAACTAACCTGCCTTTGCTTGTCAAATATTCATTGGTTAACAATTACTTTTCAGAAATGTGCTGCCACTATTTCTAAAATTAAATAGTCATTTTATTTCACAAAATGCCCCTTATCCGTAATTAAATATATAAAACGCTTAAGTCCCATAGCATAAATAATTTTATATATTCATCAAAACACTTAGGAAAAATCTGAAAAAATTCCAAAGAATCTATTTTATTATTTTTTCCAACATATAAAAATTTCAAACCCAAATAATCGTTATTTTAGTTGGAAATAATTTATAACTCAATAAATAATTTCCTTCACTATAAAATTAATATAACATCCATATTAATTCAGAAAATTATGAAAATCGAAACTCAGCTCTAAAATATCATTCTAACCTATATTAAAATTTTAAAGGCATTTGGTATGATTAAATAGGTTTTTCATGTCAAACATATCGTAAAACTAACATGAACATACATAATCCATCAACAACTTATATATAATTTTAATCATCAAAACATGGCATATACTTGCAAAATAATTTTGGTTCTAATCTGAAAACCAAAAACTAAAAGAAATTGGAATATTGTAATTATTCACCTTAGCTTTGAGATTATAGATATGAGCTTTGATGTTGATTTAGTTGATTTTCTTCCTTCTTTTGAACCACATCTTTAATCTTCTTCTTGATAATAATAATGATGGCCGGCCTTAGTATTTTTAGTTTGAGTAAAATGACATGAATGTGAGCATTCTATCTCCTAAGGGTTTAGGGTATAAGTTCCATCTATTTCCCATATTACCGTTCTCATATCCAAATACATTAGCCTAGGTTATTTCATTTTAGTTTGCACATTAACATAGCACGGTTACCTTTAGCTAATCAATTATCAACTTATTAATCTCTACATAATTTATTTAATTTGGAAAATTAATTATTCTAAATAATGTTATCGAGATATGGGGTGTTACATATTTAAACAAATATAAAGAAAATAAAGTCAAGACTCAAATAATTAATGTCTTTTATTATAATGATAAAAGATTACAACTTAGTAGAAATGAAACGAAAAGGTACAATTAGACACTTGTTTGAAATTTAAAGTTAAGAAACTGCATGTCTAACTTTTCTTAAGGAAGTAGCGGAAAGAATAATTGTTGACTCCAAAGGAGCATTAAATCCTTCTAGGATAATAACTGAAGGATATTGATAATAGTCCCACACCCCCCTAGGAGGAGTATCACGACCACACATCAATTTGGTACGATATGTCCATATTTCCTTAAGAAGCTTTTCATTTTCTTCAGCAAAAAATTCAAAATGAAGACAGGGATATTCCATGTAAAGTCTATGCAAATCTCTAAGAAAGAAATATCTTGCTAATTTTGTAAATTTCAAAAGTGAAGCCTTTTCTAGTTAATCACTTTTTAGTTTAACATACTTGCTTAAATAATCTCTAGAAATAAGGCTGCCGGGGTACATTCATTCTGTAAAAATGTAACAAATTACAACCAAGAATAAAAGGAAACTAGAGAAAAAATTCATAAACCAATATTATTACATAATTACGAATATTCATCCGGTTCACACAAAATTGACTTTGTAAATAACTCTAAAAAAATATTTGTCTTTACCGTATTTGAGTTTTTCAAGTGGCAACTCTTGGGTAATCGATTGACTCATAGTAAGTTCTAGTAGACACCCGGATATGGATCAGATCCAAATTCGTCCAAATATCTCTTGTGTTAACGCCTATGCAGAACCCAACTAAAATAACCTAAGTACGAAAAATCTATAGTTGGGTGTCGGTAATAGACTTTGTATATGAAATCTACAAGGGTGATCCTCTCTTCAACCAACATCCAAAACAGCGTAATTACCTCCCGATTCTCTTTCAAAAGGCTATCATATCGAAGTCATGCTCTCCTCAATCATGGGGAAGCTTCTTGATTTTTTAAAGATGCTAACACTACCACACTCTATTAAGCATGTGATTTTTGTCGGAGAAGGCACTGTGCTCTTTCATCTTCTTATCTAACTCTTTATACAAGCTATTTATTTCTGCTTGTTTTCCTTCAAGCTCGATTTTATAACGGTGAACGGATTTCCTCCTTATGTAAAATAAAAGAAGAAACTATTATTGTCTATGAAATGAAATCCATTTAAACAAGGAGTTCCATCCTATGAAGCAGGAATTGTAGTCCGAGAGACTTGCTTTTTCTCCCTTTGTTCATCGATGTCGATCCTCGTAGTCTCTTTTGAAAGGTCCAAAGGCACTGGGGGTTCAGGTTGACTTGATTCATGGATGATTAGATTGGTGTTGATCTTTTTTGAAGCCATGGTATTGTCATCATCATCTTTTTCATGAACATCGTAGTGGCCATCCTCATCGCCACCTGAACCTCGGCCTCCATCATCATCATTATAGTTACGGCCAACATCATTATAACTGTCATCAACTTTATAACTGCCTTCTCCCTCGACGGCTTCATCTTTTTCACCTTCTCCTCAGAATCAAAATCTACTTCGAAGAATAAAATTTTACAGGCATCAATCTCCTCCCTTTTAGGAACTTCAACCCCCTAATCCATCACTTTGACTTTAGCCATAAATCTATAAACTAAAGCAGAGTCGAGAGAGGGAAAGCTCAAATTTGGGCATCTTTCTACGTTGTCGGCATAAGCAAGCATCAAGGTGTCTTCGTAGGAGTTAACAATGATGTCATTGATGGAAGTACTTAGGAAATGTGACACCCATTGCTTAGCATCATAGATGACATTGATAGCCAAATTTAGAGAATTTTTCTTTTTCACCAACTTTTCCATGAAGGAGGATTCTTTGGCCGTATTTGAGCTTTTTCATCTTAAGACTCTATAGAGCCATTTTCAAAGCCATATTTTCGTCAGCTAAAATTCGACATGTTTTTCTTTGCTCGGAGATAATGGACTCTAAGGGGGGCAAGAGTGGCTCTCAATCTATCCAGTTTTATTTTAGGTCATTTTTACCAACGAACAAGGAGATGATTTGGCTGTTCAAGTTAGAAATTTCCTCTCAGAGTTTTGATGTTTCAGCCGAGGATTTTACTGCGTTTTCTTTCAAACAGAGCCAGCTTTTAGAAATCTAAAAGGAAAAGCATGACAGAAATTGGTATTCAAATTAAAGAAATGATAATAAGATAAATAATGTGAAACATACCAGGAGTTATTGTTCTATAAGAGTCCGACAATGACCTGTCGGATCTGGAACAGAAGAAGGTGGGTGAATAGAGGCAAAAGATAAAGAATTCAAGATAACTAAACTTTCTTTTCAAAATCACTTGAGGACATGGGAGACATGGGTCCAGAGGGAGTTGAAGTTCCTAAGTCTTTTTTTATCTGCTCAATAATGCGAGGAGAGCAGGAGACAACAATGTAAGACAAGGGATAATCCTTTGAGGAGTAATCTTGGGATGGTTAATAGAAGCATCAACTAGTGGACTCTTCGAATTTTTACTCATATCAATGGCCTCACTCTATTGTTGTGGAAGAGAATTTGGAACTTCAAAAATTTTGGCTTTCTTGAGGGATGTTTTCATCATGGCCACTTTACCCAATTTCCTTTTAGCAGCCATCTTTGACCTAGCATTGACCCGAGTCAATGATGAGGCATGGGTTGTAGAAGTTGGGAGAGCCGGATCAGCTTTGATTAGTTAAACCCAAGAAGCAATTGCTGAAGATTTAAAAAAATTTATAAATCAGTGGAGTAATTTAAAAATAAAAATAACAACAAACTACAAGTACTATGTTAAAAGGGGCATTTCAATATGAGGACAAACTTATTGTCCAATTAGTTTCTAGGACACACATCCATAGAAATTAATTTCAAGGCCAAAATTAGCAGAGTACTTACTTTTAAGGACAAAGTCAGCAATCCAATTACTTTCAAGGGCATAATTTCACAGGATTTTAGGCCTTAGAAACTAATTATTTTGCATTTTGTCCTTAAAAATAATTATTTCAGTTGTGTGTCCTAGAAACTAATTGCACTTGTTAAAGAGGCCCTTGTGGCTAATTTTCACATGTTAAAACCTACTAGAGTGATCGGGGCAAATCAAAGAAATTAGGGAGAAGTTCTTCAGATCACCCAAAGATAGAAAGCATTTTCTCCGAGAAGCGTGTTGAACTAGAGGAGGTTTACCAAGTACCCTTTGACCTAGTGGAAGAAGGGAGATCTTTTGAAGGTTTGAGGGGTTCAACAAAGTAAGCCCATTCCCAATGCTACTCGAAGCAGCAATTAATAGCTTGAAAATTCTTTTATCCTCGTTATTTAGATCATTAGTGAAAGGACCTGATGAGGAAGCGTAGATTAGCAAAAGAAAGTAACTGGATAGACGCAAAGACTGTGATCAACTTACAAGGGGAAGAGAGGGCATCACTGATATTGGAAATGCATTTAACAAAAAAAGAATCGCATTCCCCAATCTTTGAATTTATCCACTCCCTCGAAAATTAGCTTTTTGGGGGGATTTGCTCTAAAAATTTGATTGTTAAGGTTACCGAGTTTAACTAATTGAAAAAGGTAGTTTAGAACTTCAACATATAATGATCGAATCTCTGACCCCAAATTCATAAGTTCTAGAGATAGAAGATACACGTATATATTTGGAGACAGCTCGATAGGAGCGATGCCTAGGTCAGGAATTTTGCCAAGAAATACGGAAAGGGCAGGAAGCCAACATGCCAAATATGGATAGCAGTGCAACCAAAATATCCTTTAAGAGGGCTTTGGATGGTGTCGCTATCACTTGGGGGAATAACTTCCACCCTAGTAATGCCGAAGTCATTTAGAATTGCATCCACCTCATCCTTGGAGGATATTAAAGAGTGTTTAGAAGTCACTTCAATCTTCTTCATAGAAAATTCCATCAAAGGTGCAGTATCTTCTTTTGGTTTTTGAGAAATCTTCTTCACGCCCATGATCCTACTAGGTGAAATCATTTCGGTAAGAAGTTAAAATTTGTTATGTAATCAACATTTCTCCAGGATATCTAATAGAAATTACAATAATTCAAATATCAACCAAAGCATAAAATTTTGTATCCTTGAAATAATGTTAAAGTTAGTTTTGGAAAATGAAATCTGTTGAGCTTTCAACAGTGTCGAAAGGGAAAATGGAAGTGGATCTCCAACAAACACTCTTTAACAATGCTGGAAGCTCGAGGAAAAGTTTGTTGATGAAACGAATAATGAAATCCTACACAACTAATTCAGGTATAAATATGCACCGATGACATTCAATAAACAAGACAAGTAAGCCTTTCGACACTGTCCAAACCCATGAGCTTTTTTTACTAAGGGAATATGAATGCTGTCGAAACCCAATATGTCGATTGAGTCGAAAGGTTTTAGGTTTAAGTAACATTGATATAAATGAGTTGGCTTTAGGATGTTTCAGCTTCATTTGTGTAAAATAATGATCGAATTCCAATTAGTTACAAGGGGTCTCGAGAAAGTCAAAAGGAGTATATGGTTTCGAAAGCATACCAACAACGGAACTTGATTCAATATAGTCGATTTCTATCAAGTCAAAGGGTTTAATTTGATTTATAAAGTACATTTTTCTCAAACCAATTTACAAAAAATGATGAATCTCTAGCTCCATACATCTCCTAACATAAATTGGAAGTGTCCATGTACTGGAGGTTTCGAAGTCCATAAAATAAAGTTTATTCTTTCGAAAGTATGTACTAGGTAATTATTTAGTAAGGCACATTAGGTAATTTTTTTGAAAGGTTATTAGAATGTACTAAAGTATAATTATACTTTCAAAGAAGTCCACTTCATATTAACTACATCGACCTTTCGACAAGATCAATTAAGAGGCAGGCGTTGGACATCCTTTCGACCCCATCGAAAGTGGTTGAAGAAGTAAAAAAAAGTTAGCCGCCTCAAACCTTTTCGAAGGCGAAGAAAAGTAAAATTGCCATGCCAAATCATGACACATACGGCTTAAACTTCTTTATGAAGTAACTGTAAACTCTTTTTTCCCCAAATTCAATTTTTACCTAGCACTTTAAAAAAATTACAAGTTAAGTGCAAAATTGATTGAAACGTGGATTTACAATCAATAATCATAATGATCCCCGAAATTTTAAATTCGAATTTAAAAAAACCAAACCAAATCAGATAAATTTTAGATATTGATTGATATAGAAATGGAAAAAAGTTATAGAAAGAAAACCAAGGATACATTCATATGAATGAAAAACACAAATTATAGGATTAAAATAACGAATCGAATTGAAAACAAATAAATTTATCATGGATAGTAACTTCAAAAAGCAAGATGGCATGAACTTGCTTTGAATTTAAGCTTCTATTTGTTGGAAATAGAAAGTTATTCAAGAAATTGAGAATTTTTATCTTTGTTGGGGTTTACTTTTATCGTAGGTAAATAGAAAGCGGTAGGAAGAAGCGCAATTGATTAGAAAGTCAACATGAGGGAAGAGCGTTAGATCAAATTTAAGTAAACTACAAAGGTTCATGCAAGAATACAAAATGGAGGGAAATTTTGTGGGTTTCAAAATGGTTGACTTGGAAAGTCAAGAGCATCCCTTCGTAGAGGTGAGGGGTAAGTGTTACCATCAACTCTCACTTCAATCTTGTCAAAAACAAAATTAATTGAAAGGAAGGAAGAACAAGGGATGATAGCACCAACAAAGCCTTTCGAAGTAGTCGAAGGGCTATAGCTAGAAGTTAGATATGTTATAAGCTTTGGAAAGGGTCGAAGGGGTCAAAATTACCCTTTCGCTTCAATTTCTTCCTTTTGAAACATGTGCTTTCGCCCACAAAGAACTATTGAATAAGTGAAAGATTACCATTCAAAGGGAGCAAATAACCACCACTCACATGCACGCCAAACCATTCAAAACAGAAGTTTTCGCCTTCATTCAAATTACCCAGAAAAATGCTTCGTTGGAACACAAGTTCGAAAGCATAACTAAACCTTTTGAACTAGTCAAAACCTTTTTGAATAAGGAGCGGTTCTGGATCAAACTGCAAGTATATTTTCGGAAGTTGCCTACCATATCGCAACCCGCAACGTTTTAGCACTTTCAAAACGCCAAAGAATTACCCGTTGATAGAGTCTAAAGCTCACGCCTCTTCTTACTTGCAACAATAAAGAAACACAAGGTGAAAAAGTGCACCTAACCCATTAGATAAAGACTGAAGCGTTCAAATCCAATCAAATGCGAAGCAGGAGGATGCGTAAATGTTAAAGGTGATGAAAGGTCTACAAGTCGGCCTTTCAACCAGGTCGAAAGTATTGTTTAGAAAGGCTCCAACCGCACCTATAAATAAGACCCTAGAGGTCTAGTTTTTGGGATCCAAATTTTTTCACTCTACTCTTGTATTTTCTAAAACTTGTAAACCCTAATTTCCAAATTAGATTAGGAATTTTATCAGTTTGTACTGCTTGAGTCTAATAAAAGCAAGATTATGGAATTTTGGAATATTTGGGTAATTTTATATTTCTGTTAAATTCGGTTCACAAGTATCTTGTGTCGAATTAATGGAAGAGCGACTGTTGGGGTGAGTCAAAACCTTTAATTTAACCAAAATCCATAGAATCTTAACTCCTACCCACAAGTTTTTGAAAGGTTAGCTTCCAAAGAAGTCGAAACCAATCTATCCAACCCTAATCCACAACTCATTAAACCCAACCTTAAGGCATATTCGACTGATTTGAAAGGGGTTGTTACGTTAAAAATCAACCTTTCGACTAAGATGTAAGATCTTTTATCAAAAGCAAAGGAAAAAGAGTATAGCCCAAACCTTTCGAACAAGTCGAAGGGATGCATTCATCAGAATTCATTAGCATCAAACCTTTCGATCAATCTGAAAGGTTCCATCTCTAATATTCAAGGTGTTCTTACCTTTCGAAGGGGATGAAGAAGCCAAAGCAAGTGTGAGCAACAACTTAGTGACCTGTTCATAAGCATAACAAGCATTTCGAACCGGTTAAAGCACATCCACGTTACCTTTCGACAATGACGTAAGGTTTATCAAGAAAGAAGCACTTATAAGTTAACAAAGAGCGAAAGAAAACCATTAAATGACGTTGAAGGAAAGCATGGCTCTCGAAGAGCAACCTTCCAACAAGGTCAAAGGGTTCACAAAAACCAAGAGAAGAGCAACCTTTCGACAAGGCTGACAGGTTCATAGCAGTATAAAGAAGGCAAGTCTTTTGACATAGTTGAAAGTTTTATGAAGGCATAAAGAGGGGCAAACTTTTCGACTAAGTCGAAAGGTCCATAATAGCAGATGAAAGGAAAACATTTCAACAAAGATTAAAGGTTCAAAGCTGCATATAAAAGGGAGACTTCCGACCCAGTCGAGACCAAGGAGTCCAAAGGAGGGATGCCTACATCTATAAATACGACCTAAAGGGTTCTATTTGGGGGATCTGAATTCTCTCATTCTAATCTTTTATTTTCTTAACCAATACACTGTAACCCTAATTGGGTGCTAATTTGGTGATTTAATAAAATAGATATTTTCATGGAAAAAGAGGGAAGTCTTATGCTCTATTAATTACTTTACTGTTTCCTTATACTTTTGTTTACTTAACTTCGAGTTTCAAGTTCAATGTCACCGAAAGGTTCTTATCGACAAAGTTGACAACAATTCTGCTGCAAGTAACTACTGCAACCTTTCGAAGCCCTTAACCTTGTGGTTTAAACCTTTTAAGAAGGTTGCTGATACAATTGGTCTAAATGGCATTGGTAACCTTCCGAATGATTAACTTTGAGAACCAAAACCATTTGATTAGTTCAGAAGTGCTTGTGCTGTAAAAAAATCAATAACCTTTTGGAGTTAAAGTCCAAGTGGTCTAACCTTTCAATTAGATCGAAGACTGCTCTTTAACTATAGATACCTACACATACAAGGCTTAATCCACAAGAGACTGTTCCTAAACCTTTTGAAAGGATCAAAGATAGATCATATAATTGACCTAAGCTATCGATAAGGTCGAAAGCTTCTACATATTCACTGAGTAGTTTGATATCCAATCAAGACTCAAAGAGGGCTATCCTCCCGACCTTTCAACAAGATAAACCTTTTATGGAAAATTCAAGGAAATTCAATCTAAACAAAGAAAGGCATCTTGAAGAGGATCTCATACTAGCTCAATAAAATTGGAAGGTTTAATCCAGCACTTAAACCTTTTGAAAACGTCGGAAGGCCTGATTCGAAAGCTATCTACCAGTAAGGCTAAGTTCGAAGGCAATTCTGAAGAGATTCACATCCACTATTCATAAGGACTTTCATCTTCCTAAGAACAATTTTGGGATGCTAAAAAGAAATTTTTTGAACATTTTTGACGCTAGAAGGATAAATCTCTAGTTTACCCATTTTGGTTTGAACATGGCTAGAAGATTTAAAAGATCTTAAACCAGGTCTTCTGAACCATACTTGGCAAGGTTCTCCCAATTAAACATCAATAGCTCCAATCAAGATAAGGAGCTTAGACTAAGGCTCGAAGTCTTAAGGAGTATAAACAAAAATAAAGCGGAATATTATTACCCTGAGAAATGGAGCCTAAAACCTTTTCATGTAGGCCCTACCCCAATCTTTGCACTTGGAAAGAAAGCAACTGGATGTGATAATGTCTTTAGTCAAATGAGAAGAACAATTCAACATTATTCCAAGGGCACAATTTTCGGAAAAGAAATAATGAATGATTACAATGCCTTTGCATACAAATAGAAACCAACATCGACAAGAGCGCATTCAACCTAAGAGATTCAAAGGGTAACAAAAAGAAAGGTAATTGAAGAGTATGAAATGATAAGGCTGAAAAGTAAAAAAGCTAAAGAATCATTCTCAAGAGTCAAGTTTCAAATCCATACTTCCAAAAGAATGCAACTTAACCACATCAATGGAAAATGTCTACTTGCTTACGAAGGATGAACTTAACTATTGGCCATCACAAAAGAAAAGGCCAAAACATGAAAGGAACTTGGGAAAATCCTTCTATCACTATCATATGATGAATGGTTATGAAACCAGCCAATGTAAAGCCCTGGATGGGATGGTCATCAATTTCTTTAGAGGGGGAAAGATCACTGAATTTGTAAATAGAACTTGATAAAAGATTAATAACATCATTTTTTTTTAAAAGAAAAAGTCTACATGGTTGGGAGTGAAATGCTTCTCAAATTTGGATACTACTTAAGATAGTAGAAAAGCCTCTGTCCATGCAGAGATGGCAAAGGCAAAGCGCCACCTGGAGGGAGGATGGAGTAAGCCTTTATCTATGCCTAAGATGGCTTGGGTAGAGTACCGAATAAGCCCTTATCCGCGCCACGCTGTGGCCAGGGTATGGCATTTCCTGGTGGGAGTACGGAGTATGCCTCTATCCGCACCTAAGATGGCCAGAGTAGAGCACCGAACAAGCCCCTATCCGCATAGCAAAAAGGCTAGGGTAGGGCGTCTCCTACAGGGAGGTCAGGTATGTCCTTGGTTCCAGCCTCTAAGATGAGCTAACCAAAAACATCAGACAATGGACTAAGATGTCCAGGCCTAAGAAGTGTCAAAATCAAAAAAGGAGTAAGACGTCCAAGCCCAAGGGAGGCTTACTAATAATGGACTAAGATGTTTAGGCCCAAAAAGAGGCCCAATCAAGAAAGGACTAAGATGTCCTAGACCAAGCGAGGCTCGATCTGTACTAAACTAAGATGTTAAAGCTCAAGACTATTCAATCATGGACTTAGATGTCCTAGATCAAGAGGTAGCTAATCAAATTATTTCTATACATATTCAAAACCTGGAGGGTTCATGAACATCAAAGGAGCGAAAACAAAGGAGTAGAATTGAACTCCACTTTCCATTACCCGAATATAGGAATTGGGACTTTCTAAACATCATCTATAATACCCAAAATTGGGTTTCTGGCCTCCTTTATCATCATCTACTAACGCCCGAATCTAAGCTTTGGAATTCACACTTTTGAATTTCAGTAACTAATACCGGAATCTGGGTTTCGAGATTCTATGAATCGCCATATTTACTAAGCCCAAACCATGACATGAGGACATCGTCGATCACTACAATTAAAACCAAAATTTGGGTTTCAGACCTTTCATATAAATATTTCATTATCAAAACACCTGAATTTGGGTTTTGGATTATTATCAATCTATGACTTACAATGCCGAATCTGGGAATTAAGACTATTATTTATTTAAGCCCTAATCTGGCTACAAGATTCTTGGGTTTTTATCTATTTCAAATGGCCAAATCTAGGCCAAAGAATATTATCAAAAAGACCATTATTAAGATCCTTCGAATCGGAAGTCCGGGCTTCTTATTTTTTAAATCCCATTAATGATAAGGAATGGGTGAGAGAGATACAACTTCAAAATTTCAAACACAGGCTTCTGAATCAGGTGGAGGGAGCTAAATCCTTAATCATTTCTCATCATGGTTGAAGATGAGAACATAACATTTTTAATAAATTACTCTTCATGTAATTAGTAAAGATCATTTTTTTAATTTAGGAAAATGGCATACATAAGCAATTATATCAATTTCAAGCTAATAATTAAAGATATTGTTTGCTACATGATTCTTACAAAAATCACAATGACAAGGAGTAACAAAAGATCCAGCAAGCATAAAAGTCGCCTAATGAGCAATTAAAAATCATATCAAAGGTTACACTATAGAAAAGGATCACAAATCAAGTGATATTTACAAAATTTCTATAATTTACATAACTTATGAGGTCATTTACAATCGACAAAGTGATGTACAAGGTAGATTTACACGGCTCAAATATAAAAATAAGTTACAAGTCTTGAGTTGCTTTATTGAGAGTCTTCGCCACCGAAGGATTGACGACATGATTGATTGATTCGTGGCATACTTCCTTAACCTTCTTTTCTCCTCTTCTTATACTGCTCTCATCATCAATAACATCAATGTTGGTTTTCAGGGCACGATTAAAGGCTCTGGTTGTGGCCTTAAGTGTTTTGTTTTCCCTTTCTAAATCTACTGCCCGCTTGGCGAGAAAGTAATTGTCATGCTTTGGCTTTTGATTTTTAGCAGCGTAATCATTAATATTCTGAGAATACTTCTTCTTCTGTTACCCATCGAAATACTTGGCAATTTCAAATTTCACCCTCCAACACACGTTTCCAACAATGTTATCATCTAAACATAGAGGAGGTTTCTGCATGGTTGTAAACTTCTGAGCTGCGAGAAGTTTAGACATAGTAGGCTTGAAAATCAGAGGGTTTGCTTAGGAGATTGAAAGATCAATATTTGGAGTCTTTTCCCTTATGAGTTAAGAGGCACATTGAGCTTGACTATCTCTCAATTTTAACTCTAAATCGCTCATTTGCTGGATGAGTTCGGATATCTTTTCATCGAACTTGATTGTAGGATTCGACTTCACTTGTCCTTAAGTATAATAATTGCTTCATGTTTTCTTTTAACCTCAGCTTCAAGATGGTCAATGTGACCCATATGACTCTGGCTATGGTTTTTTGGACAAAAATATTTTCAGCAATGGGCTATAATTGAAATACCATAAAGTTAAAAGGCAGAACAAACACTTTCATCACATCTAAAGTTGAGAGACCACATTCCTAACTTTGTCTAAAGTGTTAGTTGAAAGCGTGACTGTTCAATGAAATGGTATTGTAACTCCTTAAAGGAGTTATAACCGGTGGACACTTACTATAATCCCATTTCTCGGCCAGTGGGCTATCACGACCACAAATCAACTTTGAGCAAAATGTTCTAATTTCCTTTAAGAATTATTCCTTTCCTTCAACGAGGAAGTCAAAGCTAAGACGAAGGTATTCCAAGTATAATTTTTGTAAACCCCAAAGAAAGTAATATCTTGCTAACTTTGTAGTCTTTAAAGTTGATGAAATTTAAGAGTAAAATCTCCTTAAGTTAACATATTGACTTAATTGATTTCTTGGGATGACCCGACTTAAAGAACTTATATTCTAAAATAGTACAGTAAAAGAAACTAAGCATAGAGAACATAACAAAAGTATGTATTCAAAAATTGATTACTTGATACATATTAACAATTACTCATCGGTTCATACAAAATAGTTTCAGAGAATAACTCCCTATATTACTTAAACTTTTAAGGGGGAAGATCTTGATGAATCGATTTGGCCCATGGTAAGTTCCAGCAAACTCTAAGATGCGGGTCAGAACCGAATTCATCTAAGTATCTTTTCTGAAATCATCTAAGAAGACCTCCACTAAATTACCCTAAATATGAAAAATCTATGATAGAGTGTCTATAGCACGCTTTATACAAACAATTGACTATGATGTCTCTCTCATGCATCATCATCCAAAATAGAGTAATTAACTCTCTATTTTCCTTTAACAGTGCGTCGTACCGGTGACACACTTTCTTTAATAAAGATGTCGCCCTCTGATATTAAAAAGATGCTAAAATGGAGGTACACCTGTCCGAACTATGATATTTTTGAGATAAAGCATTGTGTTCCTTTATTAATTTGTCTAACTCCCTATATAACTAGTTAATTTCCACCTATTTTCTCTCAAGTTTTATTCTACGGGGAAAATTAGACTTCTCCTTTATATAAGACAAATGACTTACAACTAATTATTATTTTCAAAGTATAAGACATTTAAAAAGAGAAGCCCATACTTGTGAAACTGGAATAGAAGCCTTAGGGGCTTGTTCTTTCTCTCGTGGATCCTCGGTATAAGTAGGAGCAGTTTCCACCTCTGGAGGCACAAATGAACCAGGAAATGTTGGTGGCATATCTTTTGAAGGGGAATGCTCTTTATCAATAGATTTGACTTGATCTCCACACTACATCCCTAAAGCACCAGAAGTCCCCCCTTTATCACCACCCGGACCTTGACTTCCAATTGGGTTGTCATTATCATCATCATCATCATCATCGCTATCCCAATCAAGGCCATCATCTCTATCGCCTTTTTCCTCGCGGTCATTATATTTATCACCTTCATCTTCAGAATCAGATTTATTGTCGAAGGAGGGAATGCGAAAATATAGAGCTTCTGATACATTAACTACCTCCTCCTCCCCTTCGGGTTCGTTGCCCTACTGAATTTGGTTAATTTTATCCATTACTCTTTCGGATTATGCAAGGTCGAGAGAGGGGAAGCTAAGGTCGGGACATATCTCGTGATTGTCAGATAAGTAAGCATGAGGGCATCTTCATAATGTTTCAGCATCAGGGGCCCCAGGTGCATTCGGCAAACTCAGAAACTTGATTTTTGAAATCGGAGAATGCTTGAATAGCTAGCTTGAGTAAGCTCGGTTCCTTTTGAATTTATCTTTCGACAATGTTTTCTTAGTAACCAAGTGAGTCTTTCCCTCTTCTGAATCTTTCAAAGCCAACTCCCTTGCAAATTTTTCATCAGAGGTAAGTTAGTGAGCCTTCCCCTACACTTCTAGGTTGAATTCAGCCTTAGTGAGGAAAGTCTTAATTCGCTCCAACTCAGAGGAAGTGTCGTTTTGAATGCCAGTCAATGAACATAGTTGATGTTTCAATTCAACGTTTTCTTCCTGTAGCTTGGTGGATCTAGCAGGGAGCTTGTAGACATGTTAATTTAAAGAAATCTAGTTCCTGGAAAACTGTAACAAAAGGAGAGAAACACAAGTGATGAAAAGAATGATTGGGAGAGAACTTACCAAGAATTGTTGCCCCATGAGAGAGCGATGGTTTATTTGCCAAATCAAGACTAAACGATGGCAAGAAAGAGGAAATAAAAGATTCTGAGTGTAATATCTACTTCACCAGTTCATCAAAGTTGGTAGAAAATGAAACAGAAGATGACGGCTCTAGTGGAATTTTCCTCTTGGAAGGAGTCTCTAGAAGGGCAAGCTGCATTTGCGCAAGCTCCGTTAGGGAGACATTAATGGTAATATAGGGAAAGGGTGCAGGTGTTGGTGGAGTTGCCTCCACTTTGTCTATAGGAGCTTTAATAGGGCTCTCTTAAGTTTTCTTTAAGGATGTTCGTTTTTCTTCCTCCTCCACATCAAATTTTTTTGCAACTTTTGCTGGAGGAGCATCTTTAGAAGGCTTCGTTGATCTTCTCTTAAGAGAACTTTTAGATTTAGTGTAAACCTCCAAACCGATGTAACATCCGAAGAAGATGGAGGAGGCACCACCACACTTGAAGATTCAATGACCTTGAAGGGAATTGGAATGAATTCAAATGAGTATAAAATTAGTCAGAGTAACTTAAAGAATTTCAGTGACAAAGGCGGAAAATACAAAACAAATAGTAGGCCAGAAGTTTCAGAACAAATGGCGACACTGAAGTAAAATATTCAGCATCACCTAAGGAAAAGAAGCGCTTGCCACAAGAATTTTGCATGATGTTGGGAGGTTTTCCTAGAATCCTTTAGATAGGTAGTAGGAAAGAATGTTTCTTTAGATTCGAAGGAGTTAGGAGCCTCAGCCTGCTTCTAATTTATTCTAAAGCAACAGTTAGAGAATCTATGGTTTTCTGGTTAGCATTGCTAAGTGTCTTGGGAGATTCATTTGAAAAGAGAGAGATTAGCTAGCAAAAAGCACAGAGGAAAGAAAAGGCAACATTAAATAGACTTATGGATGGAGGCAAAGACCCGTGAATGTCCGCAAAACACTTGACGAAGAAAAATTGATTTTCCCAGTCCTTAGACATATTGATGCCATAGAAATTTAGCTTCATATGTACATTAACTTTATAGATCTGCTTGTTAAGTTTGCTTAACCTTGCCAGCTTCGTCAAGTAGTTTAGAATTTCAAGATTCAGTGAAGGAAGATCGGATTCCAACGTTGGCATTTCAGAAGACAGAAGACGGGTATAAACATTTGGAGATAGATGTATTTGAGCAACTCCAATGTGAGATAAGTTGGAGAGCAAGAATTCAGGAAATGGAAGAAAGCCACCATGCCATATGTGGATGGCCGTGTAAGCAAAATACTCTTCTGGAGGGTTGTCTATAGCTTCAGTTGGTTTTGGAGGGATGGGTTCAATCTTAGTGATTCCAAAGTCTTTCAGTACGGCGATCACTTCATTTTGAGACTTGATGGAAGATTTCCAAGCAATGGCTTCAATCTTTAGAGTGCTCATTATTCTATCGGGTGAGAATGTTTTAGTTAAAACCCTATATAGATTATGAATTTTAAAAGCAATCAAGAATTCAAAAGTAATTAAGTTTGCTTAAGATACGAAAACATGCACAAATTTTTTTTAAATAATAATAATAATAATGAAAAAAATTGGGTCAAAGACATGATAGTTAATGCTTGCGATAAATTCGAAAGGTTTATAATGAAAGCGTATTGACAAAGTCGAAAGGATTAAAGATCAAGCTTTTGACAATGTCGAAAGGTTTAAAGATCAATCTTTCGACAATGTCGAAAGATTAGCGATTCAAGCTATCGAAAATGTCAGAAGGATTTTGTCATCAACCTTAACAATCACACTTCAAAATAATAGTACAAATTCCTTAAGTTATCGACAAAGTCAAAGAAGAAATGAAATACTAAGTGATTTATCACCTTTCAACAATGTTGAAAGCTATATGGAAACCAGGATATACCTCAAGTGTAACATAAAATTAAGTGGCAAGACCTTTCGACATGGTCAAAACAAAAACCATAAATTTCTTAATTGGAAAATATTGATATTGTTGATGTTATCAAAGGTATTATCAAAGTTATCAAAATATGTCACATCCATTGAAGTTGAAAGGTTATATATTTGATTCTTGTGTACTTTAAACATTTCGACAAAGATGGGTAGAAGTAAATCTAAGGTTGAAGAATTCCAAGCTTACCGAAAGCTGAAAGTTGAAAGGTTTGCAACTTTTAACTGTTACGAAATCAAAGAGGTAAAGAAGTTCAAAATCAATTTATTAATCACAGAACTTAACAAAAATAACAGAAAGCACGAGTTATACTTATACACAAAATGAGAAAACAAAGCCCAGCATACACGGCCCAATATAATAACCAAGTCCAGAAATAGAAATGCACGCAAATAACCATACACACAAACTAATATTAGCAATACTCTGATGAACTTAAACCACGCAAGCAACAACATTCTCATAACACTCCCCCTCAAGTTGGAGCATATAGATTCATCTTGCCCAACTTGGCACATAAGTAACCTACTCGTCTTCCATCTAATGCGTTAGTCAAAATATCAGCAACCCGCTCTTCACTCCGAACATACTTAGTGCTTATAATTCCTTGCTGAATCTTTTCTCGAATAAAATGACAATCAACTTCGATATGTTTGGTTCTCTCATGAAACACTGGATTAGATGCAATGTATA
Organism: Allium cepa; assembly: GCA_030765085.1. Taxonomy (NCBI): domain Eukaryota; kingdom Viridiplantae; phylum Streptophyta; class Magnoliopsida; order Asparagales; family Amaryllidaceae; genus Allium; species Allium cepa. The sequence goes on from CM060938.1 coordinate 705,894,232, forward strand.
AAGAAGCTTGATTGTCACAATTCAATACTATTGGTTTTTCAACCTGCAAAGCAATTTCAGTCATGAGATGATCAACCCACATGACTTTACACACTGCTTTGGACATAGCTCTATATTCTGATTTAGTCCTTGATCGAGCCATTATACTTTGCTTCTTACTTTTCCATGAGATTAGATTACCTCCTACAAACACATAATAGCCAGAAGTAGATTTTCTATCTAGTCTTGAGCCTGCCCAGTCAGCATCAGAGAAGCATTCTACTATGATATGGTGATGATTCGAGTACATGTTACCTTGCCCTGCATTTCTCTTCCAATATCCCAAAATATACTCTAATGCCTTCCAATGATGTTTACTTGGTGATGCCATATACTGACAAACCATACTAACAGAATATGATATATCTGGTCTTGTCACTGCTAAATAATTTAGTTTCCCAACAAGCTTTCTATACCTTTCTGGATCTTTAAACGGTTTTCCATCCATTGCTAGATTGCTGTTTGGCATCATTGGTGAGTTATTTGGTCCAACACCTAATTTCCCTGTTTCACCCAACAAGTCAAGAGTATACTTTCTTTGAGATAGAAAAATCCCACTCTCATTTCTTATAACTTCAACGCCCAAAAAATACTTCAACTTCCCTAAATCCTTTGTGTGGAATTGTGTGTGAATAAAGCTTTAAGTGAAGAGATTTCCACTTCATCATTCCCTGTTATAACAATATCATCCACATACACAACTTATATGATAATTCCAGCTGCAGAATTCTTATAAAAGACTCAGTGATCGAATTTACTCTTGGTCACTCCAGATGATTAAATAGCTACACTAAACTTTCCAAACCAAGCTCTAGGACTTTGCTTTAAACCATACAAAGTTTTATTAAGCACACATACCATTTCATTCTCCCCCTGAGTGGTGAATCCAGGAGGCTGTAGCATATACACCTCTTCTTGAAGATCACCATGTAAGAATGAATTCTTGATGTCCAATTGGTGTAACTTCCAATTCTGAACAGCAGCAAGTGAAATGAATAGCCTGATTGAAGTCAACTTAGCAACTGGAGAGAAGGTCTCTAGATAATCAATCCCATAAACTTGAGCATATCCTTTCGCAACGAGTCTAGCTTTATAATGAGCAATAGTCCCATCTGGATTTATTTTACTAAAAATACCCATCTTCAACAAATTGCTTTCTTATTACTAGGTAAAGGTACCAAGTCCCATGTTTTATTAAGTTTTAAAGCATCCATTTCCTCAGCCATTGTAGCATACCATTTGGGACTAGATAACACTTCATTAATTGTCTTAGGTGTAGAAACAGCGTCCAATGATTTAAGGAATAAGTAAGTGGTAGATGGTAAGTGATTATATGATACATATGATGATATAGGATATGTGCACTGTCGTTTCCCTTTTCTAAGTGCAATGGGTAGATCAAGTTCTAGGTTAACATAAGGAATTGGATCATAAAATGGTTCAGAATTATCAATAGGATCTTCTTGTGAAGTGATCTCTTGAGTAGTATCACTGAGTGAATAAATGAGAAAGTCTTCATTTTCTGGTTGAACTTATTCTGTTGGTTCTCGTGATGATTGAAAATATGGAATATCTTCATGAAATGTTACATCAACAGACACTAAATACTTATCAAGACTAGGACAGTAGCATCTATAACCCTTATGCGCTCGAGAATATCCAACAAAGGCACACTTGATTGATTTAGGATCAAGTTTAGACAATTGTTGCCTTACATCTCTAACAAAACATGTACTCCCAAACACTCTGGGTTTGGCTGGATATAAGGGTCTATTAGGAAGTAGAAGCTTATATGAGATATCACCATTCAACACAGATGAAGGCATCCTATTAATAAGGAAACATGCCATTGGCACTGCATATGCCCAAAAACACTTAGGCGTATTCATTTGAAACAATAGAGCTCTAGTTATTTCTAAAAGATTCCTATTCTTTCTCTCAGCTACACCATTTTGTGATGCTGTATCTATACATGAGGTCTCATGAATCATATCATTATTGCTCATAAATGTATGAAATAACTCTGATGTATACTCTTTAGCATTGTCACTTCTCAAAGTTTTAATTATATAGAATACAACTCAGATCTATTCTTCATAAGAAACAACCAAGTAACATGAGTATAATCATCTACGAAAGTAACAAAGTATTTAAAACCAGGTTTTCATACAATAGAAGAAGGCCCCCAAATATCTGAATGTACAAGTTCAAACATAAAATTAGCCCTTCTATTTATTCTTGGACTTGAACTAAGATGATGATGCTTTGCAAATTGACATGATTCACATTCTAAAAACTGTATAGAATTATATTGGGGACATAATTTTTTGAAAACAGGTAAAGAAGGATGGCCTAACTGACAATGTTCTTTGAGTGCTAGATTAATGCTCGTACATGCAACAGGAGTTGATAACAAAGTATCCAAAATGTATAAACCTTCTGATTCATGTCCCTTACCAATAATCTGCTTGGTTGTCAATTCCTGGAATACACAATGTGTAGGGTAAAAGGATATGCAGCAATTCAACCTTTTAGTCAATTGACTAATTGTTAATTGATTAAAGGCTAGATTTGGTGTATACAAAACTGAGTTCAGTGATAGTTGTGATGTAATACAAATAGATCCAGATCCTTTGGTGTTAGATAATGACCCATCAGCAAGTGTAATATTCTGAGTAGAATTATCATTCTGAAAAACTGAGAAAAGATGTGGATTAACTGACATATGATCAGTTGCTCCTGAATCAATAATCCACTTGTTTGATTTGACAACAGTTGAAACTGGATTAGAACTCTTCTTTGACTGCTCCTTGTATTTGGAGAATTTTGCATACTCATCAGCTGAAATAAGAACAGATCCATCATCATTCTTCTTTACAATATTCACTGTTTGATTTGATGGGTTTTGCCCTTTATTATTTGATCCATTATTCTATCTTTACCTAGCTGCCTGTAACTTCCAACAATTTTGATATTTGTGACCAGGCTTCTTACAATATGTACAAAAATTTGGATTCATCACTCGGTTTTCAGACTGTGTATGTGTATTTGGTACAAATCTACTTGCTTCACCCTGGTTCCTTTGACTCATTAAAGCACTACTATTAGATGCACCGATTTGAGTATTTTGTGTATTCAAATTATATGATCTCAAGATTCGACTAAACACCTCCTGCAATGATGTAACATCTGATCCAGATAACACTTGTGCTTTAGCTGATTCATACTCTGATGGAAGACCCCTAAGAAAGCTCATAATTGCCATTTGCTCTCGTTGTTGATGTTGCATCTTCATATCTGAAATAATTGGAAGCAATAAGTTGATTTCTTCATAGGTTTTCTTAAAATTCATAAAGTAGTTCATTAGTGTCAGATGTTGTTTTTCAGCTCGATAAAACAATTTGCTAATATCATACATTCTACTTAAATTCCCTTTTCCTGAATATAAGAATTCCAAATAATCCATCAACTCTTTCACAAATCCACAATGATTGATCAAACTAATAACACTGGCATCAATAGTATTTCGAATTTGAAGAAATAACTGTGCATCATCTTTGAGCCATATCTGCTCATCCTTATCCTCTGAGTCTTCCTTCGGTGGATTCTTTCGGAGATGGTCATCCTTGTCAATACTCCCAAGATACAAGCGAATAGTTTTGCTTTAGTCAAAATAATTGGAATCCCCTAATTTATGATCAGTGGTCTTTGATATCACCGGCATCACGTCCATGATTGATTTGCTTTCCATCATGGCAATACTCAAATCGATAAAGATGAAATCAATCTAGATAGATTGTTTGGATCGAGATCGTTCTGATACCATGTTATGAAATTAAAGAGGGAAAGAAGTTCAAAATCAATTTATTAATCACAGAACTTAACTAAAATAACAGAAAGCATGAGTTATACTTATACACAAAATGAGAAAACAAAGCCCAACATACACGGCCCAATATAATAACCAAGTCCAGAAATAGAAATGCACGCAAATAACCATACACACTATAAACTAATGTCAACAATACTCTGATGAACTTGAACACGCAAGCAACAGCGTTCTTATAACATTAACCTGGTCGAGAGCTTATTGTTGAAGGGTTAGATTTACTCTATTTGACGACCTAGCCTTTCGACAACGTTGGAAAAGTGGTCAACACAATACCATTCCACCCCCTCGAAAGGTGCCAAGGGTAAAAAGGTCATTTTGTGTTATCTAGTTAAATATAAGAGGTTTTCTGGTTATCATACCGGATTTAGCCAAACCAAACCCGGTAATAAATGATATCTTCAAATTCTTCTTGAAGAACAAGTAAAAAAACCCATTAACAAAACTGATTTCATCTGGAATCGACCTAATTCAATTTCAAAGAGGAATACAAATTTTCAACAAGTCAAAAACCTGGATTAAAAAATAAAAGCTAGAGACTTTGAATTTGAAATTATAATCGATGAGGGGATTTTCGTTTTTCAAACATCGCCAGCTTAAAATCCAAAGCCACGGTTGGATTTTTTTGAAATCGATTTAGAGAAAAAAAATTCAGTAACCCAGATCAAAATTAGATTTCAATTTTGGGTTTGGAAAAATGAGAATTTAATCGAAAACTAGTAAAGTAAAGATTAGATTAAGATTTATGAAACGAATTCAAGAAATTACCTTTTTGTTGCAAATCGAGATTCAGAAAATTTTGGGAATTCTTTTGCTTATATACGACGATTTTAATGTCAGGTAAAAGAGGAAGAAAGAGAAGAAGCGTACTATATAAGAAAATTCGCTCAAATTCTCAACCGTTTGATCTGATTTGAATAGACGTCCCAGATCAGTGCGGAGAGGCCAAGAGGCGTGAAGTTTTATAGCTTTCGACAAAGATGACTTTGAAAGTCAAGAGCATCCATTCAAATGGAGGTGGGGGAAAATATTGCACTAAAACTCAACCTTCCAACTAAGATGAAAGGTCTTTCAACAAAAGATATGAAAAAGGAGTACAACCCAAACCTTTCAAAGAAGTCAAAGGGATGCACTCATCAGACTTCATTAGCATCAAACCTTTGGATTGAGTCGAATGGCTCCATCTCTAATATCCAAGGTGTTCTTACCTTTCGAAGGGGATAAAGAAGTTAAAGCAAATGTGAGCAACTACTTAGTCACCTTTTCGTAAGCATAACAAGCCATTCAGATAGGTTAAAGAAAATCTTGTTTACCTTTTGACAATGACAAAAGGTTTATGAAGAAAGCAGCACTCCCAACATAACAAAGTGCAAAAGACAACCTTTGGATGATGTTGAACGAAATCATAACTCTCGAAGAGCAACTTTTAGACAAGGTCAATGGGTTCGCAACAACCAAGAGAAGAGTAACCATCCGACGAGGCCGAAAGGTTGACAGCAATATAAAGTAGGCAAACCTTTTGACAAAGTCGAAAGATTTATGAAGGCATAAAGAGGGGCAAACTTTTCGATAAGTCGAAAGGTCCAAAATAGAAGACGAAAGGTTCAAAGCCGCATATAAAAGGGAGACCATTTGACCCAGTAGAGAGCATGGAGTCGAAAGGATGGCCGCCAACATCTATAAATAAGACCCAAGGTGTCCTACTTTGGGGATCCGAATTCTCTCATTCTAATCTCATATTTTCTTCACCAGTACACGTAACCCTAAATGAATTCTAATTTGGGGATTTAATCAAATAGAGATTTTCATAGAAAAAGTGGAAAGTCTTATGCTCAATTGATTACTTTACTGTTTTCATATACTTTTGTTAGCTTAAAACCTAATTTCATGTTCAATGTCGCTGAAAAGTTCTTGTTGACAAAGTCGAAAACACTTCTGCTACAAGTAATTACTGCAAACTTTCGAAGCCCTTAAACCTACAGTTTAAACCTTTCGACAAGGTTGATAATACAATTTGTCTAAATGGCATTGGTAACCTTTTAAAGCGATTAACTTTGAGACCCAAAACCTTTCGACTTGATCCGAATTGCTTATGTCATAAAATATCAATAACCTTTCGGAGTTATAGTCCAAGTGATCTAAACCTTCGACTAGTTGAAGACTTCTCTTTATTTATAGATACCTGGACTTACCAGGCTTAATCCCAAAGAGACCATTCCTAAAATTTGCGACAAGGATCAAAGACACATCATATAAGTGACCTAACCTTTCGACAAGGTCGAAAGCTTCTACATATTCACTGAGTATTTTGATATCCAACCAAGACTCAAAGATGGCTATCCTCATGACCTTTCAACAAGATAAAATTTAACCTTTTAAGGAAAATTTTAGGAAATTCAATCTAAACAATGAAGGAGACTCTTGAAGATGATCTCATACTAGCTCAATAAAGTTGGAAGGTCACATACCCGAGCACCTAAATCATTCGACAATGTCGAAAGGTCTGATTCGAAAGCTATCTACCAGTATTGCTAAGTTCGAAGGCAATTTCGAAGGGATTCACATCCAATATTCATAGAAAGGACTTTCAACTTCTTAAGCACTATTTTAGGGAATTCACAAGAAATCTTGTTAACATGGGGCATCGACATAGTACTAAGGCAGATTAAATGGATGGAAAGGAATATAATAGGATTTTTAATGTTTTTTCTAAATCGAAATGTCCAATAAAGAGTTTCTATCAAAATAATCTACACAAAAGGAAAATTAATGAGAATTGGAAGATTTATCCATATTTTTAGTCCAACTTTAGGGTGTTGACAAGTTTTCTTGTTAACAACTATCATGTTGAGTTGTCGAAAAGATTGTTGGGTGTTCATAATGTTTTTCATGCGTCACATTTAAGGAAGTATGTGCATGAACCATCACCGATTGTCGAGCCATCTATTTTTAAAGATTTGGAGGTGGAATCAAATCTGACCGTGATACGACACCCAGTTTGCCGGATCGAGATGCGAACCAATTGGGAATAAGGAAGTAAGATTGATTAAGCTCTAGTGAGTAAAGACTGCAAAGTCCGCACCTGGGAGATGGAAGATATCATGAGGGAGGCTTATCCCGGGTTAATGGTTGAATAATTGTTTGCTTGTTGTATGGATTGTATACACACTGTTTGTGATGTAGCTGCTTAGTATGTATCCTTTTTTATACATTTCATCATTTATAATGTATGCTTTTTTGAGTTAATTTAAGTAATCTTTTTGTGTGCTAACTTTACAATGAAAATCTTTTAAGGGGGAGAATGTAACAAACCATAATTTAAACACTTTAAAAATGAATATTTAATATATTTTTAGATAACTAATTCATGGATTTTATAAATCAAATAAATCACTTTGAAATAATAACTGATGATGAGGTAGTTGTTTAGGGAATTTGGTTTGCAAAATAATCAGTTTGAAGAAAAATAAAAAATATGATGAAAACCGTCTTTTTCCTTTTTGACTATTCATCGCCTAAAAGTTGATGAAAAATATTATGTATAATATCGTATACACACACACATTTATATGATAACATATGAAATGGCTAGAGTTCAAATATGCTTAAAATAATTCACATAAGGTAGAAGATATTTTCGACCGTTCTTCTTAAAAAAATCCATAAAAGAGAAAAATGTAAAAGGTAACTTCACATCCCAAAAAGTGATGAAGTAACGAAATGAAGGAGATGGATGGCTTGCGTGTTGAGTGGGAAAGGAGAGGAGATGATGTGGCGCAAAAGTGTGAAGGGTAAAGTAAGGACAAAAGAGAAATTTACTTATTCGATTTTATATAAAAACAGTTTCATTTTTTTCAATCTCATTTCATTCACTCAATTTAAAACTCTTTATTTTCCCAAACTTCCATTTTAAATTCCATGGCAAATTTTAAATTTTCAAGTTAGAGTTCCAACCTTTCTCCATCTTTAATCCTTCAAATTTATTTAAAATCCTTTATTTTCTTTACTATACCTTTTCCTTTTCCAAACTAGCCAAACCTTCCTTCCTAAGCCATAGGCCGAGCCCACCTACACAAGGCTGAAACAAAATTTCACCTTCTGAGGTCCAAAAGTCAGGTTTTAGAAAACGAAATAGATCCGGGAGTCGGAGCTAGGTTACTATACCTTTGATTTGCAGTCTTGTTATTTTGACTAGTATATCTCACCTTTTTAACCAAAGTTTTAAACTTTATGTTGGTGATAATAATTGTTGCTTGTTGTTTAGCTTGGAAAGTAATGTTTGATTTGTGTTGATACATATATTTGACCATATGTGATGTTTACTTATGGAATTGAAAGCGTATAAGTGATGTTGAAAGTGACGATCTTTACTCAGTTAGTGGATGTTATTCCATTTATATAAATGTATGAGCTTCTATTATGGACGTTATATGCTTAAAGGAAAGTTAGCACTTGACTTTGTGCATGTGGTGACATCGAGATGCCTTATGTTTTAACATTGTTTACTTACTTATTTTCTAAAAAAAGTTTAACATAGTTTTCAAAACTTTACTTTTAGTTCCAAACGTTATATAAAGTTCATAAAGTAAGTTAATTTATAAAAGGTAAGGGTTTTAAGGCTATTCGACATATAAAACAAATTTTAGTGTTATGGTATCCATAACGATATCACTATGGATGTAGTTCACAAAAACGATAATTTTTTGTAAGTTAAATGGGTTTTCTCTTCAGAATTTAGTGGAATGTCTTTAAACTATATTTTGTGCATTAAAAAGTTAAAGTATTATTTAATTAATTTATTAGGTAGGGGTCTAATTACTAATTAGTTAAGGAGTTAATGATTATTTAATTAAGTAAAGGGAATTAGTAATTAATTGTTAATTACATAAGGAAATTATAACTATTTAATTAAGTGAAGAATAATTAAGATTGATTAATGAATTAAGGGTTAATTAATTAACTGAGTAAAGGTTAATTATTAATTAATTCATAAATAACTAAAAGTATACTTATTAATTAATTATTAATTAAGAAAAGGTATAATTATTCAAATTAATTATCTATTAAATAAGGTTTAATTATAAATTGATCATTAATCAGGTAAGGTTTAATTTTTACTTAATTATCAATTATATTTAAATTAAGATTGAAATTATTATTAAATAAAAGGTTTAAACTTATTATTAACTAATTTAATTAGGGTTTTAATTTTTTTTTCATTTTACTTCCTTGGATCAATTTGTTTAAAGAAACTTTCATTTATAAAAGATGGGTTTTAAATACAAGGATTTTTTTTTGTCTATGTCATCAAGTAGCCAAACAGGTATGATAGGTGCAATAAGCAGTTTCATGTTTTATTGGAAGTAAGTCATCTTGTATTTAGCACTAAAAGTTGATGACTAGATCTTCTCTATTTATGGGATCCAAAATATGATTTTCTTAGTTAGGGATAGAGAAGTCGAAATGCCGAAAACATGATAAACATAAGATAGTGAATTTCGATAATTGAGTCATGATAAGTTAAGTATATGGAAGAAACTTCATGTTGTACCTAACACCAAATTTTGAGGTATGGAAATTCATCTCTATCCTAAGAAGTGAAAATGTACGTCGAGTGAAGGTTAGTTTTCACTTGTCCGACTTTATTGTAATCAAGGGATGGTACTATTTGAAATCGAAAAGTTAGGATAAGTATAGAATGTCTTACTGAAACACCCTACACCCCTTAATATACCCAAAAGGACACATTAAAGGCGTGGTGAATTATAGGTATAACTAAAGCTAACAGAGACTAAGATTGACAAGAAAAAAATAGATAAAAAAGCGGAAACGTAAAATAATAACTTAATTAAAACAAAACTTCATAATTGCTTCATAAATAAGTCAAATACAAATACTATATACATGTCTAAAAAATAAAATCTGTCTCATGAAACAAAAATTCACAGTCCCAAAAATCAGAGTGCGTAATATCCCTCATAATAAGCCAATACATAGAAAGAACAAAAGCTGAAAGAAAAGAAATACATAGTAGCAAACTCCCCTAAGAAATCTCCAAGCATCCACAATCTACTATCCTTTCCCTTGATTAACTAAGTGAGGAAAAAGGGGAAAATAGACGAGTGGGTGAGAATAAAAGACTGGTGAATGATAATAATTACTAGAGTCTTTAAGCAAAGTAAAAGTAATAGACTATATAATGGTTATAGTATAAAAATGGAAACAAAGTAAATAGGAAAGAAATAAACCGGAAATAAATACAATTTACTATAGGATAGGTTAACTTTGATTGTTTGCACTTGTCTTTGATTTCTACTTTGATTAGGCTGAATTCCTAATCATGTAATTAGGATGTAACCCTAACTCTACCCTTTTTGATCGGCCTGCTACTCCATAGACCATACTGTGGACTAGACACTATATAACCTCCTACACAGCAGTGAATGGTATCTACGAAAGATGCAAAAAGCACCAATTATGGATCCGGATGACATATATAGCTTCTTAAATATGAAGGCAATGGTGTTTATGAAAGACACCCATACTAAGCACTTGGAACTCATAGCGATTACTTAGTACTAGAATGGAAGTAGCACATGTAACTGCCACCATGCCCATGCTACCTTTTGCTCCACCTATTCGGTCTTCTTATTACCTCAAACTCTAGCATAAGCGTACCCCTCATCTCACTTCAGGCTAATGAGGGATCACCGTATGTCTATAGAAACTATAGGGGAAATGCTATTGGTACTGGCCCGTCATACAAAAAATATCTAGTTGCGCCCCTTATCCAAATTTCCCGTGATTTGGACTTCTATTTGACTAATTACTACCATTCTTAGCATAAGCGTGCCCTCATATCATTTCAGACTAATGTGAGACCGTTGTTTCATCTAAAGGGAATGCTATTTTGTACAGGTCCTACTTTCATCTTTGCTTATTAACTTAGGTAATTTATTTAAATAAGCTTTGCACTTTTCTCTAACTCCGTGCTTATTAGTTTATCATAAGCGTTAAAATAAGCTTTATTCCGTTCTTTTTATTACAACCTATGTTATAACATTGCTTATTACTTAACCCAAGTTCTAAGTGTGGAAATAAGTCTCTTTCTTCTTTTACTCTTTTTAGTAATAATTCAAAGTTATAACTAGGCCAATTAATTAATCAAATTGTACTCATAATTAGGCATAATTTCAGTCTTATTTCCATTTTATTACAGTCTTTATAATTTACATCTCATAATTATAAATTGGCCAATATATTTAATTCAGTCCAAATAGTATCATAATTAGGCATAATTTCAGTCTTTATTCCATTTTATTACAGTCTTTATGATGTACATCTTATCTTTTGTTATTTCAGAATTCTTATAATTTAGTCCAATTTCGCATTATTTCTATTCTAATCCATACGCGAAGAAGAAGGAGAAATAAAAGAAAACTGAAAATAGAAGAAAATCCAAGGCGTAGGAAGAAGGTATAAATAATGCATAAATAACAGTAAATAGATTAAATTATTGTAAATAAAGTATAAATAAATGGAAAAGCTATAATTAACAGAAATAACTAAAATTAACAGGAAATAAAAGCAAGAAAGAAATAGGCTGAAAATAATTCTAAAAACTGTAAATAACACTGCTAAAAATGTTTTTCCCAAAATCGTAGTAAAACAACAACTATTAAAAATCCTATTATTTTAAATTACTTAAAGAAATCTTAAAATAATTACAATCACTCACCTCGGTTCCTTAGCACTTCCCTTTAGGCCTTTGCGGATCCACTTGGGGTTGATAAAATATTTCTATTATAAAGATTCTCTCCATGGAAAATCATTTCTTTTAGGGTCCTTCCTAAAAAGGTTAACCCAAGCGGAGAAAATCTAGAATGAGAAAAAGTTTTAGGCCTAGGGTCTTATTTATAGAGGTAGAAGTGGATCTTAGACTATTAGATTTAGAGATTGAATAGGATGCCACCACTTCATAGGCTAAATATGAGCCATCAGATAGAAGCAAGGAAGGACCAGATTGATTAAAAGAACGCAAAACAACGTGGTAAAATCACAATACATGAAGGAGTTCTTCCTTCGCTTCATTCTCGTAGGCGGATCGACCGCCCTTAGTGCCAGGTCCACTGGCCGGTCGACATAGACCATGGGATGGTCGACCTCTAGGTCGACCCCCTTTTATATTTTTGTGTTTATTCATTTTCTCCTCCATACTAGCTCAGATTCTAACATTCTGTATATGGAAATCGACCAGAAAATTACCACGGACACAATGCTGCAACTCCCGTGGCTTAATTATGATAATTTCGCAAAGTTATTTTATTAATTAGTTAATTAACGAATTAGTTATTAAGGGCTAAATTTTTGGCTGTTACATTCTCCCCTCCTTAAAGGATTTCATCCCCGAAAGTTCTAAGGATGAAAGAATGTATTAAATGTTTCCATCCACTTCTACAACCAACTACTCAATCATTAACCATTCATTCATTGTCCTTAATATTTTCAAATGCAATTTATGATACTTATGTGGTTAGTGTAGTGTAAATGTCCCTAATTAATGCAAATGATTAGGCGATCCACTGATTCAGTTGACATCCTTTTATGCAATCATGCCTGTGTCATGTATCCAAATAAATGCAAAATTTTGCTAATGATAACTGCTAATTCTATATGCTTGATTCAAATATCATCCAAATGAAACAACCATGTGAAAATCTTCCATCTATAACAACCATGTAAAATAGAATAAAATGCGCACACATCCATATGCATATGCTCTTGTATCCTAATTTGGCCGATCCCTAAAGAATTATAGTGCCTAGTGGACCTATGCCTAGTGGACCTATATGCGTCCATTAGGATCTACTAGCAAACACTTGCAATCACTAGCATAAATCATTCATAACATGTTCTATTAACATGTTTACATCAAATACTACCATCCATAGGTTAATTCCTAAGTTCTACCCTTCCAAAGGATAATAAAGGAAAGAACTTATTCAAAACTAAAGATGGAAAAATGAAATTCTAAAACCCGGTATCAAAGAGACATGGATATGAGATACGAATTTTCTCCTAATCAAATTAGTCTTCTTCGAAATCTCTCTAACCATGTACGAACCAAGAAACAACCTTTCCATAGACTCCAACCAACATGAAGACGTCTTACATGAACTTCCCAAAAGAGCTTCAAAAGTTGTCAAGGTGTCATTCCAATGCTTGCTTGAAAACTACTACCATGTGAATTCCACTAAGAATGATGCTTTTCCCAAGTTCTTCCAAAATCAAGAATACTAATTCTCAGCCATACTTGTTTGACTATCCTACTAATTTCATTTTACTGTTCTTCATGAATCAACATTCCTAAGTTCTTACTAGTGTCATATACACTTTACGGAAACATCCTTTATCGCTTCTAAAAGTAATTACTACTATCTCCTTACACCTTTTTCAGTACTCCTGGGAAATGATTCTTACCTGCTCTACATTTAAGAGTTTGGTTTGGTATTTATCACCATGTTTTAAAAGCTAAGGTTTCTAAAAAATTTAAAACATCAAATCCCAAATATTTGTTTTTAGAAGTGTTATCTTTTCAGTTTCTATTAATTTAAAAAATACTTGGTCACTTAACATTATTACCCAAACCTAGAGGGAGAAACTTCAAAATTTTACGTTTAAAACTTATATCTCTCATTCTTTTAAAGACTTTTAAATTTTTCTATAAAAAATTAAATTTGTAAATTTTACTTTTATTAAGTTTTTCATTTAAAAGCGTATTTACCTATTCACCAAACCATTTTGATTTAAAATATCTTTAAAATATCCTTTATGCGTTTTTAAAACAGCTTCTTTCACCCAACAGTCTCATACCATAATGTATTGGAACTACTTTCCCTTATGAGAATTTATTAATGCAAAAATCTTCTATAAACTTTTTAAAAGAGCACTTCATGTTTTTGTGAAGTAGCATGGAATTTATATTATATTTTCATAATAGGCTATACAAAATATGGTGCTTCCCATATCTTGTACATCTCTTTCACGTATTCCTTGTAACTTGCACAAAACATTTTCATTGGTTTCATAGAAAATCGTACCATTATTCTTTTCATTCCAATAGATTAAAATATGTTTAAATTATATTCTTCCACGATAAATATTTTCTAATATCTAACTTACACATTTTCCTTATAGAAAACTTATCTTCAAAACTGTTTTAATATTTCCATAACATGAAAAACACTTCCTAATACTTTATTAATAATAATTGTGCTTAGCAAACCATTTTATTTCTACACTTAGAAATTACCTTTTAAAATACATTTTAATTTGGGTCAAAACGGATGTTGTGTAAAACACCATTACTACAACCCAAAAAACTACTAGTGCATGGATTCAATTAAATATATACCAATAAATCTCATATACCCATGTAAAAATATTTCTCTTAAGAGTCACGTACTGTAACAACAGTGTTATAGCCGATGCTCCACTTATTTTTCACGAAAACATTTATTACAACAATAAAAGTTGTAATCTATGTTTTCAATGCTTGATACACTCTAGGTTTTTTGTTTAAAATCTTTGTTTACTTACAATAAAACTAGTGAGATATATATATATATATATATATATATATATATATATATATATATATAATCCATAGTTCTTCAAGAAGAATTCCAATTTTTTTATTATGTAAAAAAAACCAACTTAAATTTCATACCGTTGTTCAAAATCCCCATGTTTATTTTCTGAAAGAAAATTTTAATAATGAAAATTTTAATTTCAACTACTACAATTTTTTTCAACGTTTTGAATTTCAAAAATTTCATTTTATTGGGCTATGCATAAAGTGGGTCTTCCTACTTACTACCCTTGGAGTACTTTTCATAAATTAAAGGCTTTTACTCCTATTCCTCTTGTATACTCATGCTTATTCTAAGGCATTATCGTCATATCCGCTAGTCTAAGACAATTATAATTTCTGCAATCAGCAAAACATGACTTTCTTCTCTGCTTATCTACTGAATTTTATTGTACGTCTCTAACCTTTGCCTACCTCTCTTTGGATTTCCATAATCCCAATCCTAAATGTACAAAACCGTTTCTTAAATCCCTACCATACGTAAACATTCTCTATGCCCCAATAAAACGCACTTCAAAAGTGATACTTCAAGAACTCTGTTCTTTAACTGACGAACACGAAGGGTACAAAGAACCTCCTTTAGATGAATAACATGCTCTTTCATACTTCTTGGAAAACACCAAAATGTCAACCGTAGATACCACCACGAACTTTATTTCAGGACATCTCTAAAAACATGGTTCATCGAATCTAAAGAATGGGCTAGGACATTGGTTAGCCCAAAAGTGATAACTAACCACTCAAAGAATCTATTTGGTGTCATAAATGCGGTTTTATCAATGTTATCATCTGCGACCCTAAGCTGATGAAATCCAGTGGCTAAATCAAGAAGGAAGAATACTAAAGAGCCAACAAACTAGTTGAAAAGATCATCTATCCTAGAGAGTAGATAACGGTTCTTCTTTGTGAGCTTATTCAATTCCCTATAGTTAATGCAAATTTGAAGAGAACCACCTGCTTTGGTAGCGAAGACGACTGGCGCTCCCAATTTCGATATGTTTCTTCTTACGAAACCTTTCTCCAAAGCTCACAGATCTGCTTTCTCAATCTCTTCCTTTCCCTAGGCTCCATATGCCCTACAGGATATGCTACTGGCTAGCCAAATAAATCCTGAAGTCAATCTCTCTCTTATGGGGGTAGTCCCCTAACCTCCTCAAAGACGTCTACAAAATCTTCCATGATGGAAACCGAATGCAACTCCGATGAAGATGAATAAAGGGAATAGAGAAAACTCAATATTACCGATCCTTGCGGGTCGCAAGATACCTCGAGAGTCCTACCACAACAAGTATCTAATCTAATGATTCTCCTCTTATAGTCTAATATAGCTCCATATATGAATAGCAAATCCATTCCCTAATAATCCCATACATCGAAAATCCAATATCTTGGTGTCACAGTCAAATTCTATGCCTAGGATAAAATTTTCAAATGCCTACAAAACATAGTCAGGTATGTCGATCCTCCTATGGAGTTTGAAACAACAATAGGGTCTACTAATGAAATGTCTAAGTGCAAACAATCTGCCAAAGAACTAGAGATGAAAGAGTGTGATGCTCTAGGGTCGAAAAGAGTGCGAATGGAAAAAAATTAGAAATAGAAATCAAACTTTCCTACCTTGATTTGGCCTGCTACTGGATGGTGTTGTATCAAAAGTCTGAATCTATGCTACAGGTGCGCTTACTGCCTACCTTGCTTTTTGAGGACATGCTTTACTAAAGTGACCAAACTGTCCATAATTGAAACACCTTCCCTCCATTCCTGCCTTCTTATAGTCTTTTGCATAATGACCATTCAATCTACAACGCTTATATTTTCCATTTTTCTTGATTCACTTTTGACATCCCCTTTCTTTCCCCTTATCCTTCTTTTCCTTCCATGATTGTTTCTTAGAGTTTGTAGAAACCTCCATAAGTTATCCCTTCAGCTTCCAATAAGTTGGTTGAATTCGCTATTGGTCCTCCAAGCCTAACCACCTAAAATTTATCTCCATATCTTCCAACCCAACTTGTGTCTCTGTGAAATCCTTCATGCTAGAAAATGTTCTGCCCCCTATGCTAGTGAAGTCCTTTCATATCTTAGAAAAATCGGTTGGTGTGGCTGGATTAAAGGGATTTCCATCTACCGGTATTGTATTGAGCGCTTTCCCTTACACCTATGGTACCGTAGCTCTATGAAACCATTCAGCCATGCAATGTAAAGAAAAGGAAACTTAGGCTCAAAAGATTCGAAAGAAGGTTGAACTGGACTTTGAGAGGATTTTTATAAAAACTCTTTTATACTTCAAACTATTTCTAAGAGTTCTTTTTGGAAAAGTACATTTAATGCTACACTTTTAAATTAAATTTAGGAATCTTGTAACCTTAGGCTCTAATACTAAGTGAAACACCCCCACACCCCTTAATATACCCAAAAGGACACATTAAAAGGCGTGGTTCATTGTAGGTATAACTAAAGCAAACATAGACTAAGATTCATAAGACAAAAATGGATAAAAACAGCGAAAACTTAAAATAATTACTTAATTAAAACAAAACATCAAAATTTCTTCATAAATAAGTCAAATACCAAATACCACATACATGTATAAAGAATCAAATCTATCTCATGAAACAAAAACTCATAGTCTCAAAAATCAGAGTATATAATATCCCTCACAATAAGCAAGTACATAGAAAGATCAAAAGCAGAAAGAAAAGAAACACATGGTAGCAAACTCCCCTAAGATTTCTCCAAGAAATTGTAAACCACTGTCCTCTCTCTTGATTTCCTAAGGGGTGAAAAGGTGAAAATAGAGGAGTGAGTCAGACTGAAAATCGAGTGAATGGTAGTAATTACTAGAGTCTTTAAGCAAAGTAAAAGTAATAGACACTACAATGGTTCTAGTATATAAAGAGGAAGCAAAGGAGATAAGAAAGAGACAAACCAGAAACAAATACGATTAAGTATATGATAGGTTAACTTTGCTTTTTGCACTTCTCCTTGTTTTCTGCTTTGAGTAGGCTGAATTCCTAATCCTATAATTAGCATGTAACCATAATTCTACCCTTTTTGATCGGCTTACTACTACATAGACTTTACTACACATCAGATGTTATATAACTCCCTACACAACAGCCAATGGTTTCTACGAAAGATGCACAAAACACCCACTGTGGATTCGAAAGACATATATTGCTCCTTACACAGAAGGCAATGGTGTCTACAAAAGACACCCATACTAAGTGCTTGGAACTCACAGAGATTACGGAGCACCAAAATGGAAGACACACGCGTAACTGCCACAATGCCCATGCTACCTTTTGCTCCACCTATTGCATTTTCTTACTACCTCAAACTCCAACATAAGCGCCCCCCTTATCTCATTTTAGGCTAATGTGAGACCACCGTGTGTCCATAGAAACAGTTGGGGAAATGTTGTTGGTACCGGCCCATCATCCAAATAATAACTAGCTGCGCCCCTTAACCAAATCCTCAATGATTTCGACTTCTATTTGACCAATCACAACAATTCTTAGCATAAGCACGCCCTCATCTCACTTCAGGCTAAAGTGAGACCAGTATTTCGTCTAATAGGGAATGTTATTTGATAAAGATTTTACTTTTGTTACACTTTTCTCTACTATCTTTGCTTATTAATTTATCCTAAATCTTAAAATAAGCCATATTATATTCTTTTTATTATAACATATGTTATAGTCAAGCTTATTACGTAATCCAAGGTCTAAATGTGAATATAAGCCTCTTTCATCCTTTACACTTTTTTAGCTATTATTCTAAGTTATAACTAGGCCAATAAATTAGGCCAATTCTGATCATAATTAGGTGTAATTCCAGTCATAATTCCTTTTTATTACAGTCTTTATAATTTACATATAATAATTATAAATAGGCCAATCTCCTTAATTCAGTTAAATTAATATCATAACTAGGCATAATTTCAGTCTTAATTCCATTTATTATAGTCTTTATAATTTACATCTTGTCTTTCATTATTTTAGAATTTCGATAATTTAATCCAATTTTGCCGTAATTCAATTTTAATCCATATGCAAAGAAGAAGGAGAAATAAAAGAAAACTAAAAATAGAAGAAAATCCATGGTGTAGGAAGAAGAAGTAAATAACGCATAAATAATAGTAAATAGATTAAAATGTTGTAAATAAACTGTAAATAAATGGAAAAGTTGTAATTAATGAAAATAATTAAAATTAACTAAAAAGAATAGCAAGAAAGAAATAGATTGAAAATAATTCTAAAAGCTGTAAATAAAATGCTAAAAAGGTTATTCCAAAAATGTAGTAAAACTACAAGTATTGGAAACCGTATTATTTTAAATTGCTTAAAGAAATCTTAAAATAATTACAAGCACTCACCTTTGGTGCTTAGCTCTTCCCTTTAGGCCTTTACGGATCCACTTGGGGTTGTTAAAATATTTTTATTAAAAAGATTCTCTCCTTGGAAAATTATTTTTTTAGGGTACTAACCGAAAAGGTGAACCCAAGCGGAGAAAATCTTGAATGAGAAAAAGTGTTAGGCCTAGGGTCTAATTTGTAAGAGTAGAAGTGCATCTCAGACTTTTGGATTTGGAGGTTGAATATGATGCAACCACATCATAGGCTGAATAGGAGCCATCAGATGGAAGAACGAAAGGACCAGATTGATTAAAAGAATGCAAAAAAACATGGTAATATCGCACAACATGAAGGAGTTCTTCCTTCGCTTCATTCTCGAAGGTGGGTCGACCTTTAGGTCGATCGCCCTTAGTGCCAGTTTGACTAGCCGGTCGACCTGCATCTTGGGATAGTCAACCTCTAGGTCGACCGTCCTTTATATTTATATTTATATTTTTAATTTTTTTATTCCTTTTCTCCTCTATACTAGCCCGTACTGACTTTCTATATATGGAAATTGACCAGAAAGTACCACGAACATCATTGTGCAACTCCCGTGGCTCTATCATGATAATTTCACAAAGTTATTTTAGTATTTATCTAATTAAAAAATTAATTATTATGGGTTAAATTTCGGGTTGTTACACTTATTTTTCATATACAAATTTAATGGCACCATAGATTATGGATATGTCAACTACTGATCACTTCACTTTTTTTGAAATTATTAGATGTTGGTTCGAAGAGATCAGGATCTGATAGCATGAGTTATCTGAAAAACATTTTGATCCAACATATGCATTTGAATAGAGAACATCGTGAAGGCGATCAAATTGAAGACGAAGAACTTTGATGTTCAAGAGTTACTTGCTACTAATCCTGAGGGTGATTCCAAAATAGATAGAGTAAAGTTGTGCCTTTGGCTTGTTCATATCCTACCCAACTTGTATGGATGAATGCCGACATTACATTGTCGCTTGGAGGGCAATGTTAACATTCAAAGTGGGATTGCTATACGAAAAGGTAAAACATAGCCTCCATCCTCAAAATCGGTAATGACTAAAACAAGGTAGTGCTGCAAGGCTATGTGGGTCTCTCCCTCTATGGTATGTTCGTCTCTTGATCTAGATCGATATTTTTATATTTATGTATGCTTGTTCCCAGTTTGATTGTTGATTGCAATCAAGGGTTGACATATTCGGCACCTATCCATTAGAGGGTGGTCTGGTCCTAATTCGTAGAGGTGAAAATATATTGTAGCCGTGATGCATTTTCTCTAAAGGCGTATTATATGGAAGGTATTCCCTTACCTGGTCATTGATGGAACCAAATTTCCACTAAGTGCCCTACGGACTTAGTTGCGCTCAAATATGTTTGAATGTGAGATGAAAGAATTTTAGCTATGTTAAATATTTATTGTCAATAAGATTTCTTGTCAACACCCCAAAATAATGTTAGAAGGATGGATTTCTTCTTTGGAGAAGAAAGGGCATGATGCCTTTAAGGATTTCCTTTCAGTCTTACCTTATTAGTTCATAATCCCACACCAAACCTTTCTACATCGTCCAAACACTTAGAATCTGGGCCAAGGGTCCTTCCTATTGAGCTTCTTTGTTGTCTTTGACAAATACTTTCCCTTCTGATTAGGGTAAGTTACCATGAATTGTATCCTTACGGGATAGGTTTAAATCTTGTCGAAAGGTTAGGGACATAGCCGTCGTTGAATTAGGGAAGGAAATCCATTACTTTGGTGAAAAGGTAGTGGCTTTCAACCTTGTCAAAAGGTTTGATCACTTATATTAAGTTTATCTTAACCTTGTCGAAAGGTCTGAACGGAAGAGTCAATCGTTTCGGTAGGTTTTAGTGAACGCTGAGCCAATTGAGTTGACAACCTTGTCAAATGGTTCAGGTTATTAAGTTTAAGGCTTCGAAGTGTTGCAGTAGTTATTTGTAATAGAAATGTTGTCGAACCAGTCGATAAGAACCATTCGATGAGGTTGAACCTAAAAAATAGGAGTTAAGCCAACAAATGTTTAAGCAAATAGTAAAGTAATTAACAAAGCTTAAGACTTCTTTCTATATCCAATAAAGAGCTTCATTTAATTAAATTTTCCAAATCAACACCCAATTAGGGTTACACTGCTTTTACTAAGAAGTTGCAAGATTAGAATGAGAGAAATCGGATTCCTAAAACATGTCCCATTGGGTCTTATTTATAGATGTAGGCGGCCAGCCTTTCGACTCCATGTTCTCGACTAGGTCGGAATGTCCCCTATTTGTATGCAGCTGTGAACATTTCGACTTTGTCGAAAGGTTTTCCTTGCTTCTGCTATTGTAGACCTTTCGACATTGTCGAAAGGTTTTATTTTCTTTATGCCTTCTTGAAACTTTAGACTTCGTTGAAGGGTTTGCCTTCTATATACTATTGCGAACCTTTGACCCTTTGACCTTGTCAAAAGGTTGCTTTCCACCTTATTATTGTGAACCTTTCAACCCTGTTGAAAGGTTTCCCTTCACTTGATTGCCATGAACTTTTCGACCTTGTCATAAGATTGCTCCTCACTTGTTTATTGTTGAGATCTATGCTTCCCTTCAATGTTGTCGAAAGGCTATCTTCCATTCTTTGTTGACTTATGAATGTGGCTTTCTTCATAAACCTTTTGACATTGTCGAAAAGTATCTTGGATGCATTTCAACCGGTTCGAAAGGCTTTTTATTCTTTCTAAAAGGTCACTATGAAGTTGCTCACACTTGTTTTGACTTCTTCATCCTCTTCGAAAGGTAAGAACTCCTTGGACACTAGGCGAGGAACCTTTCGACTCCTTCGAAAGATTCGGGACTGTGCTCTTTTTTCTTTATCTTTGTTGAAAGACCTTTCGACATAGTCGAAAGGTAGATTTTTGATGTTGCAACCTTTGACCTCGTCGAAAGCACTTTGTCGAAAGCAATGATTAATCATACCATCTTGATGCTTTCTAATCTTTTCCAATAGTCTTGTGTTCCTTCTTTCATACTTTTATCCCTGAGAATATTTTATATATCACATTTAGCCTCCCTCCCCCATGTATGAATGAAGCTTTTGTTCTTTAGGACAAAAATCCAATGAACTTCCTTTTTTGCTTCTTGCAAGATAGATTATAACTACTGCTAAGGTTGTAAATTTATTATGAAATCTTAAAGAGAAATCTTAAATTTATGAAGCTGATATTCAAGATGTCATTAAGGTAATATTTTTAGATAAGTTGCCCTATAGCGACCATGATTAAACTTACTTAAGATTTGGAATAGTATCAACTGATTTGCAGGTATGAGTTGAAATAAATTAACCTTTGGAGAAAGCCTATTGCATAAACTTGATATTTCTATCTTGAGTTAGACCTTTTCAACCCGTGGAAATCAATTTCGTGCTATCGAGAATTTTTCTTTGTCCCTTCAAGTTTTCCTTATTTTCAAACTTAAATTGTTGATTAGTAATTCTTACTTAGTGAAGGGGTAAGAAATGGATTAGTAATGATGCCATTTGGTATCAGGAAGATCTCGTATTGAATCGAATTTTAAATTCGATGGAAAATTCACAAATCATTATAAAATTAAATAAAGGAATATAGAATTTATAAAGTTAGGAATTCAGTAAATGTACTGTAAATAAATAGGAGATGTGAAATTCATAAATTATCATCAAAATCCATAAGGAAATTTTAAAGTCCATGAAATTGGTCAATTGACAAAAGATCATTCAAAATTGAATGAGAAAATCAAGCATAGATATTCCATAAATCATCAGCGAAACCCACAAGGAAATTTCAAAATTCATTCGATCAAAAATCCAAATAAAGATCATCAAAAACCTCCATAAGGACAACAAAAATATAAAATTCATGAATCATGATGAAAATGGTCAAGGAAACACAAAAATTTTAAAATAAGGGACCAAAAAATCTAATAAGACGGTCAGGGAAATTATTATGAAGACCAGTAAGGAAATTAAAAATTCACTGTGTCAAAATGTAATAAGAAATTATCCCATATGCATTGAGAATGCAAAATTCATAAGTCCCTATAAAGATTCACAAGGAAATTTCAGAATTCGTGGAAGCATAGTTCTTATAAAGGATTATAATCACCTAATAAGAAAATCAAAAATTCATAAATCATCACGAAAATCATCAAGTAATATCAGAATTCATCAATTGAAAACCCTAATCAAAATCACCCCATAATTCCAGTTAGAAAATTAGAAATTAGAAATTCAAGCTTAAATTCCATCAAATCAGAGAACTAAAAATCTAAGAGTCAAAAATAGATCTGAAACACGTCCATTCTTATTCAAAATCAGAAGGTCCATGGGAAGTTCATAAATTATTATGGAAAATCAATAACGTGAACCAACAAATCATGAACTCATGAAACAAGTGACCAATAGAAAATCATCATGAAATTTTAATGGGGCACGTAAATTTCATGAATCATCAGAGAAATCTGTTTGGAAATTCATTAAACCAATCATTCAGCAAGAAATCACCACAGTGATTAATAAAGAAATCATGAATACAAAATCAGCAAATCATCACAAAAATTAATGGGAAATCCACAAATTATCATAAATACTCCATAAATGAGATAAGAATCCACTAAACCCGAAAACCAATACGATCATTAAAAATTCAACAAGGAAACCAAAAATACAAAATTCCTGAATCATTATAAGAATCAACAAGGGAATCCAGAATTCACGAAACTGGAAATCAGAAATTCAATAAAGAAATTAGAAATGGGGAATCTTCGAATCATCATAAAAAATCATCATGGAAAGCAAGAACTCATTAAACCGAGCAATTAATAAGAAATGATCAAAAAAATTCAATGGGACGAAACTCGATATTTGGAATTCATAAACCATCATTAGAGACCAATAGGGATATTAGAACACAAAATCGAGAATTCAATTTAAAAGCAATAATGAAAATCCGATAAGGAAATCATGAATATGAAATCTATAAACCATCATAAAAAGCAATATGGAAATTTAGAATTCACGAAATCCAGAATGAAATTGCATCAATAGAAATCGTGAAACTTAAATTCACGAAACTAAAAATTTATCCAAAATCTCGTCAAGATCTCATCTGACGAATTAACTATTCAATCTAAGTATAAAGCCATAAATATGTCTAATAATAGCATATTTAGTAGATTTCAAATAAAAGACAGCTAAATTTATCTAACCTTAATTGTAAGGCTATTTATAGGAAAATTTCCTGTTAAATAACTAGTCTCTCCTAAAGTGCCTATAAGTTTGTAGTACATGTGTGTGTATATATATATATATATATATATAGATACAAATAGACTCTTCTGTCCAATCGATCACTTTATCTCAAAGAATTCGTGAGTGGCTTTCTCAATCTGCTCTTGGAGTGAAGTACTATATCTTAAAATTTTGTTATATATTCCATTCCATTGGTTTTTGTGTCAATTTTTACTTATGTTTCCTTTTTATGGATTCTTTCTTCCATTTTGTTGTCTTACATTCCTATTTAAGATGCGTGTTTATAACCACATGAAATTTAAGCTATAATAATAAATTAAAAAATTAATTGAATAATAAAATAAGTTTGTGAAATTACCAGAATCGAGCTACGGGAAGTGCACCATTGTGTCCGTGGCGATTTTCTGATCTATTTCCATATTTAGTTTGTCAAAATCTGAATTAATATGAAGATGACACGAAATAAACAAGAATTGAATTATAATGAAAAAAAATATAACACAAAGGGTAAGTAAACCTAGAACTATGCCAGGTTGACCCCAAAAGGTATAGGTAAACGGATAGGTCGACATGTAGGTCGACCCGCCCTTATATTTAGACGTTGTTTTGTCCAGTTCAATTGATGACGTGTTTTATAAGTCTAATTCAATCCTGTGCGCTTGTGCTTCGATCCGACGGTTCCCAACGAGCCTATGACGTGGTTGCAACAGATTTAATCTTCAAATCCAACGGTCTGAGATCCCTAAACTGCACTATAAATAAGACCCTTGGCCTAGCAATTTTTCTCATTCAGATTTTCTCCTATTTGGGTTCATTGCCAGAGGCCTGACCCTAAATAGAAAAAATTTCTAAGGAGGAAATCTTTTTGATAAAAATATTCTACGCCCTAGAAGTGGATTATGGAAGACCAAGGACTAGAGCTAAGGACACCCAATTGGGTGTTTAGTAATTATTTTAGATTTTTAAGTAGTTTATAATAATAGGGTTACCAATAGTTGTTGTTTTTCTGCAACTTTTAGATAATTACTGTATAAGTTATTTATAGCCAGTTTTTAAAATAGTCTATTTTATTGAGTTATTTTTATTTAGCTATTTTATTTAGTTGTTTACAGTTATGTACAGTTGTTTACTGTTATTTGCATTTATTTAGATCTGTTTTATGTTAGAATTCAGCCTGTTAATTTTAGTTTCTTTTTATTCCTCTTTGCGCAAATAAAATATAAGAATATAAAAAGAAGAAAAATTTGGAAATGTGGATTAAAATTGAAAACATTAAATTTACAAAAATTGGATGTTAAATATAAACTGTAATAAAAAGAAGATGGACAAAAATGAGCAAATTTGTGACATTTGTAAGCATGTTTGTGACTAGTAGTTATAACTAAAAAGATAGAACAGAAGAGTAACAATTATAACGTAGGTTATAATTAAGCGGATATAACAGTAAAGGCTTATATTAAAACTTTTAATTAACTTAATAAGCAAATGTAGTATAGATAATAGGAAAGGCTTATTTTAAGAATTAAATTAAGTAAATAGGCAAATAGAGCAGAAATAACAGAAGCGACTTGTTTTAAAACTTACACTAAGTTAATAATCGAAGATAGAAATAGAGCCCATACTAACAGAATTCCCATTCAGAGTAGGACTAGTGGTCTTACAGCAGATTAGGTGAGGCCAGAAAGGACCCTTTAAGACTAGGACCGTTGGTCTCATAATAGTTAGGTGAGACTGGGAGACCTGGTAAATAAGTGGCTAATAGATAGAAGATCAAATCTGGGGATTTGGGCAAGGGGCGCAACTAGAATTTGTTTGTTAGGAACCGTACCGACAGCATTCTCTTTCAGACTAGGACCGATGACCTCACAAAACACTTTGGTGAGGCTAGACTGGAACCTTTCAGACTAAGGTTGATTGTCTCATAAAAGATTAGGAGAGGTTGGGCATGCTTATGCTAATTAGGGTATGTAAGAGTTTACAAGTGGGGTCGACAGTTAGCGTGTACCGGCCATGGTCATGTATCTGGCATTGATTGGATTAGATAAATTGCTACTGCATTCCAAGTAGTAGACATGTGCCTTTTGCTATGTGACCCACATGATGAGTCTAGATCACAGTGGCACAACAGAGACAGAAGACCGTTCAATGGGTAGAATTAGGGAATCGGCCTAATTAAAATAGGATTAGGATTTTAGCATTATCACAGCAGTCTAAGACAAGAGCAAACAATCATAATCAAAGCAAATAGTTAAACAGTATTTTATCCCTACTTTTTACCTTCTCTGTGTTTTCCTCTTATACTAGAACTATTGCCCAGTCTATTATCTCTATCTTGCTTAAAAATACTAGTAGTTACTTTCACTCACCAAACTTATAGTCTGAGCCACTCCTCTGTTTACCCTATTTCCCCCATAGGCCAGAAGAGGCATAGACAGTAGATTCAGATTTCTTGATATTCATTCCCGGAGCTCTTCATGTATTCTTCTTCTTTTCAGTTTTCTTTTCATTTGGCTTTTCATGTACTGGTACTTATGAAAGGGAATATTATTTTTATTGTACTCCGATTTTATGAGACTTAGATGCTTTTTTTCATAAGACATGTGTATTTGGTATTTGAGACATGTGATGTTATTCAGGCTTATTTATGAAGTTTTATTTTGAATAATAAGTTACCATTTAAATGTTTCCGATGTTTTTACTTATTCATCTTATGAATCTTAGTCTCTGTAATGTTTTAGCTATACCTATAACGCACCATATCCTTTAATGGGTATACTAAAGGGTGTGGGTTGTTTCATTTTGTATCAGAGCTTGAGGTTACAGGATTACTAAAAACTTGTTTTAAAAGTAAAGTACTTTTCAAAGGTAACATATCTTAAAAATATTCTTTAGAAAGAAACTCTTAGAAGTAGTTTTCAACTACAAAATAATTTTTGTAAAAATCCTTTCAAAGTCTGGTTCAACCTTCTTTCGATTCTTTCGAGCCTAAATTTTCTTTCCTTTGCATATGATGGAAGACGCCCCAAACCCTCCAGAGGGTATCCAAGTCCCTGGCTGGTAGGTAAATCTAAGCTATGACCCCAGAGGTGCAAGCATACGCGCCCAATCCAGCATCAGTGGGTGGAGATCCCATTAATCCTCCCGCAGTATCCAGTTATTCTAAGCTATGTAAGGACTTCGCTAATCTAGGAGACAAGAAAATTTTAGGAATGGAGGATTTCATGGAGGCACGAGCTTGGTTGAGGAATATGGAAAGGATTTATGGGCCGTTAGGATTGGAGGACCTCCAAAGAGTTCAACTTGTGTCTTGGTAGTTGAAAGGAGAAGCTTCTTACTGGTGGGAGATTATAGAGATGGAAGGTTGAGACATTTATTGGTTTGGATTTCAAGAAAGGTTTGAGAGGAAGTTCTTGTCATAAGCCGAGGAAAGCAAGGAATTGGAAAAGTTCATTAGTCTAAGGCAAGGGAGACTTTCGGTGAAGGAGTATGCAAATCAGTTTAATTAGTTATCGCGGTTTGGAATAGAGCTTGTTAATACACCACATAAGAAAGCCATGAAGTTTATTAAGGGTTTGAATCAGCCCCTCTAGGGGTTGTTAATGATACATGTACCAATAGGAGCGACATATGAGTCACTTGTGGTAATGTCGCTCATGAAAGATGTAATTAGGGAAGGGGAGCTTAAGGAGGTTCCTAAGTTAGAAATCTCTAAGAAGCAATGGTTGAAGAATAAGAAGGATAATGACAAGAGGCAAGGAGGAGGAAATCAAAAGTAGATCAAGAAAGGAGAGAAGTGTCATAGTTGTGGATTGGTTGGGAATTATGCAAAGGACTGTAAGAAGAACACGATGAAGGGGAGGTGTTACAATTATGGGCAACCTAGTCAAATTAGTAAAGCTTGTCCTCTTTGGATGGGGCAGAGAGCAGGCACATCAACAGCGTAAGTATAGGCTTTAGATGCAGCACCTTCAAGTAGTGGACCAAATTGACGTAGGAAAATCTCTATAGATTGTTTGATCGCTATTATGGATTTTCCTATTCGGTCTCTTTTTTGTTTTGGAGCATCACATTCTTTCATTCTAGCATCACATTATGCTTGTTTTGGAGCATCAGAGAAAATATCTACATATTTATCATTTCAAATGATTTTCAATTAGCAGACATTTGTCTTATAAAATCCCTTCCAGAAAATAGTTTTTGTTGACTTCGTTTCAAATTAGTCGCTTTAGAAAATTTGATTTTTAAATAATTTTGGATTTGATCTTGAATGACTACATTAACTAATCTAACTCCCTACTGATTATTAAAAAGATAAATAGTGATTGAAAAAGTGATGTGTTTTGATATTAATCATATATTATGACCTGAAATAGTATATTTGGTAATTCTCTTTAAAAATTTAAACAAGATTTATAATAACTTTTGCTGGCTAAAATTCCTTAACCATCTCTATTTCTATCATATTTCTAACAACCATCACTCATCAAAATCCAATACAATATGCCAGTATCTGGTATCTTAAATGGGAAATTATTCGTTTTCATTTTATTTTATTTTTAGCAATAAAAACATCCAAAATATTGCCTCTCGTTTCAAAATCCTCACGGTTATGCATGGGTGAATTACTTAGAATATTTGTGTATGTGCTTCCATGCTCATTTAAAAATCGTCACGCTTATGCATGTATGGAACACATATCAATATTGACTATTAAATAAACAGTTGATTCTAATCCCATTTAATAGTCCTCATGGTTATGCATGGTTAGAAGATGCTTGAAATTCATTTTTTTACAATTTTTTCCGAATAATACTAATCTCATTTAAAAGTCCTAACGGTTATGCATGGTTAGTAGATATTCAAATTCCTGATATAAATATACCATAAATATACGCAACTATATAGTTTTATATGCCGACATAACCCATATCACTCTAAAGTGGGATATGCGCCTAATAGAATATTTATGATTTTTGTTTGACTTTTTATTGAAATTTAATATTTATACTCGATTGGGTATTAATGTTGTATTAATTTCTATCTCTTTATCTATATTTTTCTAACACTATTAATCTTTTCCTAATAAGATAAAGGGGAGAGAAAATTTAAGATTTTGGAAAATAAAGGTCAAATATTTTATTTTTTATTTACATATTCCCATCAAGGTTCATTTGTATATTTTTATTTATTTTCATGCTTATATGAAGGTTGGGCTTGGTTTTAGAGAATGAGCATTCAAATATGGGGAGCAAATAGATTGATCAAATAAATTTAATATAGTCAAAATCTTAATATATGTTTGTTATCATCAAAAGGGGGAGGTTGTTGAATATGCTAGTATATGATCTTCGATTATTGATAATATATATATATATATATATTCATTTAAATATATTTGTTATTGTACTATTTTATTTTCACATAATTAAATAAATATTATTGAATAAAATAAATAAACAGAATTTATATTCTGTTATCCCACTTTTGGCATGGCCATGACACCAAAGAATTGACTGAAAATAGAGGATAATCAGTCCCGACGACCGATTACCTACAAAGTTCACGATGGATGCTAGTAAAAAAATTTAGTGTCCGATTGAACTACAATTAACATGACATGACAATCAAAGCTATGAATGCCAACAATCCAAATTTCAAATCAATCGGAGTTCGTGTGCTTAGGATATTGATCGATCAAAATCGAGTCACTTCAAGTTGTTTGGGGTCTGCTTCGAGTCTTCCCAGGCTCTACTTTGGGTTTCCAAGAAAAATGCACCAAGTCAGAGAAGGGTGTTCTTCATGCCATGGACAGATTAGCATGTCTACAAGATGCGTCGAGTCACCACAACACGTGCTTCGAGTCACCAGAGTGTCTGCTTTGGGTCAAGGAGGTGGCTACTTCGAGTCAGAGCTATGAATCGATCAACAACCAAGGTCCCTATCAATTTCTTATCCATGCTATTCGTATCCATCAAGTTTTCACTAGTTACTTTTGTAACCATCGAACAAACGCATCTCTCAGGTCGATGAAGGTTGCTCGCTTCGTATTGATATATGTTTCGTATCGATCAACCAGATGATCGATACGAAGCCCAACCCTTTCCTTCGATACGAAGCAGCCCATGAATTTCTACTTCGTGTCAATCATGTTGATATATGTTTCGTATCGATCAACCACATGATAGATATGAAAGTATCACTTTCCATCTATACGATGCCAACGCCAAGTGATTGTTACGAAGAGTACGTGCCATGCATCGATACGAAAAGAGACGGGAATCGATACGAAGAGCATAGCACCCGATGGGCACGAAGGAAGAAGCAGTCAATGTGGCACAAAAGATGGATCTACCCTAGCTTATCACTCCATGTCACCATTGTTTGATCGATACGAACAAGATCGGTACGAGCAGCATCGATACAAGCTCGACAATGCCATGCAAATGAAAACTTGCATTGACCATATCTCAAAATCTACGAGTCCAAATGCCACCAAATTTTCACATGAGCTTGCATACAACCTCAGCAATGTTCGTGATCGATCTCGGCTCGATTGACCAAGATTTGGATCAATACGTGTCTCATTCGTATCGATCATTGATCGAGTCGAAACGACCAGGGATCGATCACATTAGCCCATCCACGTGTAAGAAGGAGTCTACCGAGATCTGAGCGAGATATTTGCAGCCTACAATTATAAATAGCTTTCCAAGAGCTTCAGAAAGGGGATCCTTTAGGATCCTCTATGTCGTTACTCTTCATTGTAATTTGGAGATTACCAATTGTACTCTTGTAAATCAGTTGAGAATCACAAATAAAATGGCAACTCTTAAAAGTGGACGTAGGCTACAATGCCAAACTACTATAACTCATGTATTTCTACTACTTTCCTTTTAAATGTTGAGTGTTCTTCAAATTTATGTTCTCTACATACTTGTTATCTATGATCTATTGTTGTAATCATGTGTTTTCATCAATAATTCGGTGTTTGCGACCAATTTTGACGCGATCATTTTGGTGCTTTCATTGAGAATTGAACTCTGGGATTCTACAACTTAGACTTTGGATGTAAAGGCTTAAAGACATGGATCTGAAAAGCTATGATAAAGCAATCAATAAGGAGACAAAGAGCAGAGAGAAGTCAATATGAAGGAATCCAAGAAGCTTCCTCCGAAGCTAGTCAGACCTCAGTCTTCATTACCGAGACGAGATGAAGATGATGATGGAAGCCATGCAGTAGGGAATGCTGAAAAGGCAAGAAGAGATGATGTAGAACCTGCTCCAGCAAATTTGACAAGCTAGAATGCAGAATCCAGGAAACGCTACGTTAGGAAGTGCTGGAGATAGAGGTCAGGAGCATGGAGCAATTAAAACCTAGAGTAGAATGGGACTATCAGGAGCAGCCCCAGAGCTAAGGGCACTCCCCAAGAGCATGTTGATCCAACCTCAGGCAGGATACTAGGCAGAGTTGTTCAACATGCATTGATAGAGGAATGGACGCCCATCCAAGAGAGAAGATTCCAAGATTTCCTTCCAAACTCGGGGGGCAGATCGGAGGCAACAGACAAGGACTATAGCTTGACGATAGTGATAGATTGAAGGAGATGGTCAGACGAACCATGAGAGGCAGATTAGTGAATAGGGATCTAGAAGATGTTAACAAGAGCCCTTTTGCTCTCGTAATTAAGTCGTCCATGAATCCACCAGAATTCAAGTTACCAAAATAGGAGACGTATGAGGGGAGGATGGATCCTGCAGTTCATTTGAAAAGGTATATGAGGCACATGAAGGTACTGGGGCATCGGAGGAGGACATGGCTCGATGTTCTAATTGTATTTGACTGACATAGCAGCACTATGGTTCAGGAAATTGGAGAGCGGCTCCATTCGAACAAGGACCAAGTTGAATGAAAAGTTTATGAGGCAGTTCAGAGTTCATATTTCGAGACCCAAGAATGTGATGAGTTTGACAACATCGAAACAAAGAACCGATGACCCTTTTGAGGAGTTTTCTAACACGATTCGATGTAGCGACAGCATTAGTGGATCGACCAGATCCATCCCTGTTTTTGATGGTGGCTGTGTCCGGCATAGCTGATGGAATAGAGTTCAAGAATTCGTTGACAAGGGACCCATGTATAGATCTTGGATAATTCTACCACAAGGAGAAAGGTCTTTGCGACAATAGGATGCAAATGCTAAGAGAGAGGAAGGAGATATAGTTGATTTTTTTGCAATCAAAAGCGGAGACCTGCCCGGAAAGGATTTAGGCAAAGACAAAGGGAAATGAAAGGTATATAATAGCAGCGATGAACCAATTTTGCTGCAAAAGGAACCGAGATTCACCTCTTACATGGATTTGAACTAGACTTTGGAATGAATCTACCAAGACACTCGGTGGCAGGTTCACTACCAGAGGCCAATAAGGAGGGATCCGAGCAACAATGAGAGGAAGTCAGACAACTACTGCTTATTTCACGAACTAAGCAGCCATAGTATAAATGATTGCAGACAATTAAAGGATGAGATAGAAGGGCATATCGGGAACGACATGCTATTACAATACATGAGGAGGCGAGCAACAACGGTGGAGCAAGAAGGACCATCATCTGCATCAAATGGGGATGGCTCAGGATCGAGGCGTCAGCTTGTCATCTATTGATTGGAATAATAATGAATAAGTTGCAAACTCCACACTAGTGCGATTAAGTCGCTTACATATGTACCGGATCACGAACCGTCCTCAGGCGTGCTCTGAGACGACTATCAACCACATCAGTGTAGGTGTTTGCAACTTGACATCTTTATTTTTCTATTTTTTTTCTATTTCATGCATCCAGATAGAACTTGGTTGAACATTCTGGTTTTAAGACTCATTTTGAGTGTAAATCTAGTATTTGTAATTCCACAACGGCTAAGTCACTTACACATGTACGAGATCGTGAATGGTCCTCGAGCATGCTCTGAGATGGTGATAAACCACAATAACAAACAATTCGAAAACTCACTCGAACGTGAAATTTGACATTAATGACACTAATTCACCCCCACCTTGGGCATACATAATTTTCCTTAAATGGCACACAACCTCAAACAGTCACAACAGTCACAATTCACCTTGAACGGCACCCGACCGCGAACAGTCACAATTCGCCCCGGACGGCACTCGACCATGAACGGTCACAATTCTCCTCGAACGCCATCTGATTGCAAACGGTCACCATTCGCCACCAATTACATCGCGAATGCGAACGATCACAACTTGCCTCGAATGGCATCCTCCCTCAATAAGGTCCCATACTGCCCCGAATGGCATACAATCAAGAACGATCACTATTCATAATCGGGTAAGATTATCAACCTCTTTACTGGACATTATTAGGATACAAACATCCATCTTATCGAACTACAAAACACACCTTCCTATCACAACGCATGTTTTGTGCGGCTAGTGTTATCCCACCATTTGGCAAGCCCATGGCACCAAAGAATTGAATAAAAACGGAGGATAATCAGTCCGAATGATCGATAATCTACAAAGCTCACTATGGATGCTGGTAAATTTTGACCGAGTCCGGATCGAGCTACAATTAACATGACACGATCGTCAAAGCTATGAAATCCAACATTCCAAATTTCAAATCAATCAGAGTTCTTTTGCTCAGGATTTTGATCGATCAAAATCAAGTAGCTTCAAGTTGTTTGGCACCTGCTTCAAGTCTTCCTAAGCTTTACTTTGATTCCAAGCGAAATGCTTCGAGTCAGAGAAGGATGTTCTTCGGGCCTTGGATAAATTAGCATGTCTACAAGCCGCTTCGAGTCATCATGGCACTTGCTTCGAGTCACCAGAGGGTTTGCTTCGGGTCAAGGAGGCGGTTACTCCGAGTCAGAGCTATGAATCGATCAGCAACCAAGGTCCCTATCAATTTCATATCCATGCTACTCATATCCATCAATTTTGCACTCGTTCCTTTCGTATCCAACGGAATAGCACATTTCCCTAGTATATCAAGGTCGTTCACTTCGTATCGATATAAGTTTCGTATCGATCAACCAAATGATCGATATTAAACCAAACCCATTACATCGATATGAAGTAGCCAACAGATTTCTACTTCATGTCGATCATGTTGATGTATATTTCTTATCGATCAACTTTATAATCTATACAAAACTATCACTTTCCATTGATACAAAGCCAATGCTAGGTGATCGATACGAAGAGTACGTGCCATGCATCAATACGAAAAGACATAGGGATCGATACGAAGAGCATAACACTCGATGGATACGGAGGAAGAAGCAGTCAACGTGGCATAAAGGATGGATCTACCCTAGCTTATCCCTCCATGTCACCATCGTTTGATCAATACATACGAGATCGATACGAACGACATCGTTACAAGCTCGACAATACCTTGCAAATGCAAACTTGCATCGATCATATCTCAAAATCTTCAAGTCCATATGCTACCAAATTTTCACAGGAGCTTGCGTACAACCTCGGCAATGTTCATGAACGATCTTGGCTCGATTTGGAAAGATTTGGATCGATATGAATCCCATGATTATCGATCATGGATCAAGTCAAAACAACCAGGGATCGACACATAGGCCCACCCATGTGAGAGAAGGAGTCTACCGAGATTGAATGAGATATTTATAGCCTACACCTATAAATAATAGTCCAAGAGCTTTAGAAAAGGGATCCTTAGGGCTCTTCTACACCATTACTCTGCTTAACTCCATTGGAATTTGGAGATTATCAATTGTACTCTTGTAAATCAGTTGAGAATCATAAATAAAATGACTTCTCTTCAAAGTGGACGTAGGCTACAACGCCGAACCACTATAAATCATGTGTTTCTACTGCTTTCCTTTTAAATTTTAAGTGTTCTTCAAATTTAAATTCTCTATATACTTGGTATCTATGATCGGTGATTGTAAATGGGTGCTTTCGTTGATAATTAGGTGTTTGTGACCAGTTTTAGCACGAACAAATTCAAACAGATATTTTATTCAAACAAATATTTTAATACAATTTTTTAATAGTACAAAATTTGAGCTCTCACTATATATACAAAATTTCAGTTTCAATACAATTTCAAATTACAACACAGTCTTTCACTATACAATTGTCATTTACATTTGCACTTCACTACATATCACACGTTCACTCATATCTGTTCTTCAACTATATTCCAATTGGTATCCAACATATGAATTATCAATAAAATAAACACTGACGCAATAAAATTGATAAAGAAAATTTTTTGTAGTGTAAAACAAAATGTTAGCTTTTGAAAATATTGTTTGCCTCGGTTATTTGGGTTGTTTGTCATCAATTATGAGTTGAACTCATCAAACACGAACAACCTGTGACATGCACAGCGTATCACTGTACATTCCACAAGGTCGTGCACACCAATATACACTTGATAAAACTGCAGGGACAGGTGAGCACAATGTCAAACCCAACCAAATGGTGGATTCAACTCCGCTACACGCAATAAAACATGAAAAAGTGGTAAATCAACATGTGAAACCAAAATCTTGGCAAAACAGACCATGCTAACAAGTGCACAAGTGTGTCAACACATCAGATGGACAAGGAAATGGGTCAAACAGAACCAGACAATATCAAAACATATACAACCAGATCCAATAGACCAGATATAAATTGTTGGGTGCAAAGCAATGAGCAACAGGTAAATGGTAGTACATAAACATGGGATGAAGGCTACAAAGAAATCATCATAAATATATATACACATACACACACATATGTATACACTTATGTATACATATATATGCAGTGCACAACATTTCAGTTCATCATAAAACAAGCAGAACACATACACATGCGTGAACACAAACATATATATACCGTGGAAACCAAACTTCAATGCAAGAAATTGTTAATAAAGCCATGGTCAGAGCTATCACCGGACATGTACAGGTCCAACCAAAAGGGCCTTAGAATAATATACTTGTAAAGATCAAAAAAAAATTCAAGCAACTAGATTTCAACTCAAAGTAATATGAAATTTCAAATGAACCCAAAAATATATAAACTGCACATGAAACCGTGGAGTGTATCAGACTCAAGTAATCACAAGAAAAAAGACGACTAATATTTAAAGTTTCAAATGCAACTCAGATCAGAAAATCAAAGTGCAATCAACATGCATAGCTTCACATGTAAACAGACTCATACATATGAAAACTAGAGTTCAAAGTGCAACATGAAGACTTGATTGCAACTTGGAAGATTAACTCGAGGTAACTCAAGATCAGACACAATGCATGACTAGACCAGCATACATGCATATACATAAGTACATAAGACTCCAAGCATGGAAAAGGTTCACACTAAATCAATTGTATAGCAAGGTTCAAAGCAGACTCCAAAATGCAAAACAACCACCAACACTGACCATATATAAACCATGGAAAATGTAACCAGACTAGACTTTATATGAAGTATACAAGCATTCAAATGATACGAGCCATCATCAACTAAAATGAATACAGCATGAACTCAATGACAACATGCAACTGGAACAACATCAGACATCATACAAGGTCATACTCAAGTAAATCACAAACAGAAGGCACTGGAAAATCAATAATCAAACTACAGAACAAGTGAAGACATAGTAGTAATCAAGCAATAAAGCAATTCATGAAAATTCGTAACTATTGGTTACACTTCTAATAAAGCCAAAGCCATGGCGACCAAGGTAGAATCAAACAAGTCTAGATTATCACAATTTCAAATGGCCGAAATCAAAGGAACCAATAATAGAACCGAATCAAAGAAAATTCAAGCAACATACAAATTGAAATAGTTAGAACACATCATAAGCAACCAATCAAAATCATATGGCCGAGCATAATAACATGATGAAATCAAGTCAAATATATAAATGAAACTCAAGGATTTTAATCCCTATTTAAACCCAAACATCATCACCGGCTAAAAACTCAAGGATTTTAATCCCTATTTATAGGTTTTTTGGTTTTAGTATATTTGGGCGAATAAAGCATCCTATGATGAGCATGTGGCTGACCGATAGCTAAATTAGGAATTCTATTTTGAAATTGTATCTGTTGTGTGACAGTAATGTCTATTCACTTTGATCATCCGGGGGGCATCTTCATATGTCGCTCTTGGCGTATTGTTGTAAATTGTATTTGAACATTACGTGGGATTACATTTTCGGATTTTTATAACTTGTTTATGATATTATATGAAATGTAATCACTGAAATTATCTTTTTTAGAAATTTATGAATTTGTTCGTATTCAAGTGCTTCTGATATTATGCATAGCATTAACATTACATATCTCGTCACTAGAAGTTAATACAGTGGATGAATGCAGCATCCATAGCGCTTAGCTTTTGGCCTCCAGATACTGGATGTTACAGATGTCTAAAAGTTTTTAGCTTTCGATGGAAAAGAATTTCAACGGTTTTGAAGGGTTTATATTAATGATTTCTAAAGGAAGATTTTAGACTTTCGATCTTGATAAAGGAAAGGGTTTTACATGGTCGAAAGGGGCACTTTCAATAGTATCGAAAAGGCTACTTTCAAATGTTTAATTGTGTTCTTCAACAAAGATTTGAGTAAAGTATATATATAGCATGGCAAGGTGATTTTGAGTAAAGCACAGAGTATAAATGTTTTCCTTATTTAAGTTCAATTTAAAAGATTTTAAATTAATTTCAGATGAGAAGGTTTTCAAGGAAAATTATGGGATGGTATCCCCATGTAAAATGACTCGGATATTAGAATACCAGTAGGGATTGGTATAGGGTCAAGCCCTATGTATTAGCTATTGGCCCCAGCTAATTTAGTCTAAATTCCAATGTGTAGGGCTTTATCGCAAGTGAGACAAAAAAAATTATGATTACACAAAGAAGGGAATATTTGTTTGTATACAGATAGGTTATTGGTGAGCCCGAATAACTAGTAGGATCAGGTGACATTATGAGATGTAAAGTTAGGGACAGGCCATCCAGAAGAGAAGTATTTAGCAGTTAGTTAAAGAAAGACCATCCAGAAGTGGAGTATCTAACAGATGTTAGATAAATTTTGCTTATATTGTTTGATAGGCCAGAGTCAGCCAAAAGTTAATAGTTAGCCCAACAAAACTAAAATGTTTGAACAAATAGCACTTTTGTTACCTGATATGTATGTTTACACAATGATCTTCTATAGCAAGTAACCAGTTTTGGTTTCGGGAAAAGATTTGCAAATGATATGTTTTAAAAGGATGTTAGTGAAAGGAAACTCATTCCACTATGCGGCATGGTCTCACTTAACGTTAATAACCGGGATGTACAGTATTATTCACACTAGGCTTAGTGTCTAACTCGAAGTTTATGTTTTCCCCTTATGCTCTCGGGTGCTTAAAGTTGATTTGAGAAAGTTGAGAGTTGAGGTTATTTTAGGTTGGCGAATAAAGCTACTAGAGGCGACCAGGAGGCTAATGGATAGCTACTAGGAGTTGTAGCTCTTTGTTTTGTTATTTATTTCCGTTGTGTATGTATTAAGTCATTATAATTTTATGACTTTGAATATCCAAGGGGGCATCTTCATTATGTCACTCTTGGTGTATTTTGTAATAAGTATATTTTATCATTTTCTGGGAAATGTTTTAGGATTATTAATATGAATATGGAACATTTGGTTTGAAATGTGATTGAAAAATGTTGTTTTGAAATCTTCTGATCGTTTCATTTTCAAGTATTTTTGATATAATAGACATCATTAACATAGTCCTATGTATTCCTCGGAAGTTAATACTATAGATGACTGTAGCTCCTGTAGTGGGCCTCTAGATCGGGGATGTTAACGGTCTAGAGTCAAAACCATGCTTTCGAAGTGGTCGAGGCCACTTTAAATACCTTTTGAAGCCCTTTATTTTTGTTAACAAGAAAACTTGTCAACACCCCAAAGAGAGATGAAAGTGTTGGTATGCCCAAATAAACTTTTTATGCCTAAGTAGTGAAGTTTGGATTTTATAGCTTCCTTTGTTTAATCTTTCGAATATGTTTTCGTTATGAAAACTCTACTTTTTCCTACCTTTCGACTCAGTCGAAAGAGTTATATCCTTTTTTTAGTCCTTCGAGCTTGCTGAAGATTTTTGCTTATCCACTTGATACCTCTGTTATCCCGCTTTTTGGCAAAACCGTGATACCAAGAGATTGGCCAAAAACAAAGGACAGTTCGTCTCAGAGATTGGTTGCACTTCTCTTCGCTATGGATGTCGATGAATTTTGTCCGAGTCCATATTGATCTACAATTGATAGACATGACCAGAAAGATCGTAGAAGTCCGCGTTTCAAATTTCAAGTCAATCCGAGGTCGTATGCTCAAGTTATGATGGATTCAAGTTGAGAGAAATGAACCTTGCTCGGTTCGAATCCATCACCTCGAATCCATTCGGAACCTTCCCTAGTTCGAACCCAAGAAGCTTAGCCGTGCTTCGAATCCATCCTCCCGGAGCTTTACCTCGAATCCATGCATTACTTCGAACCCATGAACTAAACCTCGCTTCGACTCCATTGAGCAAGCCTTAGTTCGACTCCATCCAAGTCACCTTACTTCGAATCCATCAAGAGAATCTCAAGGTCGAATCCATGAGGTAAGAAACTCCTTCGAATCCATCTGGTTGGAGTGCATCGAATCCATCCTGAAACTACACTTCGATTCCATCTCACGGCGTGCCTCGAAACCATTCAGTAGGAAAGCCACGAAGACCATGGATTCGAAGCATGTATTTCTTCGAACCCTATGGATTCGAACCTATGGATTCGAACCATATGGATTCGAACCATATGGATTCGAACGAATCCATAGGATCGAGTCGAAGCAAACAGGGTACACGAAGACGCAATCTTGAATCGATCATATCTCTCAATCCTATGATCCAAATGCCATGAAATTTTCACAGAAGCTTGCATACATGTTGAGGAATGGCCACGCCAAGTTTCATCCCGATTGGACACTTTTTTGATCGATTCGAACCAAGGGTCGAATCGATCCAAAAGCGGGCCCGGATCTCCAGAATTCAGCTATGTGGGCCCCCTGCACCTGTCAGAAGTGGTCTTCCCGAATTTTAGGAGAAATATCAGCCTACAGCACCTATAAATAGAGCCCCTGGTCATTCAGAAAGGGGATCGGAGAATTTCTAGAGAAAAAACACGCCCGGACGCCGCTAGAATCACTTCAGAGCACCACCGCTAGCTTTGACTTCGAATTTTTTCTTAAGAACTGCTGTACTTAGCCATATAAAAGTTGTATTCTCCGAATATCGAGTAATAAAATAACAAGGCTTCATAGTGGACGTAGGCACATCGCCGAAGCACTCTAAGTTGTTGTCTTCTGTGCAATTTACTTTCTGTTGCTTGGAGTTTTTGTTAGATAATCCTCATTTTAATTTGCCTTCTTCATTTATTATCTCTTCAAAAACTTCCAAAGAGTGTTGTGCCCAATTTTGACACAAACACTTTGGTGCTTTCACTGAGAAAAAACCCAGTTTTTTCTCCTGCTCCTTGGATCTATCTTCGATACCGGATTGCATAAATCTAAGTGGGAGATCCAAATTTCATATTAAAACTCCTTTCATTCTACTCAGATTTGTCAAAAGTCTAGGAAAGAATTCAACGTTTCAAAATAGTGAGTACAAGAACCACTTCCAACATTGGTGATCAGGAAGGCCGGGATAGGCAAAACCCCACACAACTACAATCCACTAACCAAGATGCTGTTGGGCATACGGATCAGTCAGGTCCGGTTACGAGGCAAGAGTTCCAAGCACTACTTCAAGAATTAACCCAGAGCAGACAACAGCTAACTGAGCAATTGCGCGCTAATGCTGAGTTGACCAATCAACTAAATCACCAAAAATGAAGAAAATCCAGAAGGGATCAAGCTCCTCGTTCTTCCACCGAAAGCTCCGCTTCCTCAGATTACAATACCCGATCTATCCGTCCCAGGCTAGACGGAAATCATACGCAAGCCGCTGACTGTCAACAGGCAGTAACCGTTGGGCAGATAAGGGTTGGCCCTTCCACCAGCTTCCATACCGGACCCTCCTCCCGAGGAGGCACTATTCCTCAGTACACTGCAGATGGTCGAGATGCTACAACCGCTGCAGTTGACATAGTGGTTGATGCTCGAGATCACTCCAATCAAAATTATCATCAGCAGGGACAGGCTCCAGAGCCATATATCCCAGAAGATATCGAGCCAAGGAGGTGAGATGAGGATCGTCGACAGCGTCCGATCCCACCTCGCACTATGGAACCCGACCATACTTTGGCTCACCACCCACAGAATTTTCCAATACCAGACTTCTCATCCATGGTGCGGCGAATGATTCGCGAGAGTGAAGGCCTAACGAATAACGACTGGGGAATCTCCCGGAGTCATACCCCATTTACTGATGACATATTGTATGCTGAACCTCCTCGCCGATTCAGAATGCCAACCCTTCCCATGTATGAAGGAAATTCTGACCCAAATCAACATGTTCTGAAATATGAATGGTCAATGACTGCTGCAAGAGTTGATGACGCAGTGAAGTGCCGTAGTTTTCCTATTTCCTTAGGGGGAATTGCGACAATGCGGTTCACCCAATTACCACCCCGATCTATTTCTTCGTTTGATCAGTTAGCTACTAAATTTGTTGAACAATTTCGCATGCATATTGCCCGACCTAAAGATGTTAACACCCTATCAAGTGTTACTCAAGCTCCCGGAGAAACACTTAGACGATATTTGGAGAGATTCAATGCTGCATGCGCAGAGATTACCAACCCTAATGATAATTCCATTCTAATGGCCCTGACTAAAGGAATTGACCCTGATTCCGAATTTGGAAATTGGCTAGCCGGGAAACCTCCCGCATCGTTGGACCGTTTCTATTCCAAAGCTGCTCAATTCTTGAGGCGAGAGGATGCGAAACAGTCTAGGAAGCAGGACGATGCAAGGCCCAGCAGTGAAGGGATTCAGAGTAATGTTGCGATTAAACAGTCTGGAGAAAATTCGGGAAAAGTCGAATTGAATATTCAAAATAAACATGCCCAGCAATCAAGAAATGGTGATAACCGAAGCAAGAAGCAAAATCAAAGTCGTGGTCCGAGGCGTAGGGCCGCAATGTTTGACAATTATACACCGCTTAACACGTCGCTGGAAAATGTATACTTACAGACTTGTAATACTATGCAATACAAGAAGCCTGCTCCGAAGCCTTCATCGGAGAAGCAAATTCAGACAGGGAAGTTTTGTAGGTTTCATGAAAGTTATGGGCATAATACCAATGAGTGTAGACATTTGCAAGACCTCATTGAAAAGTTGACCAGAGAAAGAAAGTTGGACCAGTTTGTTCGGACACCGCAGTCTGGTGGAGCGGGTCCATCTAATCAAAATCGAACACAGAATCAGGAAAGGAACGGTGAACCTGCTCGCACAGGCGGAAGGTTGGTTATCAATACGATAAGCGGTGGTCCTCATCCAGCTGACAGAAGTTGGAGAGAAATGGAGTCATATGCTAGATCAATCAGGCATGTAGACTTTGAATGTTGCAGCAATTCGGAAGACGGAACACCGGCTAAGCAACAAAAGACAATGACTGATGAAATAGTGTTTAGAAATCGAGATGCTGATAAAGTCGAAGCTCCCACAATTGATCCATTGGTTATATCCGCTCAAGTTGGTCCTGCTTGGATGAAGAGGATCCTGGTAGACAGCGGAAGTTCTGTAAATATCTTATTTAAAAGAGCATATGATTTAATGAAAATGGAAGCTAAGGACTTAAAGCCTTGTCAATCACGCGTCCACGTCTTCAATGGGAGTGCAACAATACCAACTGGAATAGTCGAATTGCCAGTAGAGTTGGGAGAGGGAGAATGCCGAAGAGTTCGGATATTGCAATTTGTTGTCTTAGATATTCCTTCCCCATACAATGCTTTTTTGGGTCGACCGGCCCTTGCCGAATTCAGGGCTGTTATCGCCCCATGGTGTTTAACTCTGAAGTTCCCTACTGACTACGGAATAGGAGTCGTACAAGGAGATCAGGCTGCTGGAAGAGCCTGTTATGTTGCTGAGCTGCGAGAGGCGCAGCGGAAAGAGAAAGGAAAAGGCATAGAGGAATCTCTCTGCGCCCGTTTAACTGACGATTGACAACTAGCGCCTGGGCTCCAGCCTGGGCACCACAACCAATTCCAAAAGGATCTTGATCCGAGGGATAATGATAATAAAGAAAAATCTACAGAAAGTCAGGCTTCTCCGGCCGAGCTGACTATTGATGTCCCGATTGGTGATGATCACGACGACTCGAGAATATTGAAGATTGGGTCTCAACTT
Organism: Allium cepa; assembly: GCA_030765085.1. Classification (NCBI taxonomy): domain Eukaryota; kingdom Viridiplantae; phylum Streptophyta; class Magnoliopsida; order Asparagales; family Amaryllidaceae; genus Allium; species Allium cepa. The sequence goes on from CM060938.1 coordinate 705,937,851, forward strand.
GACCGAAAGACACAACAGGAATTGGTTGATTTTCTCCGGGCGAATCTTGACGTGTTCGCCTGGACACACTCTGATATGTGCGGAATCTCGCCTGACATTGCGAGCCACACCTTGAACATTGACCCGCGATATAACTCGGTCAAGCAGAAAAGGCGTAGTATGGATCCAGAGAGATCTGCTGCCCTGAAAGAAGAGGTCGATAAGTTGAAATCAAATGGGTTCATTAGAGACGCTTTATACCCAGAATGGGTGTCCAATCCCGTACTTGTCCGAAAACCGAATGGAAAATGGAGAACGTGTATCGATTACTCTGACCTAAATAAAGCCTGCCCGAAAGACAGCTTTCCACTCCCCCGGATCGATCAGCTGGTAGATTCAACCGCTGGACATGAATTGTTATCTTTCATGGATGCTTACTCAGGTTACAACCAGATACCCATGTATGTACCGGATCAAGAACACACAAGCTTCGTAACCAACTTGGAGTTGTACTGCTACAAAGTCATGCCTTTTGGATTAAAGAATGCTGGCGCGACCTATCAACGCTTAGTCAACCGAATGTTTGCCAATCAGATTGGAAAGACTATGGAGGTATATGTAGATGACATGTTGGTGAAGTCACGATACTCTGGTAATCATGTCAGGGACCTGGAATCAATGTTCGACATCCTCCGGAAATACGGAATGAAGCTTAATCCACTCAAGTGTCACTTCGGAGTCGCATCCAGAAAATTTCTTGGGTTCATTGTCAATGCCCGAGGAATAGAGGCCAACCCCAAAAAGATTTGGGCAATCAGAAATCTACAAACTCTAAAAACCATAAAGCAAGTTCAGAGTCTTAACGGAAAAGTGGCAGCGCTAAGCAGGTTTATCTCAAAATCGACCGACAAATGCCTCCCATTTTTCGATTTAATTCGAAAGGGAAAACGAAACTTCGAATGGAACACAGACTGCGAGGGCGCATTTCAATCACTAATCCAACATCTTTCCGTACCACCAATCCTCTCAAAGCCTGTAGATCATGAACAGTTATATCTTTACCTGGCAGTATCAGAGAATGCGATCAGTGCTGCATTGATTCGGGAGGAAGACCGAGTGCAAAAGCCGGTCTACTACGTGAGTAAACGATTAACCGGAGCCGAGAGAAATTATCCAAAGCTTGAAAAATTGGCATATTGCCTAGTCATTGCCTCGAGGAAGCTCCGGCCATATTTCCAGGCTCATCCTATTACTGTGTACACCGATCAGCCGTTACGACAGGTCCTTACGCAGCCTGAGACGTCTGGTAGGTTACTGAAGTGGAACATCGAACTGAGTCAATTCGACATCACTTACACTCTAAGGAGAGCCATTCACGGCCAAGTCCTAGCAGATTTTATAGCCGAATTCACTATTCCTGAAGACTTGCCCGAAACCAGTATATCTCCCGAATACATCTGGAAGATGTACACCGATGGTGCGTCAAATGATCGGTGTTCAGGAGCTGGGATAGTGCTTGAGACCCCTGAAGGACGATCCATATGTTATGCTTTGAAATTCGAGTTCCGCGCAACCAACAATGAAGCCGAGTACGAAGCTCTACTTACCGGACTAAAACTTGCCCGTGACATGAAAATCATCGCTGTAGAGATCTATTGTGACTCCCAATTGTTAGTGTGTCAAGTCCGAAGTGAATACCAAGCCAAAGATCGAAGACTGGCCGCTTATCTAATTCAAGTTCTAGAGATACTTAATCAATTCGATTACTATGCCATTTTCTACATACCCCGAGAGCACAATCAGAAAGATGATTCATTGGCAAAGTTAGCAAGCACGGGTGAGGCTCAACAGTTGGGGGTTGTTCCGATTGAAACCCTATCATCTCCGAGCATTGATCGAAGGGAGACTGATTTCGCATTTGAAGCAACCTCCACCAAGGAGTCGTGGATGACTCCTTATCAAGATTATATCGAACGTGGTGTATTGCCCGAGCGGCGAAGCGAGAAAAGACAAGTTCTGCGAAAGGCTTCACGGTTTGTGATTCAGAATGGAGTCATGTACCGAAGAGGATACTCTGTTCCTCTCCTCCGATGTATCGCACACGATGAAATCAAACGAGTGTTACACGATGTACACGAAGGAGAATGTGGTGATCACATTGGGGGGTAAGCACTAGCAAAGAAGATACTTCGATATGGGTATTATTGGCCTACCGTTAATCGCGATGCTGCAGATTACGCTAGAAAATGTGACAAATGCCAGAAACATGCTCGAATTTCAAGAGCCCCGCCTACTGAGATAACCCAAATGGTCAGTCCTTGGCCATTTGCGGTGTGGGGAATGGATATCATCGGCACATTGCCTCTGGCCAAGGGTGGCGCGAAGTACGCCATCGTCGCGGTTGATTATTTCACCAAATGGGCTGAAGCTGAACCCCTTGCGACAATCACAACAAAGAAAGTAATCAACTTTGTAGTGCGTAACATCATCTGCCGTTTCGGTCTCCCACATACTATCATTACCGATAACGGAACTCAATTCGACAGTGCTGAATTCAAAAATTTCTGTCAACGATTTCACATCTAGAAGAAATTCTCAGCAGTGGCACACCCACAAGCAAATGGTCAGGTTGAAGCAGTTAATAAAGTTATCAAGTCCATCCTAAAGAAGCGAATTGAAAAAGCTGGGGGCAAATGGGTTGACGAACTCCCTATGGCATTATGGGCCTATCGAACAACCCATAAAACTGCAACCGGTCATACCCCATTTTCCTTATCATATGGTTCTGAAGCCGTTATTCCGGTCGAAATGGAAGTGCATTCCCATCGTGTAACATATTACGATTCGAAAACAAACGCCATATTACTTGCTGAATCTTTGGATTTACTCGATGAGAAGCGTGAAGAGGCTGATTTGAGGGCAGCCGCATATCGTAATCAAGTCGCCAGACTGTACAACGCCAAGGTCCGTCCGCGAACCTTCGAACTCGGCGATCTCGTACTCAAAAGAGTTTATCCGGTCCCTTCACACATGAAGCCAAATTGGGAAGGACCATATGTGATTTCACAAAAGCTCGGAGATGGCACGTTCAAATTATCAACAGTTGACGGTTTTACCTTGCCGAGAGCTTGGAATAGCGAAAGTCTTCGTCGCTACTACATATGAGAAATTTTACCTATTTACTTTCTGCCAATTTACTTCTTTGCATTTTATTCCAGTATTTTGAGACTTAAATTTGTAATAAGGCAACTGACTTTGCCGTATTCTTTCGTTTCAGCAATAAAATGCCATCTCTTCGAGCCAGAGCTGTGATTTACCGAATATGACGCACTATATTACAATGCACGAAGGGCTAAGTCCCATCACGAGAAGGGACTTATTCAAGTAGGGAGTGATTGTGATGCGACCAGTCACTCACTAAGTGAAACCCGAGCTCGGGGACAGAACACTACATCAACATTCACGGGGATTGACACACGACGATCCCCCCGCCAACTCCAAATTCCCAGAGAGTGAATTGGAGTATGAACTTCAACTCTCGGTTCCCGGAGCGCGAGTTGAAGTATAAACATAAAACAATTCGTTCCCAGAGTGCGAACGGACTCCAACTTCCCGGAGCGCGAGTTGGAGTATAAACATAAAACAATTCGTTCCCAGAGTGCGAACGGACTCCAACTTCCCGGAGCGTGAATTGGAGTATAAACATAAAACAATTCGTTCCCAGAGTGCGAACGGACTCCAACTTCCCGGAGCGCGAGTTGGAGTATAAACATAAAACAATTCGTTCCTAGAGTGCGAACGGACTCCAGATTCCCAGAGCGTGAATTGGAGTATAAACATAAAACAATTCGTTCCCGGAGTGCGAACGGACTCCAACTTCCCGGAGTGCGAATTGGAGTATAAACATTAAAACAATTCGTTCCCAGAGTGCGGACGAACTCCAACTTCCCAGAGTGTGAATTGGAGTATAAACATCAAATCCATCATTCGCAGAATGTGAACGAATTCCCAAAAAGCCCAAACAGGTTCCCGGAGCGCGAACCGGAGCATTCATGCTAACTCCAAGTTCCCAAAGCATGAATTGGAGTATAAACATAAATTACAGGTTCCCGGAGCGCGAACTGGAGGATTCACACTAACTCCAGATTCCCAGAGCGTGGAGTGGAGTGTAAATGTCAATTCCAGGTTCCCATAGTGCGAACCATATTGAAAAATGTCGATAACTCTCAAATTCCCATAGTGCGAACCAAGTTATCGATTACAAATTATCCTAAGTCCCCAGAATGTGGGAACGTGCTTAAGGTTTGCATTAAACGCACTCAACCACCAAAACACAAATGTTACTCCCCGAGACTAGGGGGCAAAAAAAAAGCTAAGTGTTAATCGCTAACCAAAGTGATGTAAGGTCCGAAGTTCGGTTATTCATCGATCACAACTCGCGACCAAGATTCTCAAACTCGGCAAATAAAAACAAACTCTACTTGACGGTGAAAACACCACAAGTACACCAAACTGTTAGCTGCAGATTATGTTAAGTCCCTGAAGTGCGGACATGTATACAAGGCTTATAACATATGCGGGCACAAGCTAATCAATGCAATACTTAAGCGAATAAGAAAAGAGCTGTTTTCTATTTTATTAACAAACGAAAAAAGAGTTTGATTACATGATAAAACCAAAAACAACTCATAAAGTGGATGCCGAATCCACACTCATACACGGCCAACAAAAAGAGAAGTAAAAAAAAAAAAAAAAAAGTTCTGCTTCGCAACTGCATGACAAAACAAGAAGTTCAGTCCTTTTTCTTCCGATGTCTCTTCTTTGGGGTTGAGCCGCTAGACCCGCTACCCGGCTTCTTACGAGATTTCTTGTCCTTCTTTGGAGCGTCCTCAGGGTCTGGCATGATATCTACATCTTCCTCAGAACTAGAAGGGACAGAGATCCTTTTTAGAGGGCGAACCGAAGGCGGAGGAGCCGTAGCGGGTGGCGAAGCTTCAACACTAGAAGTTATAACAGTGCTGGTGAGAGAAGTAATGATTGAAGAAGTTAAGCTTGGTGGAGCGACATCGCCTCCAGAACCACCAACTGCCGTAACCATTTCAGCACTTATCTCAGCAAGAATTTCTTCTTCTCGGATTGATCGATCAGCGCTGGAAACAGGGACGGTCGGTATAAATGAGCTAAAAGAAGAGGTAACACCACCCATTGTAAACGAAGGGTCAGGGAAAGGTTCACAAGGTTGTTTGAGAAGCTCCTCGATCATCTGAACATCAAACGACATTGAGCTCCCTCCTCCCATCTCGCTGGTAAAAACAATGGTCGTGATGGCCTCAGTAACAACGGCTCCTAGTGTTGGCTGCGAAACTTGTGGAATTGGAAGTGCTGGCGCATCGCTTTCAGTCACTGATTAAAACAAAAGAGAAATGGTCAAAAGAACGACTACAAGTTCAAAATTCCAGAAACACTTAAAGCAACATTTATAATACCTTCTTTGCTGTGGCTCGTTGATAGAACAGGTTCAGAAGCGGTAGATGTACCGAGAGACAATTCCGGTCGATCCGGATTATAAGCAGGGATAACTTGTGGACCAGCTGTAGTAACGACTCCAGATGGGGTTGGGGCATCAACTGGAACATTCTCACTGTCATGTGCGGCTCCAGAACCTTCACCCGTCTCTACATGATGAAACCCAAGTCTCTCCCTCTCAGCGGAGATCATCGCGTCATGGAGGAGTTTCCTTTCCTCTTCGTTCAATAAGCGAGATTCAAGTTCAAACTCATCTACGGCACCTTCAGGAAGAGATGCTCTTTTATTCGCCACCAGTTTTTTCCAAGCACTGAGCAGGAGCGCAGAATAATCTCCGAGCCACGAGAGATTCCTGTGCTCGAGAACATTGGCATTATAAGTGTCGAGAAGATCGTCAAATTCAGCTTCTACTCTGAAAATCTCCGCTTGAACTCTCCCTTCTACCTCTGCTTCCACCGCTCCAACCTTAGCAACCGCTGCGTCTTGCTCGGCTCGAAGAGACACAGCTTGCTCACACACTTCCTGTGCAGCTGCATTAGCATCATCTTTTTCCTTATTTAAACTGGCGAATTTAGCTTTTAACTCCTCAAGTTCCCTGACCGCCGCATCTCGTTCGGCCTCAACGTTTTTGTATCGATGGCCTAAATCCTCAACTAAAGTACAGTGCGCTTGTTGCATTTTTGCCATCTCAGCCAATGTCTCATCGACCTTCTGTAACGACTCCAGTTCAGCTTTGCGAGAAGACTCCGTTTCAGATTGAAGAACGTCAACGATACGGTTCTTCTGAGCCAAATCTGCTTCCAAGTTCTCAATAACTTTGGCTCGTTCGAAGGCTACTTTTGAGGCTTTAACAGCTGCCCTGTACCACTCTTTATATTGAGCATAAAAATCCCGAGTATAGCTGAGGGCAGTGTGCACGGCCTCTTCGGGAATTCTCTTAAGGTTGGGTGGAAAGATATAGGCGTCAAAGAATATCTCTGGAAAGTCTTTTTTCAACTGAGCAATTCTAATAGCCCCTTCACCAGACGGTTCAAGGGGTGCTTCCTCTATGGTTACGGTCGTGGCTGTATCGGTCCTTGAGCGATGTGGACCGGGTTTAGAAATTTGCTGAGATGATTGTTGCCGCGAAGTTTCAACTACAGGTACTTAGCCCCTGGATGACGGAGGAGAATGAGAGGGTGAACGATACCTTCGGTCCCTGTCAAAATGTTCCTAGCTGGAGTAGTGTCGGGAATGGTCCCTATCACGGTGCTCCTGCTCATAATACCTCCGCTCACGATCTCGGTCAGAATCCCTGCGACGAGACTCATAGTAGGATGAAGAATGGTGTACTCGCCGAAGTTTGTCAAGTGTAGAAGGACGATTCGACATGACGCCTGTAAAAAAGGAACAATTCGATTAAGTCTCAAGAAAAAACACTGCAATGCGTGTGGAAGTCGTGAAGTGTTGTGAAAAGTGAATAAATGCGCAAACCCCCCGACCAACCAGAAGCATCGATTACACTAACGGGCAAAGAATCGCTTATGTCAAGCGCTCCCCGGAGCTCTTCCAACCCGGACCCGTGATGGAGAGATACGTAGTCCGGAATGGGAATATCGTCCAACCCAGTGAAAAGGTCTCCAGACTGACAAGGAGAAGCACTGGAAACGGTAACCCCAGGTTGGGGACGGGTTACAACCGCAGACTTCCGTCTCTTAAGCTTAGGTACAACAGCCTTGCCTTTCTAACCCTCTTCTATTCGGGAAAGGTCGGCTGCTATATCAGTGTCTGTGGGCGTTCTTTCGTCATCGCTCATTTCTCTTATTACAACGCCAGGTTTTCTTTTTGCCACTTTTTTCTTCTTCCTCGAGGCCGATTTCGCCAAACCTTCAATCACAATACTTTGGCCAATCTCAATCAAACCCAGTGTCCTTAAGTTATCATCGGTCAATAGCAAATCTATGTGCCTTAAGTCATGGGGAACCCTTTGCAAGCTTTGAACGACACCCCTATAATGCCCACCAGCAGGTCTTGAAATGATGGCTGCAAGAGTAGCAGAATATTAATGTAAAGTATTAAGAGTGACCACTCAATAACGAATTATGATGCTTACGTCTGGATAACCATCTCCGGGCAAACCCTGGGGGGCAACGAACAAAAAACCACTCGTTCTTGAAATAACTAAGCTTGGTCCAGGCCCCAGTCACGACCTGACAGTTCCTGACCGCCTCCAGAAAAGTGAAAGACGGGCTATCACCTCTACTCTTGAAATTGAAGATGTGCCTGATCTCGTTAGGTCTTGGCGGGCGAAAAAGACAATCCATAAATATGACGAAGACGCTGTTTAGTAGTGCATGCCCGTTGGGATGAAGCTGCGAAGGAGCGATTCCTAAGAACGACAACATCTCTCTGATATATTGGTTAAAAGGAGGAAGAGATCCAGCGGCACAGGCATGGCGGTAAAAAGCAGTATATCCCTCAAGAGGGGTGTGTGGTCTATCGCTGGCACTGGGTAATAAGACATCGTCCAGAGATATGTTGTGTTTCGAACATAACCGGCCCAACAGAGACTCTGAGATATTGGATTGAACAGAATCAACCGGATCTTCGATAAATATCGCCTCCGGCAATTCATCCGGAGCCGGGTCCACGACTTTAGGAGGAACGTCAGGAATCTCAAGCATTGGAAAGGGCGAGCTTTGTGCTTCTTGTTGTTGAGAACTTGAAGACTCCATAATTAACTAGCCCACCAAAAAGTGGCGTTAAAAACGTAAAAAAACCCAAGTATTCCCGCGGTGCAAAGTGTATGGATATGATGTGCAATACAAGTGCTAGAAAAAATTTTAAGCAGACTTTACAAAAATGAAACGAGATGTCCGAACTACGAAATTTTGGAATTTGAGAATGAAAACGACCATCATCGCTGACCGTCACTTTCGCGCCACCCAGAAGCTATTGGCCAATTCAAGTAATAAATCAGTTGGATTTTGTTTAAGTCATGGTGCCATCGACGAGCTTCAATGGAGATGACAAGTTAGATTCGATTATGCAAGGCCGAAGCTCGTCGGGGTCAAGTATGCTGAAGTTCATTAAGCTCAACAAAAAGTTCAAACTTGAAGTTGGTCATAGACTCAAAAGTTGGAGCCAATCATAGAGTTAGAAGTTTCATATGTTCGAACGTTCGAATCGATCGATTCGAATCGATACGAGTCGAATCGAAGACGTTCGAATCCATGCGCCTCGAAACCAGGAAGGTCGACTCGATGCAGCTTTAGGGTGGAGAAGGTGCTTCGAATCCATTAGCTTCGCGTAACTTCGAATCGATCAACACTGCATATCTTCGAATCGATCAGGGTATTGTCACTTCGAATCGATCAGCACAGTCCTTCGAATCCATCGGTTCGAAATCTCACAATCTTGATCGATTCGAACTACCTATTCCTACATCGATTCGAAGCCTCGCCTTCTTGATCGGTTCGAACTACCTATGCCCTAATCGATGCGAAGCAAGGAAGGAGGATGACAACCAACGTTGCCTACACTTCTCCCTGATGACGCTCAGAATCGATACGACTTGAATGGCTTCAATCCCCAGATCCATCGAGTCAACCCACTTCAGACCTCACTATCACTCATGGTTTTCGAAAGAGAAGATTGAAGTCGATGTCAAATTTTCAGTTTTCATTGTTCTATACTCGGATCGATCCCTTGACCTACCTGATTGGATTCGATGGCGGTAAGAAACTTGGAGAAATTGAATCGATTCGTGCAGAATGCAGTTGTATCTGACGTTGGAGGACCGATTCGAAGGTAGAACTACAGTAAAAAGTGAAGAGTAAGAAGTAAAAAATGAGGACGGCCTTGGATATTTATATGGATTCCACAGAAAACGCGTGGCTTTTCGACTCCCGGTTGTGTTTACCTCCTACCGCCGGTCACTAGCCAAACCCCATCGATTCGAACAAGCACTCGATAACCCATTGCATTCGAATCCATCACAGTGAAAGGCCATAACTTCGAATCCATCACATGGCCGAATCCATATTCCACTTCGAACCCGTTACCTTCAGATCCCTTACACGATCGAATCCATCCTAACTTTATCGATGCGAGGCATCATCGATTCAAGGAAGCACTAGGCAAAGGCTGGATTAAAAAACCGTCGACTCAAAGACGATCGATTCGAACAGACGTGACTTCGAATCCATCAAAGGACGTCGGTGAGAGCGAACGAATCGCTATGATTTGAAAAATTACTTGCCTACCTTATATACCGATTCAGGAGAGGATCGATACAAGAGGATAGAAACAATGCTTTGACTTGAATCTAAAATCGATTCAGGAAAGAATCGATACGAAATTCAATAGCGAACAAAACCGACATGACTTGTGAACGCACGACGTTAACAAGGGTCAAACTAGTATATGTGCATACATATCGAACTAACATTTGATTTTAGACATTTACAGGGATCAAACAGTCATCCTGTTACAACAACAACAGCCAGCGACTAAGCGCTATTATACAGCAATCAATCATATCAAGGCAAGGTTACAGTAATGCAGCGTACGAGTCTCAACAAAAAGAGAGCAATGATTTTTCAGAAAGAAATGGCAACTATTCAAAGCACGTCATGTTCCCACAAGACGTACTTTGGGGGGCAAAATGTTATCCCGCTTTTTGGTAAAACCGTGATACCAAGAGATTGGCCAAAAACAAAGGACAGTTCGTCTCAGAGATCGGTTGCACTTCTCTTCGCTTTGGATGTCGATGAATTTTGTCCGAGTCTAGATTGATCTACAATTGATAGGACATAACCAGAAAGATCGTAGAAGAACGCGTTTCAAATTTCAAGTCAATCCGAGGTCGTATGCTCAAGTTATGATGGATTCAAGTTTAGAGAAATGAACCTTGCTCGGTTCGAATCCATCACCTCGAATCCATCCGGAACCTTCCCTAGTTCGAACCCAAGAAGCTTAGCCGTGCTTCGAATCCATCCTCCCGGAGCCTTACCTCGAATCCATGCATTACTTCGAACCCATGAACTAAACCTCGCTTCGACTCCATTGAGCAAGCCTTAGTTCGACTCCATCCAAGTCACCTTACTTCGAATCCATCAAGAGAATCTCAAGGTCGAATCCATGAGGTAAGAAACTCCTTCGAATCCATCTGGTTGCAGTGCATCGAATCCATCCTGAAACTACACTTCGATTCCATCTCACGGCGTGCCTTTGAAACCATTCAGTAGGAAAGCCACGAAGACCATGGATTCGAAGCATGTATTTCTTCGAACCCTATGGATTCGAACCTATGGATTCGAACCATATGGATTCGAACCATATGGATTTGAACGAATCCATAGGATCGAGTCGAAGCAAACAGGGTACACGAAGACGCAATCTTGAATCGATCATATCTCTCAATCCTATGATCCAAATGCCATGAAATTTTCACAGAAGCTTGCATACATGTTCAGGAATGGCCACGCCAAGTTTCATCCCGATTGGACACTTTTTTGATCGATTCGAACCAAGGGTCGAATCGATCCAAAAGCGGGCCCGGATCTCCAGAATTCAGCTATGTGGGCCCCTTGCACGTGTCAGAAGTGGTCTTCCCGAATTTTAGGAGAAATATCAGCCTCCAGCACCTATAAATAGAGCCCCTGGTCATTCAGAAAGGGGATCGGAAAATTTCTAGAGAAAAAGCACGCCCGGACGCCGCTAGAATCACTTCAGAGCACCGCCGCTAGCTTTGACTTCAAATTTTTGCTTAAGAACTGCTGTACTTAGCCATATAAAAGTTGTATTCTCCGAATATCGAGCAATAAAATAACAAGGCTTCATAGTGGACGTAGGCACATCGCCGAACCACTCTAAATTGTTGTCTTCTGTGCAATTTACTTTCTGTTGCTTGGAGTTTTTGTTAGATAATCCTCATTTTAATTTGCCTTCTTCATTTATTATCTCTTCAAAAACTTCCGAAGAGTGTTGTGCCCAATTTTGACACAAACATCCTCCTTTTTGAAATATTTGCGAAGCACTAAAGGTTGGCACTAAGGATGCAATAGGGCTTGGATTCAATCTTGGAATATAAGAAAAACAAGCTAAGTTTTCGGTATCGACATGCTAGAAAGGTGAGCTTTTGGAGAGTAATGGTGTGGAGTTGAGAATGTAGGTGTCTTAGGTAAAGTGAGGGGTTTTGACTCGCTCGAAAAGTATCCTTTTGATGAAGTCGGCACAAGCTGAATATAATTGAATTCAGTAAAAGTCTTCAAACAGTTGTGTATGCAAAACATTTAAATTTCTCATTTTTTAACTAATGATGTATATAGTGACCAATTTTCCACAATCTAATTACCTAAATAGGGTTACAAATTTACAAAATTAAGAAAGTACAAGAAGAAGGCGAATGAATTCGGATCCCTTAAAGCAGATCCCGGAGTTCTTTTTTATAGATACGAGTTGACACCTTTCGATTCAGTACTTTTGACCTTGTGGAAATGTGGCTTTATATACCTTCCGTCTCCTTTGACACTTGCGCATCCTTCTACAATGGTTTCGAATGGGTTTGAATGCCTCGGTCTTAGTCGAAGGGTGTGGTTGCACCTTTTCTCTTTGTGTTGTTTTGTTGATACAAGAAGTGGAGTTATGTGTTTTCGACTTTGTCGATATGTAGTTCCCTGGGGTTTCGAAGGTGTTGATGGTCTCGACAAGGTAGGTAGCATCCGAATGCATGATTGCGAATTGAATTAAGGTTCAAAAAGCTTGATTATGCTTTTGAAGGGTTGTGATCAAGGCATTTTTCTAAGTAGTTTGAATGAAGGTGGATCCTTTAGTTTTGAAAGGTTTGGCGTGCAAGTGAGGGGTTGTTATCCACTGCCTTCGAAATGTATTCCTCCTTTTTTTCAAAACGTCTTTGTATAGGTGAAAGCATTTGTTTCAAAAGATAGACATTGATGCGAAATAGAGATTTTGACCATGACCGCTTCCAAAGCTTGTAACACATCTGCCTTTTGGCTGTAGCATTTCTTCGACTCCTTCAAAAGGCTTGGTTGGTGTTGTAATTTCTTGTTCCTTTTTCCCCTTATTCATTTTGGTTTTAACAAGGTTGAAGTGGGAATCGGTGGTAATATTTGCCCCCCCCCAACTTTGCATAGGGTCTTGACATTCCAAGTCAACTCTTTCGAACCTATTAGACTTCCTGCTTTTTCATATTCATGCGCAAATTTTGGCCGTTCGTTTAAATTTGATCGTACAGTTTGTTTTCCATGTTTGCTTTTCTTATAAAGCAAGATCTTTTTTTCTCTATTTTACTTATCTACAATTAGAACAAACTTCCAGTGAGAATCAAAGTTTTTACATTCTCACTTAATTTATATTTCCAACAAACAGAAATTCAAATTCAAAATATGTTTTTATTATCTTTTTATTTATTCGCATGTTTGAATCTTCATTGTTGTTCCAATTCTATAGAAATAGCATATGTTTATTCGCCTGAAAGCATCCCCTTGTTCATTTTAATAGGTTGCTTCAATTTTTTCCCATGTTAATTTACATTCTAAACCAATCTTATTTGGATTTCATTGTCATTATTATTTATTTATCATTATTAATTTTTTTAAAGTTCAAATTTTGATTTAGGGATTTTTAAGATTAGGTATTGTAAATTCGCATTCATACTATTAATTTTTTGAAGTTCTGGTTTAATGTTGAAATTAGGGAAGAAGGAAATTTTTGGGTTACTTCACAAAGAAGTTTTAATTGTATGAAACGCATTTTGGCTCTGTAATTTTACCTTTCTACCCCTTCGAAAGGGGTTAAGGTGATATAAAAAAAATTCTACTTCAACCCCTTTTGACGAGGTCAAAAGTTAGTCCAGCTCTTCTCCTAATTGACCTCATTGAAAGGTTAAGGCTATAAACATGAAATGGACTTCTTCGAAAGCATAGTTATTCTCTATTGTATTTTGGTACGTTTCTAAGAAGTTGCCGAGTGCATCTTGTTACAAGATTGTCTAATGCAGGCTTTCAAAAGCATAATCGAAACCTTTAGCACATGTTTTTTCCTAGTTTATTTTAAGGGACGTATGGTGTTAGAAATTCATCATTCTTTTTTTTATAAATTGTGTTGAGAATAGTATACTTTTATAATTTGCAAACTAAATCAAACGTTTTGACTCAATCGAAACCTACTGTGTCGACTCAAAATTAGTTATTAGTATGCTTTTGAAACCATGTACCCCTTTTGACCTGCTCGAAAATCCTTGTAACTAATTACGGAATCGACCATTATTCTATACAAAAGTTGTCGAAATGTCTCAAAGCCTTTTCATTTATATCAACGCCGCTCAAATTCAAACCTTTTGACCCAATTGGCATATGGGGTTTTGACAACACTCAAACTCTCTTTGAAAAAATAAGTTTATATAGGTTTCGACATTGTCGAAAGGTTTATTTTTCTTATTTTTTGAATTCTGATAGCATATATTTTATTCAAATTGGTCGTGTAGTTTTCAACTATTTCCTTCAATAACAAAATTAGCCTTGAGCTTTTGACATTGTTGAAGTGTGTTTGTTGGGCGTTAACTTCTATTCTCCCTTTCGACTCTATCGAAAGCTCGACAAATTTTATTTTTCTAACTCCAACATTTTCTTTAGGATATGAAATTTCATGTTTTTGGTTTACATTCAAATTTTTGTAATAGGCTTCTAATATCCTTGAAAAAAGATTAATTTCATAACAAATTATAATTTTTGATTGAAATGATTTCACCTGGTAGGATCGTGGGCTTGAAAAAGTCTTTCCAAAAACAAGAGAAGGACACAATACCGTTGATGGAATCTTCACATAGGATGATTGAAGCAAATTCGAAACATTCCTCGATATCTACCCAGGATGAGGTTGATGCAATTCTCAATGACTTCAGCGTTACTGGAGTGGAAACTATTCCCCGATTGATAACGACACCATTCAAAGCCCTCTATAGGGGTACTTTGCCTATACCGCTATCCATATTTTGTGTGGAGGATTCTTACCCTTCCCGGATTTCTTATCCAAGTGGCTGACCTATCTGGGTATTTATCCTATATAGATGTCACCAAATGTTTACACATATAATTTATCCCTAGAACTCATGGTACTAGAATTCGGCATTCCTTCTCCTAATGTTGAATTTTTGAATTATGTTGTTCGATTGGTTAAGCTTAGCAACTTGAATTACTAGATCTTTAAAGCCAAACCCTCTAAAAAGCTAATATTGGAGGGGGTGAACAAATCCTGGTATTGGGGAACATAATTCTTCTTCGTTAATGTTTTCCCAAAATAGGTGGGGTTTTCTCCTCCCCTCATAAGTTGATCATAGTCTTTATTTTATATTCATTTACTTTCCTTTGCTAATCTATGCTTCCTTGTCAGGTGCTTCTCTTAAAGATCTAAGCGAAGAAGATAAGAAAACTACAAAGGTGTTGATTGTTGCTTTTATTATGATTGAAAATAGATTAACCCTGTTGAACCCTTCAAATCTACCAAAGCATTCCCTCCTACCAGCAGGCTATAGGTTACTTGGTCAACCTCCTTTAGTTAAACATACATCTCAAAGCAAAGGCATCCTTTCTTTGGGTGATTCAAAGAATTTATCTCCAATGTCACCAATTTTTCCAGATCACTCGAGTAAGTTTAAACGTAATACTTGTAGTTTTTTATTGTGTTACATTTTAAATTGCTTTCTTGACTTGTAATTTATAAATTTTCAATAACTACTTCTCTGGCTGAGCCAATTATAATAATCCAACTCTCCCTACTTCTACAACTTATGCGTTATCTTTGGCTCCAACTATTGCTAGTTTAATGATGGTTGCTAAAAGAAAGTTGGTTAAAACAACTATCGTAGAACCATCTCCCAAGAAAGCCATGATCGTTGAAATTCTTAATTCTCTGCAACATGAAGATGGGGAGTCTATTGATACTGACCAAACTTTGGAAAGTCAAATTATCGAAGCTCCTTTTGATCAACCTAAAGAGACTGCCTCAAAAGTTGATCCCTTATCACACATTATCATTTCCAGCCCTTCCCGTGTGATTAAATAAATGAAAAATGACTTCGGGACTTTGACCCTTCTCTGGAGTTGCACTCTCTCGAATCTACATTATCTGTGCCACCAAGTGATTTTGAGAAGATGGTTTAGTCTACTTTGATATCTACATCTTTTACTTTTATTTGTCCACCATCGCCCGTTTTTGATCTAATGGATCATTGTCGATCTCTAGTTGAACAACTCCTAGTATGCTTCATATCACTTAATTTTGTTGCTATTGTTTCTCTCTAGGTTGTTGACTAATGTTTTATGTCTTCTTTCAGATTTCCAAGAGTTATCTCTCATTACAAGAAAACACACTAAAATCATCCACTGAATTGCTTAAGCTTCAAGGAGAAGTTTCAAAATTAAACAGTCAAGTTTCTCCCTATCCATGGATAAGAATGAAGCTATGATTGGACTAGAGCGATTGAGATCTTCTCTTGCTCGATCAGAATCTATTATTTCAGAGGAGAGGAAAGCACGTCAACTCCTTGCCTATGTAAACATGGCTTTGAAAATAGCCCTAAGAGAATCCAAGGATGAAAAAGATCGAATTTAAACAAAACAATCTTATCTAAATAAAAAGCTGAAGAAGAATAAAGATTCTCCAAAATTGGCTATTGACACTATTTTTTATGCAAAGCAGCATTCGTCTCATTTCCTTTGTCCTTCTCTTAGTGACATCATTGCCAATTCTTTTGAAGATACTATGATGCTTGCTTAAGCCGCTAATGTCGATAAAAGCCCAGACTTAAGCTTTCCCTTACTCAACCCTACTCTTGTCAACAGGATTAGGACATAATTAAAAGAATGGAGCAGGGGGTTGAAGTCGTTGAAAGAGAGGAGATAGATGCCTCTAAAATTCAATCTTTCGAAGTCCCTTCCTTTAAAGTACACTCGGACTCCGAAGATGAAAGTGACAAAGATGAAGTTGCTAAGGAAGAGGGAAGTAACGATGATGATGATAATGATAATGATGACGATGATGACAATGACGATGACAAAATAGATGGGGTTAAGGTTCAAGTGGCAACATGTGTGGTCATGCTAGTGCTATTGAAAAAGATGGTGACGATCACACAAGGACTTTAAAAAGGTCAATCCTGATCCATCTTTTCATGAAGCAAGCCCATTTGAACTCCCTGCACCTTTTAAACCTAAAGAGAACACTGCTCAAATAAATATGGAAGATCCAAGAGAGAAAAATAGATCTCCCAATCATCAATTTCCGTCTCTCAGGTATGGGATTCTTTGCATAAAGGACTTTCGATCCCGAGATAATAATAGTTTAAATCCTTTATTTTAGATAAGGAGAAAATCCGTTCACCCATATAAAACAAAGCTTTAAAGAAAAAAGTGGAAATAAATTATTTTTATAGATAAACAACTGAATTAACTCAATATTCTCTCTGATAAATATCATAGATTTAATAGAAGTGCGGCAGTGTTAGAATCCTTCAAACACCAAGAAGCCCCCCTCCCCATGATTAAGTAGGGCGTACCTTTTGTATAGTAGTCCTTTAAAAGGGAATCGAGAGTTGATTATGCTCTTTTTGATGTTGATTGTGGAGAGAAATATATTGTTAGGCATTATATACAAAGCCTATTGTGGACACCCAACTATAGAATTCTCATCTTAGGAGATTTTAGTGGGGGTCCACTTAGGCGTTTACACAAGAGATACTTGGACGAATTTGAATCTGGCCTTTATCCTGGAGCATGTTGGGACTTACCACGAGTCAGATCGATTGTCTCAGAATTGCCTCCTGATAAACTCAAAGAGTATAAGGACAAATTTATTTCAAAATTATTTACAAAGTTGATTTTATATGAACCATGAACAGTCGTAATTATGTAATAATATTAATTTTTGAATTTTTGTTTTAGTTTTCCTTTTATACTTAGCTGTTTTTTATTACGTTATCACAGAATGATTGTCCCTCGGGCAACATTGTCTCTAGAGATTATCCAAGACAATATGTTAAACTAAGAAGAGATTATCTTGAAAAGGCATTAATTTTGAAATCTTCAAAATTAGCCAGATATTTCTTTCTTGGAGATTTGAAAAAACTGTATACATTCGTCTCCGTGTCAATTTTCTTGTAGAAGAAAAAGAAAAGCTAGTTATGGAAATTTAGACATATCATACCAAATTAATATATGGTCATGATATTCCACCTACTGGGGAATGGGACTATAGCAAATATCCTCCAATTATTACTTCGGAAGGACTCAATGTTTCTTTTGACTCAACATTAATTCTTTCAGTTAATTCATTGAGTAAAGTTAGAAATGTAGTTTCTTAACTTTAAATGTAAAACAAATGTCTAATTGTATTTTTTAGTTTCACTTTTACTAGAGTTTTAATCTTCTATTACTATAATAAAGAGATTGATTTTTCTAGTCTTACCTCCATTTTCTTTTTTTGTTTGAATAGGAGTCACAGCTATCTGCAACATCACTCTTGTCAGATTCGACATCACACTTTATCGATGTTCATGATATGTTATTAGTTGATCTTGAAAAGAGGAAGCTTCTTAACGACCCTTTATCCACACGCTTCTAGGGTAACACCGAAGCACTAAAATAGCATAATAGATTCTTGCTTCAAAAACAATTGTAAGAAATCTTAATGATCGAATCGCCAATATAGTGGCAGCCATTAAGAGAAAAAAAGAAACGATTTCCTCATTAAAATGTCAAATTAAATCAAATCCATCATCGGTTTTGACCATAAGATGACCGAACTTTTCCAACAAATCAGCGATTTGGAGATGAAATTAAAGGATGCTCAAGCTCAATGTGAATCTTTAGAATTCATTATGGGGAATAATATCTCAAATATTGATTTACCAATTTCTCCTGTTAATTCATCAATCACAAAGTCAATACAAGGTCTACTTCCCTTGCCATCCAAAAGCTCCCTACTATGACTAACCCTCCTCCTGGTTTAGACGAGAAGTTACTTAGTGAATGGTGTAGGAAATTCTAATTTGAGATGATGAAGTATTTTGATGAATAGCAAAAGGTAAGATACTCGCAACACATTAATGAATATGCGGCTAGGATTCAAAAGCTTGAACGCTAAAACTATCTCCTTCCGAAGCACCTCTTCGATTTGGAAAGGGAATAAACTCTTAAAGAAACAAATAAAGCTTTTAATCATGCTTTGAAGACCAACGTTGAGGCTATTGATCATGAAGACAAGATGAGGGAAAAAGAGAAGAAACTTAAAGAAGTTCTTCGTATCGCTGTTCATCACATTATGAATCCTTTAATTGCCGAGAATCTGAATAAGGCTGTTCAAGATGCACGAACAATTTATGCTAAAGAAATGTATATATTTGTTCTGTTACTTGTTAATAATTCCGTAAATTATTTAAATTATAAAAATTTTATAAATATCACTTAGTTCGTAATCCTTTCTTTTAATGCTGTTTTTGAATCATCTCTTTGATAGCTATACCATGATTCTGTATTTTCTTGATCTTTCAATTCTTTTTACTGTTCTACATTCCCTGAAAAGCACAAAGTAAACAATATTTCTTACCGTTAGCTTGAAATTTTTATAGAAGTCTGTTCATGTCATTTATAGAAACTAACCAAATCATTATGTTACATATGAAAAGTAATCCCATAATTGAATACGATCAAATGTCTTAAAACCAATCTTTAGCAACGATGATAGATAACCAAGAATTCAACTTCAATTATACATTGAGATTATTGGAAGTTCGATGTTAGAAAACCATAGATTAAATCAAGGATTTATAAAGATGTTTAAAAGTCTAACTTCTGGAGATAACCAATAGAAAATCTATAATAATAGTATAATAAAAGTCCATTGACCTAGATTCGGGCATGAATGAAGTTTTAAAGTTAAAAGATCCAAAACCTAGATTTGGGTACTTGTGGATGAAAACCAGAAGTCCATAATAATAATCTTCTTTATAAAGATCTTTAGTCCAATTTTAGGCATTAATGAGTGAATTCAGTAAATAGTTATAACCCTGAAACCCCCGATTCGGGTATGATGATGAACGTAAATTAGAGACCCAAAACCCAAATTCAGGTATTAATAAGTGGAATTTCGAAATCAATAATTAATTAATTGAAACCCGTATTCGAGTATTAATAAGTGAAGCTTGGAAATTCTTCTTTGATGATTAGTTGGAGGCTGCAAATTCTTCTTTGAGCCCTGTATGTAGTTGCTATCTGATCAGCTCCTTCTCGAGCTTAGACGTCTATGTCCTCATTTGATATGCTGCAACTCGGGCATGGACGTCTTAGCCCGTTGTTTGATTTGACGCTTCTTTGGATTGGATGTCTTAGTCCAGTGTTTGATATACTACTTCTTGGGCCTAGATATCTTAGTCCATTGTTACCAGTGCGCTTGGATAGCTTATCGACAAGCAGGACCCAAGGACTTATCCAACCTCCCTCTAGGAGGCACCTTATCTTGGCTATATCATGGCGCGACCAAGGCTTGGCGATGGTTTAACCTGGCCATAGTGTGGCATGGACAAAGGATTACTCTTACCTCCCTCTACGAGGTACCTTGACTTGGCCATAGCATGGCACGGCCAAGGGCTTGTCAAAGCTTGAACCCGGCCATAGCATGGATAAAAGCTTACTCTAACCTCCCTTCAAAAGGTGCCTTGACCTAGCCATAGCATAGAACGGCCAAGGGATTGTCGATGCTTTATCCTATCCATAGCGTGGCATGGATAAATGATTACTATAACCTCCTTCCAAGAGGCGCTTTGACCTGTCCAACTCGGCACTGATAAAGGCTTTGAATGTTTATGGTAATGTCCAAGTGCAAGAAGTTTTTCACTCCTAACCATGTAGATTTTTCTTAGTACATTTGGTCTTTATTGACTTCATCTATGATCTCTTTACAAACCTATTAAGTTTTCCTTGTTTGAAAAAGTTGATTGTCATTCCTTCGAGTGCTCTACAGTGATTTGTTTCATGACCATTCATCATTTGGTAGTTGCACTAGGATCCTCCCATATTCCTTTCATATTTTGTCGTTTTCTTCTGTGATTGCCAATAGTTGAGCTCTTCCTTGGTTAGCAGATAGACATTCTCGATTGAAGTTGTCAAATTCCATTCCTTGTGAAGTCTCGGTCTGAAGCTCACTTCTCGTGGGAAGTTTCTCAACTTTTATTACTTGGTTCCGGAGTTTCACCCTCTATAACCGATTTTCTTTTTAAAACCCTTTGAAGTTCCTATGTTGGTATTGTCCTAGTTGTTACTTGATGCCATTTGTGTGCAAAGGCGTTGTAATCAGCCATCATTCCTTCTTCAAAGATTGTGCCTAAGGAAAATATTTTATCCTTCCACATTTGATCAACAAGTTATCACTTTCATTTCTCCTTCCTCCTAAGGAAAATATTTGGTGGGGCAAATATGAAGAGGGTTTAAACTCCATTTAACTGGATCACAGGCTTCAACTTTCTTTTTCCTTATGAACCTAAAAGACTCTATTCTAAACAGTTTTTCTTCTTGTAGAGTCCTATCATTAATTGTTTCATCGGAGAATCCAATTAGATGTGGCTTCGAGGAACCTTGCTTGGACCTTTCAACATTGCTAACCATGATGAAGTAAAGTTTTAAGTGGATAGGTTCGGAATAGAATTGGGTTAAAGATAAATGGCGTGGAAATTTAACAACATCAGAGGTTTGAGCCCTCCCTTTAGCGCCAAAATGTTAACAATAGAACTTGTGGACACCCCAAAGTAGAGTTGATAGTGCCTGTATGCCCAAATAAACATTTTTGACTAAGTTTAGAAAGTTTATATCTTATTGCTTCCTTTGGTTAACCTTTCGAATAAGTCTTTGCTAGGAAAACTCTTATTTTTCCAAACTTTCAATTTAGTCAAAACATTTATATCCTTTTCTTTTATCCATTAAGCCTGCTGAAGGTCTTTAGTTATCCATTCGATACCTCCTTCCGAAACTGTGGCGAAGCACTAAAGATTGGCACTAAGGGTACAAGAATATGATTTGACTTGTTAGGTTTCGACTACGTCGAAAGCTAATTCTTTAAATGGCTTGGGTTTAATCTTGGAATCTAAGGGAAACAAGCTATGTTGTAGGTTTCAACACACTAGAAAGGTGACCATTTGGAGAGTGATGGCGTGGAGTTGGGAATCAAAGTGTTTTGGATAAAGTGAGGGGTTTCGACTCACTCGGAAGGTATCCTTTTGATGAAATCCGCACAAACTGAATACAATTGAATTCAATTAAAATCTTCAAACAGTTGCATAAACAAAAACAATAAAATCTCGCTTTATTTAATTAATGATGTATATAGTGATCCATTTTCCCCAATCTAATTTCCTATTTACGGTTAAAAATTTATAAACTTAAGAAAGTATAAAAAGAAGGAAAATGAATTCGGATCCCCTAAACTAGACCGCTAAGGTGTTACTTATATATATGTGTCCTCATCTTTCGATTTATTACTTTGGACCTGGTCGAAAGCTGGCTTTATACACCTTCCGTCTCCTTTGACACTTGTTCATCCCTCTACAATGCATTCGAATGGGTTTGAATGCCACCATCTTCTTTGAAGGGGGTGGTTGCGCCTTTTCTCTTTTTGTTGCTTTATTTTCACAAGAAGTCGAGGTATGAGATTCTGACTCTGTCGATAGGTAGTTCCCTGGGGTTTCAAAGGTGTTGATGATCTGGACGTGGCAGGCAGCTTAAGAATGCATGCTTGCGAATTGATGTGAAAACTTTCCTTGGATGATAAAGGCTTCAACCAGTTTGAAAGGCTTAATTATGCTTTCGAAATGGTTGTTCTAATCAAGGCATCTTTCTGAGTAGCTCGAATGAAGGCGAAACCTTTGGTTTCAAAATGTTTGACACGCATATGAGGGATTGTTATCCACTGCCTTCGAAAGGTACTCCACTTATTCGAAATGTCTTCATGTGGGTGAAAGCATCTATTTCGAAAGGTAGACATTGACGCAAAAGGGAGCTTTCAACCATATTGACCCCTTCGAAAGCTTGTAACACATTTGGCTTTCGGTTGTAGCATCCCTTCGAATCTTTCGAAAGGCTTTGTTAGTGTCATCTCTTGTTCCTTTTTCCTTTTATTCATTTTGATTTCATCAAGGTTGAAGTGGGAATTAGTGGTAACAGCTTTTCTATCCAAAGATATGTAGTTTGCCTTTCTTATAATGGATACTTTTGGAAGGGCTGAATAACTTTAATATCGCTTTCGAAGGGGCTTCCTCCTTTTTTTAAAAGGTAGCTTTTGAATGGCTTTCCATATATTATGTTCTAAAGAGATGCTTTTGAAAAGGTAGTTTTGAACTAAGTCGAAACCTAATTGCCATCTTCATGCCTTTCGAATAGGTTGAAGTTTCCGATGAGTTTGAAAGGTAATCTTTTGTTTTATAAATATAACAATCCATTTCCTAAATCTTTCAAAAGATCTCCAATAGCTACGTAAACTAAAGGTTTCGAAGGCAATGGCTTCGAAAGGTGTTTCGCAGCTATCCTTTCAATTGTTTACTTAAAAGATTATGCTTTCGAAAGGATGGTTCCAAAGGCATTTGTTTTCCCCAAACCTTTTACTTGAATTTTAATGAATTTGAAATGTTTACTTTCATTTATATTCACTTTGACATTAAAGTTAATTTTAAGAGTAAACCTAATGGTTTCAAAAGAGGTATTTTAAATGGTTTCGAAGCTATGCTTCTATAAGTGGAAAACATGCTTTAATACTTTCGAAAGGAAGGTTTTAATGATTTTGAAATTGATATTTTTAGTGTTTCAAAGGGCATATGCTTTAGTGTTCTTAAAAGAAGGTTTGAATGCTTTTGAAAGATATATTCTACTGTTTTCGAAAGTAAAGGTCTAAGGTTTCGAAAGCCTTATTTTTCAGAACAAAGAACCTAATCTCATTTTCAAAGGAAACCCCATGGCAATATAAAAGGGCTTTTGTATGGTTCTAATTTTGGAGTTTTTAACGAAGCTTTCATTAAAAAATAAATAGGTTAGCGATATTAGCTATGTTTCATGTGAAAATGATTTCAAGGATATTAAACCACAGATATTGGTATTGTTATGTTATTGTATGTGCTTCTTCTATAAACATATTCACTGTATAATAGACCCATTTCTATATTTTAGGGAGTAAAAGCAGAATAAATTGCTCGGTTAACCTAGTAGTGAGTATAAATTGAGTCAACACTCAAATAAATAGAGTTGCATTTAGGAGTTCAGGTAGACCGGAACATAAGATGCCCAAAGACTGATCAAGAAATTGTCAATTTAGACAGGTTCATAGTGAACCCATGAAAATTATGCTTAGGGAGAGTAATTTGCAGGAGCCAATAGGTTCATAGTGATCCCATGAAAACTATATCCAGATAAAGATATTGACAGAGTTCAATAGGTTCATAGTCAACACATGAAAACTATGATATAAGGAAAGTTATTGGATATACCAATAGGTTTAGGGAGAACCCATTAAATAATTGACTAAAGTTACTGGCAGGGGCCGATAGGTTCTTAGTGATCTCATGAAAAGCATGAGACTGGATAGATAGTCCATAAGCTTTGAACAGGTTATTAGTCATTCCATGAAAAATAAAGTTAATAATGACCCTACAAACTATAAATGTAACGGATAGTCTCGGGTGCTCAATTGATTATAAGTGGAGTTGAAGTTTTCAGGTTCTCCTTTAGAGGAATAAGCATTTGGAGACATGCCGTAGGTAAGCTAGCCAATAGAATTTCTTTTCAAATTGATTCCACTATGTTTTGAGGTAAAGGCAAAGTTGTTAATAGTTTATGTTTAGACTTTAATCATCCAAAGGAGCATCTTCATGTGTCGCTCTTGACGTATTTTGTAATAATTATATTTTCTTTGAACGTGGTACTCGAATTTAGGATCATATAATGAATTTGAAATATGATTAAAATGGAACGAGAAATTAGTTCAATGGTTTAAAAAAAATTCTTATCCATGTATTTCTGTTATATCATTGAATCTAACATTACCGCATTTGGTCATCGAGAACTAATAACTATGGATGAGTGCGGCATCTGTAGCCGTTAGTTTTGGGCCTCCAAGTGGGGGATGTTACAAGTTGGTATCGGAGCATGGGTTTACGAAAACATAAAAAATTTCAAACTTAAAATGATTTTTTGAAACATAAACTAATGAATTAGAAAATAAGATCGAGGTTTGGGTTAACGCTATAGTAACGTAATTGTATTTGATGATATATAAGTTGGTATTCCTCTCTCTTAGACCGTTCTTCTATATCTTACTAAGGCTCGTTTGTAGATTTACCAGAAAAGAAGATATGAAGGCAGGAAATCTCGATGGAGGAAGCACCATAACGAATGGAAATGCTCAACCCAACATTATAAACAAGGGTCGACAGAAAAATGCTAATCCAAATGCAAAAGGCAATGTAGGTGCTAGAAATCCACCATTAGATATGGGGATGGATGTATCAGTTTTTGTCAATCTGGTGCAAGCTCGAGCTGTCGCAAGAGTAGCAGTGGGTAATGCAGAGAATGTTAGAGGAGCTAATCATGTGGCCCTCGTTGGCAACAAGTATGCTAAGCAGAGCTGGGATTATACAGTCTTGGTGGGAAGCCATTTTTGGGTCCTGAGGTTGCTATAGAAGTTGAGAACTGGCTTTTGCATTGTGAGAGAATCTTTATTGACTTGGCATTAAACAATGAACAGAAAAGGAGGCTTGCTTCTAAAGAGTTGCTGGGAGAGCGCTTCATTGGTGGAATAGTCTTACTACTGGAGTTACCGAGGAAGAGTTGACTTAGGAAGAAATTCGAAGGAGATTTAAAGAGTAGTTTTTGGATGAAGTTGCCAAATCAGCATTGTTGAGGAACTTCATGGACTTGATGCAAGGTGAGATGTCGGTGATTGAGTATGCCAAGAAGTTTGATGAGTTATCTAGGTATGGACAAGTTACCATTGACACTATCATCAAGAGGAAAGAGAAGATTATATGGGGATTCAGACCCAAGAATACTAGAGTGACCCTACCACATCTTTGTGATCCTCGTACATTTGTTGTGGAAATGGCAATCCAACATGAGGAGATGCTTGCTACATATAGGAAGGAGAAGCAAGTTGAAACCCATAGTTCACTTGGCAAGATGAGGAAGTTCTTTAAGAAGAAGGTAACCTAGAAGGGAGAAGCTACCAAGAAGACAAAGGCTAATCTAGTTTGCTTTAAGTGCGATAAGAAGTGTCATTATGCTCATGAATGCCGAGCTAGCAACGAGAAGAAGGCTGCTGACAAGAAAGGAGTGAAATGCTTTAACTATGACGAGGATGTGCATTACAATATTCATTATCCTGAAAGACCTTCGTCTACTAGGCCAACAACTACCGAAAAAGGAAAGACTGTGATGGAAGGTACGCTTTTGATTCAGAGTATACCCGTTAGGGTACTGTTTGATATTGGTGCATTGCATTCATTTATAACTTAATGTTTGGTTGATAGGTTATGTTTAAAACCCATATACCTTGTTACTACCTTAAGGATCGCGAATCCGATGCAAGGGTATGCAACTCTGGGAACGATATATAACCAGTTAAAACTTGATTTGTTAGGTCGTAAGTTTGCATGCAATGAATACGTTTAGAAATAAGAATTCCAATACCTGGATTCGGGTATTCTTAACCAAATCTATGCTCAACAACCCAAATAGTATTTACGCAGGAACAAAAAAACTAGTTTTAATAACACCGAAAGGTTTTAGCGACTACCACATATTCACTAGATAAAACTTTCAACTCTTGGGTAGTGGTAGGAACTTCTGACCTTGTTGAAAGGTTTAGTTACTTGTACGAAGTTGATTTCAACTTTTTTGGTAGTCCAAGTTTAAGCAGAACTAATTGATTGACCCTTTATTTCCAAGTTTATTTCATGTCCGTTCATGAGATGGAAGTTGCAATATGCTCAGACCTTCTCTCAAACCTTGGCTTTTTCTTTGAGAGGGCCAATAGTTCAGTTCCACATTGGTTCTAATATAAATGTCCTTTATTGACGTTGCAAGATTGTATTCTCTAAGCAATATTGATTTTTGAGGCATCGTTTACCAACATCAAACTCTTTTGTAGCCTGGTTCAAACTTCTCTTCTTGAGGGATAGATTTCCTTTTCATTGCCCATTGGTTCATTTTCAAAGGATTTCCTTTTGATCTCAAGGTTTTGGTTGGAAATTCATTGGTAATTCTTATATTTCTGCTGTGCAGTTCTTTTATCTATCTTATTTCATCAGCCGCAGATTTTCCAAGATGCTCTAGTTTACACTTGTGTGGCAGGCCTCACTTATGAACTTACTTCATTTGTTCATGAAATTATCATAATCCTTTATCATCTCTTTTTCAAAGATAGTTCCCTGGGAATATGACTGGATTGTTCTTCTCATTTGATTAAAATGTTGTCACTTCCATTTATTCTTTTTCCACGTGCAAAAATAGGGGTCGGTCCCACATGAAAGGGGTGCAAGCTCCATTTTTCAGGGCCATAAGATTCCATCTTCTTTTGTTTATAATCTTCAAGGCTTCAATCCTTAACCTTTGTTACTCATCCGGATTAGAGTGTTTGATTCTTAAATAGGAACTCCTTACCAAGGGTGGTTCGAAAGACCCTTGCTTAGACCACTTAAATCTTTTAGCCATGATCTAATCAATAATAACTGAATTTGATGCGGAACTAGTTCGATGAGAATTGGAGACTTGTAGTGTCAGAAAATTAGCTACAAGGTCGGAGGTTCCACCCCTCCCACTAGCGTGAAAAATGTTAACCAAATTTATGGTCAACACCCCAAACAGTATTTAATCAGGAATAGGAAAACTAGGTTTAATACTGCCAAAAGATTTTAGTGGCTACCCACTTATTTACTAAATAAAATATTCACTATAGGATCTTTTGACCTTGTTGAAAGGTTTAATTACTTGCATGAAGTTGATTTCCACTTTGCCGAAAGGCATGTGTCAACCGAATTTACAGACAACACTCCAAAAAAATCCAAGCAAATGATGTTATTGGAAATTGGTGGAAGGTGGGTCTCCAAGAGGATCAGCAAATATCCCATTGATAACCCAGAATTTCTCCAAGTAACAAGATTAGGCTGATCTGTACCGAAGAGTTGGTGATCTAAAGGATCTCCTATATATTTCTACTATGGGTTGGACTTTGAAACAGATCTTTTGATGTGATTTGGGAGGTATAGGTATAGGATTAGAATAGAATTTCCTTAGTTTCCCTTATATAAGAAGTAAACCTCTATTTTACTAAAAGGTTAGGTGAATGGCAATTTGGGGCCCGAAGGGTTGTTAAGGCTGTTGGGATACGATGAGTTCTAATTGTTGTCAAAAGGTTTTACTTACAGATTTCATTATTTTGAAATGTTTCATGGAAATTGATTCCAATAATCTTCTCTGCGATCGGAAGGTTTTAGTTGCAGGCTAAAGGTCCCTAGAAGGATGTTAAGTTTTCCAAGAGGGATAAACTTTATCTCTGTTTGCTAAGGACCTTTCGGAGGGACTGCACCGAAAAATTTGAATTAAGCTAGTAAAAATCATTATAAAATGTAATGCAAACTTATAAGATTAAAGACTTCCTCTGAGCCATGAATAAATTCCACTTTTTACTAAATTTCCAAATCACTACACGATTAGGGTTACAAAGCTATGATTTTAGAAGTTATAAGTTTTAGAATGATGAAAAATCCGCCTCGAACCAGGACCCTTGGTACATATTTGTAGATGCCGGTGGCCATGCTTTCGTCATTGTGCCTTTGACTGGGCCAAAAGGTTCCATTCTTTTACATAGTTGCTAACCTTCCGACTTAGTCAAAAGGTTTTCATTTGGCATGTTAATGCGGATCTTTGAGAACTACCGAAGGAACCTTTCTTCCATTTGCTTTTAGAAACCTATTACCCTTATCGAAAACTCCCTCACATGTACGGTAAGTGACCGTTTGGCTGCGCCGGAGGGTTTTCGGCTTTTTATCCCGCCTTTTGGTTAATGTCGGGATATAAATAAATAGGCTAAAAAGATGGAAATTAGCATTAGAGATCGATTGGAAACAAAGCTATGATCGATACCGTCAAAATTTGACCGAGCTGCAATCAAGATGAGATGAATTGGGAATGATGAACATCGTTAGTGTTATCCCGCTTTTTGGCAAAGCCGCGATACCAAAGGATCGATAAAAAACGGAGAACGGTTCGTCTTAGAGACCTGCCATACTTCGTCTCGCTATGGATATCACTGAATTTTGTCCAAGTCCAGCTTGAGCCACAATTGATAGGACACGGCAA
The DNA here is from genome assembly GCA_030765085.1 of Allium cepa. Classification (NCBI taxonomy): domain Eukaryota; kingdom Viridiplantae; phylum Streptophyta; class Magnoliopsida; order Asparagales; family Amaryllidaceae; genus Allium; species Allium cepa. Next base: position 705,966,746 of record CM060938.1, read on the forward strand.
GGAAGATCATAGGAATCAACATCTCAAGTTTCAAGTCAATCCGAGTTCATACGCTCAAATTATGATCGATTCAATTTGAAAGAAAAGGCCTGAGACTCGAACCCATCAGGTTCGAAACCAACACCTTCGAACCCATCAGGTTCGAACCCATCGGGATGCCTCGGGTTCGAACCCATCAAGTTCGAACCTACCAAGTTCATAACAATGGACCTCGAATCCATCGGAGAGTAGCTGCTTCGAACCCACCACAAAGCCTTGTTCGACTCCAAACAAGCATCCTTGTTCGATTCCATCATAGGACGTTGTTCGAACCCAAACATGGAACCTCGTTTGAAACCATCCATGATGCCAAGTTCGAACCCATCCTGTGTAGCCTCATTCGAATCCACTGGGTCAACCAACCATGATGACGTGTCTTTCATCGGTTCGAATTCGCCGAGATTTATGGAGTCGAAGCAGTCAACTCGGAGTGAAGACCGAATTGGTTCGAAGTTTGTGCTCCACGTCACCACGAAGGACATGCCATGATGGATTCGAAACCATCTGTTTGAAAGCATGGTTTTGAACCAAACAGCCATGCAATGAACCCCATTTCGAATCCATCATATCTCCCAATCTACCGATCTAAATGCCATGAAATTTTCACAGAAGCTTGCATACATGTTGAAGAATGTCCACGCCAAATTTCACCTCGATTGGATGAATTCTTGATCGGTACGAATGGAGTTCGAACCGATGCCAAAGTGGACTCAAACTTCCTGAGAATGTGCGTGTGGGCCCCCTCACGTGCCAGAAGTGGTCTCCCGAGTTTTCAGCGAAATATCAGCAGCCCGCGCTTATAAATAGAGCCCCAGGGCCAACAGAAAAGGGATCTTCTGACTCTGAAGCGCCCAGACTCTGCCGGATCGAGATCTCCCTCATCCTACATCATAATTTTACTGTTGATTCCGAATTTACAGTTGTAATTTGCTGTTGATTGCTGCAACAACTTGTAATCATTGAAAGAAAAACAATAAAATATCAAAACACTTCACAGTGGACGTAGGCAACACGCCGAACCACTATAAATCCATTGTCTACTCATTCTCTTTATTGTTGATTGGAGTTTTTGTTAGATAATATCTGTTTTGAATTTACATTCTTGACTATTATCTCTTCAACGACTCCCGAAGAGTGTTGTGCCCAATTTTGACGCAAACACTTTGGTGCTTTCACTGAGAAAACCCAGATTTTCTCCTGCTCGTTGGATCTGTCACCGATATCGGATTGAATAAATCTAAGAGAGAGATCCAGATCATTGAATCCGACTTCCTTCTCTTCTATTCAGATTTGCATAAAGTCTAGGAAAGGAATTCAACTATCAAGATGGTTAGCACGAGAACCACCTCAAACGCTGTCATTCCAGAAGAACAGGATAGGCAAAATCCTGCCCCTCTACCTTCATATAATCAAGATGCCGCTGGGCAATCGGAACCGTCGGGACCGGTCACCGAACAAGAGTTGCAGTTGCTACTCCATGAGCTGACCCAGAGTCGGCAACAGCTAGAAGAACAGCTACGTGCTAACGCTGAGCTAATCAACAAGTTGGATCGCCAGAAATGAAAGAGATCCACGAGAGATCATGCTTCTCGCTCCCCCAGCGAAAGCTCTTCATCTTCTGATTATCATAACTGGCCTCCACGACCCCGGTTAGATGGGAGTCGTATGCCACCCATTGGAAACCAACAGACATTGACCGTTGGACAAATAAGTGTTGGTCCGTCAGCCAGTTTCCAAACCGGACCCTCCTCCCGAGGAGGTGCCGTTCCTCATCACGCCGTAGAATACCGCACCACTAGCGTTGCGGCTGAACCAGGGGTCGACGCTCAAGATCAGTCGGACCTGGACCGTCGTCATAGCGGTCATACTCCTGAACCGTATGTCCCGGAGGACTATGAGCCAAGAAGGCGAGACTTGGACCGTCGACGATATCCGGTTCAAGCCCGAAGTATGGAACGTGATCATACTCCGGCACAAATGCCGGATCTTTCAACTATGATACGCCAGATGATCCGTGAGAGTCAGGGATTCACAAACGACGATTGGGGAGTTTCCCGAAGTCAAACTCCCTTTACGGACGATATTCTTACTGCTGAACACCAACGGCGATTCCGAATGCCCACTCTACCCGTGTATGAGGGAAACTCCGATCCCAACCAACATATTCTAAAATATAAATGGTCGATGACTGCTGCCAGAGCCGACGACGCTGTGAAGTGTCGTAGTTTCCCCATATCCTTGGGGGGCATCGCTACTATGTGGTTCACCCGATTACCACCTCGATCCGTCTCTTCCTTCGATCAGTTAGCTACAAAATTCGTTGAGCAATTCCGCATGCACGTCACAAGGCTGAAAGATGTCAACACTCTATCTAGTGTCACACAAGCTCCCGGGGAGACACTCAGACACTACTTAGAAAGATTCCATACTGCATGCGCGGAGATTAGTAATCCAAACGATAACTCCATCCTTATGGCGCTGACTAAGGGGATCGACCCCGATTTCGAATTCAGCAATTGGCTAGCTGGGAAACCACCAGCGTCATTGGACCGTTTCCATGCCAAAGCAGCTCAATTCCTGAGACGGGAAGACGCAAAACAGTCTAGGAAGCAAACTGACGCAGGGCCAAATACGGAAGGGATCAAAAGCAATGTTGCAATAAAACAGTCCAGTGAGAGCTACGGAAGAGTTCAGTTGAACATTAACAATAAACAAGCTCGGCGAAGAGAGAGCGTGAATCAACTTAAAAAACAATATCAAAATCGTGGCCCGCAATGCAAAAATCCGATGTTCGACAGTTATACTCCTTTGAATACTTCACTGGAAGACTTGTATTTGCAGACCCGTAATACAATTCAATATGAAAAACCTGCTCCAAGACCGTCGTCGGAAAGACAAATCCAGACGGGAAAATTTTGCAGGTTCCATGAAGGCTACGGGCACAATACGAACGAGTGTCGTCACTTACAAGATCTTGTTGAAAAACAGGTCAGAGAAAGGAAGCTGGAACAGTTTGTGCGGACACCGCTGCCCAAAGAAGCGGGCTCATCCAATCCAATCAATGAACCCAATCGACCGAGGCAGGAGGACTCGACTTGTCCGTGTGGAAGATTGGTGATAAACGCCATCAGTGGCGGGCCTACTTACTCAGGAGCCTGGAACGACGAAGAACCTCGTCACTGTCACATATGACAGGCTCCTTCAATCTATGAATACTATGCAGTTTCTTTTACGTTCTGAAATTTGAATTTGTAATAAGGCACTGACTTTGCCACATTTTCTTATTTCAGCAAATAAAATGCTATCTCTTCAAGCTAAAGCTGTGATTCACTGAATAAAACGTTCAACAATCATGACACACGAAGAGCTAAGTTCCATTAAACAATGGAATTTATTCAAATAGCGAGTGACTGCGTTATAACCGGCCACTCACTAAGTGAAACCCCAGCTCAGGGACAAGCCAACACATCGAAGGCTGAACTGGACCAACACACGACAGTCCATCCAACAATTCGTTCCGAGAGCGCGAACGGACTCCAACTTCCCACAGCACGAATTGGAGTATAAACATTCAATAATTCGTTCCCAGAGCGCGAACGGACTCCAACTTCCCACAGCGTGAATTGGAGTATAAACATTCAACAATTCGTTCCTAGAGCGCGAACGGACTCCAACTTTCCACATCGTGAATTGGAGTATAAACATTCAACAATTCGTTCCCAGAGCGCGAACGGACTCCAACTTCCCACAGCGCGAATTGGAGTATAAACATTCAACAATTCATTCCCAGAGCACGAACGGACTCCAACTTCCCAGAGCGTGAATTGGAGTATAAACATTCAACAATTCGTTCCCAGAGCGCGAACGGACTCCAACTTCCAAAGAGCGTGAATTGGAGTACAAACATTCAACAATTCGTTCCCAGAGCGTGAACGGACTCCCACTTCCCAGAGTGTGAATCGGAGCATAAATGTGGATTACAGGTTCCCGGAGCGCGAACCGAAGCATCCGTGCTAACTCCAGATTCCCAGAGCGTGAAGTGAAGTGTAAACATTAATTCCAGGTTCTCGGAGCGCGAACCATACTACAAACATCGATAACTCTCAAGCTCCGTGCAAACCGGATTGTCGATCTCAAATTAGCTTAAGTACCCGGAATGTGGACATGTGCTTCAAGTTTGCAATATGCGCTCTCAACCACCAAAACGCAAATGTTATTCCCCGAGATTAGGGGCAAAAAAGTTAAGTGTTAATCGCTGATCAAAGTGATACAATGTCCGAAGTTCGATTATTCATCGATTACAACTTGTGACCAAGATTTTCAGACTTGGCAAATAAAACAAACTCTACTTGACGGTAAAAACACCACAAGTGCGCCGGACTGAAAACATAACGCTATAAACACTTAAGCACAAAAGAAACTAAATTTTATTTCAACTAATTGAAGACAAGGACTTACACGTAAATAAGTTCTTCCAAAAAAGAATGCCTACTAGCAGGGGCCGAACCTGCATCTATACATGGCCTACTGACAAAAAACGAAAACAAGTTCCTATCTACCAAAATATCTGCTGGGGGGGCCGCTCTATTCTTTCTTCCTTGGCTTCCTTATTAGCGGTTCATCGTCAGAGTCACTAGGAACGGAAATCCTTCGTTTGGACGACCTCCTCTCCGGTGGCTGCTCTTCGGCCGGGGGCATAATATCTACGTCCTCCTTAGAACTTGAGTCTAAATGAGGGCTCCCCGCCGGAGGAGTAGGAGGGATCGGACCCGCAACGGAAGATGGAATAGTGTCACCTCCGACACTACCGCTTTTCCCCTCAGCTTCTAATTCAGCATGGATTTCGGCCAAAATTTCTTCATCTCGAGTCGATGGGGCCTGGCTGGGGGCAACTCCGGTCTGCACACAAGAGCTAGAGGCTGGCGGGAGCTCACTGATGATAAATGGAAAGTCCGTAGAGAATTCTCCCTGTTGACCGAGTAGTTCACTCACCATTTGTTCGTCAAGAGACAAAGAGCTTTCCTGTGTCGCTCCGGTAGACGCTGCCTTTGTCACGACAGTCGTTTCAGTAGTAATAGCCTTCTGCCCTTGACTCGGCCCCTGGGTCGAAGACACCGGGGTAGTCCTGGTCACTGGATAAAGAAGAGAAGGGGTTAACAACAATCACTTCGAAACGAGAGTTCTAGCGAAAATGCACTTGAAATTTCTTCAGAGTACCTTCCTCAGTTCGGTTTGCTGATGGTGGGACGACTTCGGGGACGTGTTCGCGAATTGGTGATAACCGCGGTTGCTCTGGATCGTAAGCAAGAACGGTCTGTGAGCTAACCGCAGATACAGGCTCAGACGGAGGCGGGGCGGTGATTTCAAGAGCGGTGGCATGATGCTCAACGCCTGACCCTTCTCCAGCCTCCAAAGATCGACCGCCAACCATCTCTTTCTCATGAGCGATCATAGCATCGTGGAGGACCTTCTTTTCCTCATCTGTTAGCAACCGGTTTTCGAGCTCGAATCGGTCGACCGATTCGTCCAGGTGCGCTTCCTTTTCCCCCTCAACCAATCGTTCCCAAGCACTGTGGAGATGGATTGGGTAATCCTGAAGCCAGGCCAAGTTTCTGTGCTTCAATACATTGGCGTTGTAGGTGATAAGCAGATCTTCAATGTCGGCTTCTAGCCTGGCCTCGGCTTGCTGAACTCTCTCCTCAATCTCCGCCTTGACCACTTGAACTTTGGCCACTGCCTCATCCCGTTCGGTCTGGAGTATCACAGCTTGTTCGCACGCCTCCTGGGCTGCATTGTTTGCATCGTCCCTATCCTTGGCGATTTCGGCGAATTTAGATTTGAGCTCATTTAGCTCCTTTAGCGCCGCATCCCTTTCGGCAGTGACCAGAGTATTCCGATGGACCATGTCCTCTACCGTGGCGTAATTCTCATGCTTCATTCTATCCATCGTAAGCTGGGCTTCATTGGCCTTTTTGATGGCTTCCATCTCTGATTTTCTGGAAGATTCAGCCTCGGTGTTCAGCACATCGATAATACGACTCTTCTGGGCTAACTCCGCCTGTAACTTTTCGTTGGCGGCCCCACGCTCAAAGGCCAGCTTCGATGCCTTCTCCGCCGCTTTAAACCATACTTTATACTGAGCGTAGAAGTCGTGCACATAGTCATGCACCACCTGCTCCGCCGACGGAGGGATTCTTTTCAAGTGTGGGGGAAAAATGTAGTTGTCGAAGCAAATAGTTGGGAAGTCTTTCTTCAACTGAGCAAGCCTGAACGCCCCTTCACCCGAAATTCCCACAGGAGGCTGTTCCGCAACTACGGCGGTCGATGCCTCGTTTCTGGAGCGGTGAGATTCGTGCGTAGAAGGTTGGGAAGTGGACGTATGACGTGAAGGCTCAGAGGGGCGAGAAACATGGGCCGGAGGTTGTACGGGATCTCTGGGAGGAGGAGGAGTACGCGATCGGGATCGACGCTTATAACCCCTATCTGTGTCATATCTTTCACGGCTCGAATATCCGGAGTATTCCTGATCATAGTCCCTATCTCCTTCCCGTCTGCGCGAGTCGCGATACGATGGTTTCCGAGCATGTCGCAGACTACCTAGCATCGAACCACGCCTGGACATGGTACCTACAAGGCAAAGAGAAGAACAAAGTTAGTGGTTTCTCGAAACCGATGACCTAAGACTCGGGACTATGTAGTGTCATGAAATGTGTATGAATATTCATTTCACCCGACCAACCAGAAGTGTCGACTGAGCTAGTAATAAGAGGCTCGCTCAATTCAAGAGTACGATGAAACTCCTCCAGCCCGGCGTCATACTGAAAAGACGCATCATCCGGGATTGGAAGGTCGGTAAGCCCTTCGTAAAGACTTTCGGTTCGCGGAAGAGACATCTCGGAAATTCTAACTCCGGGGGAGGATCGGGCCGTGACAACCGACTTCCATCTCCCCTTCTTAGTTGGCGTGACGACGGCTGTCTTGCCTTTTCTTTGCTCTTCAACATCTTGAGCTACGTCTGTAGGCTCCAACAACGGCTCGTCGTCAGTGTGAGTTCTTTCAGAATCAACTTCCTCGGCTATAATGACTTTGGGTTTCTTATGCTTGGCATGTTTTTTCAAAACAATTCTATGCACCCCGTCGAATATTATACTCTTCCATCGTTCGATTAATCCACAGGCCCGGAGATTCCTATCCGTCAATATCACGTCAATATCCCTGTCGACGCTCGGGATCTCTCGGAGCACTCGTGCTATCTCCTTAAAGTTTTCACCGTCGGGACGCTGGATCATCGCTGTACAGAAGAAAAATATACAAGTCACACAATCGCCTTAGTAATTGTTTGGAAACTCAGCTATACTCACGTCTAAATAACCATCGCCTGGCGAAGCCCGGAGGACATCTGACGTTGAACCATTCCGTCCTGTAATAGCTTAACCTAGTCCAGGACCCGGTGACCACTTGAAAATTTCGTACTGCCTCCAAGAATGTAAAAGATGGGTAATCATTTCGAGTTTTGAAGTTAAACAAGTATCAGATTTCAGTCGGGGCCGGTGGTCTATGAAGATATTCCATAAAGACGATGAACGGGCTGTTCACCAAAGCATACCCATTCGGGTGAAGTTGGGATGGTGTGATTCCCAAAAAAGATAGCACTTCTCTTATATACTCATTGAATGGGGGGAGCGTCCCAACCGCGCACGCATGGCGATTGAATGCGGTATACCCCTCCGGTGGGTTGTGTGGTCTGTCGTTTGGCCCCAGTAGTAACACGTCGTCTAGTGACAAACCGTGCCTTAGGCATATCCTCCCCAGCATATCTTCGGAAATATGAGATGGGACAGAATCTGATGGATTAGCAATGAATGACGCGTTAGGAAGTTCACCCGGCGCTGGGCCGATAATTTCAGGGTCAATGTTCGGGATCTCTAACCTCGGGGGAACTATATTCTGAATATCTTGCGGGGTTTCTTGCTGTCGCGAACTCGAAGGCTCCATAACTGACTAACTCATGAGAAACCATTATTAGATGACAAGGGGCCCGTGAATTCCCCAGTGTATAGTGTACGAATGTGTGTTGTGCGGTGCTGTGCATAACTTGGATGGATATCGCAGAATTAAAGAAAACACGCAAACGACAAAGCTACAAAGCCCGGTTGTGCTGGCTGTCATCACAAAACCCTTCACATAAGGAAAATTGATTCGAATAAAAATTGTTATTGTTCCGTCGACGAGCTTCGAAAGGTGGTCAAGTATGCAGTTTAACATGTCCAAATATGCAGGAGTGAAGCTAGTCGGAATTATGCTCAGAAAACATCAAACTTTGATATCCACTATATGGAGTTTCGAACCGATCACAAGTGACTTGTTCGAACCCATCACCGTACCACTTCGAATCAATCCAAAGGAGCGAGCTTCGAATCGATAGTCAGGCGCCGAGCTCGAATCGATCCTTGGTTAATTAGTTCGTACCGATCAGGAAAGTCTCAACTTAACATCAATCGAGTTCGAATCGATACCTTTCGTATCGGTCGTAAAGGAATATTTCGTATCGATGCGAAGTTGAAAGCCTCGGACCAATCAACGGCTGCTTCTCGTATCGGTCGTTGTGCACCGATACGACTCAACACCATGGTTAACTTGGTGCGAACTGCGCCCCCTCCAAGGGAAATCACAAGGATCGATTCAAAATCTGAAAGAGAATGATGCTGCCCCCCCCATTGATTCGTACACGAGTCTCTGAATCGATTCGAAATTCCTCCAAAGGCCAGATCTGTGTTTACCAAATCCCAAGAAAGGTCGATTGGTGAAGGAGTGATGAGTTCGAGGTAGCTTTGCCGTGTAGATTCGAGGTCAGTTACCTAGTTTGGATGATTGGTTTGAAGGATTGAAGATTTGAATCTCAAATGATTTGAATACAAAACACAGCGCCCTCCTCTTTTAAGCTTCGAAACGATGCAACGCACAGTGAAAGCAAGGCAAGAGTAAAAAAGTAAAAAGTGAAAAATGGCGAACCCTCTGCTATTTATATGGCGCGTAGAGAGCAACCGAGACGATTGCTCTTCCGGTAATCTTGACCGGTCACAACCAGTCGAAGCGTAGTTCGATTCTAAACCTCCTTTCGAAACAATCGGCCTAGGACCCTGTCGGTTCGAAGTTACCCCCGCGTGTCATCGGCACGAAGCGCACAACAAGGCGACGAGCTGCATCGATGCGAAACACACGCTGGGCCCATCGGTTCGAAAAGCTCTTGTACAAATCAACTAGTTCGTATCCATCCTTTCATACCGGTTCGAATGTTAGTTTCGAACCCATCACAACACGAGTATACTTCATCCATACGAATGTAGATTTCGAACCCATTGATGCTCCAACACGTCGGTTCGAAATGTCACGTTCACGCAACACAGAGTCATTTCCTTTAACCTTCTGCATCGGTTCAGGAGTGGATCGATACGAAGGAACCTTCCAAAAAAACCATCAAGCGTTGTCTCAATTCAAATTTCAAAATCGGTTCAGGAGAGAACTGATACGAAGTTCAATAGCAAACAAAACTAACACGACTCATGGACGCACAACGTTTGCAAGGGTCAAACTAACATATATGCATATATGTCGAACTAACAATCGATTTTAAACATTTACAGGAATCAAACACTCACGCTGTTACAAATGCAATAGCCAACGGCTAAGCACTATTATACAGCAATCAATCATGTCAACACGAGGATACAACAATACAGCATACGAGTTTCAACAAAGAAAAAAAGAGAGCAATGACTGTTCAGAGAAATTGCAGCTGTTCAAAGCACGTCATGTTCCCACAGGACGTACTTTGGGGGGCAAAATGTTATCCCGCTTTTTGGCAAAGCCGCGATACCAAAGGATCGATCAGAAACGGAGAACGGTTCGTCTTAGAGACCTGCCATACTTCGTCTCGCTATGGATATCACTGAATTTTGTCCAAGTCCAGCTTGAGCCACAATTGATAGGACACGGCAAGGAAGATCATAGGAATCAACATCTCAAGTTTCAAGTCAATCCGAGTTCATACGCTCAAATTATGATCGATTCAATTTGAAAGAAAAGGCCTGAGACTCGAACCCATCAGGTTCGAAACCATCACCTTCGAACCCATCAGGTTCGAACCCATCGGGATGCCTCGGGTCCGAACCTATCAAGTTCGAACCTACCAAGTTCATAACAATGGACCTCGAATCCACCGGAGAGTAGCTGCTTCGAACCCACCACAAAGCCTTGTTCGACTCCAAACAAGCATCCTTGTTCGATTCCATCATAGGATGTTGTTCAAACCCAAACATGGAACCTCGTTCGAAACCATCCATGATGCCAAGTTCGAACCCATCCTGTGTAGCCTCATTCGAATCCACTGGGTCAACCAACCATGATGACGTGTCTTCCATCGGTTCGAATTCGCCGAGATTTATGGAGTCGAAGCAGTGACTCGGAGTGAAGAACGAATTGGTTCGAAGTTTGCGCTCCACATCACCACGAAGGACGTGCCATGATGGATTCGAAAGCATGGTTTCGAACCAAACAGCCATGCAATGAACCCCATTTCGAATCCATCATATCTCCCAATCTACCGATCCAAATTCCATGAAATTTTCACAGAAGCTTGCATACATGTTGAAGAATGTCCACGCCAAATTTCACCTCGATTGGATGAATTCTTGATCGGTTCGAATGGAGTTCGAACCGATGCCAAAGTGGGCCCAAACTTCCTTATAACGTGCGCGTAGGCCCCCTCACGTGCCAGAAGTGGTCTCCCGAGTTTTCAGCGAAATATCAGCAGCCCATGCCTATAAATAGAGCCCCAGGGCCAACAGAAAAGGGATCTTCTGACTCTGAAGCGCCCAGACTCTGCCGGATCGAGATCTCCCTCATCCTACATCATAATTTTACTGTTGATTCCGAATTTACAGTTGTAATTTGCTGTTGATTGCTGCAACAACTTGTAATCATTGAAAGAAAAGCAATAAAATATCAAAACACTTCAAAGTGGACGTAGGCAACACGCCGAACCACTATAAATCCATTGTCTACTCATTCTCTTTATTGTTGATTGGAGTTTTTGTTAGATAATATCTGTTTTGAATTTACATTCTTGATCTCTTCAACGACTCCCGAAGAGTGTTGTGCCCAATTTTGACGTAAACACTTAGGAAAGGCTATGTTTCAAATTTCAAGTCAATCGGAGTTTCTGTGCTCAAGATATGGATGGATCAAAATTCAAGGAAAGCAAGTTTGTATCAATGTTTCGTACCAATAAGGATGGAAATGGCAACATCCTTCGATCGATATGTTTTGTATCGATGCAATGCGCATTGGTTTGGTTAGACGTGGCAGAAGGCACCATACATCACATTTATCAAGGATGGGATCGATACGAAGAGTGAGCAGGGGTTTTAGGGGCTCGAATGGACATTTTGTACCGATCACTTATTGATCGATACAAAGGAGGCAACAGAAATAGGTCAATAAGAAGCAGACAAGGACACATGGGCCTGGATCGATGGATACGAATAAAGGCACAGAATATGGATACGAATAAGCACATGCCCATAGATACAAAACATTGATAGTTATGAAGGCTCCGTACTTCTTATCGATGGATACTAAGGAAGCGGTCGAGGTGGAGCGAAGTATATGAATCAGAGCGCGTGATGTTCGGATTGATGCGAAGGCTACGACTATGGATATGGGAGTGATGGATACTTGGATGATGGATACAAAATGGAAAGGATACGAAGTGGATTGAGGCGAGCTGATCGATGTGTACCATTCAGCCATCATGCAAACTACAACTTGCATCGATCATAACTCAACATCTACGAGTCCAAATGTTATGAAATTTAAGAGAAGCTTCCTGATGCACTCCAGACCGCTTTTGGATCGATATGAAGTGAACACGGATTGATCCAAAACCGCCATGGATTGATATAGCGGGCCCACCTACACAGGAGAAGAGGCATTCAAGGTTTTGCGGCAGATATTTTCGAATCTACACCTATAAATAGGAGTCTTATAGCAACTAAAAAGGGGGTCTTCTTCTTCCCTAGGTGAAACTCTGCTATTTTGTTTACTGATTTCAGAGGCTTGTAATTGTAATCTTAATAAAAAAGGAACAAAAAGGATCGATTCAAAGTTGACGTAGGTCGGATTGTCGAACCACTACAAACATTGTGTTCTTTTCTGCTTTCTTTCATTTTAATTTTTCTAGTTTCTTTATTTTTGTTCTCTACTTAATCTGGATCTGAGGTATGTGTGTGCATATTGAGGATCTATGTATATATATTGGTGCTTTCACTACTTCTAGGTGTTTATGACCGATTTTGGCGCTAAAATTTTGGTTCTTTCACTGAGAAGGCTAGCGCTCAAGAATTCTAAAGCTTAGATTTCAGATTTGAAAGCTTAAGGACTTGGATTTAGAAAGCCATGGCAAGGCAATCGACAAGAAGACAAAGGACTGAAAGGAGTCAGCATGAAAGGGGTTAGGAGGATTCCTCAAGAGCGAATCAGGCCTCGATTTTAATCCCCAGAGATGAGATGGAAACAATGTTGAAGAGACAAAAAGAGATGATGCAGAATCTACTTTGATAAGTCGGACAAGTTGGAGTGCATAATCAAGGGAACGCAATTGCAGCTGATGCTAGAGACAGAGATCTAGAGCATAGACTAACTAGAATTTAGAATAGAGCAGGGCCATCAGGAGCAGCGCCAGAACTAGGGGGCACTCACCCGCAACATGTAGATCCAATCCCGGGCAAAGTACTAGGTGGAGCTGAGAAACACTGCGTTGATAGAAGAATGGATGCTCATCTAGGAGAGTAGATTCCAGGAATCCCTCGTGAATTCGGAGGACACATAAGAGGCAATGGATAAGGACTGCAGCTTGGCGATAGCGATTGATTGGCAGAGATGGTTAGGCGAGCCGTGAGAGTTGGATTGGTGAATAAGGACTTGGAGGATGTGAATAGGAGTTCCTTTGCTCCATTGATCAAGCAAGCTTGGAACCCGCTGGATTTCAAACTACCAACATGGGAGATGTATGACGGGAGAACGGATTTGCTATTCAATTGACGAGTACATGAGGAATGTGGAGGTATTAGGGGACAATGGAAGAGGTCACGAGACGATGCTTCCCTTTGTATTTGATGGATATAGTAGCATTATGGCTCGGACAGCTGGAGAGTGGCTCTATTGGTACATGGACGGAGCTGATTAAAAGGTTTGTGAGTCAGTTTTGGTCCCACATAGTCCGACCTAAGAATGTGATGACTTTGACATCGATGAAACAATGGAAAGTAGAGTCGCTCAAAGATTTCTTAACTTGATTCAATGCGGTAGTGGCTTCGGTGGATCGATCTGATCCATCGATGGTTTTTATGGAAACAGTTTTAGGAATTGCAGATAATTCGGATTTCAAGATATCGTTGATGCGTGACCCGCCAATGGATCTCAGGGAATTCTACCATGAAGCAGAAAGGTTTTTAAGACAAGAAGATGCACATGCTGAGAGAGAAGGGAGAGAGGCTGAAGCTTATGCAGGAAGGGGTGGAGGCCCGCCCAAGGAGGACCGAAAAAAAGATGATAAAGGAAAAAGGAAAATGAAAGATAACAGTGACACTTCAACAAGGCCATGGAGGAATTCAAAGTTTACTTCCTACACGGATTTGACTGAGACTCTGGAAAGGATTTACTTGGATACTCGAGGGCGCCTCTAGTATCGAAATCCGATAAGAAGGAAACCTTCAGAGTACGAGTGGCATCGAGAAAGCATTGTCTATTCCATGAACTGGATAGGCACAACACGAAGGACTGTAGACGTCTGAAGGATATCGTTGAGGGGCATATAAGGAATGGTCATCTACAACAATGCATAAGACATTGAGTAGTGGCAGTGGAACAGGAGCAGCCACCGCCCACCTTGAACGAGGATAGCAATGAATCTAGGCATCGACCACTTGTTATCAACTAAATGGATTTATGACTTTAAATAAGTAGTAGAACTCAAAGTAATACGACTAAGTCACTTACACATGTACGAGATCGAGGACGGTCTCTAAGCATGCTGTGAGACGATGATAAACTATGTTGCTTGAGTCTATGAAATCCTATTTTTTTTCTTTTTATTTTCCTAGAAACTTTGGTTCCTCCCTTGGATGTACAGACATTTATTTGGTTTTCCCTGCTTATTTTATTTTGAATGATTGGATTGGCATAAATGTAACCAATAATACAGGTGTCACGATTATGGTCCCGATCGGAGAGACGGGGCAGTGATCGCAAGTTACGAGTACCTTGATCGGAGAATGATGAAATGGACTCGAACACAATATATAAAAGTCCTTGGCCGGAGAGTGAAGGCCAGAGAATATAAAAGTCCTTGGCCAGAGACCCGAGGACGGAGAATATAAAAGTCCTTGGCCAGGGAGAGGAGGTCGGAGAATATAAAAGTCCTTGGTCGGAGAGCCGAGGCCGAGAATATAAAGTCCTTGGCCGAAGGGCCGAGGCTGGAGAACATAAAACCCCTTGGCCGAAGAGTCGGGGTCCAAATAGGATAATGCAACCTGAAGTGGTCATGAATTCGGATTTTGGCTTGGGATAAATGGACCCAGAGCACTGCTGGATTTGGCAAAGGGCCCGGAGCGATCCTGGATTTGGATATCAACCTAGAAAGGTTATGGATTTGGTTATTGGTCATTGGATACTAACGGATTACGACTCCATTGACGAGTTCAGATAGCTATGAAATTGGCTATGCATTCGGTAATTGGTCATTGGATACTAACGGATTACGAATCTATTGACGAGTTTGGATAGCTATGAAATTGGCTACGGATTTAGTCATAGGACTTTGAATCGGACTTCGACACTTGGATAGGATGGCTTGGTAATAGATTGGATTATGAATCAGATAATATGGCCATGGATGGAATGTGTGTGAGAAATGCGGAATACAGATCTTAAGGCTAGGATTAACACTAGAGGGGGGTGAAAAGTGTTTTAAGGAATTACAAAATCATTTTGAGTTTTTGTTAATTTGAACATAAATGTATGCAATATTCAGACACAGATATGATCATAGATGCAGAAATAAAGTAAAAGCAATAAAGGAAATAACACACTGGATTTTATATTGGTTCGGAGTTACACTACATCCAGTCCCGCACACAAGTACGGATTTCCTTTCAAAAGCAATTGTATAATTACACCCTCGATTTCAAGGCCACGAGGTACACCACTCCAGATTCATAATCCTTTAGGTAGAGATACTTGATTTCACGGGCAAAAAGTTCACCCAATTGATTTCCAAGGCTACAATCACACCTTTTCTCACGTGATTGATTTCACAGGCTACAATCACACCTTTTCTCGCTTAGTTTATTACAAAGAAGCCTATAACTTTGAATAGCACTGAGATCTTATTGAGATAGTGATAGAGAATCAAACCAGAGATGATGTAGTTAGATTCAATGTTGATTTCGGCGGAGTAATGGTAAAAATGTGTATAAAGAAATATGAAAGAAGAAGAGGAGTGAAATCAGAGAAAATACGAATACAAATTCGTTCAAAACTACCCCTATTTATAGTAGAACAACAGCCGGTCCATTTCTGAAAGGATATGACGAATAGACACTTCCTTTGAAATTCAAATTTTTGAAATAAATTGCTACCATGTCGATAAGGGTTACTTGAGGATTTCGACATGCCTAAGGTATTTTTGGTAATTTTCTTTTCTTCGAAAATAACTGCTATCTTGTACTAAAACTATTTTAAACTTTATAAATATACTTAACTATAGTTAAAATACATAAGTAAATATAGAGAATAATATTTTAATATATATATATATATATATAATTTTACTGTAATTTTATATTTAAATCTAAGTAAAAATATTAAAAGTTAAATATATTATTATTAAAAGATAGTTTAAAACCAAGGATAATTTGATTTTAAAAATGAAGATTATTTTGAGGCTAAAAATATTTAAAACCAGGAAAGATGTTTTTGATTCTTTTAAAAGGAAGGATTTGAAATCATTTTGAAAACAAGATATAATTTTGTACAAAACATTTGAATAAAAGTTAGTGGATACAAAACAATGTTCCACTAGATTTTTCGTAGGTTCCATCCTACTTAGGGTTCTATCCCTTTAACAGGTTTAAAGTGGATTCCATTGCACGAATAAATTGGATTTTAAGATGTCAGTGCTTCTCTAGGAGTTTTAAAAAATTCCTAATTAAATTAATTATTATTGAAATTTTGAACTCTTGATAATCTTGATATTCATGGGCCTTCAATCTTGATATCTTGAATCTCTATATTGTACAGTCTTCATTCTTGGTAGCTGCATGGTTAAGTCCTGCGTATACATACATATCTAAACTATAATGTCAGTATTTATATTTTGTAATCTTATTCTAAGGTTGTTGTCATCAAAACCATCATCTCAAGGACTAACTATCTCCCCCTTTTTGACGATGACAACCTTTGTTTATAAAATATTACTTCTATCCTAATAAATCCCCCTTAATCTATGCCTAGCTATCCTATTTTATACTTCTCCCCCTTTGTCATCAACAAAAACTAACTCCAAACAACATAAATCCTCCTTAATCTAATACTCTATGACATATGATTATAATGATATTTTTATCGTAAATAATCAACACTTGATTCTAAAACAAAAACTTAATCCTAAATTACTAACTATCCTAACTAAGATTCCATATACGATAATACTTATAATAGTGAGAAATCAAATATTAGAATAAAAATTATTTATTAATTATATATTGTTTTATTTACATTTTCTTAGAGAACTAAGAAAGAACATACAACAATAGGAAAGAGAGAAAACAAACTAATGGGTGTCTTTGAAAATGGGAGATCTATGAACCGAATAATTTGGGTAGTGGAAACAGAAATTTCCACGTTGTTCGACTAGATATCCATCCTTGTCAAAGCACACTTCGCCAACGCAAATGACTTTGTCGTCATCTTCAGCGTGCTCTTCTTCCATAAAGGCTTCTTCTTCTTCTTCTTCCTCGCTGTCCTCTTGCACTTGATCTCATGAAGACTCTTCATCAATCAAGATCGGATTAGCGTGATTGTCCATTAGAAACTTTTGCAAATTTCTAAGGATTTTGCCTTGCCGTTCTTGTTCTTTGGAAATTCTAAGTTGCACCACTTGAATTTCAGTCATTAGTTGTTGTGCATCCTTCAAGGAATCCTCCATTGTCATCACTCGTGCGAGCGTAGTTCGTTGAAATGGTCCAGTAGAGAGAGAAGGTAACGAAAAGATTGAAATTTTGTTTGGTTTGGAAAAGGAGGCCATTGTTATCATCATTTCAGAAGTTAGAACAGAGAGAAAACAGAAAGAATGATCAAAATTTCGAGATAAGAAGGATATATAACCACTTATTTGAATTTTGGTAGGAAAATTTCAAAAATAAAATAATCGTTATATCTGAGAAAATGATGTCTGGTATCAATATGTTTAGTTTGAGCATGATGAGTAGTATTTTTAGATAAATTTATTGCATTAGTATTGTCACAATAAATTGGTGATTTTGAGATATTTAAACCAAAATCTTTTAAAGTTTGTTGCATATATATTACTTGAGAACAAGCCAAAGCAGCATAAATATACTCTGCTTCAGTTGTTGATAAAGAAATTGTGGTTTGCTTTTTACTAAACCAGGAAAACAGAGAATGCCCCAAAAAGTGACAAGTTCCACTTGTACTTTTTCGGTCTGATTTACAACCAGCATAATCAGCATCATAGTAAGATATTAAGTCAAAAGATTCATTTTTAGGATAAAATAAGTCATAATCAAAGGTGTGTTTAATATATCTTACGATACGTTTTTCGGCTTCTAAGTGGGTCTCTTTAGGTTGGGAATCATATCTTTCATAGAGACAAACACTATGCATTATATCATGTCTACTAGCAGTGATATAGAGTAGTGATCCAATCATTCCTCTATATAATTTTCGATCTACATCTTTCAAGAGATCTTCTTTACTTAGATACTCATTGGTTACCGTGGGAGTGAGTTTTCTACTTGCAGTAGTCAAACCAAATTTACCGACTAGGTCTTTAGCATATTTTTCTTGACTAATAAAGATACCATTATCTAGTTGTTTTATTTGTAATCCTAGAAAGAAGTTTAATTCACCCATATGACTTATCTCAAACTCTTTTTTCATTATTTCAGAAAAATCTTTATTCATTTCAAAATTAGTTTATCCGAAAATGATATCATCTACGTAGACTTGTACTAGTCGAATGTCATTTTTATTTCTTTTAATAGAAAGAGTATTATCTACTTTACCAATTTCAAAGTTTCATTGTAATAAGTAAGATCTTAGTCTATCATACCAGGCTCTAGGGGCTTGTTTTAGACCATATAGGGCTTTCTTAAGTTTGTAAACATGATTTGGTAATTTTTCATTTTCAAAAAGTGGTGGTTGTTCAACGTATACTTCCTCTTTTACAAGTCCATTTAAAAAGGCACTTTTAACATCCATTTGATATAATTTGAAATTATTATGATTAGCGAAAGCAAGTAGAATCCTAATGGCTTCTAATCTTGCTACAGGAGCAAAGGTTTCATCAAAATCTATTCCTTCTTCTTGTCAATAACCTTGAGCGACTAACCGGGCTTTATTTCTAACAACCACTCCTTGTTCATTCATTTTATTTGTATAAACCCATTTAGTTTCAATTATAGTTTTATTTTCATGTCTAGGAACAAGTTCCCAAACATCATTTCAAGTAAACTAATTTAGTTCTTCTTGCATAGCTAAAATCCATGAATCATCAGTTGATGCTTCTTTTGGATTTTTGGGTTCAATAATTGATATAAAGGCTACATTGCTCATTTTACTTAATTGATTTCTAGTTGTAACAACAGATTGCATATTTCCTGGTATATTTTCTATAGGATGATCTTTTAAAAGTTTAATTCTTTTATTAGGATGATTAATTTCATTATTAGTTTCAACTGACTCTTGTTTTTGAGTTATTAAATCCACTTCATCGTTTGTATCTTCAAAAATTTTGAGATTTTCACCGAATGAAACATGCATTGTTTCTTCGATGGTGTTAGTTCTTAAATTAAACACTCTGTACGCTTTACTAGGAGTTTTAACAAAATTCCTAATTAAATTAATTATTATTGAAATCCTGAACTCTTGATAACTTTGATACTCATGAGTCTTCAATCTTGATATCTTGAATCTCTATACTGTATAGTCTTTATTCTTGGTACCTGCATGGTTAAATCCTGCATATACATATATATCTAAACTATAATATTAGTATTTATATTTTATAATTTTATTCTAAGGTTGTTGTCATCAAAACCATCATCTCAAGGACTAACAATGTGGACTTCAGATGATAGATTCGAAGCTATTCAAAACATGCCATCTTAACACAAGGCATGTTTTGGGGGGCAAATGTTATCTCGCTTTTGGTCAAGGCCGAGATATCAACAAATAGGCTAAAAAGGATGGAAATCAGTATTAGAGATCGAATGGAAATAAGGCTATGATCGATACCGTCAAAACTTGACCAAGATACAATCAAGACGTGATCGATTAGGAATGATGAACAAGGTTAGGAAAGGCTACGTTTCAAATTTCAGATCAATCGATGTTCGTATGCTCGAGACATGGATGGATCAAAATTTAAGGAAAGCAAGTTCATATCGATGTTTCGTATCAATTAGGATGGAAATGGAAACATTCTTCGAATCGATATGTTTTGTATCGACACAATGCCCATTGGTTTGGTTGGACGTGGTAGAAGGCAACATACTTCGCATCAGTCAAGGCTGGGATCGATACGAAGAGTGAGCAGTGGTTTTAGGGACTCAAATGAACATTTCATATTGATCACTTATTGATCGATATGAAGGAGGCAGCAGAAGAATGGATCGATACGAAGCAAGCAAGGACACATGGACTAGGATCGATAGATATGAACAAAGGCACAGAATATGGGTACGAAGAAGCACATGTCGACGGATACGGAACATTGATGCTTATGAAGGCTTTGCACTTCGTATCGATGGATACTAAGAAAGCGGTCGAGGTGGAGCGAAGGTTATGGGTCAGAGTGAGTGAAGTTTGGATCGATCGAAGGGTAAGGCTATGGATATAGGCCTGATGGATGCTAGGATGATGGTTACGATATAGAATGGATACGAAGTGGATTGAGGCAAGCTGATCGATGCGAACCATTCAGCCTTCACGTAAGCTACAACTTGCATCGACTATAACTCAACATCTACAGGTCCATGTGCCATGAAATTTTCAAAGAAGCTTCCTAATGCACTCAACAACCTTCATGATCGATCTCAACTCGATTGGACCACTTTTGGATTGATACGAAGTGAACACGTATCCATCCAAAATCGCTCTGGATTGATATGGCGGGCCTTAAGTAAGAGAAGAGGCATTCTAGGTTTTGAGGCAGATATTGTCCGACCTACACCTATAAATAGGAGTCATACGACAACTAAAAAAGGGATCTTCATCTTCTTCCCTAGGCAAAACTCTGCTATTTTGTTAGCTGATTTCAAAGGCTTGTAATTGTAATCTCAATAAAAGATGAATAAAAAGGATCGATTCAAAGTGGACGTAGGCTGGATTGTCGAACCACTATAAACCTTGTGTTCTTTTCTGCTTTCTTTCATTTTAATTTTGCTAGTTTCCTTATATATGTACTCTACTTAATCTGGATCTGACATATGTGTGTGGATATTGAGGATCTGTGTATATATATTGGTGCTTTCACAACATCTGCGCGTTAGTGACCAATTTTGGCATTAACACGGCTATTGTGAGCCCTTCGACTCAGTCATAAGGTTGTTTTTTTACTTTGATGTTGCTGAGAGCTGAGCTTTTTTAAATGTTGTTAGAGGGTTGATTATGTTCTTTGCCGACTTACGAATATTGCCTTCATCATAGAC
The DNA here is from genome assembly GCA_030765085.1 of Allium cepa. Lineage (NCBI taxonomy): Eukaryota > Viridiplantae > Streptophyta > Magnoliopsida > Asparagales > Amaryllidaceae > Allium > Allium cepa. The sequence goes on from CM060938.1 coordinate 705,987,796, forward strand.
CCTTCGACACTGTCGAAAGGTGTTCTGTAGGTGTTCCGACCAACCCGAAAGGCTTATTATGCTTTTAGAAAGGTTGTTATAGGGTTTCTTGTCCTTTTCCTGACTACCATACCACCTTTAGAGGGCAACAACTTCTTGGATGCTATGGAATAATACCCTCTGTCTTCTGCAAAAGGTCTTGAGCCGCTTTATATTGCTAACTGCATCCCTTTGACCTCTTCGTAAGGTCTGGTCTGTATTCTTTTCCTTCTGCCCTTTGTTTGAGACCTCCTAACTTCAGCAGACGGTGAATTTTTGGAGTAACAGGTATTAAATAGTGGATTTCTATTATACTCCTTTTCTTTTGTCTTTTTTGACATGCATATACCCTCCATGTTCTGAATGTGTATAGAAATAATTTAGTTAGCTGCCTCTTGAGCCAAGACAAATTAGTCCATGATTGAATATTCTTCTTCTCAAGCTTGAACATCTTAGTTCAATATATATCGAGCCTTATTTAGGCTAGGACAACATAGTTCTTTTTTAGGGTCACTTTTTGGTCCTGGATATCTTAGTCCATTGTTAAATGAGCATCACTTGGGCTTGGACATCTTAGTCCCTTTTTGATTGGGCCTCTTATTGGGCTTGGATATCTTAGTCCATTGTCCAGTGCTCTTGGTTAGCTCATCTTATAGGCTCGAACAAAGGACTTACCCGACTTCCCTATAGGAAGCAACCTACCCTTGCCCTTTTACAGTGCGGATAGGGGCTTTTTCGGTGCTCTACCCTGGCAATGTTAGACACGGATAGAGGCTTATTCTATCCTTATTCCAGGAGGCTCCTTTACTTGGCCATAGCGTGGCATGGATAAGGGCTTGTTTGATGCTCTACCCTAGCCATCTTTAACGCGGATAGAGGCATACTCCGTCCTTTCTCCAGAATGCGTTCTGCCCTGGCCAGGACATAGGCCTTTCTACTATCTTAGGTAGACTGCCATCTTAGTTAGGATCCAAATTTAAGGAGCATTTCACTCCCAACCAGGTAGATTTTCTCTTTTAAAAGAAGCTCTTTATTAATCCATCATTGGAAAATATGGCCTTAAATGTTCAGCATTCCATGCCCTATGTACCATCTTGTTGTTTGGGCGACATAGTTTGTAAGCTCCTGGTGGGATACTTTCCATATGATTAATGGCCCCTCCTAGTTTGGTCCTAGGGTTTCATTTACAGGATTCTTATTATTAGCCATTACTCTGCGGAGTACCAAATCCTCCTCTTGAAATGATCGAGGTCTTACTCTTGAGTTGTAATATTTAGAGATTCTCCTTTGATATTTGGCGGTTCTTACCGCTACTTCATCTCTTAGCTCATGTATCAAATCTAGTGATTCCTTCTTCAATTCTTGATTCTTGTCAAATGCATAGGCAATCCTTCGATTTGAGGGCACTTCAATCTCAATTGGTAATATTGCCTCACACTCATATGTCAAAGAATACACGGTGTGTCCCGTTGCTTTCTTAGCAGACGTTCGATAGGACCATAACACTAATGGTTGTTATTCTACCCAATTTCATTTTTCTTTATTTAGTCGCTTCTTTAGAATGGTTTTTTTGGTCTTATTTGCAGCTTCAACAACTCTGTTAGCTTTTAAATGTACGATAGATGAAATTTTTTGATAATCCATTTTTGTAGCAGAATTGAGAGTCTTTGCTTTCAAATTGTGTCCCTTTGTCAAAGATTATCATTTGGGGAATTCCAAATCGGGTTATGATATTCTTAATGACAAATCTAAGTACTTACCCCGAAGTGATTTTTGGAAGTGGTTCGACTTCAATCCAATTGGTAATATAGTCAAGGCATATTTAGCTCCTCCTTTTGAAATTGGCAATGGGCGGATCAAATATATTCCATAAAAATCAAAGGGCCAGGGCGTTGCGATTGGAGTTAATTTACTTAGTGGCAACCTAGGTATTTTTGAAAACTTTTGGCATTTCTCACATCTTTTCACATAGTCCATAGCTTGACCTACCATGTGTGGCCAATAAAATCCTTACCTCACTACTTTTTTGCAATCTTTGTTCCATTTGAACGACCGCTGCACAACCCCTCGTGTGCTCCAGCCATTAATTTTATTCCATCATTTACGCTCACACACCGATGATAAGGTACAGCAAATCCCTTCTTATAAAGAATTTCTTCTATCATAACAAAGGTTGGAGCATGTATCCTATTTTTCTTACTTCACCTTTATCAGATGGTAAAGTTCCCTTAATTTAACACTCAGCAATGGGCATCATCCATGTTCCATTTTACGCACTTATTGCACCGGGTTGATCCATTCTTTCTTGGTTAGCTCTTGACCACTTTCTATTTCATCTACCCTATGAGATTTGGCCTGAGCTTTAGTTATCACAAGCAACTATTTTCATTGTTCGGATGTTTCTTTTTTAATGCTCAGCTTTTCTTGATATCCAACGGGAATAATTCATGTTTCTGGAGCTCCCCTTGAGCTAGCCAATATTGCTAAAGAGTCCGCCCGTGCATTCTCTACCCATGGAACATGATATACTGAAAAATCCACAAACAAGGCAAGCATTTGCAATATTCTCTTCATATATAAAGATAGCTTGGGGTCCTTAGCTTGGTATATCTGTTGCACTTAGTTGACCATCAGCTGCGATTCATTGAAAAAATTTATTCGGGGGATTTTCAATTCTAATGCCAAATTCAATCCTACTACCATTGACACATATTCTGCAACATTGTTGGTTTTGGGGTGTTATTTTCCCTTTGGGCAAGGCCGTGACATCAAGGAATTGGCTAGGAACTAAAGACAATACATCCAAAGATCAGTTATACACAAGGTCCACTATAGATACTGGCAAATTTGTTCTGAGTCCGATCAAGCTACAAGTAACATGGTATGGCAAACAAAGCTATCAAAGGCAACATTCCAAATTTCAGGTCAATCCGAATTCGCATGCTCAAGTTATGATCAATTAAGTTTCATGGAAAGAATGTTTGTTTCGTAACCATCGGCTTCATATTCATCTGGTTCATATCCATCTCTTTTTTTCTTCTCCATTTGGTTCGTATCCATCGACCAATAACATCGATCATACTCCATTTGTTCAATTTGTATCGATCAACAACTTCCACCCATTTCGTATCGATCAGCCAATAGATCGATACGAAACCAACACTAAGCATTAATACGAAGCGGCAAACAAGCATTGATATGAAGTAGCATGCAAGCATCGATATGAAAGGGGTCGCACTAGATTGATATTAAGAAGGCATGGTCAAAAAAAGAAGCGATCCACCAGCATGAAAAGCATATCTCCATATGAATGCCACTCCACGTCATTGATGCATAGCCTATCAATATGAAGGAATATCGATACGAATAGGGTTCGGTACTCAGCCACCAGCCTACATGAAAAAACAACCTTGGATCGATCATAACTCAAAATCCATAAGTCCAAATGCTATGAAATTTTCACAGGAGCTTACTTACCACCTCAAGAATTCCTTTGTCGATTACAGCCCAAATGGACACAATATTGATCGATATGAAGATAATGGGGATCAATCCGAATCGATCCCAAATGACCGCAGAACGATCTAGTGGGCCCCTCCATGAGTGAGAAGAGGTATTCCGAGTTCGAAGGCGGATATTTAAGACGTACACCCATAAATAGCACCCCTACACCTATAGAAAAGGGACTTTTGACTCTGCTACGCCATTCCTCCGCGACAACTCCATTGTAACTCGAGTCTTAGAGTGTTGTACTGTTTTTATCAATTGTCAATCACCAATAAACAACAAAACATTCAAAGTAGACATAGGCTACAATGCCGAACCATTATAATTTCTTGTCTTTTCGTATACATGCCTTTATTGGTGTGATTGTTAGATTAGCCTCTTTTTCCATTTAATTTCTTCACTTTAATCATTTCAATCGCATCCGAAGAGTGTTGTGTGCAATTTTGGTACAAATACTTGGTTCTTTCATTGAGAAAACTACTTTTTATTTGATTCATTGGATCTACTACCGTTGTTGGATTGCTAAAATTTAAGGAGGATATCTAGATCTGTCTTCTTGTGGTTCTTTCCATTCTACTTAGATTAATTAAGATCTAGGAAAGAGCTGCATCAACCATGATGTGTAATACTGGAACTGCTTTAAATGTTGTAGATCTCAAAGGAAGTGATAGGAAAAATCCTACGCAGTTGACTATCGCAGGCCATACATCGGCTGGAGCTTCAGATCCACAAGGTCCTATAACAATAGAAGAATTCCTCAACCACAGTAACATCCTCAAGGTACATGATTGATAGAGAAGATGATGAAGCTGAGAGCTCTATTAAGTCCAGATGCACCGAAAGTGGAAGATCTATAGTTGGAAGAGAAGAAGATTTACCAGGCAGAGAAAACGAGCCGCCATGAGAAAAGCAACGCAAAAGTTACGCAGTATGTTTAGGGTTTTGGTCGTGGTGTAAATGGGCCGTATACTTTGTGCAAGCAATATAATGTAAAGTGTGAGTATGTATTGATTTCTCCTCAATATCAATAAAGTATTTTGACCTCTTTTTCAAAAAAAAAAAAACAATAGAAGAATTCCAGATCCTCATGCAAGAGCTCACTTAGAGCCATCAAGAGCTTACCCAGTAGATCCGTGCTAACACGTAGCTTGCGAACCAGCTAAACGAGGAAAGGTGAAGGAGATCTAGGAGGAATCATGTCTTACATTTCTCGACTGAAAGCTCGGCTTCATATGACTACTACCATAGATCTACACGTCGTCGGTAGGATGGAAATCATGTAGACGCCTGTGGGCATCAGCGTGCTATGAATCTCGGACAAGCTGAGGTTGGTCTCTACAGGGCAGTAAGTTGGACCCTCGTTTCGACGAGTGGTGCTTCCTTATCACACCATCCATGACCATGCAACCGCTATAGATCTGGAAGCTGAAATCCAAAACCGGCCAGATCCAATCCTTTGTCAACAAATCCATGCTCATGAACACTATGTTCCCGAAGACAGGGAGCCAAGAAGGCAGGAACGAACCATAAACAGCGCCCGAACCGTCCCACAATATGGATCCCAACCATGCCTTGGCCCCTAACATCTAGATGCCTGACAATCCAACCATGATCCTCCAAATGATCCAAGAAAATCAAGGTCTTACCAACGATGATTGGGGAATCTCCCGAAGTCATACTCCATTCACCAACGACATTCTATACGCTGAGCCACCTTGTCAATTCAGGATGCCTACCTTGCCCGTGTGCAAAGGAAGTTCGAAACCTAAACAGCAAATCTTGAAGTATGATTGGCTCAAGAACGCCGCTGGAGCTGACGATGCAGTTAAATGTAGGAGTTTCCCTATTGGGAGGCTTGCAACCATGTGGTTCATTTTTCTGCCACCCAGATCCATTTCATGTTTCAATCAGTTAGCTACAAAGTTCGTTGAATAATTCTGTATGCACGTTATAAGGCCAAAGGATGTCAACACCTTGGCCAATATTACTCATGCTCTAGGAGAGACTCTTAGATGTTATTTGTAAAGGTTTTACGCTGCCTATGCTGAGGTCAACAACACCAATGATAATTCTATTTTGATGGCATTAACTAAAGGGATCGATCTCGATTTCGAGTTTGGCAATTAGTTGGCTGGGAAACACTCCAATTCGTTGGATCGTTTCTATGCTAAGGCAGCCAAGTTTCTGAGGAGAAAAGACGCTAGATGATCTAAGAAGTAAGACGATGTGGGGCCCAGTGTTGAAGGCATTAAGAGTAATGTTGCTATGAAACAGACCGGTGAGAACTCAGGCAAAGTGCAATTGAATATTTAGAATAAGAAAGGTCAACAAAAGGGCGACATAGGTCGTGGAAAGGAGAGAGACCCAAATCATGGACTGAGACATAGAGCTCACATGTTCAACTAATATACTCCACTAAAAACATCACTGGAAAATGTTTATTTGCAGACTTGCAATACTGGACAGTATAAGAAGCCAGCTTCAAAACAATCATTTGAGAAACAAATTCAAGCTTGGTAATTCTATAGATTCCACAATTGTTACTTCCATAATACTAATCAGTGTCATCATTTGCAAGACATCGTCGAGAAATTGATTAAAGAAAGAAAGTTGAAACAGTTTGTTCAGGATCCATAGGATGAAGGTGCATGCCCATCTAACCCAAATCAATGTTAAGGCCACACTAGGCTCGAAGAACCCACACGTACTGGTAGGAGGTTGGTAATAAACACCATGAGTGATGGTCCTCATCCAGTGATTGGAGTTGGAAGGAAATGGAGTCGTATGCCTATTCGGTTAGGCTTGTGGACTTTGAATGCTGTGGTAATGTTGGTTATGGGGCCTCGACAAAATAACAGAGGACGATGACAGACGACATCATTTTCAGGAACTATGATGCTAAAACAGTCTAGGCCACCCTATCGATGCGTTAGTCATTTAGGCCCAGATAGGTCCTGCTTGGTTGAAGAGGATCTTGGTCGACAGCGGAAGCTATGTGAACATTCTTTTAAGCAAGCTTATGACTAAATGGGAATGAAGGCAAAAGATCTAAAACGGTGTCTGTCATGTATACATGGTTTTAACGGAAGCGCAACTATACAAGCTAGGATGGTGAAGTTGACAGTTGAGTTGGGTATTAGAGATGGCCGAAGGATTCGAATGCTGCAGTTCATGGTGTTAGCCAAACATTCCCCCTATAATGCTTTCTTGGGCCGACCGACCTTTGTGGAATTCAGGGCAGCGATTGCCTTAGGGTGTTTTACTCTGAAGTTCGGCATTGATAATGTGGTCGGGTTAATGCATGGTGATCAAGTAGCATGACGTGCCTGTTATGTTATGGAGATGCGAGATGCGTAGTGGAAGGAGAAAGAGAAGCTCGTAGAGGAATCTCTCTGCATTCGTTTTTTCAAAAAAATGACAACTATTGCCTGAGCATAGGCTCAAGCACCACAACTAGTTCCTTAATGGTTGTGCTCCTAAAACCTTCGATGTTGACGATTTTGATCTCAAATGAATTTATCTGGTTCCTTCGTACATGAAACCAACATGGGAGAGGCCGTCGAGCGTAGACTTGGTGATGGCATGTTCAAATTATCAATTGATGATGGCCTCTCTTTGCCCAGTGAATGGAATGGCGAAAGTCTATGTCGTTATTACACATAACTGGCTTTTATTTATTTTAGTCAGCTTTTCGTTTGAAACTTGTTTATGCATTTTTCAATTTGAACCTGTAATAAGGCAACTGACTTTGCCATACTTTCTTATTCCAACGATAAAATATGGGCTCATCAAGCCAAAGTAGCGATCCTTGACATGCATCATGCGGCCGTCACGATGTACGAAGAGTAAGTCCCATCCCATGATAGAATTCATTCAAATAGGGAGTGATCGTGATCCGATCGATAACTCACTGAGTGATACCCCAAGCTTGGGGGAAAATCGCTATAAAGAAAAAAAGGATTGAAATACGACAATCCTTTAACGAACTCCAGCTCCAAAAGTGGGAGCTGAAGTACAAAAATCCAAAATCCGGTATCAAGGGGGATGTGATCCGATCGTCCACAACCTTGATCAACTGCTTGTTCTCGAAGTGCAAACGAGGTCCTAATACATAAACAGATGACCGACCATCTATCGATCGACTCCAGATTCCCATCTAATACTTTAACTTTGTTCAAACTTAGTTAAATTGAAATTAGCAAAGATGGAAGACAACTTCCAACCAACTACTTTAATTTATCACCAAGTCTGGAGGCATAACTCAAGTACCAGCCGCTGACTGAGATAGCACAACGTTGGGACTTGACTCGATGTCTGGTTATGACCCGAAGCCATGACTTTAGGACTTAATGACCGGACTCAAGTTCGATTCAAAAACTAAAGCCTCATAAGTACATTGAATGGAAACACGATTACTAAAACACTTAAACAAATGAACACAGAGCTATGCTAGAAAAAAAATTGAAGCTTTATTTCCACTATTCATTGAAAAAGATAAGTATAAAGAACTTGTTTGAAGAATTCCTATAAGCAGGTGCCAAACCTGCATCTATACATGGCCAACAAAACCAAAATAAAAGGCCTATTCTAGCTATCTACAAAAAGAAAACGCAAAAGTGCAAGTCTATGCCTTTGATTTTTTATCCTCCCTGCTCTTCTTTGGCATTGACCTGCCTGTATTACCACCCAATCCTCTCTTCGAACCATTCCCCCCCCCCCCCCCGCTCGGCCTGCTCCAACTGGCTTTTCTCCCGCCGGGGGAATCAGAGCAGTCTCTTCCTTGAAACTCACATAGATCGGAGGGTCCTCTATATTCGGGGCTGAAGGAATGGTGGCACTCTCAATGTTAGAAGATGAAAGAGCACATGTATCAATGACTATGCCACCAAGAGAAATGACAAGTATGGTAACCTGGCCAGGACCCGCCATGCCACCAACTCTATAATTCAGCTCAACCTGCTCCATCTCGGCCTTAATCTCTTCCATTTTCAGTCAGCCCGCTCCACGTGAATGGCTATGGGAATACTACTGGTTGGGCTAGTGGAACCCATAATTATCACATCATTATCTATGCTTAAGGGAATTTCAATGTACGGGTCACTCGGATGACTGAGGAGTGCTTCCAGCATTTGTTCGTCAATCACACAACTACTTTCATGTGTCTCCCCAACTGATGCAGCGACCAGCGACCGTTGTGGCGGTGGCCTCCAACATTGTAGCCTCCTGCTCATTATGCATTTCTTGTGTTGTAGGAGAGTCGATTGATGCAACATCTATAACTGAATAAACATAGGAGAAAATATTAGTGACATCTTTTGATAGTGCTCCTGCATTTGGATAAATGAAAGAAGTGTTCAGAATACCTTCCTCAGCTTGACTCACGTGCTGGGCCGATGTCCCTTTAGAGCCGCATTCATTTATCGGAGATAGGTGTGGCTTATTAGGGTCATATCCCGAAACTACTAGAAGATCAATAGAAGAAGTAGGCTCAGATTGAAGCATTTCGGAGCCTGCTTGTTCAACTCCACATCCTTATTCAACATTCTGATACTAGGCAGCTAGCTTTTCCTTTTCAAGAGCGACGACTGTATTTTAGAGAACTTTCGGTTTATTTCCAACAAGTATTTAAGATTTCGGTTCGAACTCATTAACAGTTGTGTTATTTCGTATCACCTTTTTGTCCTCCACTAAGCGGCTCAAGGCTCTATACAGCTGGAAAGGATAATCTTCGCCGAGCCAGTTTAACTTGCGGTTTCTCAAGACGTTGGCTTTGTATGTGACCAGGAGATCTTCAAATTCATTCTCCATCCTGGCCACTAGCGTTTAATTTTATTCTCAAATCTGGCCTCAGCTTCCCATGCCTTTTAAGTTCGCTACATCCCTTTCATCCTTGAGTATCACTGCCTGTTTGCATGCCTCCTGGAACGATGTGTTGGCCTCCTCCTTCTCCTTGATTGCCTTAGCAAATTTCGCCTTTATATCGTTAACCTCTTTCAGTGCAGCGTCTCTATCTTCCATGACATTAGTATTTCGATGGCCCATCTCTTCCACCAAGGCCACATGTGTCTGTCGCATTCATTCCATGGACTGTTTTGCCTCATCGGCTCTCTTATCGGCCTCCATCTTTGATTTCCTTGAAGATTCGGCTTCGTTACTGTGCACTTCTATTATCCGATATTACTAAGTGAGGTCAATCTTAATATGGTCAATTATCTTGGCCCGCTCGAAGGCTACCGCCAAAGCTTTTTCCGAAGTTTTCACCCACTCCTAGTATTAACTATAGACATCATGCACGTAGTCCTATACTTTTCTTTCCTCGTCATTGAGAACCCATTTATGCTTCATTTTAGCAATCAGAATGGCTCCCTCTCTAGTGGGTTCTGTAGCGGCTGGTTCTATAATGATGTGCGCCGATGTGCACGTAAATGTGCATATATTTGCATCCATATTTTATCTCTTTTTATTTAAATAAACATCATATTTAGGCATTTTAACATGTTTAAAACCAAATTCAATTATTTACAAACCGTCATATTTTCATCTTCATTCATGTGCAAAACGGTCGTTTTGTGCATGTGTCAATGTAAGAATTTTTACTTGGATAATTTTTATTATTTTTTGTTGCATATGAAGGGGGGTTTATGATGATATATGCATGCACAAGGAACTACAAAGGAACGAAGAGGAAATAATTCAAGTTCAAGATCATGGAGGACCCCATCCACTTACCTTGATATCCAATTAGGAGCTAAGAACATGCTAAAAGGTCATTAAAGCTTTATGTACATTTAAGTGGAGAGTTAACTTATGATAATGATTACTTGGTGGTCACATTACCTCAAGGGCAATTTGGAAAGCTCCCTAAAAATGGAATTAGGGTTTTATGCATGTATAAATAACCCTCTTATGTATATGAACATATCTTCTACTCTTTCATTTTACTTAGGAAATTAAGAAATCAAAGTGTAAGCTCAATGTTCTATGAAATAAAAATGGCTTCCAAGCCTCTTTCTTCTCTCTTTTTTACATGCTTTTCTTTGTTTTATTGTTAATGTTTATTTCTATGCTCTCTTTTTCTTTATGTTCATAGCTTAGATTTACATTTATGCAAGTAGTTGGTAGCTAATCTTTTTTGCTTTCTTTGCTTATTTTCTATTCTCTTTTCTTTTTAATGTCGAAATTTACTTGTGTTGCTTCAATGACACAAATGAGTAGCTAAACCCCTTCAATTTAAGGGTGATGAAGCTCTCTAACTTTATGTAATTTCAACATTTTTATGGTTTATGATCTCTTTATTTATGCTTCATGAATGTGAATTTTGATGTAAATTTATACAAGTGGGTTTGATAGCTTATATTGCTTATGCAAATGAGTTATTCTTATTCAATATAAACACAATTTACATCATCATTTGCTAATTAATTTTTGACAATGAAATGAAAGTAAAAATTAAATTTGATGATTTATATTACTAGTTACAATAGGAAATAGATCATACTTGAAATAGTTTTTGTTTTGGCTTCATTTTCTTGAGAATTATAAGTGGTATAATTGTTGTATTATAGTTTGATGGTTTGAATTATGTTAACTAATAATATAAATAAACCATACTTATGAATACTTATGATAAATGTAATGATTATTTCACTTAATATCAAAGTTAGATATCATAAATTATGTGTTTGTTGATTTACAAAAATTAGAGATTGGATTTGCCTCTGAATTGTTCTATGGTCTAATAGTTTTTTAATCACATTTTTCTAGTGTTAGCCTCATTTTATTTCTAGTTAACAATTCCTCCTCCAGTTGGTTTAATTTGATTTAATAGAAGTTTAAAATCATTAATTCCCTATGGATCGATCTGTATTCGCCACGTACTACGATAGTACGTCATGCGCTTGCGGTAAAATTTAATTTGAAATTTTTCGGCAAATTTCTAAACCGATAGAAATTTTTTCGATTACCAAGTTTTTGGCGCCGTTGCCGAAGAACTTGTTTGATTTTAGTTTTCTATTCTTCGAATTATTTTTAGTTTAATTTTATTATGTGTTTGTGTTGTGTATTTGTTATCATTTAAAAAAAAAATTATTTCCTAGTCAATATTGCATTTACATTTTTTTATTGCAAATTTTCTTTTCCCATTTACAATCAAAAAGAAGAAGAAAATTCTGCTTTGCTTTCTGTTTTCCAGTGTTCTATCACTTCTACTCCTTCATCCACTGTCTGTCACATACAAGTTTCAACCAATTCAGTCCTGCCACAACTAACCATTGTCCATAACAAACCACCTTCCTGTTACATAGCTCAATATCCACTCACACCTACCTACAACCACCTTCAAAACATCATACGGGAACTGCAGTTACAATCTCAATCCTACTTACATAACAACTTCATCCACTGCCTCTTCAGTCAAACTTGCTCCTCCCTCTTGCATCGACATCCATCAACAGTCATTCTCCTTATCTCCAAAACTGCATCCCATCAGAAACTACCTTCAACCTTCTCTCCAGCATACAACAAAAGTTCCTCCAGACTTCACTGTTGCCACAGACCACCCCTTCACCATAATTTTGCACCACCAAAACGAATAGTGTTGTGCACATTGCAAAATCACAGCCATCTACACTACATCCAACAGTTTCACAAACATCTCAAACCACATGTCCTTGCCTCAAAAATACAGCCCCACATCAATTCACCGCTGACATGCTATAACCCAATAACATCTACTCTCCATCACCATCATCTAACTACTGCAAAGTTGCCATTCACCATACATACACACTGACACTCCACTGATACCAAACCAGCAGCTCATTCTTTCCAATCACATAGCCTAACTATTCCATCTCCATTTACTGTCAACAATACAAAATTGTGCAGTTTTCTTCCTTAGCCAAAAACAACCTCATCATCTTCACACCATAGCACTACAGTCAACAGACTTTGCTACTCTGGAAATCGCTTCACCCAAACTCCACATCGCAACAGACAAACCACCCAGAACATCAAAACTCTCTGAACATCTCCGCATACAAGCTCTCTCATTACCATAAACACCTTCATAACTGTTCCTCCATACCACTCCACCATCTTTTGCCTACCTCTCAAATCGTTCAACATCGAACGAGAACACTCACTCCATCTCAAACTCAAGATCCCCAAATCGTCGAACTCCTCAAATCTACAACCATCGCCTCAAACCCAAATCGCTTACACGAACCCCACAATCCAACAACCTGCCATCGCACTCCTTAAACCTATGCATGCACACATCAAACTGCTTCCACCATCAAGCATTCACCATATATAGGCGACCGCGACAACCACCACGAGCATCGAACCGCTGAACCAACCTCGAAGCGGACCCTCGGGTGGAGTTACAATGAGAATTTTGTTTTTGAAGGGAACTGGAAATTTAATTTAAAAATTATAGATGATTTTGTATTGGAAAGTTGATTATTTGAAAGGAATTGAAAGTATTTTTGCATGGTAAAGGTGTGGTTCAAGAATTGTTTTTGGGCCGGGTAGGCTAGAATTTCTTTATTAGATTTGTTTTAATCGGTTTTATTTAGTTTCTTTTTAGTTTTTTAAGTTGTTTCTTGAACTTTTTTTATAATTGTTTAGTTTTTTTTTATAAAAAAAATATTTGGACTTGTTTTATTTCTTTTGTTTCGATCTTGCTTTGTTTTAGTTACTTCTTATATATTAAAAAAAGACGAAGCTTTTTGCTTTCTTTTTATTTTGGTTTCATCCTTTAATAAAAAAAGAAATTGTATTGTTTTGTTTTGTAATTTAAGTCCCATCGGTTCATAAAATAAAAATTGTTGAATATATTTTGTTTTTCATTTCAGGTCGCCAAGGCAGAAATTCAAAAGGAAGAAGTGTTTGCCAAAATAAACCGCTTTTCCTTGCTAAAAATCGCCGCTACAAAAATATTGCTAAATAATCTGCACGCTCTGTTATCGTGCACTTTTCCCTTGTCTAATTGCATTGTTGGTTGCTTGCATTTGCATTTATATATAAAAAAATTCAAAATCCGAAAACAAAAATGAACTTCATTTTAGTTGCATTGTAGATTCACATTTAAGTTTTGTTTTGCATTCATCTCATCTTATTTTCTTTTCTAAGGACAATACCTCAATTCACATAAGGTGAGGGATTTCATCACCTTTCCTTAGCGCAAAAATGCATTTCATCATAGAATTTGACTAATAATAAAGGTTAGACATCGGACCTAAGGGTGTCACGAGCTCACTTAGGGCTTAACTATATCTTCATAATTGTTTTATTTGAACGATTTTATTTCACGGTGTCTAGGCTATGGCAGAGTAATAACCTGTTACAAAAATTACGGTGATACGTAAATATTATACTGGCTGTTCCTCTGAAGGTACTTAAATATTCGGTTGCATTGCTGCGGTGATTCGTGGTGCACCGATAATCCCTGTCTGTTACCTGGCTGAGAAATATTTTTGTTGATTTAAGACAAAGTGTGATTATACAATTTTGGGTTAGGAGCAACTAAGGACCAAAAATTGTAATTAAGTCCTTCGTATTCATTTAGTTGTATTAGTTCATGCATATTTAGAAAAAACAACAAAAAATCAAAAATCCTGAAAAAAATTGTAAATTTTAGTTGACTTAGTTTCTAATCGAAAAAAAATATTCTCTGAAAATTTTCAATCAAAAACAAAAATCCAAAAAAATTCTTTTCAAAAAGAAAAAAATATGAAAATTCAAAAAAAAAACAATTTCCATTTTCTAAAAACAAAAAAAATCCTTTTGGTAAATATTTAAAAATTCAAAAAACAAAGAAAATGCAAAACCAAAACATTAAAAAAATTTGAAAAACCATAAACAAAACAAAAATCAATTTTTTTTTTGAAAATAAATCTCACTTGTTAAATAGTTTTCTTCCTTGTAAAAAAAATTCAAAAAATAGTTTTCAAATCTTCCTTCATTCCCTAAACTCAATTCTCTTCTCGATTTTCACTTGTGCATGAGTACTTGGACTTGTGACACAACAACAAATCATTGGACTCGCGACCCTTCTACAAACCGTTTAACTCGAATAGACGATCCTCCCGAAATGGCGAACGAAAACGCCCCTCGAACTCTTATGGACAGAATCTTTCCCGATAGAGTTTCTATTCCATCTTGCATCACGTTACCCGCCCCTACGGGTAACCATTTCGAAATTCACTCGAACCATATCGCCACGCTTTCGAAATTTGGCAATTTCGAGCATGATGACCCATACATTTTCTTGACTAAATTCGAACAAGTTTGTGCAACCATTAAACTCCAACAACTTTTCGTTGAAGGAATCAAACTTTGATTAATCCCATTTTATCTTACGGATTAGGCTGAAAAATGATTGTACAGCTTACCATCAAACACGATTAAAACTTGGGAAGAATTCGTAAAAGCTTTCTTGAAAAAGTTCTACCCTTTGGAAAAAATAAGTAGAATTCGAAATGAAATTGTAAATTTTCATCAATTCAAAGGAAAACCATTCGAAAAATATTTTGAAAGATTCAAAGAGCTTTTGATAAGATGTCCATATGATAACTTTGAAAAATGGACAATTTGCCAAATTTTATACGATGGACTTGAAAACAGCTCACAAACAATGCTCGAATCAATGTGCCAAGGCAACTTTCTTGCCCAACATCACGACGGTGCTTGGCAATTTCTCGAAAACCTCGTTGAAAAGTCATCCCAATGGGAACGTTCGAACGAAAAATCAATTTACTCACGATCGAGTACAAACTCGATAGGATCTTCTTTTGCTTTAGAAGCTAAGTTCGACGCAATGATTAAAAAATTTGATAACGTCTTCTCATCGAATCAAATGAACCAAGCTTCCCAACCACTTTGTTATAAATGCAACTATCCTAATAATATAGCCGATCGGTGTCCCAACTCTGTTGAACAAATCAATGCTTTCAATAAAGTCAAAAACGACCCTTTTTCTTCAACGTACAACCCTGGTTGGAGAAATCATCCGAATTTTGCGTGGAACCAAAACAATCCCAACACGAATATGATTCGTCCCCGTTTTTAAGCATTTCCGAATAATACTTCGAATCCTCCCTTTCGGCCCAATAATTTTCAACCAAACTTTGCGGGTCCGTCACATAATCAACCGCAACAATCAAATTTTCAACCAATTCTGTTCATCTTCCCTAAGACGATAAACGTTTAACTTCGCTTGAGAAAACTCTTGAAACTTTGGCTAAGGCTACTACTCAAAGCCTTCAATCAAATAGCAATTTACAAAATTTATTGACTTCATATATTTAAAACACAAACCAATCGATTGCGAAACTCAAAATGCAAATGAGTCAATTAGCCACTTCTGTAAGTGAAAGCGAATTGGAACATTCCCAAGCTAGCCACTTCCAAATCCCAGAAATCAAAACGCAAATTCAAATCAAGTCCATGTTGTTCAAGATAGCAATGTCACCTAATTGAATGTTATCACAACTCTCCGTTCCGTTAAACAGATCGATAATTAAGTCGTTAATCCAAACGATTTATCGAAAACCTCTCTCGACACTACTAAAACAACGAACGAATCTGAACAGAATGTGGCGCCAAACATTGGATCGAATGCCAATCAAAATTCTTTTTCTTCTACTCGAGCAGACCCGCCTACCGAGTCTCATGTTCCATTTCCACATCGTCTTCGACCTAAGAAATACTCGGACCAAATGGAAAAGATGTTGGAAATTTTTAAACAATTCAAAGTTAACATTCCGCTTCTTGACATCGTTCAGCAAGTTCCCACGTATGCTAAATTTGTTAAAGACTTGTGCACCCAAAAGCGACACACTCAAGTGCCCAAAAAAGTCTTCTTAGCCGCTAGTTTGAGTGAAGTCTTGTCCCAATGCATGCCTGTTAAATACAAGGATACTTGCTGCCCTACGATTTCGTTTACAATTAAAGATAAGATGATTAACAAATGTTTGATAGACTTAGGTGCGAGTGTTAACTTGATTCCATACTCCATTTACAAACAATTAGGCTTAGGTGAGCTCAAACCGACGAAAGTTACGCTTCAATTTGCCGATCGTTCCATTAAGAAGTCTGTGGGAGAAATAAAGGACGTGCTCATTCGAGTAGGGCAATTCATATTCCCCGTTGATTTGATTGTTCTCGAAACACAACCGGTGATAAATATCGTGAGTCAAGTTCCACTAATTTTAGGCCGACCATTCTTAGCCACTTCAAATGCCTTGATCAATTGTCGTAGTGGATCGATCGGAAACATGACTTTGGATCTTAATATTTTCAATCCTGAAGGCTAATCAAATGAACCTTGTGACCAAACATCGGAAGTTAGTGTCATTCACGAAAATGTTGAAAACCAGACACTTGATCTTAACAATGAACGCGAGGATGAGTAAGAAAAATTGTTTCATGAAATTCCCAACAAAATTGAATACACTCTTCCCTTTGAATCACTTCGAGTTGAGTCCAAATCTCAACCCCCTCTTTGATCGAAAAACTCTCAAAGTTAGACCTCAAACCACTTCCCAACCACCTTAAGTACGCATATTTAGGTGAAGACGAAACGTTTCCCATCATAATTTCCGCCACTTTCCCTCTTGATCAAGAAAGCTTATTGCTCTCTATTCTTTCAAAAAACAGAGAAGCAATTGGATGGTCGATCTGCAATATAAAAGGAATTTGTCCCGCTCTTGTTCAACATCGCATTCATTTAATCGACGACGCCAAGCCTATTCGCGACGCGCAGCGAAGGCTTAATCCAAAAATGAAAGATGCGGTGCACGATGAAATTCTCAAACTTCTCGACAATGGAATCATTTACCCAATTTCCAATAGTTCATGGGTAAGCCCAATTCACGTTGTACCGAAAAAGTCTGGGGTAACCATTGTCAAGAACGATTCAAACGAGCTTATTCCAACTCGTACTCAAACGGGTTGGCGTGTTTGCATTGACTATCGAAAACTAAATGCCGCAACACATAAAGATCGCTTTCCTCTTCCTTTCATTAACCAAATGCTCGAACGTTTAGCCGGCCATGAATTTTACTACTTCCATGATGGTTATTCTGGCTATAACCAAATTCCAATCGCTCCCGAAGATCAAGAGAAAACGACTTTCACATGTCCATTCGGTACCTTGCTTATCGACATATGCCATTCGGACTTTGTAACGCTCCTGCGACTTTCTAACAATGCATGGTTGACATTTTTCCGACATGATTGAATGCTTTTTAGAAGTTTTTATGGACGATTTCTCTATCTTTGGCGATTCTTTTTTCCAATGTTTACATCACCTTGAGTTGGTTCTAAATTGATGTAAAGAAAAACATTTGACTTTGAATTGGGAAAAATGCCACTTTATGGTCAAACAAGGCATAGTCCTTGGACATATCATCTAAAATAAAGGTATTGAGGTAGACAAAGCAAAAATCGATGTCATTGCTAATCTACCCATTCCTAAATCTGTTAAGGACATTCGATCATTTCTAGGACACGTTGGCTTTTACCGACGATTTGTGAAAGACTTCAGTAAAATCGCTCGTCCATTGACTACTCTTCTTGGAAAAGACGTTCTGTTCGATTTCAACTCTGATTGTATCTCTTCTTTTGAACGTCTTAAAAACGAACTCATTTCTTCTCCAATCATTTGCACACCCAATTGGGATCTTCCTTTTGAAATCATGTGTGATGCTTCAAACTTTGTCGTTGGTGCTGTCTTAGGACAACGCATCAACAAAATCCTTCATGTCATTTACTACTGAGTATGACTTTGAACGACGCTCAACTTAACTACACAACAACGAAAAAGAGCTGCTAGCTATAGTTTTTTCTCTCAAAAAGTTTCGACCTAACTTGATTGGTTCACACATTATGGTCTATACTGACCATTCCGTGCTTCGATATCTCTTCACTAAAAAGGATTCTAAATCTCGTTTGATTCGTTGGATCCTTTTACTTCAAGAATTTGACCTCACAATTAAAGACAAAAAGGATCTGATAATGTCATTGCCGATCACTTGTCTCGTCTTCCGAACGCACCATCTTCTTTGCCGATCAATGAAAACTTCCCCGATGAACAACTTCTTTCAATCTCTATCGATCCGTGGTACGTTGATATAGTGAACTACTTAGTCACTAAAGAAACTCCATCATTTTGATCCAAACAAGACAAATACAAATTCATGTCCCAAGTAAAATATTTCTACTGGGACGATCCATACTTATTCAAATATTGTCCCGACTAAATCATCCGACGTTGCATTCCAGATAATGAGAGAAGGAGTGTTCTTTCGTTTTGCCATGATCAAGCATGCGGTGGACATTTCGGTCCTCGAAAAACTGCGGAAAAGGTGCTTCGGTGTGGTTTTATTGGCCTTCTCTCTTCAAAGACTCATTTGAATTTTGTAAAACTTGTGATCGATGTCAAATGCTGGATGAATTTCTCGACGAGATATGATGCCTCAAAACCCCATTCTTACTATCGAAATCTTTGATGTTTGGGGTATCGACTTTATGGGACCTTTTCCCAATTCTTTTGGAAACTTGTATATCCTTCTCGCTGTTGATTACGTCTCAAAATCGGTTGAAGCCATTCCGTGCAAGACCAATGACCACAGAATTGTTATGAAATTTCTCAAAGAAAACATCTTTTTGAGGTTTGGCACACCTCGCATAATAATCAGTGATAACGGAACCCATTTTTGTAATCGTTCTTTTGAAATTTTAATAAATAAATACTCGATAACCCATAATTTATCCACTCTGTATCATCCTCATACTTGTGGACAAGTTGAAGTTTCGAATCGTCAAATAAAACAAATCTTGTAGAAAACTGTCAACAAAAATCGAAAAGATTGGTCTTAGAAATTAACCAACGTGCTTTGGGTTACCGCACTGCTTTTAAAACTAACCTTGGGATGTCTCCATTTCATTTAGTTTACGGTAAAGCTTTTCCATTTACCCGTTGAAATTTAACACAAAGCATTGTAGGCAATAAAGAACTTAAACTTTGATCTTGAAAATGCTGACGAAAACCGAAAACTACAACTCAACGAACTAGAAGAACTTAGGAATGATGCTTATGAAAATGAGAAAATTTGCGAAGAAAGAACCAAAGTTTTTCATGATAAGTCAATCCTAAAGAAAATGTTTTCGCCTAACCAGAAAGTTCTTTTATATGACTCGAGACTTCATCTTTTCCAGGGAAACTTAAATCAAGACGGACTGGACCATTTGTGGTACGAACTGTTTTTCCACATGGTGCTGTAGAAATAGAAAACCCCAGGGATGGATAGATTTTCAAAGTCAACGGTCATCGTTTAAAACGTTTCCTGAAGTTACCAAATAATCAAGAGGAGGAGCTCATGATCCTTCATGAGCCAAGCTACGTCTAGTAAGAATATTAACCCTCTTTTGTAAATATGTACATAGTTTTCCCCGTTACACTCATTTATTGACTGTGGGGACACAGTCAAAATGAAGTGTGGGGGAGGGGGATTCTCATTTTCATTTTTATTTTAGTTTCATGGTGTTTTTGAATTTTCATTTTCTTACTAAAAAAATCTTAAAATTTCTAAATCTCAAAGAAAAAAATTTAGCGTTTTGATTTATTTTTGAAGAAACACTATGAGACAAGTGTAAGTTTGGGTTAATAAAATTGAAATTTTTGAAAATTTATTTGTCTTAACAAAAATAAAAAATGAAGTTTGATTACAAATAACAATGGTTTAACAAGTATATAGGAAGGTTCATATGTGTTAATTATGAAGTATGTTATAATTGAAAACTTTGTTTAAAAAAGTGGTAAATTTAAAGTAAACGATATAACATTTTTATCTTTTAAGTTAGATGGTGCTAAGATGATTTTTCAAAACTCTATCTTTCTTAAAAAAATAAAAAAATAAATAATAACAATAATAACATTCAAAGTATTCACTCTCATTTAAAAGTCCTCACGGTTATGCATGGGTGAATTACTTGGAATCTTTGATTATGTGCTTTCATACTCATTTAAAGGTCCTCACGGTTATGCATGTATGGAACACATGTAAAAAAGACTTAATAAAAACCATCTACGGTCGATATATGCATGTACGAAAGTGTATGTACTCGCCATGCTCTGTATTCACCTCACATAAGCCTGTAAGGCAGTGCATGGGTGGTATATCTGGCCTCGGTTTACCTAAGCTAGGTGTGTAATTTTTCTTGGAAATAATGAGAGAGCAAGCAATTGAAATCCTAGCACTATTTTAACTTGTTTGATTTAACTTGTTATTGAAAAGAAATGAAAATACCACTTTAACAAACATTGATAATCAACTAAGGACCCATTTCATAATTACATTGTGTCATCAACCGAAACAACTAGCCAAACTATGGTCTATCTGTTATGAAAACTTGATTTTTATTGGAAATTTAGATGAGTAAATGACTTAAATTTTCAAGACAATAACCAAAACTTGAATTTAACTTGTTTGTATCAATTTAAAAGTAAACCTTTCATTTGTAAATATTTCCAAAAACTCGCATTCATCTCTTTGTAAATAAATCTTACAGTTTGTAAATATTTTCACTTTGCATTGGATTTTGTGGGTGGTACCCGCTGAAAAACCTCACGAGACAACGCTCGTCCTACTAGCGCCACCGATAGGTTTAATGGCTTGTTGTATACGCTCAATCGTGCTCCCTATGAAAACGGATTCATCTTAGTTTTCCTTTATTCGAGGACGAATAAAAAGATAAGTGTGGGGGTATTTGATGTGCACGTAAATATGCATATACTTACATCCATATTTTATCTATTTTTATTTAAATAAACATCATATTTGGGCATTTTAACATGTTTAAAACCAAAATTCAATTATTTGCAAACCATCATATTTTCATCTTCATTCAGGGGCAAAACGGTCATTTTGTGCATGTGTCAATGTAAGAATTTTTACATGGACAATTTTTATGATTTTTTGATGCATATGGAAGAGGGATTCATGATGATATATGCATGCACAAGGAACTATAAAGGAATGAAGAAGAAATAATTCAAGTTCAAGATCATGGAGGACCCTACCCACTTACCTTGATTTCCAATTACCAGCTAAGCATACGCTTAAAGGTCATTGAAGTTTCATGTACATTTTAGTGAAGAGTTAACTTATGCTAATGATTACTTGGTGGCCACACTACCTCAAGGGCAATTTGAGAAGCTCCATAAAAATGGAATTAGGGTTTTATGCATGTATAAATAACCCTCTTATGTATATGAAAATATCTTCTACTCTTTCATTTCACTTAGGAAATTAAGAAATCAAAGTATAAGCCCAATGTTCTATGAAATAAAAATGGCTTCCAAGCCTCTTTCTTCTCTCTTTTATACATGTTTTTTTTGTTTTATTGTTAATGTTTATTTCTATGCTCTCTTTTTCTTTAAGTTCATAGCTTAGATTTACATTTATGCAAGTAGTTGGTAGCTAACCTCTTTTGCTTTCTTTGCTTATTTTCCATTCTTTTTTTTTAATGTTGAAATTTACTTGTGTTGCTTTAATGCCACAAATGAGTAGCTAAACCCCTTCAATTTAGGGGTGATGAAGCTCTCCAACTTTATGTAATTTAAACATTTTTATGGTTTATGATCTCTTTGTTTATGCTTCATGAATGTGAATTTTGATGTAAGTTTATACAAGTGGGTTTGATAGCTTATATTGCTTATGAAATGAGCTATTCTTATTCAATATATAAACACAATTTACATCATCATTTGCTAATTAATTTTTGACAATGTAAAGAATGTAAAAATGAAATTTGATGATCTATATTACTAGTTATAATAGTAAATAAATAAAATTTAAAACAGCTTTTGCTTTGGCTTCATTTTCATGAGAATTATAAGTGGTATAATTGTTGCATTATAGTTTGATGATTTGAGTTATTTAACTAATAACATAAACAAACCATACTTATGGTAAATGTAATGATTATTTCACTTAATATCAAAGCAAAAATCATAAATTATCTACTTGTTGATTTACAAAAATTTGAGAGTGGATTTGCCTCTAAATTGTTCTTTAGTCTAATTGTTTTTTAATCACATTTTTCTACTATTAGCCTCATTTTATTTCTAGTTAACAATTCCTCCTCCATTTGGTTTAATTTGATTGAATAGAAGTTTAAAATAATCAATTCCCTACGGATCGACCCGTATTCCCCATGTACGACGATAGTACATCGTGCGCTAGCGGTAAATTTTTAATTTGAAATTCTTCAAAAAATTTCAAAACCGTTAGAAATTTTGTCGATTAGGAGCTTCCAACTCTGTCTTATTGCATTGTTGCTAGATTTTTAAGTGCGAGGTGGCATTATTTGGAGGGCGATCTCACAGTGTTGTGTGCCAGAGCTGGATGGTTTTGATGAACCTTTAGGTGGAGGCGATCGCGACCGAAAGCGACGCTTATATTGGTGTGGCCTCTACCTCTCCCTTTCATAAAGCTCACGATCCTTAAAGAAGTGATGTCCATGGTCATAATCTCTTTCAGATTCGTGCCTATAAGATTCAAAGTGAGAGCTGGATGCATGGGGTTTAGAATAAAAAATTGCTAAGCATCGACCCTTGCCTCACCATTGTGTTTGTAAAATGAAAAGAGAAGAAAATTTAGTCATCTCCTGAAACTTGAAAACATGTGATAAGAAGTTGTGTGATGCCGTAAAATGTGTGTATGTATGTACAAACCCCCCAACCAACCGATTATGGTGGCCTTGGTCGTTGGAGTTGGCTCCTCTACATCTATAGCAATCATTGGTTTGCGATGGGGAGTGAAGTTCCTCTAATCCAAAATCTTGAAATGTAGCTAAGAAATCTTGAACAGGGATATCCACCGATCCTTTCAAAGAACTCTCCATTTGCGGAGGAGAAGTATTCCGACACATCGCAGTTGTTGTAAATAGAGAAACCACAACAATTTTATGCCTCTTGGATTTGTGAGTGCGAACCTTGCCGTTTAATTTTGATTCTGGTAATCGAAGACTTTACGAAGGCGCAACTATGGGCTCATCCCCTGCTGGGATACGCTCGTCATCTCCCTATTTAGTGATTACAGTGCCAGTAGCTCTTCTTCCTCCTTGCTTCATTGAAGCCTCTTTAGGAACTCCTGTTAATCCAATCCATTGGCCTCTCTCTATGAGCCCTACTGCGAACAAATTATCATCGCTAAGGGATTCATCGATCTCTCTAATTCAGTTGGAAAGGTTTGGAGAATCATTACTATCTCCTTAAATTGCACTTCTTTGGGCCATAGAATCGAAGCCGCAAAAGAAGTGAATTATTAGCATCAACTTATACTATCTAGTTAATCAACAAAAAAGTTGGGACACTTACGCCTAAGTTTCCATCGTCTGGCAATTTCTGGTAGAAAACGAAAGAAGAACCACTGGGTTATAAAGTAGCCTAATTTACTCAAGGTGCCTGCCATTACTTGGAAGTTTTTAACTACTTCTAAGAAGGTGAACGAAGGGTTATCCCTACGACTCTTGACGTTGAACAGATATCTGATTTCCCCAATGGTTGGAGGCCGAAAAAGATGCTCCATGTAGATAATAAACAAGTCGTTGAGCAGTGAATATCCCTTCGAATGCAACTGGGATGGAGCAATCCTCAAGAAAATAGCACTTCTTGAAAAAACTGGTTGTATGGAGGCAACGTTCTGGCTGCATATAAACCTGTTGCATGCGGTATACACTTCTACAGGATTGTGGGCTCTGTCTTCTAGCCTCGTCAATAAAACATCATTTAGGGATAATCCATGCCTAAGGCAGATCCTGCTTAACATGTCTTTGAAGATTTTAGAACGAATAGAATCCTCCGGTTTTAGAATTAAAACTGCACCCGGCAATTCATACGGAGCAAGATTTATTACATCTACTACGATTTTTGTTATTTCTATAATTGGATGTGGAGAACTCCGAACTTCCTACTGTCCTAAGCTTCTAGGATCCATAGCTATTGAACTCAATAAAAATCATCATTAGATGGCAATAAACCCATGTTCCCCTTTGTGTAAAGTGAATGATCATGTTGTGTAGTGCAGTGCAACATGATACATCGAATTTCAACAAGTTCGAAAGATATTATAACAACAAAACTTCAAGTTTCAACCGGAGTGACCGTCATCACTAACCATCCCGACCGTGCCATCGTGACTTCAAAGAACGATCTGAGTTAAAGTTCATTAAGTTTTTCAAATTATAGTTCTATCAACGAGCTTCGAATGATTGTCAGACAATGCAGCTTAACAGTCAAGTCCAGTAATGTGAGGCTAAAGATCATCGGAGTCAAATGTTCGAATATGAAAAAGGCCACTAGTTCATATCCTTTAAAGTTCAACTTGTATTGTTCCACCAAAGCCTACCTTTCTATCGGTCTAGAGTCATGACTTCATATGTATCATTCCCGATCGATGCTCTCCGTATCCATCTCGAAGCCTTGGCTTCGTATTGATGACACTGGACTGCTTCACTTCGTAACGATCTAAGGCAAGCAACTTCGTATCGATCACCCCAGATCGATATGAACCCCTACTATTCCAAATCAATAAAACTACTTCCCAACATTCTGAATCTATTATCCATGCCTCGTATCGATACGAATGGCTCCACCGCCTCGACCGATCGCTATTCTTCTTCCTCAATCTTCTAAGGCTCCTTTGCTACCTCCTCGATCCCCCTGCAGCCGAATTCCGACATCGACGGTGCCGGAATCGACCACAACTTTGGCTGAACTAACATTGAGCTTTAATTCTCAACACTTTTAAATGGATTTAATTAGTTAATTACCTAGTTTGAAAGCATTGGTTTGTAGATTAAAAGTTAATTGTTTTGGAGAAGAAGTCATTGCAATTTTTTTCTCTATTCAATCGATACGAAGCTGATATGAAAGCAAAAGCAAGTGAAATTTTTTGCAAAAGCAAGTTAAAAATTTGGCTAAGTACAAAAGGTATTTATGTGCCTTCTAACAATTGGAAAATGCTTCACATCCCAGTAGCCAAAACCGATTGAAGTGATCAAAATTATATCGATACGAAAGACGTCGTGCAAACAAACCTGGAACGATCACTTGCATTGATACGAAGACACCGACTCATAACCATTAGCCCAGAGCAATCCATAGTTTAATATTTTGAAACCATTGATAGGCAGCTCTTCATTTTTGTCCATCGATACGAAGCAAATACTCCAAGATCGTACCATCACATATCGATGACCATCATAAGAAAGTCACAGCAGGATCACATTTGAACCATCCAACTCCATCGATACAAAGCGTTAGTTTCGTATCTATTAACAAAATTTATGGTCAACACCCCAAAAGATGCTACAACCATTTAGGAAGGATAGCCTTAGATAAAAGGAATTGTATCCTTATGATTTACTTTCGAACTTGGCTTTAATGACTGCGATTTTCGATTTTAGCCTTTCGGCATAATTGGCTGAACCGGTCTCCAAAATAAGAACCCTTGATCCCATAAGACCTTTTAAGACATCACGCTAAGCTTTCCTTTTTGTTACAAATGATTACATACTGGTTTTATCCCTTTTAAGTTGATCTTGAGTGCATTCGAAAGGTTTAAGATGATTGACCTTATCGGCAGTAGTAGAAACGGTAATCCTTGGGTGAAATTCAAGGGCTCTTGACTTCACCGAAAGGTTTGGCTGCACATTCGAAGCTAGGTTGAGATTAATCGAAAGGTATGTGATGTCTCCTATCAGGTTAAGCTGTATTATCTCATCTTCGGACTTCATCGAAAAGTTCAATCATTTAGATAACAACAATGGAAGGTTTTGGCGTTGTTAATTTAGAAGGGTCCATCGGCTTAGCTGGGATGTCTGATTTCAGTAACCAATGACTTCAGGGGGTTGTAAATACAACCTGATCGATTGAAGTTTCGACGCTACCACCCAAAACCTATTAATTGAGGTAATCCTGAAAGCAAGAATCAATATAATAAAGAATTAAATTAGATAATAAGAGATTTAACAAGATACGAAACTTCCCTTTTTATTATTTACTAACTTTTTTTACAAATTCACCCAAATATATTCTGATTTAGGGTGACGATACATTACTTTGAATCTTACAATAATGAGGTGGGAAAAGAGAAAATGTCCCCCAAATCGGGGCCCTTGGGTCCTATTTGTAGACAAAGGCGACCCTCTTTTCGATCTCATGCTTTTGGTTGAGCCGGAAGGTTACTCCTCGTACGAAGTGCAATCCTTTCGATACGGCCGAACGATTTTCCCTTTTTGTATTGCTACGAACCTTTTGCCTTTATTGGAAGGTTTCTACTTAGCTCAATATTTATTAATGGTCTCTATCCTCCTTGTAAACCTTACAGTATTGCCGAAAGGGTGTTCTGTATGTTTCTCGATCTGTTTGGAATATTTAGTATGCTTTCGAAAGAAGCCATCAAATAGTAGTATTATCTTGCTTTGATTCCTTCTTCTCCTTTTAATTCTTTAGAGATTGGAAGCGGATCCTTTTAGGCTTTCGTAATGTTTTAATTTAGTGAACTCCAATGGTTACAACCCTTTGGATTCTCCGATAGGTGGGCTGCGCTTTTCTTTTCCTTGGCTACTTAGGAATTTTTGGTCCTAGCCGAAAGGTTGGATTTTTTATGTAACATTTGCCTCCCACATTAGTAGGGATGCTCTTGACTTTCCAAGTCATCATTGTCGAAATCTTCAGAATTTTCTACATTTTGATCTTCCTGCTTTGATTTGGAGTGCCCATATAAGTCCACTTCAACGGCACAGAGTTCAGGCGACTTCCCTTTGTTTAATCTGTTTTTTCTCTATCCTTTATTCTTTACCCGAAACAAAAAATTGCAACAAAGAAGTAAAAGGATTCTCAAAAATTTCTAGATTTCAACTTACCATAGTAAGGTGCTTTTTGAATCTAACTTATACATTTAAAATTCACTTTCTCTGCTACTAGCTTCTAATCAGACTATCCATTTTTGAATCCAAAATCGAATTGGGGTTTTTCCTAAAATCACTTCTTTTCTTAAGGAGATTTTTGATTAAACCCAATTCCTAGTTTTGGATTCTAAATCGGAGGTGGTTCTCTCCAAAGTTCTTTTTTAGATACGAAATTTAATTCTTACGCCCAAAACATTTAAAATCCAACCTCCAAATTCGTGAGATTGATTTTTGCTGATTTATCCCTTCATTTTAGAATTAAATTAATTCGATTTTGAGTAAGGTTGTTTTGCTAATGGGTTCATCTTACTTGTTTCCCAAGAAAGAGTTTGAAATGGCATTTGTTACCGGATACAGGCTTATTCAAACCCATTATGGAAATCTGGGCCCTGTTATAGCATAACTAGGTGATTTAAAATGTCTTTCCTATTCCCCTGGAAGAGTTCGGGGTGGTACAAATTTGTTTTATCTTTCTCGTACCTTTCGACAATATTGGAAGGTATTTTTCATCATCCCGCTACTGTAGCCATAAGGTTAAGTAAGATTGAGACCAATCCTTTTGGACATGAGCATTTAGACTAGCTAAGAAGGTTTTAAACCTTCTGCTTACATATCTTCGCTAAGGCTGAAATCGTTTAGTACTCCAAGCAGTATTTCAACATCTTTGGCTAAGCCTTTTTATAGTATTAATGATATGTGTTTGCCTACGCGGGAAATTTTAAATTCTCAAACTTACTCATATCATTGGATCTTGCTACCTGGTTTTGATTGTGCCTAAAATGAGCCCAATCTTCAAAAAAGCCTTTTGCGTCGCTGAAAGGTAGTGACTTAGGTGGACATCTCATCCTTTTCTTCTCGACACTGTCAGAAGGTTACACCATTGGCCCCTTATACATATATATGTCTCATCTATGCATGTTTGCTTGCTTTTAATCTGTGTAATAGACATCTAAATCTGTAATTGCTAGAGGTTCCTGACGGGGACATTTTCTTTTGAAAGAACATGAGCTCTCCGATGGTTGAGGCCGCCGCTAAACATTCTCTTATTGAAACTCAGGACGAAGTCAACGACATTTTAAAAGAACTTGGTATTGTTGGAGTTGAAGCCATAGCTCCTAGTCCTACTGATACTTTTGATAACCCATCAGAATGGTATTTTACGTTCGTTGCTATCCATATATGGCATGGTGGTTTCCTTCCAATTCCTTCATTCGTGAATTCCTTCCTATCTTATAATGGGATTACTCCAATACATGTTTCGCCCAATGTGTATACTTACCTCTTATCTATCAAGATGCTGGCATTGGAATAAGGACTTCCATCACTCAGCCCTGAAATTTTAACCTCCTTAACTAAACTAGCGAGGTTAAGCAAGTCTAACAATCATATTTACAAAGTTAAATGTACAGGAAGTTGATTCTGGATGGTATTAGCAAGTCTAAGGATTCGAAGAACTAGTTCTTTTTTGCTAAATGCTTCTTTGATGTTCATGGGGCATTCGCCTCACTTCGTAAGTTCATCCCAATACCTCCTTTTTTAACATTTTTGGTTGACTAACCTCTAATTTTCCTCAGGTGAGTTTCCTAAAGTACTCAGCGGCATTGATCAAAGGATCATTAACTCATTAAGTGCAATTCCAAAACATCTTAGGAGTAGGTTAACACTTTTGACCCTTTCAAAATTGTGAAAATATTACTTATTTCCTGCTGATCAGAAGATTCTTGGCTTTCCCTCCTCTATTATGCTTACTACCCGAGGCATTCATTTCTATTCTTCGAGCAATCCTAATCAATTTTTTCCGTTGTTGCCAATTGGACTTGGTGTTTAAGGTACTTTATCAACCTAGTGTTGTTTCCATTAACTTCTCGAACTCATTCTATCTAATTTATGTTTTCTATCAATTGTTATAGTTCATCCTAGGTTTGTGGTGCCTTTAAGGGAAGTTATTCCTCTTACCTCATCCATGGACGCTTCACATGTTATGGAGTTCTTTGACAACTACAGGAAATCCTTGAAAGAAGGTAAGTAACGCCTCCTCAAGAAGCTCCTCCATCTAAATTGGAGAAGTTCATTGACCTTGATGAGGTAGTAGAAGATACTTCTCCAATGAACGCTTCAGCAAGTCCAGCTATTGAAACCTCCAAAAATATTAGGGAGTCGGTCCCTCCTTCT
Organism: Allium cepa; assembly: GCA_030765085.1. NCBI lineage: Eukaryota > Viridiplantae > Streptophyta > Magnoliopsida > Asparagales > Amaryllidaceae > Allium > Allium cepa. The sequence goes on from CM060938.1 coordinate 706,017,478, forward strand.
GCCTCTATTCCGCCTATCTCAATTCCTAATTCACCTTTTAATTAACACAGATGCAGGTCGTGATTTTTGGCATGCCCAAGTCTCACACTTTCCTAAGATCATCTCCTTCTGCTTCTTTGCCAACTGACTTTGGTGATCTTGTGAAGTGTATTCTTCAGTTAGAGCCATTCGTTTCTTTTTCTTTGCCGTCTTTTACCTCAGACATGGCGGAAAACCAACACTCCCTTATGGAGCAACTACTTTTGGTATTTTTTATTTAATCAACTCAATTGTCAATAGGTCGTTCTTATTGCTAACTTACACTTCTTTTTTTGTTTTAGATTACCAGGAATTGGATTTCCTTCAATGATTATGTTTCTAAACTCTCCTTTGGATCCACCGATCTTAAGGAAGAAAATGTTGATTTAAAGAACCAAGAATCTTTACTTACTCCCACTTTAATTGATTCCTTCTCTGAATGAGAATGAACCCGAGCTTCCCTTCTTAGAGTTGAGGCCGATCTTGAAGCAGAGAAGTAAGCTCATTATCTTACCACCAAGTGGTTTCAGGCTTCTGTGCCCAAGGTTGAGGCTAACCTTGAGGCCGACATGCGAGCTCACCAACTTAATTAAGATGAAAAGTTTGCAAAAGAGCTCGCTCCAAAAGATTTTGAAGAAGAAAAAATTTATTTAGCTTACAAGAATACATGGCTGAAAGATAAACTAAAATGGTCAAGAGCTTCTCTCAAACTCGTTGTTCAATCTCTTAACAACTTCCAGAAGCATATTTCTAATTTTTTTGATTTTACCCTGGGGCCCCTAATGATGATTTATAATTTGGATGCCTTCTTGATTGCTTATGTGGATAATAATGACAAATTTCCCAATCTTTGTTTTCCTTCACTCCATCTTGCTGCAGCAAAAGAAGTTACGGACAAAATTACACAACTTGAACAGGGCTCTGAGAGGGAAAGGGGAAATGTTAATTTCAAGGAAGCCCTTTCTTTTAACATCCCATCGTTTGACATAGAATCTGATTTTTAGAAAGTGGGGGAGGATTAAAATAAAAATTCAAACGAGAAGGAGGATGATGATCATACGAGTTGGGATACAAACGACGACGACGATGGTAACAATCCCCCTAGAGGTCAGGGCCATGGTGGTAATAAGGGAGGCCATCCTGGTACTCAAGAGTGTGAGAATGAGTCAGCGGGATCCCCTGAAAAGCGGTCATCACCTCAGAAAGATGTACCTCCATCGTCTTTTGGACCGGATGTTCCTCTGGAAGGGCATTCTGGGATATTTTGGGGAAAGAGCAAGTCCCTCAAGTTTCTATTCCATTTTCTCAAGTATGGGCATCCTTGTTTAAATACCTTACACATTGAAGATAATATTAGTGATAAATTATCTATCTTAGATAAAGAAGAAGTCAAGTTTCCATATAGCAGAATACTTGAGAGGAAACATGCAGAGATCAACAAGCTATATAGGGAGTTAGACAAATTAATAGCGGAACACAATGCTCTATCTTAGAAATATCATAGTTTAGATGAGAGTAATTCTGCTTTAGCATCTTTTAAATATAAGAGAGTGGCTCCTTTACCAAAGAAAGAACGTACCCGATACAGCGCTCTTTCAAAGGAAAATAGAGAGTTAACAACTCTATTTTGGATGTTGATGGCAGAAAGAGATATTTTAATTGATTTTTTGTATAAAATATATTGTAGACATTCAATTATCGATTTTTCATATTTAGGCAAACTCAGCGGGGGTCTATTCTGACGTTTCCATAAGAGATTCTTAGATGAATTTGGTTCTGACATGCATCTCAGAGCCTGATGGAATTTTCCATGGATAAGGTTGAATCTATAAGATATCCCCCTTGAAAAAATTAGTTACTGTAGGGATATGTTTTCTCTGAGTTTTTCTTTAAGTCTATTTTGTATGAACCTGATGAGTAATTGTTAATATGTAACAAATAACCTATGAACATATATTTTTGCAATGCTCCCTATATTTAGCTTCCTTTTGACGTGCTATTTCAGAATGTCGGTTCTTTTGGTCGAGTCGTCCCAACCGACAATTTAAGTCAATATGTTAACCTAAGAAGGTTTTACTCTAAAAATGCACCACTCTTAAGGTCATTGAGATACTGCTTTCTTCGGGATTTGCAAAAATTATATTAGGAAAACTCTCATTTCTGCTTCGACTTTCTTGTTGAAAAGAAAGAAATACTCTTAAAACAATTCAAAACATTTCATTCCAAGCTAATTTGTGATCGTGACAGTCCACCTATCGAAAAAAGGGATTACAATAAATGTTCGCTAGTTATTACCCCTAAAAAGTTTATAATACTTTTGACTCGACTGTTATGCTTTTGGCTAATACTTTTAACAAACTTAGAAATGTAGTCTCTCAACTTTAGGTGTAATGAAAGCATTTGTTGTTCCTCTTGCGGCTGCTTCAGTTATAATTCATTGATATAACATTAAAGTCATGTTATATTAATTTTTATCTATTTTATTTCTTTTTGTCAAATAGAAGATTTAACTATCTCTGTCTTATCTTCCTCAAAGTTTACTTTCTCTTGTCGACGCCATTAGAGATAGGCTAAGCATTTCAGTGGCAACCTCGAAACCATAAAGTGGCATAAAAGATACCTTATCCAAATGACCAAAGCTAGCAATCATAAAGATCACATTGAATATCTTAAGGCTGAGATTAGAAAGAAAGATGAGGCAGTTACTTTGCTTAAGCGACAAGTAAAGTCAAATCCCACAGCTCACTTTGATGAGAAGATGTCTAAGCTCATCCAGCGAATAAGTGACTTGGAGTTAAAATTGAAAGATAGTCTGGCATAATGTGATTATCTAGAATTCATTTTAAACGATAATATTTCAAAGATTAAACGTCTGATTTCACATGCAACCACTTTGATGCGAAAACTACCAGATCGAAGCATCTTACAGCTCAAAATTTTCCAAGCATGCTCAGTCCTTCCGTAGGTTTGGATGACAAAGTGGTGGGGGACTGGTGTCGGAGAGTGATATTTGAAATCACTCGGTATTTTAATGAGCAACAAAAGGTCAAGTATTCTCAGACTATTAATGATTATGCTACCAAGAATCAAAAGCTTGAGCATAATATTTATTTCCTCCAAAAACATGATGCTGATTTAGAAAGTGAAAACAAGACCCTTAGAGCTTCAAACAGGGCCTTTAACCATGCTTTGAAAACCGACAACGAGGCAACTGATGATGAGAATACAATTAGAAGAATGGAGGAAAATGACAAAGAAGTTCCCCATGCAGTAATCAACCATGTAGTTAATCCTTCCGTAGCGGAGACCCATAATAAAGTGTCTCAAGATTTTTAATTCGTTTATGATTTGGGTTATGTAAATATGTCCAGTGCATAACTTTGATGTTTTTAAATGACTTTATAACTCATATAAATTATGAAAATTTTGTAAATATCACCTGATTTGTGATCCTTTTCTTTGATGTAACCTTTGATATACTTTTGAATTATTCATTCAATGACTTTTGTGCTTGCTGAACCCTTTGCTATTTCATGCCATTCTGACTTCCCTCCGGATCACGTAGTAAACAATGCTTCTAATTGTTAGCTTTTAAATTGGCATATTTGTCTATGTATATCATTCACTTAGATTAGCAACTCATCTTTCCAATCGTATAAAAAGTAATTTATTCAAAATGCTAAAATCTCATCATTAACCATGATGAAAAATGATCATGGATTTAACTCTTTCCACCTGTTCAGAATGCATAAGATTTGTTGGTAGTAAATCCCCTTATTTTGACATAGTCAGAAGCATGAATTCCCCATTTAGGGAATTATAACTATATTCTCTTTAATAATATTCTTTGGCCCAGATTTGAGCACTTGGGATGAATAGAAACACAGGGATTCTGTACCCAAATTAGGGTCTTAAATAAACAGCAGTATTGACAGCCAGATTTAAGTGTTAATGATAGATTTTTATGAGATGTCACCGGGCCAGGATTCATTTATTAGTTGATGGAAGGTAAGTTAAATGTAACCGTTCGGTATACTCTAATAATAAGTGAGACATGATTAGAATGCCCGTTTCGGAAGAAGAATATCATAATATCATAATATCCTTCCTGGTAATAAGCAATAGTGGCTCAAGGTATCAGCTCTGATAATAGATAATCTAAGGTTTGATCCATATCAGCTAATTTGGTATTAATAATGGAAGACCAAAAGACCGTTTTGGTAATAAGTATCAGCTAATCAGAGAACCATTCAAACAACAAATAATAGAAGTCCAAAGAATCAATCTGGCAATAAGTAACGGAAAACTAGAATATCATTTCCAATAATAAGTAATAGAAGACAAGAAAACCAATCTGGCAGATGTTTGTAGGAAGAAGGTAGCGACTTCATCCAGATTCTCTTGTTGAATGCGCAATCTCCAAGCTTTGATGATGTCTTGTATGCTTTTGCTTTTCTCTGGCCAGAGTTTTCTTTGTGCATTTGTCGTTTTTTTGGCTTATTTCACATAGGGACTCTTTTGTCCAATTTTTGTGCTTAAGCAGAGCCCATTTCAGGCTGTTTATCATTTTAGACATTACCGACCTTTTGGTGGTTGCTATTTGAAGCGATGCCAATTTATGGCGGCACCTATTTTAGGCATGGACTTTTCTTCGTCTGTCGGACATTTCATCCGGGTTTCAGGTGCGTTCGGCTAGCTTATTCTGATGCAGAGCCTAAGGCCTTACCCGACCTCCCTCCAGGAGGCGCCTTAACCTAGCCATAGTATGACGTGGCTAAGGGCTTGTCGGTACCTTGGCTAGGCCATAGCATAGCCGGACTAAGGGATTACCTGTCCTCCCTCAAGGAGGCACCTTATCTTGGCCATAGCATGACGCGACTAAGGACTTATGCTGCTTTAACCTGGCCATTTCTGACTTTAGCACAGCTAAAGGCTTATGCCCTCCCTCCAGTAGGTGCCTTGACCTGGCTATCTTGGCACGACCAAGGGCTTTCTACCATTATTGGTAGCCTACCAGTTTAGGTTGCCCAAAATTTAAAGAGAATTTCATTCCAGACCATGTAGACATTCCTTATTTTGATAATAGAGTCTTTATTATTTGGCCTGTTCAATCATTTGCAAACTGCTTGAGTTTTTCATGTTCTAGGAGATGCAGGACCAATGATTTATTTCATGTCCTTTTATCAGGTAAAAGTTGCAATGTAATTATTTTTTAATGATTCTCCTCACAATCTAACTTTTTTTCCTGAGAAGGCTTTCAAATCAGCTTCTCTCTTGGTCCGGATGTAGGCATTTTCGGCCAAGGTGGTAGGATCATATTTATTTTTGACATCTGATCTTCTTTTTTGCATGGTTTATGTACTTCCTCTTTGAAGACAAGTTTTCTTCCCAGGATTAGTAGGTTCTCTTCCAAGAGGTTTTCCTTTACACTTAAGATTTCAGTTGGAAGTTTTCTTAGTAATCTTTATATTCCCATGTGGCGATTCATCCACTACTCATAGTCCTTTAATTGTGAACTCTTCTATGCATCCACGGTTTTTCTTTGAGTGGTGGACTTCACTTATAATTTTATTCCACTTATGTGAAGGATTGTTATAACCCTTTTTCATTTCTTTTTGAAAGGCGGTTCCAAAGGAATACGACTGGATGATCGCATTCATTTTTCAAAATATATCCTCTCTCCTTAAACTTTCCTTTTCCCGAGCAAAGGTTGGGGCTAGTTTTGAACCGACCTGATTGTTATTCCATTTCCATGGGCTATAGGATAAATCCTACTTTTTCCCTCTTAATGCATTGTAAACCTCGAAAGCGAAGGTTTTACTCTTCATGTAAGGGCTGGCTATAATTTATTCAATAATTAGGACCTACATCCAGAGGTTCTGTTGATCCTTGAATTAATCTTTCCCCACAAAAGCTTTCTTTTGCTTCGAGTATCGAATGCATACCTTACCTTTTAATTGTATTTAAATGACCTATAAGTCTTATATCCAAAGTAAAACCTTAGTTCAAAAAATGAAGTTAATGAGTCCTAAGAGAGTGCCTAGGTAGGAATTGTGGGTGTTGACCACAAGGTCGGAGGTTCGGAACATCCTTCTAGCACCAAAAACGTTAACCAGATTTATGGACAACACCCCAAAAGATGTTGCAACCATTCAGGAAGGATAGCCTTGGATAAAAGAAATTGTATCCTCTAGATTTACTTTCGTACTTAGCTTCAATGACTATCGACTTACGATTTAAACCTTTCTGCATGATTGGCTGAGTCGGTCTTCTAAATACGAACTCTTAACTCGGAATGAACTTCTAAGACATCAAGCTAAGCTTTCCTTTGTTTTACAGACGATTACTTGCCGATATTTTCCCTTTTAAGTTGAGCTTGGGCACTTTCGGATGGTTTGAGATGACTAATCTTATTGGCAGTAGTATAAACAGTAATCCGTAGGCAAAATTCAAGGGCTCTTGACCTCGCCGAAAGGTTTGGCTGCTCATTCGAAGCTAGGTTGAGATTAAGCGAAAGGTATGTGATGTCTCCTATCAGGTAAACTCCATTATATTATCTTTGAACTTCATCGAATAGTTCAATCATAAATAACAACAGTAGAAGGTCTTGGCGCTATGAATTTAGAAGGATCCATCAGCTTAGCCAAGAAGTCTAATTTCAGCAACCAATGACTTTGGAGAGCTATAATTACAGCTTGATCAATTGAATTTCCGACCTTGTCACCATGAACCTATTAATTGAGTTAATCCTAGAAGCATGAATCAATACAATAAAAAATTAAATTAGATAATAAGAGATTTAACAAGATACGAAACTCCCCTTATTATTATTTACTATTTGTTTTTACAAATTCCCCAATCCATTCTAATTTAGGGTTATGATATATTACTTTGAATCTTATAAAAATGAGGTGAGAAAAGAGAAAAGTTCCCCTATATCGGAGCCCTTGGGTCCTATTTATAGGAAAAGGCGACACTCTTTTTGACTTTATGCTTTTGATTGAGCTGGAAGGTTAGTCCTTGTATGAGTGCAATGTTTTTAATATGGTTGAGTGGTTTTCCGTTTATATGTTGCTATAAAAATTTCTACTTTGTTAGACGGTTTCTTCTTTCCTCAATACTGATTAACTGTCTCTGTCCTTCTTGTGAACCTTTTGGTATTGCCAAAAGGTTGTGGTGTGTGTTTCTTGATACGTTCGGAAGGTTTAGTATGCTTTAAAAAGAAGGCATCAACTAGTAGTATTTGCTTGCTTTTATTCCTTCTTCCACTTTAAATTCTTTAGAGACCGGAAGCAGATCCTTTTAGGCTTTCGTAAGGTTTTAAGTTAGTGAACTCCAATGGTTGCATCCCTTTGAAAGATCAGAGAGGTATGGGCTGCGCTCTTCTTTTGCTTGCCTGCCTATGAGTCTTTAGTCCTAGCCGAAAGGTTGATTTTTTTGTGTAACAGTATCCATCTATTTGAAAACCTTAAGATCTTGTATCCAACGATACGAATCATCTCCAAGGGCTATCTATTTCGCATCGATAGCCATCGATATGAAGCATGCATTCCAACATCCCAAATTGATCCACGAGAGGATTGATATGAAGAAGTGACCAAAAAACCATCAATCCTTATTGCAACTCGAATTTCTCAATGATCCAGTAGAGGATTGATACGAAACTCGATCCAAAAAAGAACCAACGAACTTGACAACAACTCGCGAACGTGCAAACATAAATAGGAGTCAGGTTAACATATGTGCATGCTTGACGAACTAACATTCGATTTTCAAAATTAATAGGAATTAAACGCTTACCTGGTGACAACCAAAGCAACAAACAACAAATCGCTAGCACTCAATCTACAGTTACAACAAAACACTGCATATTCATTTGCAGAATATAGTTTAACATTTATGTTGCTGGAAATCCATCAAAGCTTACATCTCTTGACGAAAAGTCAACAACTTTTCAACGAATAGGATAGTAATTTTTTTAGAATGAAGATTGCTGCTTTTTAAAGCACATCATATTCACACAGGACATGCTTTAGGGGGCAAAAGTTATCCCTCCTTTTGGCAAGGTCGTGACACCAAGGACTTGAATAGAAATTAAAGACAATCTGTCCCGAAGATTGGTTATACACAAGGTCTATAATGGACACTAGCACAATTTGATCCGGGTACGGATTGAGCTACAATTAACATGATACGACAAACAAAGCTATGAAAGAAAACAGTCCAAATTTCAAATCAATATGAGTTCGTATGCTCAAATTATGGATCGATCAAGTTTCATGGGAAGCACATTGTTTTGTATCCGTCGGCTTCATATCCATCTGGTTCACATCCATCACTTTGCTTCATCTCCATTGGGTTTATATCCACCGACCAACAACATCGATCATAGTCCATATGTTCATTTCGTATCGAACAACCACTTCCATCAATTTCGTAACGATCAGCCAATAGATCGATACGAAACCAACACCAAGCATCGATACGCAGCGACATTCAGCATCGATACGAAGTAGCATGCAAGCATCGAAACGAAAGGAGTCTCACTAGATCAGTACGAAGAAGGCATGGTCAAAAAAAGAAGCGGTCCACTAGCATGAAAATTGGAACTCCATATGAGCTCTGCTCCACATCATCGATGCATAGCCTATCGATAAGAAGGACCATCGATACAAACAGGGATCGATACGTAGCCACAGCCTACTTGAAAAACCAACCTTGGATTGATCATAACCTAAAATCTATAAGTCCAATTGCTATGAAATTTTTACAGGAGCTTGCTTACCACCTCAAGAATACTTCTGATCAATCACGGCCCAAATGGACACAATCTTGATTGATATGAAGATAATGTGGATCGATCTCAATCGATTTTAAATGACCCCAGATTGATCTGGTGGGCCTACCCTCGAGTGAAAAGAGGTATTTCATGTTCGAGGGCAGATATTTTAGACCTACACCTATAAATATCACCCATACGCCAATAGATAAAGGACTTTTGACTCTGATACGCCGTTACTCTGCCACAATTCCATTGTAACTCGAGTCTCAGAGTGATGTACTATTGTAATCGTTGTCAATCATCAATAAACAACAAAAAATTCAATGTGGATGTAGGGTACAAAGCTGAAGCACTATAATTTCTTGTCTTTTCCAATTTATATATGCCATTATTGGTGTGACTGTTAGATTAGTCTCTTTTTCCATTTAATTTCTTCACTTTAATCTCTTCAATCACATTTGAATAGTGTTATGCCCAATTTTGGTACAAACACTTTGAAATCCCAATTTCATGGCATAGTGCAACCGTAGCACGTTTGGGTTATAATTGCATATCCTGATCCGGCATCTTGCTCATTTTATGCACCATCCACAAATAGTCGCCACATTGGCTTCTGGTTTTCCCTTTTTTCGAATGTTTCTTTATAAAGCCGGTTTATTTAAATAGTCTGTTAATCCTTGGCCCTTGATTTCCCCTTGGTTGAAACCCTATTTCATATAGGCTGAGTTCAATCCTCCATTTTACCAATCTTCCTAAAGTCTCCAGCTTACTATAAACTTGCCTAAGAGGATAATTTTCAGTACTTTGATTGAATGTGCTTGGAAATATGCTCTGAGCTTTCGAGCAGTAAGAATCAAATAGTATACCAACTTCTCAATAACTAGGTATCAGATTTCTACATCTTTTAACATTCTGCTTACATAGTATACCAGGAGTTGTGCTCCTTTCTCTTCTTCAATAAGCACTGAACTGACCGCATGCACCGATACTGCCATATATAGATACAAAGTTTCTCCACTCTTGGGTCTTAAGATTATCGACGGTTTCTCCAAATGGATTTGTTGTTACAAGAAAGCTTTTCTGCAATCTTCCTCCTATTCAAAGTTCTTCCTTTTCTTAATTACAGCGAAGAAAGTTATACATTTATTAGTAGCTTTGGAGAAAAACCTTATGACGCCCCACTTCTATACCCACGCTAGCCATGGACACTACGGGGTAATGCTGTCAACTAGCGCGGAAAATAAGGCTGTTGAGGAGCGACCACCTGAGTAATTGCTTTGTGCGAGCACCGGTATGGAAGATAGTAAAATATGCATTTCGTTCCAAAAGGAAATTCGATACACCGATACAAACTCAAGGCTGCAACACAGTGGCTATAAAATCTTCGGAAACAAATATAGAAATAAGCATAACAGATATCAGTCATAGATATCCATATCACAAAGGCGGAAACAAATATGAATATAACACTAAGAAGTATTTATCAGAGTAGTGGTCAAACAAGATCAAAAATATAACAAAAGAATAGATACAAGTGCTAGACAAAAGAACATGTACACATCAAGGAGTCTCTATCTCGAATGTATACCAACAAAAACTACAAATCTAATGTAGACAACCAAAAGTCAGGTAATACTCCCAGATGAGGAGTCAAACAAAAGCACCTATAATATCTCGGTTTGACCTGGGTATTATTTAATAAGAAAATAATAAACGGATCAGTCAAGCTATAAATATCAGATAAATATGAGATATAACAAAAGCGTATGATAACAATAATGTCATACTATGAAAAGTATACATTAGAAAATCTACCAAAATCATACAATATCGCAAGTGTCTCATAACATCAAAAAGAATGTCATATTCTTTATTTTATTCACCAAGCCACAAATATTGACATCATATAGCTGCCAATCATAAAAGCCGGTGAGACACAAATTCTAGAAATCATCAATTAGAAATCCAAAAATCGCAAAAAGGGGGAGGCCTATCAAAAAACGGGAGCATGAAAACTCACCAACACGTGTATCACAAACGGGACGCTATCCCATGGTCGCTAACCATAGAGCAGGTGCAACGACGTAGTACAATATCGGTACGCCCGAGGAACCAGAAACTCAAATAATTCGAAATAACGACGTAGTACAACAGTATGCCCGCTGATCCTAATAAGTCGGAACAATGACGTAGTATAAAGGTAAGTCCGATGAACCGAACCCCACAAAATAATATGGGTCGCTAGCCCGCAAAAATTGAGTCGAAACTCCAAATAATACATAGGTCGTTAGCCTACAAAAGAAATGAGACGAAACTCAATAAAACGAGGTACCGTCCCCTACGTGGATAAAGAAACATAGCACATAGCTAGTCTAAATCACATAAAATGATCATCAATGATCATCAGGAAGTGTCAACTACACTAAGCTAGTAAATAAATGAGTTTAGCTTCATGTCCCATAACCATTGGCTTGACTTAAGTAATTACAAACAAATTGTAGATCTCCACTCAACAATTGTCACAAGAGGTTCAATCGAACAAGTTCAAGAATTAACCGAGGAGGTAAACGCAAGTGTTTCATATCACTTATTTTACTAAGACGTTTAATTAGATTTCTCATACGAGTGAAGTAAAGGTTTGTATATGCTAGTAGATTGGAAAACGGTTAAAGAAACGAGCTTTGTAATAAAATAGTGTTGAAATCATTTTGATGACAGAGTTTTGATATTTACTACTAGTATAGAAAACCGTTGTATTTTAAAGTGACAAATCGTAGAAATGATTGTAGAAACAATCAATCACCAAAATTCACATTCGAAGACGTGAATAAGATCCAAAGAAATCGATACCAAATTCATCAAAATGGATATTCCCAAAAATCCCGAAGAAAATGTCATCCAAATCGATTGTTAACCCCGTTTCGCCCACGAGTTAAGGAGTCTTCGAGTTAAAGAGCACACGAGTTAAGGCGTCTACGAGTTAAAGAGCTTACGAGTTAAGGCGTCTACGAGTTAAAGAGCTTACGAGTTAAGGAGCTAACGACCTAACAGGTTAAGACCTAAACGGATTCGGGAATGTCACGACTCAATAGCCTTAGCTCGTTGCCAACCTAAAATGAATGACGACTCAACTGATTGCCGACTTAACGACTCAGGAGGGACAACGACTCACTGGGTTATAGCCTTAATGCCTTAAAGGTGTTGGCAGACTCAAGGTACTTCACGACTCAAGGTACTTGACGACTCAAGGTACTTCACGACTCGGCAAGTTGCCGACTCAACAATTGAGGAGTTGCACGAGTTAAAGAATTGTGCGACTTACGACCTACTTTGAATCGTCAGCGACTCAAGCAAGCAAACAAGAAGCTACGACCAGTTAACTCGTGCGCGACCATAGCTCGCAACTTACGACTTAAGAAAATCCACGACCTAAAGGAGTGACGAATCAAAGCACTAAAAGGAAGAGTCAACAACACTTAAGTCGCTGCTGACTTATAACTGCAGATAAGTCGTTCACGACATAAGACTTGGAGACAAGTTCAATACCATGCTGTAATGAAATGACTCGTTGACGACTTACGACTTATGATGAGTCGTGTACGACTCATGCTAGCATAAAGGAATTTGCATTTGGTTAACTCAGGAACGACTTAGAACTTGTATCATTCATTCAAATGGGTGCATAACTTTGGACCAAGCCATGAGCTAAACCTAGTAGGTCGGCCGCGACCTACCATGAGTCATCTACGAGTTACGACTTATCATGAGTCGTGTACGAGTTACGACCTAACTCCGAGAAATGTCTATAAATACGACCCTAGCTCCAACTAGAAAAGGACTTTTGGCTCATTCTTTTCAAGCATCGATACTCTGCTGCATTCCAAACCGACTCGACACTCAAGGCTTTCAAGACACGTAGAACGCTACCAACAACTTCAAGAAGGAATCTCATACATCCGACATGGATTTGAAGACTTTCACTTACATTGAAGTTTAAGCTATTCGTTCAAAGTGTTTAGTAATTCGAAGTGTATTGTACTTGGGAAGAATTGTATCGATCTGTAACGAAATCATCAATAAAGATATTCAAAGTGGACGTAGGCAAACTATTAAGCCGAACCACTATAAAATCGCCGTTGTTTACTGTTTTTTCTACAGTTTTCTGCTTATACTCTGTTCCCGAATCATCGGGTGGTGCTTTCACAACTACACTTTACACACCGGGGTGTTAGCGTTCAAATTTTAGCGTTAACATTTTTGGTGCTTTCACTGAGAATTGAACTCAGGGAAAACTTCCACCATTGCTCAACAAAAGCTTGTGGAAAAGATTTTTCTCTGAACCAAAAGTCTAACAAAAATCATGACTTCTGAAAGGAAACGTAAATTTTTGAGGTTTGAAGGTACTTGTAGCAGTGCCATTGCTTTTCCCACGCTAAGTGAAACAGCTTCTAGTATTGGAGTCACAAGGGCTGAATTAGACGCCGTGGTGTATGGATTATATCAACACATGGAAGTCCAGAGTAATAGGATACTCGACAAGATGAATGCATTGCAAGAGAAGGTTCAACGACTAGAAAGTGATATAAAAACCATCGCCAAAGAGGCTCATGTTTCGGAGGAATGGAATACTCCTCAACGGGCAACTGGCATTACCATTGGAACATTCCCCCAAGCGGAAAGTTCATGGCCACGACCAACTATCCACGAACGTTTGTCAAGGCGAACTTTTGAAAGAATAGTCGACGACTATCCCTGGAGTCCTCACAATGACGAAGAATACATACCGGAGATGATCGAACAGAAAAAGGAAAATGAAGGCAGGAGAAAGCAGAAAGTCTCGAAAAAAGCTCGGCGCTTTAAATCCTCCGACTCCACTCCCTTGACTGACACTCCGGAGAATATCTTCTTGGCAACAAAATATGTTGTCATGTACCCCAAACCACCTCTGACGGGGAGGGGTGCGTCAAGCAATGGAAAATTCTGTCAATTTCACAGTCAGCCCGGCCATGATACTAACCAATGTCGCCAGTTAAAGAAAGAGATTGAAGAACTGCTGAAGCAGAATGAACTACAACAATATGTGAAGAAAGATAGAAATGACCTCTCCTCATCCTCTAAGGGGCAGCTAGTTCCTGCTCAACAATGCAGCTCATATAAAAGAACTGTAGCGCAGGGAGATGAAGGGCCTGTTATCAGTGTCATCACGGCAAGTCCTCACCCGGCAGGAAAAAATTGGATGAGACAGGAATACATGCTCATGCCTCAAGGAAATCCTCAAAGTGAAAGGAAATTTCAATTCTAAAAGATGCTGCCATCTAATCCTCTCATGCCGAAGATTCGATTCCTAAAAGCCTGGGACCGCAATTGCTTGCATATTTTACTTAAACGCCTTGTTACAAGTTTTTAAAATGAGTGTTGAATGTATCATTCTGGTATCAAAAGCTATTGTAAAAACAGGGCAAATAAATAATAGAAACTATAAGTCTTGATTTCTCTATTATTACCAGTCGCACATTTTATTTCGATATGTAAAGTACTCTGAAAGTGTCACTAAAAATGTCGATCTAAATTTGCAGGTAATACAAAACAACCCTTGGTAGCACTCAAAGGCATGTTTTAAACAACAAAATTTCAGGGTCGAATCCTAAATAAGAAGTACTCTAAGCAAACAAATAGTGATTTGGCTGGAGTATGTTTCTTTGGTTAAAATTACCCGCCAGCAGAAGAAGATGATGCACGTTTAAAGATGGCACCAAGGAGTTGCTAATATAATCAATCAAACTCACAACTGTCAAAAGAGAACCAATTTCAAGAACTTGGAATAGCAACCATTTGCGTTCATATTTTACTTGAAATCTTTGCTGAAATATTGCAAAAGAATTACAAATATATGATTCTTCTATTGAAAACAATTGCAAAGCAAGCGAATAACAAAGAGCTACAAAGTGGATATAGGCCCAGTTTTGGCTAAACCACTATAACTCTTGTGTTCCCTACTATTATAAACTGCTTTGTTTTATTTCGACATATAAAATACGTTAACTGTGTTACTAAAATGTTGATTTAATAATGCAGGCCATAGAAACAAAGCTTACCCGTCACGAGACTGAGCCATTCAAAAATTCCATATTCAAATCCTACAAAAGAAGTGCTTCAAACAAAAGTAAGCGATGTGGATAGAAGTGGACCATATCTAATTAACTGCAAATGTTTGAGCAAACAAACAACCAGTTAAATAGCCTGTGTCTGCCACCACCAACTTGCTTAACTATGAAATATACTTATTTGGATAAGGGAAATCATTGGCAGCTAAAAAGTGTAACACTTGCAAAGGACAACGGGGATCGCCAACATGAATCAACGGCAAAGAGACACGAGCAAGCATCAATCAGCAAAAGACCTATTCAGAGGCACAAGCCCTCTTCGGAGGCACAACTCTTCGGAGGATAAAGACCTCTAACGAGGCATATGCCGCAAAAAAGAAAGTTCTCTACTCAACAAAAAAGATTGGAGGAGTCATGACCCCCCAACCATGAGAGAGTAACTTCTAGGCAAGTAAAGCCCTCTTCGGATGAACATTTCACCAGGAGTTGAAGTGTAAGAGCCCCTCTTCAGAGGCCCACTTCACCAGAGTTGAAATGCCAAACAAAATAAAGCCCTCTTTGGAGGCACATTTCACCAGCAGTTGAAGTGTAAGAGCCGCTCTTCGGAGGTCCACTTCACCAGAGTTGAAATGCAAATCAAAATAAAGCCCTCTTCGGAGGCACATTTCACCAGGAGTTGAAGTGTAAGAGCCGCTCTTCGGAGGTCCACTTCACCAGAGTTGAAATGCAAAACAAAATAAAGCCCTCTTCAGAGGCACATTTCACCAGGAGTTGAAGTGTAAGAGCCGCTCTTCGGAGGTCCACTTCACCAGAGTTGAAATGCCAAACAAAATAAAGCCCTCTTCGAAGGCACATTTCACCAGGAGTTGAAGTGTAAGAGCCCCTCTTCGGAGGCCCACTTCACCAGAGCTGAAATGCCAAACAGAATAAAGCCCTCTTCGGAGGCACATTTCACCAGGAGTTGAAGTGTAAGGGCCGCTCTTCGGAGGTCCACTTCACCAGAGTTGAAATGCAAAACAAAGTAAAGCCCTCTTCGGAGGCTCGCTTCCCAACGAACAGGGAAAAATAAAAGCCTCCCCCAAGGGGCAGAAACAAAAAGACCTCTTCCCAGAGGCACAATCAAACAAAAAGCCTCTCCCCAGAGGTACCCTCAGAGACCAAAGCCCTCTTCGGAGGCAAAATGCTTCTCTACGGAGACCGAATGCTTCTCCTCAGAGACCAAAGCCCTCTTCGGAGGCAAAATGCTTCTCTACGGAGACCGAATGCTTCTCCTCAGAGACCAAAGCCCTCTTCGGAGGAAAAATGCTTCTCTACGGAGACCGAATGCTTCTCCATAGAGACCAAAGCCCTCTTCGGAGGCAAAATGCTTCTCTACGGAGACCGAATGCTTCTCCTCAGAGACCAAAGCCCTCTTCGGAGGCAAAATGCTTCTCTACGGAGACCGAATGCTTCTCCTCAGAGACCAAAGCCCTCTTCGGAGGCAAAATGCTTCTCTACGGAGACCGAATGCTTCTCCTCAGAGATCAAAGCCCTCTTCGGAGGCAAAATGCTTCTCTACGGAGACCGAATGCGTCTCCTCAAAGACCAAAGCCCTCTTCGGAGGCAAAATGCTTCTCTACGGAGACCGAATGCCTCTCCTCAGAGACCAAAGCCCTCTTCGGAGGCACATTTTAACTTTCAAAGGGAGATTTGTTCTTCTATTTTTGGAAATGCTCTTCCTCAAAAAGGAGTTAAAGTGTCCTTCAGAGGCCCGCTTTATCGCATAAGAGAATTCACTTAGTAAGAATGTGTGTATGCACACAAGAAAAGGTGAAATCTTTGAAGGTTAAAGCGTAAAAACTCATATAGAGGAAGTTGTACTCTATTTTTGACAAAATAATATTCCTCCAAGTATGGAATAACGATTCTCCACAAATTATTCCATACTTGGAGGAATAATTGTTCTCTACAAAATAAAAGTACAAGTCCCCTCAAAATATAAAATATTGCAACGAGCTTATGGTATAGGGGCAACATGGTATAACTACATCGGTAAAATTACGTTCAAACAGTATACCACAAGCTCACTGCAATATCGTGCAAAGAAACTTGTACGAAAATAAAAAATAAATGCATTCTCAAATTCAAATAAGAGTTTGTACAAATAAAGGATTATTTTATTCAATTCTATTACAATTCCTTACAGATACAAGTTTCGAGATAAAGAAAGCGGGGGCCGGTACCCGCACAATCCCCGACCAGTACGTGCAAAAAACAAAAAGCTAAAAACTGGAATCTTCATTTCTTCTTGCCACCCTTGGACCCTTCACCCGGCCGGATGGTTAGCTTTTTGGGTCGATCTTTAGGCATGAGGGAAGAAGGAGAGGGAGGTACAACTGGTTCAACTTCCGGTTCCTCTTCAGTAGCAATGATGCTCTTCCTCCCCTTTTTTGATATTCCGCGCTTCTTTTTCCTCTTTGAAGAAGATTCACTTCCTGGAGTAACAAGTTTAGACAAAGTTATGTCATCAGAAAGAGTCCGCTCCGGAGATATCTCACCTCCCTCAAGTCCTTCGTCCTTTTGCTCTTGCGAAGCAGCTGGGTCATCCAAGCCCCGGAGGGCACCTATTATTTCCTCCTATGATCCCAGATGAGGAGCAGGAGTGATTGGGGAAGACAGAGGAACAGTAACTGGAGGTGAAGAAGTTTGAATGACGCTCGGCATTTTCTCTACAAAGGAAAAGTTAAAAATGTCAGTAATTCCCGCAAAAAGAGGAGACAATGGCTCGTCGAGATTCAAGAAGTAATCAAGAAGCTCGTCAAATCTGTAAGAAACTGGCAAATTGTCCCGCTGAGCATTATTAAGGTTACCTGGAGAAGTTGGTGGTATCACATCAATTTCGTAGTCATGAGCTTCAGCACTCTCTTGTGGCTCATTTGCGGCTTGTGTAATTATGGCTTCGGTATCAACTTTAGTAGGAATCGGTGTATGAGAGCTAGAACCAACAATATCAACATCGACTGAAGTTGAAGGAGGGACAGGGGCAGTCAAAGTTGTTTCTTTATCTTGATGCTCTTTCCCCATCATTTCAACTCACGATCTAGCAAGTTGCTCCTTCCCTCTAGCAAGGGCTGCGTGGGCTTCGAAATCTAAGTAGTGCGCCTCTAGCTCCTCTTCAGTGTACCCGGTGCCTTTAAACATATCAAGCGCGGTTTCCCATACTTCAGCCAGGGTAACCTCATATTTGGGACCCAGAAATGCAAGACTGCCACGCCCTAACATACTTTGCAAATAAAATTCATATAATGTCGAGCCGATGTCAGCTTTGGTAGCTTCATGAGCTTCTTCAGCTGCAATTCTACCAACAATAGCCTCATCTCGCTCTCTTTCGACTTTAGATAGTTGAGCTTTCAATTTTTCAATTTCCGCAACCTGAAAGCTAGTTTGCCCTCGTAACTGAGTAATATCAGTACGGTAGCCCTCTACAATTCGCTCCAGCCCATCAGCCTTGGCCTCGGCATCCCTTTGCGCAGCATGGGCATCCCGCACTTGTTGTTGAAGCACATTTTCTTTTTGAGAGTAGGAAGCGGAAGAAGTAACAAGTTCTTCTTTAAGTTTTTCCACTTCCGCTTCAAGTTTTTCGTTGTAGGCGGCAATGCTATTCATTTCCGCATCATGTTGCGCAAGGGTCTTTTGCCATTCGGTTTTATCATTCTCCATGGTTAACGTAGCTTCGAGATTGGCCCGATTCACCCTCTGAAGCTCATCAACAAGTTTTTGCCAATTTGACATCCTCTCAATGTCAGCTTTAACGACATCAAGGTTCCGTAACATGGCATTTTTATCTATGGGAACCAGATCAAGGTCAAAGCGAACTCCTTTTAAGCACCAATTTGGAAATCGACTTTGGAGAGTGGCCGGACCTGGTCCCACGTGGTAAGAAGGCCTGTTAATGATCGCCTGGATATCAGTGCGGGAGGGGGCAGGAGACTGAGAAGAAGTTGGAGCAGTAATCTTTTTCGACGTTGCAGGCATTGGTTCCTCACTGACTTTAGCCCGTTTACTCGAGTCATTAGTTATGTGACTCTTCCCTCTATCATCATGAGATTTGCATTTGTGAGAGTCACCCTCTTTGTGGGAAGAATCGTATCGGTCATCCGGTCTTCCATAACGTTCTTCATGGGCACGTCTCTCTCGAGCCTTTCGAGCGGCCCTCTCTTCATCAGTCTCTCTGTGAACAGGGAGATAATGCTTATAGTCATACTGGCCGCGTCTCCCATATCGCTGGAAGTCATCATAATACGAGCTGCCTCGCTTCATTGAAGAACCTGAAATTGGAGAAAACACAACTTTAAAATTTGTCAAAGTACAAAGAGTCAGAAGCATAAAAGTGCCGAAAAATTCTAAGTGTGTAATGTGCAAGCTACGCGTGGCAAACTACGAACCACTCTTTAATTGTGGGGTATTTATGGGTGTAGTAATTAGCGTCAACTCTTGAGTCGACGGAGTCTGTTGCAGAGTAGAAGTAGCCTCGACAACTGAAGAAGAAATCCCGGTAGTGATAGGATCATCTTTAAAGATCTCTTGTGAGGTGGCAAAGAGGTCGCTCAGTCCTTCGAAAGTGTCGTCCCTGCTCTTCTTGACAGGACTGGTTTTCTCAGCTTTTTCACCAGGTTTCTGTGGACATTGGGGAGATCCCTGAGGCTCCTCTTCCTCAATAACCGGGGCAAGTTCGTGAGATGGCCCCGCAATATCAACAGAAGTGGATCACTTCACTAGCAAAGCCTCAGGAGCAGGTCCTTTTGGTATAGGTGTGTCGGTAGAAACTGGGGCATCCAACGCTCTAGCCGGGGAGTCTGGGATTTCATGAGGATGTGTAGAACGAGAAGTATGCAAAAGTCCGTACTGATGCAAAAGTTCGCCATTCAACAGAAATTGAATGTCTCTCTCCTCAACTGGCAAAGCCTTAAGCTCTCGAAAGTTGGCTTATGACTAGGATCCCTAGAAGGAGGGGGAGCGCTGAAAATAAAAAAGAAGCGGAGTTAACACTTAACAATTCAGTCTTGCAAAAGTCGGATAACAAACGTAGTAACAAAGATGGATGATCTTACTTCCTTCCCTCCATATAGCATAAAACCCCGGGGGGCAACGAACAAAGAAGAACTGGGTTAGGAACCCATGAGCAGTGTCTGGAAGGCCAACGATCAATTTGCGGTTTCGTGCGCTTCTCACAACAGTAATAGAAGGATGATCTTTGGTCCGGGTAAAGGAACATAAGTAACAGATTTCATCAAAGCTCGGAAGTCGATCAAGCGTTCTCCTAAATAGCACACACAACCCCATTAGGATAGCATAACCGTTGGGATGTAGCTGGGATGGAGCGATGGCTAGTTGATGAAGAAGATGCTGGAGAAAGTTGTTGAAAGGAGGGATGGCCCCGCTCAGGCACATTTTTCGGTTAACTGTCACAAAGCCAGGGGGTGCTAGGTCAGCAGTGTTACTTCTCTCGGGAAGAATGGCATCTGATTCAGCAATGCCAAACTGAGCACACAACTGGCGAAAAACTTCGTATGATAGCGTGGTAGGGGCTCTCTCGGGAGGATTGACTAGTAGAGCCGGAATAACAGTTGCCTTTCCAGTCTGAACTGTTGTATCTTCTTCCTGAGAAGTCATTCTACACAAGCAACTGGATATTCAAATGTGAAGGTGCACGTTTCCTAAAAGTGTGAAGTGTCGTGCAGAACTAATAAAAATAACAAGTAAATATAACTGGAATTAAACTAGTCGACGATTGATCGACTACAAAGATTTCAGAGCTTGTTAATCTAAAGTTCAAGCATAATATTAGTGCAGGCTGGTCAGTTTCAATTGACTATTTCAGTGTTGCTTTAATATTTTACTTGAAATTGATGAAATCACTTCATTCACACAATTTATTTAAGTTAATTATCTGTTATTAACTAATCTGTCATTTGATGTGGGCAGTCGATGGCAGTATATTCGTCCTAATTTTCTGTAAATGTTGTATTGGACAGATTGTTAGCTTGCCAGTTAAGGTGACCTGTGAATGAATGCAATAAAGTTCAACAGTTCAAAGTCCATGCAACGGTTCAAAGTCAGGTCATTGGTTTTCTGGCTAACTTGCCCACGACTTAAGGATTAAGGGGCGAGCCAGTTTAGGTTGCTTCAATTTTGAATCAATGATGTTCTAAGTCGGCAGTGCTTTGGGTCAAAGGTCGTGAAACAGAGGAAGAACTCCAGTGGAAAAGCAGTAGGAAATTTGCTAAGTACTAACACGGCCACGACTCAAGATTTCAAGCTTTAACTCGGCTACGACTCAGGGTTTGAGTCGCAAAGGTTGTTAAGTCGCAGAGAATACTTGGTCACATAAGACTGCTGAATCATACTCAAAACAACGGTTCACTCCTAACCCGTTAACTTCTTCTCCTAACCCGTTAGTCTTTTCTCCTAACCCACAAGCTTTTTCCTCCTGACCCATTAATCCAGTAACTTCACAATGCTTTACCTTAATCTTATCACACTACGAATCGCGAGTTATCCTGAATCAAATCAAATAGCCTTAAGTCCACCGATGATCCATGCAGCAGTATTTGCAAGGCTCAAGGATGTAAATCGTGGGCAGAGATCGATGATGGTGATCGGCGATTTTGAAAAAGAGAAAGTTGCTTACGTGATGTGAAGCTAGAGATGGTTGGAAGTAAAATTGGGTCGAGATCGCCTTTGGAAGCTTGAAGACGTGATAATGGCAGGAATAGCTCAGGGGATAAGTAATGAGAAGAGTGAGATAGGAGGAACGACTCAAGCATTTTATATCTGGAGGCGCTGTAACTCGAATCGGCGCGCCCGGGTTGTGATGAGTCGAAGCACACGACTTACGACTTAAGCGTGTGCTTCGAGGGGCAAATGTTAACGCCGTTTCGCCCACGAGTTAAGGAGTCTTCGAGTTAAAGAGAACACGAGTTAAGGCGTCTACGAGTTAAAGAGCTTACGAGTTAATGAGCTAACGACCTAACAGGTTAAGACCTAAACGACTTCGGGAATGTCACGACTCAACATCCTTAGCTCGTTGCCAACCTAAAATGAATGACGACTCAACTGATTGCCGACTTAACGACTCAGGAGGGACAGCGACTCACTGGCTTATAGCCTTAATGCCTTAAAGGTGTTGGCAGACTCAAGGTACTTCACGACTCAAGGTACTTCATGACTCAGCAAGTTGCCGACTCAACAATTGAGGAGTTGCACGAGTTAAAGAATTGTGCGACTTACGACCTACCTTGAATCGTCAGAGTCTCAAGCAAACAAGAAGCTACGACCAGTTAACTCGTGCGCGACCACAGCTCGCAACTTACGACTTAAGAAAATCCACGACCTAAAGGAGTGACGACTCAAAGCACTAAAAGGAAGAGTCAACAACACTTAAGTCGCTGCTGACTTATAACTGCAGATAAGTCGTTCACGACCTAAGACTTGGAGACAAGTTGAATACCATGCTGTAATGAAATGACTCGTTGACGACTTACGACTTTTGATGAGTCGTGTACGACTCATGCTAGCATAAAGGAAGTTGCATTTGGTTAACTCAGGAACGACTTAGAACTTGTATCATTCATTCAAATGGGTGCATAACTTTGGACCATGCCATGAGCTAAACCTAGTAGGTCGGCCGCGACCTACCATGAGTCATCTACGAGTTACGACTTATCATGAGTCGTGTACGAGTTACGACCTAACTCCGAGAAATGTCTATAAATACGACCCTAGCTCCAACTAGAAAAGGACTTTTGGCTCATTCTTTTCAAGCATCGATACTCTGCTGCATTCCAAACCGACTCGACACTCAAGGCTTTCAAGACACGTAGAACGCTACCAACAACTTCAAGAAGGAATCTCATACATCCGACATGGATTTGAAGACTTTCACTTACATTGAAGTTTAAGCTATTCGTTCAAAGTGTTTAGTAATTCGAAGTGTATTGTACTTGGGAAGAATTGTATCGATCTGTAACGAAATCATCAATAAAGATATTCAAAGTGGACGTAGGCAAACTATTAAGCCGAACCACTATAAAATCGCCGTTGTTTACTGTTTTTTCTGCAGTTTTCTGCTTATACTCTGTTCCCGAATCATCGGGTGGTGCTTTCACAACTACACTTTACACACCGGGGTGTTAGCGTTCAAATTTTAGCGTTAACATCGATAATAAGTGATAACAACAAAAGGGAAACAACACGAATCGATTAAGTTTGGAAACTTAAGCTAAATAGGCAAAATAGAGCTTAGACAGTGGATTCAGACGTATGAAATCAAGGATTCAGACGTCTGAATCTGGAAAAATAAAAGTTTTTCAGAACAGATATTCAGACGTCTGAACCACAGATTTCAGACATCTGAAAATAACTTTTTAAACCAATTTTCTTTTTGGTAGCATTCGAGCCAATTCAGACGTCTGGAGGTTTGGATTCAGACGTTTGAATACTGCCTCCAGACATTTGAATACTGGGGAATATAAATTCCCAGTATAATATTCAGATGTCTGGAAATGCAAATTCAGACGTCTGAAAACTGAATTTCAGGCATTCCCTGAACCTAGACCAAAGATGGCCAAATGATTATCAGGAGCGATCAACAACGACTAAGGATTTATGCCAAGTGACAACCCAGCCTTAAAGGCTCTTCGATACGCCTCGAATATCAATGTCCAAATATCTATAATAGGATTTCATAAAATTAGACCAAAACACCAAAAATTGGAATATTTACCAAATCAATCCAAATCAAAATCAAATGCACATGAATAAGTGTTAGGAATTCATACCTAACAATCAAAGATAGTTATAGACTAAGATGTGAGATAAAAATCTCACCTTTAAAGCCAAAACAAATGAAAAAGAAGCTATAGATCAATGGCAAGGACAATCACTCTTCAATTCCAACCCAACAACCTTGAATCTAAGCTTAAAAGAGAAACATTTCCTAAGTTAGGTTTAGGAATTTTTGAGATTGAAAAGAGAACGAGTTGGAGAAGATGAAGATAAAGCTTACCTAAGCTTCTTCTTTGAATTTGGAGTTAAAGCTTGGACTTTGCAAATGGAACTAGGCTTAGGATTTCCTAATTCTTTTTCTCCTCGACCATTTTTATCTAGAGCTTGAGAGTGTTAGGAAAATGAAGTAAATGAAGATAAGTGGGGGTGGAGCTAGGGCTTGTGTTAGGATATAGGACTAAAACCCAAACCAAAGCCCAAAGTGATAAAGTAGCAAAATTCTATTAACTCTAAACATATCAATGTTTATAATCAAAAAGGTCGCAAACATCATTTTAAACTCAATGGGAATGGTCTCGAGTCCTAATTCGACCGTTTGAAAAAAGTAGCTTTTCGAACAAAAAATCGACTAACGATGAAATATTTAAATAAAATATTTAAATATTAAATCGAAAAATATGCGGGTTGTTACAGACTCCCCTCCTTAAGAAATTGCATCCTCGCAATCTTAAGAAATAAATGAACCAAAAGTAACAACCATAAAAGCATATCAACACAAAAGAAGAAATTTGGAATAAGAAGTTCACCTCAAAGAGCACGAGAAAGTAAGTCAGGATGTGTTCGCTCGATGAATTCTCTAGATTCCCAAGAAAAATCCTTAGGATTTTAAGACCATTGAACCTTTACGAGAGGAACATCTTTATTTCATAGGTGTTTAACCTCCGAAGCAATGATTCGTATAGGATGTTGCTCATAAGTTAAATTTGGCGAAACTTCAATTTCATCAACAACACCGGACTCAATAATAGAATCGAAATCTCGAAGGCATTTCCTTAATTGAGAAACGTGAAACACATCATGAATAGCAGAGAATTGAGCCGGTAATGAGAGGCGATAAGCCACTGAACCAATACGTTCGGTGATGGGAAATGGACTAATATATCGAGGTGCTAATTTTCCCGATAGACTGAAATGCACTACACCGTTCATAGGTGAAACACAAATAAACACAAAATCTCCCGTAGAAAATTCTAATCCTTCGGTTATCGGCATAGGATTTTTGTCTACTCTGGGCTTCTTTCATCCTATGACGAATAAGGTCAACCTTTTCCGTGGAATCACGAATAAAATCTGGACCTAAAACCAGCTTCTCACTGGTCTCAAGCCAACAAGAAGGAGATCGGCGTATCCTTCCATAGAGTGCCTCAAAAGATGCCATACCAATTCTAGATTGGAAGCTATTATTATAGGAAAACTCAACAAGAGAAATATGATCTTCCCAACTTCCACCAAAATCAAGAACACAAGAACGAAGAAGATCTTCAAGAGTTTGATTCACACGCTCGGTTTGTCCATCGGACTGAGGATGATAAGCGGTGCTAAAATTAAGCTTCATTCCCAAAGCCTTTTGAAGACTCTTCCAAAATCCACTAGTAAACAATGGATCACGATCACTAACAATAGAAGTAGGAACCCCATGCAATTTAATAACCTCTTTAATAAAGAGTTTAGCCAAAAGAGGTACGGTCCGATTGGACCGAACGGGGATAAAATGGGCGGATTTCATAAGTCTGTCAACTATCACCCATAGGCTATCATGACCCGAACGAGAACGGGAAAGGCCGTCAATAAAATCCATGGAAATTTGATCCCACTTCCATATTGGAATTTCTAAAGGTTGCAATAACCCACCGGGCCTTTGATGCTCGGCCTTGACAAGTTGGCAAGTCATGCAACGCTTAACAAAGTTAGCAATATCAGATTTCATTCAATCCCAATAATAAAGTCGCTTCATATCCGTGTACATTTTGCTAGTACCGGGATGAATGGTAAATTTAGAATGATAAGAATCTTCTAAAATATCTTTACGAAGATCACTAATATTTGGCATGATAAGTCAACCAAATTTTCGAATACGGCCACAAGAATCAATATCAAAGTCTTTCAAACCTTCAATATCAATTTTATCCCTACAACTTTGGCTAAGAAGGGTCAATTCGGGATCTAGCTTTTGAGCTTCAAGGATGCGGTCTAAAAGAGAAGGATGAGCCTTAAGGCTACATAAAACAAGAGATGAACATAAATCAGATTCACGATTCCAAATCTCACAAGTGGATAAAGTCTCGAGATCATTCCATTCGGATATCATCATAGAAACAACCGCTTGTTGCTTTCGGCTAAGGGCGTCAGCAACACGATTTCCCTTTCCGGGAGTATAAAGAATATCAATATCATAAGATGCAAGGAACTTGAGCCAACGTTGTTGACACAAATAAAGTTCCTTTTGAGAAAATAAATACTTCAATGATTTATGATTGGTGTAGAGAAAAAATTTCTCTCCTAAAAGATAATGACGCCAAATTCGAAGGGTGAAAACAATAGCCGCGAGCTCTAAATCATGAGTGGCATATTTAGTCTCGGCAAGCTTCAATTGCCTAGAAGCATAAGCCATAAACGTTCTCTTTGCATAAGAACGGCCCCCAAACCAACATGACTAGCATCGGTATAAACAATAAAATCTTGGTTTCCTTCGGTAATCACAAGAATAGGAGCATCGAAAAGGAGTTCTTTTAATTTATGAAAAGAAGCTTCACATTTGGCCGACCAAATGTATTTAACTCCTTTCTTTGTCAAACAAGTAAGAGGCACGAAAATTTTAGAAAAGTCTTTTATAAACGACGGTAATAACCTGCCAATCCAAAAAAGCTACGAATCTCCTTCACACTCTCCGGTCTCTTCCAATTTTGAATCGCTTCAATCTTTGAAGGATCCACGGAAATTTCGGATTCAGAAATAATATGACCGAGGAACTTCACTCGAGAATGTCAAAAGTGGCATTTAGAAAATTTTGCTTTTAATCGATTACTCCTAAGAGTTTCCAGCACAATCCGAAGATGCTTTTCATGGTCCTCCTCGGTATTAGAGTACACGAGAATATCATCAATAAAGTTAAGAACAAATCGATCGAGGAAGTCTTTGGAAACTCGATTCATACGGTCAACTAAATAAGCCGGAGCATTCGTTAAATCAAATGGCATAACAAGCCATTCGTACGATCCATAACGAGTATAGAATGATGTCAAAGAAATGCTATCCTCTGCAACACGAAGCTGATGAAATCCGGTTGCTAAGTCTAATTGTGAAAAGTCTCTAGCACCACTAAGTTGGTCGAATAAATCATCAATCCAAGGTAAAGGATATTTATTCTTGATAGTAAGATCATTAAGCTTGCGGTAGTCAATGCAAAGCCTAAGTGTACCATCGGATTTCTTCACAAAAAAAGCAGAAGCTCCCCAAGGAGAGGAACTAGAACGAATAAATTGCTTCGTCTCTAATTCGATAATTGTTTGCTTATCTCCTCATTTTCCTTATTGGACATACGATAAGGAGGACGAGTGATAGGTAGAGCTCCAGAGATAAGATTAATTCTTAACTCAATTACTCGCTAAGGTGGTAATCCTAAAACGGGCTCAAACATGTCGGAAAATTTACGAACAACGTAAATAAGAGAAATGACATCTTCATCATCATCATTATCGTCATCATGAGGATTTAAAGAATATAAAGATGCTATGAAGTTGGAATCCGAATCTTTAAGAACAATAGAAATCTACTTAACAGATTGAGGATGTTGAAGATGAATAGTCCGCTCAGGACATAAGATATGGGCTTCATAACAGTTTAGCCAATCAATTCCCAAAATCATTCCGAAGCCCAAGTAATGCATGACACGCAAATCGGCTCGGAAACAAAAATCACACAAAATAATCTCCACATCTTTACAAAGAAAACAAAGTGCAACCGGATTCGCAATTCTCAAATAAGTATTTTAATCCATAACACTCAAAGAAAAAGTATTAACAAGCTCTTTTGATATAAAAGAATGGGACACAACCGTATCAAAAAGAACTCGTATAGGTTTATCACGAAACATAATAATGCCATCAAGGATAGAATGAGAAATACCTTGACCAGGAGAAGTGTAACTAGGAGCTTGCACAACATTTAGCTTTTCCTCCTTCTTGCCTTGAAGTTTGGGACATGAAGATAGAAGATGACCCAAACTTGTGCAATAATGGCAAAAGAGAGGTTTCAGAAATCAATTAGCATAATGGTCCTTACAACAAGAATTGTAGAATTGCCCACTACTAGAGGCAGAAGTCTTCGCTGCCAGAGATGCTTGTTTCCCACTTTTATTGGGATAAGGACCTTTGAATTATTAGGCCTTTTCTTGTTGTTGTTGAAGTTCGGTTTGGCACTCCCAACTTCAACATCACTCTCCTTATCCGCCTCTTCAAGACGAAGAGCGATATCAATGAGTTGATCAAAAGAAACTTCTAATTTTAGAAGTAATGGCTTCTTGAGATTTTTGTTCAAGCCGTGGACAAATCTTTGGTTCTTCTTCAATGGGGTGTTTATGTATTCAACCCCGTAATTAGAAAGTGACTCAAAGGATGCAACATAACCTGTCATGGAGGATTCACCTTGAACAAGGTCTATGAAACGACGAGCCAATGTCACCTTCTTGGCTTCTGGCACAAACTTTAATTAGAATCGTCCCCGGAATTGCCCCCAGGTAAGATCCGTTTCATTCATTTCAGAAATCAGAAGCTCGTACCAGTCTAATGCTCTTTCTTGGAGAATACTAGAGGCCACCTGGACACGGTGAAGTTCGATAAGATTCATGCGAGAAAAGATTCGATCGCATGTTCTTAGCCAAGCCTGGACTTTAGTAATGGTTTCAGAACCTTTGAATGGCTTCCCATCCAAGTTAGTATAATTGTTGCGCAAGCGTGCAAAACCAGACTTAGGGTGGGTAGGCTCCGGAATAGAACCGACCGCTTGAGCATTCTTTACAAGATCAAGAAGCTGTTGGGCAGACATAAAAACTCTATCCTGGGGAGTAGCACTAGATTGTCCGGCACTGAGACGATTTGATCTAACCATTTCCCTTCTTTAAGAAAGAAAGAAGAAGAGTTATTCTCAAAATAATTATCAAACAATCAAGATTGATAAAACAAGGAATCATAAAAGAAAATAGGATAGAACGGTACGAAGACACGAATCAAATCCTAAGGCACGACTCCTAAGAAAGACTTAGGACGATGATCCTTGTTTAATTATTCTACATTGTTCCGAAGTTTGGCTCTGATGCCAAGTTGTGACGCCCCACCTCTATACCAACTCTAGCCAAGGACACTATAGGGTAATGCCGTCAACTAGCGTGGAGAATAAGGCTGTTGAGGATCGACCATCCGAGTAATTGCTTTGTGCGAACACCGGTATGGCAAATAGTAAAATATGCATTTCATTCCAAGAGGAAATCCGACACACCGATACAAACTCAAGGCTACTGCACAGCGGCTATAAAATCTTCGAAAACAAATATAGAAATAAGCATAACACATATCAGTCACATATATCCATATCACAAAGGCAGAAACAGATATGAATATTACACTAAGAAGTATTTATCAGAGTAGTGGTCAAACAAGATCCAAAATTGACGCAGCGGATTAATCAAACAAAACTTCAATCAATGAAATGTAGCAATCGGTGAGTTGAAGATACCAAAATGCCCAAGTTCGTTGATCCAAAGATACCGAACTCTAGCTATCTCAAACACGTTGATAGCGCACTATACCGTGTTCTAAGATCTATGATTCTTCGCACGTTGATCTAGCGCACTAGATTCCGTGAATCGGCTTCTACGATCGTTGAATCGAGCGCACTCGATTAACCGAAAGAGGAGATAGGAGATTACACTCAACTACCAATTGGTATGAAAGCACAAAGCTAACAAAAAGGAATTTTATTCAAAAATCAACCACCTCAAAATGTACAACACACGCGTATTTATAGAGTTTCTGACCTAGATCCTTAAGTCGACAAGCGACTTACGACCTAACTAAGTCGGTACCGACTTATACAATGGCGACTCAAGCTCTTTACAATACAGCCCAATGTAAACGACTCAAAACCTGGCCGACTTAACAAGTACGACCTAACATACAACATACAACTCAACGTGACCGACTTAAGCTATTACCGACTCAACATATTACAACACCACACCTTCGACCGACTCATCTTCATGCCGACCTACGACTCACGACTAATCTTGGTTAAGTCGGCACATCATAACTCGGGACTCTTTAGGTCGCAGATGACCTAAAGTGGCTTCATTAACTCGTAGCTTCTCTTCCTTAGGTCGGGGTCGACCTAAAATATGCTCTTGTTCCTGTAACCCGTTGTCTCTTATCTCGTTAAGTCGTAAACGACTTAGAGTGTCACAGTTAGGTCGGAAGCGACTCATGCTTCTCTTGAGTCGTGGACGACTCAAGCCTGATGCCTCGTTAACTCGGCCTACCTTCCCCCTTGGCTTGTTAACTCGGGGCCCTCCTTCCTTAGCTCGGAAACGACTCAAGCCTTCGCTGAATCGTGGCCGACTCATCAAACTACACCATAGACTCGTGTTTTCAGGAATTAAAGATTGCACGATTTCTCCTCTGGCCTTAGCTGCATCATCCTCCCCTGGTTGAGAAAAATTCGTCCTCGAATTTATAAATTCTTTCCCATCAGATTGTCCATCTCCATAATACGGCACAAGATGTTTAACATTGAATACGTCAGAAGTGTATACATCCTCCGGCAGTTTCAACTTATAAGCATTCTCATTGATCTGTTTCACAACTTCTACTGGACCAATTTTTCTGGCTTTCAACTTATTATAAGCGCCCATTGGAAAACGATCCTTTGTTAACACAGCATACACCAAATCACCTTCATTAAATTCAACATTTCGTCTCTTCAAATCTGCAGACTTCTTATACTTCTCATTCGATTTCTCCAATCGTTCCTGAACGATTTTATGACATTCAGTCAGCTCATCAACAAAATCAACAGCTCGTTTAACTGTCCCCTTCGACTGCGGTACTACTGCCAAATCCAACGGTCCCCTGGGTAAATTTGAATAAACAATCTGAAACGGACTGAATCCCGTGCTACGATTCACTGCATGATTATGTGCAAATTCAGCTTGGCATAACTTCATGTCCCAACTTTTCAAATTATCCTGTACAAGACAACGCAACAAATTTCCCAATGACCTGTTAACAACTTTCGTCTGTCCGTCTGTTTGTGGATGATATGCGCTGCTAAATTTCAGTTTCGTTCCCACCATCTTCCACAAACTCAACCAAAAGTGACTCAGAAAACGAGTATCTCTATCCGACACAATAGACTCTGGCAATCCATGAAGTCGATAGATCTCCTTGAAAAATAACTGTGCTACTCGAACTGCATCCGCTGTCTTCTTGCAGGCAATAAAATGTGCCATCTTCGAAAACCTGTCCACCACTACAAATATAGAATCATTTCCCCTTTGAGTTCT
Source organism: Allium cepa (assembly GCA_030765085.1). Taxonomy (NCBI): domain Eukaryota; kingdom Viridiplantae; phylum Streptophyta; class Magnoliopsida; order Asparagales; family Amaryllidaceae; genus Allium; species Allium cepa. The sequence goes on from CM060938.1 coordinate 706,048,760, forward strand.
AGGCAAACTCAAAACGAAATCCATGCTAATATCAACCCATGGCTTAGACGGTACAGGTAATGGCATATACAACCCTGCATTCGTTGCTGTTCCCTTTGACACCTGGCAAATATGGCATCTCTCCACGAATCTTTCAACCTCTTTTCTCATCGATGGCCAAAAGTAAGACTGTGAAATCAACTGCAAAGTACGATCACGGCCCACATGCCCTTCCTCGTGTAACTCCTTGACAATTTTCAATCTCAAGCTACAGTCTGGTATACATAAACGATTCCCCTTAAACAGAAATCCATCAACCAACATAAATTCATCGGTACTCCCATCCTTAACTTTCTCAACATATTTCACAAAGTAAGGATCTTCTTCAAACAATTCTGGCAACATTTCAAACCCTGTCACTTCAACCTTCATTGTCGTTAATAAATGACTCCTCCTACTCAAAGCATCAGCTACTCGATTTGTCACCCCTGATTTGTGCTTAACGACAAAAGTAAACTGCTGTAAGTATGCTATCCACGATGCATGTCTCGCTGAAATCTTATCCTACCCCTGTAAATGTTTCAATGCTTCATGATCAGTGTAAAGAACAAATTCCTTCTGAAATAGATAATGTCTCCAATGCTTAACAGCTTGTACAACAGCATAAAATTCAACGTCATATGTACTGTATCTCATCTTTGCTCCTGACAACTTTTCGCTGAAATAAGCAACTGGCTTCCCATTCTGACTCAGAACTCCTCCAATACCAACCTTCGAAGCATCAGTATGCAATTCAAACAATAACTGAAAATTAGGTAGAACAAGAATTGGTGCAGACGTCAACAATTCCTTGACCTTCTCAAAGGCAACCCCCGCTTCTTCTGACCATACAAATTGTTTACCTTTCATGCAATCAGTCACTGGAGCCATCACGCTACTGAAGTGTGGAATGAATCTTCGGTAGAATGACGCTAGCCCATGGAAACTCCTCACTTCCGTAATTGTCTTTGGCTGTGGCCAATTCCTGACTGCTTCAACTTTACTTCGGTCAACTTGGATTCCCTTCTCAGACACAACATATCCCAAAAATAACACACTTCTCGTCATGAACACACATTTCTTCGCGGCTGCATAAAATTGTTCCTCATGAAGAATAATCAACACTTCCCTCAAATGTAGAACATGCTCCTCCATACTTCTGCTGTAAATCAGAATATCATCGAAATAAACCACGACGAACTTCCCAATGAATGGTCTAAAGATTTGATTCATCACCCGCATGAATGTACTAGGTGCATTTGACAAACCAAATGGCATAACCAACCATTCGTATAACCCCTCTCTCGTCTTGAAAGCTGTCTTCCATTCATCTCCAGGTCTGATTCGAATTTGATGATAACCACTCTTCAAATCAATCTTCAAAAATATAGTTGCCCCACTCAATTGATCCAACAAATCATCCAACCTTGGCATAGGAAACCTATATCGGACAGTGATCTTATTCAAAGCTCTACTATCTGTACACATCCTCCATGTTCCGTCCTTCTTTGGTACTAACAATGCTGGCACGGCACAAGGACTCAAGCTTTCCTGAACATGTCCCTGTTCCAACAACTCTTCCACCTGCCTTCGTAACTCTTCATGTTCCTTCGGACTCATTCGGTAATGTGGTCGATGTGGTAACACTGCTCCCGGAACAAGATCAATTTGATGTTGAATGTCTCTAAGTGGCGGTAACTCCTTAGGCAACTCCTCTGGAAAGACATCTTCAAATTCTTTCAAAATTGGCTTTGATGCTTTTGGTATTTCAACTTCTTCACTACTCTCTCTCCCAATCAACAAAAATACTTCAGTCTCTTCCTCAACTTCCTTGACAAACTCCTTCAAAGTCAACAGAGTTTTCAATTCCTCAATCTCTTCTAGCTTGCTCTCCTTCTGCTGTTGCTTCTTAGGAACCAAAGTGATTTTAGTACCCTCGAACATGAAACTGTAACTGTTGGCACGACCATCATGCTGTACTGCTCTATCAAACTGCCACGGTCTGCCCAACAACAGATGACACACGTCCATGTCTACTACATCACACCAAATTTCATCTTTGTATTTCTTCCCAATAGAAAACTTAACACAAGCTCTTCGACACACTTTCACTTCACCACCCTTCCTTAACCATGCTAGCTTGTACGGTTTAGGATGCTTCTCGGTCTTCAAGTTCAACTTTCTTACTGCTTCTGTAGAAATAATATTATCACAACTTCCCGCATCAATAACGAACTTGCAAACTTTCCCCAGAATAGTGCATGTTGACTGAAAAATATTGCTTCTCAACCAACTACAATCCTCCTCTTGCTTTGGTGTAAGACATGACCTCCTCATCATAAGATTACAACCTTCATCTCCCGACACTTTTTCTTCCTCCTCAACATAAGGTATATTTGAACATTCTGCCTCCTCACCATCATCCTCCTCAACTTCTGCAGCCATGGTTCTCTTCTTCGGCTTCGGACATTCATTGCTTTTGTGACCCAACTCCTGACAATTATAACACTTGAACCCACTGCTAACCTTCGCCTTCTCAGCCTCCTTCACCACTGGCTTTGAAACAGGTTTAGGAACATTAGAACTTCCACCAACACCCCTCACTTGATTATTGGAATTTGTAAACACACCACCTCCACGTCTTCCTTGTTTCTCCCACGCTAACGCTTTCTGATGTGCCTCTGCAACGGATCTAGGATCGAACATATTAACCATATCCTGGATCTGCATTCTCAATCCCCCAATGAATCTAGCAGTTAGCTGTTCTTCCGTTTCCATAATATCATTCCTGGCAATGAGTTGGTAAAATTCATCAGCATACTCACTAACAGACTTCGTCCCTTGCCTCAGATTCTGTAACCTTTGGTACATAAGTGATTGATAGTTGTAAGGTAAGAAAGTAGATCTCATCAACTTTTTCATCTTATCCCATGATTCTACCTTTGACTTCCCCATTCTCTCCCTGGTAAGTTTAGTTTGCTGCCACCACGCCAAAGCTCTTCCCCTCAACCTAGTAGCAACCAACTTCATCCTTCTATGCTCAGGAACCTCCTTGAAATCAAAGATCTCTTCAACATTAGAAATCCAATCTAAGAACTCCTCAGCAACCATCCCGCCTTTAAATTCCGGAATCTCCATTTTCATTCCCGATTCCCAACGTCGATCATCTTCAATATCCCGATAAGAATTTCGAACTTGGTCTCGATCTCGATAATGAATACTAGCTCTATCACCTTCTTCAACAAAATCAAAAGTACGTCTACATCGATCTCGACCATTATCATCCCTTCGTTCATGCATGCTTCTTTGACTATGTCTCTCTTCATCTCTATATGCTTCATTGTCAAATTCACGTCGACTTCTTCCCTCTTCATGTGCATAGTCATGATGATCTCTTCGTGATGAAATTGATGTTTCTCTTCTATCTCTACAAGAATGTGGCGATACCCTCCTCGCTTCCGTAACCGATGGCGAAACTCGGTTTCCTCCATGGTTCGAGTTTGGTGATCTCCTCCTTTGATTCAAATCATTCATCAATTTCTCCAATTTACCAATGCCTTCATCAAACTTCTCATTAATACGTTGTTCCATAAGCTCGGCTTCTTCTCTACGATACAAAGCTTCAACGTTTTGATGACGATTAGCTCTCCTTGGTGGCATGATTGAAAAACTTTCACAACCACTTCAACAATCCGAACACAAAAATTCAAAGCTTCAACAATGCAATAAATCACGGCTCAACAATGACTCGGCTACAATTTGTCTCGACCTCCACTTGCCTCGACAATATGAAACGGCTCAACCCTTGACTCGGCAAGAGCTTGACTCGGTCCAACTTCAAGCACAAGGTACGGTTCTACACTTCTTTAGCTCGAACAAACTTCCAATGATCCTCCCTAGGCTCGGCTACCTCAATAGTATACACGGCCTAATTCCAACTTCAAACACCTTCCAACACTTTGATCAAAAATGGAATGGATCGAATACTCCAACTTGATGCAACTTCAATATGAACACGATGAACACTTCAAACTTCAAAAAAAAAAAAAAAACTCCAAAAACTTGGCTCCAAGAATCAACTTAGCTATGATTGGCTAAGTATGGCTCTGATACCAATAATGACGCAGCGGATTAATCAAACAAAACTTCAATCAATGAAATGTAGCAATCGGTGAGTTGAAGATACCAAAATGCCCAAGTTCGTTGATCCAAAGATACCGAACTCTAGCTATCTCAAACACGTTGATAGCGCACTATACCGTGTTCTAAGATCTACGATTCTTCGCACGTTGATCTAGCGCACTAAATTCCGTGAATCGGCTTCTACGATCGTTGAATCGAGCGCACTCGATTAACCGAAAGAGGAGATAGGAGATTACACTCAACTACCAATTGGTATGAAAGCACAAAGCTAACAAAAAGGAATTTTATTCAAAAATCAACCACCTCAAAATGTACAACACACGCGTATTTATAGAGTTTCTGACCTAGATCCTTAAGTCGGCAAGCGACTTACGACCTAACTAAGTCGGTACCGACTTATACAATGGCGACTCAAGCTCTTTACAATACAGCCCAATGTAAACGACTCAAAACCTGACCGACTTAACAAGTACGACCTAACATACAACATACAACTCAACGTGACCGACTTAAGCTATTACCGACTCAACATATTACAACACCACACCTTCGACCGACTCATCTTCATGCCGACCTACGACTCACGACTAATCTTGGTTAAGTCGGCACATCATAACTCGGGACTCTTTAGGTCGCAGATGACCTAAAGTGGCTTCATTAACTCGCAGCTTCTCTTCCTTAGGTCGGGGTCGACCTAAAATATGCTCTTGTTCCTGTAACCCGTTGTCTCTTATCTCATTAAGTCGTAAACGACTTAGAGTGTCACAGTTAGGTCGGAAGCGACTCATGCTTCTCTTGAGTCGTGGACGACTCAAGCCTGATGCCTCGTTAACTCGGCCTACCTTCCCCCTTGGCTTGTTAACTCGGGGCCCTCCTTCCTTAGCTCGGAAACGACTCAAGCCTTCGCTGAATCGTGGCCGACTCATCAAACTACACCATAGACTCGTGTTTTCAGGAATTAAAGATTGCACGATTTCTCCTCTGGCCTTAGCTGCATCAAAAATATAACAAAAGAATAGGTACAAGTGCTAGACAAAAGAATATGTATACATCAAGGAGTCTCTATCTCGAATGTATGCCAACAAAAACTACAATCGAATGTAGTTAGCCAAAAGTCAGGTAATACACCCAGATGAGGAGTCAAACAAAAGCACCTGTAATATCTCGGTCTGGCCCGAGTATTATTTAATAAGAAAATAGTAAACGGATCAGTTAAGCTATAAATACCAAATAAATATGAGATAGAATATGAGGTATAACAAAAACGTATGATAACAATAATGTCATACTATGAAAAGTATACATTAGAAAATCTACCAAAATCATACAATATCTCAAGAGTCTCATAACATCAAAAAGAATGTCATATTCTTTATTTTATTCACCAAACCACAAATATTGACATCATATAGCTGCCAATTATAAAAGCTGCAGAAACAAAATTCTAGAAATCATCAATTAGAAATTCAGAAATCGCAAAAAGGGGGAGTCCTATCACAAAACGGGAGTATGAAAACTCACCAACACGTGTATCACAAACGGGACGCTATCCCATGGTCACTAACCATAGAGTCGGTGCAACGACGTAGTACAATCTCGGCACGTTCGAGGAACCAGAAACTCAAATAATTCGAAACAACGACGTAGTACAACAGTACGCCCGCTGATCCTAATAAGCCGGAACAACGACGTACGTCCGATAAACCGAACTCCACAAAAGAATATGGGTCGCAAGCCCACAAAAATAGAGTCGAAACTCCAAATAATACATAGGTCGTTAGCCTATAAAAGAAATGAGACGAAACTCAATAAAACGAGGTACCGTCCCCTACGTGGACAAAGAAACATAGCATATAACTAGTCTAAATCATATAAAATGATCATCAATGATCATCGGGAAGTGTCAACTACACTAAGCTAGTAAATAAATGAGTTTAGCTTCATGTCCCATAACCACTGGCTTGACTTAAGTATTTACGAACAAATTGTAGATCTCCACTCAAACATTGTCACAAGATTTTCAATCAAACAAGTCCAAGAACTAACCGACGAGGTAAACGCAAGCGTTTCATACCACTTGTTTTACTTGTAACGACCCTAGATTTTAATTTATTTTAAATTGATAATTAAATGAATTTTTGAATAAAATTTATAAAATTAATTATAAATAGTGATGTGAGTTTCCCCGAGTTCAAATATATTCTATATAAATCATTTAAATTTTTGAATATTGTATATATATGTATATATGTGAATATATATATATATATATGTATATTTGGGTATATATGAGTCAATTTGAAATTATAAAATCTTGTGTGTGTATATATATATTTTGATTTGAATTTAAATCTCAAATAAATGGTTTAATAATAATAAATACAAGACAATAAATAAGAAGTAAATAAAATATAAGATATAACAATATAAAGTATATATATATATATATATATATATATCTCTTAATCTCATATTAATAAATCAATACAAGATAATACAAATGGAGTAGGCTACAAAAGTAATAAGAGTAAAATAAAAATAGAAGTTCACTTATTTTGTAAAGTAAAATAATTCATATTTAAGCTATGAATAAAAATAAGAACAATTATATATAAAACAAAAACAATAAGTAAACATATATAGGAAGTATTACAAAACAAAAATACATACAAGTATGTACACTTGTAAATGAAAACAAAGCAAGCATGGAAAACAAAAAAAATATAAATAAAAGAATTAAGGCATAAGCTTATAAAAAAAAAATACAAATATAAGCATGAATAAACAAAACCAAGTATAATGAACAAAACAAAGAAAATGATTTGCAGCCACCAAACTGCATAATCAACAAGTTAAAAAGCAAAACAAAGTTAGATTTTATAGAAAGAGAAAATATAAAATGATAACAAATGAAATACATATACAATAGGTAAGCAAGAAATAATGGAACAAAGTTGTTATGTACTTATGTAAAGAACAAGTAAACCAATAAATATGTTCAAATATCTACATACAAAATAATTATGTACAAACAAATGAAAATAGGCAGCCTGTAAATAAGTAGGCAATACAAAAACAAAATTAAACATATTCATAAATAAGTACAAACAAAACATAACTAAAATAAAAGGTACATAAGCATAGGCTGTAAACATAAAAGAATAAGAAGCATGGGAACAAAGCACTTAGCATTAAATGCTTCCATTCCTTAGCAGCCAAGCCTATTTTAATAAATAATATAAACACCCTGTACAAGATATGGTATCACTTGTACCAGCAAAGAAATGCAAGCCTGCATACATCTTATATATATCAATCAATTTCTTCTTTTTAGTTCGTTCATTCTTTGCTGTGTAAATCTAAGGTGAACACCATTTCAAACTTAAAAAGACAACTTCAACTTAAACATCTAAAACAAATCAAACCAGAGATTATGGAGATGATCTCAGCTAGCAAATTTCAAGTCTGCGTCAAAACAGAAGCTCTGTTTTCTGATGGAAACCACGGTGAGCAACTTCACCTTTAAACCCTTAAGTATAATTTTGGTTCATATTATTTCTGTGTTCCGTCTTGTAGTGTGAAGTACATTTGGATATTTATCTTGTTGAACTACTGAAGTATAATGAGTGTATGTTTGTATGACCTGAAGAAGACCTCTGTTCCAAAAGATTTCAAACTCAGGTTATCTTTCAAAATTATTTCCTCTTGATCCAAGGAAAATCTGGACTCATAATTTAAACAAAAGTTGATTGTTTTACCTTAAGCTTTAATTTAAAATTTTATTTAGGATAAAACAACTAGTTAATGTTTCTGGAAAATCAAGATACTGAGTAAAACATAAATTTGTCAAAATTCAAATTTTCTAATTTACAAGTTCAGGTTTGTAACTTGAATTCACATTCTATAACATGATTTTTAAAGTAAAAATCCTGATTTTTAGATCAAAGATAAGAGAGTAGTTTGAGTTTGTCTGATTTGAGCAATTCAAGTCATCTCGATTGATCTAGAGGGTTGGAGATGTCGTGTTTCTTCCTAGAGGTAGTGGAGTGACCGGAGACTTTAGCAAAAATGTCAGGTAGTCGATCGAAGCACGGTGGAGGTGGTGGTTGACATTTTTTGTCTGGAACCCTAGTTTTAGAGATGTAAAATGTTTTGGATCGTGCGCCTTCTCTAGTCGATCGAGTCCTGGCGAACTTTGGGGAGAAGGTAGAGCGAGCGTAGGTGAGTTGATGGCCGGTGTTTCAGAGGTGATAGTGGTCGGAGCACCGAGAAATTTATGTTGACAGGCTTGCTAAGTGATGGGTCTCGCGTGTTCCAGGTTTGGGTTGTATGCTCGTTTTTGATTTTGGGGTTCGATGTGGTCTCTGGGTGGTCGATTGGGTTAAGGTGGTCGGCGAAGACTTGTGAGTGGCAACGGTGATGGTCGGAGAGGTGGCGGACGCTGGTGCATATGCACACGTATCAGCGTGTATCAGTGAGGAGTTTGGGGAAGAAGGTAATGCACTCGGGTTCAGGCTTGTTCTCGTGTGGGATGACTCGAAGTTTTACTCGGGGCTTTGTGAGTTGAACCCGAAGCAGGGGCTGGTGAGACTTGGGTAGGTCTTAGTTTCAGGTTTTAACTTGTTTTGTTTTGAAATTTAAAACCAAATTTGAATTTTAAAACTTTATTAAAAATAAATTTGTATTTATTTTAAAGCTTGAAATTTAATTCGGAATTTGATTTGAGAATTGAAATCAATGTTTCCAAACACATTATAATTAATCATTAAATCATAAGTGTGAATAAGTTTACTTTAAGTAAAGAAGATTTAATGATCTATAATTCATTAATTATTAAGTTAATAAAAAAAAACTAGATTAATTAAATAAGTAATTAAAGAGTAAAGTGACATGTGAAGGGTTAAAGATTAATTAATTGGTAACTAAGGATCTTTTAATTAAATATTAATTAATGATTAAAGTTGATTAATCAAGTGATTAAGCAATAATTAATTCATGAATAATGTGATAAATCAATCAAGGTAATTAATCTGAGATTAATTAATGTAGTTAAAGGTTAATCAAATGAAAATGATTTAAGGATAAATTACTAAGTTAAAAAGAAATTAATTAATGGTTAGAGTTAATAAAGTAATTAGGAATAATTACTTATTATGATTAATTAAGGATAATTAATCAAAAAGGAGATAAATTAAATGATTAATTAATTGAGAATTAATGGTTAATTAAATAATTAGTGATTAATTATATGATTTCAAAGGCTAATTAAAGGGTAATTAACAATAATTAAATTGAGTTCAATTACTTAAGAATAGTAATTAAATAATTATGAATAGTTAATAAGGATCATTTACTTGAGATTTATTTGACAATTTATTAATGTGATTAATCTTGATAATTAATGTGATAAATTAATTTGTGGATTGTATTAAGTATAATTATTTAATAACAGTAATTTAGAAATAAATTATTCAATATAATTAATTGGGTTAATCAAATCTGTTTAAATTAAATTCTTAATTTAATTAATTCAGAATAATCACTCGATAATTTTGGAAAGGTAATTACTTAGAGAAATAATAAATGGATAATTTATTCATAAGTAATTAATTAAATTGGAAATAACTTGAATTAATTAGGATTAAACGATTTATTAATCCTGTTTATGAATGATTATCAAATGCCTGACCTTACTTATGAATAATTGTATTGTATGAGTTGCCTTGAATTGTTTTTCCTATCTGATCTGTGATATTTTGTTCTGTAGATTGTGGTATGTATAATTTGTTCCTTTATTGATGATATATTTGTATATTATCTGTGAATCTGTGAATATATGATAAGCGTTATTGTTTATATCGCTTATCAATTATATTTCTGTGTTTTGATCTGTGATGATTGAATGGTTGTGCACTATTGAGTTGAACCCCTGGACCACACTTATACACACACAATTATGGATTTCACGAGGAAATCGATTAAGTCGCAGATTTTTGAAATAGTTAAATTTGAATTTTTAAATTCAAATGTTTTGGAAATGGAATCGGAATAAATGTGAAAAGCTTTTGGAATGGAATTTCAAAATAGAATTTATTATTTTTAAATTACTTGATTAAGTTTTGGAATTCAAATAAGTTGATTTAAATTTAAATTCAATACTTGAAATTGAATTCTGTAATTTGAAACTAGAGATTAATGATATTATACTAGTCATTATGAGTTAAATCATTTTTAAAGTATTATTTTTGGGAATTTGAATTTAACTCAAGGATTTCAACTCGTATAAATGAATCAGATTTCCAAAATGAAAACTGTTGTTTCAAATGATAAACACTTTTGGATAAGAACTGAGATTCCAGTTAATTAGGGGAATTTCAAGATTGAATAGAGAAATGATTTTCCTAAGTTATGAATGAATTCTTTTTGAAAGCTATGAATTAAATCTGTTTATTTTTAACAGATTTAAATTGATGATTTGTTTAAATCAAATTGAAATGAAATTGTTTTGAAGGCTATAAGTTAAATCTTTGATTTAAAGATTTAACGAGTTAAATCAAATTGAAATGAAAATTGATTTGGAAAATATGTGAATGAATCTTTTGTTTAAAAGATTTAAATGTGAAAATTGTTTAAACCGTTAAAGGTTGTGAAAATGAATCTTTTTGTTTAAAGATTGAAAATGGTAATTTGTTAAGCCATTTGAAGAAAACTTTTGGGTAATAAGTTGTGACTTAATTGAAATCCCATATCCATATGTTTTGAAAATATTTTCGCTCACTATTCGGTTTAACCGGGAAAGGACCTTTGTGTCGTATAACCCATTCCGAATATGTGATACGTCGTTATGGATAGCATTTGAAGACCGGTGATGAAGACCGGGTATTTGTGAAAGCGATAGGATGACCTATCGATTGTTTCTGCACCGAGTCGCGCCGGTATAGAAACTCCCTAAGTGATGGGAAAATCCGATCGGGATTGTGAATATCTGGGTTGCAAGGACTTCTTTGTAAGTGCCTTCGGTTCTGTTCGAACCCAGAACAGACTTGTATGGATTGTATGTCTGACATTACAAATTGAGATATAAAGCCGATTTCTTTCAAATATATTTCTGTTGGTGGCGGAGAATTTATTCTTTTAGCTTAACACTCTTCTCTGAGACGTACGAGCTCAGAGGTTATATAGTTGAAGTTATCAGCGATATATTCCCAATTTGGTAATGTGACATGCTGAGTGTTGCTGAAATGATCATTGTGTTGATTATTGTGATAGGATCGTTTATTTGATCGTCTATCTTGGTGATCATTGTGTTGATCATTTGTTGACCCAAAGCATGGCTTTTGTATAAAGTATGTTTTTGTGGACGTGACTTCGTCGAGCCTCACACCCTGGAAATGGTCAAAACAGGAAAGATGCGGCAAGGTTATGAGGGGTAGCACCCTTTAGGGCATGTACATTTCCTTCTGGATAGAGGTGGTATCATGGTATGGAGCCCAGATATTTAACCTATGTGGTTACTACGAATTTATTACTTTGTGGTTGTTGGTTATCGGGATCCCGTGAGAAAGGTCGTTTACGATCGGGGAATGGCGTGCTCGTGTCAGTAGTTACCCAGTTAGGGGTAACCCGGCCTTGTGTTGGCAGAGTTCCGGTTTGGTTCTCGGGAATGTCCTTCCAGAGGCATTCTCATGTGGCAATGGGAAGTTCCTTGGCCTGACCATTTATTGGAAATCCAATTCCCAATACGAAACTTGTACGGTATTAGTTGTAGAACCTATCATTCACTTATGGTGTCGCAACACTGTTTGGATGGTAGCTATAGTAGGCATACGATAATGGTCGTATGTTGGCTAAGATTTATATTCTACTTTCGAAATGAATTTCTTCTACACTATGCACTAGTAATAATATCAAATGTTATTTTAAATGCGTATCAAGCATCTTTGACTATCATAAGGAGAAATCTCCTCTGATTCTGCGTTTGCATGTGTGTGTGTGCGGGAGGCCTTATGGTAGTCTCATTTTTCAAAAGCATTGCGAATTGACTTTGAAAATCCTTTGTTGAATGTTTTTAATAGATAAACTGTTTTTGTTGCTCAAACCAGTCCCACGACTGATCCGGAGTTTATTGTTTCTTTCCTAAACTCTGGGTGCTCATTATTTTCTACACGAGCAGTCTAGAGTTGGGTTTTACAGATAGTTAGATATAGTGGATTATCTGGCGTTGGTTCAGTCTTTGGACCACACCAGTCTTGCTGAGCTTGGTGATATGTTATTGGGAGTTCGAGCTACTGCTGGATTGATTCTTGGAAATGGAGTTACAGTTCCGATTTGGAGTTCTTCGTTGAAGACTATCTTAGAGTTATATTGTTCCGCTGTTAGATGTCATCTATTTTCTTTCCGCTGCTATTTTATTGTGTCATATCTCTGATGTATATTGATATCTATTGGATTATCTGTTGTATCAGATATTGTATCAAAGCTGTATATCAATGTATTGTTCTTTTATTCCGCTGTGTTGTTTACTTAATGATTGTTATAAGCTCCGGCGAATCGGATTTGAACGGTCGAATCTATGACATTCGAGTACGATTTGAAGTATGGATGTCGATTTTTGAGCGGGCAAAATCCGACTCGTTACATTTGGTATCAGAGCTAAGGTGAAACTTTAGCTCAGGAGTATAACACATTAAGTAGCTCATTAGAGATAGGGTGAAGTAAATCCTAGAATGAGTAATCCTTAAGATATCCGTTTGAATGCCTCAGTAAATTCTCTTACTATCCACTGATAGTAAGTATGAGTGCAAGAAGAGAACGAGATAGAGGACAGGGAAATACGACTATAATTGGTCAATACCCTGCAACAGTTGAAATAACTTTCTTCTCAATCTCTTTTGATTCGTTTCCAAAATTCTTTTGAATTACTTCGTGACAGCTCCAGAAAGAAGAAGTTTTGATATGATGGTAGCTCTACGATTTGTTATAGAAAATCCTTATCTTTATCGTTTCTTATCGGCTTTTCGATTTAATCCTTAATGAATATAAATTGGAAATTTTGAATGAATTGGAAATTTTAATTTGAGTTAAATTGATTAATAGAATATAGAGCTTAATTTGAATTGAATTAATTAAACGATTTTGTTTAAAACCCAAAATTGAAATTTTATTATAATTTCTTGTATCTATTATTGATATTCTGATTTGGTGAGCCAAATGCAGAATTGATATCCAGTTTGATCTGAAAAGATATTTCTCTATCTTTCATCTATCTTTTTTGTTTTCGTGCCTGCGAATTTCGAGGACGAAATTCTTTTAAGGGGGGGAATTTGTAACGACCCTAGATTTTAATTTATTTTAAATTGATAATTAAATGAATTTTTGAATAAAAATTTATAAATTTAATTATAAATAGTGATGTGAGTTTCCCCGAGTTCAAATATATTCTATATAAATCATTTAAATTTTTGAATATTGTATATATATGTATATATGTGAATATATATATATATGTATATTTGGGTATATATGAGTCAATTTGAAATTATAAAATCTTGTGTGTATATATATATATTTTGATTTGAATTTAAATTCAATACTTGAAATTGAATTCTGTAATTTGAAACTAGAGATTAATGATATTATACTAGTCATTATGAGTTAAATCATTTTTAAAGTATTATTTTTGGGAATTTGAATTTAACTCAAGGATTTCAACTCGTATAAATGAATCAGATTTCCAAAATGAAAACTGTTGTTTTCAAATGATAAACACTTTTGGATAAGAACTGAGATTCCAGTTAATTAGGGGAATTTCAAGATTGAATAGAGAAATGATTTTCCTAAGTTATGAATGAATTCTTTTTGAAAGCTATGAATTAAATCTGTTTATTTTTAACAGATTTAAATTGATGATTTGTTTAAATCAAATTGAAATGAAATTGTTTTGAAGGCTATAAGTTAAATCTTTGATTTAAAGATTTAACGAGTTAAATCAAATTGAAATGAAAATTGATTTGGAAAATATGTGAATGAATCTTTTGTTTAAAAGATTTAAATGTGAAAATTGTTTAAACCGTTAAAGGTTGTGAAAATGAATCTTTTTGTTTAAAGATTGAAAATGGTAATTTGTTAAGCCATTTGAAGAAAACTTTTGGGTAATAAGTTGTGACTTAATTGAAATCCCATATCCATATGTTTTAAAAATATTTTCGCTCACTATTCGGTTTAACCGGGAAAGGACCTTTGTGTCGTATAACCCATTCCGAATATGTGATACGTCGTTATGGATAGCATTTGAAGACCGGTGATGAAGACCGGGTATTTGTGAAAGTGATAGGATGACCTATCGATTGTTTCTGCACCGAGTCGCGCCGGTATAGAAACTCCCTAAGTGATGGGAAAATCCGATCGGGATTGTGAATATCCGGGTTGCAAGGACTTCTTTGTAAGTGCCTTCGGTTCTGTTCGAACCCAGAACAGACTTGTATGGATTGTATGTCTGACATTACAAATTGAGATATAAAGCCGATTTCTTTCAAATATATTTCTGTTGGTGGCGGAGAATTTATTCTTTTAGCTTAACACCCTTCTCTGAGACGTACGAGCTCAGAGGTTATATAGTTGAAGTTATCAGCGATATATTCCCAATTTGGTAATGTGACATGCTGAGTGTTGCTGAAATGATCATTGTGTTGATTATTGTGATAGGATCGTTTATTTGATCGTCTATCTTGGTGATCATTGTGTTGATCATTTGTTGACCCAAAGCATGGCTTTTGTATAAAGTATGTTTTTGTGGACGTGACTTCGTCGAGCCTCACACCCCGGAAATGGTCAAAACAGGAAAGATGCGGCAAGGTTATGAGGGGTAGCACCCTTTAGGGTATGTACATTTCCTTCTGGATAGAGGTGGTATCATGGTATGGAGCCCAGATATTTAACCTATGTGGTTACTACGAATTTATTACTTTGTGGTTGTTGGTTATCGGGATCCCGTGAGAAAGGTCGTTTACGATCGGGGAATGGCGTGCTCGTGTCAGTAGTTACCCAGTTAGGGGTAACCCGGCCTTGTGTTGGCAGAGTTCCGGTTTGGTTCTCGGGAATGTCCTTCCAGAGGCATTCTCATGTGGCAATGGGAAGTTCCTTGGCCTGACCATTTGTTGGAAATCCAATTCCCAATATGAAACTTGTACGGTATTAGTTGTAGAACCTATCATTCACTTATGGTGTCGCAACATTGTTTGGATGGTAGCTATAGTAGGCATACGATAATGGTCGTATGTTGGCTAAGATTTATATTCTACTTTCGAAATGAATTTCTTCTACACTATGCACTAGTAATAATATCAAATGTTATTTTAAATGCGTATCAAGCATCTTTGACTATCATAAGGAGAAATCTCCTCTGATTCTGCGTTTGCATGTGTGTGTGTGTGCAGGAGGCCTTATGGTAGTCTCATTTTTCAAAAGCATTGCGAATTGACTTTGAAAATCCTTTGTTGAATGTTTTTAATAGATAAACTGTTTTTGTTGCTCACACCAGTCCCACGACTGATCCGGAGTTTATTGTTTCTTTCCTAAACTCTGGGTGCTCATTATTTTCTACACGAGCAGTCTAGAGTTGGGTTTTACAGATAGTTAGATATAGTGGATTATCTGGAGTTGGTTCAGTCTTTGGACCACACCAGTCTTGCTGAGCTTGGTGATATGTTATTGGGAGTTCGAGCTACTGCTGGATTGATTCTTGGAAATGGAGTTACAGTTCCGATTTGGAGTTCTTCGTTGAAGACTATCTTAGAGTTATATTGTTCGGCTGTTAGATGTCATCTATTTTCTTTCCGCTGCTATTTTATTGTATCATATCTCTGATGTATATTGATATCTATTGGATTATCTGTTGTATCAGATATTGTATCAAAGCTGTATATCAATGTATTGTTCTTTTATTCCGCTGTGTTGTTTACTTAATGATTGTTATAAGCTCCGGCGGATCGGATTTGAACGGTCGAATCTATGACATTCGAGTACGATTTGAAGTATGGATGTCGATTTTTGAGCGGGCAAAATCCGACTCGTTACATTACTAAACCGTTTAATTAGATTTCTCATACGAGTGAGGTAAAGGTTTGTATATGCTAGTAGATTGGAAAACGGTTAAATAAAGGAGCTTTGTAATAAAATAGCGTTGAAATCGTTTTGATGAAAGAGTTTTGATATTTACTACTAACATAGAAAACCTTTGTATTTTAAAGTGACAAATCATAGAAATGATTGTAGAAACAATCAATCACCAAAATTCACATTCGAAGACGTGAATAAGATCAAAAGAAATCGATACCAAATCCATCAAAATGGATATTCCCAAAATCCCGAAGAAAATGTCATCCAAATTGATAATAAGTGATAACAACAAAAGGGAAACAACACGAATCGATTAAGTTTGGAAACTCAAGCTAAATAGGCAAAATAGAGCCTAGACAGTAGATTAAGACGTCTGAAATCGAGGATTCAGACGTCTGAATCTGGAAAAATAAAAGTTTTCCAGAACAGATATTCAGACGTCTGAACCATAGATTTCAGACGTCGGAAAATAGCTTTTTAAGCCTATTTTCTTTTTGGTTGAATTCGAGCCAATTAAGACGTCTGGAGGTTTGGATTTAGACGTCTGAATATTGGGGAATAAAAATTTCCAGTATAATATTCAGACGTCTAGAAATGCAAATTCAGACGTTTGAAAACTGAATTCAAGCATTCCCTGAACCTAGACCAAAGATGGCCAAACGATTATCGGGAGCGATCAACAACGACTAAGGATTTATGCCAAGCGACAACCTAGCCTTAAAGGCTCTTCCATACGCCTCGAATATCAATGTCCAAATATCCATAATAGGATTTCATAAAATTAGACCAAAACACCCAAAATTGGAATATTCACCAAATCAATCCAAATCAAAATCAAATGCACATGAATAAGTGTTAGGAATTCATACCTAACAATCAAAGATAGTTATAGACTAAGATGTGAGATAAAAACCTCACCTTTAAACCCAAAACAAATGAAAAAGAAGTTATAGAGCAATGGTAAGGACAATCACTCTTCAATTCCAACCCAACAACCTTGAATCTAAGCTTAAAAGAGAAACATTTCCTAAGTTAGGTTTGGTAATTTCTGAGATTGAAAAGAGAACGAGTTAGAGAACATAAAGAGGAAGCTTACCAAAGCTTCTTCTTTGAATTTGGAGTTAAAGCTTGGATTTTGCAAATGGAACTAGGCTTAGGATTTCCTAATTCTTTTTCTCCTCCACCATTATTATCTAGAGCTTGAGAGTGTTAGGAAAATGAAGTGAATGAAGACAAGTGGGGGTGGAGCTATGGCTTGTGTTAGGATATAGGGTTGAAACCCAAACCAAAGCCCAAAGTGATAATGTAGCAAAATTCTACTAACTTCAAACATATCAATGTTTATACTCAAAAAGGCCGCAAACGTCATTTTGAACTCAATTGGGATGTTCTCGAGTCCTAATTCGACCGTTTGCAAAAAGTAGATTTTCGGACAAAAAATCGACTAACGATGAAATATTTAAATAAATATCTAAATATTTAATCAAAAAATATGCGGGTTGTTACAAACCTACTTAGGGTGGTTACTTTTCTGTTCAAGCTCATCACTTCCTTATTAGTTTTTGGTTTGGTCATATCCCTTATAACTTGAATCTGATCGGGACTTGCCTCTATTCCTTGAGCACTTACCAAGTAGCCTAAGAATTTTCCGAAATGAACACAAATGAGCACTTTCGTGGATTTAACTTCATTTGATACTTTTGCAATGTCTCAAACATTTCCTCTAGATCTTTGAGATGGTTCTCAGGCTCGCTTGAGTTCACCATCATGTCATCAACATAAACCTCTATATTTCTGCCAATCTGTTCCTTGAACATTCGATCAACTAATCTCTGATATGTGGCTGCTGCATTCTTCAAATCAAATGGCATGGCTCTATAACAATAAATTCCCTACTCTATTATGAAACTGCTATGGTCTTCATCTGTCTTGAACATCGTTATCTGATTATACCCTGAATAAACATCCATAATAGATAATAACTTGTGTCCACTCGTTGCATCTACCAATTAATCTATTCGTGGCAACGGGAAACAGTCTTTCAGACACGCTTTTTCCAAATCGATGTGATCGACACATGTTCTCCACTTTCCATTTGACTTTTTCGCAAGAACTGGTTTAGCTAGCCATTTGGGTATTATACTTCCCGGATTAATCCATTTTCAAGGAGTCTATCAACTTCCTCTTTTAGAGCATCCATTCGAACTTTTTCCAATTGCCTCTTTCTTTGTCTTACAGGGGTTGCTCCTGAGTTGATGTTAAGGGCATGACACATAATGGTTGGGTCAATTCCCACCATATCGGAATGCGACCAAGCAAACATATCCTTGTTGTTTTTTAGGAACTGAATTAGATCTTTCTTTAATTCGACATCAAGATCTTTTCCCACTTTGACCACTTTAGAAACTTCCTCAGAATCTAAATGGGTTTCCTCAAGGTCCTCTACAGGACTTATCCTTTCTATCTCACCCTAACAATCAAACTCTATTACTATTGGAACTTCTTCTACCGAATTAGCATCAACCCTTTTCTATTTTTTCCTATGGAAATCCACTTTTGATGCATTCACCTATTAGATTTCTTATCATTAATCCTTGCTTCGAATGTTGGATGTAAAGATCCATCATCCGAAGGCTGTAAAGCAATAGAACAATCAAATTAAGTAGAATACTTCGTTTTATACCAACGGAGGGTGGCAAGTACATTTCATGGGAGCTAAATTATTGTCCTTGCACACTCCCTTAGTCTCGCCTTGTTAAGAACTTCACTATAAGGTATTTTGGCGAGACAAAAACACTAATTTCATTTAGTGCTGCCTTCCAAAGAAAGAATTGCAGTAGCAAGGTTGATAAGTTACCACAAAGATGGTTTCAAATGTTCTACATGTAGGAGGCACTCCTATTTGTACTCGAAGCTTTATTTGCCCAATAGAGTTGATCCCTTATTTCTGAACCCAAATACTGGTTTGGAGCTTGGCTCTAGCTTATGGTTTGGGATATTCATCTGATCAAAAGCATGCTTGAAGATAACTTTGACTGCACTCCCTGCATCGACCAAATTTTTTGGGACAACTGACAGTATGATTTGTGTAGTGATCATAAGAGCTTTGTTATGTGGATGATGGACTCCCTTACGTATCTCCTGCATAGTGATCACTAAATTTGGCTTCTGAATATTGATTCCAGGGCTCTATGTTAGTGGCTTTTCTTGAACATAATAAAGTCCTTCCTTAGCTTCCTTGATATATTTATTTTGAGCTCCTTTAGTATTTCCTACCAGATGTGGCCTACCGTGGATCACATTGATTCTGTAACCCGTGGGCTTAAGCTGAAGGGATCTTTATCTTCCAAAACATTTACAACATTGCATCGATGCATCTAGGGAGCACTTTCGGTTCTTTAGGCTTTGTGCGGATCTTGGATACAATCTTTGAGATAGCCTTCTCAGATTAACTTCTTAATTATGCTGGCCACCATTCGGCACTCATCTATTTTACGGCCATTGTCTTTTTGATAAGCGAAATAAAATCCTCCCTTCTTCTACATCAAATTATTCTTAGCTTTGTAGGAAATCAAAAGGTTGACTCTTTCCCTTGCTGTGGCATATATGTAAGACAGTGGCCTATTTAAAGTGACTGCATTAGCGATTGGTTCCTCCCACCTGATCCTTTTGTGGGTACGTTGAAAGCTAAAATTTCCTCCTTCCTTTTTGGGAAGAGTCTTTCTCTTTGATTAATAATTCTTATCCATCCGGATGAATTTATCTACTTGAAAGTGGAAGTCTTGGAGGTCCTTGCAGCCATTGACGAATAGCTGCTACCAAAAAGGAGTGTTCTCGATCAAACCAGAATGGACAGCTATGAGTTTGTCTCGATCATTCATGTCCTTAGCCTTTAGATCTTCTGCGTTGAATCTCCTCAAATAATCTCCCAAATATTCACCATGCCATTGTTTTATGTTGGCCAAGACTGTGTAGTCAATGGTTGGATCTTTGTAGATACAGAATTACACCGAGAATTCATAAGAAAATTGTTTCAAAAAGTTGATAGTTTTCTCTTTATATTGTCTATACAACTTGGATGCCACCCTTTAGAGATTAATAGGGAACAATCCACACTAGACTTCCCCAAAAGCATTGTACAGATCCATGTGGCTGTCTGAGCCATCCGTATTCCCATGGTATTTCATAGACGGGATCTTGTCAAAAGAAGGAATTATTGTTGCCATGATCTCATCAGTAAATTGCGGCACCCTTTCATTGTCATTTACATTTGCGTCCATGATTCTTTTACCTTTCGAATTCATGGTGTCTTTGACCACCTTCGCAGCAGCATCTTTAAGGAAAGCTTTGACATTCTCATAATTTTTTTGATTCAGTTGACATTCATTAAAAGTTGAGCCGCCTGATTGCTCTAATGACTTATCCAAAATTCTTCCTTGATGATTAGCTTTTGCTGGTGGAAGCTCGTTTTTCTTTAAGGAGGTCAAATCTATCTTATTCTTGCACTCCTTAGATCTGGTTTTCAAATTTCTACAAGGAGAAAGTACATCCTCTCCCTGAGTTTGCCTTGGAGTTTTTGATGATCTTTCAGATAAAACCATCTTTAATAGATCTTGCAATTCATGTAGTTGTTGTTCCAAGCGCATGATTTTCTCTATATTCTCATCCAGCTACACAAGTGTTAAAGTTTGACGTAGGATGACCCTTTTCAGGTCGAAAGTTGGAGCAACATTCTCGTCTACGATGAAAGTGTGCACTACTCCCTCATCGAGTCCACAGACATTTTTACCTCATTTTTCCTATGCAAGATAAACGTATCATAATTAGTCTATGTATAACCACAAGGTCGGAGGTTTGAGCCCTTCTTTTAGCGCCAAAAATGTTAGCAAGAAAACTTCTCAACATTCCCAATGCTTTGGAAAGATAATTTGCTTGGACATAGCCATATGGTTGAGATGATTCTCGCTTCTAAAAGTATATCTTTGAATGAATTATCTTAATAAAATTAATAGAAGAAAAGTATGGTAAGTAATCGTACCTTTCGACCTTGTCGAAAAGTTAATGAGGCTACTATAACCTTTCGAGCAGGTCAATAACATTCTTCATTGTCAAACCTTTCAACCTTTTCGAAAGGTTATAGGCATGACCTACCTAACCTTTCGTCTAAGTTAGGGTGATGGGAATTAGTCCAACCTTCCAACCTCGTCGAAAGTTTTTAACAGGATCACTCCAACCTTTCGACTAGGTTGAAACTGACGTAAGGTTGTTAGATCTTTCGGCTTTGTTGAAAGGTATAACAAGACTTCTTCAACGTTTCGACTTGGTTGAAGTAAATCTTAGTTGTTTTAGCTTTAAAAAGTTATTAATTTGATGGGTTCCACCTTCACTTAGAGTCTTAAGTAGTTGAAAGCTTATGCAACACATCATCATTACTTTACATTAATTATATATATTAATGATGATGCGCTGCAATAGGAAATATATAAGTCGTTCTTATATATAGAGCATAGATCAAAATAGATTATGAGAAAAAGGTTGAAATCATGTGCAATTGACCATTAGTCCAGCTAATGATCTTATTGATCCTCCTTATTACCAAAATCCATCATGAACGTGCCAACTCAATTTTATTCATATCCAACATGAGTTACATGAAACTGAGATCTCTCCCCGATTTAATTTAGGGATTTAACAAGTTGAATTATCTCTATGAAAGCGGAGAAGAGAAGATAAATTCAGTAACCATAACTTGACCCCCAAAACAGGACCCCTTGGGTCTTAATTATAGATGCAGGCGGCCCACCTTCCGGCGTCATGCTTTCGACTTAGTGGAAAGGTCCCCCTTTTATATGCCTCCTTAAACCTTTCAACTTCATCAAAAGGCCATTGTTAACCAGATTTTTGGTCAACGCTCCAAATAACACTTTCAACAGGAAAGAGGAGGCTAGTTAAGTAGAACGGGACGTTAGCCTTAATTATTTTCTCTGTTCTTTGCTTCAATAACTACCAAATGCAAATATGAAGAATTGCAATGTGGCTAGAAGGTTTAGCCTTTCAAGCTGAAGGTTATCTATCATAGATGAACTTATTTAGAGTCTTGATGAAGCATTTCTTTCTAACATGAACAAAAATTAACTAGATACACCCTTTTAAAGTTGTTCCCCAAAACAACCAAGAGGTCTGAATGATTGGTCTCTATGGAAATAAGGTAAATAAAGAAATCCTTGGTAGTGTGTGAGAACCTTTGGTCTTACTGCAAAGATTAATCACTCTCAAGAGGTTAGACTTAACCTTGCCAAAAAATACTAGAATACTAACTGTCAGATTGGACCTTATTATCATGTACTTAGATTATTCCGAATGATTTCAGTGTTGGACTAATTTCGTGGAAGGTTAGTTCACAGCTTGGGCCCAAGTATCTACTAGTTTTGGTTGAAGAATTCCAGTCACAATGCTAATAACCAAGGAAGATATTACTTGTATCTACCTAGATCAGTTTTCGACCCTTCAAACTTATCGGCATGAAACCTTCAAGGTACCGATCCTATAAATTAATCTTATAACAGAAAAGGGAAAAGCAACCGATAAAATGATTCATGAAATCAAAAGACTTCCCTTACCATCCATAATAAGACTTTACTTTTATTTAATTTTCCCAAATCAAATCCCCAATTAGGGTTACAAAATCGTAACCAAGAAGTTACAAGTTTTTTGAATAAGGAAAAGTTCCCCCAAATTGGACCCCTTGTGTCCTATTTATAGATGCGGGTGGTTTCCCATCAGCCTTATGCCTTCATGCAGTATGGAAGGCTGCTTTTGGTATGCGGTTGTAATTCCTCCGGTCTTGCATGAAGACAGTTTCTTGTACATGGTTGTGGGCCTTCCATTATTTTCGGAAGGTTCGTTGATTGTGTATCATCATAGTTTGCTTAATGTTGTTGAAAGATTTTTCCTTTACTTTTTTACAAGAAGTCGTTGCCTTTACCGGAAGGTTTGTTATATGCATAGAACATGAACCTTTCGATCTCATCAAAAGGTTTATAGCCTTTTTGATCCCTTTGGCCTTAGCTGAAGGTTGCTTTTTCCTGCTTGACTACCATCGAAAGTTGTATCTTCCCCAAATGATGGCAAAAGGTTGTTTTCTATTGACTTACAAATGTTGTTTTTATTTAAACCTTCCGGTAACGTCGAAAGTTGCCGTGCAAGTGAACTATCTTGCCTGAAAAGCTCATTGCATTTTAGGAAGGGTTGGCGCGAGGACACATCTTTTTTTCCTCTTGTTTATTTCCTCTAGAGGGTAAGCGCCTCCTGATCATTGTCGAATGACACTTTACTTCTTTCATGAAAGGTCTTGATCTGCTTCATATTATTGACTGCATCCCTTTGACATTTCTGGAAGGTCTGATCCTACTCTTTTCCTTTCCTCCCTCTGTTTAAGTCCACATGGCTTAAGCGAAAGGTGAATTTTCTAAGTAACATTTGCCCCCCATTCGAAGGGATGCACTTGACTTTCCAAGAAAAATTTTCTTAGAATCATGGAGTTTTTGGCTTCCTCTTCCTGCAAATATAAATGCCAAGTACAAGTAAAAGAGCCTTTTTAACTATTTCACCTTCTTCACAGGAAAGAAGTCATTTTTTATTTGTTTTTATAAAACTTGATTTATAGATGCGATCTTCAAGCAAATGTGAGGTTTAGAGCTATTCCTAACATCGAGTTAATAATATGATTCGAGATTCGTCTAAACTCCATTCTGGTAATTTAAGGAGTTCTTTTTGCCTCTCCAAAAGATTTTAAAGTTGCAATGCTAAACCTTCCGATGGGATCGGAAGGTATTTCAGCTTTTACTTTGCCTACTATCTGTAGGTCTAAATGGCCTAACACTTAATCCTTCCAACAACAACCTTTTACTGGAATCAGAAAGTCCTAAACCTTCTGATTTCTTCTTGCTATTCAAAGTGTCATATAATTAAGTAAAAAGTATATAAATTCATCTTCAGCTATTCAACGTAACTTAAGAAATTCAACCATACATCCAAATATTCAAATATGTATATATATACATATACTTCTTTGTACTACACTTTGCAAAATGATCTATCCCATTAACATCCTATAGCTAAACACCGAAGGTTACCAAAAAATAGCAATATGTCTTCTTTCTCTTTATTCTATGGCACCTCTGGAAAAGGCGTACGCTGTGGATCTAAGTCAATGGAGTTGATGACAATGGGCTCAACCCATAGTGGCCGATATGGTGAATAAGTTATTAAAGCTGGATTCTCTCCCGAAACATATTGGATGGCCAAATCCATCCTAAATGTGTTTGTAGCCAAGTGGGAAAGCAAAGAGTACGTTGCATTCATATATGGATTGGGAAAATTTAGTTGCGGGCGAACAGCGTTACTAGGTTGTGTGCTACCATCCTCTTTTTCTTCTTGCGAAAGGTTTAAGATGCTCAATGCAAAGCACCAGCTACAATGGAGTGCTTTCGCATTGATGAAATTGGGACGAATCTGATGATGGTTAAAGCAACCGTTGATTCTTTCCTCCATTGGTTTGTTTTGTATTTTAGAAATAAATGCCTACATAACGAAAATTAGAGGGGATAGAAGGAGAAAGTTGAATCGGATTGTGTCAATGATTTTTGTGCAAAAAATAAGAGCTTTCATTCTCCATAATTATATCATTAATGGCTTTTTTCATTTTCCATGATTACTATTGTATTTTATAACTTAGAAATAATTTCCAACTAAACCTTATTTGATGAAAATCTCCAAATAGCAGCCTTGACTGGACGTATTATTATTATTATTATTATTATTATTATTATTATTATTTTCTTCTACTTTTTTTGAAGGGTTCTATATAAGCTTGCTTTCAAGTTTTTCTATAGGTACACTTCATGTAAACCTGAGGGATGATCATAAGCATGCGACACTTAACTATTTTCATGAATATACATTTCTCACTACACAACTTATATTTGGCTAGTTTGTACGAAGTTTCCCAGATTACATGTTTCTTGACTTGAGTCATCTAAGAGATCCGTCTAGTCAACATGCCTAATTGGGGAAAACCTTCTTCAAAAGTGACTCGGTATAAAGAATTATAAAGTAATAGTTCTTGTACTAATTTTCAACTCAGAACGTCCATTTTGAAAATAAGAATTCAAAAGTTAGTTTGGTAGTACAAACCATTAGAACCATAGTTGGTAATCTTTTTTAGAGTTCCAATTTCATGATGCCTACTAGATTCACAGGAATGGTTAGCCAAATCTTGAGCATCTTAATATATATGATATATTCTCCATACAATAATAAGATCGTGTTTCATAACATGATGTGAGGTTTACAATATTGCAAATTCTACCTGTTTGCTACTTTTCATTCACACCTTGTTTGTCCCTGATTTAGACATTCCCTTCAAAGATTGATGTGCTTCTCTACTTTCCACCTTAATTCATGGCATCTCTCTAAATCCCTTGCTATTATGACTTTTCTACAAAACATGTAGCACGTGGCATTCTCAATTATAAGCTTGAAAATTACAAACAAACCTAAATTGATTATTAACTAGAAATGCAGGCATTAATGAAAAATTAATTGAATGAAATCTTTATGATTACGAGCTAATGAAACATTGGTTATGAAATATAAATTCGTATTTTTATGGCTAAATTGAATTCTTTATATATGACCATATGATAAAGTTATTAAGTATATATCATGGAAAATATTAATGTTCTCTACAATAAGTGTATAAGTTATAGAGTATTAATAATTATATAGGTATGCTACGAAGTAAAACTACTACTGTTCATTTTCATAAATGTTTCGATTTTGAAATAACATGTTTAATTGATTTTCAAAACCTTTAGTAGTTATAATGAATGGGTTATTGTTAAATATATATTTATAATATAATCAAGCAATAAAGAAAAGAAAACTTTTGTAATTAATTTCATTTACTCTTTGATATTTCAAGAGAGGAAGTTATAAATTAATACATTATTTTCCTTTATAAATTTCATAGTCAGATCATTATATTATGCGGTTTAGTGATTTTAGTAAGTAACAAAATTTTAATTTGTCCTTCAAATTATTATAGAAGTTATAATATGATGACGTTCTTTTAAGTCGAAAAAGGACATTCAAATATATTATAATGTAAAATGAGATCTTTTTAGCACGAACATTAGAACAAAAAAAAATCTCTAAGAATTTTTATTACAAACATAACTTGAATATAGTTATAAATAATTGCGCTACAAAATTTATACAAGAGCACTTTTTGAACTATACATGTGTGTTTGAATATACCACCATAAAATGTATATATCTTACGTAGATAAAAAAAATTGTGTTGTACAAATCTAAAAGAAGTGTTTTAATGATTGAAAATATATATTATCAATAAGATATAGTATTACATTATATTGAAAATAGATGAATCAATGGCATAAAATACAGTTTGGAGCGTAAATTTGCTAATGTGAGGACCCGAGATATAAAAAAACTAAAAGCATCAAAATAATGAGTCTAAAATAGATTCTATTGTATTTGCATTTGTTAGTAATCATGATAAAATTAAATTAATGTAAGAATGAATTTTAGAAATGCGCTCATAAAATTTTTTAGTAGAGCTATAAGCAATGTTATGATAATGTTGATGTTTAAAGATGTTAAACATGGTAAGTTGCGTAAAAGAAGAATCTGTAGAGATTTCACAACATTTACGAATATGATGATTTTTGGAGGACATGTATGAATGTGGAATTAAAATCATTTATAGCATTAGGAATGTTTGTCATGAAACATATATGAAAAGAAACAAATCTAAGAGATGAACACATTATATGATATAGATAGTTGGACGTCGAGTATAAGACTTTATGTTTGTTATGTTAAATTACATTAGTGCATTACTTGTGAGTAATGTGCCCATGATAAGAGAATGACATGAGTTAACAAAGTATTGTGCTGATGTAAGTTGTATATACTCATTATCTTTATATATTAAGCTTGTATTTGCTTATACAATTATACTTTCTGTATGAATACATAAAACTTGTTGAAATCATATCGAATGTAGCTTATTGTCCAAATTTTGCATAATTATCTTAGTCTATTCGATGATAAGTTAGAGAAACTATTTTGTTTGATGTTGCATAGTCAACATGGTTTCTCATAAAAAAAAGAGAAGACTCCTTATCACTATGCTACAAAGTGAATCGGACGTGATCAGACAACATAAGGTAGATTTTCAATTATCCCATTTTTTCACATAACATAAAAATAACCATCTATTTTCTGAATAGCCCCTGAAATCTTTCATCTATTGTTTGAATGGCCTGTGAAATCACAATGAACATTCTTATTATCTAGACAACATTTTATTTGTCGTTCGATTTAAGTTATCAAATTTTTTAGTTTTAGCTCCATCTTTTCCCATCAATTATTTAGCGGCCTCTCTTTTTATATTGTTTCCCCCATGTATTCATTAATTATTCTCCCTTATTTTCATTACTTTTTCCCCCATCTCTCAAATTAGAGAATCAAACATCGAAACCTTATTCACCCTTACTTGCTATATTTTTATTGCATCGATTGATTAAACCCTAATCTTTCCCTAGCTCCTATTCATCGATTGTGTTTTTGATTCTCATGATGAGGAACTGGCAGCTTCTTTATCGAGCAAGATATGAAATTTTTTATGGACTCTCTGATTTTAGTTTTTTATTTTATTTTATGCTTTGTGCTCGATTATTTGCCAATGATTATTTTAGGTGCAATTTATAAGGACTGAAACCCTATATTTTCATTTTGATATTTTGGTTCGAATATTTCTACTAACTAGTTCAATTTCACTTTATGCTCGATTTGCTTTGCGCTTGACTGTTTGTAATGTGTTGCCTAGTTTTCCTTTTTAGTTTAATTTTGTTTTGTTCAAACCTCGTATGTTTGAAACTTGTTAAAACTTGCAATTTGGATTATTTTTTTTTATTGAACTTTTGTTTAGTGCCTTGTGCTCGACTATTTGTAACTTACAATGTCTTGCCTTATATTTCTTGCAATGACTAGTTCAATTTGATTTCGGTCATGACTGGTTGTCATGTGTTGCCATTGATATGTTGCCTTGTTTTGAACTTCCATATACATACATACATACGTGTGTGTGTGTGTGTGTTTATATATGTGTGTGTGTGAATGTTTATGGCACTGCCTTATTTTAATTTATGGTAGAACCTTGTTTTGGTAAGTTAAGTTCGACTTGTTTTTTTATAACTGATTTTGTTTCTAATTGATTTTGTTTGAGTTTTTCTAGTAATTTCTAAAATGCTTTTCCACATGCATAATCTTAACCATGATCACTTGAACTATGTACTTCATGATGGTTGCACTTTATATACATACATACATATGTATGTATGTATATGTCACACCATTTCTTGTTCTTTTGTATAGCTATGTCTGAAGCTTCTATACATGTTTGCTTGCCCATGTTTGTTTATTTGCACTTATACTCCTCTGTGTGTGTCTTTATTTCTGGTTTGCTGGTTTTTTCGTGCACATGCTATTCAATTTGTGACAAGCCAGTGCACTGCCCTGACAAGACAGTGCACAACACTACCTTGTCATGGGAGTGCACACTAGTATATACTTGTATGCACTTGTATGTGCTTGTATATACTTGCATATACTTTTATATACCTATATACACTTGTATATACTTGTATGTTCAAGTGTAAACTAAAGCTTTTATATACTTTCTTCAAAACTTGTTGTTTTTCCTAAGCTTGTTTATGTGCACTTGTATATACTTGTTCTATGGTTTGTTCCAGTGCATTGTCCATGGACTTGTCCAAGGCGATGCACACTTGACTTACTTTGATAATGGATGTTTATAGGAATTTGACTTTTCCATCTTTCAATTCCTAATAGTTTACTCTTCTTGATTTCCCTTGCTTTAGTCTTAACTTCAATTTGTTGTATATGTTGATTTCCTTGACTTTGAGTATTGGTTGACATTTTGTTATTTATTTAGCGAATGGAGTCATATAATATTGCCTTGTTTTGGAAGTTAAGTTTGACTGGTTTTGTTTGTAACTGTTTTTGTTTCCAACTTAATTTGTTTGAGTTTTCTGATAATTTCTAGAATATATGCTCTTCCTTGTTCAATGTATATACTTTTATGTGTGTGTCTATATATATCTGTGTGTGTTTATGTGTGAATGCTTGTTTGGCCGTTGTTACATGTATATACTTACTTCCATGTATATACATAATTTATGGCACTTTGATGGCTAGAATCTCATGGCTATGCTTTGATCTCGAACTTGTACTGCCTGGACTTATTATTATGTGAGGAGGGTCCTTGTTGCTTTTGCACTGTAATTTCTTGTTATGCTATCCCGATTCATCCATACTCATGTGTTTGTATGTTTATATCAACATATCACTACATATGTGTGTGTGTGTGTGAACTTTCATGTTCATACATACATACATACATGCATGCATGTGTGTGTGTGTGCATAAGTGTGTGTGTGTGCATATGTGTGTGTGCATGCATATGTGTGTGTGTGTGTGAATGTTCTTATATCTACATGTATATATGCGAACTGTATTTTGTACATGAGTCTGATATGGTTTGTATCAAGTAATTTAAGACTTCCATGTATACACATAAATACATATCTATGTATATGTGAATGTTACTTTTGCACTGCAATTTCTTATTACGCTATCTTGGTTCACCCATACTCATGTGTGTGTACTTCTATATCTGCATACCACTAAATATGTGTGTGTATGTGTGAACTTCCATGTATATACATACATGCATATGTATATATGTGTGTGTGAATGTTCTCATATCTGCATGTATATGTGTGAACTACATTTTCTACATGAGTCTTATCTGGTTCATATCAAGTAATTTGAGACTTCCATGTATATACACACATACATATATAAATATGTGTATGTATGTATGTATACATGTGTGAATATTTCTTTTGCACTATGGTTTCTTATCGTGTTGTCTTATCCATACTCATGTGTATATATGTTTATATATATATATATATATATATATATATATCCACATATTATTTGTGAACTTCAATGTATATACATACATACATATGTATGTGTATATATGTGAATGTTATTATATCTGCATATATATGTGAACTACATTTTGTACATGAGTTTAATCTAGCTCAATTACAAATCATGTTCCGATTCAGTTCCTGTAGATAGTTTTATGTACTTGTATATGTTTGTATATACCTGTATATACTTGTATGTGCTTGTATATGCTTGTGTATTAATATACACACTCGAATTTTCTTGAGCTTGAACCAATTTGCGGTATAGCTGAACTTATTTTTAATTATGAACCATTTTGAGTTTCTAAACAATTTTTAGTTTTAACTTTTTTTCGGCACATAAATGTTGTGTGCACTAAGTTAGTTTGTTGTTGCATATGCTATCGAGTTGTAGCTATGTGTGTCTCTACTTGACAAACTATGTATCTGCCATACCCTGATTTCCATCTTGTTGCCTTATTCAATCTGAATCACAATTTGTTATCCCATCTTTTGGCAAAGCCGGGACATTAAGGACTTGACTAGAAACTTATGACAATCCGTCCCGAAGATCAGTTATACATAGGTCCATTATGGATACTGTTATTTAGTCTAAGTTCGGATCGAGCTACAATTAACGTGGTACGAAAAACAATGCTATGAAAGGCAACTTTTCAAATTTTTGGCCAATCGGAGTTCGTATACTCAACTTATGGATCAATCAAGTTTCATGTGAAGCACGTTTACTTCGTATCCATCCATTTCGTATCCAAAACTTTGCAACCATCCCTTTTGTATCCATCAACCAATATCGTTGATCCTAATTCATCTGGTCAATTGCTGCCCAATTCATATCAATCCCCTCTCATCTATTTCGTATCAATCACCCAAGCATTTAAACGGAACCAACATCCATCGATTGATAAGAAGGAAGTAGCATACATGCATCGACACAAAGGCTCATGCTAATATCGATACGAAGGGAGCAACATTGGACTGATACGAAGAAGGAATGGTCAAACAAAAGAGGCGATCCATTAGCATGAAAAATAGAACTCCACATAACTGTCGCTCCCCATCATCGGTACAAGATCAATCGATAGAATGTATCAAAACGCACCCTTTAGCCTATTGAAAAACCAATCTTGGATCAATCATAACTCAAAATCTACAAGCCCAAATGCTATGAAATTTTCACTAGATCTTGCTTACTACCTCAAGAATGTCTCTAATCGATCGCAACCTAAATGGACAAAATCTAGATTGATATGAAAATGGTTCGGGTCAATCCAAATCGATCCCAAATAAGCCTTGATCGATCTGTGGGCCCACCTATGTGTGAGAAGGAGTAGTCCTAGTTCATAGGCAGATATTTCAGACCTACACTAGAAATAGCACATATACGCCTACAAAAAAAGGACTTTTGATTCTGCTACACCGTTACTATACCACAACTCTATTGTAACTCGAGTCTTAGAGTGTTGTACTATTGTAATCAGTTGTCAATCATCAATAAACAGTAAAACATTCAAAGTGGTCATAGGCTACAATGTCGAACCACTATAATTTCTTGTCTTTGTCTATTTCTACATGCTTTTATTTGTGCGATTATTGGACTAACCTTCTTTTCCATTAAATTTCTTCATTTTAGTATCTTCAATCACATCCAAAGAGTTGTGCCCAATTTTGGTACAAACACTTTGATGCTTTCACTGAGTAAACTCTTTTTTTCTCTGATTCTTTGGATCTACTGCCGTTGTTGGATTGCTAAAATCTAAGGAAGAGATCCTGATCTGTAATCTCATGGTTCTTACATTCTACTCAAATTATTAAAGATCTAGGAAAGAGCTACGTTAACCGTGGTGCGTACTACCAGAACTTCTTCAAATGCTACAGATCCAAAAGGATGGGATAGGCAAAATCCCATGCAGTTGAATACTGCAGGCTAGACATCAACTGCAGCTTCATATCCACAAGGTCCTATGATTACAGAGGAATTCAAGATCCTCATGCAAGAGCTCATCATTCAGAGCCGTCACCTAGTAGAACCGTGGAAAAATGAAGCTCGCATACCAACTAAATGGGGAAAGGCGAATGAGATCTAGGAGGGATCGTGTCTCACATTCCATGATTGAAAGCTCGGTTTCATCTGACTTTAGCCTCAGATCTATATGCCATCGGTTAGACGGAAATTATGTAGAAGCCTTCGGGCATCAGCTTGTCGAATCTCGGACAAGCCAAGGTTGGTCCTTCTATAGGGCACTATGCTGGACCCTCCTCCCGAGGAGGGGCACTTCCTTATAACACCATCCATGACCATGCAGCTGTTGCCGCTATAGATATGGAAGCTAAGATCCAGATTCGCCCATATCCAACCCTTCATCAACAAATCCATGCTCATGAACCCTACATTCCCAAAGACGGCAACTAAGGAGGTAAGGAACGGACTTTCGACAGCACCCAGACTGTCCCAGCAACATGGAACCCGATAATGCCTTGGCTATAAACATCCAAATGCTTGACATTCCAACCATGATCCGCCAAATGGTCCAAGAAAGTCAATGTCTTACTAATGATGATTGGTGAATATCCCAAAGTCGTACTCTGTTCACAACGACATCCTTTATGCTGAGCCACCTCGTCGATTCAGGATGCTTACCTTGCTCGTTTATGAAGGAAGTTCGAATCCTAACCAGCATATATTAAAGTATGAATGGCTCATGAATTCCACTCAGGATGATGGTGCGGTCAAGTGTAGGAGCTACCTAATCCCTCTAGAAGGGGTTGCAACTATGTGCTTAACTCGTCTACCATCCAGATCCATTTCAAGTTTCGATTACTTGGCTACAAAGTTTGTCAAATAGTTCCGTACGCATGTTCCAAGGCCAACAGATGTCAATAGCTTGTCTATTGTTACCCAAGCTCTAGGAGAGACTCTTAGACATTATTTGGAAAGGTTTCTTGTGCTTGTGCTAAGGTCAGCAATCCCAATGTTAATTCTATATTGATGGCGTTGACTAAAGGGATCGAGCATGATTTAAAGTTTGGCAATTGGTTGGCTGAGAAACCCCGCTTTATTGTGTTGTTTCTATGCTAAGGCGTCCCATTTTTTGAGGAGAGAAGACGCTAGACGATGTAGGCAGTGGGACGATGTGGGGCCCAGTAATCAAGCGAGAGTTCTGGCAAGGTACAATTGAATATTCATAAAAAACCAGGTCAACCGAAGGGTAATGGAGGTTAGGGGAAAAACAGAGACCCAAATCACAGACCGAGACCTAGAGATCCCAAGTTCGAGCGATATACCCCTTTAAACACATCGTTCAAAATGTTTACCTTTGGACTTGTAATACTGGACAGTATAAAAAGCCAGCTTCGAAACCATCATTTGAGAAACAAATTTAGACTGGAAAGTTCTCTAGATTCCACGATTTTTATGGCCATAACACAAATGAGTGCCATCATTTACAAGGCATAATTTAGAAGTTGACTACAGAGAGGAAGTTGGAATAGTTTATGCGGGCTTCGTAGGATAGAGGTGCGGGCCCATCTAATCCGAAACAAGGTCAAGGCCAAGCTAGGCTTGAAAAACCCCTATGTATTGGAGGGAGAATGTTAATAAACACAGTGAGTGGTGATCCTTATCCAGTTGGTTGGACCTGGAAGGAAATGGAGTCATATGCCAGTTCAATAAGGCATGTGAACTTTGAGTGTTGTATTAATTCTGATGATGGGGTCCCGGCGAAACAACAGAGAACAATGACAAACGACATCATTTTCAGAAACTAAGATGCTGATAGAGTCGAGGCCCTAACTACCGATCCATTAGTCATTTCAGCCCAAATACATCCTATTTGGAAGAAGGGGATCGTGATCAATAGTGGAAGCTTTATGAACGTTCTTTTTAAGCGATCCTACGAGCAAATGAGAATGGAGGTGAAAGATCCAAAACCGTGTCAGTCACGTATACATGGTTTTATCGGAAGAGCAATTATACTAGCTAGGATGGTGGAGTTGCCAGTTGAGTTAGGAATTGGAGACTACTGGAGAGTTTGGATGCTGTAGTTTGTTATGATAGATATCCATTCCCCCTACAATGCTTTATTGGGTCGAATGGACCTCGCAGTACTCAGGGAAGCAATTGTCCCTTGGTGTTTGACTCTGAAGTTCCCACTGAGAATGGGGTTGGAGTAGTACATGATGACCAGGCGGCTGGATGCGCCAGTTATGTTATAGAGCTGCGGGACGTGCAACATAAGGAGAAAGGCAAGGGTATAGAGGAATCTCTCTACGTCCATTTCTCAAAGAATTGACAGCTAACGCCGGGGCCTAAGACCGTGTGCCACAACTGGCTCCTTAATGATCTTGATTCCCAAGACAATAGGGATGAACAGGAGGTCAAAGACAATCAGACTTCCCTGGCAGAGTTGACAATCGATGTTCCAATTCACGATAATGATACGATTCCAGAATGATAAAGGTCAGATCTCTACTTAGCCATAGATTAAACAGGAATTGGTTGATTTTCTCCGGGAAAACCTTCACGTGTTTACCTAGACTCATTCAGACATGTGTTGGATCTCGTTTGACATGGTGGGCCATGCATTAAATATTGACATACGGCATGTCTTGGTCAAAAAGGCATGGTATGGATCCAGAGAGATCTGTCGCCCTTAAGGAAGAAGTAAATAAACTCAATTCGAATGGGTGTACTCGTGATGCAATATACCTGGAGTGGGTATCAAATCCTATGCTTATCAGGAAATCGAATAGGAAATGGCTAATATGTGTGCACTACTCACGTTTCAGACAAATCATGCACCAAAGACAGTTTTCCACTTCCCAGAATTGATCAACTTATGGATTCAACAGCCGGACACAAGCTCTTATCTTTCATGGACGCGTATTTTGGCTATAATCAAATCTCGTTGCACCTACTTGACCAGGAACATACTAGCTTCGTCATTGATTTGGGACTCTATTATTACAAAGTAATGCCGTTCAGAATTAAGAAAGCTGGGGCAACTTATCAACGGCTCGTGAATCGAATGTTTGCTAACCAGATCGGGAAGGCCATTGAGGTGTACGTGGACGATATGCTCCTGAAGTCACAACTATCCATTAACCATGTAGGAGATTTAAAAATGATGTTCAACATACTCCGACAATACCGAATATAGCTCAATCCATTGCAGTGTCGCTTTGGAGTTACATCGGGAAAGTTTCTTAGATTCATTGTCAACGCCTGACGAATTGAAGCCAATCCTAAGAAAATCAGGGCGATTTGGATTCTCGAAACTCCAGAACCATAAAGTAAGTACAATGCCTTAACAAGAAGGTGGCAGCCTTAAGTGGATTTATTTCCAGATCCAAAGACCAGTGCATCCCTTTTTTTGATCTGATCAGAAAATGAAAGCGGAACTTTGAATGGACAAAGGAGTGCGAAGGCGCATTCCAAGCACTAGTTCAACATTTTGGCGACACCTCCCATTTTGTCAAAGGAAGTTGATCATGTGAGATTATATATCTATCTGGCGGTTTCAACAAACACAATCAGTGCGACGCTAATTCGAGAAGAGGATCGGATCCAACGAATGGTCTATTATATTAGCTAAAGGTTGACAGGGGAAAAAAGAAACTACCCGAAGTTGGAAAAGCTAGTTTATTGTCTCGTCATAGCCTCAAGAAAGCTTCGTCCATATTTCCAGGCTCACTCGATCATAGTATACACAGACCAACCGGTATGATAGATCCAAACATGACCTTATATGTCTGGTAGAATGTTCAAGTGGAACGTCGAGTTTAGTCAATTTGATGTCACTTATATACTAAGGCGAGCCATCCAAGGACAAATTCTGGCGGACTTCATAGCTGAATTCACCATACCGGAGGACTTGCCCAAAACTAGTGAATCTGTCAAACACGTAGAGAAGCTATACAAGGATGGTGCATCAAACGACCGTTGTTCAGGCGCAGGAGTGGTACTCAAAACCCCAAATGGCAGATCCATAGTAAGCTTTTGAATTTTGACTTCTGCGCACCTAACAACGAGGCCGAGTACAAAGCTTTACTAGTTAGACTTAGGCTATCCAAAGACTTGGAAATTATTGTTGTGGAGATTCACTATGGTTCAAAATTGGTCATATGCCAGGTTCAAGAAGAGTACCGAGCTAGAGACAGGAGATTAGCCACATACCTCACACTAGTTCAAAAAATGTTGAATTAGTTCGACTACTATGGTATCCATTGTATACCTCTAGAGCATAATTAGAAAGCCATTCCTTTGCAAAACTGACCAGCACTAGGAAGCACAACAAATGGGACTCATCCCCACCGAGACATTTACCACTCCGAGTATCGATCAATTAGAGACAAACAGGGTGCATAAGACAATGCTCGAGAAGGAGTCATGGATGACTCCATTCAAAAACTATCTTGGGAATGGAGCTTTACCCAAGCACAAAAGCGAGAAAAGATAGAATCTCTGAAATGCTTCATGATTTATTATCCAAAACGGAGTACTGTACAGGAGAGGGTATTCTATTCCTTTACTCCGATGTATCGCCCAATATGAAATCAAATGAGTGTTACACGACATGCACGAGGGGGAGTGTTGCGATCACATTAGAGGGAAAGCACTTACAAAAAGGATACTTATATATGGGTACTACTGGCCAATCGTGAATCGAGATGCATCAGATTATGCCAAGAAATGTGATAGTTGCCAGAATCATGCCAGGATTCCAAGAGCCCCGCCTACCGAAATCAAGCAGATGGTCAATCCACGGCCGTTTGCCACATGGGGCATTGATGTGATAGGGTCTTTACCTTTAGCCAACGGTGGTGTGAAGTGCGCCATCGTTGCACTTGATTACTTTACCAAATGGGCGAAAGCCGAGCCCCTTCCTACCACCATGATGAAGAAAGCAATCAATTTTTTTTATGCACAACATCATCCGTCGTTCTGTCCTCCCACACAAAATTGTAACTGACATCGGGATAGAATTCGATGGTGTCGAGTTCAAAGGATTCTGTCAACGCAACTGCTTCCAAAAGAAGTTCTCAGCTGTAGCTCATCCTCAAGCAAATGGACAAGCCGAATCTATCGAAAAAGTTATCAAGTCCATTCTGAAGAAACAACTAGAGAAGGCCGGAGACAAGTGTGTCGATAAACTTCCCATGGTCCCATGGGCATATCGAACCATCCACCAGTTCGTGACCAATCATGCTCCATTTTGCACTTACCTATGGCTCTGAAGCCATTATTCCAGTTGAGCTTGAATTACCTTCTCACCATGCGACCTATTACAATCCAAAGACAAATGCCATACTGCTTGCAGAAACTCTGGTTTTGCTGGATGGGAAGCATGAAGAGGCTGATTTAGGGGAGGTCCGACCTAGAAACTTCGAAGTTTGCAATCTTGTACTCAAATGAATTTATCCGGTTCCTTCACACATGAAACGGACATGACGGTGACCGTATTTCATTAAGCATAGACTTGGAGATGGAACATTCAAACTATCAACTGTTGATGGCCTCACTTTGCCCAGAGCATGGAATTGCGAGAGTCTCCGTCGTTATTACACATAACTGGGTTTTGTTCATTTTAGTCTGCTTTACATTTCAAATTTGATTATGCATTTTTTCTGAATTTGAACTTGTAATAGGGCAACTGACTTTTCCATTCCTTCTTATTCTAGCAATAAAATTCAGACTTATCAAACCAGAGTGGCAATCCTTGACATGCATCGTGCAACCATCACGATGTACGAAGAGCTAAGTCCCATCCCACGGTGGGACTCATTCAAATAGGGAGTGATCGTGATCTGATCGGTTATTTGCTAAAATAATCCCCGTGTTCGAGGGCAAGCAATAATAAAGTAAGAAAGATTGAAACAAAATAATCCTCTAACATACTCCAGCTCCTAGAGTGCAAGCTCTAGTACAAACTCCAAAGCACGGGCTCGTAGTGGGTGGATCAATCCTTCCACAACTTCACCCTCATTCAATCCAAGCTCGAAAAGGTTGGACCCGGCCATCTATGACTTCGCTTGACAACTCAAAGTGGATGTAATCCGACCGTCCATAACGCCGATCAACTCCACGTTTCCAAAGTGCAAACGAGATCCTAATACTTAAACATATGTGATTGACCGTCAGTCGATCGACTCTAGATTCTCAAAGTGCGAGCTGGAGTATAAAAATTAATGGGTGTGATCAACCATCCACTAATTAGCTCTAGTCTCGAGAGCATGGACTAGTGTATAAAAACCAAATGGGTGTGACTGACCACCCATCAAACAACTCGACATTCCCGGAGTGTGAATTGGAGTATAGACATTAAGAGGGTGTGACTGACCACCCACCGACTAACTCTGGTCTTAAGAGCGCGGACAGAAGTACAAACATTAAACTGGTACGACCGACCCCCCGTAAAATAACTTATATCCCTGGACTGTGGACGTAACCCTAAACGTTAGATGGATGTGATTGATCATCCATCTACTAACTCTAGCCCAGAGAGCGCGGACTGACGTATGAACACCAAACGGGTGTGACTGATCGCTTGTAAATTAAATTATGTCTTCGGAGTGTGGATATAACTCCAAGCATTATGCATGCATGTCTGACCATCGACAAACAGGTTTAATTCCCAAAATGTAGATGCAAGTACTAGAAGATGAGCGAGAGTGATCCAACCACTCAAACTCATTTTACTTTAAGTTTATTCAAACTTAGTTAAATTAAAACTTTCAAAGGCAGAAGACAACTACCAACCGACTACTTCAATTTATCCCTAAGATTGGGGGCATAACTCAAGCACCAACCGTTGATCAAAATAGCACAACGTTGGGACTCGACTTGACGTTTGGTTATGACTGGAAGACATGACTTCGTGACTTAACGACCGGGCTGAAGTTCGACTGAGAGACTAAAGCATCCCAAGAACATTGAATGGAAATGCGAGTGCTGAAACACTTAAACAAATAAGCATAGAGTTATGCTGGAAAAATCAAAATGAAGTTTTATTTCCATTATTCTTTGCAAAATATAAGCACAAATATTTATTCGAAGAATCCCTATAAGCAAGGGCGGAACCTGCATCTATACACGGCCTACAAAAAGCAAAAGAGAATCCTATTCCAGCTATCTACAAAAAGAGAAGGTAAAAGTGTAAGTTTACACCATTGATATTTTATCCTTCATGCTCTTCTTTGGCGTTGACCCGCTTGTACTGCCACCCGGTCCTCTCTTCAAGCCTTTATCTCCCTTTCCTACACCAGCTAGTATGTCTTCGGCCGGGAGCATTACAACTATCTCCACCACAATACTCAGAAGGACCAAAATGTCCCATATATGCGCGGTTAGAAGAATAGTGGCACTCTCGATGTTAGAAGAAGGAGAACCGCCCATGTCAATAACTATACCACCAGGAGAAATGACAAGTATGGGAACCGGTCTAGGACGTGCCATGCTAACAAACCTGCGAGCCTGCTTGGCTTACTTCATTTTGG
Source organism: Allium cepa (assembly GCA_030765085.1). Taxonomy (NCBI): domain Eukaryota; kingdom Viridiplantae; phylum Streptophyta; class Magnoliopsida; order Asparagales; family Amaryllidaceae; genus Allium; species Allium cepa. Next base: position 706,088,644 of record CM060938.1, read on the forward strand.
TATTGACCTCTTTCATTATTTGCCCAGCCCGGTCCATGCGAACACTCATCGAAATGCTACTAATGAGGACCGAGGAGCCCATAATGATCATGTCTTCATCTGTAGTAAAAGGAATTTCGATATTTTGGTCGCTTTTATGACTGAGGAGTACTTCCAGCATTTGTTCATTGATCACGTAGCTACTTTCATGCAACTTCGCAGCCGAAGTAACAACCGTTGTAGTTGTGGCTTCTGTCATTACATCCTCCTGCTCATGATGCATTTCTTGGGATGTAGGAGGATCGACTGATGTAGAAACTAGAGCTGAATAAAATAGGAGAAAATATTAGTGACATCTTCTGATAGTGATCCTACATTTGGATAAATGGGGTAAGTGTTCGAAACATATTCCATAGGTTGACTTACATGCTGGTTTGATGTGCCTATAAAGCCGCGTTCATTTATCGGAGTAGGTGTGGCTTATCAAGGTCGTATCTCGGAATAGCTGGAAGGTCAATAAATGAATTAGGCTTAGATTGAGAGAATTGGAGCGCTTCAGAGCCTGCTTCAGGATGCTCAACTCCTTATCCATCTCTAGCATGCCGATACTTACCAGCAAGCTTTTCCTTTTTGAGAGCGCGCAATGATAGTGTCGTGGAGGACTTTCGGTTCAGCTCCAACAAATATTTGATTTTCCAATTCGAATTCATTGATGGTTGTAGTGTTACGAGACACCTTCTCATCCTCCACCAAACGGCTCCAAGCCATATACAATTCAAAAGGATAATCTTTACCGAGCCAGGTTAAATTGCGGTTTCCTAAAACATCGACGTTGTATGTGACCAGGAGATCTACAAATTCATTCTCCTTCTTGGCCTCCTCCACTTTAATTTCATTCTCAATTCTAGCCTCGGCTTCCAGAGCCTTTGAGATTGCTGCATCCCTTCTATCCTTGTGTATCACTAGCCGTTCGCATGCCCCTTTGGCAGATTTGTTTGCCTTATCCTTCTCCTTGATGGCCTTAGGAAATTTCACCTTTAACTCTTTAAGCTCTTTCAGTGCAGCGTCTCTCTCGACCATGATAGTGGTATTCCAGTGGCCCGTCTCTTCCACCAAGGCCATATGTGCCTGTCACATTTTTTTCATGGACTATTTTGCCTCATCGGCTCTCTTATCGGCCTCCATCTCCTACTTCCTTGAAGATTTGGCTTCGTTATTGAGCACTTCTATTATCCTCCCTTTATTAGCAAGGTGGGCCTCCATTTTATCAATTATTTTGTCCCACTCGAAATCTACCCTTGATGCCTCTTCTACGGTTTTCACCCACAAGCTATACTGATTGTAGACATCATGCACGTAGTCCTGTACCAGTTTTTCTACATCATTGGGAATCCGTTCCAAGTTCGGAGAGAAGTGGAAGCCATCAAAGCAGATATTTGGGAAGTCTTTCTTTCACTTAGCGATCTGAATAGCCCCCTCTCCAATGGGTTCTATAGCGGTCGGTTCTGTAATGATGGGAGCTTCCGACACGGTCCTACGGTGTTGTTCACCGGACTTTGAGGTATGAGAGGCACTATTTGGTGGGCAGTCTCAAAGGGTTTCTACAGGAGCCAGAGGATTTTGATGGAACTTTATGTGGAGGCGATCACGACCGAGAGAAACACCTATATTGATGTGGCCTCTCCCTCTCCCTTTCATAACGCTAACGCTGGCTAGAGTGAAGGCCATGGCCATAATCGCTTTAAGATTCACGCCTATAAGATTTGGAGTGAGAGCTGGATGCATGGCATTTGGAATGTAGACAACTAAGCATCGACCTTGCTTCGCCATTGTGTTCTTAAAATGAAAAGAGAAGCAGAATTAGTTATCTCATGAAACTAGAAAACATGTGATTAGAAGTTGTGTGATGCCATGAAATGTGTGTATGCATGTGCAAACCCACCAACCAACCGATTGTGGTGGCCTTGCTCATAAGAATTGTCTCCCTTATATCTAAAGCACTTAAGACTGCCTCGGTTTGCGACGTGGAGCGAAGTCCTTCAAATCCAAAATCTTAAAATGAAGCCAAGTCACCTTGAATAGGGATATCCGCCAATCCTTTCAAAGAACTCTCCATTTGTGGAGAAGAAGTCTCCCGACTTATAGCGGTTGCAACAAGTAGAGATACCACAATAGTTTTATGCCTCAAAGATTTGTGGGCGAGAGTCTTACCTTTTCTATTCGACTCAAATGATCGATAGACTCTACAAAGGCACAACTACAAGCTCACCAATGGCTGACATGCTAACATCATCACCTTGTTCAACGATTACAACCCAAGGAGCACTCTGAACTCCCCAATTGGAGGCAAAATGGGAGTTTTCCTTCTTACTTGCATCATCGGAACCACAATGGGAGCTCCTACTAACCGTATGTGCCTCCCACTATCAGCCCCATGATGATTAAGTTTTCATCGATAAGGACATCATCGATTTCTTCGAACTCGGTTGGCACCAATTGGAGAATCCTTAATATCTCCTTAAATTGCACTCCTTTGGGCCATGAAATCGAGGCTGCAAAGAAGTGAAGTACTAGCATCAACTTATATTATCCATTTAATCGATGAAGAACTAGGGCACTTACCTCTAACTAGTCACCATTTGGCGAATCCTAGGGGACACCGAACGAAGAACCACTCGGTTTTAAAATAGCTTAATGTACTCCAAGCGCTTTCCAACACTTGGAAATTTCTGACTGCTTCTAAGAAGGTGAACGAAGGGTTGTCCCTACGACTTTTGATGTTAAATAGATATCTGATTTCCTCAATAGTCGAGTGCTGGAAAAGATGCTCCATGAAGATAATATACAAGCTGTTGAGCAGAGCATATCCGTTTGGATGCAATTGAGAAGGTGCAATATTTAAAATGAAAAACACATCTCAGGTAGATTGATTGAAGGGGGGCAACATTCAGGCTATGCACATGAACCTATTACAAGCAGTATACCTTTTTGGGTGATTATGGGCTCTATCTTCCGGCCTTGGTAACAAAACATCTTCTAGAGGTAGACCATGTCTGAGGTAGATTCTGCCTAGCATATCTTTAGAGATTTTAGAACGTACTAAATCCTCCAGATTTAGAGCTAACACTGCACTTGGTAATTCATTGGGAGAAAGACTTATTACTACTACTATGAATTCTGGTATTTCGGTAATGGGATATGGAGAACTCTGAACTTCCTGCTGGCCTAAGCTATCATGATCCATGGCCATTGAACTAAGTAAAAATTATCATTAGATGGAAATAAAGCCATGTCCCCCCCCCCCCGGGTGTAAAGTCAGCGATCGTGTTGTGTAGTGTAGTGTTACATAACACTTTAAATTTCTACAAGTTTGAAAGTTTGTAAAACTACAAGACTTTGAGTTTCAACTAGATTGACGGTCATCGCTGACCGTCTCAACCATGCCATCCTGACTTCGAAGAATGATCCATATTAAAGTTTTTATGTTTTTCAAATTACAATTCCATCGACGAGCTTCGAAGGATAGTCAAATATGTAGTTTAATGGTGAAGTCCAGTTATGCAAGGCCAAAGCTCGTTTGAGTCAAGTGTTCGAATATGCAAAAGGTCACAAATAAATATCCATTAAAGTCAAACGTGGATCATACAACAAAAGCCCGACTTTGTCTTGATCATGGAAGTTAGGTTTCGTATCGACCCCAAAGCCTCAGCTTCATACCGATTATTCCAGGCATCTATGCTTTTTGTTTCGATCCACATGCTACATCGCTTCGTATCGATCCGAAAACATTGAGTTCATATCGATCATACCAGATCAATACCCTTCGTATCGATCCGAGACAAGCAGCTTCATACCAATCAATCTAGATCGATATGAACTCCTATGATTATCAGACCGATACGATGCAAGCTTCCACCATTGATACAAAAAGTTGTCTTCATCCATCTCCAAATTGCTCAGATCGATACGAGTTTTAAGCGATAAATCATAGTCAGTGATTTCTTCGTCTTCCTTCGATGCCTTCTTCCTCTTTCTCCACCAAGCTGCCAAGACGCCATTAAACTACCTTCTCGACCTCACTCCAACCATGTTCCATCATTGTCAACACAGAATCGACCATGACCTTGGATGAAATGGCATCGAGCTCTAAGTCGTATCATTTTAGAGTGGATTTAGTCGGCTAATTACCTAAGTTTAAAGGAATCGGGTCAAAGGATTAGCGAGTTAATTGTTTGGATATGAAGACTTTGCAATTTTTCTCTATTCAGATCGGTACGAAGCGGAAATGAAAAGAAACGCCGGTGGAAAATTTTGGCTAAATAAAAATGATATTTATATGCCTCCGTAACCAAGAGAAAAATGATTCATATCCTAGTGATAGAAACCAAAGGATGCGGCCAAAACTGGTATCGATATGAAAAACACTAAGCAAGCATACCTGGAATGATCATTTCCATCGATACGAAGACATAGTTTCATATCCGTCAACTCAAAGCGATCAAGAGATTAGCTCTTCGTATCCATCGATGACCGGCCATATCTTTCTTGTCCATCGATTCAAAGTAAATCAATATGAAAGTCGCTACATGATAATATTTGAACTACTCAACTCCATCGATATGAAACATCTAGTTCGTATCCATCTAATCGAAGAACCAAAGCTTCATATCCAGTGATATGAAGCATCCCAAGAGACCACCCAGTTCGTATAGATAGCAATCGATGCAAAGCCTACATCCAAACATCTCAAATCGATCCAAAAGAGGATCGATATGAGAGATAGGGTTAAAAAAACTATCAGTCGTTATTGGAACTCAAATTTCACCATGGTCCATGAGAGGATTGATACGAAACTCGATAAAAGAACTTGATAATGACCCATGAACGTGCAAACGCAAATAGGAGTTAGGTAAACATAAGTGCAAGTGTGACGAACTAACATTCGATTTTCAAAATTAACAGGAATTGAATGCTTACCTGATGACAATCAGAACAATGAGCAACAAGTTGCTAGTACTCGACCTCCAGTTACAAAAAAACATTGCACGATCATTTGCAGACAACAGTTCAACATTTATATTATTGGAAATCCATCAAATGTTGCATTTCTTGATGAAAATACGACGACTATTCAATGAATCGGATAGAACATTTTCAGAATAAAAAATGCAGCATTTCAAAGCACGTCATGTTCACACATTACGTATATTTGGGGACAAATGTTATCCTGCCTTTTGGAAAGCCGTGACACCATGAACTTGACTATAAACTAAAGGAAATCTGTCCTAAAGATCGATTATACATAGGTCCACTATGGATAATGGCAAATTTGGTCCGAGTACGGATCGAGCTATATTTAACGAGGTATGACGAACAATGCTATGAAAGGCAACATTCCGAATTTCAAGTCAATCGGAGTTCGTATGTTTAAGTTATTGATCAATCAAGTTTCATGAGAAGCACGTTTACTTCGTATCCATCTGGTTCGTATCCATCACATTGCAACCATCCTCTTCATATCCATCAACCAACATCATCGATCCTAATCCATCTGGTCAAATGATGCCCACTTCATATCGTTCCTCCCATCTGTTTCGTATCGATCACCTCGGCATTGATAATGAACCTGCAGCCTTTGATCGATACAAAGGAAGTAACATACAGGCAACGATACGAAGGCATGTCCAGGCATCGATACGAAGGCTAACGCTAATTTCGATACGAAGGGAGAAACATTGGACCAATATGAAGAAGGCATGGTCAAACAAAAGAAGTGGTCCACTAGCATGAAAAGTGTATCTCTAAGTAACTGTCGTTGCACGTCATCGATACAAGGTTGATCGATATGAAAATATCGATATGCACCCTTCAGCCTACTGCAAAAACAAACTTGGATCAGTTGTAACTCAAAATCTATAAGTCCAATTTCTATTCATTTTTCACATGAGATTTCTTACTACCTCAAGAATATCTCTGATCGATCGCTGCCCAAATGGATGAAATATTGATCGATACAAAAATGGTTGGGATCGATCCAAATCGATCCCAAGTCACCCATGATCAATCTGGTTGGCTCACCATCATGTCAGAAGGAGTATTCAGAGTTCAGGGGCAGATATTTCTGACCTACACCTATAAATAGCACCCATACGCCTACTGAAAAATAACTTTTGATTCTGCTACATCGTTACTCTACACAACTCCATTGTAACTGGATAGAGTGTTGTACTGTTGTAATCAGTTGTCAACCATCAATAAATAGCAAAATATTCAAAGTGGACGTAGGCTACAACATCGAAATGCTATAATTTCTTGTCTTTTTCTATTTCTGCATGCTTTTATTAGTGTGATTATTGGATTAGCCTCTTTTTCCATTTAATTTCTTCATTTTATTCTCTTCGATCACATCTGAAGAGTGCTGTGCCCAATTTTGGTACAAACACAATTCATGCTTGTTGTTGAATTAGTATTGAGCTTATACACATGTACATGCATTTTCGATCATGTCTGAATTCATATTCTTGCTTGAATCTGATCCATTTTATTGCATTTTGGTTTACTAATATGAGCATATGTACTTAGGTTTGTTGCATCATATTCTGGTCTTCAATTCTATTGAACTGTCCCTTTGGTGATGTTCGATGTACTTGTGTTCGCTGCACCATATTATGATCTTCACTTATGTTCGCTACATCATATATACATGCATACGTATGTATTTATACAAATTTGACTGTGTAATGTTGGATACCTTATGTACACTACTTGTCTGACCTTGCACACACTTGTTTGTGAGACTGTATTGAGGCTTGACCTTGTGATATTCATAGTGATACACTTTGTATATCATAAGTTGTCTATGCGCATATATATTTTTCCTTGTAAAAAACATGAAGAAAAAAACCCATAAATGGAGGCAATATTAATATTCAAATTCAATTTTATTTTTTCTATTTAGATTTATGTTTTTTTTTCATTTACTGCTTGTTTATTTGATAGGTATAAGAGATGACCGGCCGCAAGTTGGAGCAAGCAAATCCAGATAACCATAAAAAATTAAACTGGCGTGAGTGTGAGCTTGTGTGAGTAAAAGAGATGTTTTATATGAAACGGTGTAGAAATACTGTATATATGAGAGTGATAATGAAAGTTGTATTTAAAAATGTAAGTAGAGTGATAATGAAAGTTGTATTATTTGAATTTGATTTGAAATAAAACAATTGTTTAAATAAAATATATGAATTTCATTTTGTAAAAAATTATTCGTATCAGACAATATTTACATGTTTTCTAATAAGAATTTCTAGATATGACACTATAACGTCAGATTACATATGTTTTTTTGTCATGCTAGTGCACATTAGACAAAAGGGCATCTCTGTTGTCTAATATGGAATGATACAACACAAGATTTAACGATAGATAGATATGAAATCAGATAATGGAGAACATCCGTCATCTGATACCTTTTTTCCTATAGTATTTGGACGGTGGAAGCATTTCTTTACAAGCTTGAAATTTCTAAAAATGTGTGCGGCATTAGGAAAATTTTCCAGTTTGGCCTTTTTTCTTTAAAATGGAAGATGAAGAACCAACAAACATTTTACCTAAGAACATTGAATGTGTATTTTTTATCACTTTACAAAAGTGATAGATTTCTGTCTTTATATCGCTACATGCTAATTTTTGGTACAAACTTAAACAAGGTGAAAAGATGAAAATTTTCAGATCGAGATGGATAATTTAAGAGAGATATATGTGACAGTAGCTTCAAAAAAATTAGAAAATTAGAAAATGGTTTTTCAAAAAAATCGTTTTGACCATATTAGCAAAGAAAAAATTAAAATGGGATGATTGTGTTGACATGAAGCACATGTAAGCTCTTTTTGATCTTGGTATACACCTTAAGAAGAATATGGGACCTAGTAAATATGTTAAAATTAATCGAAATTATGTTTCTCTTGAATTACTAAACATATCTTTATTTACAATGTAAGAAGATGTACTCATAAATCTAGTAACGAACGTTGGAAGTTCAATAAGAGTGTGTAATGAAAAAAGAAGATACATCTATTTTGGACCTAAAACAATTGATAAATTGGTAAAAGGAGTGATCTATCAAAATGAATAAGTTCAAAGATAACTTTATGGATTTCCATCTAAATGATTTTCAAAGGAAATTAGTCCTTGACACTTCAAGACGAGCCTTGAGCCTAAAGTAGTGAAAAATTTGACGTATTAAACTAATAATTTTGGGATTCATTCTTATCAAATGCCTAACTAGTTTGTTTTCACGCTTTTAAGAAATACTTAATGGATTCCATTATTTGATATGAGATTGAGCTTCTTTACTCTTGTATGGTCCATATTGTGGTGCGGTTGAGACACACTTAGTGGATTTTACTTTTTAATAAGAGTTTGAGCTTCTTCGCTTTTAATCCATAACCAACTTTTTATAGTGCTTTTGAGATGCTCTTGTAGGATTCTTATATTTGGTATGAATTTGAGCCTATGCAATTAAAGCACGTAGCGATTCTATAGTGTTGGAGGTGCAAAAAGTCATAGTGAGGATGAAGCGAGGGTATAGCCGAAAATAGCAAATGCTTCATTAGATATAAATAAAAAAAAAATTAATTTATCCTCATTACCACATCATTTATGTAGGAAAAACAATTTTTGTTTGATCTTGGATAACAATGTTGATGTGGACGTAAATGTGCATATTTCTACCACCATATTTAATATATTTAAATTAAATGAATGATTGGTATAACTTGTTTAAAAAAAAGTTCAAAGTATTTCAAATCGTCACATATTCATCTTCATCTAGAGGCAAAATGGTCATTTTTGTGCATATATTAATTTTCTAAAATTTAATTGAATATTTCTATGTTATTTTGTAGGAATTTAAATTCAAATACAAGTGGCTTCATGAAGATATATGCATGCACAAAGTGAATACAAATGAATGAAGATGAAGATAATTCATTTCATGGATTATGAAGGACCCCACCTACCAACATACCTTCATCTACAAATTAGAGGCAAAGGCATATGCTAATAGAGTTTAAAGCTTCATGATTAACTGTATGCGATATAAAGACATGTATAAATACATTTCATTTCATGTATAAGGCATATGCTAATAGGAATTTAAGAGAGAATTATTTTGGGCACTCCACACTTCCTAAGAGGGTATTTTGGGCATTCCCTAAAAAAGTGGATTAGGGTTTCATACATGTATAAATACACCTTATGCTTCATGTAATCTCTGTTATTTAGTTTTCACTTAGGCTCTCTTCCTCTTAGTTAGTTTTTAGCTTAGAAATAAAAGAAAGCTTCTCTTTTCTTTTCATGGCTGCTTAGCCATTTCTTTTATGTAATTTTTTTATGCAATTTTAAGTCAACTCTTTTCTTATTTAATTAAAAAAATCAAATTCGTATATATGTATATATTTTTATTAACACCTAGACTCATGAGTTCACACTCGTGTGTTCACTCGCCATGCTCTGTACCCTTCTCATGTAAGCCCGAAAGGTAGTGCACGTACTATATATCTGGCCTAAGTTTATCTGAGTTAGGTTTGTGTATATAAAAAAATTCTTTTATTAATAACGCCTAAAGTCGATAATTGTTCGCACTTGTGTGATCACTCGTCATGCTTTGTATTCCACTCACATAAGTCTGAAAGGCAATGCACAAGTAATATATCTGGCCTTAGTTTATCTGAGTTGGGCATCTGTAATATTGTAAATATCAATAAAATTTTCAAAAAAAATAGAGAGAGTAAGAAAATGAAATCCAAGAACTATTTCAACTTTTTTGATTTGACTTGTTATAGAAAAGAAATAAAAATACCACTTTGATAAACTTTGAAAATCAACTATGGATTCATTTCATAGTTACAATGTGTTATCAACCGAAACAACGAGTTAAACTATAGTCAATTTGTTATGACAACTTGATTTTTGTGGGAAATTTTGACGAGTAAATGACTTAAATTTGCAAGATAATAACCAAAACTTATATTTAACTCATTCTTGTCAATTTAAAAGTAAATCCTGAATTTGTAAATATTTTCAAAAAATTGCATTCACCTCTTTGTAAATAAATTTTGCGTTTAGGATTTTCATCTTGCATTTTGATTTGGTAGGTAGTATCCGTTGAAAACCAACACGAGACAACACTCGTCCTACTAGAGACAACTAGAGCTTTAACGGCTTGTTGCATATGCTTAAAGCAATCATGCTCCCTATGAAAACAGATTTATCTTAGTTTTTCTTTATTCGAGGATGAATAAAAAGTTTAGTGTGGGGGTATTTGATATGCATGTAAATGTGCATATTTTTACCACCATATTAAATCTATTTAAATTAAATTAATGATCATATTGTGTATTTTAACTTGTTTAAACCTGTTTGCCAAATTGGTCATAAACACCCAATTATCAATGAGAGCACCAGTTCACAATCACAGATCACAGATGACAAGTATGTAGAGAATTAAAAATGATGAACACTCATAAAATTAAGAGGAAAATAGTAAAGAACAAAGAGTTTATAGTGGTTCAGCTCCGGCCTACATCCACTTTTAAGTTGATGATTTTATTGATGTTTGCTTGCTGACTACAATGAGCTACAACTGATTACAATTGCAAATTTCGAGTACACTGATGAATCCGGCAGAGTCTGGTCATCGAAGAATCAAAAGTCCCTTCAGTAGACCGTGGGATGCTATTTATAATCGTAGGATGCAAATATCTCGCTCAAATTTAGGGAGACCTCATCTGGCACGTGAGTAGGCCCACACGATCGATCTCACATGGTTTGGACTCAATCCGTGATCAACACTAATCAATTTCATATCGATCGATATTTGATCCAATCGAGTCGAAATTTGGCATGAATATTCCTTAGGTCGTACGTAAGCTTCTGTGAAAATTTGGTAGCATTGGACTTGTAAATTGTGAGTTATGATCGATGCAAGTTTGGGATTAATGTAGGCTGTCTGTAACAACCCTGAATTTTGTGATTTATTTTAATTGTTTATTTTTATTATTTAATTTTAAATTTTATTATATTTATTAAAATGAATAATTTTTGTATTTTAAAAACATATTTTGATCTTTGTGTGAATTATAATTTCAAACCGGAATAAATAGGATATTTTCAGAAAATGTGGATTTTGGTCAATCTGGTCAAACCTTGATTTTTAAATTTAAAATTTAAATATTTTAATTTTTTGAGTTTTATCCTTTATTACGAAAGTATATTAAATTTCAAGAATACTACTTTTCATTTCATTGAAATCCGATTTGTATTGTGAAAGTTATGCTTTTTACAATATTGTATGTCAATTGATTTATTTAATAAAATTGTCTATTTTAAATTATATAAATAATATTTTATTTATCCTATCATGTTATAATATGAGTAATATGACATGTCAGATTTATATTTTATTTTTAAAGCATTTTAAAGTGATGTTATAATTTTTCCAAAATTTACTGCATTTATTTCCTATTTTTATAGGCTATTTTCTATTTTTCTGCCATTTTCTTCATTTAAATTATATTTAATTAAATTATATTTATTTATTTTGTGAATGCATTTTTATTTTATGTTCTTATCTTTATTTACAGATATTTTCCAAGTCGATATAAATTATCCAAAGTTTATTCTGTTTATTTTCAAATTTTCTAGACTGGTCTGCATTTTCTGTGCTATTTTCTTATTTTAACCGTATATAATTAATAATTATTTATTTATATTTTTGTTACATTTTCGAATTCAAACTAAATTTATATTTATTTTCAGTTATTTGAACTTACATAAAGAAAATTAAAGAAATTTGAAAAGGTTATGACTTTTTATCTCCTAAGCCTTTTTATATTCCTACTTTTTCACATTTTCAATATTTCTTTTCACCAATTGGCCATACCACTTCACTATCTTCAGCCACCTACTCTATTTCCCATTCACGTACATTTTTTCTTTCTCATTCCTGAAGAAAAAAATTGGCCATTGCTTTTGAGAAAAGTTTGGGTAAACTTCTTTTCTTTTCTTTTCTTTTACTTTTATTCTTCTTTGATTTGAGTTTTGCACTTGTTCTTCTTCATCTCTAGGTCGACCATGCCCCACCACCTGCCCTGCCTCCTCCACCGCCACCTGAGAACATCACCATCACCACCTCCTCTCTGTCCAAACCCCAAGTCGAGCCTCCTTGTTGATGAACTTTCACCTAAATGCACCAAGACTCCATTATTCTTGTCATAGCCGAACTACATCCACTTCCACCACCTTCCACACCCCATAGCCGCCACCATCTCCACCTCCACAGCCTCCAGCTCCACCTACACCCTCCGCCACATCATCACCTTGGACCCACCAGAGAAGGTCGTGCCCATAGTGGCCTTGACCGAGCCTTATATTGCTTTGAAAATCATGTGTTGTTGTTTGTATGTTGTGTTTCATCACCATCACTTTAGCACCACCTTCAAACTTGCTAGGACGACCCATATCCAACCCAAACCAGATCCAAACACTTGCCTTAGCCTTGCTTTTCACCTATGGCCGAGCCCAAAGAGAGTTGGAAGCAAGTGCAAACAATTCTGCTTTGATTTGTGTAGTTATTTCTAGCCTAAATTTATCGTATTTTTGAATTGAAAGCTTATATTCATTATATTGTTTTTGTTTGACTTGTATTCAAGGGAATTGATACTTTGTCTCTCTTACTCGTTCTTGTCATGCTATCATGCTTGTGTGGATCTCTTTTGTGCATTCGTTGTTGTGTCTCCAGCTCAAACCGGTGAGTTATTCTTACCTGACAATGTATATATATCTAACCAGTAAATTGACCACTTGTGAATCTGTAAAATACATAACCATATCACATCTGCTATGCTATGATTATATGATGTTCACCCATGCTTAAACACATGTTATATCATATGTTACCGTTATATTATGTTGTTTTGTTATTTTTATCAGTTTATCACACTACAAGTTCCCTTTAAATTAGAATCACTATGGGTTGAATGATACATACCCGAACGGACTTTAGAATAGGGGAAAATCGTTATGGACTGAAATGATAGGCCTGAGCAATTTTCAGTTTATTTCATTTACTTGGGACTGCGGGTTTGAAATGATAAAACCTGGGTTTTCTTTGTAAATTACGGGTTGAAATGATATATTACCCGTATCACTTTACCTAGGCTAGAAAATTTTATACAGACCCGTAGTTAAATTATATTTTTTTTTAAAATTTTAAATATGTTTGAAATGTAATTATTATAATATTTTGATTTAAAACTTAATTAAAAATGATTTTTATAAAGTATTATTGATTTTCTGAAAATTTATAAGTGAAGTAAATTAATGGTAATGTTGGAAAATTTGAAATAAAAGTTATTTTGGAAATTTTGATTTAATTATAAATGGAAATTAAATTAAATATGAAAATATGATAAATTTATGATGTTTTGAATTAAATGAATTTAAATGATTTTTATAATATTAATGGATTTTGAATAAGTTAAAAGTGAAATAAATGAATATTTAGTTGAATTTTGAAATATAACTTAAATTGGAAAATTGTGAATTTTGTTTAAAATTAAATTTTTGAAGTTACGTAAATAAAATGTAAAATAAGTTATATTTTGAAATTTGAACTTAAGTGTTAAGTAAAAAATTTAATTATATGAATTGAAATTGAATGTTGGAATTTAATAAGTGTATTATTATTAAATATTGATTTTGAATGGAAATTTAACTTTATAAAATCATGAATTTAAAGAAAATTAATCGATGGTTATGAAAGTAAAAATATATGATTTTATAATTTTAAATGATTTAAATAAAAAATTAATTATTTGTGAAATTATATTGAATATTTGGAATTTAATTAACAGCGTTTTTGAAATGTTATTATTTCTAATGTAAAGTAGCATTGGTAAATGTTGTAGTTGTTAGAAATGAACTAAACAGCTAAATTGAATTAAAAGGCTATTATAGCACTTTGTAAGTGCTATACTTGGTTAATTTAACTAAGGTTATTTGAATTAATGTAACCCTATTACAGCATTTTTGCATGATGTCTTTTGTTAAATGGAATTGTTTTAAATGTAACTTTCCGTAGCATTTTCTAAATGCTGCGAAAGTTGAATTTTCATTGTTTTTAATAAATTTAAGTGAATAAATGAGTTTTGAAAGATTAAAATTTTGGAAATTTAATAATTTAATTATTAAATATAATAACTTCAATTTATGATTTAAATGAAGTAATTTGAACTGAAATATAAACTATTTCGAATGTGTGTTGAAATGGTATTTTAAATAAATGAATGTGGTTTGGAAAATACGATATTTTGATATTTTGAAATGGATTTTTTGAATGATATTGAATTGTGAAATGATATTTGATTTCGAAGTATAAAATACCATTTTGAAATAACCACGGGATGTATTTAATTTATAATTTAAGTTGTTGTACATTACTACAGTTCACTTGAGTTGGTTTACGTTATATAAGTATATATGTCCTTAATCGAGTGTTTTGTGTTTTACTTTATGCTCGGGTCAGCCTGAGTATTCACAACTTTGGATTCTCTTTCTGGAGCTAGTCATTGCCGGAGTTTCTGCTTATCTACATTTATATCTATTTCTATTTCAGTTGTTCTTGTTTATCTCATGTATTAGTGAACTTCTATGTATTTGGGATTTCTATATATTGTCTTCAGACTGTATTATGTATTTGGTTTGAGACTCTATCGTAGTAGCTTCATGAACTACTATGTATTTTTAAATTTCCGCTGCGAGCTATTCTGATATTTCTATGTCTGTGATCCTGTGATTTATATTTCATTTGCTCCAAATTTATTTAGAATGTGGTATTTTGAGAGATTCAAGTGCGACATGTGTGGATGTGAATGGCTGAAAATATTGGGTTGTTACAGTTGGTATCAGAGCTTTGGTTTTAGGCAAACCTTAGCCTGCGGAGCAAAAACTCAGTAGACATAGGGTAGAAATCCCCTAGAATGAGTGAAATCAATCTCAGAATCCTTTCTTTGTGAGAGAACGTATTTTCAAAGTATAAATAATTTCCAAATGATTTTTAAAGGATTTTCAAAGATTATTTTGGTATAAAAATTTTCTTATTTTGGAATCATGTTTTTCAGAACTTCATTCCTTCTGTATCCACCTTGTTAGAAGTCTTTTGGTTAGGATTCTTATCGGTTTGGATTCCTTGAACTTTGGAACACTTCCAATTGTTTTGAAATCCAGTCTTGTCTTCCCTATTTGTGTTCCTTTGATTTTTGGAGCATTCTATAATTCCACTTTGGAATGACCTCTCCAAAGATCGGTGATTCCACCAATCTTTGAATGATTTGTAAAGGGGTGAAACTTCTTTATAATTGGCATTGATTCACCGGAGATTTTTATATCCTCGGTTTATGATGCTATCTAACTTCTGCTATATCTGGATTCTATCTCTGGCAATCAAATGTCGATTTGCCTTAGATTTTCCACATTGATTATATTCCTAAAGTCTCGGTTGACCGATTAAGGTTGCCCGCGATTTATAAAGGCTTATCCATCTTCTATTTGGTAATTAAATTATCTCATCTTCGTTCGAGCTTATCTTCGAACCAGAATTCTATTTGATTAGAGTTCCTCTAAATTGAATCTCTGTTTATTTAAAATCCATCCTTGAATCATCCCTTGGAAATTTATGTTTGATTGTATTTTGAATTTGTGCACACATCGAAATTATTATTTTGATAAGGATGACCCTATTTTGTATATAAAAGAGAAATGTTTTCGATAAGGATTATATACCTTTTAAAAATGGAATTTTGAAATTTTGAAAAGATTTGAAATTTTGAAAAATTTATAAGAATTTGATTTATATAAAAATGATGTATAACTGAAGTTTTTCGAATTTGAATTTCGAGTAAGCGAACTCCGGTGTTTTGAAATCGGTTTTTTAAGATTTTGGAAAATATTTAATAATAATAATATGATTTAAAGATATTTTTCGAATAGAAATGTTTCAAATGTATTCCAATGAATTCCAATGATTACGAAGAGATTTCAAAGAAGTTTCAAGAAAATAAAAGACCAGAACCCACTTATGTCACTGGAAAATAATTTCAATGATGAATGCATGCATCATCGACATTGATTTTCGAGTTTCTGAGTGAGGGAGAGGCCACTCTAGCAGCTTTGCTATACGAGTGATTTTGTGAAACCAAAATTTTGATTTTGGATTTTAAGTATGGTTTGATGTTCGAAAGATATATGCATATATATATATATATATATATATATATATATATATTTGAAATGATTTAAAAGTAAGCCGGTGTTCAGTCCTCGAGATTCAGATTTGTTTTGGTATAATCCTATCTTTTGGAATTGGTTTACTGATTTGTTTGTGATTTCTAACTCTTGGATTGAAAATATGATTTCTTCGAATATTTTGAAGGTTCTGGGACTTCCAAATCAAGGTTAACTTTTCAAAGCTAAGACATTTTGAAAGGTGTAGCGTATTTGATAAGGAATATAAGTTTAGTTTGGTTTGAATTGAACTAAAGTTGGAAATTTTAGATTTGGGTTTAAATTGAATAAATTTGTGAAATGCAAAGAATTAAAGGAATGTTTTATGATCCCAAATGTATGATTTCGAAAAGTTATGATTTTCAAAGTGTAATGATTTCAAGTATTTTGGTTTCGAAAGATTTATAACTTTGAAAGTATTATGATTTTTGAAAGTGAGTATATGTTTGAAATAGAAATGAATTTGTTTGACATAAATGTTGTTGATTCGGAAGTTTGGAGTATTTTCTAGATCTATTGTTTTAAGAAACTTTGAAACTAAATATATGTAATTAGGAAGAAATGATTTGGTGAAATCATATATGATTTTGAAACTGAATTGATATTGAAATGGTTTGAAATTGGGAACCTTGGTTATTTAAATACTTTGATTTGGGAGTTATCGAACTTATATAAAATAGATTTGTATAAGTATGAAGTGATTTGAAACTATTGATTTGTAAAAGTACTCAATTTGTAAATTGAAATCTTATATAATCGAAGTCTATATAAGTGTGATTCAGTGTACTATTGGTTTTGGAAAGTATTTGATTTGAAAGTAAAATCTTATATATAATGGACTTTATATAAGTATGATATTTGAAAGTGATTTTGAAAGGTACTATATGATACACATTTTCGAAATAAAGATACGGAAAGTGCCTTCTGCTTGATATCCGCTTTGTGGCCACACTGTGGATTCATTCTACCGATATTATTCTCTCTCTGATTTGGGTTTTTTGGATATGATACTCGAGTGTCCATCAAATTCCATGGCGATCTCCGTGGTCTTACGAGCGCGACTGCATAGCGTAATTCACATGGGCTGCGAGAGCCTACTGGTACGGATGTGTCTTGGGGGATCAAGGCTTAACATTTGTGTATCTGTGATCTATTGGGTCGCTTGGTAGCATAATCTGCAGGGGCTGCTAGAGCCTAAGGGTACGAATGTTTCCTGGGGATCCAGGCATAACCATTGTGTATCTGCGGTACTACCAGTCTTCATGGCGTAATCGCAGGGCTGCGGTAGTCGGCCTACGGGTATGGATGTTTCCTGGGGGATCCAGGCGTAACCATTGTGTATCCGTGATCCATTATTGACATGTTTTGGTCTGGTTGATTTGTTTGGATTGTACTTTCCATATCTGTTTTTAAAAGGTTTTCCAGTATTTTCACTGGGTGTTGAAACAAGTCTACTAAGCACCTGGAGAATTCTAGTTTTGCGCCTGATCAACGCATTGCCAAAGTCTATAGGAACGAAAGTAAACTTGTTAAGACATCGAGTTATAAAAATATTTTGATAAAGTATATTATATAAAGGATATTTTAATCATGATTTAAATTGTTTTAAATATTATCTACTTCGAACTTTCAGATTTGAATCAAATGACTATTCATTATATTATAAAATGTTTAAAATGTTATAAAATTTTTTTAATTGAAACTTATATAGTTTTAAATATGGTTCATCCTTTTCTTTCAACCTATTCCCCCTTCTATCTATTTCTACCTTCTTATTCTTTGAGGGTACTTCCCGTGTCATGGGATGTTGCTTTGGACGAATATCTCAAATTAAAGAAGAGGGAAAACTCAAACTTTATTATTCAGTGTATAGATATTTATACAAGTACTTGGGCTGTTGAATAAAGGCCCATATCCATCAAAAGCAAAAAGAACTAAAACAAACAACAACAACATTTACAACTCAACACTTCACTCAATGCTCACAACACTCCCCCTCAAGTTGGAGCATACAAATCACTCATGCCTAACTTGCTGCATAAGAACCTGATCTTATTTCCATGCAAAGATTTTAGTGAGAAGATCGGCCACTTGCTCTTCTGACTTAACATAATTCATGCAGATAAGTCCTTGTTGAAGTTTTTCTCTAATGAAATGGCAATCCACTTCAATGTGTTTGGTTCTCTCATGAAAAACTAGGTTAGATGCTATATGAAGAGCTGCCTTGTTATCACACCACAAACTCATCGGTACAACACACTGTAATCCTATCTCACACATAAACTGATTAATCCACATCAATTCACAAACTGTATTGGCCATGGCTCTATACTCTGACTCAGCACTTGATCTAGATACTACACTCTGTTTCTTGCTTTTCCATGAAACCAAATTTCCACCAATCATCATGAAAAAACCTGAAGTGGATCTTCTATCTAACCTTGAACCAGCCCAGTCAGCATTTGCAAATGCTTCAACTCTGCAGTGCTTATGATCTGTGTACACTATACACTGTCCAATAGTACCATTCAGATAACATAGTATTTGTTTCAATGCATTCCAGTGATCCACAGTGGGTGAACTCATAAACTGACTAACCATACTTACTGAAAAAGCAATGTCAGGCCTTGTCATGACCAAGTAGTTTAACTTACCAACTAATCTTCTGTATTTGTCAGGGTCTTTAAACAACTCTCCTTATTTTGTAAGAGATGAATTCACTAACATAGGTGAATTACAAGGCTTAACACCCAATTTTCCAGTTTCTTTCAATAGATCAAGAACATATTTTCGCTGTGACAAGCATATTCTACCATTACTTCTAACAACTTCAATACCTAAAAAGTATTTCATCTCTCCCAAATCCTTGGTATGAAACTGTAAATGAATATATACTTTAAGAGTAGAGATTCCTACTTCATCATTACCAGTGATAATAATATCATCTACATATACAACTAACAAAATTAACGTACCTTTCATATTCTTGTAAAACACTGAGTGATCAGCCTTGCTTTGTAACATACCAAATTTATCAATTGCCTGACTAAACTTCCCAAACCATGCCCTCGGGTTTTGCTTCAAACCATACAAGATTTTCTTCAACTTACAAACCTTTCCATACTCCCCCTGAGCAACAAACCCAGGTGGTTGCTCCATATACACCTCCTCAGCTAAGTCCCCATGAAGGAATGCGTTTTTGATATCCAGTTGATGTAATTTCCAGTTAAATTGTGCTGCTAAGGATATGAGTATTCTTATTGAGGTCATTTTAGCTACTGTTGAGAATGTTTCTGAGTAGTCAATTCTATATGTTTGGGCATTGCCTTTTGCAACCAACCGTGCTTTCAGCCTTTCAAGAGATCCATCTGAGTTCATTTTCACTGAAAATACCCATTTACAACCTATTGCCTTTTTGTCTTCTGGTAGATCAACTAAACTCCATGTATCATTCTTATCCAATGCATTTATTTCTTCGAACATTGCATTGTACCACTCCCTCTTTGATAAGGCTTCCTCAACTGTCTTTGGAATAGAAATTGAATCAAGTGTAGAAATGCAGGCATAAAATTCTGGAGATATGTGGTTGTATGTTACAACAGATGAAATAGGATAAGTACATTTCCTTTTCCCTTTACGCAATGCTATAGGTAAATCAAGACTTGAGACTGGTAACTGACTATCTTGTAAATCAGAAACAGGTGAAGATGAAATATTAGAATTCAACTCCTCATCTTTATTGTGATCATTGGTTTTTGTAAATACATTAGGATATATCAGAAAATCATTATCCTCTTCAGTTAAGTGTTCATCATGATTTTCTTGAATTGAAGGAAGTACTGATGATGAATAAAAAGGTTCATCTTCCACAAAATTAACATCAATTGATACAACATACTAATGAAGACTGGGACAAAAGCACTTATACCCTTTTTGATGTCTTGAATATCCAAAAAATATACACTTCAATGACTTTGGATCTAATTTTGTTAATTGCGGATTAACATCTCTGACAAAACAGGAACACCCAAAAACCCTTGGTTTTACTGGATAAATTGGTTTATTTGGGCATAGCAGTTGATAAAGTATTTTATAATCCAAGACATTTGAAGGCATCCTATTAATCAAATAACATGAAGTACTTACTGCATCTGCCCAGTAGCTTTTTTGGTACATTCATTTGAAAGAGATGAGCTCTAGCAGTTTCCAACAAGTGTCTATTTTTCCTCTCAGCTACCGCATTTTGTGCTGCTGTGTCTACACATGAGGTTTCATGAATAATACAATGTTGTGCCAAATAAGAGTTAAATTGGTTGCTTGTATACTCTTTTGCATTGTCACTCCTCAAAATTTTGATTGATGTGTAAAACTGATTTTGTATCTCAGCATAAAAAATACAAAATATAGAAAACAATTCTGATCTATTCTTCATTAGAAACAACCAAGTTACACATGAGTAATCATCAACAAATGTGACAAAATATCTATATACTTTTTTAGACACAACTGCTGATGGACCACAAATATCAGAATGTACAACTTCAAAGATAGAACTAGATCTTTTATTGACACTAGGATATAGACTCACACGACGAAGCTTTGCATATTGACAAGAATCACGATGTAATGTAGATAGAGAACTGAACTGTGGACATAGTTTCTTAAGTAGAGCCAATAAAGGATGGCCTAGCTTACAGTGCACTTGAAAAGCAGAAGAAGCTATACTTGAACAGCTTATGGAATTAGGTAGCACAGTATTAAGAACATATAAACCTCCACATTCTTCACCTCTACCAATAATCTATCTCGTTGTAAGATCCTGAAACTCACAATGATCAGGGAAAAATGATATGCTACACTTTAGATTTTTTGTAATTTGACTCACAGATATCAAATTAAATGACAAATTAGGCAAATATAAAACTAAGTTTAATGGTAATTGTAAGTTTACACTCATTCTTCCAGTTCCTTGAACAAATGCTTGTGATCCATCAGCTAATGTAACAACATGAGTTGATTGATTATAATGTATATCTGAAATCAAATTACTGTTACCTGTCATATGGTCAGTTGCTCCTGAGTCTATGATCCATTTTGATTGATTTGTAGAATTGGCAATAGTTGAAATTGATGATGATGATTCCTTATATGTTGATTCCTTCTTCAATGATTCTCGAAATTTCACATACTGATCATAATCTCCTACAGACATGAGAACAGATTTCATATCCTTATTCAACTGTGAGTTCTTGTATTGAAGTTTCCTACAGTCAAACTTCATATGCCCTGGCTTCTTACAATATGTACAAAATTTTCCCTGATTTGAAGTTCTGAACTCTGGAGTACTTGCTCTTGGTGAGTGGGAATTTGGTTTAACTGAATTATTCCATGGAAAATTCTGATTCTGATTTCCTTGTACATAACCCTTGTTATTACTAATCAAAGCACTTTCTACTTTAGTACTTGAAACTTGTGCATGAGCAATGTCAGATCGAAGAATTCTACTAAACACTTCTTGTAGTGAAGGAATATCTGAACCAGATAGAATCTGAGATTTAGCAGCTTCAAATTCTAGTGGTAGACCAGCTAAGAAACTCATACTTGCCATTTGTTCACGTTGTTGCTGCTGAACTTTAACATCTGGACTGATTGGAAGAAGCACATTGAATTCCTCGTTAGTTTTTTTGAAGTTCGTGAAATAATTCATAAGTGATTGCTGTTGTTTCTCTGCTCTATAAAATGATTTGCACGCATCATACATTCTTGTCAAATTTCCCTTTCCAGAATATAAGAATTCTAAATATTCCATCAGTTCCTTAACAAACTCACAGTGATTAACTAAACCAATTACCTCGCTATCAATTGAGTTTCTGATTTGCAAGAATAATCGAGCATCAGATCAGAGCCATATCAGGTCTTTCTCATCCTTTGAATTAGGTGCAGGTGGATCTTCAGTCGGATGAATATCTTTATCCATACTACGAAGATATAAACGAATCGTCTTACTCCAATTCAAAAAATTCATGTTATTCAATTTATGATCTGTAATTTTGGGCATCAACTGCATCGCGTCCATTGTTATCTTGTTTTCCCCACTTTGGACATTACTATTAGCACTGCTATCTCCCATCCTCACTGATTTGAACTAAAACCCAAGTTGGATTTGAATCTGAAAATTTTTGCGCTCTGATACCATGTTGCTTTGCACGAATATCTCAAATTAAAGAAGAGGGAAAACTCAAACTTTATTATTCAGTGTATAGCTATTTATACAAGTACTTAGGTTGTTGAATAAAGACCCATATCCATCAAAAGAAAAAAGAACGAAAACAAACAACAACAACATTTACAACTCAACACTTCACTCAATGCTCACAACATGGGAAGAGTTGGTTCTTTGGCTTATCATTAAGATTTGCCCGAGAAACTTTCTGGAGTGCATGATGTATCCCATGACTCACATTTCCTCTAATATCTTCTTGACCTATCTCTTTTTGGTTCAGCCTTCTGCTTTTGATAGTTGGATATTTAGCCTAATCTGACTGTCGAGAGAGCCACTTCGTATTGTCGACTGAGGTACGAAGCAGCTAAGAAGGAAATCTGTTAGTTTGATCGAAGTACGATGGGGTACTGATGATCAAGATTGTACCAGGGAAATGGAGGAGAGCATTTATGCTTCAAATCCGAAATTATTTTTTCACGTACTATTTTGTTTTCTATCTTGTTTCTCTAGATTTTCCTTGCCGTTCTTTTCGAGGACGAAAAGATTTGAGTGGGGGAGAGTGTAACAACCCTGAATTTTGTGATTTATTTTAATTATTTATTTTGATTATTTTATTTAAAAATTTATTATATTTATTATAATGAATAATTTTGTTATTTTAAAAGCATATTTTGATGTTTGTGTGAATTATAATTTCAAACCGGAATAAATAGGATATTTTCAGAAAATGTGGATTTTGGTCAATCTGGTCAAACCTTGATTTTTAAATTTAAATATTTGAATTTTTTTATTTTTATACTTTATTATGAAAGTATATTAAATTTCAAGAATACTACTTTTCGTTTCGTTGAAATCCGATTTGTATTGTGGAAGTTATGCTTTTTACAATATTGTATGTAAATTGATTTATTTTATAAAATTGTCTATTTTAAATTATATAAATAATATTTTATTTGTCCTATCATGTTCTAATATGTGTAATATGACATGTTAGATTTATTTTTTATTTTTAAAGTATTTTAAAGTGATGTTATAATTTTTCCAAAATTTACTGCATTTATTTCCTATTTTTAAAGGCTATTTTCTATTTTTCTGCCATTTTCTTCATTTAAATTATATTTAATTAAATTTTATTTATTTATTTCGTGAATGCATTTTTATTTTATGTTCTTACCTTTATTTATAAATATTTTCCAAGTCCATATAAATTTTCCAACGTTTATTCTGTTTATTTTCAAATTTTCTAGACTAGTTTGCATTTTCTGTGCTATTTTCTTATTTTAACCATATATAATTAATAATTATTTATTTATATTTTATATTTTTGTTACATTTTCGAATTTAAACTGAATTTATATTTATTTTCAGTTATTGAACCCATATAAAGAAAATTAAAGAAATTTGAAAAGGTTATGACTTTTTATCTCCTAAGCCTTTTTATACTCCTACCTTTTCACATTTTCAATATTTCTTTTCATCAATTGGCTATACCACTTCACTATCTTCAACCGCCTACTCTATTTTCCATTCATGTACATTTTTTCTTTCTCATTCCTGAAGAAAAAAAAATAGGCCATTGCTTTTGAGAAAAGTTTGGGTAAACTTCTTTTCTTTTGTTTTACTTTTTTCTTCTTTGATTTGTGTTTCGCACTTGTTCTTCTTCATCTCTAAGTCGGCCACGCTCCACCACCTGTCCTGCCACCTCCACCACCACCTAAGAACATCACCACCTCCTCTCTGGCCAAACCCCAAGCCGAGCCTCCTTGCTGATGATCTTTCACCTAAATGCACCAAGACTCCATCATTCTTGTCATAGCCGAACTACATCCACTTCCAACACCTTCCACACCCCATAACCGCCACCATATCCACCTCCACCACTTCCAGCTCCACCTGGACCCTCTACCATGTCATCACCTTGGACCCACCAGAGAAGGCCGTGCCCATAGTGGCCTTGACCGAGCCATATATTGCTTTGAAAATCATGTGACGTTGTTTGTATGTTATGTTTCATCACCACCACTTTTGCACCACCTTCAGACTTGCTAGGCCGACCCATATCCAACCCAAACCAGATCCAAACACTTGCCTTAGCCTTGCATTTCACCTATGGCCGAGCCCAAAGAGAGTTGGAAGCAAGTGCAAAGCAATTCTGCCTTGATTTGTGCAGTTATTTCTAGCTAAATTTATCGTATTTTTAAATTGAAAGCTTATATTCGTTATATTGTTTTTGTTTGACTTGTATTCAAGGGAATTGATACTTTGGCTCTATTGCTCGTATCTTGTCATGCTATCGTGCTTGTGTGGATCCCTTTTTTGAATTCGTTGTTGTGTCTCCAGCTCAAACCTGTGAGTTATTCTCACCTGACAATGTATACATATATAACCAGTAAATTGACCACTTGTGAATATGTAAAATACATAACCATATCACATCTGCTATGTTATGATTATATGATGTTCACCCATGCTTAAAAACCTGTTATATCATATGTTACTATTATATTATGTTGTTTTGTTATATTTATCAGTTTATCACACTACAAGTTCAGATTAGAATCACTATGGGTTGAAATGCTACATACCCTAACGGACTTTAGAATAGGGAAAAATCGTTATGGGCTGAAATGATAGGCCTGAGCGATATTCAATTTATTTCATTTACTTGGGACTGTGGGTTTGAAATGATAAAACCCGGATTTTCTTTGTAAATTACGGGTTGAAATGATATATTACCCATATCACTTTACCTAGGCTAGAAAGTTTTATACAGACCCGTAGTTAAATTATATTTTTAAAATTTTTTTAAATATGTTTGAAATGTAATTATTATAATATTTTGATTCAAAACTTAATTAAAAATGATTTTTATAAAGTATTATTGATTTTCTGAAAATTTATAAGTGAAGTAAATTAATGGTAAAGTTAGAAAATTTGAAATAAAAGTTATTTTGGAAATTTTGATTTAATTATAAAAGGAAATTAAATTAAATATGAAAATATGATAAATTTATGATATTTTGAATTAAATGAATTTAAATGATTTTTATAATATTAATGGATTTTGAATAAGTTAAATGTGAAATAAATGAATATTTAGTTGAATTTTGAAATATAACTTAAATTAGAAAATTGTGAATTTTGTTTAAAATTAAATTTTTGAAGTTAAGTAAATAAAATGTAAAATAAGTTATATTTTGAAATTTTAATTTAAGTGTTAAGTAAAAAAATTAATTATATGAATTGAAATTGAATGTTGGAATTTAATAAGTGTATTATTATTAAATATTGATTTTGAATGGAAATTTAACTTTATAAAATCATGAATTTAAAGAAAATTAATTGATGGTTATAAAAGTAAAAATATATGATTTTATAAGTTTAAATGATTTAAATAAAAATTTAATTATTTATGAAATTATATTAAATATTTGGGATTTAATTAACAGCATTTTTGAAATGTTATTATTCCTAATGTAAAGTAGCATTGGTAAATGCCGTAGTTGATAGAAATGAACTAAACAGCTAAATTGAATTAAAAGGCTATTATAGCACATTGTAAGTGCTATAATTGTTGAATTTAACTAAGGTTATTTAAATTAATGTAACCCTATTATAGCATTTTTAAATGTTGTCTTTAGTTAAATTGAATTGTTTTAAAAGTAACTTTCCGTAGCATTTTTTCTAAATGCTGCGAAAGTTGAATTTTCATTGTTTTTAATAAATTTAAGTGAATAAATGAGTTTTGAAAGATTAAAATTTTGGAAATTTAATAATTTAATTATTAAATATAATAACTTCAATTTATGATTTAAATGAAGTAATTTGTTCTGAAATATATACTATTTTGAATGTTTGTTGAAATGGTATTTTAAATAAATGAATGTGGTTTTGAAAATACGATATTTTGATATTTTGAAATGGATTTTTTGAATGATATTGAATTGTGAAATGATATTTGATTTCGAAGTATAAAATACCATTTTGAAATTTTATCCACGGGATGTATTTAATTTATAGTTTAAGTTGTTGTACATTACTACAGTTCACTTGAGTTGGTTTACATTATATAAGTATATATGTCCTAACTCGAGTGTTTTGTGTTTTACCTTACGCTCGGGTCAGCATGAGTATTCACAGCTTTGGATTCTCTTTTTGGAGCTGGTCTTTACTGGAGTTTCTGCTTATCTACATTTATATCCATTTCTGTTTCAGCTGTTCTAGTTTACCTTATGTATTGGTGAACTTCTATGTATATGGGATTTCTATTATGTTGTTTTCAGATTGTATTTTATGTTTTTGGTTTGAGACTCTGTCGTAGTAGCTTCATGAACTACTATGTATTTTTAAATTTCCGCTGCGAGCTATTTAGATATTTATGCGTCTGTGATTCTGTGATTTGTATTTCATTTGCTCCAAATTTATTTACAATGTGGTATTTTGAGCGATTCAAGTTCGACATGTGTGGATGCGAATGGCTGAAAATATCGGGTTGTTGCACTGTCCGGTTCGAATCGATACCTTCGTATCGATCTGTTCGACTCGCTTTTGAGCACATGCCTGCAGGTTGATGTGGCACTAGCTCCTCATTTCGATCCACATTTCGTATCATGTTGACTGCTTCGTTATTCGTATCCATAATCTAAGCTTTGTTCGTATCGATGGCCTCGCTATATTGGTATCGATCAGTTGTTCCATTATATTCATACCAATCAAATGCTGGGGCTTGTTCGTATCGATGGGAAGCGTATACTTCATATCGATCTGTTGTTAACCGATACGAGGTATGTATGATGTTTGATCGACACGAACTAGACATTGCAGTCGATGGATACTAAATGGGCAACAACTGACTAATTCGAAGTGGACCAGCCTTCGAATGGACAAGAAGAAGGCCATCCTTAATGGATACGAAGAAGCCAACTACCGATCGATACGAAGTAGAGTTATATGATGGAGTCGAATAGATCGATATGAACAAGGTGTATTCCCCTGATGGACATGAATTGATGGAGATGGCCTAACCGATACGAAATGATAGATGCGGTCGAGTTAATTTCTCCAACTTGTATCGATCATACATGGGCATACGTGTTAGAAACTGGGGCTACAACACAATGTTGGATCTTAAGGCTATTCAGACACTAGAATTGGTGAAATGTGTATTAACCACTTACTTATGAATATAAAACTGTATTTACTCAAATTGCAAACAGAAATAAGTAATCAGAGAATAAGTATGTAATAATGTAAAATGCAGTAATGTAAATAACACCTAGAGTTTTATATTGGTTCAAAGTAACCAATCCTACATCCAGTCCTGCACTTTATCGTGCAGAATTCCACTATAATCTCTTGCTTTCCACGGGTGGCAAGAACACCTTTACAATCTTGGTTTCACGGGCTACAAGACACACCCTCTTGATTTTACCGGCTACAAGAACACCTTTTTCTTATCACCAACAACAAACTATGGCAAGTAATTGCATCTTCAATACGGATTCTTGCAGATTCGGTACAATGATCCTATAGACCGCCAATGGCAATATATCTTTGAATTTTTTGAGGAATAGGATGAAATCAGAGAGAGAATGATGTGAATTCAAGTACAACTCTCTGATATTGTATGGTTTGCAAATTGGTGAAGAATTAGAGTGAAATAGTATCGATTTGCAAGGAGATTTGAAGAGGATGCAATGGATTTCTTTTGCAAATGTTTGGAGAAGGAGGAGTAAGAGAAAATGAGAATTCTTGATATTAAAATTCGTTTTCAGAGGTCTTTATATAGTGGTTGAAGGGATGTGTCTTTTGGTGAAGAGATGGAGGAAAATGTCTCTTCATTTAAAATTTGAAATTTCGAAAAACTACTAGTATGTCGACATCCCCCTACCTAGTATGTCGACATGGATGTGTTGCTAAATGAACGACAACACTAGTAAGTGTTGCAAATTTTCAGCATTTCAAATTACATTATATTTTTGGATTTTTGTGGTTCGATTGAGGTAAATGGTTGATGATCTTCAAGTATAATTGTCATGAGATCTTTAACAAGATATTCTAAGGTTCAACAAACTCATCATCACTTCAAACACGTTTATCCTTCAGCATTCTTCTCTAATTGGGTTTTGTTCTTCAATTGCTCTGATTGACCTTCTTCTTATAATTCATTTGCTTGCACTGTTTTCTTATTTATCTCTATATATGTCTCCATAATATATCTGATATGACTGCATAATTCAAAGATACATTAGTAGTAATATTTATGTGGTTGTCGTCATCAAAATCAATACCTAGGTATTAACAATCTCCTCCTTTTGGATGATGACAACCATACAAATATTTGAGAGATAAAATATAATACTTTTATATTTGACTCCCCCTAACTCTATGCACTCCCCCTATCATTTTGCCTAGTATATTTATACCTTTTCTCCCCCCTTTGTCATCAACAAAAAAGGGCGAAAAAGAGTCACTTAAATAACTGCTAGACAATATGTAGAGTTTGTATATAGAGATAAATGCTTATAAATAAAATACATGAGGGGAAACCAAATCAATTCAAAACATGAAATAAACTTATCAAATAATAAGATGAGTTTCAGAGTTACAGACTCTGCTGATGCCAATAACAAATCCTTTTCTTATTTATCCAATGTATAGTAGATTTCTTGTCATATGCTTTGAGCATCTGCTGTCTGATATACATTGTTTGGTACCTGAAAAATTATAAAATATGCACACTGGTACCCTTTTTATTCCGAGGTCCATGGGGCTAAATTTTGGGATGCCAAACCCA
Source organism: Allium cepa (assembly GCA_030765085.1). Classification (NCBI taxonomy): domain Eukaryota; kingdom Viridiplantae; phylum Streptophyta; class Magnoliopsida; order Asparagales; family Amaryllidaceae; genus Allium; species Allium cepa. The sequence goes on from CM060938.1 coordinate 706,117,983, forward strand.
TAAAGAGTTTGAATGTCCTTCCAAAATTTAATCATTAGATGAATGAACCTTATTAATATAATTATCAATATATTTTTCATTTTTATTATCATCCAACCTTTTTGGAACCCATAAATTAATGAATCAATTTGGAGGTTTTAACTTTAATTTCCTAGGTTTTGGTTTGAACTTGGTAGCCTTAACAAGCTTAGTATTTTGAATACTACTTTTCTTTGATTTAGCCTTAGGGGTGTATCCAAGTCCATGTTTATTCCTAGTGTGTTTAGATGCAGATAATAATTTTACTAGATTATCCTTCCCTTTGTTAAATTTATCAATATCAGTTTTCATTTTATCAAAATCCTTATTACGATTAAGAATAACATTGTCTAGAGAAGTTATTTTGTCATTCAGATCAGTAATATGTGACTTTATGGAAAGATTTTCTGATTTTAAGAATTCATTTTCACTTTTTAGTTTTTCAAAACTTCCAAGTGTCAAATCCTTTTAATCATTATACCGAATAAGTCTTTCAATTTCATCTTTTAGACATTATTTTTCTTCAGTTAACCTTTCATTAAATATTTTTAATCTATCTATCTCTGCCAAACTATTGTTGTACTCTTTCCTAAGTATTTTTTATCCATGATTCATATCATTCAAAACATTAGTAATTTCTTTATTAAAATTCGATACCTGGTCATCCTTTGCCATGAAGAACATGTTAGCATTTTCTGTTTCTGAATCACTATCACTTGCGGATGTATCTGAATCATCCCATTTTGCAATGAATGCCCATTTCTTCTCCTTATTGGAAGTGTTTGACTTTGATTTCATCAGTTTGGGACAGTCTCTTTTCAAATGACCGGGTTTATCGCATTTGAAACACTTAACAATATTTCCATTTCTAGAATTATTGTTGTTAGTTTTTCGAAGTTTGTTTGTTATCCAATACGTTAAGAATTTCTTGAACTTTTTGGTCATAAACTCAATATCATCATCAATAGCATCATCATCTAATTCATCTTTGTCGATCATAACATTGAGTGCTAGTGATTTCTTCTCATTTGCCTGATTCTTTTTTCTAATCTGCAACTTTAATTCATAGGACGTTAGGTTACCAATTAAATCTTCTAATTTCATGATACTAATTCCATTGGCTTCTTCAATTTCCAGAGTCTTCTGATCCCATTCTCTACGAAGTGAATTCAAGATCTTCCTGACTTGGTCTTCTTTAGTAATTTTCTTTCCTAATGATAATAAGGCATGTACTATATCTGGAAATCTAGAATACATATCAGAAATAGACTCATTCGGTTTCACTTGAAAGAGTTGAAACTAGTTAATTAGCATAGATATCTTTGTTTGTTTTACTTTATTGGTGCCTTCATGTGTGACCTGCAGTGTTCTCCAAATTTCATATGCAGAATTACAAATAGACACTTGATTAAATTCATTTCTATCTAAGGAGCAAAATAAAATGTTCATGGCCTTAGAGTTATTAAGTGCTTGTGTCTTTTGGTCTAGTGTCCATTTTGAATATTCAGTTGAGGCTCTATGTATTCTATTTGGGTAATGTTCCAAATATCTAAACCATTAGACTACAAATAACGTTTCATCCTACAAGCCTAATATGCATAACTACTGCCATCAAATAGAGGGGGTCTAGTGGTAGATTGCCCTTCTACAAAAGTGTTAAAAAATGTGTTACTAGTGTCATTAGCCATTTATACTTTTCAAAAACCAAGTTATGAATTTTTGAAAACCAACGCTCTGATACCAAATGTTAGAAACTGGGGCTACAACACAATGTTGGAATTTAAGGCTATTCAGACACCAGAAGTGTTGAAATGTGTATTAACTACTTACTTATGAATATAAAACTGTATTTACTCAAATTGCAAACAGAAAGAAGTAATCAGAGAATAAGTAAGTAATGAAGTAAAATGTAGTAATGTAAATAACACTCGGATTTTTATACTGGTTCGGATTAACCAATCCTACATCCAGTCCTGCACTCTATCGTGCAGAATCCACTATAATCGCTTGCTTTCCATGGGTGGCAAGAACACCTTTACAATCTTGGTTTCACGGGCTACAAGACACACCCTCTTGATTTTACCGGCTACAAGAACACCTTTTCCTTATCACCAACAACAAACTATGGCAAGTAATTGTGTCTTCAATATAGATTCTTGCAGATTCGGTACAATGATCCTAGAGACCTCCAATGGCAGTATATCTTTGAATTCTTTGAGTAATAGGATGAAATCAGAGAGAGAATGATGTGAATTCAGGTACAATTCTCTGATATTGTGTGGTTTGCAAATCGATGAAGAATTAGAGCGAAATAGTATTGATTTGCAAGGAGATTTAAAGAGTATGCAATGGATTTCTTTTGCAAATGTTTGGAGAAGGAGTAAGAGAAAATGAGAATTCTTGGTGTTAAAATTTGTTTTCAGAGGCCTTTATATAGTGGTTGAAGAAGAGATGGAGGGAAATGTAACGACCCGTATTTTTATGGATCGAAAGATCGTAAAATAGTTGCCATCAAGTCGTTTGTATTTCTTAAGTCGTTCTGAGTCTAAGGGGTAGGGTTAACGGCTTAAGGAGTTAAGCCGTGTGATAGCTTAGGTCGTGCGGTGCTTAGGTCATGAACGAGTTAGTGATATGGAGCGACCTATAGAAGTTAGGCCGTGTAATAGTTAGGTCGTGAGGAAGATAGGTCGGGTGGAACGACTTATAGAAGTAACGACCTAAGGGTATTAGGCGACTTATAGTAGTTAGCGACTTAAGAGACTAGGCAAGTTAACGGCTTAAGGTTTCGACCGACTTAAGTATGGAGCGATTTAAGGTAGTAAACGGGTTAACGAGTTAAGAGCCAGCGACTTAGGGGATAAGGTGATAACGACCTGGTGGTGAACGGCTTAGGAGTTAACGAGTTAGTATAGTTAAGTCGTGACCGGCTTATGTTAAGTCGTATGAGTGTTAGGTCGGCCATAAGGTTAGGTAGTTGAGTCGTTAGGTCGGCAGTGTGAGATGAGTCGTTGGGTCGGCTATGTTGTTAGGTCGTTAGGTCGGCAGCAGTTGAGTCGGTAGGTCGTGGGGTCTTGAGTCGGTTGGTCTTTGGGTTTTGATAAGTCATGGACGACTCAAGGGGACGGCCGACTTAAGGGAATTCCAGCCTATAAATAGAAGTGCCTATCTTCATAAGCGACGAAGTGCTGCCATTTTGAGAGCTCGACTACAACACTTCTTCACTTCTTTTCTCCACTTTAATCTAGTGCTTCCTTCCATCCAAATCGAAGATCAAGATCGAAGATCCAAGAGCTGAAGTTGAAGATCTACATTCTTCAAAGAGAGATTTCATCGTTTGAAGCAGAATCTTGTCGGATCAAGCTAGTTTCTTCGCTGTCCAGATCTGAAGTTAGTAGCTTTTGAGGTGTTTTGGTGATTCGGTGAGTGGTAGTTATCTCTCATACGGACCCAAAGGAGTATATCGGATCGGTGGCTTGTTTGTGTGTTAAAGATAGTGATTTCATGCATTTTCCTTAAGTCTTCATGTAGATCCATTGTTCAGAAAGTTTTGATATCTATTTTACTACATGTTAACCTATGCAAGTTCATCCATCAAGTTGTAGTGATAATCTCCATTATTCATGCTTGTTAGATTTGGACTCTTTATTTACAAGATTGCCATTATTATCATAATTGTTTATTTAGATCGTGTTGAATGTTTGATTACCTTGGATTAATCATTTCCTTGACTGATTGTTATGAATTAGTTGATTTATGGTTGGATCTAGACAAGTATGGTCGAAGATGATTCAGAAGCTAAGGAAGAGGCTCTTGAATGGGAAAGCTGCCGTGGCATATGAAGTGGGTGATGAAGCTCATATGGATGGATTGGATGATGATGTTAAGATAGAGCTTTGCTATAGGTGAAATGAGGCGAAGCATTATGTGACGTAGCCTAGGTATAATCCAGACGGGATCATTCCAAGCCTGTTGATAACTCGAGGGATGGTTCGAGTTGGTTGATAATGGATTGTTCGAGAGGTAGCTTGGGCTAGTATGAGAATAGTCATCGAGGAGGATGACTAGGAGGCTTGGATCTCATCTTTGTTGAAGGTTCTAGTAAACTCAAAGCAAGAGTACATGGGTCGCCCAAACGACTACAGGTAGGTGGTCGGGACACCCAAAAGACTACAGGTAGGTGGTCGAGTACTCTGGGCAGAGTAGGTAAGTCCTAAGCACGGGTCACGATGACGTGCGGAGTTTGTCTAGAACCGGGGTTACCATTAGCCCTTGACGTACGGATGAAAGAATGTGCCGGTCATTCAATTAACGGTGGTTTCGAAGCAATGATAACAGTGATAGCCAGAGTCATGGGTGTTTGGATGTTATGGATATATCGTCATTCGGACTCAAGAGCGGTGTTTTCTGGGTGAGTATCTGATCTTGGTTTAGGCCTTGGGGGTTTGTATTTGGAAAACACCGACCTTGACCCGAGTGACAATTGATTTACCTTGAATGCCTGATTTGCTATGTTTGCTTCTGTTTAATGTGTCTGGGGGCTATCACTGTAGAAAGAGGTGGAGTTGGAGGGTTGGATTCCTATTCCTTTTATCCTTTATGCCCTTTTGGTATGTTGTTAGTTAATTTACCGCTCACTAAGACTGTTGTCTGACTCAAGGTTTTATGTTCAACTCTTATTACCTTGGGCTGTTCATCCATGTTGGGATGGGCAGACTAGGTAGCAGGTGACAGGTGCTGTTCTTAGTGATTGACGTTGTTGATGACGAAGAAGAGCTGGAGGATTTTGCATATTGTTTTCTTACTATATGTACTGGATGTTCCGCTGTTTGTTGATACTCTGAGTGATATGTAGTGAGGCTTGATTGTATTGAATGTTCAGATTGATGTAATAAACTACTATGAAGCTTATATGATATGATTCTGTTCTATGGAGCTTCACTATATATATATATATATATCTATCTATTGTATTTTATCCATGCGCTGTGAGTAATACGATAGAGTTTGCTGTTTTACCTTACCCTGACCATCGTCCATGGCTGCCTGGCACGTCTTACAGCGCACTACTTCCTTGTTTGGTGCGGGAGTCATGGGCGGTCGTCACATTTGGTATCAGAGCCTTGGTTAATCGATTTTAGCCAATGTTCGCTGACGTAACTACGTATGAGAGACGTAATTGTATTTTATGGATGATTACTATATATATAATATAGTAGCTTAGAAGAATTTGAATTCCTTATGCAGTTGTTTCTCAGCGTATATTAATCATTTTCTAATAGATATTAAGAATGAGTCGAAGAGGGAGACCAGCTGTTAGGGAAGGCCGTGCTGTTGAGGGGGCTGCTGATTATGCTCCTATGTTCGAGGCTATGATGACTTCGATCATGAGGAGGATGCCAGTTCCGGGGCCATCAGTAGATGTGGGAGTTCAAGTTCAAGCTCCAAAGCCAGTGGATTTTGCTAAGTTGTGCAAGTACTATACTGCTCTAGGAGGAAAGCTTTTCTTGGGAACAGAATCAACCATTGAAGTTCAAAGGTGGATAGATGCTTGTAGAAGGATTTTTGGTGATTTGGGAATTGAGGATGCAACTAAGAGGAAGCTTGCATCAAGACAGCTTCAAGGGAGTGCTTCTGATTGGTGGAACTCTATCACCATTGATACTCCAGAGGAAGAAATTACTTGGGAGCAATTCCAAGTTAGATTTGAAGCTAAGTTCATTTCTACAGCTCAGAAGTCTGTTTTGTTTAAGAAGTTTGTGGAGCTCAAGCAAGGTGGGAGACCAGTTCTTGAGTATGTTTCTGAGTTTGAAGCTTTGTCCAAGTATGCCTGATCGTATATTGAGTCTCCCTATCAGAAGAATGAGAAGTTGTAACAGGCTTGGACCATTATCTTGGGAGGCAGTTGGTAGATCATTTGGACGATCCGTTTGAGAAGCTTGTGGAGAAAGCTCTCAGGCACGAGAATTGGTTTCCTAAGGAAGGATCGGTTGTTGCTGTGACCAAGGAGGATTCCAAACCATAGCAGTGGGGAAACAAGAAGAGGAAGCAGCAACAACATAAGAGTAAGGATGGCCAGAAGAAGCTGAAGGGTGAAGTGACCTGCTACAACTGTCAGCAGAAGGGTCATCTCTCCAAATATTGCAAGAATTCTAAGGTCCCAGGGAAGTGCTACAACTGTGATAAGCCGGGGCATATCAAGAAGAATTGTCCGGAACCGAGGAAGGACAAGCAGATTGTGCAAGCTTATGCTTTGGGAGCTGTGCCATCGTCTTCAATAGCTCCTACTGTGGAAGGGAAAGGAAAGAGTGTGGTGGTTCAAGGTACTCTTTCTATATGTGGTGTTCCAGTTAGAGTATTGTTTGATACTGGGGCGTCGCATTCGTTTGTTTGTAATGAACTTGTAGGCCGGTTGGGTTTGAAACCGGAAATTGTTGATAGACCATTGGTTGTGACTAATCCTGTTGGGGGTTCGTCTTGTTTGTGTATGGTATGCCATGGTCTAGTTGTATCGAGTCATGATTTCTCTTTTGTTTGTGATTGTTTTGTTCTGAACTTTGCAGGGTTCGGGAATATTTTGGGTATGGACTGGCTCAGGAAGTATGCAGCAAGGGTTGATTGTAAGAGGCTGGAGGTGACAGTCGAGAATGTGGAGGGGCGAAAGGTTGTGATACGATGTAAGCTTGAAGAAGGCGTCTTCATGAGCTTCTTGTATTCGCTAGTTGTTCCACGGGATGGACTGTCATCGGTGCCTATTGTGAATGGATTTGAGGATGTCTTTGACGAGGTCAAAGGGTTACCGCCGCATAGGGAGATCGAATTTCGTATCGATCTAGTTGAAGGAGCCAGACCTGTTGTGATGCCTCTTAGGCGGATGGCGCCTAGGGAACAGCAAGAGTTGAGGGTGCAAGTTGATGACCTTTTACGGAAAGGATTCATTCGGCATAGTGTGTCCGAATGGGGTGCACCAGTTGTGTTCGCAACCAAAGCGGATGGATCGTTGAGGTTGTGTGTGGATTATCGTGAGCTGAATAAAGTGACTAAGAAGAACAAGTATCCATTGCCAAGGATAGACGACTTGTTTGATCAGCTTCACGAAGCTAAGGTGTTTTCTCAGATGGATTTGGCAACGGGATTTCACCAGTTAAGAGTGGCTAAGGATAGTGTGTCGAAGACTGCTTTCAGGACACCATCCGGTTTCTTTGAGTGGCTGGCGATGCCGTTTGGATTGACCAATGCACCAGCATATTTTGTGGATCTTATGAATAGAGTATTCAGGGATCAGTTGAACAAGTTTGTACTTGTGTTCGTGGATGATATTCTCATTTATTCCAGAACTAAAGAAGAGCACAAGACGCACTTGCGTATTGTTTTGGAAATCTTGCGGAAACATCAGCTGAAGGCTAAGTTTCCGAAGTGTCACTTCTGGAAGAGCGAAGTGAGGTTCTTAGGTCATATTATCTCTGGAAATGGAATAGCGGTTGATCCCGCCAAGGTAGCAGCAATCTAGGATTGGGTTAGACCTAAGAATGCATCTGATGTGAGAAGTTTTCTTGGATTAGCAGGATATTATCGTCGGTTTATCAAAGACTTTTCCAAGATAGATGCACCATTAACAGGATTGACCAAAAAGAATCAAGTATTCAGATGGGATGCTAAGTGTGAGCAAGCTTTCGGAATCCTGAAAGAGCGACTGACAAGTGCTCCTGTTTTGACTATTCCAAGTGGGAATGATGAGATGGTGATTTACACCGATGCATGTGGTACTGGACTTGGAGCAGTGCTGATGCAGAAGGATAAAGTTGTTGCATATGCAAGTCGACAGCTGAAGCCGCAAGCAAGGAATTACCCGACTCATGATTTGGAGTTAGCGGCGATTATTTTTGCTCTGAAGATGTGGAGACATTATCTATTGGGAGTTCGATTCGATTTGTTTACAGATCATAAGTCGTTGAACTATCTTTTCTCCCAAAAAGATTTAAATCTTCGGCAGCAACGATGGCTAGAGTTTTTGGCATCATATGATTTTGGTATAGCCTATACTCCGGGAAAAGGTAACGCAGTGGCTGATGCGTTAAGTCGAAGACATGCAGGATTGGGAGCCATGTTTTCAGAACAGAAGAGTCTCGAGTATTTAGCTGGATTTGACTTCAGGCCCAGATGTGAATTGGAACCTGAAATGTTGGCAAACTTACCAATAAGACCTACTTTGGTGGAAAGAATTGGCAAGAGCCAAAAGCGAGACGATAAGCTTGTCAAGATTATCCGAGATTTAAAATCTGGATTGGATCCAGAGAAGGATAAAGGATTCGAAGTCGGTCGAGAAGGTTGGCTTCGGAAACAAGGACGACTAGTTGTTCCCGATATTGATGGATTGAGAGATGAACTCCTTAAGGAAAGTCATCACTCGAAGTTGACAATTCATCCAGGTGGAAATAAGATGTATCGGGATATGAAGAGAACCTATTACTGGGAAGGTATGAAGAAGGATGCTGGAAATTTTATTTCCAAATGCATAAACTGCCAGTTGGTAAAAGCCGAACAGAAGAAGCCAAGTGGATTGCTTCAGCCATTAGAAGTTCCTACATGGAAGTGGGAGCAAATAACGATGGATTTTATCGATGGGTTACCTAGAACTAGAGCGGGAAATGAAGGGATTTGGGTCATAGTAGATCGTTTGACTAAGAGTGCAAGATTCATTCCTGTTCGATCAACTAGGACTGCATCAAAGTTGGCTGAGTTGTATGTTAAGTGGATAGTTCGATTCCATGGTATTCCGAAGAGTATAGTGAGCGATCGAGACCCATTGTTCACTAGTGGATTTTAGAAGAGCTTCCAAGAAGTTTTGGGGACCGAGTTGTGTTTAAGTACAGCTTATCATCCCCAAACAGATGGTCGGACCAAGAGAGTCAACCGAGTTTTGGAAGATCTCCTTAGAGCTTGTGTTTTAGATTTCGAAGGATCATGGGAAGATCATCTTCATTTGGTGGAATTTGTGTATAATAACAGTTACCAGTCAAGTATTGGTATGGCACCATATGAGGCACTGTATGGAAGACCGTGTAACTCTCCGACATGTTGGTTGGAAACTGGAGAAAAGCTGATACTTGGGCCCGAAATGATTCGACAGACTTCGGATTGCATAGAGATCATTCGGCGACGAATGAAGGCAGCCCAAGACCGTCAGAAAAGTTATGCCGATAAACGTCGTAAGGATTTGGAATTCGACATAGGAGATATGGTTTTTGTGAAGATTTCTCCACTGAAGAATGTTATTCGATTCGGGAAGAAAGGAAAGTTGACTCCGAGGTTTGTTGGACCATTCCCGATCATCGAGCGAATTGGAAAACTCGCCTATAAATTGGAGTTACCGGAAAAGATGTCGGGTGTGCACAATGTTTTTCATGTATCGTATCTACGGAAATATGTGCACGACCCAAGTACAGTGGTTTCTGCTGATAGCTATGAGGATTTAGAGGTTGATTCAGTTGTTGCGAGACCTCGTAAGCCGCTTCGTGTTGTTGAAACCGACACGAAACAGCTTAGGAGGAAGACGATTACGTTGCTCAAGATACAATGGAGTGATGATGTTAACGACTGTACATGGGAGGAGGAAGAGAGGATGAAGGCAGCTTATCCTGAACTCTTCGAGGTATGGCCCTAAGGTGTCGTAACGTCTCATGAATTTGTAACTTGTTCTAGTCCTAGAATTCTACATGCTAGGCTAGTAATTGGATGCATGGTTTGTTGATTGCTATGGATGGTAGGCATGCAAAATAGTTTTGATTGCTCTTGTTGTTTGGAATTTCGGGGGCGAAATTCCTAAGGGGCAGAGAATGTAAAGACCCGTATTTTTATAGATCGAAAGATCGTAAAATAGTTGCCATCAAGTCTTTTGTATTGCTTAAGTCGTTCTGAGTCTAAGGGGTAGGGTTAACGGCTTAAGGGGTTAAGCCGTGTGATAGCTTAGGTCGTGCGGAGCTTAGGTCGTGAACGAGTTAGTGATATGGAGCGACCTATTGAAGTTAGGCCGTGTAATAGTTAGGTCGTGAGGAAGATAGGTCGGGTGGAACGACTTATAGAAGTAACGGCCTAAGGGTATTAGGCGACTTATAGTAGTTAGCAACTTAAGAGACTAGGCAAGTTAACGGCTTAAGGTTTCGACCGACTTAAGTATGGAGCGACTTAAGGTAGTAAATGGGTTAACGAGTTAAGAGCCAGCGACTTAGGGGATAAGGTGATAACGATCTGGTGGTGAACGGCTTAGGAGTTAACGAGTTAGTATAGTTAAGTCGTGACCGGCTTATGTTAAGTCGTACGAGTGTTAGGTCGGCCATAAGGTTAGGTAGTTGAGTCGTTAGGTCGGCAGTGTGAGATGAGTCGTTGGGTCGGCTATGTTGTTAGGTCGTTAGGTCGGCAGCAGTTGAGTCGGTAGGTCGTGGGGTCTTGAGTCGGTTGGTCTTTGGGTTTTGATAAGTCGTGGACGACTCAAGGGGACGGCCGACTTAAGGGAATTCCAGCCTATAAATAGAAGTGCCTATCTTCATTTTTGGGATCCGGATTTCGAAGCGACGAAGTGCTGCCATTTTGAGAGCTCGACTACAACACTTCTTCACTTCTTTTCTCCACTTTAATCTAGTGCTTCCTTCCATCCAAATCGAAGATCCAAGAGCTGAAGTTGAAGATCTACATTCTTCAAAGAGAGATTTCATCGTTTGAAGCGGAATCTTGTCGGATCAAGCTAGTTTCTTCGCTGTCCGGATCTGAAGTTAGTAGCTTTTGAGGTGATTCGGTGAGTGGTAGTTATCTCTCACACGGACCCAAAGGAGTATATCGGATCGGTGGCTTGTTTGTGTGTTAAAGATAGTGATTTCATGCATTTTCCTTAAGTCTTCATGTAGATCCATTGTTCAGAAAGTTTTGATATCTATTTTACTACATGTTAACCTATGCAAGTTCATCCATCAAGTTGTAGTGATAATCTCCATTATTCATGCTTGTTAGATTTGGACTCTTTATTTACAAGATTGCCATTATTGTCATAATTGTTTATTTAGATCATGTTGAATGTTTGATTACCTTAGATTAATGATTTCCTTGACTGATTGTTATGAATTAGTTGATTTATGGTTGGATCTAGACAAGTATGGTCGAAGATGATTCAGAAGCTAAGGAAGAGGCTCTTGAATGGGAAAGCTGCCGTGGCATATGAAGTGGGTGATGAAGCTCATATGGATGGATTGGATGATGATGTTAAGATAGAGCTTTGCTATAGGTGAAATGAGGCGAAGCATTATGTGAAGCCTGTTGATAACTCGAGGGATGGTTCGAGTTGGTTGATAATGGATTGCTCGAGAGGTAGCTTGGGCTAGTATGAGAATAATCGTCGAGGAGGATGACTAGGAGGCTTGGATCTCATCGTTGTTGAAGGTTCTAGTAAACTCAAAGCAAGAGTACATGGGGCACCCAAACGACTACAGGTAGGTGGTCGGGACACCCAAAAGACTACAGGCAGGTGGTCGAGTACTCTAGGCAGAGTAGGTAAGTCCTAGGCACGGGTCACGATGATGTGCGGAGTTTGTCTAGAACCGGGGTTACCATTAGCCCTTGACGTATGGCTGAAAGAATGTGCCGGTCATTCAATTAACGGTGGTTTCGAAGCAATGATAACAGTGATAACCAGAGTCATGGGTGTTTGGATGTTATGGATATATCGTCATTCGGACTCAAGAGCGATGTTTTCTGGGTGCTTATTTGATCTTGGTTTAGGCCTTGGGGGTTTGTATTTGGAAAACACCGACCTTGACCCGAGTGACAATTGATTTACCTTGAATGCCTAATTTGCTATGTTTGCTTCTGTTTAGTGTGTCTGGGGGCTATCACTGTAGAAAGAGGTAGAGTTGGAGGGTTGGATTCCTATTCCTTTTATCCTTTATGCCCTTTTGGTATGTTGTTAGTTAATTTACCGCTCACTAAGACTGTTGTCTGACTCAAGGTTTTATGTTCAACTCTTATTACCTTGGGCTGTTCATCCATGTTGGGATGGGCAAACTAGGTAGCAGGTGACAGGTGCTCTTCTTAGTGATTGACGCTGTTGATGACGAAGAAGAGCTGGAGGCTTTTGCATATTGTTTTCTTACTATATGTACTGGATGTTCCGCTGTTTGTTGATACTCTGAGTGATATGTAGTGAGGCTTGATTGTATTGACTGTTCAGATTGATGTAATAAACTACTATAAAGCTTATATGATATGATTCTGTTCTGCGGAGCTTCACTATATATATATATATATATATATATATATATATATATATATATATATATATATATATATATATATATATCTGTCTATTGTATTTTATCCATGCGCTGTGAGTAATACGATAGAGTTTGCAGTTTTACCTTACCATGACCATCGTCCATGGCTGCCTGGCATGTCTTACAGCGCACTACTTCCTTGTTTGGTGCGGGATTCATGGGCGGTCGTCACAGGAAATGTCTCTTCATTTAAAATTTGAAATTCTAAAAAACTGCTACTATGTCGACATCCCCTTACCTAGTATGTCGACATGGGTGTGTTGCAAAATAAACAGCAACACTAACAAGTGTTGCAAATTTTCAGCATTTCAAATTACCTTATATTTGTGGATTTTTTTGATTCTGTTGAGGTCAATGGTTGATGATCTTCAAGTATAATTGTCATGAGATCATTAACAAGATGTTCTAAGATTCAACCAACTCCTCATCACTTCAAACACCTTTATCCTTCAGCATTCTTCTCTAATTGGTGATGAAGCACTTACCTCGCGGCCGACTCATCGATTCCTTGAGTCGCGAACGACTCATCGCGTTGCCACCTCCATCCACGACCCACGAGTCAATCACGGCCGACTCATCACAATTCGCGACTCATCCCCATCGCCATCCATTTCCCCACGACTCTCGCGACTCATCCCCATCGCCATCCATTTCCCCACGACTCATCCCCCTCACTGACTCACGACTCAATCCTCTCCGCGACCCACGATTCATCCAACCCTACGACCCACGACTCACCTTTCTCCGCGACTCACGATTCATCTCCAAAAACCATCGGCCTGCTCCAAATCCCTACCGAGACATGACTTTTCCCCTCCTCTATAAATCGCGAATGACCTAAAGCCTACATCGCGATCGAAGACCAATTTCCTTAAGTCGCGAATCAGTTCTTTCCTTAAGTCGCAAATCATTTCTTAAGGCCTATCCGTACTAAAGTATGAAGTTTGTTAAGTCGCAAATCATTTCCTTCCTTAAGTCGCGAACGACTTATTTGGGCGCAACTGTTTGTTGAGACGCGAAGGAAGTTTTGATGAGTCGTAGCCGAGACAGTGTTAAGTCGTTTGTTTTGTAATTTTTTGAAGTCATGTTATGTTGTAACCGTTGTACTGTTTGTAATGTGTTGAAAGCCTATAAATAGGCGAGTCATGTCATTTGTAAAGTGGGTTGATTTTGAATAAAATTTCTTGTTGATTGCTTTGTGCTTTCTTCTCCAATTGGTAGTTGAGTGTAATCTCCTATCTCCACTTACGTCATTCGAGTGCGCTCGAATCCACGTTTGTTGAAGCCGATTCACGGAATCTAGTGCGCTAGATCAACGTACGAAGAATCGTAGATCTTTGTTTCTCGGTATCGTGCTCGATCAACGAGACAAAGATAGTTAGAATCCGGCATCTTTGGATCAACGGATTTGGGCAATTTCGGTATCTTCAATCCACCAAGTACTACTTTCATCGATTTACCTCGAGTTGTGATTTATCCGCTGCGTCAGTTTGTTATCAGAGCTAGGTTGCAAGGAGTTTGCATCATTTGGAGATTTGGTTTCAAGAAGTTGAAGTTTAGAGATCGAATTTGCAAATTGTCGAGAAGTTTGGAGTTTAAAGTTTGTGTTCGTCGTGTTCATATTGAAGTTGCAACAAGAGGAGAACTTTCGATCCATTTCATTTCGGATCAAAGTTGAAAAGGGGTTTGAGCCAAGAGTTGAAGCATCACTTTTCTATTATTGTTGAAGGAAGGCCGTGTATACTTAAGAAGTAGCCGAGCCTTGTGAAGTTGTTTTGAAGTTTGAAGCCAAGCTAAGGAACCGTGACTTGTTTGATTTTGTGTTGAAGTTTTGATTTGTTGAAGTTTATTGTTTAAAGATTTTGCGAAGTTCAATCATGCCACCGAGACGAGCTCAACGTCATCGCAATATTAATGCCTTGTATGGAAGAGAAGAGGCCGATGAAATGGAGCAACGAATCCACGAGAGCTTTACTGAAAAGTTGAACGAAGGAATTGGTCGATTAGAGAGAATGATGCTTGAAATGAATCAAAGTAGAAGAAGAATTTCACCTGAATCAAACCGTGGGGGTAGTAGAGTTTCATCACATTCAGAACGGGAGAGGAGAGAAAGTCAAGAGCAGAGAAGTGTTGATAATCGAAGTAGGAGGAATGTTGATGATCGGGATCGAAGGGATGTTGGTAGTAGGAGTGGTGGTAGAGATGTTGGAGGACGTGAACGACAACGATATACTTCAGATTTTGATGAGGAATTTGTTGGTGACAGAGGGAGTATGCATCGAGATAGAGAACAAACACGACGTCAGAATCGAGATGTAGATGATGATCGTCGATGGGAATCGGGAATGAAGATGGAGATTCCAGAATTTAAAGGCGGGATGGTTGCTGAGGAGTTCTTAGACTGGTTATCTAATATTGAAGAAATCTTTGATTTCAAGGAAGAGCCGGAGAATCGTCGAGTAAAGTTGGTTGCTACTAGATTGAGGGGAAGAGCATTGGCATGGTGGCAGCAAACTAAACTTACACGAGAACGGATGGGGAAGTCGAAGGTTGTTGAGTGGGATAAGATGAAGAAGTTGATGAGATCTACTTTCTTACCTTACAACTATCAATCACTTATGTACCAGAGGTTGCAGAATCTGAGGCAAGGGACAAAGTCTGTTAGTGATTATGCTGATGAATTTTACCAACTCATTGCCAGGAACGATATTATGGAGACTGAAGAACAGTTAACTGCTAGATTCATTGGGGGATTGAGAATGCAGATCCAGGATATGGTTAATATGTTTGATCCAAGATCTGTAGCAGAGGCACATCAGAAAGCGTTAGCTTGGGAGAAGCAGGGAAGGCGTGGAGGTGGTGTGTTTACTAGTTCTAACAATCAAGTGAAGGGAGTCAGTGGAAGTTATAATGTTCCTAAAGTTGTTACAAAACCAGTTGTGAAGGAGACTGAGAAGGCGAAGGTTAACAGTGGATTCAAATGTTACAATTGCCAGGAGATGGGTCATAAAAGCAACGAGTGTCCGAAGACGAAGAAGAGAGCTATGATAGTTGAAGCTGAGGATGAGGATGAAGAGGCTGAGTGTTCTAATTCCTTACCGGTTGAGGAGGAAGACTTGTTATCGGGAGACGAAGGATATTCACTGATGATGAGGAGTTGTTTGACATCAAAGCAAGAGGAGGGAGACAGTTGGTTGAGGAATAACATATTTCAGTCTACTTGCACTATTCTTGGAAGAGTTTGTAAATTCGTTATTGATGCTGGGAGTTGCGATAAAATTATCTCTACAGAGGCAGTAAAGAAGTTGGAATTGAAAACCGAGAAGCATCCTAAACCGTACAAGTTAGCTTGGTTGAGGAAAGGAGGTGAGGTGAAAGTTGGAAGGAGAGCTTGTGTTAAATTTTCAATTGGGAAGAAATACAAGGATGAAATTTGGTGCAATGTTGTAGACATGGACATATGTCATCTGTTGTTGGGCAGACCATGGCAGTTTGATAGGGCAGTTCAACATGATGGTCGTGCTAATAGCTATAGTTTCATGTTTGAAGGCACTAAAATTACTTTAGTTCCCAAGAAGCAGCAACAGAAAGAAAGCAAGCTGGAGGAAATTGAAGAATTGAAAACTTTGTTAACTTTGAAGGAGTTTGTCAAGGAAGCCGAAGAAGAACCTGAAGTGTACTTGTTGATTGGACGAGAGTGTAACGAAGAGGTTGAAATTCCAGAAGAAGCAAAACCAGTTTTAAAGAATTTGAGGATGTATTCCCAGAGGAGTTGCCTAAGGAGTTGCCGCCACTAAGAGATATTCAACATCAAATCGATCTTGTTCCGGGAGCAGTATTACCACATAGACCACATTATCGAATGAGTCCGAAGGAACATGAAGAGTTGAGAAGACAGGTGGAAGAGTTACTTGAGCAGGGACGTGTGCAGGAAAGTTTGAGTCCATGTGCTGTGCCGGCTTTGTTGGTACCGAAGAAGGACGGGACGTGGAGGATGTGCACTGACAGTAGAGCATTGAATAAGATTACGGTGAGATATAGATTTCCTATGCCAAGGTTAGACGACTTGCTGGATTAGTTGAGTGGGGCAACTATCTTTTCGAAGATTGATTTGAAAAGCGGTTATCATCAAATTCGGATTAGACCTGGAGACGAATGGAAGACAGCCTTCAAAACGAGAGAGGGCTTATACGAATGGTTGGTTATGCCATTTGGTTTGTCAAATACACCTAGTACATTCATGCGGGTGATGAATCAAATCTTCAGACCATTCATTGGGAAGTTCGTCGTGGTTTATTTCGATGATATTCTGATTTACAGCAGGAGTACGGAGGAGCATGTTCAACATTTGAGGGAAGTATTGAATATTCTTCGTGAGGAACAATTTTATGCTGCTACGAAGAAATGTGTGTTTATGACGCACAGTGTTTTATTTCTGGGTTATGTTGTTTCAGGAGAAGGTATTCAAGTTGATCAGAGTAAAGTTGAGGCAGTCAGGAATTGGCCACAGCCAAAGACAATTACGGAAGTGAGAAGTTTTCATGGGCTAGCGTCATTCTACCGAAGATTCATTCCACACTTCAGTAGCGTAATGGCTCCAGTTACTGATTGCATGAAGGGTAAATAGTTTTCGTGGACAGAAGAAGCCGGGATTGCTTTTGAACGAATCAAAGAAATGTTGACGACAGCGCCAATTCTTGTTTTATCTAATTTTCAGTTGTTGTTTGAGCTACACACTGATGCATCAAAGGTTGGGATTGGGGGAGTGTTGAGTCAGCAGGGGAGACCTATTGCATATTTCAGTGAAAAGTTATCAGGGGCAAAGATGAGATACAGTACATATGACATTGAATTTTACGCTGTTGTGCAAGCTGTTAAGCATTGGAGACACTACCTGTTTCAGAAGGAATTTGTTCTTTACATTGATCATGAAGCTTTGAAACATTTACAGGGGCAGGATAAAATTTCAGCGAGACATGCATCATGGATTGCATATTTACAGCAGTTTACTTTTGTCGTTAAACACAAATCAGGGGTGACGAACCGTGTAGCTGATGCTTTGAGTAGGAGGAGTCATTTATTGACAACAATGAAAGTTGAAGTGACAGGTTTTGAATTATTGCCAGAGCTGATTGAAGAAGATCCTTACTTTGTAAAGTTTGTTGAGAAAGTTAAGGATGGGAATACTGATGAATTTGTGTTGGTTGATGGATTCTTGTTCAAAGGGAATCGTTTATGTATACCAGATTGTAGCTTGAGAATGAAGATTATCAAGGAATTGCACGAAGAAGGACATGTGGGCCGTGATCGTACATTGCAATTACTTTCTCAATCTTATTTTTGGCCGTCAATGAGGAAAGAAGTGGAAAGGTTTGTGGAGCGATGTCATATCTTCCAGGTTTCGAAAGGAACTGCGACCAATGCTGGGTTGTATATGCCGTTGCCCGTACCCGCTAAACCATGGGTTGATGTGAGTATGGACTTTGTTTTGGGTTTTCCAAGAACTCAAAGGGGTAATGATTCCATATTTGTGGTGGTTGACGGATTCTCGAAGATGGCACATTTTATAGCCTGTAAGAAAACGGCAGATGCTGTTCATGTTGCTCAGTTATATTTTAAAGAAATCTATCGTTTACATGGGTTGCCAGAGTCTATAGTTTCCGACAGGGATACCAGATTTTTAAGTCATTTTTGGCTTAGTTTGTGGAAGATGGTCGGAACGAAGCTGAATTTTAGTAGTGCTTATCATCCGCAAACAGATGGGCAAACAGAAGTGGTGAATAGATCGTTGGGAAACTTGTTACGATGTCTTGTGAAAGACAATTTAAAGAGTTGGGATGTGAAGTTGTGTCAAGCTGAATTTGCTCACAATCATGCAAATAACCGAAGTACAGGTTTCAGTCCATTTCAAATTGTATATTCAAGTTTACCAAAGGGGCCGTTGGATTTGACGATGGTTCCACAACCGAAGGGGACAGTTAAGCGGGCTGTGGATTTTGTTGATGGGTTGACGGAATGACATAGAATCGTTCAGGAACGATTGGGAAAGACAAATGAAAAGTATAAACAAATGGCAGATAAGAAACGAAGAAGTGTAGTCTTCAAAGAAGGTGATTTGGTTTACGCGGTATTGACGAAAGATCGTTTTCCAGTTGGAACTTACAATAAGTTGAAAGCACAAAGATTGGTCCAGTAGAAATCTTGAAGAGGATCAATGATAATGCGTATCGATTAAGGTTACCGGAAGAGGTCCATGCTTCTGATGTTTTCAATGTCAAACATTTAATTCCGTATTATGGGGAGGAACTTGACGAAGACAACGAAAATGTGAATTCGAGGACGAATTCTTTCCAACAAGGGGAGGATGATGAAGAACTTACCTCGCGGCCGACTCATCGATTCCTTGAGTCGCGAACGACTCATCGCGTTGCCACCTCCATCCACGACCCACGAGTCAATCACGGCCGACTCATCACAATTCGCGACTCATCCCCATCGCCATCCATTTCCCTACGACTCTCGCGACTCATCCCCATCGCCATCCATTTCCCCACGAATCATCCCCCTCGCCGACTCACGACTCAATCCTCTCCGCGACCCACGATTCATCCAACCCTACGACCCACGACTCACCTTTCTCCGCGACTCACGATTCATCTCCAAAAACCATCGGCCTGCTCCAAATCCCTACCGAGACATGACTTTTCCCCTCCTCTATAAATCGCGAATGACCTAAAGCCTACATCGCGATTGAAGACCAATTTCCTTAAGTCGCGAATCAGTTCTTTCCTTAAGTCGCGAATCATTTCTTAAGGCCAATCCGTACTGAAGTATGAAGTTTGTTAAGTCGCGAATCATTTCCTTCCTTAAGTCGCGAACGACTTATTTGGGCGCAACTGTTTGTTGAGACGCGAAGGAAGTTTTGATGAGTCGTAGCCGAGACAGTGTTAAGTCGTTTGTTTTGTAATTTTTTGAAGTCATGTTATGTTGTAACCGTTGTACTGTTTGTATGTGTTGAAAGCCTATAAATAGGCGAGTCATGTCATTTGTAAAGTGGGTTGATTTTGAATAAAATTTCTTGTTGATTGCTTTGTGCTTTCTTCTCCAATTGGTAGTTGAGTGTAATCTCCTATCTCCACTTACGTCATTCGAGTGCGCTCGAATCCACATTTGTTGAAGCCGATTCACGGAATCTAGTGCGCTAGATCAACGTACGAAGAATCGTAGATCTTTGTTTCTCGGTATCGTGCGCGATCAACGAGACAAAGATAGTTAGAATTCGGCATCTTTGGATCAACGGATTTGGGCAATTTCGGTATCTTCAATCCACCAAGTACTACTTTCATCGATTTACATCGAGTTGTGATTTATCCGCTGCGTCAGTTGGGTTTTGTTCTTCAATTGCTCTGATTGACCTTCTTCTATAATTCATTTGCTTCCACTATTTTCTTGTTTATCTCTGTAAATGTCTCCATAATATATCTGATATGATTGCATAACTCGAAGATACGTTAGTAGTAATATTTATGTGGTTGTTGTCATCAAAATCAATACCTAGGGTATTAATTATACGAACGCGGATTGACTTGATATTTGGAACGTTGGCCTTCATAGATTTGCTTATCTCGTCATATCAATTGTAGACTGATCCGAACTCGGATAAAATTTACCGACATCCATAGCTGACCTATACATAACCGACAATCGAGGAGAACTGTTTTTGATTTTCAGTTAATCTTTTGGTATCACGGCCTTGCTAAAAGGCAGGATAACACGTGCCCCCCACAAAACATGCCTTACGATGGGAAGGTGTGTTTTGTAGCTCGATAAGCTGGATGATCGTATCCTGTTAATGACCTGAAAAGAGATTGATAATCTTTTCTGACTGTGAATAATGATCGTTCGCGATCATATGCCACTCGAGTTGTATATGATTGTTCGGGTTCGGATGCCGCTCACGACGAATGGTGGCCGTTCGCAGTCATGGTGCCGTTCGAGGCGATTTGTGATCGTTCGTGATTGGATGTCGTTCGCAGTGAATTGTGACTGTTCGCGGTGAATTGTGACTGTTCGCGGCGAATTGTGACCATTCGCGGCGAATTGTGACCGTTCGCGGTCGGGTGCCGTTCAAGGCGAGTTGTGATCGTTCGCGCGCGGATGCCGTTCGAGGCGAATTGTGACCGTTCGCAGTCGGGTGTCGTTCGAGGCAAATTGTGACTGTTCGAGATTGGGTGTCTTTCGAGGCGAGTTATGTGCACTCGAGGGGGACTTAGTTTCATTAACGCCAGATTTCACGTTCGAGTGAGTTTCTGAATTATTAGTGGTGGTGGTTTATCGCCATCTCAGAGCATGCCTGAGGACCGTTTGCGATCCCGTACATGTGTAAGTAGCTTAGCCATTATGGAATTACAAATAGAAATTTTACATTCAAAATGAGTCTTCCAACAAAAATGTCCAACAAAACCAAGTCCAAACATGAGAAGTAGAAAACAAAAGCAATACAGAGACGTCAAAGAGCAAACATCTACACTGATGCAATTTGTAGTCCTATCAAAGCATGCCTGAGGATCGTTCGCGATCGTGTATATATGTAAATGACTTAGTCGCATTGGTGTGGACTTTGCCACTTATTCGCCATTTTGACAAGCTGATGCCCCGATCCTGAGCCATTCCCAATTGATGCAGGTGGTGGCCGCTCCCGTTCCACCGTTCTTACTCCCCTTCTCACATACTGCGATAGAAGACCACTCTGGATATGCCCCTCAACCTCATCCTTTAAGTGCTTGCAATCATTCATGCTATGACCATTCAGCTTAAGGAATAAGCAATACTTGCCTTATCTTCTTTCATTGCTGGTCTTATTCCTTCTCATTGGCTTTTGATAAGGAATCTGCCCCCGGTATCCTGGTAGATTCACTCCAAAGTCTCGTTCAACTCCGTATAAGAAGTGAATCTTGGTTCCTTTCATGGCTGTGTTGGTCCATCACCGTTATCCTCATCCTTTCGTTTCCCTTTATAAGTTCCTACTTCTTTTTCAGGAGGATTTCTGCCCTTGACTGCATAAACATTGACTCCTTCTCCTTCCTCTCTTTCAGCATTTACATCCTCTAATCGTAAAAATCCTTCAGCCTCATAATAAAATTCTCCTAGATCCATAGGGGGATCCCTTTGTCAATGAGTTCTTGAATTCTATGCCATCAGCTATGCTTGATACAGCTTCCATCAAAACCAAGGATGGATCCGGTCGATCCACCGATGCTGCTGCTGCATTGAATCATGTCAGAAATCTCCTCAAAGAATCCTCGGTTCTTTGCTTTAATGTTTCCAAACTCATCACATTCTTGGGTCTCAAAATGTGAACTTTGAATTACCTCATAAACTTCTCAGTCAATTCGGTCCATGTTCCAATGAAGCCGCTCTCCAGTTGCCCGAACCATAGCGCTGCAATATCTGTCAAATACAATGGGAAGCACCGAGCCATGACCTCCTCCGATGCCCCCAACACCTCCATATGCCTCATGTATCGTGTCAGATGAACCGCAGGATCCGTCCTCCCATCGCACGTCTCCAATGTTGATAGCTTGAATTATGGTAGGTTCCTAGCCTATCTAATTACGGGAGCGAAGGGGCTCCTGTTCACGTCTTCCAGATCATTATTCACTAGTCCGTTCTCATGGCTCGTCTGACCATCTCCGCCAGTCTGTCGTTGTTGCCAAGCAGTGTTCCTTGTCCGTTGCCTTTGATCGGCCCCTCGAGTCCATGAGGGGATTCCGAAATCTGTTCTCCTGGACGAGAATATCATTTCTCCATCAATGCCATGTCGAATAGTTCTGTCTGGTATCGTGCTTGATGATGGATCAACATACTCCATGGGAATGCCCCTAGCTCTGGGGCTGTTCCTGATGGTCTCGCTCCGTTCTGAATTTTGGTTGCTCTGGGCTCCCTATCCGTATCTCCAATATCTCTTGTGGTTCCATTCCCTTGATTTTGTGCACCAAGTTGCCCAAACCGTCGGAACAAATTCTGGATCATCTGCTCTTGTCTATTCAACATCGTCTCTATCTCATCCCTGGTGATGAAGACTGAGGCTTGGTTCGCTCTCGAGGAAGCCTCCTGACTCCTTCATGCTGACTCCTTTCGGTTCTTTGTCTTCTCGTTGATTTCTTGTCTATGATTGCTTCGAGATCTGATCCTCTAGCTTTCCAAATCCGAACTACAAGCTTTAGAATCCCTGAGCGTTAGGTTCTCAGTGAAAGCACCAAAATGTTTGCGCCAAAATTGATCACAAACATCCAATTGTCAATGAAAGCACCAGTTCACAATCATAGATCACAGATGACAAGTGTGTAGAGAATTAAAAATGATGAACACTAAGAAAATTAAGAGGAAAGCACCAGTTCACAATCATAGATCACAGATGACAAGTGTGTAGAGAATTAAAAATGATGAACACTAAGAAAATTAAGAGGAAAGCAATAAAGAACACGAAGTTTATAGTGGTTCGGCAATCCAGCCTACATCCACTTTGAAGTTGATGATTTCACTGATGTTTGCTTGCTGACTACAACGAGTTACAACTGATTACAACAGCAAATTTCAAGTACAATGATGAATCCAGCAGAGTCTGGACGTCGAAGAATCAAAAGTCCCTTTTCTGTAGACCCTGGGATGCTTTTTATAGGCGTAGGTTGCAAATATCTCGCTCAAATTTCGAGAAACCTCTTTTGGCACGTGAGTGGGCCCACACGATTGATCTCATGCGGTTTGGACTCCGTCTGTGATCGATACAAACCAACTTCGTATCGATTAAGATTTGATCCAATCGAGTCGAAATTTGGCATGAACGTTCCTTAGATCGTAGGTAACTCATGTGAAAATTTGATAGCATTTGGACTTGTAGATTGTGAGTTATGATCGATGAAAGTTTGGGATTCATGTAAGCTTTCCGGTTCGAATCGATACCTTCGTGTCGATCGGTTAGACTCGCTTTTGAGCACGTCCCTGCAAGTTGACGTGGCGCTAGCTCCTCGGATCGATCCACTTTTCGTACCGTGTTGACTCCTTCCTCATTAGTTTCCATAATCTAAGCTTTGTTCGTATCGATGGCCTCGCTCTATTCATATCGATCGGTTCTGTTATATTCGTACCAATCGAATGCTGGGGCTTGTTCGTAGAAGCGTCTACTTCGTATCGATCTGTGGTTGACCGATACGAAGTATGTATGATGTTTGATCAACATGAATTAGATATTGCAGTCGATGGATACTAAATGGGCAACAACCGACCGATTCGAAGTGGACCTGCCTTTGGATGGACATGAAGAAGGCCATCCTCGATGGATACGAAGAAGGCAACTGCCGATCGATACGAAGTAGAGTTGTTTGATGATGGAGTCGAATCGATCGATACAAACAAAGTGTATTCCCTTGATGGATACGAATTGATGGAGACGGCCTAACCGATACGAAATGATGGATGCGATTGAGATTATTTCTCCGACTTGTATCGGTCAAATCATGAGCATACGAACTCGGATTGACTTGAAATTTGGAAGTTGGCTTTCATGGCTTTGGTTGTCTCGTCATATCAATTGTAATCCGATCTGGACTTGGATAAAATTTACTGACATCCATAGCTAACATGTACATAATCGGCAATCGAGGAGAACTGTCATTGGTTTTCAGTTAATCTTTTGATATCAATGCCTTGCTAAAATTCAAATTATTTCAAATCGTCACACATTCATCTTCATCTGGAGGAAAATGGTCATTTTTGTGCATATTTTAATTTTCCAAAATTTTATTGAAAATTTCTATGTTTATTTTGTAGGAATTTAAATTCAAATACAAGTGGATTCATGAAGATATATGCATGCACAAGAGTGAATACAAAGGAATGGAGATGGAAATAATTCATTTCATGGATCATGGAGGACCCCACCTACCCATATACCATCATGTACAAAATAGAGGCTCATGCACATGCTAATAGAGTTTAAAGCTTCCTGCACAACTAAATGATGATTAATTGATGCTAATGATTACTTGGCATCCACACTTCCTAAGAGGATATTTTGGACATTCCACAAAAAAGTGAATTAGGGTTTCATACATGTATAAATAACTCTTATGCTTCATGTAATCTATGTTCTTTAGTCTTCTCTAAGGCTCTCTTCCTCTTAGTTAGTTTTTAGCTTAGAAATAAAAGAAAGCTTCTCTTTTCTTTTCATCGCTACTTGGCCATTTCTTTCATTGAATTTATTTTTTATGCCACTTTAATACATTGGTCTTTTCTTTTCTTATTTACTTCCTTTCATGCTAGTTGTGTAGTTTGATTTTAATGCAAGTAGATTAGTTTTATTTCTTGTTCGTTTAGCTCTTTTTCCTCTTCTTTTTGTTTCTTGTTGCAAGCTATATTTGTTGATTTGATAACAAATACGAGAAGCTAAACCCCTTCAATTAGGGACAATGAAGCTCTCTAATTATGTAGCTTCAACATAACTTGTTAATTACGATCTTTTTTGTGCTTAAATGAATGTTAATGTGATTTACTGTTTCATGTTGAATTTGATAGTCTATGTTGTTCATAACAAATAGACTATGCTTAAATAATCACAAACAATAATTACCTCTTCATCTACATATAATGATGGTAATAAAGTGAATGTCGAACTTAAAATTTGATGGCCTATATTTCTAAACAATAATTAATAGGCCATGCTTCAAATAGATTTCATTATCAACTTGTTATCATTTTTCATGATACTTGAATAGTAGATTAGAGGTTGTGTTAAAGTTTGATGGCTTATGTTGGTTTGATTAATTGCACAAATATGTCATACTTATGATAAGCACAACATTTAAATTCACTTATGACCAAAAAAGAGTGATAATAATTTCATTACTTGTTGAACTATATGATCTAAAGAGTGGAATTATCTCTAAATTGTCATTTTATTCTCATAGTTTTCATTCAGTTTATTTTTTTAGTTGTTACTTTTGCAATTTTTAGTAGTTAGCTTAAAAATCTCAAATCTTGGCTAAGTTGATTGAATAGATTTTTTAAAATCAAAAAGTCCCTACGGATTGGCTCGTACTCACTACATACTACAATAGTACGTCGTGCGTTTGCGGTATAAATTTTATCATCCATCGTCGAACAAGTTTTTGACGCATTTTTCCTAGGAATTGATTTGATTTTAATTTTCTATTATTCGAATTATTTTCATTTGATTTAATCGTTTTTTTGTTTTGTGTGCTTGTTTGTATTAAAAAAAAATTGTTGTGTGTTTATGTGATTGTTGCTTGCATTTGTTTGTGCGTTTGTTTGCATTTGTTGCTTTTCCATTTGCATTTACATATTAAAAAAAGGTACACTATTTCTAAAAGAACATTTTATTATTTACAAACTTTGATTTCGTTTTTTTTTTTACACAACAGCCTTAACACTACCAAAATTCTGCGCATATCTGTGCACCATTCAACCTCCTCTGCATCGTTCCAAGTCACTGTCTACACTACTATATAACCACCATCATCCTCCACCCCACTCAACTAACTGTTCCACTACACTGCACCACCAGTTCATACACAACAATCCAACCACACCACCTACTTCGCTTCTGTCATCAACACTTCCACCCAAGCATCATACCCCACAGTGTCATTCTTGCAACACTTCCAAGTACAACATACTTCTTACTGACCTGCTCTTCCATCAACATCCCTACATGCACTTGCAACCACTTCATCAACAGCCTTGCAACACATCACATACCACATCAAACAGTGCACACCACTGTATCCTTTCATCCACTTCCCACCACTCATACAACATTCCCCTTTGAAATTTGCCAAAACATTTACTGACATCCACAACACTCCAACAGCTCCTCCACATACTCTACTGAATCAACTACAAACCACCACTGATAAACAACTTCCTCCATGTGCCTTCACAGTGCACCATCACATTCACATTCAAAATACTGCTGCTTCACTTCAACATCACAAACCCATCAAAACATTCTGACCAACCCCCTGCCTACATCCAGATCACAATTATTCACTTCACTTCTTTCCAACGTCACAGTTTACTCCACCAGAACCAAACTCCAACACATCACTGCCTACAAACCTTCACCATATCATACAAATCATCTCCATTGCTGCATTGCTCCATTGCTGCTACTACTACAAACCTACCACGGTAGCAACTGCACATATCTCCTCCATATCAACTCTCCGGCCAACAAACCCCATCCACTGTTACATCACAGCAAAATATACTCAACTCTCACCACGGCAACTTTCAGCAAACCAAGAAAAAAAAAATACTAATCAGAGGCTTCCATCATCGCAAACTTGCCATACAACATTTCTGCCGGCAGTCATCCCCTTCTCAATATCAACCAGCCCCCTGCTTCGACAAGCTCTCTGCCAAACCACTACATTAGCCAAGCAGCACAAACATCTGCCGCAACTGAACTTGAGCACATCCACTTCTTACAACATCATCGACCTCACACATCTTCTCGATACAGCATCAACCAACCTCACACCCAATCATTATCAATTCCTACCCACCTCCCCCATCTTTAATCACCATATGCTGCCTCTACGTCCACCTTCCATTCAGTGCGAACACCCAGTTCTTCCTATACAAGATTTCAACAAGTTCAGCTCTTTACAACATCCATCATCAAAATGCCTAAAGCAGCAACCTTCTGTGACCCAAATCGCACTGTAAGGCCCAGGTTGATCTGCAACCATTGTCATGGTGGTGGAAGCAATTTCTGAGGATGTTATCCGGGTGTTTGGTGAAATGATGTAATGAAATGGAGGCAGATATATGTGTAGATATCAGAAAATGCACAAAAGAAGTGAGAGATAATGGTTGTTTGATGTGCAGGCAAAGGGATTTTAAGAAAGAATTGGTGAATTAACGATAATGTGTCGGATTTATCAAGAATTTAAGAATTTTTGAGTGCACAAAGATAAGTACAGAAATAAGAAATGTAACTGCTAAAAGAAGGTGATGAACAAAGATTATGTATTGATATTACTAATGAAATGTAAATTGCAATAACATGAACAAGAACAAACTGCAAAAGAAAGAACAAGCACTGGAATTTGTGAATGGTAAGTAATTGATCAAACAAGAAGTACAAGAATTTGTAAATGGCAGAAAAAGATGTACAAGCAATATAAATAAAAAATGAACAAGATTAAGAACTGTAATTGTGCAGAATTGCAGATCAGGGATAGAAACTGCAAAAGTTTAACAAGAATAGAATTTGTAACTTGCAAGAATATAAGAAACAGAGAATTAAAATTGTATATAAAATGAGGAGGACGAAGAACTTGAATTGAATTAAAACTATAACTAGTAATTCATAGAACTACGTAACTAAATTGAAGAAGAATGAACTGATATAAAATTGCAACTAACAGCTAATACATGGAGAACTAGAAATGAAAGAGATAATTTGCATTCAGATTTCTTCACCTTAATGGTGGACAAAGCAGGAATAAAGAAGAAGAGATACTAGAGTTGCAACAGGAAATGGAAATGAAATGATATTAAGCTTCAAATTTCACACTCTCATACAAGCATGCACTACAGTATATATACACAACCTAGGCCTGGACTAACTCAACTCAACCACTTGACTCAACTAACTCATTAACTTGACTCAGCCCACTCTAGTTTAATCACATAGTAAGTATACAAACTCAACATCAAATACAAATACTCTCAACCCAAATACAACAGTAAACAGGCCCAAATAATATATGTATCAGTTGGCATGTGCACAACATGCACAACTGAGACATCCTTGTAGCTTCCTCCACAGGCCATCACTTCAAGCACTTTAGCACCTGACGCCTTCCTGCTATCTCCAGCTACCAACTCCGATGTCCCATGGTTGCCTCTGACGAACCTGGCTAAAGATGGAGTTTTTTTTTTCATTTTCTGGGCATAGGCTCCAGTCTTGCTTCTGCTTAAACATGACAATCAATGGCCTGCAGGTTGTTACACGCACATGCGACTCGAATCTTCCCAAACCACAAAACCCCTAAATCGCCTCCAAACCTATTCCTCGACTTTGACGCCGCCAATGTCTCAATCCGTCTGCACATACCCAAATCCAAATCAAACATACAAAACTCGAAAATGTGCTTCTTCCAATCCTCTTAACAACCACAGACGAAGCCTCAAGCAAACTTATTCACGAATTCTTATCTTTGAATTTTCGTACAGTGGAATTTGTGTAGAAGAGTAAATTAAAATGGCAATCTGGGTTTGTGTTGTTGAACGAGAAAATAGGCAGTTAAGCATCATTTTTTTTAATCGGTAAAATAGGTTTAGTTTTAGTTTGGGTATTGGGCTTTTTAAGTGGGCGGGTTCATTGGTTTGGGTCAGGTTGAAATTTGGTAGTCATGTTTTCAATTTTTTTTTTTTTTTAAGTTTTTTTTTAAGTTTTAAGTTCTTTTCATCTTCTTCTTAGACAAAAAGGGTTGTGTTCGATTTTAATAATTGGGTTCAATTCAAAAGTTTTGTTTTAAGTTTTTTTGGATTAACTATTGTTCGTTTTCAACACTCCTTTTCAGGTTAGTTTAATTTGTTTGGTTTTAAAAAAAGGATTTTAGGTTGTTCTCAATTGTTTTAGTTTAACTTGTTTTGTTTTTAAATTGTTTTAGTTTCTTCTTTGTTATATATTTAAAAAAAATCTTTTGTGTGTGTGTGTATTGTTTTTATTTTCAGGTTGCCAAAGCAGATAGGAAAAGTTGCTTGCTTCGCTTGCCAAAAAAATTATAACTGCTTGTTTGCTTTAAAAAAATTTGCTGCTTTTAAACTAATTTTCTAATAATTCTGCATGCTCTGGTATCATGCCATTATCTCTAGTTTTATTTTCTTTGCACTATTGACTGTTTGCATTTTATAAGAAAAAATTCAAAAACACAACAACAAAAAAATCACCGTAGTTGCATTGTTGATACATGTTTAATTTCAGTTTTACATTTCATTTTAGATTTTGATTAATAATAACTGTTAGATATCGATAGCTTTTAATTGTATATTGACAAGTTGTCTTCCTTGAACAATTTAGTTTCTTGCTGTTTAGGCTAAGGCAGAGCAATAATCGGTTATAAATATTACAGTGATTCGTAAATATTACACTGAATTGTTTCCCTAAAGGTACTAAAACCTTCGGCTGCATTGATATGGTGATTCGTGGTGCACCGATAACTCCTGCCCGTTACCTGGCTAAGAACTATCTCGTTGATTTAAGACAAAGTGTGATTATACAATTTTGGGTTAACTTAGGATAAATAATTTATAATTAGACTCTTGCATTCATTTACCCGCATTAGCTCATGCATATTTAAAAAACTTCAAAAATCCAAAACTAAAAAGTTGTAAATATTCCTTTTCTTTTTCTTTGAAATTTTTATATCCTTTTCCTTTGAAATTTCAAAAATCCAGAAAAATATAGAAAAACAAAAAACCAAAAAAAATTATAAAATATTTTAAAAAACTATTTTTTCTAAAAAACAAAAAAAATCGAAACAAAAAAACAAAACATAAAAAATCAATTTCCCTTTTGAAAAATAAATTCTTTTTGTAAATATTTTTCCATTATGAAAAACAAAAACGTTCTTGAAAATGTCCTAATTTTCTTACTTGTCAGAATTTTACGATACTTGTTAAAATCAATATAACCATATAATTTCACACCAAACTCTTAAGGATATTTCAACAATAACTATTGTTTAAACGATTCAAATTTTAAACCACAAAATTTTCAAAATGATGACCAAACTTCAAATATTAAAAATAACATTTCATCTTTACTTGCAATCTCTACACAACAAAATCAAATAAAAAATGATTTGTGTAATTATTATTTGTGTGATAACTCAAGTCAAATTTTTCAAAGTTATCAAGATTTGAATTCACTTCAAAATGCAAACGATTTCAATAATAACCTATGCCGATTCAATTTTGAACTCCAAAATGAATTTCAAAATCAAAACAAAAATATGATCCACTTTTCAAATAATTTTGGCAAAGTTAATAATCTCGACTACAATATGAGTGAAATTTTTTGTTCTCAACAAATCCAAATCAAAAATTCTCAAGTTACTAACTATAAATGGGACTTTGTTGAACGAATGGGCGAAATCTACAATGATCACATGGATTTATTATTCGAAACTTATATGAAATAAGGTGATAAACAAAATCAAATCCCAATGTGTGATGATTCAAGTGATAATCCACCTTTTACCTAAGTCGACGATTTTCAAACAATTACTTTTGAAAATGAAAATGATGATGGCGATCTTAATGAAGTTGTTGAAAAAACGGTAATTGAGTTGGATTTCAATTCTTTTGAAGGTGTTAAACTTGATTTAAAATTCGATCTTGCTTTTTTTCGATTTTGAAAATTTAAATACAACAACTTAGGATTTTGAAAATGATATATGCAATGAAATTGCAGATAATCGATCAAAGCAAGACGAATTTAACGAACATGATTTCTTTGGACCCTTTGAAATTGAGTTGTTAAATTCTCAAGGGGAGGAGTTAAATCACTATTTTGATTTTGAAATTAGTAATTCTAAAGAAGTTTTCAATGATAAGTTTGAATTTCAATTTGGTGAGAATAAACATGAACTTCAACCAATTTTTCTATCAAACCAGAAAATTATCGTAAAGGAAACAACTTGTACTATTTTTAATAAAACAACATTCGTTTTTTCAAATCCACGATCAACTTCGAAAATTTTTACGATTTGGTTTTTCGAACTTAAGCTGTGTCTCGCATACTCGACGAGACTAATGAATCGGTTTTTGGAAGACCGTTTCATTTACTTTTTGATGATGTACTTTCTAATCTCGTGTAAATACCGCTCATTTTCATGTAAATATAAGTCATTTTTTATTTTATTCTTCACCTTCCACTTGGGTTGACTTTGAGGACACAGTCAAAATCAAGTGTGGCGAATCTTCTTTTTGAATTTTCATGATTAAATTTTTCATTTTTCTTCCAAAACTCAAGAAAAACATATAAAAAAAACAATTTTTTTAATCATTTTGATTTAGTTAAAGAAACACTATAAGATAAATATAAGGTTTGGTTAATTAAATTAAAAATTTTGAAAATTTATTTGCCTTAACAAAAATAAAATTGGAGTCTGATTAAAAATAATGATAGTTCAATAAGTATATAGGAAGGTTCATACATGATAATTAATATATCCTAACTGAAAATCTTTGTTTAAAAAATGGTTGATTTAAAGTAAAGGATATAACATTTTTTGTCTTTTAAGTAAAATGGCGCTAAGATGATTTTGCAAAACTCTCTCCTTTAAAAAAACAATAACAAAAAATCAAAATTATATATATGTACATATTTTTACTAACACCTAGAGTCATGTGTTCACACTCGTGTGTTCACTCGCCAAGCTCTATAGCCTTCTCACGTAAGCCCGAAAGGCGGTGCATGATCGGTATATCTGGCCTCAGTTTATCCGAGTTTGATGTGGGTATATAAAAAATTCTTTTATTAATAAAGCCTATAGTCGATAAGTGTTCACACTTGTGTGTTCACTCAACACGATTTGTATTCCCCTCACATAAGTTCGAAAAGTAGTGCACGGGTAATATATCTAGCCTCTGTTTAACTGAGTTAGGCATATGTAAATCTTGTAAATATCAATAAAATTTTCAAAAAAATAAGGTGAGTAAGCAAATGAAATCCAAGCACTATTTCAACTTGTTTGATTTGACTTGTTATTGAAAAGAAATAAAAATACCACTTTGATAAACGTTGATAATCAACTAAGGATTCATTTTATAGTTACACTGGTTATCAATCAAAATAACGAGTTAAACTATAGTCTATTTGTTATGATAACTTGATTTTTGTTGGACATTTTTACGAATAAATGACTTAAATTTTCAAGATAATAACAAAGACTATAATTAACTCATTCGTGTCAATTTAAAAGTAAATCCCGAATTTGTAAATATTTTTGAAAATTTGCATTCATCTCTTTGTAAATAAACCTTGCATTTAGGATTTTTCATCTAGCATTTGGATTTTTGGGTAGTATCCACTGAAAACCCTCACAAGACAATACTTGTCTTACTGGTGACACCCAGAGGTTTAACGGCTTGTTGCATATGCTCAATGCAATCGTGCTCCCTATGAAAACGGATTTATCTTAGTTTTCCTTTATTCGAGGACGAACAAAAATATAAGTGTGGGGGTATTTGTTACGCACGTAAATGTGCATTTTTACCAGCATGTTTAATCTATTTAAATTAAATAAATAATGATATTTGGCATTTTAATTTGTTAAATTAAAATTTAGATTATTTCAAATCGTCACATATTCATCTTCATGCAGGGGCCAAATGGTCATTTTGTGCATATATTAATTTTCTAAAATTTAACTGAAAATTTCTATGTTATTTTATAGGAATTTAAATTCAAATACAAGTGGCTTCATGAAGATATATGCAAGCACAAGAGTGAATATAAAGGAATGGAGATGGAAATAATTCATTTCATGAATCATGGAGGACCACACCTACCCCTATACCATCATGTACAAAATAGAGGCTAATGCACATGCTAATAGAGTTTAAAGCTTCTTGCACATCTAAATGATGATTAATTGATGCTAATGATTACTTGGCCTCCACACTTCCTAAGAGGATATTTTGGACATTCCACAAAAAAGTGAATTAGGGTTCCAAACATGTGTAAATAACCCATATGCTTCATGTAATCTATGTTCTTTAGTTTTCTCTTAGGCTGTCTTCCTCTTAGTTAGTTTTTTGCTTAGAAATAAAAGAAAGCTTATCTTTTCTTTTCATGGATACTTTTCCATTTATTTCATTGAATTCATTTTTTATGCCACTTTGATGCATTGCTCTTTTCTTTTCTTATTTACTTCCTTTCATGCTAATAGTGTAGTTTGATTTTAATGCAAGTAGATTAGTTTTATTTCTTGTTCATTCAGCTCTTTTTCCTCTACTTTTTGTTTCATGTTGCAAGCTATATTTGTTGATTTGATAACAAATATAAGAGGCCAAACCCCTTAAATTTAGGGGTGATGAAGCTCTCTAATTATATAGCTTTAACATAATTTGTTAATTTCGATCTCTTTTGTGCTTAAATGAATGCTGATGTGATTTATTGTTTCATGTTGAATTTGATAGTCTATGTTGTTCATAACAAATAGACTATGCTTAAACAATCACAAACAATAATTACATCTTCATCTATATATGATGATGGTAATGAAGTGAATGTTGAAATTAAAATTTGATGGCATATATTTATAAACAATAGTTAATATGTCATGCTTAAAATAGAATTCATTTTCAACTTGTTGTCATTTTTTATGAGATTTGAATGGTGGATTAGAGGTTGTGTTAAAGTTTGACGACTTATGTTGGGCTAATTAATTGCACAAATATATGACATACTTACGATAAGCAAACCATTTAAATTCACTAATGACCAAAAAAGACAGAATATAATTTAATAATTTGTTGAACTATATAATCTAGAGAGTGGAATTATCTCTAAATTGTCATTTAACTTTCATATCTTTATCTTTTTTTTGCTAGTTTTTTTAGTTTTCTTACATTTCTAGTTTAATTAACTCTTGACTTCGGTATAATTTGATTGAATAGATTTTTAAAATCTAATAATTCCATGTGGATCGACCTGTACTCGCCACATACTATAATTGTACATCGTGTGCTTGTGGTAAAGTTTAATTCAAAATTTATCGGCAATTTTCTAACTCGATAGAAAATTTGTCGTTAGACAAACATCAAAGAATATCATGATTTATGAATTCTTGATTTGGTGATTACAATACATTTCTAACTTAAATTAAGCACTTATTCCCTAAAACTTATCGTTTATTGATTTGGTTTAAAAGTGAGTTAGTCAACCAAACATTTTGTATTAATGTTGCTAAAGCGGGTTCTAGAAGTCTTGATTTAATGGATGTAGCTGAAAATAGCGAAGTTTATAGCGGATCTACTATTCAATAGTACTAAATTAAAAAAGCATAACCTCAATGAGTGTTGTAAGCTAAAGGAAGATTTAGCAGCGCTTTAAATGCATAAGTTTGAGCTCGTTTGTTTTTATATAATCCATAACAAGTTTCGGCGGTGCTTCTGAGATGCACTTAGTGGATTCTACTATTTGATATAAGTTTGAGCCTCTTTGCTTTTGTTTAATTCCTATATAACTAGTGTTTTGTGGTGTTTTGGGACACAATTGATGAATTCTTCTATTTGATATGAGTTTGAGTCACTATAATGATCAGCCTTTTTGACCCCAAAATGTCGGTATTAATATATCCACAATATTCACATGTTGAGCACCTAAGTGCCAGAAAGATAGATTGTTAAGGTAAAATAAAACGAAAAAGAAACAAAACAAGAAATAAGGAACGAAACACCAGAATCTCGCCACAGAGCGATAACATATAATATGAAAAAATAGTATAAAACAATCACTCTAAGATACAAAGCATTTCGGATTTACATTTCTAACTATTATCATTAACTTAGACTGTTATAATAGCCCGTTCTCATAAATTCTGATATAGATATAATAGTAATGCAATGGAAAGAACACTACGGTAGGCGAAACATTCAGCTCGTTCTTTCGAGCTCTAATGAACATCCAACTAAAACCTTCCATTCGCAGACTACTTGAAAGAGCATATAAGGAATTTAGGGAAAACAAAAACCACATGTAAGACCTAAGTCTGGTGTGAGAAACTCAAGGTATATGCGATCAACATATAACGGTACTTTTGAGATTGTACAGAATGTCATAACGGTTATCCCATCAAAAAAAACACATCTAATAAGAACATATGTGAATATAATAGATAATGTCTAGCATGTAGATCATAACTAAGCAAATAGATGTGCCACTTGTGCACCACTACTATAATAATTACACAATCAATACCGCTAAGATCCGTTCGCATAATTATGTAGGATTCCATGAAGGTGCGCTAAGTACACAATGAAAGGTCCTGCAGCACAAGGATCAAAGAAATCCTTTCAAGTAGTGTACGACTCTAGGGAATGTACCATAGGAAAAACATAGCTGGTCTATGCCTGAACATGTGGCAACAAATGCATCACTTCTGCATGCATACCCATACGTAACACTAGAATAGAGTCACCTACACCCTTCGATTAGCTAAACCCATTGGTTATGCATCTTATATCTAATTTCTGTCAGTACCGATAGTGAATTCACATTCAGCATCTTAATACACGAGCCATAACTCGAACAGATCTTGGAACTACACATGATACCAGCATCTCGAACAGTCCACGCATCCCAAAATGGATTCTAGCATCTTGAACAAATTACGAATCTCTACATGGATTCGACCGTTTCAAACAGATCATGATTCTCCCCATGGATTCCATCCTGTCAAACAGATCATGAATCTACACATAAATTCCAAAAAATGGAATAGGTCATAAGCCTCTACCAAATCATAGAGCATGTATATGTTTTGAAGTGGTTATGGTTTCTAGTCTTCTCATATAAATACACTCCCCTGCTTACCAGGCGCTTCAA
Source organism: Allium cepa (assembly GCA_030765085.1). Lineage (NCBI taxonomy): Eukaryota > Viridiplantae > Streptophyta > Magnoliopsida > Asparagales > Amaryllidaceae > Allium > Allium cepa. The sequence continues at coordinate 706,153,968 of CM060938.1, forward strand.
AACCAATCGATGGATTTTTTTTAACTCAACATAGGTTCTTCCAGAAATAATTAAACAATACTTCAAGTTGGAGATAATCTCCTATCAAGATAAATTTCCTTTTCATTTCTCCTACAGGAAGAAGACAATTTTATACGTACAGTATAGCATCTCCGAAGATAATTGTGCCATACTACCCTCGTGTTTCTTCTAGATATTTCCTAAGTAAATTTTTTTCAATTTTATAAGTTGACCAATCGACTATCAAGTACAAGATAGATGATCATAAATGAAAACCAAGTCCCCTTATGTTTCGACCGTTTCATTTCATGCTACCCCTTGGTCAAGAGTGAAGCCGGTAGGTTAGAGCACAATTGCTTCTACATCTTACTCAAACATCAGTCTTTACTCCCATTGACCAAACAAGCTTACTTAGTTGGCTTTTAGTGCTAAGTAAGTACATGACTAGATACTTACCATAGAAAAGTAAATATAAAGCATGATTAATTCACACAAAGCATGATTAATTTACACAAAGCACTAATAATTCACACAAAGCACGATTAAGTCACATCAATTACTTCTAATTCCATTTATATTTAATTAATCATTTATTAGTTAAACATCTTTTATTAGTGAAACTCCTTTTGTCTAATAAAAATTCTTTCATTTAATTAAACTTCCTTATCTAATTAAAACTGTAATAACTAGGGTTTTACTACCCTTAAAAATCAACACTGATAGATCCACTGTATTCCATGCCAAATAATCGAATACCCAAAAACCCGATTGTTAGGCGAAAAGAAGAAAGAAAGAGGGAAGAGAAGAAGAAGAGAAAAGAAACCGAAAACAATACAAACTCTCACAATCGCAGCGGCAGAATATATAATATAATCAATGGTCTTTACAAAACAGAAACTATTATATACATACATCCATCAAAGTACAACTACAAATCAAAATAATTATCTTGGACAGTTATAACAACCCGTCCTCACAATTGCTGATGATTTCAAAAAAACAATGGAAAATAAACATATACATGAATACGACTTAAAGGCCTCTAACTTGTCTCCTGAGCTCCAATGCATCTAAAACAATCTATAAATGTGCTCGGTCTCACCCAAGCATTATAATAAAATAACATCAGAGTCAGTCTGAAAAACCATCATGAGAAAGCACACCCAGCTGGATTTTTATTTTATAGAAAACCATTGAAAATTAGAAGCATCTCATAAGTCCACAGCGCACATAAACATGGATGGGTTTTAAAGTTACGACAACCAAAAAAATTTCTATAGAAATCCATTTATATTATCACAATGTCTTGGTTCTAGAGTAAAATATGACGATAGCTGAAATGTTTGCATCTCACGTTTCAGCATAGTTTGGCACAACTAAGCCTGTATGACGCTTGTTGGAAAATGGATTCAGTACAATGACTAGGATACAAGGATACAACCCGTCATAGTGCATCTCTTGATAAAATAACACCACAGACCTTGCTTGGATCCCCTACCAATATCGAACTGGCCTAACCTTTACTGGATAGTACCGACTATGATCACCACTCCGTTAATTAGGCCCAAAGCATACAAATGAGAGAAAATAGCGACTCTAGATAGGGATGATCATACCCTACCTTGGAGCGACCCATTTAGTACTGCTGCATCTCCTCGGTTTATCCATTCCCAATGGATGAGTCTTGAGGCTATGTTTTACCTTTTGTATAGCACTTCCCACTTGGAATGCTAACACTATTAGAACCTCAATTATTGGATTTTAATGACAACAGCTGTACAATTATGTCAAATAATCTCTAAGCTAATTTGCAGGTACATGAGCATCAAAAAGAAATAATCAAATACGTTCAAAAGGAAGATACACAGTACAAAAGTATGTATATGGAGATACAAGAAGATATATACACGATAGAGACAAGACGAAGGTGAAAAACAAAGTTTTATTAGTCATAAAGTGTCGTGTCTAGAGTTTACAAATGTTAAAATCTTCTCCAAATGGTATACAAACATATACATATAGCACGATCACATTGTTATAGTATCTTAGTTTATTTTCGCACTAGTATAGTATAATTCCATATAGCACGATCCACATAGTATTTTCATTTGGTATCAGACCCTGGTATTCTAGAGATTGTAACAACATCCTAGAATAAATGGCTACAAAGAGATCTAGTCACGACAATAAAAAGAGGAAGAGCAATAAAGAAAAATCAAAGGAGCAAACAAACAAATTCTTTATGGCAAAAGATAATGAGGTTAGTGATCTAACTTTTGATGATATGATAGAAATAAATTCAGAACTTCTAGACACTTCAAAGGGTCTCAAAAGAAAATATAAGGAAGCTCTAAAAAATCAGAAGAAAGCAGAATTCGAAAGAGATATGCTTAAAGACAAGAAGAAAATATTAGAAGAAGAACTTGAGAAAATTCAAGATTCACTCTCTGACAATTCTCAACTCGCACTATTAAGTCAAGAAATAGAAGCTGAAAAAGAAAAGAATAATGCTCTAGCTTCTGAGAATCATGAGTTAAAAACAAAAATTAAAATTATTGAGTTAGAGAACACTGGTCTCAAAACTAAGCTTGATGACATTACTAAAAATATTCCCAATTTTAATGAAGGGAGAGAAAACTTATCTCGGATTATTGAAAATTCTCAACTTGCTTCAAATAAGAAGGGATTAGGTTATGTTAAGAATCCAAAAGCTCACAATGATAAAATCGGTTTAGGCTATAAAAAAGCTAAAAGTAAAAATAGGACTGGATATGCATTCTTGTATACTAATTTTAGTGCTAGTACTAGTAACCAAGATAGCTTTAAAACCAGTCATAATTGTACTTTGTTTAGAAATGATAGAAATTATTCTTCAAGTACTAAGCTAATGACTAATAGTATTAAGATATGGATTCCAGCTAATATGATTGATCATGATAAACAACTTTATAATAGCAAATATTATAAGAATGTGATTTGTAATGAAAATTATATTTATAAAGGTTCAACCAAACCCAAATGGGTATGGTTTCCAAAGACCTAACCCCCCCCCCCCCCCCCCCCCCCCGAACCCTAACATTGTAAGTGGGTACCGAAAATGAATATTATTTATTGCAGGTACTCGAAGAAACAAAAGGAAAAAGATAGATTTTGGAATTTTAAAGAATGATCCATACGTTTAATAGAATTACGTGCTTGCAATGAAATATGGACATCAGAAAATATGGTAAAAATCTATTTCATTTTTCTCCATAATTAATATTGAGTTTATCTCACAATATTTATTATAATCCCTCATTCTTTTTGATAATGACAAAGGGGGAGATATTCATATGCATATTAATTGAGGGAGATATTATATTTAGGGGGAGATGTTATACTTAGGGGGAGCTTTAAACATATTTTTTTTTATATAGAATGAATATTTTTTTAAAATTGTATAGTTTTCATCATCAAAAAGGGGGAGAATGTTAGAACCTCAATTATTGGATTTTAATGACAACAACTATACAATTATATCAAAGAATCTCTAAGCTAATTTGCAGGTACATGAGTATCAAAAAGAAATAATCAAATACGTTCAAAATGAAGATACACAGTACAAAAGCGTGTATATGGAGATATAAGAAGAGATATACACGATAGAGACATGACAAAGGTGACAAACAAAGTTTTATTAGCCATAAAGTGTCGTGTCTAGAGTTTACAAATGTTAAAATCTTCTCCAAATGGTATACAAACATATACATTCATATTTTAAATGAATATCAAGTTTTCAAAAATTGCATGGAGCAGGACTCGAACCCGGGTCACTAGTTCAAAAGGTAAGTGCTCTAACCATTTGAGCAATGGTAATTTTTTGTTACAAGTCAAATTCAGACGTCTGAATTGACCATTTCAGACATCTGAATCTGTAATGAAAATTGAAATTTCAGACAATATTCAGACGTCTGAATTGGAAATTTCAGACGTTTGAATCTGGTCAAAAATGACTTATTTCCTTTCTGGTTTGCACGTTAACAAATTCAGAAGTCTGAATTGTTATTTTCAGACGTCTGAATTCCTATAACGGCTATATTTTTGAATAGACACTTCTCTTCTATGAAGAGATACAACCTTTTATAAATAGATATGTCCATACTCTTTCATGATAACTATTCATGAATGATTACACCTCTTTATACTCTATATAAAAAAGTTAAAATCATCTGTTTTATTAATCTAATCGATCTAACTCTTTCTATTCTTATACTACTCTGATTCTAACACTTTTGTGCATTCAAATTTATTCAAAATCATTCATTTACTTCCATATTCTTCACATACACACACACACACACATATATCAAAAGGAGAAGATTATAGGAAGATTGTACTATCAAGAGACAAATTCGTGTTATCAAGAACACACTGTGTCATATACTTTCTGTATAAGTTGAAGTCCTGTTCTGCTGTTCAGGCGAGTGAAGTCCTCTTCGACTTTTGAGGCATCGAAATCCTGTTCTGTTATTCAGGTGTTGTAAACCTGTTCCTCTGGGTTAAGTGAGGATTGCTGTTAGTAAAATTCCAGAAGGAGTCTGGGACTAGACGTAGAACGGGAAGTTCAAACCAGTATAAAAATTCCTGACGTGCTTGTTTTATTTTACTTATTCACATTGTTATAGTATCTTAGTTTATTTCCACTCTAGTATAGTATAATTCCATTTAGCACGATCCACACAGTATTTTCAAACACTGCCCTCCAGGTAACAATGAAATACCAGTATTCAACCATACAATTTCATTATAGGACTGAACGAAACACTTGAGAGCCCCGTCTTCAATTTCCATCATCCTAAAGATGTCTTCATTTCGCAATGCTCAAATTCGATTGAAGTTGTTTCCAGATTACATATCTGATCTCGGTATCTTCGAAAACACATTTAATATTTATCAGCAAACTCGATCTCGTTTCTTTAGGAAATAAATAGTCAAAGCTAAGAGCGGAGATCACCTCCTTACTGTTAGTGGACAGATTTCCTTATCATTGTCCTAGGAGAATGAAACGAGATTTATATACTGAATACAGCATCATTAGTGATGATTATGCCATATAACTCGCGTATTTCTCCTAGATATTTCCAAAGTAATGTTTGCATCCAAATTCGGTAGTCGGTTATTTAACTATCGAATAACAAACATTCAATCAAGGATCTAATTCCATAGGGAAACCCAAAAATGGTTAAGCACACAAGCAACCACTTGACTCCTTAATTAATCTTTTATTAATTAAATTTACTTTGTAAATATATGTCCCAAAATCCTTTTACAAATACACACACACACACACGTGTCTGTGTATCCACAAACCTTTATACTTCAATACTCGAAAAAATAATCATATACTAATCTTAACGGTATAAGTATATTAACCAACGTTTGGGAATATTTTCCTTTTTATTCAATTCTAAAATCATTTAAAATTTCCATTATTGATTTACAAAACCATTGATAAAACTTCTTTTATAAATCTATAACCCATTTCTGAAATTCTTTAATAAATATTCAAAATCATTTATAAAACTCTTTTATCTTTTAACCAACCTTCCTTTTCGTTTTCCAAAACGTGTTATAAGATTTCTTTTACAATCCACATCTGTTTATAAAACCCTATTTATGAATCTCGAAAACATTTATAATATAAATTCTAATCATTCACTTATAAACACTACTATATAATAGTAAACATTACAAATAAGTAAATATTAACTTTAAATTTTTTTAAGATAGTAAATAATAAATTTGGAAACATCTTAAATAAAACCATAATAATTTATCTTCAAAACTTTTATAAATACTAATAATTAATTTTCAAAACTTTATTGATAAATAATTATATTTAACATCAAAACGTATTAATAATTTTGAATAATTAACTTTTCAAACTATTAAAATATTTATAAACCGCTTTAAAACAATGTTAGCATAAATAAACAACATTTTAAAACATAAATATATTTCCTTGATAAAATCCATACTTACTTTCCAACATGATAATTTCCATATTCATAAACTATATTTATAAATCTTCTTTTCTTTTATAAAACTTCCTTTCATAAAATCCCTTTAATTATGAACTCTATTTCTAACTCTATTTCCTTTATAAATCTCACTTATTCAAAAATCCCATTTAAAAATGGCAATCACCATACAATTTTAAACATTGTCCCCATATGGATAAATCCCTTTTATAAATTCCCTTCTGTTTATAAAATATCGTTTAGCATTCCTAATTTACTCTCACCTCATATTACCAAAATTGAATCAACTATTTTCTAAAACAACATTCCAAATCTTATTATAAATCCATAAGTTTGTGATTTATTTCCTAATTTATCTAATGATAAAAGTTTCACTTAATTTATAAATACCGTTTATAAATCCACATGCTTTATTAACAAAACACGACTTTACATACCTTCACTTTATATGAAAAAATCACTTATATAAATTTATCACATTTATAAATTCTCACATTTATAAATAAATCTTAATATACGTATATATATCTGTGTGTGTCGTATATATCACTCAATATAAAATGGTCAATAAATTTTTATACCAAAATATTACTATCTTCCATTAGAACCATACGCTTTACTATAAAAGATGGACTTACTTTTAACATTTAACAAAATTTTTATCACAGTTCAAGAATCTCTATATTAAAATAATTTATATAACTATAAATTTATAATCTCTAAAAACCATACTTTTAAATTTTGGAAAACTACATCCTTAAATAATTTAAGAAAAATTATTAAAACATATATAATTTCCAAAATCACTTTTTATGTCAATCATTCATTTATAATATTTTAAAACACCGAAAATAAGATTCAATGCTACTAAATCACTAAATAAGTAAAATCAAATCTATGTCTTCAAAATTAGCATCCAACATATCATATATCAAGTTATGTGTAAAATAAAATCAGTAGTGTGAGGAATCCAATTGGATTTCCGAAACATGTCACCCTATATGCACATAGAGTATATAACTAAATAAAATAAATAAACCGCTTTGAGGCGGTATCGTATACAAAATTCAATCCACACCTACGTGGGAACATAATAGAGTTTCGTCCTATCCAAGGGCGGGAATATATCCAAACTAACAATATAAATTAGGTAATCATCCAAACGTCAATAAAAATCTGCAATAAAATATACACACGTCCAATAAATAATTTCATTGACCATATAATATTTTCTAATTAACTAAAAATGTTAGATTAACTAACATTGATTTCAGTTTCCACTGAGGCATTCCAATTCGGAACTAAAATCAAACGTCGTCCATTTATAGCCCAAATTTCTTTAGTCTAAAAAATTTTCCAAACCGATTCCATCGTGAAGCTTACGTCATCTGGAACGGAACGCAGAAATTTGCGCCTCGATTGAACCTCGTATGAGAGTGTTATACAATTTTTAAAGATATCGATTTTTATATTTATAAATAATTAATTTACTTAAAATTACAAAGTAACCACTCTCGCACATCTTCGTCCCTAATCACTCAAAATCCCATGTGCAATGTATGCACATGTCCTGCATTTTCCTTCCACCTCTCTTCTCCCTAAGCCATCAATACTTCACCAATCACTGCGCCGAAACTTCAATCGAGCTTCCCATCACCTTCTCAATCCTATGTTCCCTGCCACATGATGCATGGCTCACTATAGGGAATCACGACTTCGCATCCTATCATAGCCACCCCATAAGGTTGGACCTCCAATCTGAAAGTGACAGTGCTATATGATCGTGTAATATGGATAAACTACTCGTGCAGAATATCAACTAAGTAAGTAAATAATAATAGCAACAAAGTAAATGACACCATAGATTTTTATACTGGTTCGAACTCCCGTTCTACGTCCAGTCCCAAACTACTTCTGGAATTAAACTAGTAACCCTCACTAAACCCGATTGAATAGGTTTACACTGCCTGGGCAACCAAACATGACTTCTACCTCCTAAGCAGCCGAATAAGACTTCTACCGCCTTAGAAACCAAACGGGACTTCCAATACAAATAGTAAAGTTTTTTCTGACTGAATATGCTCTTAAATAGCACTGATGAGTCAATAATTAAAATCTTCCTATAATCTTCTCCTTTATGATGTATAGTGTAATGTGCTTGAATAATGTGGAAAATGAAACGATCAACGATCGAAGTTTGAATGCAATTATAGTGTAAGTTGAAAATAGATTGAGAGATAAGAATTCAAGAATAATAAAATCAGTTATGTTGTTCACTGTTTGTTGAATTCTGAAATCTATTTACAGAGATCAAAAAGATGCAATCATTCGTGAAAGATAACATTGAAAAGAAACCCGTGCAACTATTCATTTAAAGATGTTTCTCTTCGATGAAGAGAATTTCCTTTTCATAAAAAATAGCCTTATAAATATTCAGCTGGCTGAAATAATAATTCATCCTTTTGAAATTGTTGAATTTGAAACCAGCAAAGAAACAAAATAATTTTTGCCTAATTCAGCCGTTTGAATAAAACTATTCAGACGGTTTAAAATGCATACTAATTTATGCTTTTTTTAGCATTCAGCCGTCTGAATGGTACTATTCAGCCGTCTGAATGGTACTATTCAGCCGGCTGAATTATAGCATGTAATCAAAATTACCATAGCTCATTTGGTTAGAGCACTTGCCTTTTAAACTAGTAACCCGGTTTGGAGTTCTGCCCCATGCAATTTTTCAAAAACTTGATTTTTCATTTAAAATATGAATTTATATGTGTGTATACCATTTTGAGAAGATTTTAACACTTTTAAACTCTAGACACGACACTCTATGACTAATAATACTTTGTTTGTCACCTTCGTCTTGTCTCTATCATGTACATCTCTTTTTGTATTTCCATGTACATACTTTCATCCTATTTTTGTACTGTTTATCTTCATTTTGAATGTATTTGTTTGTCTCTTTTTTATGTTCATGTACCTGAAAATTAGCTTAGAGTTTCTTTGGCATAATTGTATAGTTGTTGATATTAAAATCCAACAATTGAGGTTCTAACATTCTTCCCCTTTTGTTGATGACAACCGTGCAATTTAAAAAATATATTTATTCCTTATATAAAACAATATTATATAAAACAATATTAATATGTTTAAAGCTCCCCATAAGTATAACATCTCCCTCTATCAATACGCATATAAATTTCTCCCCGTTCGTCACTATAAAAAAGAATGAGGGGATATAATAAATTTTATAAAATATTTTGTCAATAGCGGGATAAACTCAATTTTAATTATGGAGAAAAATAAAATAGATTTTACCATATTTGTTGAAGTCCATATTTCATTGTAAGCACATAATTTCATTGAACTTATGGTACATCATTTAAAATTCAAAAATCTATCCTTTTCCTTTTGTTTCTCTGAGTATCTGCAATAAATAATGATCGTTTTCGGTATCCACCTAATATGTTAGGTCCGAGGTTTAATTATATGATGAAAACCTCACCAAAATAGGTGTGGTTGTATCCAAAAAAATAATGAAACAATTTTAAAATAACTAATACTTATAATCTAAGGTATCATAAAAACAATTAACATTTAAAGGATGTAATACCCAAGTTTCTTATAATTTCCTAATTTTTAGGAAACCATGCCCATTTGGGTGTGGTTGAACCTTTATAGATATCGTTTTCATAGCAAATCACATTCTTATAATAGTTGCTAATATAAAGTTGTTTATCATGACTAATCATATTAGCTGGAATCCATAACTTAATACTATTAGTCATTAGCTTAGTAATTAAAGTATAATTTCCATCATTTCTAAACAAAGTACTATTACGACTGTAACTGGTTTTACAACTATCTTGGTTACTAGTACTAGCACTAAAATTAGTATATAAGAAGGCATATCTAGTACTATTTTACTTTTAGTTTGTTTATAGTCTATGCCGCTTTTATCACTGTGAGCTTTTGAATTTATAACTAAGGAAGATAAGATATCTTTACTTTAGTTAAAATTTATGATTTTTTTATTTAGTCCTTCAAAATTTCCTTTAGAATCAAAAACTTCCTTTTGAAAAATATTATTATTAACTTTTAAAATCTCTCATTTTTTAGATAATTCTAAATTCTTTTTAATTAAAGCTTCATTCACCTTTTCAAGAGACAAAATTAAAGAACAAGAATTATTTAAAGAATTTTCCAAAATTGTATTTTTATTTTGTAAAACATTGATTTCCTCCAAAAGATCATTGTTTTTATCTTCTAACTGCTCATTTTTTTATAGCAAATATTTTAGTAAAACTACTTCTTCTATGGTATTTTCAAAACATTTAGTCTGTTTTACCAAAAATTTATTTTCCTCTTTTAAATTGAAAATTTCTTGCTCACAATCTTTTAACTTAGCTAAAGCAATTCTATTTACTTTATTCAAAGTTTTACAATCTTTTAATAATTCATCATGTGCTAATAGAAGATTTTATACAAAGAATCTAAGTATACAGATTGTGATATGAGTTTAGCCATGAAGCATTTGTTTGTTTATTCCTTTGATTTTTCTTTATTGCTCTTCCACTTCTTATTGCCTTGACTAGATCTCTTTGTAGACATTTATTCTAGGATGTTGTTACGTTCTCTAGAATCTTAGGCTTTGATACCAAATGAAAGTGACTGTACTATAGGATCGTGTAATGTGGATAAACTACTTGTGTAGAATATCAATTAAGAAAGTAAATAATTAAAGCAGCAAAGTAAATGAAACCAGAGATTTTTATACCAGTTCGAACTCCCGTTCTACGTCCAGTCCCAGGCTCCTTCTGGAATTAAACTAACAGGCCATACTTAACCCGAAGGAATAGGTTTGTACCGCCTGAGCAATCGAATAGGACTTCTACCCCCTAAGCAACCGAATAGTACTTCTACCGCCTGACCAATCGAAAGGGACTTCCAATACAAATAGTAAAAAATTTTCTGACCGAATATGCTCTTAAATTGCACTGATAAGCCAATAATATAAAATCTTCCTATAATCTTCTCCTTTATGATATATAGTGCAATATGCTTGAATAACGTGGAAGATAAAATGATCAATGATTAGAGTTTGTATGCCATTAGAATGCAAGTTGAAAATAAATTGAGAGATAAGAATTCAAGAATAATAAAGTCAGTTATATTGTCACTGTTTTTTTGAATTCTGAAATATATTTATGGAGATTAAAAAATTTCAATCATTCGTAAAAAATAACATTGAAAAGAAACTGGTGCAACTATTGATTTAAAAATGTTTCTCTTCGATGATGAGAAGTGTCTTTTCATAAAAAAATAGCCGTTATAAATATTCAACCGCCTAAAATAATAATTCCGCCTTCTGAAATTGTTAAATTCAAAACCAGTAAAGGAACAGACTAACTTTGTCCTAATTCAGCCGTCTGAATGAAATTATTCAGCCAACTAAAAATGCATACTAATTTATGCTTTGTTTCAGCATTCAGTCGTCTGAATGGTATTATTAACCTGGCTGAATTATAGCCAGTAACAAAAATTATTATAACTCGTTTGGTTAGAGCACTTGCCTTCTAACTAGTGAACCGGGTTCGAGTCTTGCTCCATGCAATTTTTTGAAAACTTGAATTTTCATTTGAAATATGAATGTATATGTGTGTATACCATTTTGAGAAGATTTTAACATTTGTAAACTCTAGACACGACACGACAATCTACGACTAATAATACTTTGTTTGTCACTTTTGTCTTGTCTCTATCATGTATATCTCTTCTTGTATCTCCATATACATACTTTCATCCCTTTTTTGTACCGAGTATCTTCATTTTAAACGTATTTGTTTGTCTCTTTTTGATGCTCATGTACCTGCAAATTAGCTTAGAGATTCTTTGGCATAATTACATAGTGTTTGTCATGAAATTCCAACAATTGAGGTTCTAAAATTCTCCCCCATTTTGATGATGACAACTATACAATCTTTTAAAATATTCATTCTATATATAAAATAATATTATATAAAACGATATTAATATGTTTAAAGCTCCCCCTATGTATAACATCTCCCTCTATCAATATGCCTATGAATTTCTCCCCCTTTGTCATTATAAAAAAGAATAAGGGAATATAATAAATTTTATAAAATATCTTGGCAATCGCGGGAAAATCTCAATATTAATTATGGAGAAAAATAAAATAAATTATGAAAGTCCATATTTCATTGTGAGCACGTAATACTATTGAACATATGGAACATCGTTTATAATTTCAAAATCTATCATTTTCCTTTTGTTTCTCCGAGTACATGCAACAAATAATAATCATTTTTGGTACCCACTTACTCTGTTAGGGTCCGAGGGTTAATCATAGGATGAAAACCTTACCAAAATAGGTGTGGTTCTATCCAAAAAAAATAATGAAATAATTTAAAAATAACTACTACTTATATTCTAAGGTATCAAAAAAAATTAACATTTAAAGCATGCGTTACCCACGTTTCTTAAAATTTCCTAATTTTTGGGAAACATACCCATTTAGGTGTGGTTGTAGATATCGTTTCACTACAAATCACATTCTGATAATAGTTTCTAATATAAAATTGTTTATCATGGTCAATCATATTAGCTGGAATCCATATCTTAATACTATTAGTCATTAGCTTAGTACTTAAAGAATAGTTTCAATCATTTCTAAACAAAGTACTATCATGAGTGTAACTAATTTTAAAACTATTTTGGTTACTAGTACTAGCACTAAAATTAGTATACAAGAATGCATATCTAGTACTATTTTTACGTTTAGCTTGTTTTTAGCCTAAACTGATTTTATCCTTGTGGGCTTCTGAATTTGTAACTAAGGAAGATAGGATATCTTTACTTTTTTTAAATTTATGATTTTTTTATTTGGTCTTTCAAGATTTGCATTAAAATCACAAACTTCTTTTTGAAAAATATTATTATTAACTTTCCAAATCTCACATTCTTTAGTAATTCTAAATTCTTTTTATTTAAAGCTTTATTCTCTTTTCTAAGAGACAAAATTAAAGAACCAGAATTATTTAAAGAATTTTCCAAAAATGTATTTTTATTTTACAAAATATTGATTTCCACCAAAAGATCATTGTTTTTATCTTCTAACTGCTTATTTTCTTTTTGTATGAAATCTTTTTGTAAAACAACTTCATTTATGGTATTTTCAAAACATTTAGTTTGTTTTACCAAAAATTTATTTTCCTCTTTTAAATTGAAAATTTCTTGCTTGCAATCTTTTAAATTTGCTAACGCAATTCTATTAACTTTATTCAAAGTTTTACAATCTTTTAATAATTCGTCATGTGCTGATAGAAGATCTTTATACAAAGAATCTAAGCATAAAGATTGTAATCTGAGTTTAGCCATGAAGCATTTGTTTGTTTGTTCCTTTGATTTTTCGTTATTTCTCTTCCTCTTCTTATTGACTTGTATAGATCTCTTTGTAGCCATTTATTCTTGGAAGTTGTTACGATCCCTAGGCTCTAATACCAAATGAAAGTGACTGTGCTATAGGATCGTGTAATATTGACAAACTACTTGTGTAGAATATTAACTAAGTAAATAATTAAAGCAGCATAGTAAATGACACCGTAGATTTTTATACTGGTTCGAACTCCTGTTCTACATCTAGTCCCAGACTCCTTTTGGAATTATACTAGCAACCCTCACTTAACTCGGAGGAATAGGTTTAAACCGCCATGGCAACCAAACAAAACTTTTATCACCTAAGCAACCGAATAAGACTTCTACCACCTGAACAACCGAACAGAACTTCCAATAAAAATAACAAAGTTGTTTTTGACTAAGTATGCTCTTGAACAGTACTGATAAGTCAATAATTGTTAACCCGCCTTTTTACGGGGTTGTGGATAGGCGGATTTAACTAAATCAAGTGGATCGGCATAGGCTAATAGCTCGGTGTAGTAGTGTGGGTCATTCGACATTGAAGGCTCAGCCTAGGAGTTGTGGGTCATTCGGCATTGACGGTTCGGTTTTGGTGAGGTGGTTCGGTCTTGGTGGTACGGCTTGGCTTTAGTGAGGTGGCTCGGCATTTGTAAGATGGTTCAGCCTAGATAAGGTGGTTTGGTCTGGGACAAGGGACACAAGTGGACCGACATATGAGCCGTTCGATACTGAAATGAGTCGGTCGGCAGGCAAGTCATGGGATCGGCATTCTCGCTCGGCATATGTGGGTCGGCGTTTTTGCTCGGCATATATGGATCGGCATTCTCGCTCGGCATATGTGAATCAGCATTCTCGCTCGGCATATGTGGATCGGCATTTGGATGGTTCGGCAATGGAGGTGGCTCAGCTATGGCCTTGATGGGCTCGGATTACTCAAAAAGCCCAATTACTTAGGTTTTGCCATTAAATACAGCCTACGGGGTTTCAGAAAAGGGATCTTCTTCCGACTCTATGATTTTCTATTTTCTAAGGTAAGGCTGCTCTACCAATTTGTAACTGTAACCGATTGTTACAGCAATAAAAAGAAAATATCCGGAGTGGACATAGGCCGGAGTTAGCCAAACCAATATAAAATCTGCTGATCTTTACTGCTTTCATTTTAATTTTTGTAGTTCTTCATACTAATATCCTCCACATATATTCTATCTTTGAGCTGTGATTAATATTTGGTGCTTTCGCTTGGATTTGGGTGTTAGTGGCCATTTTAGGCCCCAACATTTTGGTGCTTTCACTGAGAGCACCAACACTTATGGATTTTGGAGCTTGGATTTTGGATTTAGAACCTTAGGAACTTGGATTCTAGGAATCAATGGCTAGACCATCAATAAGAAAGCAAGCAACGGAAAGGAGCAACTAGGAAGGAAGTTAAGCAGCCACCTCTGGAGCTGGAACGGATCATGCATCCATCTACATAACTCGAGATGAGATGTAGGTGATGGATTCTATGCAGGAGTAGATGATGAAACGATAAGAGGAGATGATGCAGGCTCTTTTTAGGAAATTTGGACAATCAGGAATTGCAGGTGCTCAAGTTCTTGGAGCAGGATTAGAGGGACTCAACCAGCAGGCAGACAGGGTGATTCAGCAGGGGTAGCTCCTAATCAACAAACAACTATTAACTCGGATGGACCTAGACTTGGGGGCATACTGCCAGATAATGCTGGACCAACCCATGGATGGATATCAGGTGATGCTGCGCAACTCGATATCAACAAGAACACAGGAGTACGTGACGAGGAATATGTGCCAGAGTTTCCATGCGGAGTTGGAGAGCAGCTAGGAAATATGGATAGGGGAAACCCTTGGTTGGAAACACTGGATTAGCTGACATTATTAGGCGGATTATTCGCGGAGGGCTGACAAACAAGGATTTGGAGGGAGTAAACAGAAGTCTGTTTACCCGTGCCATTAGGATAGCTAGGAATCCACCCGTTTTCAAGCTACCTGCTCTGGAAGTATACAATGGTAAGATGGATCCTGCTGACCACTTTATGAGGTACACAAGGCATTTGGAAGTGCTGGGGGCATTAGAGGAGGTCATGCCCGATTTTTCACCCTGCACTTGATGGATATAGCTGCTACGTGTTTCAGGCAGCTGGAGGATGGATCCATTGGAACATGGATAGAACTAGTGGACAAGTTCTTAAGTTAGTTTCGAGTTCACATAAAAAGGCCAAAAAACGTGATGACGCTGACTTCAGTTAAACAGGGGTTGGATGAATCACTTAGGACATTCTTAACTCGGTTTAATTCGGTAGTTGCTTTGGTGGATCGGTTGGATCCGTATATGGTTCTGATGGCTGCGGTATTAGGAGTCAAGAATAATTTGGATTTTAAAGTATCGTTGATACGGGACCCACCAATGGATCTCGAGGAATTCTTTCATGAAGCTAAGGTATTTCTTCGACATGAAGATGCATGTTTGGATATGAAGTCAATGGAAGTAAACATGGTTAAGGAAGGAGGACTGCCTGGCAAAAGCTTGGGTTAAGACATGGATAAAGGGAAGAGGAAGCGCTGGGGAGAACCAAAATTCTCCACTTACACAGGATCGAATGCAACTCTAGAGCGGATATTCTTAGACACTCAGGATCACCTTCCTTATCGAAGGTCGGTAAGGAAGGAACCCTCAGAACGCGAAAGGGCATCGAAAAGGCATTGTCTCTTTCATGACTTGGACTGGCATGATACTAACAGCTGCAAGCATCTAAAGGATATAATCGAGGAACATTTAAGAAACGGTCAGTTGCGGCAATATGTCAGAACTCAAAATACCATGGTGGAATAGAAGCAGCCACCGCCTACTATGAATGACGAAGGCATGAGGCCCACGAATAGTGGTTCATTGGTCATCAACTAATTGTGATGGTTTGGAATAAGTAACAAACGCTGGGCGAACGACTAAATCACATACTCATGTATGGGGTCGGAGATAATCCTTAGGCATGCTTTGAGATGGTGGTTTGCCGAGACGCTCTGGTTTATGAATTTTTTTTTCATTTTTCTTGGACATTTGCTTTTTATACTTTGGTTTTGGAGATCGGTTTGAACTCTCGGTTTTGTTGGTCTTTTTGGTTTGGATTTTTGTTCGGATGCTTGGTTTTTGATTTGGATTTTGATTAGGAATTTTTGATATGGATTTCTAGTTTTCTGCTAGGATTTGGATTTTGGATTAGATTTCGATTAGATTTTCTCTGGATTTTGGCTAAAAGGTCGTCGAGCATGGACTACGCACGACAAGGGTCCGGAGAGACCAGAATTCGGCCTAGGATTTAGGCCCCATGTTGTCTACTGTTCAGGTCATCTAGTTTGGACTATGCTCGGCAAGAGTCCGTAGCAACCAGGATTCGGCTTAGGACTTAAGCCATGGCATTATTCGGCGTTTAGAGACACTGAACCTGGAACACCATAGGATTATTTAAAAAATGTCGTCAAGTGTGGATTGCGCTTGGAAAGAACCCGGAGAGGTTACAGATTTGGATATTGGCTATAAAATGTTAAGGATTTGGGCATGGACCCGAAACGGTCCCGGATTTGGACATCGACCCAGAGAGGTCATGGACGTGGTTATTGGTTATTGGATATGGATAGATTAGAACTCAGTTGTCGAGTTCAGATGGATATGGATTTGGAAAATGATTTGGTTACTTGATTCAGAATTAGATATTGACTTAGAGCAGTTATAGATTTGAATAAGAATACGATGATGGCGCTTGGATAAAATGGATTGGATTATGAATCGAAAAGTATGGATATGGATAACATGTGGACTTTTGATATCGGGATTGAGACTATTCAAAACACACCTTCGGATAGCAAGGCATGTTTTGGAGAAAATGTTAACCCTCCTTTTTACGTGGCCCTGGATAGGCGGATTTGACTAAATCAAGTGGATCGACATAAGCTATTTGATCGGTGTAGTAGTGTGAGTCATTCGGCATTGACGGTTCGATCAAGGAGTTGTGGGTCGTTGAGGTGGTTCGACCTAGACGAGGTGTTTTGGTCTTGGTAGTACGACTCGGCTTTAGTGAGGCGGCTCAGCATTAGTAAGATGGTTCGTCCTAGATAAGGTGGTTCGGTCCGGGACAAGGGAAACAAGTGGACCGACATGTGAGCTGTTCAGCACTGGATTGAGTCAGTCGACAGGCAAGTCATTGGATTGGCAATCTCGCTTGGCGTATGCAGGTCGGCATTCTTGCTTGGCATATGTGGATCGTCATTCTCGCTCGGCATATGTGAATCGGCATTCTCGCTCGACATATGTGGATCGACATTTGGATGGTTTGGCATTGGAGGTGGCTCGGCTATGGCCTTGATGGGCCTGGATTACTCAAGAAGCCTAATAACTTAGGTCTTGCCTATAAATACAGGATGCAGGTTCCAGAAAAGGGATCTTCTTCCGGCTCTCTGATTTTCTTTTTTCTAAGGCAAAGGATACTCTACCGGTTTGTAACTATAATCGATTGTTACAGCAATAAAAAGGAGATTTCTAGAGTGGATGTAGGCCGGAGTTAGCCGAACCACTATAAAAGCTATTGTTCTTTACTGCTTTCATTTTTATTTTTTTTGCTCTTTATATTAATATCCTCCACATATATTCTATCTATGAGCTGTGATTAGTATATGGTGCTTTCGCTTGGATTTGGGTGTTTATGACCACTTTTGGCCCTAACAATAATGTACAATCTTCCTATAGTCTTATCCTTTATGATATATAGTGTAATGTGGTTGAATAATATGGAAGATAAAATGATCAACGATCATAGTTTGTATGCAATTGGAGTGCAAGTTGATAATAGATTGGGAGATAAGAATTCAAGAATAATAAAATCAGTTATATTGTTCACTGTTTGTTGAATTTTGAAGTCTATTTATAGAGATTAAAAAGTTGCAATCATTCATGAAAGATAACATTAAAAAGAAACCAGTGCAACTTTTGATTTAAAGATGTTTCTCTTTGATGAAGAGAAGTGTCTTTTCGTTAAAAAATAGCCGTTATATATATTCAGTAGGCTGAAATAATAATTCAGCCTTCTGAGATTGTTAAATTCGAAACCAGCAAACAAACAAACTAATTTTGTCCTAATTGAGCCGTATAAATGAAACTATCCAACCAACTAAAAATGCATACTAATTTATGCATTGTTTCAACATTCAACCGTCTGAATATTATTATTCAAGCAGCTTAATTATAGCCTGTAACAAAATTTCTCATAGCTTATTTGGTTAGAGCACTTGCCTTTTAAACTGGTGACCCAGGTTCAAGTCCTCCTCCATGCAGTTTTTTTAAAACTTGTTTTTTCATTTAAAAGATGAATGTATGTACGTATACCATTTTGAGAAGATTTTAACATTTGTAAACTCTAGACACGATACTCTATGACTAATAATACTTTGTTAGCCACCTTCGTCTTATCTCTGTCATATATATCTTTTCTTTTATCTCCATATACATACTTTCATCCATTTTTTGTACCGTGTATCTTCATTTTGAGTGTATTTGTTTGTCTCTTTTTGATGCTCATGTACCTATAAATTAGCTTAGATATTTTCTGGCCTAATTGTTTAGTTGTTTTAATTGAAATCCAACGATTGAGGTTCTAACACAATCTCGACAAATCTTTACCAATGTTTGCCCAACGAATCTCCTCTTCACTTGAAATCCCAAACCAATCACTGCTTAACCAAACTCCACCTCGACTTCAAAAATTTCCAATCCCTAGCTTAACAAGAATTGTTGCTTCTCCCCATAGTGCCACTACATCTTCCATGTTTATACCTAACCGAAGATCTGGGAGACACAAATACAAGGAAACAAGTTTCATAATTTTATATAATTTTTTTGACCTGATTTCCATTTTTAGAGCATACTTAGTTTTTTTATCTCTTCCTATTTGAAAATGTTGAACGAGAGAGGGAAGGAAGCTTCTAAAAATGAAAAATGAGGGCATGGTCATGAACGTGCAAAGGTATGGGCTAGAGCATGGTTATAAAATATTATGCATAATATTTTATTTTAAAATATCAAGCTATAAAACTTTCGAACATTTCGAGCTCCTTCCGAGATGTGCGGCTTGGCGTTTGATATGTTATACCGATATTTTGAACACAATGGAACCGGTCTCGAGGCATAATTCAATCATATACAAATGATAGCTTTGTCGAACCTAATTATTATATTAATTTCTAAAATTAATTTTTATGCATTTCGATCTTGCATGATCAAACGCTACGTCCGATCACCACGAAACTCAGGCATACTATAACTCACCATTGTGGATCCAATGAAACTAGTTTCGTCAAAACCTGAGACAGTGCCTCAGAAGGCTATTTTCACACGTTAATTTAAAACGGATTATTATTGAAACCAAATTTGTCACTTTTATATATAAATTAAAAATTTTACTATCTCCATTCTTATTCAAAAAGAATTTTAATCAACTTTTGAAATCATTTTCATTCATAGTAAATTCAAGGTTCAATTATTTTTAAACAATCCCAATTATTCAAATAACCTCTGTATTTTTGGAATTTATGTTATTTGGCTTATAAAATCATTATTTTTTCAATATTTAAGATCAGTTAATTATTTAAAATTTAAATGACTAAAATTGTGGGTCGTTACAAAACTTACTTTATTGATTAATACTCCTTTATTAATTAAAACTTCCTTTATTAATTAGTACTCCTCTTATTAATTAATACACTTATATATATATATGTATATAATTTCCGTTCATAAAAGATGTATTGTATTCTAGTATTTCACTATTTATATATACTTTTTTCAATACTTCAAAACGTATTCATATACTTTCCTCAACAGTATAAGTAAATTCTCGAGTCATTAATAAGATTTCTTCTTTAAAACCTTTCGTTTTCTATCTTTATCCAAATGATTCAACACTCTTTATTATTTTAAAATATTCATTTAAAAGTTTCAATCACGTTACTGCTCTATTTAAAGAGGCTTAAGACAAATGTTACTCAAATGTTATCATTACAAACCAAAAAATTTCATTTATCCCTAAAACATTCTTTTTAAAGACCTCTTTACATCCATAAATATAATCACAATGGGTTCAAGCCAAATGTTATTAACACATTGCCACAATAAATCCAAAACAAATTCATACTTGTTATTCATTTTAAAGGCATTCTTTTGAAGATCTAATTGTGTCTACGTTTAGTAAAGGAGGTGACATACTTGTTAATAACTTTGCAAAACCATTTATTATAACATAAGTGTTATAATCCGAGACTTTCTTCATTCCCTTATAAAAATACTTAACTTACTTTTTACAAACTTATATATATTCAAATACTTATAAATAAGTTTAAATATCTATGTAAAACTTTACCTAAAAATAACTAAATTTCTAAAAAAATTAAAAGCATGTATGATAATTTAAAACCGTTTACTTTTAAAAATACATAATTAATTTTTAAAAATATATTTAAACTTCGATATTTCTCTATTAATAAGTAAACTTATAGTACTTATTAAAAATACAAAAAATCCATAGGATATCTTTCAAAGTCGACTTTGATAATCGCCGAATACAAGGCATTCTTAAAGTGCATCCATCGCGACCTTTTTGCTTCTAATTTTCACAATTTCAATTCACACGTTCTATAACTTTCCAAACCAATTCCTCAATATCAAATGTACCAAAATTATATAGAGAACATCATATAACAATATATTCACATTTTAACCAACTTCACATATGTTAAATACCAGGGATTTCAAAGTGCATTTACGACGACTATTTCAGTTCAAACATTTACAACACACTTCAATTTCACAGATAATAATATCAAACATGTAAGCAATAAGTCCTAGAAATGTTACATTTTTTAGAGGGTCAAAAGATAAATTATACAACATATAATGCTATCACTTGTTTTCCAAAGCAAGGAGGGGTCAAAAAATAATAACTTGCATGGTTATCTACTTTACGTTATAATTAACACAACAACATTATATATACAAGACATACAATTCAATAGTGGGTAAACTCACCCAAGCCCAACTTAAACTAAGATATAGAAAATCTCACTATGAGTTCAACGTTGAAGACGACACCTTGATTAGACCTCGTATGCAAAGTTATCGATTTAATAAAATTGTGGAAAAGAAATATTAATTAGTTAACTTAATTAAGTCGTTTATTTACCTAATCCCCTTTAATCATCTTCTCCCCCAAATGCTTATGCAAGCATGCATATATCCACCTAAAACTATACATGCTTCCTTTGTAAATTCTTTTTCCCAGGTCAATGAATCATTGCATCGATCGTCCCTACATGCTCCTCTATGTACGCTCGTCACAATGGTCACAAGCACGAAGATTCCAAGCCCTAAAGTCAAATAGTGACCTAAAGCTTAAACCATCCTTAACATGCCTATGCTCAACCACCACATGAGCTGTGCTAGACAAAATCATGCATGACCACCTCCATTCGTCACATTGAGCAACATTGAACAAAATGATACCATCGAATCAATGTCCACACCTATCCTTGAAATCGATATTTGACACCATACTTGGCCATGCTCAAATATCGCGTTTCACCGATGGCTAATCAAACTTCTTGTCATTGGTATAGAGAGGCCCAAATTACCACACTTCTTTTCACCCAAATCCCCTTGTATTGTCAACAATGTTGAGCCTTAGTCAATGACCCACAAACAGAGACATGAAGCTGTCCTCACCACAATCTCAAAGAATCCAACAACGGCCTCCCACATTGCTCCAAGCTCTTGATTTAATTCAATGCTTATGGTAGCCATGTATTTTTTTAGTTTACATTAGTTTGAGGGAGATGAAAATGAATTAAAGTGAGAGGAAGGAATTAGGATGTGGGATATTTATAATAATATAAACATTATATTTAAATTCTCAATTAAAATCGTATCGCGTTTCGATCTGGCACGGCCACATAGTACATCCGAATTCCATTAAACTCGGTAGCGTACATCATCTTATCTTTCCAGTTTCGATGGTACTAGTTTTGTTAAAATCTGAGACAACATCCCAGGTTGATAATTTAATGTGTTTCGAGACGATTTATTGATAAAATGATTTTCGATCACATTATCGATATTTCTTTGAACTATTTATTTTATACATAATTTTTAAAAATAAGTTTTATTCCATCTGTTATTATTTAAAAGGGGTAAAGAAGTTTATTAATTCCAATTAATCAAATTAAATTCGGAGTTTGAATAATTTAGATATTTAAATACAAATTGTTCGAAATTCTGAGTTATTGTTCGCCAATGAGAATATTTCTTCCTCGAACTTCCAACACAATCAACCAAATAAAAAATTACATATCAACAATTAACATCATTCACAATCGTTAGCAAATATAGCGTACGGTTTTCCTAGGTTCAAAACCTTCTCATTATACAAGGATGATAAACAAGCAATTAAGCAGACCTTACGCTCAACAAGGTTATAACTTAGTTAATTATTCATGCGACCTCAATAAAACTTTGTGTGTCTTCCTCCAATCCCTTCATAAGCCAACACAGCATGGTATTTAATTATACCTAAGACCGTACGATGTATGTGAACCATCCATACGCAATACAAATCTGATCACTTGCTCAATAGCATAGATTTCACTTCCAAACTTGTATAGATCACTTGACCTCTCTAGTGCGAACTTTGATCAAGTTCCTTAATTAGAAACCCCAGTTTCTTTACATAGCCATATACTATGATAGAAAACATCATGACATATCAATAATCTTTATCAAGTGTCCACCCTCAAGAATCGAATGAGAAATCCTTGTTCAGACCGATATAAACTACCTAGAAATTATGTAGTCGAATCCTAGGTTGTGAACTTTCCTACGAGTAAATTAAATCTACATACAACTTATGTACTTTATTTCATTGGCTTCTTAACCATACCAATTTCTTTTCATTTGAAATCACATTCAGTTACATAAAGTATTTCTCATTTAATAATAAAATCATATATGAACCATTTCATAGATACATAACTTCAAGTTATTAAACATTTTATAACTTCATTTATAAGACATTTCATAAATACTTGCTTCACTTTATTACTCCTATAATAATACATTACCTCCTAAGAGCTTATACAAAATATCAAATTCATTTTACTTAACAAGGATGTTGAACAAGTTTAAATTTGTTCTAACTCACTACCTTCTCAGTTCAGTTACAAAAACTCGACTTCTATATTTTCACAAAAAAACTTAATCTTCAATTTCAATACCAATTCGTAAGTTCCTAACTATCCAAAATAGCCAAATTTTTTGTTTTATTCCAAAAATGAAAACTAACCAACAACATATCATAACATGATGCAAAAACCAAACTGTCTTAATGCATAGAATATGTGCGTCCATAAAATGATTTAACAAGAAAAATTTGGAACCAAACACTAGGTATTTATTTCAAATCGTTTTGAATTAGTAATATGTACTTATAACTTTTATATATGAAACCATACTTTCGAGATTAAAATAAAATATGTTTTACCAAATCAACACTATAACAAAAATTATAGTAGCATCTCCTACTAGGATCTCCTACTAGGAAACTCTAAAGTTAACGCTGGTGATGCTGCACTCATCATTGGACTTATTTTCCAGCGATAGTAGTGAGTTCAATACTATCTATCTCCTTTAAGATCCTTTTCAAAATATTTCTATTCTTAAATACTAGAATAATAAGATTACAATTTTCTTAAAAACCTTGAAAAACAATTTTGAAAACACCAATATTTATGTTCTAAAATCTTCAATTTAAATCCTTTTTAGTTATAAACTAAATTTTATAAACCACTTTTACATACATTCGCTTTCTTATATAAAATCATTTCATAAATATTTATTCCAAAATATCATGCTTTTCTTTTGTATCATAAATAACATCTTTTATTAAAGTTAACTTATTAACCCAACATTTTCATCGAACGCCTTACAATCAACTATGAAACTAAATTCACAAGGTGTTCATTTTAATGCACCCACTCCTGTCTACCCAACCCATAGAGTGAAAAGGAAAAACTACTCATAAATTGGTCGAGCACAATCAACAATAGACAAATAGTAGTCAGTGCCCTGAAAATGGCCGAGCATGACTAAGCCAATCAATGAGAGACAAAGGATAAATATTAGTAATCCCTACCCTGCTATCCACTTATACTTATATATTACTAATATATAAGAATTACATATTTTCTTTCATATGTATAATACACTTAACTCATTCTAGGGTGTCTCTTAATAAACCGTACCCGACATAAGTCAAGGTCCTATCCTGGCATTGATACTAGATTTATAGATCTTCTATTTAGAGCCCCGAATGTTGACACTAATACATCCACATTATTCACATGCCGAGCACCCAAGTGCCAAAAAGGTAGATTGTTAGGGTAAAATAAGGAAAAAGGAACAAAAAAAGAAAGAAGGAACACAATATTAGAATCTCATAGTAGAATGATAATGTACAATTTCAAAAGACAGTACAAAACTGTCACTCTAAGATACAAAGCTTTTAGAGTTACACTTCTATATACTATAATCATATGGATGGTTATAACAACCTATCATCACAAATATTGATATTTAAATAATATTAATGTAGAGGACAAGAATACTGTAATAGGTGAATGTAACATCATTAATTTTAATGATGACATTATCCAGGAGATTTAATTAGAATAAATTAAATAGAGTAATGTAGATAAGGAGATTGATGTTGATTAATAAAATTTGGTGGCCATGCTTATTTAACTAAATGAATTCATAATTCGTTAAGTAATTAAACATAAGTGCATTATGGTAAATAGCCACCCACATTCTCCCCCTTATACCATTTTCAT
This sequence comes from Allium cepa, assembly GCA_030765085.1. Classification (NCBI taxonomy): domain Eukaryota; kingdom Viridiplantae; phylum Streptophyta; class Magnoliopsida; order Asparagales; family Amaryllidaceae; genus Allium; species Allium cepa. Next base: position 706,179,362 of record CM060938.1, read on the forward strand.
TAGGCCATACACGTTCATTTTATTACAATTAAAATTATGACTGTAAAGAGGTAAGGCAAGGCCGACCCTAAGAAAGAAAAAAGAGAAGAGAAAATCAATCTAAAGCTTAGGATCAAGCTAGAAGAAATCAGTCTCAATCAAACTTTAATTTCCTTATTCAATCTAAGGCGAATAATAATTTCTACATCTCTATTTTGGTTTTATAACCATATAATTTCGGATTTAAGAGTTAATCTGTTTTATGACATAATAAATGATGATACGCTTGATTCCTGAACCTTTAGCGTTGCTGCATCCCTCTTATTCCTGAGCACCACAGCCTGCTCGCATGCTTCCTGAGCAGCTTTATTTGCATTGAATTTTTCTTTAACGACTTCAGCAAATTTAGCTTTAAGCCCCTCAAGCTCCTTCAGCATCGCATCTCTTTCATCCATGACTGTGGTGGTCCGATGCCTCATTTCCTCGACCATGGCTAAATGTGTGCACCTCATCTTCGCCATCTTCTGTGTTGTCTCATCGCTCTATTATTAGCCTCCGTTTATGGGCTTCTCAATGGCAGATTTTCATCGTTAAGCACCTGAATTATGCGGTCCTTCTAAGCGAGATCAGTTCCTAGTTTCTAGATCGCCTTCGCCCGCTCAAACCTGACACTTTGTATGCGGTCTTCATACACTTCGACGTTTTTCATCTGGTTGTGAAGTTTGAGAAGGTGGTACTTGAAGCGAGGATTCTAAGGGTTGTTTGCCAAAACCAGAAGTTTGTGTAGATCTCTAGCGTTCATATTCTCATCACCGCCTCGTTTAGTAACTATTATCCTGGTAGCTCTCCATCGAGCTTATCTCACCAGGGCCGTCATAAGAACTCCTACGAGTCCAACGGTTTAATCTCTACCAATAAACCCAACGACAACCAGATTTTCATCTGTAAGGACTTCATCAATCACTCTATGTTCGGCGAGCACCTCTTGAAGAACTCGTACTATCTCCTTAAATGAGCACCTTCAGGTCGTGGAATTGAAGCTGTAAAAGAAAATAAATATTAGACTCGACATCAACTACTATTATCTTGTTAGTCAGCATGGATGCTAGGGCAATTACGTCTTGCTAGCCACCGTCAGGCGAACATCGAAGGACACCGAACGTAAAACCATTCGGTCTTAAAGTAACTCTACTTGCTCCAAGCCCTAGTCACAACTTGACAATTCCTAACACCTTCTACGAACATAATGGAAGGGTTATCCCCATGACACTTTATATTGAATAAGTATCTGATCTCTTCTACCGTCGGAGGATGGAAGATGTGCTCCATGAAGGTGACAAACAAACTATTGAGCAAGGCGTATCCACTCGGGTGAAGCTGAGATGAAGTGATCCTTGTTATCCCATTTTTGGTCAAAACTGGGATATCAACAAATGGACGAGGAATGATGGATATCAGGATTGGAGATCAGTTGGAATCAAGGCTACGATCGATGTCGTCAAAATTTGGTTGAACTCCGATCGGGACGAAATTGATTGGGGATGATGATAAGGATTAGGGAAGGCTATGTTTCAAATTTCAGGATAATCGGAGTTCATATGGAGGAGTTATGATCGATTCAAGGTAGGAGAGGCATGCTGTTCGAATCCATCAGGTTCGAACCCATCAGGTTCGAATCGATCGAAGGCACGGCGTGCATGGATGGTTCAAATCAAACAAAGGTAGCGGCCACTTCGAATCGATACACTTCGTATCGATCAATATGGATTCGGCTCTGAAGGGTTCGCATTGGATGTTGGTTCGACTTGATGGACTTCGAATCGATCGAGCTACTGTCTCTAACATGGTTGCTTCGTATCGATACGAAGAGGGCGTTCGAGAAGGGTACGCAGTGACTCGAAGAGATGGATTCGAAGAAGAGGGATTCGAAGGAGATGGATTCGAAGGAAGGACAGAAGTGCAGGGATACGAAGGACTCGGGGAGGACATTCGAATCGATCGTATTCGAACCGATTTTGTTCGGACCGATCGATTCGAAGGAAATAGTCAGGGCAGCTCAAACAAGTGGATACGAGCATGACTGTAAAGTTGTGGATAAGGACGAAGCATGGAAAATGGATACGAACGCGTCTTCAGGGAGGGAAGCGCTCAACTCGGCGACAAGGATGGATCAACCCGAAGCATGCGCGCCACGTCGACCTACTAGCGTGTGCTTGGATCGATTCGAATCAATCTATTCGAAGTGATCGGTTCGAACGAAGCGAAGTCCAGGAAACCCCAAATTCGAATCGATCATATCTTCCAAACCGTTGATCCAAATACAATTAAATTTTTACAGGAGTTTGCTTACATGTTGAAGAATGTTCTCACCAATTTTCAGCTCAATTGGACAATTTCTAGATCGATTCGAATGGAGTTCGAATCGATCCCAGTGTGGGCCCGGATCTCCAGGTTTCGACCGTGTGGGCCCTCTCATGTGCCTGAAGTGGTCTACCTTGTTTCTAGGAGAAATATCAGCCTTCTACGCCTATAAATAGAGCCCCTGATCATTCAGAAAAAGGGGAGATTCTAGAGAGTGAAAGGACGCTTGGATGCTGCCAGAATCATTCCATATCATCATTGCTGCTATTTATTTCAAGTTTTGGACATTGTAACTGCTGTAATCATCTGTAATCATCAAGGATAATCAATAAAAGGATAAAGTTTTTGGAGTGGACGTAGGCTGGAGATAGCCGAACCACTATAAAACTTGTGTCTCTGTTCTTTATTTTGGGATTACTGCTTAATATTTGCTGAGATCTGAGATTTGTGTTTGAATATTATTGATTTGTATTCATACACTGGTGCTTTCACGGTATTTGGGGTTTGTGACCAATTTTGGCGCAAACACTTTGGTGCTTTCACTGAGAAACAACTAGCACCCGCTACATCGGATTTGAAGTTTGGATTTGGAGATTTTAAAGAGTTTGGATTCAAGGACAATGACCAGGCAAAATAGTAGAAGGCAGAGGGCTGAGAGAAGCCAACAGGAAGGAAGTCAACAAGCATCCTCCAGAGCCGGGGAAGGACAAGCTTCAATCTACATAACCCGGGATGAAATGGAGGCTATGGCAAACTCTTTGCAGGAGAGATTGTTAAAAAACCAACAGGAAATGATGCAGACTTTCTTTGAGCAAATGAGAGCTGCAAGGATGCAGAACCTAGGGACAGCAACAACCGCTGTGGATGCAGGACAAGGGACTAGGGTCGTGGAACCCAATGGAGGACGAGATATGGAGCCACAAGCAATCAACAAGGGCTTGGGGGCAGACCCACAGGATCCAACACGGGAGGACCTCTGGAAGGAGTTCAACAGGCTAGAACCAACGTTGCTACTAACGAGCCACATGAAGAGCATGTGCCGGAGTTCCCTCGGGGGCAACCCCCGACAGACAACGCTGGATTGGTAGAGATGATTAGGAAAACTGTGCGAGGCGGTTTGGCCAAAGGAAACTTGGAAGGAGTGAACAGGAGTCCGTTTGCTCGGGAAATAAGGATGGCTCAGAACCCACCTAAGTTTAAGTTGCCTAGCGTGGAGATATATGATGGCAAGACAGATCCAACAGATCACTTGATGAGGTACACCAGACACATGGAGGTGCTGGGGGCATCGGAGGAAGTGATGGCCCGATGCTTCCCTTTGTATTTGACGGACATAGCTGCGATGTGGTTTAGGCAGCTGGAAGAAGGATCAATCAGGACTTGGAGGGAATTAGTGGAAAGGTTTTTGGGGCAGTTTCGGGTTCACGTCAAGAGACCGAAGAACGTGATGACGTTAACATCGGTGAAGCAAAGAATGGATGAATCACTTAGAGCTTTTCTAACTCGATTCAGTGCGGCAGTCGCTTCGGTGGATCGGCCTGATCCGTCGATGGTTTTAATGGCAGCAGTATCAGGAGTCAGGGAGGACTCTGATTTCAAGGTATCTCTGATACGAGATCCCCCACAAGATCTCGACGAATTCTTTCACGAGGAAGAAAGGTTCCTTCGGCAAGAAGATGCAAGTACGGATTTAAAGGTGAAAAAGGTTAGTGCAATCGAGGTTGGAGCAGTATCCAGCGGTGGTTCGGATAAAGACAAAGGAAAAAGGAAATTGGATAATGATTCTGGAAACGCTAGGAAGCGATGGAAGGATCCAAAGTTTTCCACATACACAGGATTGAACGAGACGCTGGAGCGGATATACATGGATACTCGGAATCGCCTTCCCTACCGGAGGCCAGCCAGGAGAGAGCCTTCTGAACGAGAGAGGGCATCAGGGAGGCATTGTCTCTTCCATGACTTAGACGGACATGACACCAACAGCTGTAGGCATTTAAAGGACATAATCGAGGAGCATGTCAGGAAGGGACTACTACCACAATATGTTGGAACTCGGAATGCAACGGTGAAACAGGAGCAACCACCGACCACCTCACGTCGTGATGATGTGAGGCCCAGGGATGATGGTCGACTGATCATCCACTGATCGGGATAATGTGAAATAAGTAGCGAACTATTAGCGAGCAGCCAAGTCATTTACACATGTACGGGGACAGAGATAGCCCCTAGGCATGCTCTGAGTGATGATAAACTGCGACGCTATGGTTTGTGAAATCTATCTTTTGTTTTTGGATTAGACATTGCTTTTTCATTTTGGATTTTAGTTTTGGAGCTTGGATTGAGCTCTTGGTTTTGCTTGCTTTTTGACTTGGATTTTCCTTCGGATGATTGTTTTCGGTTTTGGATGCTGGTTTGGTTTTTTGGTTTTCTGGTTTTGATTTGGATTTTGGATTGGATTTTGATTGGATTTTTATCTGATTTTTGATAAACGGTCGTCGGGTATGGATTATGCCTGGCAAGGGGTGAGTCACTTTGCCCGAACGTGGTAAATTGGCTCATTCAGGTCGTCGAGTATGCACTATGCTCGGCAAGGGTCCGGAGTGACCAGGATTCGGCCTAGGACTTAGGCCCTCTATTATCAATTGTTATTTTCAGGTCGTTGAGTATGGACTATGCTCAACAAGGGTCCGGAGAGATCAGGATTCGGCTTAGGACTTAAGCCATGGCATTGTTTAGCACCCAGGGACACTGGGCTAAGGTCGTCAAGTGTGGACTACGCTTGGCAAGAACCCGAAGAGGTTAGCTCAACGTCCAGGGACACTGGACCAAGGACATCAAATGTGGATTACGCTTGGCAAGAACCCGGAGAGGTTATGGATTTGGATATAGACCCGGAGAGGTCCCGGATTCGGTTATTGGCTATTGGATGAGGATGGATTGGAACTCAGTTGTCGAGTTCGAATGGATACGGAATTGGCTAAGGCTTTGGCTATTGGATCTGGAATTGGACATCGACTCGAAGCAGTCAAGGATCATGTACTCAGGCAATATGGCTTTGGACTTCGGATATTGAATTCGGAATTATTCAAAGCACGTCTTGTTATCACAAGACATGTTTTGGGGGGAAAAGTGTTATCCCATTTTTGGTCAAAACTGGGATATCAACAAATGGACGAGGAATGATGGATATCAGGATTGGAGATCAGTTGGAATCAAGGCTACGATCGATGTCGTCAAAATTTGGTTGAACTCCGATCGGGACGAAATTGATTGGGGATGATGATAAGGATTAGGGAAGGCTATGTTTCAAATTTCAGGATAATCGGAGTTCATATGGAGGAGGTATGATCGATTCAAGGTATGAGAGGCATGCTGTTCGAATCCATCAGGTTCGAACCCATCAGGTTCGAATCGATCGAAGGCACGGCGTGCATGGATGGTTCAAATCAAACAAAGGTAGCGGCCACTTCGAATCGATACACTTCGTATCGATCAATATGGATTCGGCTCTGAAGGGTTCGCATTGGATGTTGGTTCGACTCGATGGACTTCGAATCGATCGAGCTACTGTCTCTAACATGGTTGCTTCGTATCGATACGAAGAGGGCGTTCGAGAAGGGTACGCAGTGACTCAAAGAGATGGATTCGAAGAAGAGGGATTCGAAGGAGATGGATTCGAAGGAAGGACAGAAGTGCAGGATACGAAGGACTCGGGGAGGACATTCGAATCAATCGTATTCGAACCGATTTTGTTCGGACCGATCGATTCGAAGGAAATAGTCAGGGCAGCTCAAACAAGTGGATACGAGCATGACTGTAAAGTTTTGGATAAGGACGAAGCATGGAAAATGGATACGAACGCATCTTCAGGGAGGGAAGCGCTCAACTCGGCGACAAGGATGGATCAACCCGAAGCATGCGCGCCATGTCGACCTACTAGCGCGTGCTTGGATCGATTCGAATCAATCGATTCACGGTGATCGGTTCGAACGAAGTGAAGTCCAGGAAACCCCAAATTCGAATCGATCATATCTTCCAAACCGTTGATCCAAATACAATGAAATTTTTACAGGAGTTTGCTTACATGTTGAAGAATGTTCTCACCAATTTTCAGCTCAATTGGACAATTTCTAGATCGATTCGAATGGAGTTCGAATCGATCCCAGTGTGGGCCCGGATCTCCAGGTTTCGGCTGTGTGGGCCCTCTCATGTGCTTGAAGCGGTCTACCTTGTTTCTAGGAGAAATATCAGCCTTCTACGCCTATAAATAGAGCCCCTGATCATTCCGAAAAAGGGGAGATTCTAGAGAGTGAAAGGACGCTTGGATGCTGCCAGAATCATTCCATATCATCATTGCTGCTATTTATTTCAAGTTTTGGACATTGTAACTGCTGTAATCATCTGTAATCATCAAGGTTAATCAATAAAAGGATAAAAACTTTGGAGTGGACGTAGGCCGGAGATAGCCGAACCACTATAAAACTTGTGTCTCTGTTCTTTATTTTGGGATTACTGCTTAATATTTGCTGAGATCTGAGATTTGTGTTTGAATACTATTGATTTGTATTCATACACTGGTGCTTTCACGGTATTTGGGGTTTGTGACCAATTTTGGCGCAAACAATCCTCAAGAAAAGTAAAATTTCCTAGATGAACTTTTTGAAAGGTGGAAGTATCCCGACTGCACACATAAATCTGTTGTAGGCTATGTACCCTTCCATAGGGTTATGGGCTCTATCTTCTGGCCCCATCAGTAAGATATCATCCAGCGACAACTCATGCCTTAGGAAAATCCTACCTAACATATCTTCAGAAATATTAGAGTGGACAGAATCTTTTGGATATGCGACGAAGACTGCTCCCGGTAGCTCATCTAGAGTAGGCTTAATAACTTCAGCCACGATAGCCAGCATTTTGATTACAGGGAGAGGCAGACTCTAGACATCCTGTGATTGCGAACTTCCAGGTTCCATAGCTTGAACTCGGTAAAAATCATTGTTAGGCGACAATAAACCCATGTTTCCCCCAATGTGAAGTGCGTGAATGTGTTGTACAGTACTACATAATATTTAGAATTTTATGGAATTTTAAAGATGTTTGAATGATGAGACTTCAAAATTCAACTGGAGTGACCATCATCGCTGACAGTCATAACCATACCATACAAAATTTAGAGACCGATCAGAGTTAAAGTTCTTTAAATTTTTGTCAAGCTGCAGTTCCACCGACAAGCTTCAAAAGGCAGTCAAATATGTGGTGACATGTGTAAGTCCAGTTATGAGGGCAGAAGCTCGTCGGAGACAGATGTTCATGCTATGTTTCGCCTCCATCAAGTTCAAGCTTGGATCAATCCCCAGCTGGATAATTCGTATTGATCGAGGAGGAGGCAATTCATATCGAACAATCATATAAATTTGCATCGATCACTAGTAGCATAGTTTGTATCGATCTCAGAGAGTATGGATTCGTATCGATCATGAAATGGTGTTGCGTATCGATCGCCCAAAAGGTTGTTTCGTATCGATGCTAAATCCCCTTGATTCCTATCGATCGTAGGACCTTGGATTTCATATCGATGACTCTAGATCGATATGAATGCCACCATTAATTGATCGATATGAAGAGTACGCTACCAACAGATACGAAACACGTTATGCGTTCGATATGAAGTTTCACTTCACTATTGATCCCAGATCGATACGAGTGTCTTCTTCGTACCCCCACACTTCATCTTCTCCAAAGCTATGCAAAAACCATCTCGGACCCTCATCGATCTTATTCCGACCATCTATGGCCTTATCTTCACCTAATTCGGCCGTGAATACAAAGCGAATGGCATCAGATCTCGGGTCTCATCATTTTTAACGCAATTTCATGGCCTATTTACCTAATTTCAACAATTAGTTCAGGACTCCATGGAGGTGTCTTCGGTATTTCGAGAATGGATTTCTTGCAAAAGGATCAGAGATATCCTTCCGAACAACACACATCTCTTGGGAATGTACCATAGGAGATACATAGTTGGTCCACACCTGAACACATGGCACCGAATGCATCACTCTCGCATGCACATTCACAACACTAGAATGGAGTCGCCTTCACCCTTGGGTCAGCTAAACCCACTGGTTATGCGTTCTATCTCTGGTTTCTATCTTTACAAATGGTAGAGTCATATTCAGCTCTCAACATACGAGCCAAAACTCAATCTCGAAACCAAACATGGATTCCAGCATCTCGAATAGTCCGCGAATCGTTAAATGGATTCCAACATCTCAAACAGGTCGCGAATCTCTGCTTCAAGCATCTCCAACTGATCACGAATCTCCGCATAGATTCCAAACTATCGAACATATCATGAATCCTCACATAGTTTCCAGCATATCGAACATACCACGAACCTCCAACATGTTGTTATGGTTTCAAGTTATCACATACTATTACACTCCCCCGCTTATCAAGCGCTCTAAAACCGATCGATAGATTTATGGTTAACTCAACCTTGGTTATTTCAAAATTATACAGGCAACATATAAAGGTGGAGATCATCTCCTATCTGGATGGATTTCTATGTCATTTTTCCTGGAAGAGTAAGACGGGTTTATATGTAAAACATAACATCTCCGAAGATAATTGTGCCATATGTCCCTAGTATTTCTTCTAGATATTTCCTAAGTAAATTTTGATCAATTTTGATAGTCGACTAATCGACCATCATGTATAAAATAGACGATCGTAAATGGAAACCTAGTCTCATATACTTATCTTGTTCCCGATCTTTTATCTTACACTATCCTTCGGTCAAGAGTGAAGCTGGTAGGTTGTAGCACTATTGTTTTTACACCCTACTTGAACATCAATCTTAACTCTCATAGAAAGAACAAGCTTACTTCATTGACTTTTAATGTTAAGTACATGATTAAATACTTTCCATAGAAAAGCAAACACAAGGCACGACTAATTCACACAAAGCATGATTAATTCGCACAAAGAACGACTAAATCAGTTCAATGATTTCGAATTCCCTTTTTATTTAATTAATCCTTTATTAACTATACCTCTTTTACTAGTAAAACTTCTTTTATCTCATAAAACTTCTTTCATTTAATTAAACATCCTTATTTAATTAAAACTTCCTGATTAATTAATACTCCTTTATTAATTAAAACTTCCTTTATTAATTAATACTCCTCTTATTAGTTAACACTCCTTTACTACTTCTATGTATGTTTAGTTTCCCTTTAATAAAGATATACACTTGTATTCTAGTATTTTTCCGTTTATTTATACTCTTTTCAATACTTCAAAATGTATTCATTACTTATTCAAACGTTATATGCATATTCTCAAGTCATTAACAAGATATCTTACTTTTAACCTTTCCTTTTCTATCTTTTTCAAAAGATTACATACTTGTTATTTTTTTTTAAAAATAACTATTTAAAGTTCCAATCACATTCACCAATCTATTCATAGGGTTTGAGAGAAATGTTACTCAAATGTTTTCACCACAAGCCTAAAACCATTTCACTTACAGTTATCTTTAAAACAACCTTTTCAAAGATCCCTTTACATTCATAAGTATAATAAAAAGTGTTAAAGACGGATGTTACTAAAACATGCGACAAAAAACCAAAAACTGATTCATACGTATTATTCTCTTCAAAAATGTTCTTTAAACGATCTACATACGTCTATATCTATTAAGCAAGGTAATATATTTGTTAACAACTTTGCAAAACCACTTATTATAAAATATGGGTTATAATCCAAAACTTCCTTTATTCCTATATAAAATACTTAACATACATTTTCCAAACCTATATGTAAAATTTAAAAATACTTATAAATAGGTTTAAAATATTTGTATAAAACATAACTTAAAATAACTAATTTATAATTTACTAAAAACAATTAAAAGCATGTATGATAACTTATAACCCTTTACTTTAAGAATATATAATAATTATTAAAAAAATATTTAACTTCGATATTTCTCCATTTATAAGTACACTTATAGAACTTATAAAAAATACAAGCAAAGCCCTATGATATCTTTTAAAGTTGACTTTGAAAGTTGCCGAACGTAAGGCAATTTCAAAGTGCATCCATTGCAACCTTTTCGCTTCTAATTTTAAAATTTTCATTTACACTTTCTATAACATCCCAAACTAATTAATTTATGCTGAATACACCAAAATGTGTGTAGAGAACAACCAAAGTATATCATATAGCAATATATTCAATTTTAACCAATTTCACATATGTCAAATGCCAGGGATTTCGAAATACATTTTCAACGACTATTTTGCTTAAAATATTTACAGCACACTTCAACATCACAAATAACAATACCAAACATGTAAAGAATAGGTCCTGGCTATGTTACGTACTTTAAAGGGTTAGAAGAGAAATTCTACTACATATAATGTTGTCGCTCGCTTTCCAAAGCAAATAGGGGTCCTAAAGTAATAACTTGCATTGTTATCTACTTTAATTTATATTTAACACAACAACATTATATACACAACATATACAATTTGATGGTGAACAAACTCACCCAAGTCAAAGCCAAACCAAGATGTATAATATCTCACCTCAAGTGCAATGAAGAAGATAGCATCTCAATTAGACTTCATATGCAAAAGTTATTGATTTTTTTATAAGATTGCGGTAAAGTAGCACTAATCAATTAATTTACCTAATCCCCTTAAATCAACTTCTCCCCAAAATGGCCGTACATACACGAGTATATCCAACCAAAATGGTGCATGCTTCCTCCATTAAATTCTTGTTCGCCAATCAGTGGATCGATGCATCCATCGTCCTCATGTGCTATTCTATGCATGCTCCTCATGATGACCATAAGCACGAAGATTCCGAGCCCTAAAATCAAAAGGTAGCCTATAGCTTAACTCATCCTTGTCGTGCCATTGCTCAACCACCACTCAAGCAACACTTAGCGTAATCACGCACGAAAAACTCCATTCATTACATTGAGCGACAGTGAACAAAATGGTACCCTCGAAACAATGTTCGCACCTCTCCTTGAAATCGGTACCTAACACCATACTTGGCCATCCTCAATTGTCGTGTTTCATCTATGGCCAATCAAAATTCTTTCCATTGGCACAAGAAGGATCATGCCACTATAAGAAAGACAATGGCATGCTTCTTTTCTCTCGAATCCCCCACTATCATCGATGATGTCGAACCTTAGCCAATGACTCACTAACACTGTTGACAAGAAAACTTGTCAATACTTCGAATTGGAATTTGGGGTATGTATGATTCCTTCGAACCTCCTTTTGATGAGTGAAGATTGCTAAAAACTTTCGAACCGGTCAAGTTGATCAAAGATATGTCTATGATACCTTTCGGCATAGTCGAAAGGGTGTCTTCTTGTTCGGAAAATCGGTTCAAACGGGTTGGATTAGAACTTTGTCAGAACTTGTCGTTCGACACAGGCAAGGTTGCTTAGGTTGGGGGTTTAATGATCTTTAGAAATAGTGGAACTGGAGAGGTTTGACTTTATCTAAAGAGGTGGCATTTGTTATCTTGTAGATTTGAGTTAAAAATTCCAAGAAATGTGAGAACTAAAGGTTTCGACCCGGTTGAAGGAGGACCTTTCGATCAGCTTGACAACGGATAACAAATTTATGAAAAATAAGAAATTCTAAATTGCTAAGTAATCAAGTTTATTACTTTCTTCTTTTTAGTGGTCTTAATTGTAAAAATTGACCAAATCCCTAATTAAATTTTAGAATTAGGATTTCTAAGAATAGAAAATAAAAGGGAGAAGTGAAAGAAATTGGATCCTATAAAGTAGATCCCTAGGATCATGTTTAAAGGTGCGGGTTTGGACCTTTCTACCCCAAGCTTTCGACATGGTTGAAAGGTCAACCTCTCTGCTTTCATGAGCATCTACCGTATCCTAATTTCTGACCGGGTCAAAAAGGTTATAGTCAATCTTCCATTGTAGCTAGAAGCTAGGTTTCACTCTCTTTCTTTGTTTCCTTTTGACTTTGTCAAAAGGTGTTGATTAGTAGCCTTCGATGCGCTTTTGACATCAATGTTGATGTGCCGAATTAGTTGACTTGGGTGCTGGCCTTCAATGCTGTCGAAACGCTTGCCTTCTTTTGGTTTCGAACGAGTTAAAACACCTAAAAGGCTTTATTGTAAAAGGTTCCTTTTTGAAAGCTTCTGCCCTGGCTAATTTGGAACCTTGTGCTTTCATGGTAGTAGACGTGTGGTTCTTCCTTCATAGGTGAAATTGGCCCTAATAGTTTCGAAAGGCTGTATATGCTTTCGAAAGGGCTGATTTGTTTGAATATATTTCTAGTGGAGATGAAGGAAGTGAAACCAAGTTTTTTCGAATGGTTTGGCACAAAATGTTGAGAGTCTTCTATCCATTGCCCTTGAGAGGTGTCCTTCGAGCACTTTAGGAGCTATTAACATGCTTGCTATTGCCTTCGAAAGGTAGTCTTCGACCTCGTCGAAAGCTTTCTGCCTATTCTATAGAAATGTCCTCTTGACCACTTCGAAAGGTGTTGTTGACGCTTTTGTCTTCTTGTCCAAAGCTATGTTTAAATAGAACATTCTTGTGCTCTTTGACATTATCAATGCCTTACTACTTCTTTCATACCTTCTCTCTAGTGAGCATTTCGTGGTTAATATTTAGGCCCCCTCCCCCAAGTATGAAAGAAGCTTTTGCTATTTTGGACAAAAACACCAAGGAACTTCTTTTTCTATTTCCTTATTATGAGACCTTAATGAGATAAATATTTTGTTCTTTAGGACAAAAATTCCAAAGAACTTCTTTCTCTATAGGTAATAAATTCTATTAAAATTGTAACCTTGTTATGAGACCTCAATGAGAAATTTTAAACTTGTGAAGTCTGTGTTTAAGATGTTATTTGGTAGTATTTTTAAATAAAGTATTCTGAATAACAGATGACTAAACATCATTTATTAAGAATGTGGAATAATATCACCTGATTAGTAGTCATTGGCTCAGATAAATAAAACTTTGAAGAAAGTTATCATATACTTTAGATCTTCCTTTGTCAAGTTAGGTTTCTAACCGCAAGCGCACGGTGTACGAATGTAGCACGTGGCGAATACGGGTCGATCCGTAGGGAATTGATGATTTTAAAAATCTATTCAATCAAATTAAACCAAGTTTGAAGAGAATGTTAAACTAGAAAAGAAGAAAAACAAACAAAAGAAAATTGATAAAAATATGAGTGTTAAGACAATTTAGAGGCAATTTCCATTGTCTAGATCACATAAATCAACAAAATGAAGTTATGATCTCTCCTTTCTTGTCATTAGTGAATTACTTGATGTGCTTATCATAAGTATAGTATATTTGTGCTATTAATTAGATCAATATAAACCGTCAAACTATAACACAACCACTAATACAGATTTAAATCTCATAAAATATGACAACAAAGTTGAAAGCAAAATCCATTTTAAGCATGGCCTATTAACCATTAATTAGAAATATAAGCCATCAAATTTTAATTTCAACAATCACTTCTTTGCCATAATCATATGTAAATGAACATGCAATTTGTGTTTTGTTTGTTTACGCATAGCCTATTTGTTATAAACAACAAGGACTATCAAATTCAAAGCTAAACAACATCATCAAACCACTTCAATCATTCTCATTAAGCACAAAAAGAGATCATAAACATCAAATTAAGTTGACGCTACATGATTTGAAATTGAAGGGGTTTAGCCCCTCATATTTGTTATCATATGAACAAATGTAGCTTGCAACATGAGAGAAAAAGAAAAAGAAAACGAAAAAGAAAGCAAGATAAAGAAAAACTATTCTACTTGCATGAAAAATAAATCTACACTACAACATGAAAGTAAATAAGCATGAAAAGAAAAAAACATGTATTGAAGTTGCATAAAAAAATTACATAAAAGAGAAATGGCTAAGTAGCCATGAGAAGAAAGAAGAGAGTTTGGTTTTATTTTGAGCCTAAAACTAACTAAAGAGAGACTAAGTGAAGAGAGAAGGATTACATGAAACATATGGGTATTTATACATGTATGAAACCCTAATTCATATTTTTAGAGAATGCCCAAAATGACCTTGAGGTAGTATGGCCACCAAGTAATCATTAGCATGTCATAATCCCCCACTTAAATATGCATGAAGCTTTAATGGCCTTTAGCATGTGCATTAGCTCATAATTGAAAATCAAGTTAAGTGGGTAGTTGGTGTCCTCCATGTTCTTCACTTTGAATTATTTCCATCTTCAATCTTTTGTATCTTCTTTGTGCGTGCATATTTAATCATCAAACCATAACCAAATTTCCTACAAAACAACATAGAAAATTCAAAGTAAATTTTCACAATTTAATAAATGCACAAAAATGACCATTTTATCCCTGTATGAAGATGAAATGTGACAATTTGAAAATAATTTAAATTTTGGTTTAAACAAGTTAAAATACCCAATATGATCATTTATTCAATTTAAATAGATTAAATATGGTGGTAAAAATATGCATATTTACGTGCACATCAGTTTCCCTCAATCATTCGATATGAGTTTTCTGCTCATAGAAGTTTTTCCTTGAAATCTTATTAAGATTTAGTCTAATCCATATATTTTTGTTAGTAATTCTCATTTAGTGAAAAAAGAAGTAAGTAATGTAGCATTGATACCATTTAGCAATAAGAAGATCTTGTATTGAAACGAAATTTTAAATTCAATGAAAAACGCACAAATCGTCACAAATTTCGATAGTGGAATATAGAATTCGCAATGTTTGGAATCCAATAGAAGACCCATATGGGAATCAGAAATATGAAATCCATAAATTACCGTCGAAATCCCCAAGAAAGTTTAAAATCCACGAAATTAGAAAAATAACAAGAGATCATCCGAAATCCAATAAGGAAATCAAGCATATGAAATCCATAAATCATCTTGGAAACCCAAAAGGAAACTTTATAATACTTAATCAGAAACTCGGTAAGTGATCATCAAAAATTTCAATAGGAAATCAAGAACATGAAATTCATGAATCATCATGAAAATGAACTGGGAAATTCATGATTCACAAAATCAGAGCTCCAACATGAGATCGTCAAAGGTCCAATAAGGTAAACAGGAATATGAAAATCACATATCTTCATCAAAATCCACAAGGAAGTGTAGGATTCATGAAATCAAAAAACCGAACATGCATCACTAAAATTCTAGAAAAGAAATATGGAATACGAAATTCATGAATAATTATAAAAACATGTAAGGAAATTCTAAAATTCAACTTTTTAAAAACACAATAAGAGATTAGAAAGCTAATAAGAGATTATCACAGACCCGTTGAGGAAATTTAGAATACAAAATTCACCAATCCTAATAAAAATCCACAAGGAAATTTGTAATTTACCAAATCAAAAATCTCATAAGGGATTATCAAACATCTAACAAGGAAATCAAATTTCATAAATTGTTATGAAAATCTACAAATAATTTCAGAATTCACCAGGTCAAAAAATTCAATAACGGATCATCAAAATCCAAGTAAGGAAATTAGGAATTGAAATTCATTGATCACCATAAAAATAACAAGGAAACTCAGATTTCATAAAAATGGAAGATCGTTATAAAATGGAACCAAGAAACTCAAGATTTCATGAATGTGACAAGAAACCAATTGAGATCGCATCTGACAAACACCTACTCAAAACTCATTCTAATTTAAAGTTATAAGAATGTATCAGAAAACTGGTGAGATCGCACCCGACAAACAACCTACTCAAAACTCATTCCAATTCAAAGTATCAAGAATGTATCAGAAACCTATTTAGATTGCATCTGACAAACAACCTACTCAGAACTCTTTCTAATTCAAATTCAAAAAATTGAATAAGAAATCCATAAATTGTCATGGAAATTAAATAAAGGAGTTAAGAAATCAAGAACTCATAAAATAAGAAATCAATAAGAAATAATCGCGAAAATCCTACGAGGAACCGTGATATATAAAAATAAATTACGAAAGTCAATGAGGAAATCAAGAATCCACGGAACCAGGAATTCAGTAAGAAATCACCCTGAAAATTTATCAATTGTACTAAGAATATGAAAGTCCTAAACCATCATGAAAGTCAAAATAGAAATTTGGGATTGACAAAGTAAAAATGAAATCTTCATAAAATGAAACTAAATTAAAAGTTCACAAAATTGGGATTTTAACCAAAATCCTCTTAGGATCCCATCTGACAAATAGGTTTTTAGAAATTCATTCAACATAAGCACAAAATCAAAAATATTACTAGTAAAAATAAACTTAGTAAGCTTAAGAAAAAGATTCCTAGACCTATGAGTTAGTAGTGAGTAGCTCTATAATTTTATGCCATCATTCGGAGTAGTGGTTCCACACACAATATCTAGACTCTTCTATTCTAAGGGGTCGCCCTATTTATGGGGATTCAGGAGTAACTTACACGATTTAATCTTCAATTGAAGTCTCTATTATTGCTAGTAATTACTTACTTTCTATTACTTTCTTTTGGCTTTTGTATAGATCTTTTCTTTTGTTACCACATTATGCATTCCTTTTTCCATTTTCTGGTCTCGTGTTTACTTTTAGGATGCAGGTTTCTTAATCCTTTGATGTGAAAATCATTTCTCAAGCATTGGATGTTCTATGATTTGTTAGCCCATATTTTGTCTTTTTCGGTTCTGATTTTGGGTTCTTAGTCCATTTTCGATTTTGACACTGGACACTATTTTCCTTTTGCCTCTGTGTATCCCTCCTTAGATTTTATCTTTTTCCCATTTGGTGGTTATATTTCTTTCTTTAACCCTTTATTCTCTTAGGTTATGACTCTTTTCTTAGTAGATAAATTCCTTTCTTTGACCCTTTATTCTCTTGGGTTTTGACTTTTATTTTGAATTGTAGACTTCATTGTCTTTCTTCTTTAGTTTGGTGCCACTTCTTGGCTTCCTTTGGCTCTAAGGTATGTATCATGTGCTAAGCCGACCTTCCTCTAGAAGTTTGTTGATGGGTGTTTATCCAGAACCATCCCCTAAGAGGTGGTTTGGACGTTAGGGTTTTTGTCTCTCCCTCTAGGAGATGCTCAGTAATAGCGTCGTAGTCTTTTGTCCCACGCTCTAAAAGGTGCTATGGAATAGCTTCGTAGGCTTATGTCCCTCCCTCTAGAAGATCAACGGAAGAACCTCGTAGGCTTAAATTCTTGTATACGAAAACAATATTTGGCCAATTGAAATAGAGTATCCATTTGGAGAAAGAATTTTTTAATTAAACCTTTTTAGTACGTTGAGGGGTTATCTTTTGGAAAATAGTTTGGACTCATGAATCCTTCCAATAAAAGAACTTTCATCAATGTTGTCTTTTGTAAGAAATTTTTTGTTTTTCTCATAATAGAGACATGGATCTCAAAAAAGGAGACTGGGCGGTCATGATAAATGAACCAATAGTCTATCAGCAAGGATTCTCTAATTTGAGTTTCAATTGATGATTTCAAAAAATTTCTTAAAAAAGTATAAGTAGGCTTTTCTCTGCCCGTGATTTTAGGAAACATTGAAATACAGAAATTTATCAGTTCGAAGTCTTTTGTTTGCATTCATTAATGCTAATAATATTTCAAATAGGTTGCACAAATCAACCTGTGAAACAGATAAGCATTTTTTTCTCCCAGGCCTTAGGTAATTGAAAACAGTTTTCTTATGATGATATTTTTAAGAAATTTCTTTTAGAACCATTTGCTAAAAATAAAGTTGGAATATATGGACTTTCTCTTAAACTGATGTAGGATTGGTGGAAATCTGATATCTTCTGGAAGGAAGCCTTTGTATTGCGTTGATTGAAATACTGATAGTTATCAGGTATCAGGCATCTGAGGCGTCTTTTCAAGTAGCCAGAAGTTTATTGGGCTCCAAGAGTATGTTGAATTCTTTGGACCGATTTTTTTACCTGTTACTCGCGTTTCAATCAGCATATGGTCGGTGCACAACACAACTATATGAATCAAAATACAAATTGAGTTAAAAATATATGAAAGAGGAGAGAGAGAATTCATAATTGAACTAATGCTGCTAGACCTAATCATGCCTTGAATCTTTTCTGCTAAGACACCACATTCGTTGGTTTTATGTCCATTTGCTTTATGGTAATCGTAGGAATTTCCTCCTTTATTCGGCTCTGGAGCACTCTGAACCTTATAAGGTGCAGTAAAATTCTCATTTCCATTCATCGTGGTGAATATGTGGGAGAGGGGTTTGTTTGAGACTATATAATTTTTTTTGAAACCTTTCTTAGACTTCCCTTCGGGTTTTCACCCTGGTCTCCTGTCTGGACGCCTAAAATCATATTTCTCTTCATTGGATTCTCGATGAAATTCTTTCTTGGCGTGATGCATTTCGTACATTGGAATAAACTTTATAGCTCGGAGAAAGAAATATTGTAGATCTTTGCATTCATTAATATAAAGGTCTTTCCAAAAAGGGTTTTGCTTTATTATCCTTAATCAAGTTTCCATAAACTTTTCTCTATTAATTGCTCCTTTTACCCTTAATGCTTCTGCCCTGAATCGGTTCAAATATTTGCACTCTTGGTTTTTGTCTGATGGTACCTAACAAACTAAAGTTCATAGTGGTATCTCTAAATATGGAGAATTGGGCCACGCAGTCGTAAGTAAATTGTCCCAAGAATATATGGTCTCTATTCGGTAACTCATGTACCATTTAATAGCTGCTATCTGAAGAGTAATGGGAAAAAGTTTACAGCGAACTGCCTCTGGAGCATTATATAAGTTCATCCATTTTCCAAAAACTATAAGTTGATCGTCTAAATAAGTTTTCCCATCATATTTTGGTGATGGAATTTGGATGTATGGAGGGAGATTTGGTGCCATTATTTCTTCTGAAATGGAGGCCTTTCGTAGGATAACATATTCTTCTGGATCAAAAATTCATTTCTTCCTAAGCGTATCCATCATTATTTTATGTAGGATGTCATCTTGGTCGGCCTCACTTCTGTGGCCAATTTTGCTGTTAATTTGGATCAGGCTATTTGATTGCTCGAGAGACCTTTTTGCTTGACTTTCTCAGTTTGACTCTTGATCCTCTACTTTGTTTAGATGTCACTCATCATCCTCTATTTCCATAGTACGTAATAATTCTCGAGATGGAGTTCATTCAGGACATCCTCGCACCGCTATCATTTGGGATCATTGATTCTGGGCTTTGATCACATTGTTTTCCAATTTTGTTAGGTTCAAGGGTTGCACAACTTCTGTATTCCCCAAGTTAGAGTTTGGGACCATGTGATCTTTCAAAGTTGACTATGAAGCAGCTTCTTTGTTCGAAATTCTGTTAGTACTCATTGCCCTTACCATTTTCCTTTTTTGAGCAAAGTACTTTATGCAATTAATCAGTGATGAAAGTTATCGGGGATCAAAGGTTCGAGCCCTTCTTTTAGCGCTAAAATTTGTGACGAATAAACTTGTCAACACATCTATTTTGAATTTAGGTTATGTGTGATGCCTTCGAAACCTCCTTTCAAATGAGTGAAGATTGGTAACAATTTTCAAATAGGTAGAGTTGATCAAAGACACGTCTTTGATACCTATCGACGTAGTTGAAAGGGTATCTTCTCTATTGGAAAATTCTTTCGAATAGGTTGGATTAGAACTATGTCAAAACTATTTTTCGACATAGACAAGTTAGCTTAGGTTGGGGGTTTAATGATCTCTGAAAATAGAGGAACTAGAAAGGTTTAGACTACATCAAAAGTGATAGAACTTGCTATCTTGAGGATTTGAGTTAAGGCTTCTAGGAGATGTGGGAATAAAGGTCTCAATCCAGTAGAAGAGGGACCTTTCGATCAGCTTGAAGGTAGGATGACATATTTATGAAAATAAGAAATCTAAATTACTAAGTAATCAAGTTTATCACAATCTTCATTTTAGCGGACTCAATTGTAAAAATTGATCAAGTCCCCAATTTTATTTTATAATTAGGGTTTTCAAGCTTAGAATATATAAATGAGAAGTGAAAGAAATCGGATACTCTAAACTTTTACCAAGGGTCAAAAGTGGTAGAGAGTGTTTTAGTCAATCTTCTGCTGCTGCTGGAAGTTGGGCTTCTCTCTCTTGCTTTGTTTCCTTTTGACTTCGTCGAAAGGTGTTGCTCGTTAGCCTTCGATGTGCTTTTGACTTGAATGTTGATGTGCCGAATGAGTTGACCAGGGTGTTTCCCTTCAATATCGTCGAAACACTTGCCTTCTTTTGGTTTCGAATGAGTCAAAACACCTAAAAGACTTTGCTATAAAAGGTCCCCCTTCAAAAGCTTACGCCTTGGCTAAATTGGGACCTTATGCTTTCATGGTAGTAGATGTGTGGTTCTTCCTTCAAAGGTAAGAGTGGCCATAACCATATCAAAAGGCTATATATACTTTCGAAAGGGCTAATTTGGTAGAATATATTTTTAGTGGAGATGAAGGAAGGCGAAGCCAAGTTGTTTTGATTGGTTTGGCGCAAAATGTAGAGAGTATGCTATCCGTTGCCCTTGTGAGGTATCCTTCGAGCATTTTGGGAGTTGTTAACATATTTTCTATTGCCTTCAAAAAGTAGTCTTCGACCTCATCGAAGCTCTCTACTTATTCTGGTAAAATATCCTCTTGACCTCTTTGAAAGGTGGTGCTGGTGATTTTGTCTTCTTGTTGAAAGCTATGTCTAAACAGACCATTCTGGATCTTTTTAATCTTTATCAATGTTCTTGCTTCTTCTTTCATACCTTTTCTCTGGAGAACATTTCATAGTTAACAAAAACGGACACGAAGCTCTCCTCACCACAATATTAATGCATCCAACAACGGCCTCCTACGTCGCACCAAGATCTAAATTTAATATAATGCTTGTAGCACCTGTGTATTTCTTTGTTTACAGGAGATGGAGGGAGATTAAAATGAATTAAAGTGAGAGAGAGTGGAGTAGGGTGAGGATTTTTTATAATAATATAAACATTATATTTATATTCTCAATTAAAATCGTAACGCGTTCCAATCTCGCACGACCACATCGTACCTTCGACTGTTGTTCGTCGACGAAATTCTATCGGTTTAGAAGACCGTCGAACGAATTTAAATTTAAAAATAACCGCAAGCGCACGGTGTAAGAATGTAGCATGTGGAGAATACGGGTCGATCCATAGAGAATTGATGATTTTAAAATTCTATTCAATCAAATTAACCGAAGTTGAAAGAGTGATTAGCTAAAAATGTAAGAAACTAACAACAACTAGCAAAAGTAGAATAGATAAAAAATATGAGAGTTAAATGACAATTTAGAGAATAAATACACTCTCTGGATCATGTAGTTCAACACATGAAATCATGATCTCTCTTTTATCGTCACTAGTGTTTTAATTGATGTGTTTATCATAAGTATGAAATATTTGAGCTACTGATTAGCCAACATAAGCCATCAAACTATAACACACCCCTTAAAACACTTACTAACTTTCATGAAACTTGACAAAGAAAATGAAAATGAAATCTATTCTAAGTATGGCCTATTAACTATTGATTAGAAATATAGACCGTTAAATTTTAATTTCAAATCACTTTCTTATGCCATAATCTATATTCATGAAGAGGCATTTGTGTTAGTGATTATTTAAGCATAGCCTATTTGGTGTCAACAATATAATCTATCAAATTCAACACAAAAACAACAAATAAAACACTTCATTGATCATCATTAAGCACAAAAAGAGAGCATGAATTAACAAATAGTTGAAGCTACATAATTAGAGAGCTTCATTACCCCCTAAATTGAAGGAGTTTAGCCTCTCATATTTGTCATCATATGAACAAATGTAGCAAGCAACATTGAATAAAAAGAAGAGGAAAAAGAGAGCAAAATGAAAGGAAAAATTATTCTACTTGCATAAAAGAGAAGAGATCTACACTACAACATGAAAGTAAATGAACATGAAAAGGAAAGAGCATGTATTAAATTGCATAAAAAAAAGATTACATAAAATAAAAATGGCTAAGTAGCCATGAAAAGAGAAAGAGGAGCTTTCATTTTATTTTTGATCTAAACTAAAGAGAAGGAGGCCTAAGAGAGACTAAGAGAAGAGAGGGAGGATACGTGAAACATATGAGTATTTATACATGTATGAAACCCTAATTCACTTTTTGGGGAATGCCCAAAATGCCCCTTAGGAAGTGTGGAGGCCAAGTAACCATTAACATGCCTTAATCCCCAATTAAGTGTACATGAAACCATTAACTTCATAAGCATATGCATTAGCCTTTAATTTGTACATTAAGGTAGGTGTGTAGGTGGGGTCCTCCATGATCTTCACTTTGAATTATTTCCATCTTCATTCCTTTATATTATTTGTGCATGCATATTCCTTCATGAAACCACTCCAATTTGAGACCATTTTCCTACAAAAATATATATAAATTTCCAATCAATTTTTCTCAAAGAAATATATGCACTTAAATGATCGTTTTGCCCCTATATGAAGATGAATATGTGAAAATTTGGAATTAATATGAATTTTGGTTAAAACAAGTTAAAATACCCAATATGATCAATTATTTAATTTAAATAGAATAAATATGGTGGTAAAAATATGCACATTTACGTGCACATCAAATACCCCCACACTTATCTTTTTATTCGTCCTCGAATAAAGGGAAACTAACATAAATCCATTTTCATAGGAAGCACGATTGCATTGAGCGTATGCAAAAAGCCGTTAAACCTCTGGGTTTCCCTAGTAGGACGAGTGTTGTCTCATGAGGGTTTTCAGCGGATACTACCCATAAAATCCAAATGCATGATGAAAATATTTACAAAATTCAAGATCTATTTACAAAGAGATGAATGCAAGTTTTTGAAAATATTTACAAATGAAGGATTTATTTTTAAATCGACACAAATAAGTTAAATATAGGTTTTGGCTATTATCTTGAAAATTTATGTTACTTGCTCATCAAAATTTCTAACAAAAATCAAGTTATCATAGCAAATAGATTATGGTTTAACTAGTTATTTCTGTTGATAACAAAGTGTAATTATGAAAAGGATCCTTAGTTGATTATTAAAATTTATCAAAGCGGTATTTTCATTTCTTTTCAATAATAAATCAAATCAACTAAGTAAAAATAGTGCTAGGATTTCAATTGCTTGCTCTCTCATTATTTGCAAGAAATATTACACACCTAGCTCAGGTAAACTGAGGCCAGATATACCACCCATGCACCGCCTTTCGGGCTTATGTGAGGGGAGTACAGAGCATGGCGAGTGCACACACTTTCGTGCATACACCTATCGACCGTAGGTGGTTTTTTATAAAGTTTTTTTTACATGTGTTCCATACATGCATAACCGTGAGGACTTTTAAATGAGTATGAAAGCACATAATCAAAGATTCCAAGTAATTCACCCATGCATAACCGTGAGGACTTTTAAATGAGAGTGAATACTTTAGATGTTATGATTTTTTTTTTTCATTTTTTTTAAGAGAGAGGGTTTTGCAAAATCATCTTAGCATCATTTAACTTAGATGACAAAAAAAAATGTTATATCTTTACTTTAAATCAACCACTTTTCAAAACAAAGATTTTCAATTAGGATGTATTTAATAATTAATATGTATGAATCTTCATATATACAAGTTAAACCATTGTTATTTGTAATCAAACTTTATTTTTATTTTTGTTAAGATAAATAGACTTTCAAAATATTCAATTTAATAAGCCAAAACCATATATTTATCCTATAGTGTTTCTTTAACAATAAATCAAAAGAAAATTTATTTTTGGGATTTTTTAAGAAATGGCAAAAATAAACCATGAAAAGAAAAAAATTTGAAGATGAGTCTCTCCCACGGACTTGATTTTGACTGTGTCCCCACAGTCAACCAAAGTGGAAGGAGAAAAATAGAAATCCAAAATTTACATGAAAGATTATTATTTACAAGAGATGAGAAAGTATACAATCAAAAAGTAAACGAAACGATCTTCTAAAGACCGATTCATTTGTCTCGTCAAATGTGTGAGACACAGCTTAAGCACGAAAAACCAAACCGTAAAAGATTTCGAAGTTGAATGTTGATTTGGGAAAATGAATGTCGTTTTATTGAAAATAGAATGAGTTGTTTTGTTTTCGATGATTATTAGGGTTGATAAAACAATTGATTGAAATTCAAGTTTATTTTCACCAAATTGAAGTTCAAACTTATCATTGAAAACTTCTTCAAAATTAGCGATTTTAAAATCAAAATGGTGATCGAAATTTTCCCTTTTATAATACAACAACTCGTTTTCAAAAAGTCCATAAAACTCATGTTCGTTAAATTCGACTTCCTTTGTTGGATTATTAACAACTTCATCGTGTAAATCGAGTTTAAATTTCAAAGTTGTCGTATTCAAATTTTCAGAAAAAGGAAGATCGAAGTTTAAATCGAATTTCGCACCCTCAAAAGAATTGAAATCCAACTTAATTACCGTATTTTCAACAACTTGATTAAGATCGTTATTATCAATTTGAAAAGTTGTTATTTGAAAATCATCGATTTGGGTAAAAAATGGATTATTGTTTGACTCGTCACACACTGAAATTTGATTTTGCTTCTCGCGAAAATTTTCCAATGTTTTAATCAACAAATTCGTGTGATCATCGTAAATTTCATTCATTTGCTCAACAAAGTCAAATTTGTAATTATTAACTTGAAATTTTTCGATTTGGACTTGTTGAGAACAAGAATTGTCAATTTCGATAAACGGTAGATTATTATTTGATTCTTCGTGGGTTGAGATTTGATTATGATTTTCACGAATTTTTTTGTATTTTTCAAGTAATAAATCCCCGTTATTTTTTTCCATTTGGTCAACAAAATCAAATTCATGATTATTAATTTGAAAATTTTCATTTTGAATTTGTTGATAACCAAAATTTTCAATCGTATCGTTATTGAAACTATTCTCATCGCCAAAATTATTTGAAAATTGGTTCACATTTTCGTCTTGATTTTGAAATTCATTTTGAAGCTCGAAATTGAATTGGCATGGGTTACACACGAAATCATTTTAATTTTGAAGTGAATTCAAATTTTGATTATTTTGAAAACTTTGATTCGAGTTATAGCACAAACGTGAATGGCACAACTTATTTATCTCCTGATTTTGTTGCGTAGAGAGTTCAAGTAACGACGAAATGCAATTTTCAAGAGTTGAGGGTTGACCATTACTTTGGAAATTTTGTGGTTCAAAATTCGAATTGTCTAAATAAAAGTTGTTAAAATATCCATACGAATTTGGAGTGAACTCATATGGATTATATTGATTTTCACAACTTAATTCAAGTAAGTGAGAAAAAAGAAACTCGGACATTTTCAAGAATTTTTTTTATAAAGAAAAATATTTACAAGTAGAATTTATTTTTCAAAATGGAAAATTGTTTTTTGTTTTTTTTTTGGATTCGATTTTTTTTGTTTTTGAAAAGATTTGTTTGGATTTTTGATTTTAATTTTTTTTTGGATTTTTGGAATCTTGATTTGAAAATTTTCAAAGGAAAAGGAAAAAAACTAAGTTAAGAAATATTTACAATTTTTTTAGTTTTGGATTTTGAATTTTTTTTTAAATATGCATGAACTAATGCAACTAAATGAATGCAAGGCTCTAACTACAAATTATTTATCCTAAGTTAACCCAAAATTGTATAATCACAAATTGTCTTAGATAAACAAGATAGTTCTCAGCCAAGTACGGACAGGAGTTATCGGTGCACCACAAACGTCGTAGCAATGCAGCCGAATGTTTAAGTGCCTTCAGAGGAACAACCACTATAATATTTACGAATCACCGTAATATTTATAAATGGTTATTACTCTGCCGTAGCCTAGACACCAAGAAATTAAATTGTTCAAAGAAGACAAATTGTCAATATACAATTAAGTGTTATCGATGTCTAACCGTTATTATTTTCAAAAAGCTAAAATGATATGCAAAACAGAAATTAAACGTGTATTAATAATACAAATACAAATGGATTTTTTTTTGAATATTTTTTTATATAAAATGTAAATTCAAGCTACCAATAATGCGAACCAAATAGTTATTTCGGTTTAACTAAAAGAAAAACAACTGTTATTATTATTTTTATTTCAGATCGAGCCACAATCTCCTAATCACCAAGCTGAAATAAAAACTCGCGTAACTTAAAAAAGAAAAGTCACAACAAATAACAAAGCAAATTCCATAAATTTTCTTCGACTAGATTGACTCAAATTTGCAAATCTAAAATCAACTACAAATTCGCGAATTTCACAAATCTTGTAAACCAAATTTTCGCAAACCGCAGTTCGTACCAAATTCCCGCAAATTCTTCAACTTATTCGACTTTCTTGTTGGCGATTGGTGAAGGATGTTGACGAGATCTGGGTTTCAAAGTTGGATTCGCTTGTCGAAGGGACGGAGGCGACGAAGAAGGCTGAAGTCAATTCGAGTAAGGTGGGTGAAGTTTGGCAAGAGGCAGTTTGGTTTGTGAAGGAGGGAATTGCTAACGTGATGAAGTTTGTTTGCAGTGTTGTACATCTGTGGTTGCGCTGGTATGATGTCAAAGGTCAGGCAAGAGACAGGGCAAGGTAGTTTAGCAGTCAGGCGTAGTAATGACAAATGAAAAGTGGTGAAGTTATGTTGTAGTAGGAGGAGGCATAGGGTTGAATGTATGCAGGGCAGTGTGATTGTGGTTAAGGCAGTTCAAAAGTGATGGTGATGTAGTTTTGTTTGGAGTGATTTGGTATGTAAGAGGAGGTGGGGGTGCTGAAATGTAATGGCACAGTTGTGAATGAGGTGGTATCAAAACTAGATAAAGTTGTACCCCGGGAACTTGTACATAGTGATGATGTCTTGGTGCGAGGAAGTGGGTGGCTGTTATGCAGTGTTATGTGTAGTGGAGGGGTGTAATGGCTATAGCCGAAATGCACAGAGGAAGTGTCAGGTAGTGGCAAGTTTAAGGAGAGAATGTTGATCAGGGGAGGTGGTTATGTGTTTGCTACTGGTGGATGAATGACTATGAAGAATGTCGTACTGCTGGAATTTGGTGGTGTTGTTATGGGTGGTGGATGGTGGAAGTTCTGGACGGTAGCAGTTAGTGACTAGATGTATGGAACCAGTGTGAAGAGTGGAAAAGAGGATGGTGGGTAGCAGTATGATGAATGAGTGTGTTATTATGAGTTGTGGCGTTGGCAGTGACCTGGATGTGGTTGGAGATGAAGATTGTGGAGGTGTTATGTGATGTTTGTTGAAGGTGCCTGATGTAATTAATACGTTGGTAGTGAATGGTGAAGTAGAAATGAAATGTTGTAGGGGTTTTGGATGTCTATCAGTGAGGATGTGAATTTGGTGGAGGACGAGGATGGTGTAGGAGTTGTTTGCTGATGATGTTTGGGCAGAGTTGAAATGGTGTGTGGTAGTAGATAGGGGAGGGAATGTGCAAGGCAGAGTGAAGTATGTGTAGAAGTCGATGAACTGTTGGATGTAAGGTGGAAGTAAGGCAGCAGTTGGGTTGTGAAGGTAATGATATGTGAAATGTAGAAGTGGGTAAGTTTATCTTAGTTTGGATGTGGAGTGGTGGTTGAAGTGCACAGTAGAGAGGAACTGCAATGTTGTTACAGTTGTACAAGTGTGATTGTGGATGATGAATTGTGATGTCAGGTAGAAGTATGTTGCTGGATGTTTCAGGGTTGAAGGAGGATGAAGTGCGGAGTTGATTGGGAGGTATTTGCAGAAGAGTTTGCAGGGGATGATTGAAGTATGGTTGAACTCTATGAAAGTGGTGTGTCAAATGGTGTTTGTGGCTGTAGAAGTGCTTTGTGATATGTAATAGTCACAGTTTCAGGTGGGTGGTGATTTCGAACTGCACTATGGTAGTGGTTTGTGGTCTAATGTGCATGTGGTCGGAGTAGGTGGTTCAGGTGAGTTTTTTTTTCTTCTTCAATGAAGATGGAAGGCGTTGTTGTGTAAGGGGGTAGTTCTGTTGATAGGTTGTTGTCAAAAGGTGGTTTTGGGAAATGTTGATAGAAGTTGACAGGATTTGGAAGTGAAGTGTTTGTAGATGTAGGAGAATGTGTTTGGAGATGATGTTGCCGAGAGTATTTCAGTGAATGTCAGTGAAGTAGGAGATTGATGTAGTTGCTGTTGTGCTAGTGGAAGTGGATGGTTTGTGGTGAGGGAGGTTTGTTGAAATTACTGCTGTGATGTTGTTGAAATGATGAGGTTGTATGAACTGTGGAGGGAAGGTTAGTGGTTGAATAGGAGAGTATGTTAGAGTGATACGGTTGCAATGTGATGGACTGTTGTATTATAGGTAGATGGTCAGGGATATCGACTGATGTTGGAATGTTGGAACTGCAGTAGCGGGGAGACAGAGGGGAAGTAGAGAAACTTGGTAGTGGTCTGATGATTTTGGAGGTGGTTTGGATGCTGGTGCTGCAGAGGTTTGGTGGCAGGTATGTGATAATCAGAGGGGATGTGAAGTGGAAGAAGCAGTGGGTTTATTTGGTTGTTATGTGGCAAGTTGATGAATCAGGGAAGAACAGTGTATGTGAAAGTGATGGAAACAGTGAGCAGTAATGTTTACAGAGAGTGGTGAGCAGAGTCTTTCAAATGTAAATTGGAAACTGAACATGTAATTGAAAAGCAAATTGAATGAAATCTTTTTTTTTTGGAAATTGTGTTGTATTTTTTTTTAAATATACACAAATGCAAATGCAAATGCAAATTACAATGGCAATTAACAAGCACTCAAAATAAAATAACAAAACATACAAACAAATTTTTTTTTATTGCAAACACAAACACACCAAATAAAAACACACAAAAATAAAAAGAAAAATAATTCGAAGAGTAGAAAATTAAAATCAAAGAAACTCCCCGGCAACGGTGCCAAAAACTAGTTCGTCAATGAAATTCTGTCGGTTTAGAAAAACCGTCGAACGTATTTAAATTTAAATATAACCGCAAGCGCACGGTGTACGAATGTAGCACGTTGCGAATACGGGTCGATCCACAGGGAATTGATGATTTTAAAATTCTATTCAATCAAATTAACCGAAGTTGAAAGTGTGATTAGCTAATAATGTAAGAAACTAACAAAAATTAGCAAAAGATAAATAGATAAAAATATGAGAGTTAATTGACAACTTAGAGAATAAATACACTCTCTAGATCATGTAGTTCAACACATGAAATCATGATCTCTCTTCTATGGTCATTAGTGTTTTAATTGACGTGTTTATCACAAGTATGACATATTTGAGCTACTGATTAGCCAACATATGCCATCAAACTACAACACACCCCTTAAAACACTTACCAACTTTCATGAAACTTGACAAAGAAAATGAAAATGAAATCTATTCTAAGTATGGCCTATTAACTATTGATTATAAATATAGATCATCAAATTTTAATTTCAAATCACTTTTTTATGCCATAATCATATATTCATGAAGAGGCATTTGTGTTAGTGATTGTTTAAGCATAGCCTATTTGGTGTCAACAATATAGGCTATCAAATTCAAAACAAAAACAACAAATAAAACACTCCATTGATCATCATTAAGCACAAAAAGAGAGCATGAATTAACAAATAGTTGAAGCTACATAATTAGAGAGCTTCATTACCCCCTAAATTGAAGGGGTTTAGCCTCTCATATTTGTCATCATATGAACAAATGTAGCAAGCAACATTGAATAAAAAGAAGAGGAAAAAGAGAGCAAAATGAAAGGAAAAATTATTCTACTTGCATAAAAGAGAAGAATCTACACTACAACATGAAAGTAAATGAACATGAAAAGGAAAGAGCATGTATTAAATTGCATAAAAAAAAAGATTACATAAAATAAAAATGGCTAAGTAGCCATGAAAAGAGAAAGAGGAGCTTTCATTTTATTTTTGATCTAAACTAAAGAGAAGGAGGCCTTAGAGAGACTAAGAGAAGAGAGGGAGGATACATGAAACATATGGGTATTTATACATGTATGAAAACCTAGTTCACTTTTTGGGGAATGCCCAAAATGCCCCTTAGGAAGTGTGGAGGCCAAGTAACCATTAACATGTCTTAATCCCCCATTAAGTGTACATGAAACCATTAACTCCATAAGCATGTGCATTAGCCTTTAATTTGTACATTAAGGTAGGTGGGTAGGTGGGGTCCTCCATGATCTTCACTTTGAATTATTTCCATCTTCATTCCTTTATATTCTTTGTGCATGCATATTCCTTCATGAATCCACTCCTATTTGAGACCATTTTCCTACAAAAATATATATAAATTTCCAATCAATTTTCCTCAAAGAAATATATGCACTTAAATGACCGTTTTGCCCCTATATGAAGATGAATATGTGAAAATTTGGAATTAATATGAATGTTGGTTAAAACAAGTTAAAATACGCAATATGACCATTTATTTGCTTTAAAAAGAATAAATATGGTGGTAAAAATATGCATATTTACGTGCACATCAACTGCTACGAAACTCGTCGTCATAAATCGTCTTATTTTTTTAGTTTTGTTAGCATTAGTTTCTAGAAAATCAAAGACTATGCCCTAGGATGATAATTTCTTGCGTTTCGAGATCGTTTATCGAAAAAAATTATTTTCGGTGATATTATTGGTATTGCTTCGGACTATTTATTTTTATAAAAAAAATTTCAAAAATAAGTTTCTTCCATCGGTTATTATTTAAAAGATGGCTAACAAGGTTATGAAATAAATTTAATCACATTTAATCAAGGATATAAATTTTTAAATAATTTTAATATATGTACATGAAGTGTTTGAAATTTCAGGTTGTTATAGTTACTTTGTTTTTGTATAATCCATAACCAATTTTGATAGTGATTTTGAGAAGCATTTGACGAATTCTACTACCTAATATGCATTTAAGCTTCTTTTCTTTTAAATCATATCCAGTTTTTTAATCATGCTTTTAAGCCACTTGATGGATATACCGATTTATCTTAGTTTGAGAATTTTTCTTCTTTTCAAATCCAGAACCAACATTGATGGTGCATTTGAGATGAATTGATGGATCTTGTTAGCCATAAAATCGATTTAAAGAGCAAAGGCATGAAAGAAGATAGGAAATGTGCCAGCTTCTACTAAAATGGGTTTCGGCAAGGATCATAAATAATTGCCCCGAAGGCGTTAGGAGGCTTTTGAAGGAGTCGTAAGCAGCAGGCACCTTCGGAGATGATAAACCATGTACAAGCCTTCAAAAAAGATGAAGAAAGGGTTAGCAAAGCTATCTTTTTGCCTCTGTAAGACCTTTCGACACAAATGGATTAACAAAGACAACTTCAGAACCCTCTTTCAAAGGCAATGAACGTTATTCTCCCATATGCGCACAAAACCATTCGGAACTAAAGGTTTCGCCCTTATAACAACTGTTTCGAAAGCATACACAAGTCTTAAGAACCGGTCAAAACCAATGACATTAGGGGAAGGTTCCGCATCAATTCACAGACATGCATTCAGAAGCTACTCAACATCATCGAAACCATTGATACTTCAATATCTTCGAAGCCCCTATAACAACCCTTCGTCGAGTCGAAAGGCTCCCATCTTTATTTCCTATGACGATAAGGAAAAATGAAGAGAGTGTGATGTATTTGAAGACCTTTCGACAACGTCGAAGGCAATTCTAGAGAAATTAGAGAAAAGGAATAGTAATTACCCAACAAAGGTGAAAGCTTGATAGAAGACACTTTCGACGTAGTCGAAAGGTTTGGAGTACAATAAGAAAAGCTCAGGGATGAGTCCAAGGATTCAAAATAGATGCATTTCAAAAGCATCGAAGGCAGACAAAGCCCTTCGACCAAGTCGAAAGGTCTGAGGCGGCATATAAAATGTGGCCTTTCGACTGGGTTGAAGCCATATGTGCATAAGAGGGGCCGACCTGCATCTATAAATAAGACCTAAGCGGTCCAGTTTTGGGGATCAAATTTTTGGAATCATAAATTCATTTCTCTTACTCCAACTTCCTTGATGCAACAAAGTCCTTTATAAACCCTAATTCAATTTGGGGATAAAGCTTTTATAATTGTAACTTATTTTGGATCATTAATAATGAGGAGATGGTGGATTCATTAAGGATTTCAACGATAAGGGAGAACATTTTTTTCATTAGCTAGACTAATGATCCACTTCACATGATTTTATCTTATTCTCTTAATTTTGTTTTATCTATGAAATGTATAGGATCGACTTGAACATCTACAATCGAAGCACATCGCATCGAAACCAATATTAGACAATTGGAATAAGAATAGTGAAGGGTTTTCGACACTGATAAATATATGAAATTTATGAATATCCAAGCAAACTTATATAGAATAAATAAAGTAGTGCTTGGATAGTTACAAGCTAGATCTGATTCAAAGGGGTGAAACTCAACTCGAGTTGATCGAAAGGGTGTTCCGAAGGGGTTCCAGTTTGAAATTGGCTGGCGATTGACTAAGGAGTAAATCCTTCGAAAGTGGGTTATTCCTGGCTATCTCTGTAACCCTTTTGTCCTGGTTCCTTAATAAAGGAAGCGAAACCAATTAAGGTGAGAGCAGCTATTTCACATCAGTAAATCATGCATGCCTTTCGACATGGTTGAAAGGGTAAAAAGATACCATTCGACGTGATCGAAAGGGATGGAATGCCAAAACGAAATAAATGCCTTTGACTCAATCAAAAGAAAGGTTTCGAGTCAGATGCTACTTCCTTTGACTGCATTTCTAAGCTAACTTTGTTAACCCTTTCGACTAAGTTAATCCATTCGAAAGGTAGGTTTTGAAGGAATTAAACATCCCAACAATCTAACTTCATTTGAACTCATAGCCTTAGGTATGTTGAAAAGTTTTCTTGTTAACACTTTTGGAGCTAGAAGAAGGGCCTGAACCTCCTACCTTCGTACTATTTTATAGACAATTATTGGTCATCTTTCTTAGAATAGGAAAATGAGGTCTAAACTACTTAGTAGTTTGAATGAAGAATTTATCCACACAAAAAATATCGAGGAAAGCATAGTCCCAACCATTAATCTGGATGGCGTCATTCTAGGGTAGCCTTCGACGTTAGCTCAATAACATGAGAATGCTGCTAAGATCAAACACTAGGAGTAGCAGCAACAAAAAATGTAAGAGCTCCTCAAAATAGCACTATCTCACTAATCTTCAAAAATGGCTAAGCCAACACAAGTGAATGAGGTAACCTCCCCAAGAAGAACTTGAAGGATAACTCAAATGAAAATAAAAGCAAGAAAGATCTGATATCCTCAAGGAAGAAGGAGGCCCTCGATCTAAATCTAATCATCAAGGGAGGGTGCTCGATAAAACGCTTAAACAATTCGACAACTCCACATCAAGAGAATAATTTTTGGATCGAAAAAACTATTAAGATGTTGAGGCCTATTTGAAGGACGTTGTAGAGAAAGCGATTAAGGATGCAATGAATACCAAGGGAAGAGAACCATGGATGAAAATGCAAATAATAACAAGCGAATGCCCCCTTTTACCGATGAGATCATGGAAACAATTATCCCGCCTTATATGAAAATCCCAACGATGAAATATCATGAAATTACTGATCTAGATGATCATTTATTGGTTTTGGATAGCCAAATGGATTTGTACAATGCAATTGGATCTGTTGGATGCTGATTATTCCTGGTCACTCTCCAAGGAGCTATGGAAAAGTGGTACAAACAGTATCTTGAGAAAACCATCTATTAATGGAAGCAATTCTCTTATGAATTCTTCGCCCAGTTCTACATATGCAAAGATCACACTATAGATTATATTGTCTTGTCCAACATAAAGCAAAGGTAGACGGAATCCTTAGGAGACTATCCGAGGAGATTAAACGTAGAGGCTCCAAAGGCAAAAGATATGAACGATCGAGACAAGCTTATTGCGGTACATTCCGGCTAAATAGAAAACACCTCCTTCGGGAAACAACTCTTCGTCAACAGGTGCAAAGATTTACAAGATTTCCATTTCCAGGCCGAAAAGTTCATATGGATGGATGACCTTGCTATGCTAAGAGGAAAGCTATTCCCGTGAAAGAAGGACGGAGATTTGGCCTAAACTGAGGACACAAATAATCAAGATGGGATAAACACATTGCTAATGCAGTTGCTTTAAACAAGCCACTGTAGTATGTTTACGCTGTGGCCATGGAAGGAATCAACTTTCCTACCTCCTTTAAGGCCCAAAATAACCCTGAACAAAGAAAGGGATGATATTACCTGTGCTTATCAGAAGGCGAACGACCACAAAACCAATAAGTGCAGAGTTGTAGCTAGAATCATCCAGAAACTATTCCGTGAGGACAGTTGATGGAATTTATTTAGAATTAGTAGAAAGCACAACGGATAGAGGATGGCCTATAGAAAAACCCTGGAAGTGTTGTAAATATATTGGAAGATGAAGACCCACTGAGTTGAGCCCTCCAACTAACAGAAATGACGTAACTCACGGTGGGCCACATCCGGCGGGAAACCGCAAAGGGGCCCGAAATAGATACATCAAGGGAGCAAAAGGAGGCATCTTCTCTCTCTAAGAAGAACCCACATTGAAGAATCCAAATTTTAGTATTCATATGCCGAAGCACGTTGTCACTCCCAAGAAATGAAAAAGGGGGTTCGACCAAATTCTGGTTGACGTAGGCAGTGCAGTCAACATTATCTTCAAGCATGCCTTTGAATAAATTAATATCCCCAAAGACAAATTAGATCCTAGCATGGAGCCCTTCTTTAGATTCGATGATAAAGGGTCGACTCCGGTGGGGAAAGTGAAGCTGCTCGTACAAATGATGGTGCCACTAACTTGCAGAACCTTTGAGACTATTTTCATGGTTATCAACCGTCCCTTTATTTCAACGCCTTCTTTAGCGGGACGACTCTCGATGAAATAGATGTATTCTTCTCACAAAAATATCACATGGTTAAATTCTTTATAAAAAGAGAACGGGGCATCTTCCACGGGGAGCAGTTTAGCTCCCAGGTGATGTATTTTGCTACCCTAGATCAATATAAAATGGATTTTTCCACTTACTTTGATTCTTCTACTATTTTATAGCCTTCGGATGATGGATTTTTACATCCAAAATTCGAAGAAAAGATTAAATTTAATTTATCTAATAAACATATGTACAAGACGTGCATTCCTTTTAGAGGCAGGAGGAAGAGAGTTAATGCTAAATTAGCTAAAGAAAGCACAATTGTCACAGAATTCAATTGTCGGGGGGAAGCAAAAAGGATTAAACCTATAGAGGATCTTGAGGAAGCATACCTAGATTCAGATGATGCTACAAAAGTGGAAAAGTTGGTGAAGGTTTTGAATGGTGACTTGAGAAAGGATTTGATCCAATTCTCAAAGTCAACAAGGATGTATTTGCCTAGTCACATTTTGAGATGGTGGGGATAGATCCAATGGTCATGTGTCATGCACTCAACATCACTCCAAAAGCAATCCCCATTAGGCAGAAAAAGAGATGGTTAAAAGAGGTGCGGTCAGATGCTTTGAAAGAGGAAGTTGACTGACTGCTTGAGAATGGATTTATCCAGGAAATATGCTACCCAAAGTGGTTAGCTAATCCAGTTTTGGTAAAGAAATAAAATGAAAATGGAATACTTGAATTAACTATACGGTCTTGAACAAAGCATGTCTGAAAGATTGTTTCCCCTTTCCGCGAATAGATCAGTTTGTAGATGCAACAAGCGGGCATAAATTGTTGTCACTCATGGATTCCTATATAGGGTACGACCAAATACAAATGTTCAAACCGGATGAAGAACATACAAGCCTCATAACTTTGGGAGGAATTTATTGCTACAAGGAAATGCCATTTGGATTAAAAAATGCAGGGGCGACATATCAAAGATTGGCCAATAGGATGTTTATTGAGCAAATTGGCCAAAATATGGAAGTTTATGTAGACGATATGTAGTAAAGTCTAGAAAAGCTAAGAATCATCTTAAAGATTTTGAAGAGATGTTCAAGATATTGCAGAAATATCAAATGAAATTGAATCAGTAAAGTGACCTTTTGGTGTTCATTATGGAATGTTTTTAGGCTACCTTGTAAGTGCCCAAGGGATGGAAGCAAGTCCTGACCAATAAAAGACATTAAGGACATGGTTGAGTGCAAAACAAGCAAGGGGCGATGAGTTTAAATGGAAGGTAGCTTCCATAAGTTGGTTCATATCCAAGGCTACAGATAAGTATATTCCTTCTTTGACATAATCAAGAAAAAGAGGAACTTTGTATGAGGGGAAGATTGCAGAAAAGCTTTTCAGGAACTAAAAAGCCATTTGGAAAAGGTACATATACTTTCTAGTCCCAAGAATGGGGAGATCTTATACTTATAGTTGGCAATTTCAGAACTTGCGGTCAGCTCGGTATTGATTAGAGAAGGAAGTGGGGATCAACTTCCAGTACATTATGTCTGCAGAAGATTGAAGGATGCATAAGTTCGATACCCGATGGTAGAAAAGTTAGCCTATTGCTTGATTCTCATAGCTCAAAAGCTTGGAGCATATTTTTAAGCACATCAAATTAGTGTATTGACTAATTCCCCCCTTAAGCAAGTCTTTAGTGAACTAGAAATTCAATAATATTGGTAAAATGGGGAACCGAGCTCGGCCAATATGACCAAAAATTTCAACCACGAGCCGCAATTAAGTGGCAAGCAGTAGCAAGCTTCATTAATGAATGCACTAACTTTATTAAGGAGCAATCAGAAAAGGAAAAAGATAGAAATTCAAGTGGCAATTATTCGTTGATGGTCCCTTAAATGAAAAAGTGGCCGTTGCAGGATATGTAATCGTAACATCGGATGGACACCGCTTATATTATGCCATGAAATTAGGATTCCATGCAAAAAACAATGTGGCAGAATATGAATCTATGGTAGCAGGATTAACCTTGGCATTAGAACTCAAGATTCCACAAATTCAGCTCTTTTAGTGGTTCTAAGCTAATGGTAAACCAAGTAAAATAGATATATCAAACGAAGGACTCCAGGCTATCTTTATATGTGAAGAAGATACTAAGAATGCTTACTTTGTTTGAAGACTTTTCAACACACCAAGACCCAAGAGTGGAAAATTCACAAGCTAATTCGCTTGCAAGACTAGCTAGCTCAAGAGGAGCCCCGGAGACATGAATTGTTTCAGTAGGATATCAGTAAATTCCAAGTATTGGAGAGGAAGTGTTTGAATTGGGAAAGGAACTATTAGTCTTGACAAGGTCTCGAAGTAGGTTACAAGGGGAAGAGAGAAGTGAAATTGATAGAGAAATATCATATGAAAGGTTGACTAATCATGTTCAAGTGATATGTGTAATGACACCTGGATGTCACCCATTATCGATTATCTTGTAAAGGAATGCCCCCATCTGACAAAGGAGAAGCAAGGAAGATCAGGAGACAAGCCCCAACCTTCACAACGATGGATGGAATCCTCTATAAGAAAGGATATGCCCTTCCGTATCTAAGATGCGTAAGCCTAAACGATGGAATAAAATTGATGGCTGTAGCACATTAGGGATTCTGCAGGGATCACTCAAACGAAACAAATTTGGTAAAGAAAATAATGAGATAAGGATTTTGTTGGCCTCATTTGGTAAGCCAAGCCATCGAGTATGTGAGAAGATGCAAAAAATGTCAAAAATACTCAAAAATTCCCAAATTACCTCCAAGTTAGTTGACTCCAATTGTAAGTCCACGACCCTTTGAAGTAAGAGGAAACTTAATCGGCCCATTGCCAATCTCAAAAGGAGGAGCAAAGAACGCTATAGTCACCGTAGACTGTTTCACTAAATGGGTTGAAGTATAACTTCTTCCAAAGATTACTTCTAGGAAGGTACTCAGATTCTTTATCAAAAATAGCATAACCAGATTTAGAATTACCTAGAAGATAATTTCTAACAATGGGACATAATTTGAGAGTGAATAATTATCTCAGATTTTCCACAAGAATGGAATCATTAAAGCTTTACATCCGTCGCACATCCAAAAGCGAATGGAGTAGTAGAGGCTGCAAACAAAACTATAAAGGCAATTCTGAAAATCATTCAAACAAAATAAAAGTAAATTGGGTAGAAGAATTACCACTAGTGTTATTGGCTTATCGAACATCTACCAAAATAGCGACTGAACATACCCCTACTCTTTGACATATGGGTGTGACGCGATGTTACCAATTGAGATTGAAATATCTTCACACCGAGAATCGCTTATGTATTCAATACGAATCAAGAACTAAAAAGAGAGTCCCTACATTTGATACATGAACTGAAAGATGAAGTAGGCATAACAACCATAGAGTATCAAAAAAGAATTTCAAGGAACTACAACTCAAAAGTGAGAATGCTATTATTTCGCTAAGGAGATTTATACTCCAAAGTGTAAAGGCGAATACAAGAAACCCCGCAAATGGACCCCTGGGGCCAAATTCGGAAGGACAGCTAATCATTTGCAATGTAATTCTCCAGAAGCTTACAATTTATGCCAACCAAATTGCAGTATAGTTCCAAGAGGATGGAATGCCAAACATTTAAGGCCATATTTTCCAGAGAAGAATGAAGAAAGCGTCTCTTTCTTTGAAAGAAAAATATACATGGTTGGGAGTGAAATACTCCTTACATTTGAATACTACCTAAGATGGTAATCTACCTAAGATGGTAGAAGCCTCTATTTGCACCGAGTTGGCAAGGGTAGAACACCTATTGGAGGTAGGGGGAGTAAGTCTTTAACCGCGCCA
This sequence comes from Allium cepa, assembly GCA_030765085.1. Taxonomy (NCBI): domain Eukaryota; kingdom Viridiplantae; phylum Streptophyta; class Magnoliopsida; order Asparagales; family Amaryllidaceae; genus Allium; species Allium cepa. The sequence continues at coordinate 706,218,546 of CM060938.1, forward strand.
CGCTATGGCCAGGTTAAAGCACCGGACAATCCCTTGGCCGCACCTCTGGTCAGGTAAAGGCACTTCCTAAAGGAAGGACGGAGTAAGCCTTTGTCCTCAGCATGTTATGGCCAGGGTAAAGCACCGAACAAGCCTTTGACAACACTATGCTATGGATAAGTAGGCCGCCTCCTAGGGAAGTCGGAGTATGCCTTTCTTCGCGCCATGTTATGGCCAGGTTAAAGCACCAAACAACTCCTTGACCGTGTCTCTGGCCAGATCTACGTGCCTCCTAGAGGGAGGTCGGGTAAGTCTATGGTTCTAGCCTCTAAGATGAGCTAACCAAGAGCACTGGACAATAATGGACTAAGATGCCCAAGCCCAAGAAGAGGCTGATTCAACAATGGACTTAGATGTCCAAGCCCAAAAAGAGGCTCATCCAATAATGGACCAAGATGTCCATGCCCAAAAATAGGCTCTTCAATTCATGGAATAAGATGTCCAAACTCGAGAAGTGGTATATATTCAATGGACTAAGATATCAAAGCCCAAGAGGTAATTAATCGAATTACAACTACATACAAGACTTAAAGGGTTTACACATGTCAAAGAGGGAAAATGTAGGGAGTAAAGCCGAAATCCATCAATTAAATACCCGAATCTCGGTTTCAGGTTTCTTATTTCAGGATTCCACCTATTAATACCCGAATCTAGGTTTTCGATCATTATCAATCACTTATAATCTTTATTACATCTGAATATGGGTTTCGAGATTATTACTTAATGCCCTAATCTGGGCTTGCTGTTTCTAAAGAAAGCTACCAAGGACTTCTGGTTATCTAACCTATGCCCTAATCTGGGCTGAAGACTTCTATTATGCCAAACATTCACTGTGGATTTCTACTCATCCAACAGATGCCCTAATCAGGGCCAGGGATTCTTGTTACAAAGATAATTTTTATTAGTTTTTAATTATCCGACATATGTTCTGCTTTGGCTCATGATTTTTAACATGAAGACAATTATTACTTATTTCTAGTTAATTCACCATAAATACTCGAATCTGGCTGTAGAAATTCCACTCAGAGGACTATTTTGGATATTACAATCTAGATCCTGGATATCTCATTATTAACTTACAAAATTTCACACGTCGATACCATAATTTTAGATAAATCTCATTGCCTCCTAATCCCTATCGTATCCTAAAACTAGGATGTGAAGTAGTTGTAACGACCCGCCATTTTGGACAATTTAAATCGACGATCAAATACACATGTCGATTCCAAACCATTCAAAAGGGCAGATAGTTATTGGGGTAAATAAAAAAAGAAAAGAAAGAGAAATAAAGGAAATGAAACAACACAGAATCTCGCAGCGGAACGATAAAACATAATTGTCAAATAAACAGTTCATGAAGCTGTTTACTATACTTTGACAATTATTTATACAACATTTATCAGAGTTATACATATACAACAGAACAATTAAAATAATGCAGCAGACAGCATGATGCACATATAATAATAGTAATAGTGTACCACATCTTTGCTTCGTCCTCCAGAATACATCTTCAAAAATCTAAAAACTCAGGACTGACCCGAGCGTAACGAAAAGACAAAACACTCGAGTGAGGACTAAAATATCCTTATGAAAGTTAAATCAATCGTAAATAAATATGAGTGTAACGGCGTCAGAGATGTTTACGGGGTTTGACATCTTCTATCCAGTGTCAACGTGCATGCAACAACTTAAGAGGTGTTACGGGATTTTCCATCTCTCAAGGATCCGTTAAACTATCTACTATGTAGTACAATACGCTAAGTAGATAATACCTATCAGTAATATAAAGTATCAAAATAGCGTTAAGGCGTTACCATAACCCCCCTTAACACATTTTTATAATGCCATAGTCTATAAAGCACCGTAAACCCCACCGTAAACTAGTGGTTATCAGAGGGTACCCCATAGGTATAACACAAAACAAAACGTAGTTGTCGCGAATAGGATAATCAGTATGACAAGGTACATGAGGCGATACCCACTAGGATACTAGTAGTTGCATGATCCGGACTGATGTTGAGCATAGCTAGCAGCTACCCCAACACTGCGAAACAACACTCCCAAATCAAGGGGTGCACCCAAATCGCATCACAAATGTAATAGATATGGTATCAAAGAAGTGTGTCCGCTAGAGATGGCGAACCTCAATGGCCCGGTGCGGCTCCTGTTTTAATCATGTCAGGAGTCATCCAATATCGTTCTCTTTCTTCAGTCAACGTGTTCACCAAACCATCCACTTCATTCTGGATCAACACTCCGCGTATAATAGTTATTAAAGTGGTTTTCGGTATCGACAGAGAGTATGTCCATATCCGATGCCGGTCTCTTTAATAACTACGTATTATTAGACCGCTGGCTCATTTACATTTCAAATCGATTCATAATTGATATCAAAATATCATATTCGCTTCAAAATCAAATCCATTTTAAATATCATCGTATCTATTCAAATGTATGATTCCGTTTCAAAAATCATTTTTCACATCAATATCTCATTTCGATTTCAAAATCATTTCGAATTTCAATTTAGGTTGCAACTTCATTTTACCCGATTCGTATTTACATTCAAGATTTAAACATAAACATTTCACCTTATTGACCAGCTTGAAATTTTAGAAAATAGTTTTAAGTAGTGTAAAAGTAGTTTTAAATAATTAAAATAGTTAAAATTACTTAAAGTCTTAAAATGGATTTAAAATAGATAAATTAGTTTAAAATAATTTAAATTGGGTTAAGTAGATTTAAAATAGATTAAAATAGTTTAAGTATTCAAAAATGGTTTATATAACTGAGAAATTTGGAAAACAAAATAAAACAGCTTCAAAACCAATCCATTTCAATTTATAACTCCCCAATTCAAATCAATTTCAATTTCCATTCTACCGATTCAATTTCGATTTCAATTCAAATCAATGTCAACTTTGACTTCAAATTTATTCAATTTTATTCTCACCTTTAATTTATTCAATTTCAATTTATATCGATTTGGAGCTTGATTTTTCAAAATATCCATTTATACACTTAACAAAATTATCCATCAATTTTCGAGTTTAAATCCAAATTTCAAATATGATTCAATTCCAAGCTTGACTTCAAAATACCATTTTTATATCACTTTTACGTAGTTATATTCAAAGCTCGAATTAAGGTTAAATCTTTAAACAAATCAATTTTTGAAATTCAATCATATCTCGATTTTAAATCCCAAAGTCTCCACTTTAATTGTTTAACGATTTCTTTTAACCAAAATTTATTTCAACATTCCAAACTCAATTTTCGATAAATTCGCTTTCTATAAATTGATTCCTATTTATAACTTTTAAATCAAACATTTAAATAAATTTCAAATCGACGATTTTAGAAATTATTAATTTAGCCAATTCAGTGTCCGTATATAATTTTCTATCCTATGGCCAAGTAATTATTTATTTCAATTAAATGTCAGGGATGAATATATATCACTTAAATCAAATCACAGTTTCATATGTATGCATAACATGATATATATAAGCAAATAAACATCCAAACATTTAAATATCAACCAATAGCATCCATCGAAATACATCATCCAATAGACAATACAAGTCATGGCAATTTCATAGTTATCAATGTCAGGTAATTTAATCACAGTTCAATTTCAATTTCGATTTGACTGTCAATTTAAATTTCAACGGTTAATTCAAATGACAACCTATATGACAATTAAATTTATCAAACAATGAATAATAAGATCATAACACTTCATAATGTCAAATTTAACTAGCATAAAGATATTTAGTACGTTGTGAGCGTTATAAAACACTCACCTTGATTTTCAATTTCAAAGCAAATCGAACGACGTTCAATTTGACCCAAAATTTTAACGAGCTCCAAACACTCCCGAATCTGCACTGCAGCGTAGCTCTCATCTTTGCGATTCCGACGCTGCCAGTTTCGTCCAATTCCGACCTCGTATGGATGAGATATGAGTTTACAAAGTTCTATACGAATTTTAATACAAAAATTAACAACTTTTATTTTATTTTTAACCTCAAATATATCACAGCCATTCTTTCTGCAATTCACGATTTTGGCCGCACAAAACTTCTTCTCCCATCGTTCCAGTAAACGATCGAACGCAACAAGTACCCATTCGTCGCCAAAACCCTAACGGCCGCAACTCCATCTTCAACTTTCAACCCGATCAAACACCATCACTCCGTAGCCCATAGCCGACTCTATACTCGGCTCAAGTATCTCCAAGCTCGGTCGCACCTACTGCTCGAAACACGAGCTCGAACGTGATGGCTTTGAGGAACAATTGCCGTTGATTTTCTGCTCCATTCACGATCATTACCGTTGGATAACAAGAACTCAGTGTGCTCTACAACTTTCATTTAGAAAGTTTCGCGAATTGGTTAGCGGATTTGAAGAAATTTGAGGGAAGGAAGAAGATTTTCGGGCATTGGTTTGTATAAGGGGCGACGGCTGTACAAAACCCTAGGGTTTTCTAAATTTGCAAAAGTGAAATAATATCGTGCTTATATAGAAAAAACGACGAACACTATTCATCCCGGGTTTTCCGAACACTGATTTACGCGCGGTGACCGGCGTTTCGAGGGTTTATCCCGCGTTCCGGACACAATGGAACAGGTTTTGGAGGCTAATTCGATCATCTGTGCGAGTTACGGAAATAAACAATCGATTTTAAATTAAATCGATTAAACGATTTTCTAGGCGTTTTGGCTCGCCCCGGACAAACGGTAAATCCGATTGACACGAAATTTGAAATATTACAATAATATCACATTACGGATCTGATGAAACTAGTTTCGTCGAAATCCGAGACTGTTTGAAAAATGGCTATTTTAACTCGTCAAATTAATATTAAAATGCGTTTCGAGCTGCCACGGTCAAACGCAAACTCCGATTGCTACAAAAATTGAAATCCCATAATAGCAAACTATTACGGATCCAATGGAACTAGTTTCGTCTAATTCTAAGACTATTCGAAAATTGGCTATTTTTCAGTCGAAAATTAAATATTAAAATATTCAATTTTCACAAATTTACTTTTAATTCATGTTAAAAGTTCTACAACATCATTCTAACTTTAATATGATAAAATAAAATTTTACAAATCATTTTTGATCATATTAAACCCGTTATTCAATTATCCCATAGATTCCAATTTTAAAACTTATTAACTCTATTAAAATCCCAATATAACTTACATTCACTTTGGAAACCAATTTGAATCATATTAAATCAAGTTTCAATTACTCACTCTATTTTCATATATTAAATTTCAATATCAAATTAATAATATCAAATTCGGAATTTAATTATTCAAATATTTGTAATATTAAATTTAAACAAATCTGATTATTCTTAAATCACTATCTTTTGAGATATTCAAAAACGAACTTAAAAATTTAACTTTTGAAACGAATTAAAATTATAGAGCAACCATTTCCATTATACGGTTATTCAATTCCCATTATTAAATTATTTAATAATTCCAAATATTAAATTTAAAGAATTTCGATAATCCAATAATTCATTATCTTTTGAAATATTGAAATTGAACTTATAAGATTCAACTTTTAAAACCAATTCACAATTTAGAACACTATTTTCATTTTACAGTTATTCAATTATTCAATAAGTTTTAAATATTTGATTTAAACAATTACCTATTCAATATTCAATATTTGATTTCAATAGATTTTACTTATCAATCAATTACTCTATTATACCCAATGGATTCAACATTTATTATTATTCCAAACGACTTACAATTTTTTTCAAACATTAAATCACGAAATCTTATTAAATTAGTTATTTTAATTATCGAAAATTTACGGGTCGTTACACTCTCCCCCACTCAAAACTTTTCGTCCCCGAAAAGGAAAAAGAAGGGAAAACGAACTAAGTATAGAATTCAACATTAGATATATTTTATTCAAAGTTACCAACTTATAAAACAATGAAATTCCATTTATAAAATCGTTACTACACTTCCACTACGCTACTCCAAACGGCTTTCTAACTTTAAAAGTTAGTTATCAAAACAAGTTAAAAAAAAATTAAAAGTTGAAAAATTTTCTAACACCCGGATTATACGGAAAATTCGGCAGAGTCTCCTTTGCGCGGCTCGATCGGAGAGAAAAAATGACAGTATATATATCACAAATATACATCTCATCAAGTGATGAGGCATCCCGCAGGGAAAAAGTGTAAAAGTACGGTATGTAACCTGCGATATGTACCTTATATATTATTAGCGAGCATATACGGCTAATATAGGGCGAAAGCGAGCTCCAAATGCGAAGCAAGCGCAATCCGCACCTACTAAACACTCAACAAACCATGAGCAACATGCATATATGAAAATAATATCAATATACATCATATAGCAACATAACAACTACATGTGCCAACATAGCAAATGCAACAAACAACAAATGCATCCACCAAATCAATTATCATCCAACTATCATCCAACGAATCCATAACCAATCAATATAAATTCACTTCCCATTAATATTTATTGACTTGGTTTTCAATTTTAATCACAATTGATTCATTAATGTTGGATTTTACTAACATTCATTCTCAATTCAATTAGTTAACATTCACTAATTTATATTTACATTAGTTCACTTCCAATTTGAATCAAATTAAATTCTATTTAAATTCATTTAACTTCCAATTTGATTTCAATGATTTATAGCTTTCAATTTCATAGACACTTAATGAATTATATACAATCAACTAACAATCATATAACAACCAAATCATACCCAACCTAACCAAATTATTAATTTCACATTCATTTTGGTTTATCTCTTTCAATTCCAATTGATTCTTAGCCACACCAGATTCTTTTGTTTATATTTACTTCATATTTAGTTTCAGTTAATAACCAATTTATTTGCGGAACATTTTATTAATCATCACTTTAATTTATAGTCATTCCATAAAAGTCTAATCTTCTTATATATGACTTTTCTTAGTTTATAGTTATCTCAAAAGTTATAAATTTATCTTCACATATTTTTCTTTTTATTGCAAATTTATATTTAATTCTACAACCAGTTTACAAAGACATTGCTTGACTTAATGACCTTTTCTTAAGTTCACTTACTTGTTCCATTTATCCATTCATCATTTCATGCTATGTTTAAGTATATATAAATTTTTTTCACAACCAAAATTTTCATTTGTATACATTTCATTCCATTTTGAGTTTTCCTTACTTGTATATTTCAATTGTTTTCAGGCTCTTCTTAGATGTACAATATCTCATTACATATCCAAAACATCATTTCAACTTCTTAATATTTGGTAAGTCATATTATATGTTATTAGAATGCAAATTTTGTATTATACAAATTTATAGAATTTCATTTTACTTAATTAGAATGTTCACAAATTTGATTTATTTAAATCCTCTTTACCTTTCAACTTTAAAGGTACACTACAACTTTAAAGTTTTCGCAAAACATAAGCTTAGATATCTTAATCCTCTTATTTTATAAATTTTGGCTATTCACAATTCATTCAAATAATTTGTAAATTACTAATTAACATAACTTAGAAATTTAATTGCCCGGTTCTTTTCAAATCGTTCGAAATAAACATATACACTTATATCTTTAATATATAAAATCATACCTTTGAAGTTTAAACCAAAACCCATTTACCCAAAATATTTTTGATAAAAACGGAGCTTCTTAGAAGTCTCCCCCACTTTGAGACTCGAAAATGAACGTCGATGATGTTGCGCAGTCATCACCGAAATTATTTTCCAGCGACAGAAGAGAGAAGTACTTAATTCATTCCTTCTTAGAAATCCTTTCAAAATATTTCCTATAAATATTTCCCAACTAACATCACAATATATTTTCTTCAAAGCTTTGAAAACCATTTTAAAAGACCGCGGGTCTTGAATTCAATATTTTCCAATTTAAATTTGTTTTAATTTATAAGTCACCTTTATAAATATTCTTATAGGATTTTCTTTCTTAAACATTCCACAAGTTGTTTTATTACTGTTCATTTTTGTAATTCACCTTATTTATTAAATTACAATATCCAATTAATGATAATAACCAATATATCATTTCTAACAACCAGGTAAGCTAGATAAGTCACAATAATTTCTGAAAATTTTCCTTATATACAAAATACAATTAGAGCAAAATTATTTCATTTACCCAATTAAAAACAATACTATGTCGAATTGTTCTGTTTAAGTGTTTAGAGATCCCTATCAATGACGTTAATTACTCGTATTGACCAGAATCCATAAGCCACTCAACGAATCAACCGACACAATATAAAACATTTTATATCACTAAAAAATACGCTCTCTCATATATATAAACTCAGTGACTCATCATAGGGTATTACTACCCTATTTATAAAGAGTCAGACCCGACAAAGCTAAGGTTATCGCTAAACCAAAGCTCTGATACCAACTGTAACGACCCGCCTTTTTGGACAATTTAAATCGACGATCAAATACACATGTCGATTCCAAACCATTCAAAAGGGCCGATAGTTATTGGGGTAAATAAGAAAAGAAAATAAAGAGAAATAAAGGAAATGAAACAACACAGAATCTCGCAGCGGAACGATAAAATATAATTGTCAAATAAACAGTTCATGAAGCTGTTTACTATACTTTGACAATTATTTATACAACATTTATCAGAGTTATACATATACAACAGAACAATTAAAATAATGCAGCAGGCAGCATGATGCACAGATAATAATAGTAATAGTGTACCACATCTTCGTCTTCGTCCTTCAGAATAGATCTTCAAAAATCTGAAAACTCAGGACTGACCCGAGCATAATGAAAAGACAAAACACTCGAGTCAAGACTAAAATATCCTTATGAAAGTTAAATCAATCATAAATAAATATGAGTGTAATGGCGTCAGAGATGTTTATGGGGTTTGACATCTCCTATCCAGTGTCAACGTGCATGCAATAACTTAAGAGGTGTTACGAGATTTTCCATCTCTCAAGGATCCGTTAAACTATGTACTATGTAGTACAATACGCTAAGTAGATAATGCCTATCAGTAATATAAAGTATCAAAATAGCGTTAAGGCGTTACCATAACCCCCCTTAACACATTTTTATAATGCCATAGTCTATACAACACCGTAAGCCCCACCGTAAACTAGTGGTTATCAGAGGTTACCCCATAGGTATAACACAAAAGAAAACGTAGTTGTCGCGAATAGGATAATCAGTATGACAATGTACATGAGGCGATACCAACTGGGATACTAGTAGTTGCGTGATCCGGACTGATGTTGAGTATAGCCAGCAGCTACCCCAACACCGCGAAACAACACTCCCAAATCAAGGGGTGCACCCAAATCGCATCACAAATGTAATAGACATGGTATTGAAGAAGTGTGTCCGCTAGAGATGGAGAACCTCAATGGCCCGGCACGGCTCCTGTTTTAGTCATGTCAGGGGTCATCCAATATCGTTCTCTTTCTTCAGCCAACGCGTTCACCAAACCATCCACTTCATTCTGGATCAACACTCCGCGTATAATAGTTATTAAAGTGGTTTTCGGTATCGACAGAGAGTATGTCCATATTTGATCCCGGTCTCTTTAATAACTACGTATTATTACACCGTTGGCTCTTTTACATTTCAAATCGATTCATAATTGATATCAAAATATCATATTCGCTTCAAAATCAAATCCATTTCAAATATCATCGTATCTATTCAAATGTAAGATTCGGTTTCAAAAATCATTTTTCGCATCAATATCTCATTTCGATTTCAAAATCATTTCGAATTTCAATTTAGGTTGCAACTTCATTTTACCCGATTCGTATTTACATTCAAGATTTAAACATAAACATTTCACCTTATTGACCAGCTTGAAATTTTAGAAAATAGTTCTAAGTAGTGTAAAAGTAGTTTTAAATAATTAAAATAGTTAAAAATACTTAAAGTCTTAAAATGGATTTAAAATAGATAACTTAGTTTAAAATAATTTAAATTGGGTTAAGTAGATTTAAAATAGATTAAAATAGTTTAAGTATTCAAAAATGGTTTATATAACTGAGAAATTTGGAAAACAAAATAAAACAGCTTCAAAACCAATCCATTTCAATTTATAACTTCCTAATTCAAATCAATTTCAATTTCCATTCTACCGGTTCAATTTCGATTTCAATTTAAATCAATGTCAACTTTGACTTCAAATTTATTCAATTTTTTATTCACCTTTAATTTATTCAATTTCAAATTATATCGATTTTGAGCTTGATTTTTCAAAATATCCATTTATAACACTTAACAAAATTATCCATCAATTTTCGAGTTTAAATCCAAATTTCAAATATGATTCAATTCCAAGCTCGACTTCAAAATACCATTTTTATATCACTTTTACTTAGTAATATTCAAAGCTCGAATTAAGGTTAAATCTTTAAACAAATCAATTTTCGAAATTCAATCATATCCCGATTTTAAATCCCAAAGTCTCCACTTTAATTATTTAACGATTTCTTTTAACCAAAATTTATTTCAACATTCCAAACTCAATTTTCGATAAATTCGCTTTCTATAAATTGATTCCTATTTATAACTTTTAAATCAAACGTTTACATAAATTTCAAATCGACGATTTTAGAAATTATTAATTTAGCCAATTCGGTGTCCGTATATAATTTTCTATCCTATGGCCAAGTAATTATTTATTTCAATTAAATGTTAGGGATGAATATATATCACTTAAATCAAATCACAGTTTCATATGTATGCATAACAGGATATATATATAAGCAAATAAACATCCAAACATTTAAATATCAACCAATAGCATCCATCGAAATACATCATCCAATAGACAATACAAGTCATGGCAATTTCATAGTTATCAATGTCAGGTAATTTAATCGCAGTTCAATTTCAATTTCGATTTGACTGTCAATTTAAATTTCAACGGTTAATTCAAATGACAACCTATATGACAATTAAATTTGTCAAACAACGACTAATAAGATCATAACACTTCATAATGTCAAATTTAACTAGCATAAAGATATTTAGTACGTTGTGAGCGTTATAAAACACTCACCTCGATTTTCAATTTCAAAGCAAATTGAACGACGTTCAAATTGACCCAAAATTTTAAGTAGCTCCAAACACTCCCGAATCTGCACTGCAGCGTAGCTCTCGTCTCTGCGATTCCGACGCTGCCAGTTTCGTCCAATTTCGACCTCGTATAGATGAAATATGAGTTTACAAAGTTATATACGAATTTTAATACAAAAATTAACAACTTTTATTTTATTTTTAACCTCAAATATATCGCAGTCGTTCTTTCTGCAATTCACGATCGTGGCCTCACAAGACTTCTTCTCCCATCGTTCCAGTAAACGATCGAACGCAACAAGTACCCATTCGTCGCCAAAACCCTACGGCCGCAACTCCATCTTCAACTTTTGACCCGATCAAATACCATCACTCTGTAGCCCATTGCCGACTCTATACTCGGGTCAAGTATCTCCAAGCTCGGTCGCGCCTACTGCTCGAAACACGAACTCGAACGTGACTGCTTTGAGGAACAATTGCCATTGATTTTCTGCTCCATTCACGATCATTACCTTTGGATAACAAGAACTCAGTGTGCTCTTCAACTTTCATCTAGAAAGTTTCGCGAATTGGTTAGCGAATTTGAAGAAATTTGAGGAGGAAGGAAGGAGATTTTCGGCCATTGGTTTGTATAAGGGGCGGCGGCTGTACAAAACCCTAGGGTTTTCTAAATTTGCAAAAGTGAAATAATGTCGTGCTTATATAGAAAAAACAACGAACATTATTCATCCCGGGTTTTCTGAACTCCGATTTACGCGCGGTGACCGGCGTTTCTATGGTTTATCCCGCGTTTCGGACACAATGGAACATGATTCGGAGGCTAATTCGATCATCTGTGCGAGTTACGGAAATAAACGATCGATTTTAAATTAAATCGATTAAACGATTTTCTAGGCGTTTTGGCTCACCCCGGACAAACGGTAAATCCGATTGACACGGAATTTGAAATCTTACAATAATATCACGTTACTGATCCGATGAAACTGGTTTCGTCGAAATCCGAGACTGTTTGAAAAATGGCTATTTTAACTCGTCAAATTAATATTAAAACAATTTCGATGCGTTTCGAGCTGCCACGGTCAAACGAAAACTCCGATTGCTACGAAAATTGAAATCTGATAATAACAAACTATTATGGATCCAATGGAACTAGTTTCGTCCAATTCTGAGACTGCTCGAAAATTGGCTATTTTTCAGTCGATAATTAAATATTAAAATATTCAATTTTCACAAATTTACTTTTAATTTATTTTAAAAGTTGTACAACATCATTCTAAATTTAATATGATAAACTAAAATTTTACAAATAGTTTTTAATCATATTAAACCCGTTATTCAATTATCCCATAAATTCCAATTTTAAAACTTATTAACTCTATTAAAATCCCAATATAACTTACATTCACTTTGGAAACCAATTTGAATCATATTAAATCAAATTTCAATTATTCACTTTATTTTCATATATTAAATTTCAATATCAAATTAATCATATCAAATTCGGAATTTAATTATTCAAACATTTGTAATATTAAATTTAAACAAATCTGATTATTCTTAAATCACTATCTTTTGAGATATTCAAAAACGAACTTAAAAATTTAACTTTTGAAACGAATTAAAATTAGAGAACAACCATTTCCATTATAAGGTTATTCAATTCCCATTATTAAATTATTCAATAAATTCCAAATATTAAATTTAAATAATTTCGATTATCCAATAATTCATTATCTTTTGAAATATTGAAATTGAACTTATAAGATTCAACTTTTAAAACCAATTCACAATTTAGAACACTATTTTCATTTTACAGTTATTCAATTATTCATTAAGTTTTAAATATTTAATTTAAACAATTTACCTGTTCAATATTCAATATTTGATTTAAATAGATTTTACTTATCAATCAATTACTCTATTATACCCAATGGATTCAACATTTATTATTATTCCAAACGACTTACAATTTTTTCTAACATTTGATCACGAAATCTTATTGAATTAGCTATTTTAATTATCGACAATTTACGGGTCGTTACAGTAGTAGAGTTGAAGTTACTCCGAGCAACCAGAAACTTCAAGCTGGTCTTCTTAGTACTTAAATTAGATTTATTGTTTTATGACTCAAAATGAGGCTCACCAACATCTGAATGAAGACTTCAGTATCATTCAATTCCCCAGGAAAATTTCAAAATACATATTAAAGTGGATTGATCACAAAGGCCCATTTTTAGACAACCAATTGTAGCCTCCATTTAGAACTTTTGGCAATTTCCCAAAAGGAGTTCGTAAATTACACATATCATATGCATTAATGGTTATTCGACAACATGCCTCGTATCTTTTGAATTAGATTACTGATCAACCAACTAACTAGACATAGATGCGATAATATGCTGACTTATCATGAAGCATGCACTTAAATATGATAATGAGCTAATAATAGAAATTATCACTTTGAATTTTGAAGGAAAAATAACGTTATAAAGGGTGAGAAAGTTATGAAATTTTTGTCCTAAAGCACAAAAGCATCTTTAAAGTAGGCCGGGGGGGGGGGGGCGCAAAATGCTAGCTATGAAATTCACTTAAAGAGCAAAGGAATGAAAGAAGATAGGAAAAGTGTCAGCTTCTACTAAAATTGGTTTCAACAAGGATCATAAATAAAAGTTCTGAAGGCATTGGGGAGGCTTCTGAAGGATTCATAAGCACTAGGCACCTTCACAAATGATAAACCATGTAGAAGCCTCCGAAAAAGATGAAGAAAGTGGAAGCAAAGCTATCTTTCTGCCTCTTTAAGACGTTCCGACCCAGATGGATTAACAGTGTGTATCACATGGTATCGTCGTTTGGTTACATTACGTAGACTATGATGTGTTAGGCCTTGTATCGTTAATGTATGGAGATCGATACGAGGAGTATATTCAATGAATCGATACGAGGAATATATTCAAGGGATCGATATGAAGCGCGGAATGTTTGATGGATATGAAGTATGCTAATTCGATGGACATGAAATAAAGGAGTGCCTTGGTGGATACGAACGAAGTGATTCTTCCATGGATATGGCCTGACAGCATTCCAGTTGGGACTTGATGGATACGGGTTGGATTATTGCACGGTGATGGTTACGAAAGGGATGGACATGAATGAAATAGCTACAAATGTATGTTTTTGAATGAAGTTGCCTCTCCCCATGGACACGAACCACTTATATGCCTAGATGGTACAAACTTGTAGGTGTCTTCCTTAGTTTTGATCGACCAATATCATGAGCATACGAAGCCCGACTGACTTGAAATTTGGAATGCCAACTTTCATGGTGTTGTTTGTTGTGCCAAACTGATTGTAGCTCTATCTGGACTCGGGCAAAAATTACCAGTATCCATAGTGAACTTTGTAGGTAATCAATCTTCAAGACAGACTATCCTTGTTTTCCTGTCAAGGCCTTGCCAAAAGGCGGGAAAACATTTGCCCCCCAAAAGTACTTCTTATGTGAACATGACGTGTTTTAAAAAGCTGTAACCTTCTGTCTAAAAAGCTCTATCTGATCCGATGAATAGTTGTTGTCTTTTCGTCAAGGGATGTAACCTTTGATTGTTCCCTAGTAATATAAATACTGAATTATTAACTACCATAGATTGTACTATGCATTGTTGTAACGGCCAAAAATCTATTGTCCATTGTTGTGATTGTTACCAAATGAGCATTCAATTTCGGTGAGTTTTGAAAGTTGAATGTCAATTTATCATACGCATGAATGCATGTTAACCCCACTTCAATTAAGGTTTGTACGTCACAAGTCGTTGTCAGTTTTCTTGTATCGTATTCTGTATCAATTGTCTCTTGAATCGATGTGAAATTCGAGTTGTAACAACTTTCGATGGTTGTCTTAGAGTACCTCTTCATATCGATCCTCTTCTGGATCGATGTGAAAAATTGAAAAATTGTTTGCGCATTGATCACAATCGATACGATTTTGATTGGTGTTTCAATGTCGTTCGTATCAATGGATACAAATCTTAGGATCTTTGAATAGTGGGATACGAAACTATCGTTCCGTATCAATGGAGTTGTGTAGGCCAAACAAGACTTAGTAATGTTGTTCGTATCGACGGAACTCCGGGATACGAACTACTGTCACATTAAATGGATACGAACAAATTTTATCGTACCAATGTGTCCCAAATAGGTTGGAACAGTATAGAAGATTCTTTGCTTTGCAATTTATATCGACGGATTGCCAGATATGGAAGACTCGAGCTTTTATTTGCTTTCCCTCAATTGTTTGATGGATACAAAATTGCCAACCCGTATCAATCCCTTAGTGACCGTTTTTGACCTGTAGCAATGACTAGGGGATGAGCGGTCATCCCCTACATATACATAGGCTTGGAACTTAGAAAAATATTTACTTTCTCATTTTCCTGTTTGTTGCTCTTATCCCTACCTTCGTATCACTCGGTCCAATGAGGAAATAACCTTATTTGCTTTTAAACCCAAATCCTTAATCCCTTCGATTATCTACTACAATTAGGTAACAATTAACCAAATTCGAACAAGGATGACAAGACTTGTCCTCCTCACGTTGTCTTAATCGTAGTCGTGACAGTGGATTGCCGAAGTTTGATGATGAGTGCCGATAGCCTACATGTAAGTTAGGGAAAAAGGACTGGGAAGGGATATGAAGGATTTGAAGTGACGGTGGTTCAGCCTGTGCTTCGTATCGATGAAGGTGGGAGAAGATTCACATCAACTTAGGCAGGTAGTGCTTCATGTCGAATGAGTGGAGTGCTTTGTAGCGGTCGGTGATGAGACTTTCATATCGGTTAGCGAATAATATCTTTCGTATCGATCGTTAATATATGGCATACGGATCAATGTCCCTCAATTGATATGAATTTTGAAAATGGAAACAAATAATCTGAATGATACGACTTATGGCTTGACAATCGATGAGAGTTTCCTCTGAAAGGATACGAAGTAAATAACTTAGAATCGAGACAAACTATGGTTTTTTGGTCGATACGAACCATAGCTCCTCGATCGATACAAAATGGTGCTTCCCTGATCGAGACGAAGTGGACTTTGGTGGTTGATTTAAGCTTTAACTTTTATCGATACAAATTGCATTCTTGAACACTTGATTCCGCCGAGTTTCTGCCTTGCATAATCTAACTTAAACATACTACACATTTGACTGCCCTTCGAAGCTCGTCGATGGAACTGTAATATGACAATAATTAACGAACCTCAATTCCAATCGATCTCCAAAGTCTGGATGGCTTGGTTGTGATGGTCAGCAATGACGGCCACTACGGTTGGATTGTGGAGTCTCGTTATTCAAACACTTTGATAATCTCCGTAGAATTTTCTTAAGTATTATAGAGCATTGCATTGCACAAAACACTCATGCATTTCACTATAGGGAAAACACAGGATTGTTGTCACCTAACGATAGTTTTACAAACTTGATTAGCTATGGAGCCCAGAAGCTCGCAACAACAAGGGCTTAGTGCCCACCCCTTCCAACAATAGAGTGTCGGCTATTGCTGCCGAAGTTTTAACTCCTGCTCCAGACGAGCTACTAGGATCATTTTTCATTCGAAACCCACAAGACTTGGTTCAATATAATATTTCTAAAGAAATGTTAGGAATAATTTGCTTGAGGCACGGGCTATTATTGAAAGATGTCCTTCTACCAGGGCCAAATGACAGGCCACATAGTCCTCTTGGAGGGTACACCACTTTTAATAGATTTTCCTGCACAACCGAGACACTTCCATCATTCAATTAGTATATCAGGTTGGTGCTATCTTATTTAGGGATCGCCCTATCATAGTTGCATCCGAATGGGTATGCATTGCTGAATAGCCTATTCATCGTCTTTATGGAGCACCTTTTCCGGCCTCCAACTCTAGAGGAAATAAAATTCTTGTTCAATCTATAGAGTCGAGGAGATAAACCCTCTTTCACATTCTTAGAGGAAGCTAGAAACGGTCAAATTGTGAACGGGACTTGGACAAAATTCAACTACTTCAAAACCGAGTGGAACT
Organism: Allium cepa; assembly: GCA_030765085.1. NCBI lineage: Eukaryota > Viridiplantae > Streptophyta > Magnoliopsida > Asparagales > Amaryllidaceae > Allium > Allium cepa. The sequence goes on from CM060938.1 coordinate 706,235,772, forward strand.
ACATTCGGTGCCCACCAGGATTCGCTATACGACGGCTAGTTAGACGTAAGTGTTGAAATTCCTCTGGTGATTAATTGGTTAATCTCCATTGATACTGAGCTTAATGTTATTTCCTCTTTATAACTTCAATTCCTCAAACCAAAGGCGATCAATCTAGGGAAATTGTCAGGATCCTTTAGGAGGTACCGGGCGAGTTTAAAGAGATCGAAGCGATGCTTACGGATGAAAATCTAAGGGCCGTTGGGCTGATTAATGGAGATCGGAGCATGGGGCTTGAAGGATCTCTCACGGCAGCTCCACCAAGACAAGCTAGACAAAGAGCGCCCGAAATTGTAATTGCTGAGTTGGGTGGCAAAGAGGATAAGCCCATCGAGGAAGAACCCGTAGCAGGGCCTTCAGGTAGCCCTTGACATCCAGAAAGGATAAGGAAAGGCAAGGTGGCAGCTCGTAAACTTCGCAAATCTACAAGACAGAAATTTGTGGTTGTGTCTCCAACCACCATTGTTATAATTTCAGAGGCTCCTTCCTAACACATGGAGAACCCCTTCGAAGGACTTGCAGATATTCCAATCCCACAATTTGTATCGCTCCAACAAGGTACTGGATTGGAAGGGCTTCAATGCACTTTAGATTTAGGCGAGCCAGCTCCTTCGACTACGGCCGATATAACCGGATGGTCAGGGGGTTAACACATACATGCATACACTTCACGACATCACATACTCAATATTCATAGATTGTCTAATCTTCGAAGATAATTAACTTTCCCTTTCTTTTAATTTTGCAAACCTGATGTCGAAGAAACAGTCTATGCTCGGTAGTCTCCGCACTACACGCGAGTCCTCAAGTTCTTATAGGAAACCTCGTACGCACGATTCTGACTATAGACGCCGCCACTCTGGTCAAGAGAGGGATTATTACAACAGAGAGAGAGCCAAGGAAAGGGGGATGGAACGAGAAAGAGAAAAAGAGGGGCAAGATAGAAGCCGCTCCCGATCATGCTCTCTTCGACCAGGGTTTCATTGCCACCACCAAGTTCGGGGACACGAGACTGTTGCGGCTCCGCGCCAACTGATGCCTCTGATAATACCAAGACCCAACGAACATCGCCATACAATCGGCACGAACACAACTAATGCAGCTACTTTGTCGGTTACAGAGATGATAGGTGAGGGAGCTGCCCAGATTGGCCAACTAAAAAGATAATTTTCGAACGTATGTCGGGTTCCATTTTCATCCAAATTTGATTGTGCTTCCAAATGGAGCTAAAAAAATTGTTCATAATCATTCCTATCACACTCTTGGCCAATACTGAGAGTGGAAGAAAACCACCTAGAAAGCTTTAGCTGCAGCATTTGAGCGGGCAAAGAAAATTGAAGAATTACAAGAAACCATCACCCAGAATGATCGGATCATCACATGCTTACTGGATAGAATAATACTTTAAAGAATTTCTAAATGAAGGCCTTGAAAAAGGCTGACCAGGCCAATAAGGAGTGGAAGCAAATGAGGCAGGAGTATTTAAAATTAGTAGATGATATGTGTCACAGGAACGCCATAGTCACTGCTGAAAAAGGTAAAGAATTTTGAGAGCTGGCAGAGTTTAAAGCCTAATACGACGAAGTCGTTAAGGAAAACGATGAAGCTAACTAGATCACTTAGGAGACCAAGGACCAAACCATGGAGGCTCGGAATGAGCGGGATGCGGCGAAGTTCAAAAATTAGGACGCCGAGGCTATGGTTGAAGTTGAGGCCAAGGTAGCGGAGGCCAAACTTAGGAGTGATATCGAAGATATTCAAATCACCTACAATGTCAACGTTATGAAATATCGTGACTTGAGCTGGCTCAGAGATTACCCAACTCACTTACATAGTGCCTGGCGCCGTCTTTTAGCCAATTAGAAGGCAGAACATCATATTGAATCCGTCGATGAATTTGATCTGGAAAATCGAGTGTTGAATGAGGAAGAGAGGAGAGTTCTCCATGACGCCATTGTTGCACTTGAGAAGGAGAAACTTGCAACTCAGAACATGGAGGTTGGAGAGGGCACTAGTGTTGAGCATCATGATACAAGCTCTAAGATTCTTGTGCCAACCCAGCCCGAATTGACTCCTGCAGTTGATCCTCTACTTGTGTCGACCTATGTTCCGAATCAGCCGCAGCTCTCTCTGTCCCGTGAGCACGTGTAAGGAGAACCTCGACCTCCAATATGAGCCAACCTGAGGAATGTACTCTAAACATTTCTCAAATTCACTCAAAATCTGGGATAACATCAAAGGAAATTTCTAATATTTTCGCTTATTTCCATTAACTTATAAAAGCAGCACCGACCAAGCCCCCCACAACCCAAGAACAAAACAAAGAGTAGGAGGCTATCATAACGGAGGCAATGACGACCACTACTACTGTTACAACCAGGGAAGTTGATGTGAGCGCTTTCACTTTTAATGTGGAAATGATGGATGAGCTCATAGGTACCCTTAGAGATCCACTTTCTGACTTGCCATTTGTTACGAGTGGAAGTGCGTTTGCGGCCAGCTCTTCGGCTCTGATCGCCAACGTTCCACCTAATACTCAAGCAACCACGACGATGCAATATTGGAGGAAATTAGCGCTGAAATGGTGGGCGCAACAATGGGTAGAACAACAGTAGATGAAATGGCATGACCTGGCCTGGCTCCTTTACTCATGGTCTCTCCGGGTGGTACAATTATCATTACTGGGGTTCCCCCTATATCTTCTCACATGGAAAGTTCCCACATCGCTCCGACGACACACTCTTAGAGAATCCCAAATCCAGTGAATTCGGAGGAGGAGACCATGATACTTTCCCTGGCCCGGGACAAGCCTAGTAAATGCAAAAGCTCAAAGTGGCATTATTGTGGCAGCACCAGTGGGTCAACTCCAAAGAAGAAGAAGCATAAGAAGAAGCCTAAGGAGTAGCAATGAATCTTGGCATCCCTTTTTTAATCGATTTTTAGGAACTTTCTTTTCATTCTTGTAGGCTATGTATAGATGCGGATTTGGCCCCTACTAGTAGGATTTTTTGGCATAGACTCATTGGATTTATTTTGCTTTTAACAAATAAATGAAATAGAATTTCATTTTGTTTTTTGCATAACTCCGAGTATATTTTTTTAAATATTGCATCACTCGAGTTTTCTCTCGACACACTTGCGAATCATCAGCCTCTGGATCGAACTTGTGTTCAGTTGTTAAGTTCCGAAGTCATGGCTTTAGGTCATAATTAAACATTAAGTCGATCCTCAATATTGTACTATCTTGATTAGTAGTTGGTGCTAGAGTCATGCCCCCAATCATGGGGATGAGTCGAAATGGTTGGACGGTGGTTTCTTTCCGCCTTCGACATTTTAGGTTTGCACCATCGAAACTAAATGGTACAGGGATGAGTTCGAATGGTTAAGTTACACTAGCCCACTTATTGATAATCTCATCCACACTCTAGGAATGAACGCGCGTGCTGGCGGTCTATCATGCGTGCTTAATGCTAAAGTTCATCCATGCTTCGAGATCTTAAGTTATTTTTTGGGAAGCTAGTCGCACCTATTTTAGCGATCAGGTCCATGTCCACACTCTGGGTACTTAGGTTTATTTGTGGGCAGTCAACCACATGTAATTGAAGTTTATATTCTAATCCATATTCTGGGGATTAGAGTTGGTTGTGGGTGGTCAGTCACACCCAGTTGAAGTTTATACTTCAATCTGCGCTTTGGGGATTTATAGTTCATGATGGATGGTCAATCACACCCAGTTGAAGTTTATACTCCAACCCACGCTTTGGGGACTTAGAGTTAGTCAACAGATGGTCGATCCCATCTATTTTGAGTTTTATTATTTTTTTGCACTCTGGGAATGATAGATTTATCTGGATCGTGGGTGGTCGTATCACATTTACCCTGAGTTAACAAGCAAGGTCGTTAGGTGGACGGATATACCCTTCCTTAAGCTTGCAGTGAATATGGGAGAATTCGTTAGGTGGATGGATCCATCCTCTTCGACCCACATTTGTAAGCTTATACTCTAGCTCTCACTTTGGGAGCCAGAGTTAGTCAAAGGATTGTCGTGCATCAATCCTTTTTGGCTTCAATGTGACAACTTGCCCCGAGCTTGGGTTTCACTTAGCGAATGACCGATCGTATCACGGTCACTCCCTATTTGAATAAGTCCCACCGTATAATGGAACATAGCTCTCCGTGCATTGTGATGGTCACATGACGCATGTCAAGAATCTCTACTCTGGCCCGAAGAGATTGCATTTTATTGCTGAAATAAGAAAGTATGGAAAAGTCAGTTGCCTTATTACAAGTTCAAATTTCGAAATGCAAAAACAAAATGCAATTGAAATACAGAGTAAATGAATAAACAAAGCCTGTCATGTGTAGTAGCGATGAAGAATTTTGTTGTTCCAAGCTCTCGGCAAAGTGAGACCATCGATGGTTGATAATTTGAATGTCGTGTCTCCGAGTCTTCATTCAAGAACATACGGCCCTTCCCACGTTGGCTTCATATGCGAAGCGACAGGGTAAATTCTCTTGAGCATGAGATCGCCAAGTTCAAAGGTTCAGGGTCGGGCCTTAGCATTGAACAATTGGGCGACTCGACTTCGGTGCGCGGCTGCCCATAAATCTGCCTCTTCACGCTTCTCATGTAATAGTCCGAAGATTCGGTAAGCAATATAGCATTTGTTTTTAGATCATAGTAAGTTAAACGATGAGATGGCACTTCCAACTCGACTAGAATAACGGCTTCTAAGCCGTAGGAAAGTGAAAATGGAGTGTAGTCGGTCGTGGACTTGTGGGTCGTTCAATATGCCTATAGGGCCATAGGAAATTCACCGACCCATTGGGCCTCGGATTTTTCCAATCATTACTTCATAATGGACTTTATAACTTTTTTAATTGTTTCGCCCTATCCATTCGCTTGAGGGTGTGCAACTGTAGAGAACTTCTATTGGATATTGAATCACTGATAGAAATTCTTGAACTCGACGCTATCGAATTGGGCTCCGTTGTCTGTGATGACGGTATGTGGAAGAATAAATGGATAGATAATGTTGTGTACCATAAAGTAGATCACATTCTTCATCGTGATAGTTGCAAGGGAATTGGATTCCGCCCATTTGGTAAAGTAATCAACTGCAATATTGGCGTACTTCATGCTACCTTTATCTAGAGATAGAGACCTAATGATATCGATGCCCCATATTGTGAATGGCCATGGGCTAACCTTCTGAGTTATTTCGGTAGGTGGGGCTCTTGGAATCCGAGCAAGCGTCTGACATCTGCCGCATTTCCTAGCATAGTCTAATACGTCTTAGTTTACATCCAGCCAGTAATAACCGTACTGAAGCACTTTCTTAGCAAGAGCTTGCCCTTCCATGTGATCACCACACTCTCCTTCGTGCACATCATGTAGTACTCGTATGATTTCATCATGTTCGATACACAAGAGTGAATGAACATATTATCCTCTTCTATACATGATTTCATTCTAAATTGTGAACCTCGAAGCCTTCCAAAGAACTTGTCTTTTCTCACCCCTGCGCTCTGGTAGGGTCCCATGCTCGAGATAGTTCCTGAACGGGGTCATCCATGATTCCTTATCGGGTATGACTACAAGTACCCAGTCGGTCTCCATTTGATCAATGCTTGGGGAAGATAGTGTCTCAACGAGAACGAGTGCCATTTGTTGTGCCTCACCGGCGTTGGCTAATTTTGCCAAAGAATCGGCCCTCTGAGTGTTCTCGGGGTATGTAATAGATGGCATAATAATCAAAATGATTCAATGTTTCCTGGACCTGAGCAAGATAAGAGGCCAGTCTCTGGTCTCTACCTGGTACTCCCCTCAAACTTGGCACAAGACCAATTGTGAGTCATAGTAAATCTCCACATCAATAATTTTCAAGTCCATGGTGAGCCTGAGTCCGACAAGTAAAGCTTCGTATTCGCCCTCGTTATTGGTTGCGCAAAAATCAAACTTTAAGGCATAACATATAGATCGACCTTATGGAGTTTCAAGTACAACCCCAGCGCTTGAGGAACGGTCTTTCGCTGCATCATCTGTGTATAGCTTTCGTATGTGTTATCCCGCCTTTTGGCAAGGCCGTAATACTAAGGAATTGGTTAGAAACCAAAGATAGTTCATCCTAAAAACTAGTTATACGCAGGTCCGCTATGGATACTAGCAAATTTTATCCACGTCCGGATCGAGCTACAATTAACATGACACGACAATCAATGCTATGAAAGCCAATGTTCCAAATTTCAAATCAATTGGAGTTCGTATCCTCAAGATATGATCGATGCAAATCAAGTAATGCTCTCATTCGGATCCATTATTCCACCTCCTTCATATTGGTTTCATTCGTATCCATCATGGCAACACTAATTCATATCCATCGAAGGAAGTGTCATTTGTATCCATCGAACATGCCTCACCTCATATCGGTTTGTATTCACCCTGCTTTACATCCATCATCTACCAACTTATTTGTATCGATCCACCTATACATGCTATTCATATCAATCGGCCAGGGATCGATGTGAATGATACACGACGGATCGAGACGAATAGCATCCTTGTTGATTTATGCGAAACAGCACTGGGAATACCGATGCGAATGAGAATTAATGGAAGCGATACGAACAAAACCATAACAATGGATACAGATGGCATGGATACGAAGCACATAAATGAGAGCGATATGAAGGAGGCACGTGAAGAAGGAAAGACTCGGTCACTCGGGATGAAAAGTGGATCAATCCTAAATGTTAGTTCCACGTCATTATTCATCACGTGCCTAGAAGCAATGCGAACAGAAGAAATGCGAATTCGACAGCCTTCAACAAATTCAAACTTGCGTCGATCATAACTAAAAATCTACAAATCTAAATGCCACCAAATTTTCACAGGAGCTTACATACAACTCCAAGAATGTACCGGCAAATTTCCACCTCAAATGACTATTTTTGGATTGGTACGAATTTCGTATCGCTCCCTGATCGACCCAAAATTACCAGAACTTGCTACCGTAGGCCCACTCACATGAGAGAAGAAGTCTTCCGAGATCTAGGCAAGATATTTGCTTCCTACGCCTATAGGAAGTGACCCTAGACCTACATAAAATTGGACTTTTAGCTTCTCTACGCTGATATTCGGTCGGAATCAATCCTAGACTACTGTTGTACTATTGTAACTTATTATAATGAACGAGTGAAACTCGATAAACATCAATCATTTCAATGTGGACGTAGGAAATTCGCCGAACCACTCTAAATTTGTGTGTTTCTGCGCATTTTCTTATCTGTTGATTGGTTTTTTGTTAGATCTACCACTTTTTACATTTAATTTCTTCATTTTATCTCTTTAAACGCATCCGAATAGTGTTGTGCCCAATTCTAGTACAAACATTTTGGCGCTTTCATTAAGAAAGCGCAACTTTCCTTCAACTTATTGGATCTACCGTCGATATTGGATTGCAAAAATATAAGGAGAAGAACTAGATTTCAACTCTAGAAGATCTTCCACCCTATTCAGATTTATACCAAGTCTAGGAGAGGGCTTCGATATCTGCCATGGTCAACACTTGGACTACCTCAATAGCAAGGACAGGACAGACATAACCCCACGCAACTTGCTCCTACCGACCAAAATGATGTCGGACCTTCAGATCCGCAAGGCCCTGTCACCAGGGAAGAATTTCAACTTGTAATGCAAGAGCCGACGCAAATCCGCTAGTAGCTTACTAAGCAACTCCTTGCTAATGCGGAATTGACCAATCGACTAAACCATGAAAGATGGAGGAGATCCTGAAGGGATCAGGCTTCCTATTCATCCACTGAGGGTCCAGACAACTTCTGACTACAATCACCAATCCACATGCCCATGGCTGGATGGAAACTATACAAAGCCGCTGTACATCATTGCACATTGAATCTTGGGAAACCGAGAGTTGGTCTGTTGACCAGTCATCAGACTGGGCCCTCCTCCCAAAGAGGTACTGTTCCTTATCACACTACTAACAACCGCGCTGCAACCACCGCTATTAAGTTAGAAGTTGATGCTCGGAACCAAACTAATTCTACCCATCGTCAATGGAATTATACTCCCGAGCCCTATATTCCTAAAGACCTAGAACCAAGGAGGCGAGATATGGACAGTCAACCACGACTTGCCCATCTTCGCATTATGGAACCCGACCACACCTTGGGTCGGCATGTCCAGAACGTCAAATGCCGAAGATCAGGACAATGATTCGTCAGATGATCTGCGAAAGTCAAGGCCTCACCAATGATAAGTGGGAAATATCCTAGACTCATACCCCTTTCACCGATGATAACCTCTACGCCAAACCGCCTCGGCGATTTCGAATGCCAACTCTACATGTTTATGAAAAGAGCTCTGATCCTAACCATCATCTTTTAAAGTACGAATCATTAATGAATGCCACATGAGCTGATGATGTGGTGAAATGCTGAAGTTTCTCGATCTCCGTAGGGGGCATAGGGACTATGTTGTTGCTTGTACCAAAATTGGACGCAACACTCTTCGGAAGTATTTGAATAGATAAAATAAAGAAAATAAATGTAAAAAGAGGATTATCTAACAAACACTTCAAAAAATGGTCAAAGCAGAAACAAAGTGATTTAGAGTGGTTTGACGTATGGCCTACGTCTACTAGGAAATTGATGACTTTATTGATGTTTTCTTACTGATTACAACTGACTACAGCGGACTACAACAATAATTTTCGAGTACAATAGTGATCTTGGAGTGCAAAAATGGTTTCGGTAGATTCTGGACATAGGAGAACCAAAAGTCACTTTTCTACTAGCTCTAGGATGCTATTTATAGGAGTAGGCTGCAAATATCTCGCTCAGATCTCAGGAGACCTCTTCTGGCACGTGGATGGGCCCATGCAATCGATCCCATGCGATATGCACTCTGTCCGCGATCGATACTAACGAATTTCGTATCGATCAAGATTTTACCCAATCGAGTCGAAATTGAGCATGAACATTCTTTAGGTTGCAGGTAAGCTCCTATGAAAATTTTATAGCATTTTGACTTGGAGATTGTGAGTTATGATCGATGCAAGTTTGGTCTTTTCGGTCGCTGTTCTCTTCGTATCGATGTTGTTCGTATCGATCTGTTCGAATTGATATTGGCATGTGCCTGCAAGTTGACGTGGCGCTAACTCTTCGGATCGATCCACTTTTTATGCGGGTCGATCGAGTCTTCCCAAGCCATTTTGTATCAATAGAAGAGGGCCTTGTTCATGTCGATAGTTGAAGGTTTCAACGGCTCTTTTCATATCGATCAATTATAAGGGCATTTCGTACTATTCGTATTGATCGGTCGTTGCTTTGTTCGTATCGATCGATCATTGGTATATTTTGCAATGTTTCACCCTGCACTGTTCGCATCGATTACTGGCTGATTAATATGAGTGCAATGTATGTTAATGGGTCGATATGAAATAGTGGTTTGATGGATATGAAGTTGACCTCGGTGGATCGATGGGAACAAGCCGGAGATGATGGGCGAAGCAAATAGATACAAAGGAGGTTTCCTCCCAGTTGATTGATGGATACGAACAGTGTGGTTATTAATGGATTCAAATAGATTGACTCGAACATGGTTTTTTTTTTATAGATACGAATAGCGTGTTCACTTGTGTGGTATTGATCATATCTCGAACATACGAACTTTGATTGACTCGAAACTTAGAACGTTGATTTTGTAGCTTTGCTTGTCTCGTCATATCAATTGTAGCTTGGTTCGAACTCGGATGAAATTTACTGACATCCATAGCGAACCTGTGCATAATAGATCTTCGGGATGAACTGCCTTTGGTTTCCAATAAACTCCTTTTGACAGCGGCCTTGCCAAAAGGCGGGATAACATTTTCTCCCAAAGTAGGTCTTGTGAGGACATGTTATGCTTTGAAAAGCTACAATCTTCATTCTGCAAAGCTTCATCTGACTTGTTGAACGGTTGTTGTCTTCTCATCAAAAGATATAACCTTTGATTGATTCTTCACTAAGATGGACTGTTGACTGCTGATTGTTGTACTTTGTACTATTGTAACTGATTGTTGTATGATAGTGATCTGTCATTCATTGTTGTAATCGTCATCAAACGAGTATTCAATTCCTGTGAATTTTAAAAATTGGATTTTAGTTTGTCATACATGAGTTTATGTTAGCCTGACTCCCGTTGACATTCACACGTTCACGAGTCGTTGTCAGTCAGTTTTTTTATGAATCCCGTATCAATCCTCTCCTAAATCGACATGAAATTCGACTTGTAACAAAGCGTGATGGTTGTTTTAGCGTATCACTTCGTATCGATCCTCTCCTAGATTGATGCGAAAATAGAAAAACTGTTTTTGTATCAATGGATACGGATCTTTGCATTCTTTATGCTGATGGATACGAAAAAATCGTTTTGTATCGTTGGATGCTTGGGTACGAACAGTCTAGATAGGCCCTTGTTTAGTGTTTCGAATCGATTGCCTAATGGATACATTACTTCTCATCTTGGACTGGAAGGGAATTGCTACGTAGTTGGCTTCGTACTGATGATATATGGAAGGAAACGAAGTTAATGTTAGTATCGATCATACTACAGACAATTCCTGACCGGTCATTTTAACTGGGAGGCGAGTCGACTTTCCCCTAGGGATGAACCATATAAATGCCTTTTTTGTACTTAGAAAATTTTTCAATTGCTCTTATTTCTCCTTCTCTTTGGTATCACTTGGATTTAAGGAAAACTAAAATTGCCTTTTGCCCTCAAGTTATTCAATCTGTCTAACTGCTCAAATTAGGTAAATCATTGAACGAAATTAACGTAAAACGATGAGATTTGAACTCTGGAGCCTTTCTGCTTTATTCGTGGTCGATTCTGGTGAATAGGAGCCATAGATGGTCGGAGCAAGGTCGTGAAAGGTTGACAAGGAATTGAGCCATCTAGAAAAGAAGGGGAGCAGATGGATATGGCAATTGGTATGTATCGGTCATGGATGGTAAAAGAGTTTTGTATAGATCTGAAGATAAGGGAGTTTTGTATCGACGGAGAGGGTGGTTTTGATTCGATCTACGAAGGGAGACGTATCGATCCGAAGTGATCGATACAAGAACTTGAGCTTGCCGATCGATCCGAAGGCACCGTTGAGTATCAATACGAAATGGACAATCGATATTGACGCGGGCTATCTTTTCAGTGATCGATATGAAGCAAGGTATCACATGATCGATATGAAATCTGTTATCCAAGGTTCGATCTACATTTGAGCCTTGATGTATACGAATCTTTTTGTGCACTAAAGCATTTGACTCCGACGAGCCTCTACCTTGCATAATTGGACTTAACTATTTCACTGCATTTTTGGCTTGCTTTGAAGCTTGTCGATGGAACTATAACCTAAATAAATTTAAAGAACTTTTACTGGATCGATCTCTAAAGTCTGGATAGCGCAACTGTGACGGTCAACGATGACGGTCACTTTGGTTGAATTTCAAAGTCTAGTCTTTTAATAATCTTTCCAATTCTATAGAATTTCTCAAATAATATGTAGCACTACAATGCACAGCACATTCACACACTTCCCACTGAGGAACACACGGACTTATTATCATCTAATGATGGTTTTTATGAGTTAATTAGTTAGGGGTTCCACAAGCTCACAACAACAGGAAATTCAGAGTTCGCTTCCCTTAATAATAGAGATACCGCCATCGCAGTAGAAGTAAGTTATAGAACAAGCTGCGGACGAGCTACTGGATGCTAGGTTCAGTGGGAACCCATTAGATTCTATGCCATCCAACATTTTCGAAGATATGTTGGGTTGGATATGTTTAAGGACAGTTTACCATTGGACAACGTCCTATTACCAGGACTGAATGATAGGTTGCATGCTCTCCTAGAGGGGTTTACTGTCTTTAATCGCCATGCATGCACCGTAGGAATACTTCCTCCATTAAACCAGTATATTAGAGAAGTGTTGCCTTTCTTTGGGATCGCCTCATCCCAGTTACACTCGAATGGATATGCTCTGCTCAATAGTCTGTTCACTGTATTTATGGAGCATCTTTTCCGATCTCCGATCCCAATCGAAATTAGATACTCATTCAACGTTAAGAGTCGGGGAGATAGTCCCTCATTCACATTCCTAGAGTTAGAAAGGAATAGTCAAGTTGTGACTAGCTTCTGAACCAGGCTGAATAATTTTAAAATAGAGTGGTTCTATGTCTGATGCCCTCCAGGATTTTCTAGTCGATCGTTAGTAAACGTAAGTGCTGCAAAATTTTCTAGTAGCTAATGAGATAATCATAGCTGGCATCAAAACTAATATCTTCTTTCCTTTATAGCTGTAATTCCATGACCTAAGGGCACACACTTTAAGGAGATAGTTCATGTCCTTCAAGAAGTTCCAAGTGAATTAAGGAACATCGATTCGGTTCTACAGATAAAAGTTTGAGAACCGTCGGGCTAATGGAGCGGAGTCAAAGTATAACACTTGAAGGAACACTGAGGGCGGCCCCGAAGAGGCGAGTAAAGCATAAAACGTCAGGGGTCGTAATAGCTGAAGAGGGTGATGAGGAAATACACCTATCGATGATGAACCCATAGTTAGGCCTTCTGACACCTTTCAAGATTCCAAGGGAAGGAGAAAAGGCAAGGCTATAGAGCATAAGCACCACAAATCTTTGAGATGGAAATCCATAGTCATGTCTTTTCCTGCTTCTAGTATTAGAATTTCAGAGACTCCTCCCTTGCAAGTGGAGAAACTTTTCAAAGGGCTTGCCGATATCCCAATCCCGATCATGTGTCACTTCAACATGGCGCCAGATTGAAGGAGCTTCAAAGTGCCTTAGACTTAAGCAAGTCTCTCCTCACAAGTGCGGCCGAAATTTCCAGTTGGTCGGGGGGTTGCATATATATACACACACTTCACAACACTACACGATTTCCGATCATAAGCTGTTTACTTCAGGAGATTATTAACTTTGTTTCTCTTAATTTGCAGATACAATGTCCGGACTTGGGTCGATGTTAGGGAGCCTCCGCTTAACTCGTCGATCCTCTTCGTATTATGAATCACATAGGAGAGACGAAAAAAGGGACCATGATCGTGGGTACTCTAGCCAGGAATGATATGAAAGAGATAGGGATAGGGAATATAGACATCTATCACGATCCCATTCTCCCCCTCCTGGAATCCCTACACAGCCTCCCATTTATGTCACACATCCCCTGGAGCATCCACGTCACAAACCATCTTCTCACGCTCCAAGGCCTGATTCTCACCGCCGTAGAACTTAACTACGACCCCCGTTATTACTGAGCTAGCCATCACCGAGCCTATAGGGGTAGGAGCGATTATGATCGCCCAATTAAAGAAGGATTTTTCGAGCATTTGTTTCGATGGCTACATATTCCCCCCTCATTTAAAGAGAATTCCAACGGAAGCAGAGAACATAATGCATGATTATATTCATGATACCTACACTCAATACAAGGAGTGGGGGAGCTGCAGAGAAAGCATCGAAGCAAGTCTTTGAGCGGGAAAATACCATAGAGAAATTTAAAGCCGAGCTCGCTCAAAAAAAGGGAATCATTCAAGTGCTTAACGATGAAACTGAATACTCTTGGAAATCAGAAATAAAGGACACCCAAAAGGCTGATGAGGTGAACTTGGCTATGGAGAGGATGTGACATAAATAATTTTCCATGGCAACACTGTAATAGCCGAACCAGATGTGGCTCTTAAAGAACTTAACGAGCTCAAAACCAAATTTTCCTAAATCATCAAAGAAATGGATGATGCAAATAGCATAGCCCAGGAGGCATGTGAACAGTCCATAGTGCTTCAGGGTGAGCGTGATGTGGCAACGGCTAAGGTCTGGTAGGTGGAGACTGAGGACAAGGAGAAGGTCCGAATGGCGGAGTCCAGGCTAGTGGCTGACATTGAAGATCTCCTCATCACCCTATAATGTTAACGTCTTGAGGCATAAGAACCTAGCCTGGCTCGATAACTATCCAACACACTTATACAACACCTGGGGCCGATTAGTAGAGATGAGAAGGATGCACATCAGGGCGAATCAATCCACAAATTCGAGCTTGAGAGTCGAGTGCTGAACGAAGACGAAAGGAAAATTCACCATGATGCTATGATTTCATATGAAAAGAGAAGCTTGGACCTCAGCACTCGGAGGATGGAGAAGGTTCTGGTGTCGAACACCGTGCACAAGTCTCAAAACTCTTGTGCCGACTCAACCTGAACCGAGATCTGTGGTTGATTCTCAACCTGTTCCTACTTACAACCTTGATCGACCGTAGATATCTCAAATTAGTGAGCAAGTTTCTCAGGCCGTTTAGCCACCAAAGTGTCAAACTGAGGAAGATACTCTGAATAATTCTTATGCTTGTCTATGATCGGGAGCTTTACTCAAAATATTTAAAAACATATTCCTTTATCACTTTCCATTGATTGGAGCCCACATCAGTCGTGCCTCCTATGACTCAAGAATCGCATCTTGTGTTGAAGGCTATCGTAATCGAAGCGGTCGCTACAACAATTACCGTGTCCATTGACGGAACGCAGGGGTGCACACTTTGCTTTGATGAACAGATGATGGAGGAACTTCTCGGTCATCGTGGTGACCGCTTTGTGGACTTGCCATTCATCATGAGAGAAAGCACACTGGCAACTAGTTACTTAGGTCCACCTGCAAGCATTCCTGGAAATGCGCAAACACTTCACGAGGAGGAGATTATAGCTGGATCAATGTTGGAATGGAAGCAGCAGCTCGGACCAGCAACTTCGGAGGTAGAATGGCAGGACCCGGCCTGACTCCCTTAAGGATGATACCTCTCGGTGGTATGGTTTTTGACAACAGCTTGCCTACCCCATCTCATACAATTGATCCGATCGAATCTGCCTTAAGGGAGCATACCTATCCATGTGAGTTCGGAGGAGGAGGAGGTGGACATAATGCCCCTGATTAGAGATCGGCCGACGGAAGGCAAGGGTTCGAAGAGAAAATTCTGTAGCAGCTCCAGCGGGTCTTTGCCGAAGAAGAAGCCAAGAAAGAAGAAAGAGTAGATATGCTTATTTGGCTCATTTTTGAGTAGATATGAATTTCTTTAGCTTTTGTGGGCCATGTATAGATGCGAGTTCCGCCCCTACTAGTAGGATTTTATGAAAATAACTTGTAGATAAGTTCCTTCCATCAATAGTTGAAATGAAATTCTATTTTTCCTTTAACTCAATTATTGTTTATTTGCTCAAGTGTTCCGGCATTTGAATTCATGTTTAGTAAATTTGTGAAGCCTCGATCTTTGGATCGGGTTTTTAGTTTATTTATTTAGTCCCGAAATCACGGCTACGAGTTGTGACTGGACACTAAGCCGAACTCCGATGATGCATTGCTTCATTCAGTGATCTATACTTAAGTTCTACTCCCTGTTTTAGGGATGAGTTATAGAGATCGGATAGCGATTATATTTCGTCTCCAATTCATTGAGCTTATCGTCGTTGAATTCCTGTTGAAACAAGTGAGGGTCAAGTGGTCGAATCACACTCGCCCACTAATTAATGATCACATCCAAACTCCGAGGATTTGCATTTGTACGTCGACGGTCGATACGCCTGTTTAAGTTTTCAGTATATGTCCACGTTGCAGGACTTAAGTTAGTTCACGAGCAGTCATTCACACCCGAGTTAACCACACTCCGGGACTCAGAGTTGTGTTACAGATGATCAATTCGTGTCGACTTTGTGTTCAAACTCTAATCCACTCTCTACGGAATTAAAGTTAGTCGATGTCTATTCTCCAATCCGTGCTCTAGGGACTTAGAGTTAATTATAGTCGATACTCCGGTTTGCACTCTTGGAATTCGAAGTTAGTAGACATTAGTACTCCAGTTCGCACACTGGGAACCTGATGGTGGTTGATGTTGATATTCCGGTTCAAACTTTAGGAATCTAGGGTTAGTTGATGTTTATACTCTAGTTCACATTCTGGGAACTTGGAGTTGACGTTTATACTCCAATTCGCACTGTGGGAATTTGGAGTTGATGTTTATACTTCGATTCGCACCCTGGGAATTCAGAGTTGGCCGACAGACATTCAGTCACGTATGTTTAGGCATTTACATTTTGTTCGCAATCTAGAAACGACGAATCTATCACGATCGTGGATGGTCGGTTCACATCCAGCCTGAGTAAACAAGCGAGGTCGTTAGATGGACGGATCCATCCTTCTCAAGCTTGGTTCAGATGCGGGCAAGGTCGTTAGGCGGACGGATCCACCCTCCTCTAAGCCACATTTATAAGTTTACACTCTAGCTTGCACTGTGGGAGGTTGGAGTTAGTTAAAGGATTGTCGTATATCAATCCTTTTTTGGCTTTAATGTGGTGACTTGCCCCCGAGCTCGGGTTTCACTTAGTGAGTGTGCGGTCGTATCACAGTCACGCCCTATCTAAATAAATCCCACCTATGATGGAACATAGCTCTTCGTGCATCATAATGGTTGTACGACACACAATAAATCACAGCTCTGGCTCAGTGAGATTGCATTTTATTGCTGAAGTAAGAAAATACGGCAAAGTCGGTTGCCTTATCACAAATTCAAATCTTGAAATGCATAAATAAATTACGGATGAAAAATAGACTAAATAAATAAAGCGTTTCATGCGTAGTAGCGACGAAGACTCTCGTTGTTTCAGCCTCTTAGCGGAGTTGGATGGTTAACGATCGACAACTTAAATGTGTTATCTCCGAGCTTTCATTCAATCACATACAGCCCATCCCACGTTGGTTTCATGTGCGAAGGAATCGAGAATCTTTTGAAGATGAGATCGTCGTGTTCAAAGGTTCGGGGTCGGACCTTGGCGTTGTATAATCGGGAGACTCAACTTCGGTATGTAGCTACCCTCAAGTTAGCCTCTTCGTACTTCTCATCCAAAAAATCCAAGGATTTAGCAAGTAGTATGGAATTTGTCTGTGGATCATAATAAGTCACATGATGAGAAGGTACTACCATCTCGACTAGAATAACGACTTATGAATCGTAGGAAAGAGAGAATGGAGTGTGTCTGGTCGCAGACTTGTGGGTTGTTTGGTAAGCGTTGTTTGGTAAGCCCATAGATACATAGGTAGTTCATCGACCACTTGCCCATGGCCCTTTTCCATTCGTTTCTTTTGAATAGACTTGATAATTTTATTAAAAGCTTCAACCTGTCCATTAGCTTGAGGGTGTGCAACTGTAGAGAATTTCTTCTGAATGTGGAATCGTTGGTAGAAATCCTTGAACTCAAAATTGTCGAATTGGGTCCCATTATCAGTGATGATGGTATGTGGGAGACAAAATTGGCAAATATTATTGCGAACTACAAAGTAGATCACCTTCTTCGTCGTGATTGAAGCAAGGGGTTCAACTTTACCCCACTTGGTAAAGTAATCAACTGCGATGATGGCGTACTTCGCACCACCTTTGGCCAGAGGTAGAGAGCCAATGATATCGATGACCCATACGGAAAACGGCCATGGACAAACCATTTGAGTTATCTCAGTAGGTGGGGCTCTAGAAATCCGAGCATGTTTTTGACATCTGTCACATTTTCTGGCATAGTCTGAAGCATTACGATTCACGGTCGGCTAATAGGATCCATATCGGAGTACTTTCTTAGCTAGAGCTTGCCCCTCGATGTGATCGCCACATTCTCCGTCGTATACATCATGCAACACTCATTTGATTTCATCGTGAGAGATATATCAAAGTAGAGGAACAAAGTACACTCTTCTATACATGACTATATTTTGAATAGTGAACCATGATGTTTTTCGAAGTATCTTTCTTTTTTCACTCCTCCTCTCTAGCAGCGTTCCATGATCGAGATAATTTCTGAACAGAGTCATCCATGACTCCTTATCGGGAACGACTTTAAATATCCCATCTATCTCCATTTGGTCGATGCTTTGGGAAGATAATGTTTCAATAGGAACGAGTCCCACTTTTTGTGCTTCACTTGTGCTAGCTAGTTTTGCCAATGAATCAGCTTTTTGGTTGTGCTCTTGGGGATGCAGTAGATAGCATAATAATCAAACTGATTCAGTATCTCCTAGACTCAAGCTAGATAAGCGCTAGTCTTCGATCTTTTTCCTGATACTCCCCACAAACTTGATACACAACTAATTACGAATCACAATAAATTTCCACAACAATGATTCTCAAATCTCGAGGGAGTTTAAATCCGGCAATCAGGGCTTCATTCGCAGCTTCATTATTGGTCGCATGAAAATCAAACTTTAGACCATAACATGTAGATCGACCTTCGGGGGTTTCAAGTACAACTCTAGAACCCTAGCATCGGTCGTTTGACGCACCATCAGTATGTAGCTTCTAGATATACTTGGGAGATTTGTTGGTTTCGGGCAAGTCCTCAGGATAGTAATTTCGAATATGAAATCTTCTAGGAATTGTCCTCTAATAGCTCATCTCGGAGTGTAAGTAATATCAATCTGGTTTTGTGCGATATTCCATTTGAGTAACCTACCAGACGTCACACGCCGCGTAAGGACATGTCGTAACGACTGGTTGGTGTAAAAGGTAATAAGGTAGGCTTGGAAATACGGATGGAGCTTCCTTGAGGCAATAACGAGACTATAAGACAACTTCTCCAGCTTTTGATAATTTCTCTCAGCTTTGGATAGTCGTTTACTAATATTATAGACTGGTTTTTGCACTCGGTCTTCCTCCCAAACTAAGGTAGTACCATTACATTTTCTGATACTGCTAAGTAAAGGTACAATTTCTTGAGATCGATAGGCTTTGACAAAATAGACGGTGTGAAAGGTGCTGAATTATTGCTCAGAATGCGCCCTCGCATTTCGTGGTCCATTCAAAGTTCCATTTCCCTTTTCGGATCAAATCGATGAAGGGAATGCATTTTTCGGTGGACTTTGAAATGAACCTGCTCGGTGCTGCTACTTTCCCATTAAGGCTTCAGACTTGTTTTATGGTTCTTGGAGTCTCAAGATTTTTGATCATCCAGATCTTTTCGAGATTGGCTTCAATTCCTCGAGCGTTGACGATAAACCCTGGGAATTTTCCAGATGCGACCCCAAAATGACATTTCAACAAATTGAGCTTCATTCTGTATTCTTGGAGGATATTAGACATTGATTCCAGGTCATTAATGTAATCAGTGGAGAATCGTGATGCTAGCAAGTCGTCCATGTATACCTCCATAGTTTTACCAATCTGGTTGGCGAACATCCAGTTAACCAATCGTTGGTAAGTTGCACCGGCATTCTTGAGTCCAAAAGGCATGACTTGGTAGCAATATAGTCCCAGATCGATCAAGATGCGGTATGTTCTTGGTTGGATAAGTGCATGGGCATACGGTTGTAACCTAAATACATATCCATGAAGGATAGAAGTTCATGTCCAACCGCTGGATGTACAAGCTGATCGATTCGAGGAAGTAGAAAACTATCTTTAGGGCAAGCTTTGTTCAAGTCTGAGTACTCAAAATACGTTCTCCATTTCCCATTTATCTTACGGACAAGTATAGCGTTGGATACCCACTCCGGATATAAGGCATCTCGAATAAATCCATTCGATTTTAGCTTATCTACCTCTTCCTTAAGGGCGACAGATCTCCCTGGATCCATACCATGCCTTTTTTTCTTGACTGGGATGTACCACGGGTCAATATTCAATGTGTGACTCGCGATGTCCAGTGAGATCCTACACATGTCAGAATGTGTCCAAGCAAAAACGTCGAGGTTTGCCCTAGAAATTCAACCAATTCATCTTGCAAATACTGGCCTAATTGAGATCCAATCTTTAGCATTCTAGAATAGTCGCTATCGTCAATCGGGACATCGATCGTTAGTTTGGTCGAAGAAGCTTGACTGTCTTTTCTTTCATCTTCGCTTTCATTATCTCTCGGGTTAAGATCTCTTTGGAATTGATTGAGGTGCCCGGGCCTGGCCCCAGGCATCAATTTTCAATTTTCAAGAAAGCGGACGCAGAGAGATTCCTCTACGCCCTTGCCTTTCTCCTTTCGCTGCGCCTCACGCAGCTCTACAACAAAACAAGCTCATTCAACAGCCTGGTATCCTTTAACGACCCCAACTCCAAGATCGGTATGGAACTTTAGAGTCAAACATGATGGGGCAGTAGGGAACTTTAGAGTCAAACATGATGGGGCAATAGCAGTCCTGAACTCAGCTAGGGCCGATCGACCCAAGATAGCATTGTACGACGAGTTTATGTCTAATACAACAAATAGAAATATCCGGACTCTTCGACATTCACCGGTTCCTAACTCCACTGGTATTTCCACCACTCTAGTGGGTATGGTTGCACTTCCATTGAAGCCATGAATACAGGACTGGCAAGGATTCAAATCTTTACCCTCCACCTTCATTTGGGCATAGGCTCGCTTAAACAGTATATGAACAGAATTTCCAATGTCAATTAGAATCCTCTTCATCCAAGCAAGACCTACTAGAGTTGATATGATAAGTTGATCAATAGTGGGGGCTTCGAATTGTCAGCATCTCTATCTTGAAAAACATTGTCGTTAGTCATCATCTTCTATTGTTTGGCCGTGCCCCATCATCAAAACTACTACAACACTCGAAGTCCTCATGCCTAATAGAGAAGGCATACGACTCCATTTCCTTCCAGCTTCGGTCTGTTGGATGAGGACCACCACTTACAGTATTTATCACTAACCTTCCGCCGGTATGAGCGGGTTCCCCTAGCCTTGCCTGATTAGGTATATGATTTTAACACGATGGGCCTGCACCTCCAAACTGTGGCGCCCATACAAACTGTTCTAACTTCCTTTCGTGTATCAAATTTTCGATGAGATCACGAAAATGATGACACTCATTTGAGTTATGGCCATAACTTTCATGGAATCTACAAATTCCCTGTTTGGATCTATATCTCCGATGATTTCTTCTGAGTAGGCTTCTTATACTGGATAGTATTGCAGGTTTGTAGATATACATTTTCCAACAACGTATTCGGAGGAGTATAATTATCAAACATAGGTGCCCTATGTCTTGGACCACAGTTCTGATCCCTTTTCCTATTCTGTTTCTCATTGTCTTTTTGCTGAGTCTGTTTATTTTGAATATTCCTCTGCACTTTCTCGAAACTCTCCCCAGAGTATTTAACAGCTACATTACTTTGAATTCCTTCTATGCTGGGCCCAATGCCATCCAGTTTCCTAGACGGTTTCGCATTCTACCTTCAGAAGAACTGGACTGCCTTGCAATACAAATGGTCCAATGACGCAGGGTGTTTTTCGGCCAACCATTTTTCGAATTCAGAATCGAGGTCAATCCACTTAGTTAGTGCCATAAGAATAGAGTTATCATTAGGGTTGCTAATCTCAGCGCATTTAGTATGAAATCTTTCTAAATAACATCGGAGTGTCTCTCTAGGAGCTTGAGTGACACTGGACAAAGTGTTAACATCCTTCAGTCTCGCAACATGCATTTGTAACTTTTCTACAAACTAGGTTGCCAGCTGATCAAAACAGGAGATAGACCAAGGTGGCAAACGAGTGAACCGCATAGTAGCTATGCCTCTAGAGAGATCGAGAGGCTTCGACATTTAACTACATCGTCACCTCATGCAACATTCATCAACCAGTCATATTTCAGGATGTGTTGGTTGGGATCAAAACTTCCTTCATAAACTGGCAAAGTCGGCATCCTGAATCACCGAGGTGGTTCAGCATAAAGTATCTCATTGTTAAAAGGAGTATGACTCCAGGAGATTCTCTAGTCATCATTAGTGAGGCCCTGACTCTCTTGGATCATCGGATGGATCATTGTCAGTATATCCATCATTTTGACATTTTAGCACGTTGGGCCAAGGTGTGGTTGGGTTCCACAATGCAAGGCTGGGCCGGACGCGGTCGACTGTCCAGGTCTCGCCTCCTTGGTTCTAAGTGTTCAGGGATATAAGGCTCGAGAGTATGTTGACGTTGGATCGGGTCTGTCCGGTTCCGGACATTAACTTCTGGTTCAATAGCAGCGGTGGTAGCTCGATTATCTGTAACATGATATGGAATAGTGCTTCCTCAGGAGGAGGGTCTAGTCTGATGGCTGGTGGACGGGCCAACTCTTGGCTGCCCAATGTTCAGCATATATTGATGTCCAGTAGCTTGAGTGCAACTCCCATCTAGCCGTGGGTGCATGGATCTATGATTGTGATCTGAAGAGGGTGAACTCTCGATGGAGGAATAAGAAGCATGATCCCTCCTGGATCTCCTATTCCTCTGACGATTAAGTTGGTTGGTCATTTCTACATTGGCATGTAGTTTTTCTATAAGTTGTTGTCGACTCTATGTCAACTCTTACATTAACATCTAAAACTCTTCCCTGGTGAAAGGGCCTGACGGATCAGATGTCCGGCAGCATTTTGATTAGTTTGATGGAGTTGTGTGGGATTCTATCGATCTCATCCTTCTAGATCCATAGTTGTCGAAGTGGCCCTTGTATTAACCATGTTGGATGGGGAAGTTCTTTCCTAGTTTGATGCAAATCTGAATAGGATGGAAGAACTCTGAACTTATGATCTGGATCTTCTTCTTAGATTTGTGTAATCCGATATCGATAGTAGATTTAAAGAGCATGAAAGCACCAAATTTTTCATACCAAAATTGGGCACAACACTCTTTGGAATTATTTGAAGAGATAAAATGAAGAAAATAAGTGTAAAAAGAGGATTATCTAACAAACACTTCAAAAACGGATCAGAAAAACACTTAGAAACACAGTGATTTAGAGAGGTTCGGCGTTTGGCCTATATCCACTATGAAATTTATGACTTTATTGGTATTTTCTTGTTGATTACAATTGATTACAACGAACAACAACAGTAAATTTCGAGTTCAACAGTGATCTTGGAGTGCGAAAATGGTTTCGATAGAGTCTGGACGTAGGAGAACCAAAAATCCCTATTCTGTTGGCTCTGGGATGCTATTTATAGGCATAGGCTACAAATATCTCGCTCAGATCTCGAGAGACCTCTTCTGGCTTGTGGGTGGTCCACATAATTGATCCCATGTGATTTGCACTCAGTCCGTGATCGATATGAACGAATTTCGTATCAATCAAGATTTTACCCAATCGTGTCGAAATTGAGCATGAACATTCTTTAGGTTGTACGTAAGCTTCTGTTTAAATTTCATAGCATTTGGACTTTGTAGATTGTGAGTTATGATCGATGCAAGTTTGGGCTTTCGGTCGTTGTTCTCTTCGTATCGATGCTATTCGTATCGATTTGTTCAAATTAATTTAGGCACGTGCCTGCAAGTTGACGTGGCACTAACTCTTCGGATCAATCCACTTTTTATGCCCGGTCGATCGAGTCTTCCTAAGCCATTTCGTATCGATGGGAGAATGCCTTGTTCGTATTGATAGCTATAGGTTGCAACGAATCTATTCGTATCGATCAATTATAAGGACATTTCGCATTGTTCCTATCGATCAGTCATTGCTTTTTCGTATCGATCGAACATTAGTATATTTTGCAATGTTTTGCCCTACATTGTTCGCATCGATTACTGGCTGATCGATAAGAGTGCAGCATATGTTAATGGATCGATATGAAATAGTGGCTTGATGGATACGAACTTGACCTTGGTGGATCGACACGATCAAGTCGGAGATGATGGATGCGAAACAAATCGATACGAAGGAGGTTTCTTCCCAGTTGATTGATGGATATGAACGGTGTGGTTATTGATGGATTCGAACAGATTGGCTCGAACTTCGTATTTTA
Organism: Allium cepa; assembly: GCA_030765085.1. NCBI lineage: Eukaryota > Viridiplantae > Streptophyta > Magnoliopsida > Asparagales > Amaryllidaceae > Allium > Allium cepa. The sequence continues at coordinate 706,259,626 of CM060938.1, forward strand.
TGGATAAGAACGGCTTGTTCACTTGTGTCGTATTGATCATATATCGAGCACACGAACTGAGATTGACCTGAAACTTGGAACGTTGGCTTTTATAGCTTTGCTTGTCTCGTCATATCAATTGTAGCCTGATCCAGACTTGGATGAAATTTACTGACATCCATAGTGAACCTGCGTATAATCAAAATCTTCAGGATGAACTGCCTTAGGTTTCCAATTAACTCCTTTTGATATCATGGCCTTGCCAAAAGGCAGGAAAATAGCGGTTTATTCATCTACTACCTCGATCTATCTCATGTTTCGACCAGTTGGCAACAAAGATTGCTGAACAGTTTCGCATGCATGTCGCAAGACCGAAAGTTGTTAATACCTTGTCCAGAGTCACTCAAGCTCCCGGAGAGACACTCAGATGTTATCTAGAGAGGTTTCATAATGCATGCACTGAGATTAGTAATCCTAATGACAACTCAATTTTGATGTCAATAACTAATGGGATCGATCCCGGTTCTGAATTTGGCAATCAGTTGGCCGAAAAACCAGCCACTTCATTGGACCGTTTCTATTCTAAGGCAGCTCAGTCCTTGAGATGAGAAGACGCGAAACAGTCTAGGAAAAAGGATGACGTAGGACCCTATATGGAAGGAGTCCAAAGCAATGTTGTCGTTAAATAAACCACGGAGAATTCAGGAAAAGTGCAATTAAACATACGGAATAAATAGAGTCAATAGAAAGGCGACGAAAATCGAAATAGGAAACGAGATCTGAATCATGGGCCGGGACATAGGGCTCCCATTTTGAAACTTATACTCCTTTAAATACGTCACCAAAAAGTGTGTAATTGCAGACCTGCAATACTCTTCAATATAATAAACCTGCTCCGAAAGATCATCAGAAAAAACAGATTCAAAACGGAAATTTTTATAGATTTCATGTTAGCTATGGCCATAACATTAACAAGTTTCGTTATTTACATGATATTATCGAGAAGTTGATACGAGAAAGAAATTTGAAGCAGTTTGTTTAGGCACCGCAGTTTGGAGGTGCGGGCCCATCGAATCAAAACCAAATACCAAATCAAAAAAGATTGAAGGAACCCGCTCGTACCGTCGGGATGCTAGTGATTAATACTCTTAGTATTGGTCCTTATCCAACTGATCGGAGCTGGAGAGAAATGGAGTTGTATGACAGCTCTATTAGGCATGCTAGCTTCGAATGTTGTAGTAATTTGGTAGATGGGGATCCATCCAAACAACAGAAAACGATGACAGATGACATCGTATTTTAGAACAGGGATGTCGACAGAGTCGAAGCCCCAACCATTCATCCACTCATCAATTTAGCTCAAATAGGTACTGCTTGGATGAAGAGGATCTTAGTGGATAGTGGAAGCTCAGAGAGTATATTATTTAAGCAAGCTTATAGTCAAATGAATATAGAAATGAAAGATTTGAAGCCCTGTTAGTCTCATGTCCATGGCATCAATGGAAGTGTGACTATACCCACTGGGTTGGTGGAGATACCAGCGGAGTTAGAAGTTGGAGAACGTTGGAGAGTCCGGATATTATAGTTTATTGTATTGGATATAGACTCGCCATATAACGCTTTTCGGGCCGACCGGACCTAGTTGAGTTTAGAGCTGCCATTGCCCATTGGTATCTGACTCTAAAATTCCCTACCAACAATGGAGCTGGAGTCGTTCAGGGAGACCAGGCTGCTGGACGAGCCTGTTATGTTGCTGACCTGTTGGAGGAACAACGAAAAGAAAAGGGAAAGGGCGTAGAGGAATCTCTCCACGTTCTTTACAGAGAATTGACAGCTAACGCCTGGGCTAATGCTCGGGCACCCCAATCAATTCCCAAGGGATCGTGACCCGAGAGATACCGAAAGTGAAGACAGTCAGGCTTCCTCGGTAGAGCTTACGATCGATGTTTTGATCGATGATAATGACGACTCTAAAATGGTAAAGATTGGATTTCAGCTAGGCAACAGATGCAGGAGGAATTGTTTGAATTTCTCCCGATAAACCTCGACGTGCTTGCCTTGATGCATTCTGACATGTGTGGGATCTCCTTAGACATCGTGAGCCATACATTGAATATTGACCCACGGCACGTCCCGGTCAAGCAAAACAGGCGTGGTATGGATCTAGAGAGATCTACCGCCCTTAAGGAAGTGGTAGATAAACTTAAGTCGAACGGGATTATCCGAGATGCATTATATCTGGAATGGATGTCAATCATGTACTTGTCAAAAAATCTAATGGAAAATGGTGAACATGCATTGACTACTCAGACTTGGATAATGCTTGCCCAAAAGACAGTTTTCTACTTCCCCGAATCGATCAGCTCATAGATTCAACGGCTGGACACGTACTCTTATCCTTTATGGTTGTGTATTCTAGCTACAACTAGATACCCATGCACTTGCCCGATCAGGAGCATACCAGCTTCATCACCGATCTGGGATTTACTGCTACAAAGTCATGCCCTTCGGACTTACGAACGCCTGGACAATCTACCAACGGCTAGTTCATCGAATGTTCGCTAACCAGAGTGGAAAACCTATGGAGGTATATACGGACGACATGCTTGTGAAGTGACGATTTTCTAACAATCATATCAAAGATCTCGAAAGGATGTTCAACATCCTCCGAGAGTACAGAATGAAACTTAACCCGTTGAAGTGTCACTTTGGGGTCGCTTTTGAAAGTTTCTTGGATTTATCGTCAATGCTCGAGGAATTGAATCCAATCCCGAGAATATATGAGAAATCAGAAATCTTGAGACTCCAATAACTATAAAGCTAGTCCAGAGCCACAACGGGAAGGTAGCAAAACTGAGGTTCATTTTGAAATCCACCGACCAATGCATTCACTTCTTCGATCTGATCAAGAAATAAAAATGATATTTTGAATGGACTATAGAATGTGAGGGTGCATTTCTAGAGCTCGTTCAAAACCTATCCACACCACCCATTCTGTCACAGCCTATTGATCGTGGTAGATTATACATCTACTTAGTGGTGTCAGAAAATGCAATCAGTGCTGCCTTAATTCAGGAGGTGGATCAAATACAATGGCCTGTATATTACATTAGCAAATGACTGACCAAAGCAGAAATAAATTATTCGAAGCTGGAAAAGTTGGCTTATTGTCTTGTCTTTGCCTCGAGGAAGCTTCGTCCATATTTTCAGGCTTATCCTATCACTATCTGCATCAACCAACGGTTATGACAGGTCCTTACGTGGCCTGAGACGTCTGCTTGGTTACTAACATAGAATATCAAGCTGAGTCAGTTCGACATCACTTACACTCCAAGGTGAGCTATATAAGGACAAGTCTTGGAAGACTTCATCGTTGAGTTCACTATGTTGGAGGACTTGACCGAAACCAATGAATCTTCCAAGTATGTCTGGAAGCTACATACTGATCATGCATCAAATAACCATAGCTCAAGCGCCGGGGTTGTACTTGAAACTCCTAAAGGCCGATAAATATGCTATCCTTTAAAATTCGATATTCGTGCGACCAACAACGAGGCCGAATGTGAAGCCCTGCTCACTGGATTAAGGCTTGCCGAAGATTTGAGAATTATTGCTGTGGAGATTTACTGCAATTCACAATTGGTCGTGTGCCAGGTTCAGGGGGAGTACCAAGCCAAAGACCGAAGGATGGCTGCTTATCTTGCTCGGGTTCATGAAATATTAAATCAGTTCTATTATTATGAAATCTACTACATACTCCGAAAACGCAATCAGAAAGCCGATTCCTTGGCAAAGTTAGCCAGTACCGATGAGGCACAGTAGATGGGACTTGTTCCTGTACAAACATTATCTTCCCCGTGCATTGATCAGATGAAAAAAGATTGGGTATTTGAAGTCATTTCCGATAAGGTGCCATGGATGACTCCATTCAGGGACTATCTCAAGCACGGAACCCTACCAGAGTGCAGAAGTGGAAAAAGATAAGTTCTTCTAAAGGCTTTACGGTTCACTATTCAGAACAGAGTCATGTATAGAAGAGGGTAATAATTTCCTTTACTCTGGCATATCGCCCACGATGAAATCAAACGAGTATTGCATGATGTACACGAAGGAGAATGTGGTGATCACACCGGGGGGCAAGCTCTTGCTTAAAAAGTACTCCGGTATGGATATTATCGGCCGACTATAAGTCGCGATGCATTGAATTACGCCAAGAAATGTGACTGATGTCGAAAGCATGCACGGATCCCAAGAGCCCCAACTGCCACGATAACTTGGATGGTCAGTCCCCGGCCATTCGCGATATGGGGCATCGACATTATTGGTTCTCTACCTCTAGCCATAGGTGGTACGAAGTACGCCATCATTGTAGCTGATTAGTTTACCATGTTGGCGGAAGCTGAGCCTCTTGCTATAATCACAATGAAGAAAGTGATCAACTTTGTTGTACGCAACATCATCTGCCAATTTGGTCTTCAGCATACCATCATCAGTGGCAATGGAGCCCAATTAGACAGTGTTGAATTTAAGAATTTCTGTCAACGATTCCACATCCAGAAGAAGTTCTCAACAGCTTCACACCCTTACGCAAATGGATGGGTTGAAGCCATTAATAAAGTTATAAAGTCCATTCTGAGGAAATGACTGGAAAAGGCCTTGGGAAAATGGCTCGATGAACTCACTATGGCCCAATGGGCTTATCTGACAACCCATAAACCTGCGATCGGCCACACCCCATTCTCTTTCTTATGGTTTAGAAGCCGTTATTCCAGTCAAAATGGAAATATCTTCTCATCGTGCGACATATTATGATCTGAAGATGAATTCTTATTACTTGTCGAATCACTAGACTTATTGGATGAGAAGCGAGAGGAGGCTTATTTGAGGGTAGCCGAGTACCGAAGCCGAGTCGCCCGATTGTATATGCCAAGGTCCGACCCCGAACCTTTGAACTTAACAATCTCATCCTTAAGACAACTTACCTGATTCCTTCACATATGAAACCAATATGGGAAGGATCGTATGTCATTGAACGAAGACTCGGAGATGAAACATTTAAATTATCGACCGTTGACGATCTCATTCTGCCAAGAGCCTGGAACAGCGAGAGTCTTCGTCGCTACTACACATAAAATGCTTTATTTATTCATTCAGCCTGCTTTTCATTTACAATTTGTTTATACATTTTGAAATTTGGATTTGTAATAATGCAACTGACTTTGCCATATTTTCTAATTTTAGCAATAAAATGCAATCTCCTCGAGCCAGAGCAATGATTTTTAAAAATGCGACATATGACCATCACAACGTACGGCATCCTACGGTGGGATTTATTCAAATAGGGAGTGACCGTGATAGGACCAATCGCTTGCTAAGTGAAACCCGAGCTCGAGGGCAAGTCGTCACACTAAAGCGAAAAAAGGATTGATACACGACAATCTTCTAAATAAGTCTATGTTCCAAGCTTGCGGATTGGAGTATAAAGATAAACCGAGTGTGAAACGACCACCCGTAAGACAACTCTAAGTACCCAGAGTGTAGATTGGAGTATAAACACAAATTGGGTGTGATTGACCACCCACGAATCATCCGAGTCCCCAGAGTGCGGACGAAATTCTAAATGCCAAACGGGTGTGACTGACTACCCACGAATCAATCTAAGTCTCAAAGTGAAGATGAAACTCTAAATATCAAACGGATGTGACTGACCACCCATAAAGTAACTTAAGTGCCCAAAGCATCGACATATCTCTTTATCTTAAGCGGGTGAAACAGACCACCAATGAACAAGTGCAATCCCTAGAGCATGGACGCAATCATTGATGGGTAAAGCAATGTGATTCGACTACTCGAACTCATCTTATTTCATCCTCGATTCAACAAAGTTAAGCTCGACGTATTGAAGGCGAAATGCATCCGCCAACTGATCTTTTCAATTTATCCCCAAAACTAGGGAAAGAACTTGAATACCAGCTATTGATCTAGACAGTGTAGTATTGGAACTCGACTTAACTTTCGGTCAGGACCTGAAGCCATAGCTTCAAAACATAAAAACTAAACTCAGGTCTAATTCAAAGGCTAAAACTTCACAAGTGTATTGAATGGAAGTTCGAATGTTGAAACACTTAAGCAAATAAATACTAACTATGCTGAAGACAAAATGGAATTTTATTTCAACTATTCTTCAAAAGAGACAGATACGTACAAAAGTATCCTACATAATCCTACTAGCAGGGGTTGTACCCACATCTATATACGGCCTATAAGAAATTAAAAAAAAATTCCTATATATCTATCAAAAGTGCACTAAGAAGACATAATTATTCTCTCGTCTTTTTCTTCAATGTTGACCGGCTGGAACTACCGCTCGGATGCCTCTTCATGCCTTTGCTTTTTGGCAGTAGATCTCTAGCCGGGGTAACTATGGTAACCTCTTCCTCCGAACTCACATGAATTGGAATGTTTCTTGAAGGCGGGGTCGGAGGAATAGGATCAACATGATAAGACGAAAGAGGCGCAATGGTATCGACAATATTACTATCGGAAGAAATCATCCGCAGATGGGTTGGACCTGGGACCGCTATCCCACCTTTGATGCCACTGGCTTGTGCAGCCGCTTCCATTTAAGCATTAATCTCGGCTGTTATCTATTCTTCATGAACTATTTGGGTGTCCACGGGGATGCTTCAGGTTGGACCCAAGGAGCTAACCGCAGGTGCACCTTCGCGTATGACAAATGGTGGATCAGCAAAAGGGTTGCTTTGGTGGCCAAGAAGCTCCTCCATCATTTGCTCATCAAAAGTAAACGATCTCCCCTATGCTCCATCAATTGGTGCAGAGGACATTGTGGTGATCAATTTGTTATGAGGGCCTCCTGCGCGTGATGCGACCCTTGGGTTACAAGGGGCACGACTGATGTAACTCCTACCACTGAATATAGACAAAGAAAAAGTTGTTAGTGATTACTTCAAGAAACGCTTCCGAATTTAAATGAGCACAATAAGTGTTCTGAATACCATCCTCAGATTAGCTTGTAAATGGCGGAGTAGCTTCAGAGACATGCATATGGGATAGAGACAACTGCGGTGGATCGGGATTGTATGCGGGAATAGTTTAAGGATCAACCGTAGTAGTATATTCAGGTAGAGTTGGCATAACAGTTTTAAAACCTGCATCATGGTGCTTAACACCAAAAACTTCTTCAGCCTTCGAATGTTGAGTAGTAAGACTCTCCTTTTCATATATGATAGTGATGTCGTGGAGAACTCTTCTCTCATCTTCGTTCAACACCCGATTCTCCAATTCAAATTCATCTATAGATTTCGCTTGATGCTCTGCTTTTTAATCATCCATTAAGGGGAACCAAGCATTTTATAAGTGTGAAGGATAGTTTTAGCCAGGTTAAATTTCGATGCTTCAGGACATTGGCGTTGTATGTAATAAGAAGATCTTCAATGTCAACCTCCTACCTGGTCTCTACCACCTTTCACTCCATTCTCAACCCTAGCTTCGGCTTCCTGAATTTTGAGCATTGTCCATCCCTTTCATCCCTAAGCACCATAGCCTGTTCACATGTTTCCTGGGTGGCTTTGTTTGCGTCGTCTTTCTCTTTGACGATTTCAGCAAACTTGGCTTTGGGCACTTCAAGCTCCCTAAGCGCCCCGTCTCTTTCGCCCATAAGTATGGAGATCCGATGCCCCATCTCCTCCACCAGGGCTAAGTGCATCCGCCTCATCTCGTCCATCCATCGAGTTGCCTCGTCGGCCCTATTATTGGCCTCTATCTCTGAGTTTCCCGCGGAATCATTCTCGTTTTGTTAAGCACCTAGATTATGCGGTCCTTCTGAGCGAGACCGATCCCTAACTTTTCAATTGTATTTGCTCGCTCAAAGGCTACCGCTGATACTTTGTCTACGGTCTTCATCCATTCCTGATATTGACTGTAGAAATTGTGAACGTAGTCATGCATTGTTTGTTCTACCTCGATAGGAATTTTCTTTAAGTGCAGGGGAAAGATGAAGCCATCGAAGTAGATATCTACAAAAAAAATTCATCTTGGCGATTCTGATCGCTGCCTCCCAGTGGGCTCTGTGATAACTTTCCATAATAGTAGGAGGTCCTATTTCAATCCTCTGATGCCGTGGGTAAGGTCATAGCACTTGAGAAGGTGGAATTTGGCGCAAGGGTTCCATGGGTTGTTTTCCATGACTAGAAGGTTGTGTTAGAACTCGAGGTGGCAGGGAGCATGATCGGGAACGATGTCTATATACCCTCTCCCTCTCTATCCTAATCCCTTTCATAGCATTCCCTCTCTTAACTAGAATAACTGCGATCGCGGTCTCTATCGGCCACCGTCTGTTGGACTCATAATACGAACTAGATGAATGGCATGCAGAGCAAAGACTTCCGAGCATAGAATCTCGCCTTGTCATCATATTTGTAAAATAAAAGAGAATTATAGTTGGTAATCTTTGGAATTAAATAGCTTATGATTGGAAATCATGTAATACCACGAAGTGTATGTATGCATGTGCAAACACCTCGACTAACCGATTATAGCGACCATCCTCGAAGGAAGGGGCTTGCCTAAATCTAAAGCACATTGAAGCCCTTCCAATCCGGTGTCTTGTTGGAGCGACATATAGTCCGGAATTGGAATGTCAGCGAGCCCTTCGAAGGGACTCTCCATTTGTGGGGGAGAAGCCTCCACGATTTTAACACCGGTGGCTGGTAGAAACATGACCATAGATTTCCATCTTGAAGATTTGTGAAGCTTATGAGCAACTGCCTTGCCCCTTCTTTCCCTCTGGATGCCAAGGACTATCTGGGGGTTCGGCTACGGGTTCGTCTTCGGTGGCCGTTTCCTCTTCATCACCACGCTTAGTTATTACAATCCTAGGTCCCCTACGCTTATCCCTTCTTGCTGGGGCAGCCATTAGAGATCCTTCAAATCCTATGCTCTAGTTTCGGTCAATTAGGCCAACGGCCCTTAAATTTTCATCCTTGAGCACCGAGTCGATCTCTCTAATCTCACCAGTCACCTCTTGAGGAATTCACACTATTTATTTAAATATGGCAGCTTCGGGTCATGGAGATGCGATTATAAAGGAAAGAAAATGTTAGACTCAACGTCAATTACAACTACGTCATTAGTCACTAGAGAAATTACGGTGCTTAAATCTAACTAACCACTGTCTATCAAACCCTGGCGGGCATCGAGCATAGAACCACTCGGTCTTGAAGAAGCCAAGTCGGGTCTAGGTTCCAATAACAACTTGACAATTCCTGACCACCTTTAAGAATGTGAATGAGGGATTATCTCCCTGACACTTGACATTGAACAAGAATTTGACTTCTTCCAGAGTCGAGGGTCGTAAGATATGCTCCATAAAAAAATGAATAGGCTGTTCAACAACGCATATCCATTCGAATGCAACTGTAATGGAGCAATCCCTAAGTATGCTAACACTTCACGAATATACTGGTTAAATGGAGGAAGTGTTCCAGCTATAAATAAATATCTGTTAAAAGCGGTGTACCCTTCTAGGGGAGTCGGTAGCCTGTCATTCGGCCCTGGTAGCAAAATGTCATCTAGCAATAGCCCATGTCTTAAGCAGATTCTCCCCAACATATCTTCGGAGAAGTTAGATGGTACAGAATTTTGTGGATTCCCAATAAAGATTGCTCCTGGAAACTCATCCGAAGCTGGACTTATAACTTCCGCTGCAATGACCAGCATCTCTATTATCAAAGAAGGTGGACTCTGAACTTCCTGTTGATGTAAACTTCCACGTTCCATAACTGATCAACTTGTCAAAATCCATCGTTAGATGATAGTAAGCCCGTGTCTTCCCTTGTGTGAAGTTCATGAATGTGTTGTGCAGTGTAGTATTGAATAGTACTTAAGAACGTTCTACAAAGATTAACAAGATGTTTAAACAACAACACTTCGAAATCCAATCGGAATGGTCGTCATCACTAATTGTCACAAACGTGCCATCTTGACTTCGAAATCGATCCAAGTTAAAGTTCGTAAAATTGGTCAAGCTACATTTCCATCGACGAGCTTCAAAAGGCAGTCAACACAATGAAATGGTTAAGTCAAATTATGTAGAGTAGAAGCTCGTCAGAGTCATATAATCAAATATGCAATTGGTATCAAATTCATCAAAGTTCAACTTGAATAGACTACCAAAAAAGCTTCAATTTATATCGGTCAATGATGCTATATGAATCCATCAAGATACGAGTTCGTATCGATCAACAAAGGTGTCTTCATATTGATCTTCTGGCATATCATTCGTATCGATCAGCAAATGTGCCTTCGTATCGATCTCCTGGTGTGTAGTTCGTATCGATCGGAAATACTGAATTTCGTACCGATCATGTGCGAACCCTTTGTATAGATCAGTAAGTTCAAAGCCTACGTATCGATTGGCTTGCCTCGATACGACTATCATCACATGATACGAAGATCCCCACTTTATCATCACGAAGCCCTATTGCCCAGATCGAATCGAACAACTCTCAAGCTGGATCGATACGACCCATCTTTCCTCCATCATCAATGCGAATCACTTCATCTTGGATCGATCAACAAACCACTCCACAATGTCTTAGAACAATCAATACCTAATATCGATATGAGTGACTTCATCATCTTAGTCGCTCACTCCTCTTTTCCCCCAGGCTTCCAAAATTCCATTAAAATGGTTCCTAGACCTCACTCCAACCATATTTTGGCATCGACTATGGTAGAATTGGATAGAAACATAGATGAAGTGGCATCAAGACTCGAGTCTCGTCATTTTGTCAATTGATTACCTAGTTTGAATGGATTATTTTAGGGATTAAAAGATAATTGTTTGGGAACGAAGACTTTGTAGTTTTCTTCTATTTTCGATAGATGCGAAGTGGGAGTGAAAACAAAAGGCAAGTGGAAAATTTGTCTAGGTCCAGAATCCTTTTATATGCTTTCATGACCAAGAGAAAAACGATTCGTATCTCAGTGGTAAAAAAATGATAGAACCGATCAAAGTAGTAAAGTTACGAGGTACGCTGGACAACATGCCTAGAACATTTGTATCTATGGATACAAAGACGCTGCTTCGTATCCATCAAGACAAGGCAGTCCAATTGTTTCGTATCCATTTGCATTTTAACCATCTATTTCACATCCATCAGTAAGAAGCCCAACGATACGAAAGTCACAACAAGATCATATTTGGACCACTCCATTCCAATGATATGAAGTGCCAAATTCATATCCCCCTATTCGAAGAGCCTAAAATCTCGTATCCATCAATACGAACTACATTAAAACAACATCCAAAATCGTATCGATCGACATCGGTATGAAAATAATTTTTCAACTTTTCACATCGATCCAGAAGAGAATCGATACGAACATACACTCTAAAACAACCATCAAGTGTTATTACAGCACGAATTTCAAGTGATTCAAGAGAGGATCAATAAGGAATTCGATGCAAGAAAACTAACAACGACTCGTGAACATATGAACGTTAACGGAAGTCAGTTTAACATATATGCATGTATGAAGGACAAATGTTCAATTTTCAAAATTCACAAGAGTTGAATGCTCACCCGATGACAAATACGACAATGACCAACAGTTTTTTGTCATTCAATAATTAGTTACAATAGTGCACAGTGCAACAACTAGCATCCAACAGCTCATTATTTGTATTACTGGGAATCAGTCAAAGATTGCATCTTTTGACGAAAAGACAGCGACTACTCAACGAATTGGATAGAATTTTTTCAGACTAAAGATTACATCTTTTCAAAGCATGACTTGTTCACATTGGATGTCCTTTGGGGGCAAATGTTATCCTGCCTTTTGGCAAGACCGTGATACTAAGGAACTGGGTGGAAACCAAAGGCAATCCATCCCAAAAACCAGTTATAAACAGGTCCACTTTAGATGCTTGTAAATTTTGTCTAAGCCAAGATCAAGCTTCAATTAACATGACACGACAATCAAAGCTATGAAAGCCAATGTTTCAAATTTCAAGTTAATCGGAGTTCATATGCTCAAGATATGATCGATGCAAATCAAGCGGTGCTCTCATTCGTGTCCATCATTCCACCTCCTTCGTATCGGTTTCATTCGTATCCATTATGGTAACACTAATACGTATCCATCGAAGGAAGTGTTGTTTGTATCCATCAAACATGCCTCACCTCGTATCGATCTGTAGTCACCTTGCTTCGCATTCATCGTCCACTAACTTATTTGTATCAATCCACCTATACATGCTATTCGTATTGATCGGCTAGGGATCGATGTGAATGATAAATGAAGGATCAATACGAATGGCATCCTTGTTGATTGTTGCGAAGCAGGACCTAAGAATACTGAACGAATTAGAACTGAAGGAAGTAATGTGAACGAAAACTTGACAATGGATACAAACGACATGGATACGAAGCACACGAATGAGAGCGATACGAAGGAGGCACGTGAAGAATGAAAGACTCGGTCACACAGCATGAAAAGTGGATCGATCCTAAAGGTTAGCGCCACATCATTGTTCATCACGTGCCTAGAAGCGATGCAAACTGAAGCAATGTGAACAGAAGCAATGCGAATAGAAGCGATGCAAACTCGACAGCTTTCAACAAATTCAAGCTTGCACTGATCATAAGTCAAAATCTACAAGTTCAAATGCCACCAAATTTCATAGGAGCTTGCATACAACCCCAAGAACTTATTTGACAAATTTCAGCCTCAAAGAACTATTTTTGGATTAATGAGAACTCAATTTGTATCGCTCCCAGATTGAGCCGAGATCACCAGAACTCGCTCCCATTGGTCCACTCACATGAGAGAAGAAGTCTTCCGAGATTTGGGCGAGATATTTGCTGCCTACACCTATAAATAGTGACCCTGGACCTATAGAAGAGGGACTTTTAGCTTGTCTATGTTGATATTCTGCCGGAATCTTTCCTAGACTACTGTTGTATTGTCGTAAATTCTTTTAATCAGTGAGTGAAACTCAATAAACATTAATCATTTCATAGTTGATGTAGGCAATTCGTCGAACCACTCTAAATTCGTATGTTTCTACGCATTTTCTTATTTGTTGATTGGTGTGTTTGTTAGATCTACCTCTTTTTACATTTAATTTCTTTATTTTATCTCTTCAAACACATCCGAAGAGTGTTGTGTCCAATTCTGGTACAAAACAATATGTATTTCGAAGATTCACTAGTTTCGGGCAAGTCCAGTGGGATAGTGAGTTCGGAGATGAAGTCCGCTAGGGATTGTCCTTGAATAGATCACCTCAGTGTGTAAGTGACATGGAACTGACTCAACACGATATTCCACTTATGTAACCTACCAGACGTCTTAGGTTGCGTAAGAACCTGTCGTTATGCTTGGTCGGTGTAGATAGTTATAGGATGAGCCTAGAAATATGGGAGAAGATTCCTCGAGGCAATGATAACACAGTAAGATAACTTCACTAACTTTGGACAATTTCTCTCTTCCTTGGTCAGGCGTTTGATGATGTAATAGACTGGCCGTTATATTCGATCCTCCTCCCGAATCAAAGCAGGACTGATTCTATTTTCTAACACCGCCTAGTAGATGTACAGTCTCTCATGATCAATAGGTTTCAACATAATAGGTGGCATGGATAGGTGTTGAATCAATGCTCGGAATGCGCCTTTTCCCTAAGGGTTTATGGTATTAGGAAATGACTTTTTCCTATTTTGCTCTCCTATATTTTCTAACACTTAAAGTCCATTTTACTTCATTTATCTATCCATTAATATGGCATGGCCACCCCTTAATTCAATAAAAAATATCATTCCATTAATCAACACATTATTTTATTTAATTTAACTAATTAAATATCCTAAATAATGTTACTATTATTATAAGTTTCGAGCGAGATGCTGCTTCCTTTGACTGCATTTTTGAGCTAACTTTCTAAACCGTTTCGACTAAATTAATCTAGTCGAATGGTAGGTTTCGAAGGAAGTAATCATCCCAACAATCTAACTTCGTTTGAACTCATGGCCTTGGGAATGTTGACAAGTTTTCACGTGAACATATCTCATTGATGAATGTGAGGTGATTCCTTATTACTGTTATATAATTTATGGCCAGGATAGGTGGTGCTTTTCAAGATGCACTTGATGAATTATGTGTAGTTATTTTCGACGTTGAGCATTTTCTCTTAATGAGTCCATAGCCATAAGCGATAGTGCTAGAGTGGAGTAGTTGATGAACTCGGCTACATGGATATGAAAGGAAGTTATCTTCTATATGAGGTTTGAGCTCTTTACAGCTCTTATGAGTTTCCACGGGGGTTGCATGATCATTAAAAGCTCATATTTATCAGGGAGTTTGTAGAATTAAATTCTATACATGTTGTGAGTTCTCAACCAAAATCTTTGTATTTCATGAAAAAATTCACTACTCAGATTAAGTTGTAAACTAATTTTTTTACATATCAATTCAATCAAAAGACTATGATATTTACGTATAAAATTTGCCTTTGCTCAAGATGTTTTTCGTTGTGTTTTATTATAGTTGATGGGGGATTATTGGATAACTACAGTAAAACTTAGTCTTTTAATTCGTTCAACCTTTTGTATTTTGCATTAATGGGTAACCATAAGTATTTATTTACTATTAACATATCGATATTAACTCATGTGTGAGATACAAAAAAAATAGACGGGTCATTAACATATCGATATTAAGAAGTTTACCGGCGTGCCGGATTCTTGTGGGTTTTCAAAAAAAAAAAGGGATCATTTTCTGATTGATCCTATTATTTTCTCTCTCCTTTCAGAAACAATAAAGTAAAGAAATATAACTTCTTGGTTCTCTTTTGTTCAAAAATTCACTAAAATCAAAGCCATATTCATAGTACAAGTAAACTCTATGACAATGGTTTCCACAACTTTTTAAACATTTCAACCTGTAATGCAAAAGTTTGAGTGATCGTTGTAACAATTTAAGGAAGCGGACAACATTATCGATTGTACCGTAGTCGTGTCATATTTCGCTTCCAAGGCAACGATTTATGCATGATACAACAATGTTTTATCAACCCGCTCTTTTGATTTGTCACTCCAAAATTCCAACAACATACACACATATATTGTAGGGTGGTGTGGATGGAGATGCTTTTTTTTTTTTTCCCCCCTCGAAACACTCGGAAAACATATTTTATACAACTGACAAAAGAAAAGGTTGTGTATATAAACTTGCAAAGGTATAAAACAATGCGCTAGAATCAAGAGTTTTAGTGTGGATTAGATAGAAACAACAAGATCTTGCACACAAATGAAGGCGCCAGCTTGAAAAGTACTGCATGTGATCAAATCACAATACCTTTGTGACGTATGGATATAAATTTTGAGGGACAGTTCTTATGAAGTCGTAAAAGATTTCCCATAAAAGGTGGCATGATCTTGCTGTTTCCATAAAAGTTACAAAAGAAAGATGACTGAAATATCAAATAATTTTAGGTAACATATAAGACGATGAAAGGAAAATACCAAAATATGTTAGAGATCAAAAGCATTATCATCACAATATGTGTATCAAACTCTTCTTGCTAAATTTCGTCTGTAATAATGGGTGCATAATCTATAGTAGGCATGCACGTATATTATTTACACGCTGTACGCATGTAGTAGAAAAGCATGCAAAACGTTGATGAAATCATTTCACATATTTCTTTTAGAATATACAAATGAACCACACACAATCCATGAACTTTATGGATTATAAAATTCTCGTATTTTATGGATTTACAAATCTCTAACTATTGTTTTACCTCTGGAATCGATGACATTTTTAGATGTGGGAAATCAAACTATTAACATTATATTACAAGTTTTATTTTATTAACTCTATATTTTTTTTTTTAACAGAAAAACGTAAGCTTTTGCAATAATACAGTCGTTGAAAATACTGGATCATCAGTAGAAACATTACGTGCATGTAGTTCACACGGTCATATATATAAGATTGGTATTATGTCATTTTCAAAAAAAAAAAAAAAAAAAAAAAAAGTAAAGAAAAGAAAAGAAAAATAGATAGTTATTATGTGTACTATACTGTAAAATGGTACTCCTGTGTATTTACAATAAGCGTATTTTTCTTTTTTATGATGAGATGTGAATGTGATGCAGATCATGGACAATGGTTATAGGGTGGTGACATAAAATGAAAGTGTACGGTGTAAAAATGTATAAATCAAGTGTTGAGGCTGAAATTAAAGGGACAACCATTCTGCGACTGAGAAAGATGCAATAGCAAAAGCAAGATATATACATATCGGTCATATTATTGCATACATCCATTCACACAAATACACACACATACAATTGATGATGTTTGTGAATAAAGTGCTGTCGGAATGTCCTGCTCTCGCTGTTGAGTATCTTCAACATCAACGTCTGCTTTTCCAAACATTTTAAGTACATGCCGTCGTCATTTTTTTTTGTTTTTATTTTTTTTTATTTGTTTTTATTTTTATTTTTTTTTAATCTCTGAAATAATATCATCAATAAATATCAAATTCTTTCTCGCATTTCGACTATTATTAGGTCCATAATTAACATCAAATTAAAAAATGAACGATAGACGTAAAGACAAGAGTTGAATTTCGTAAATACTTGAGAGGCCTAACAGTTCATGCATGCATGCAGCCAGCTTGCTCTCTTCCAAAACGATGAATCTTTGACCCAAGATCTGAAGTTCTGCTCCAAGGATGCATTCCTCAGCCAACCTCATCTTCCCCATGTTACATGCATCCATAGCACTAACATCGATATAGTCTGACCAACCCATCCACAAAGGACACAATAAAGTTGTTAAAAGGCTACGCCAAGTTCGTGCAAAACCTAAGTGATGCAGCACGAGCTATAGATTCACAAGGCTTAAGTCGGCCACAACCTAAAGGCCTAGGTCGGCCACGACCTAAAGGAGGAGATTCAAGTGCAGAAGAAGAAAGGAGCAGAAGTTACCGACCTAACTTCACCAACCGATCTAACTTCACCGGCCTAACCTTTCCCTCATTTCCCGACCTAATCCATTCTCCGACCTAACTTTTCCCTCATTCCCCGACCTAAACCATTCCCCGATCTAACTTCCCACGCGACCTAACTCTCCACAAAACCGTCCCCACGACCTAATTTCCCATGCGATCTAATACACTTCGACCTACTTAAGCCGCGTACGACCCAAGATAAGTCGTGGCCGACCTAAGTTAGGTCGGTGACCCTGTTTTGTTGAACGGTATGATGTTGTAGCCTATAAATAGGCAAGTGTTGTTCATTTTTAGGGGGAAAAAAATGGAATAAAATTCTTATTTTGTTAGCTTTGTGCTTTCATACAAATTGGTAGTCGAGTGTGATCTTCTATCTCCACTTACGTCATTCGAGTGCGCTCGAATCTTCGTTTGTGAAGCCGATTCTCGGAATCTTGTGCGCAAGATCAACGTTGAAGAATCGTAGGTCTCTTTTCCGGTGTCTTCGGATCAACGAGTCAGAGATAGCTAAAATTCGGTATCTTCGGATCAACGAATTTGGACATTGCAGTATTTTCAATCCACCGATTGCTACATTTCCATCGTTGTATCGATTTTTCTGTTAATCTGCTGCGTCAGTTTGGTATCAGAGCTTGTTTTAGCCAATCATAGCTAAATCGGGTCTTGGAGCCAAGTATTTGAAGTTTGAAGTTGTCCATCGTGTTCATATTGAAGTTGCAACAAGATTGGAGTATTTGATCCATAGTCTTTTGGGTCAAAGTGTACAAAAGTGTTGGAATTTAAAGCATAAGCTGAGAGTTGAAGCGTCAGTTTTGGTATCATTTGTCGAAGTTAGGCCGTGTATACTTGTGAGAAGTAGCCGAGCCTTGTGAAGTTGTTTTGAAGTTTGAAGCCGAGCTAAGGAGCCGTGACTTGTTTGATTTTGTATTGAAATTTTGATTTGTTGAAGTTTGAAGATTTGTTGAATTATTTGTGAAGTTCAATCATGCCACCGAGACGAGCCCAACGTCATCGCAATATTAATGCTTTATATGGAAGAGAAGAAGTCGATGAAATGGAGCAACGAATCCACGAGAGTTTTACTGAAAAGTTGAACGAAGGAATTGGTCGATTAGAGAGAATGATGCTTGAAATGAATCAGAGTAGAAGAAGAGTTTCACCTGAATCGAGCCATGGGAGAAGTAGAGCTTCGATACATTCAGATCGGGAGAGAAGAGAAGATCATAGAAGTATTGACAATCGTGATAGGAATGTTGATTGAAGGAGTGGTAGTAGAGATGTTGGAGGTCGTGACCGACATCGATATACTTCAGATTTTGATGAGGAGTTTGATGGTGATAGGGGAAGTGTTCATTATCGAGATAGAGAGCAAACACGACGTCAGAATCGAGATGTAGATGATGATCGTCGATGGGAATCAGGAATGAAGATGGAGATTCCAGAATTTAAAGGCGGGATGGTTGTTGAGGAGTTCTTAGACTGGTTGTCAAATGTTGAAGAAATTTTTGATTTCAAGGAGATTCCGGAGAATCGTCGAGTGAAGTTGGTTGCTACTAGATTGAGGGAGAGAGCTTTGGCGTGGTGGCAGCAAACTAAACTTACACGAGAACGGATGGGAAAGTCGAAGATTGTAGATTGGGAGAAAATGAAGAAATTGATGAGAGCTACATTTTTACCATACAACTATCAATCACTTATGTACCAGAGATTACAGAATCTAAGGCAGGGGACGAAATCAGTCAATGATTACGCCGATGAATTTTACCAACTCATTGCCAGGAATGATATAATGGAGACGGAAGAACAATTGACTGCTAGGTTTGTTGGAGGGCTGAGGATGCAGATCCAGGATATGGTTAATATGTTTGATCCAAGATCTGTGGCAGAGGCACATCAAAAAGCGTTGGCTTGGAAAAAGCAGGAAAGGCGTGGAGGTGGTGTGTTTACTAATTCTAATAATCAAGTGAAGGGTGTTAGCGGAAGTTCTAATGTTTCTAAACTTGTCAGTAAACCCGTAGTAAAGGAGAGTGAGAAGGCGAGGGTTAACAATGGTTTAAAGTGCTACAATTGCAAGGATATGGGTCATAAAAGCAATGAGTGTCGAAAACCGAAGAAACGAGCTATGATAGCTGACGTTGAAAATGAGGATGCTGTTGAGGGCGAAGATAGTCCAGTTGAGGAGAATGAACAGGATATTGCATCAGGAGACGAAGGGTGTAATCTAATGATGAGGAGGTCTTGTTTAACACCAAAGCAAGAAGATGAAGCTAGTTGGTTGAGGATTAACATCTTTCAGTCGACATGCACTATATTGGGGAAAGTTTGTAAATTTGTGATTGATGCAGGAAGTTGTGACAATATTATTTCTACAGAAGCGGTGAGAAAATTGAAATTGAAAACGGAAAAACATCCTAATCCTTACAAGTTAGCGTGGCTGAGAAAAGGAGGAGAGGTGAAGGGGGATAAGCGAGTTCGAGTTCCATTTTCTATTGGGAAGAAACATAAAGACGAAATCTGGTGTGATGTAGTTGGGATGGATGTTTGTCATTTGCTTTTGGGAAGACCGTGACAATATGATCGAGAAGTGCAACATGACGGTCAGACCAATAGCTATAGTTTTATGTTTGAAGGCGTTAAAATTATTTTAGTCCCAAAGAAGAGACAGCAGGGAGAGAGTAAATCTAAGGAGATTGAAGAGCTGAAAACTTTGTTAACTTTGAAGGAGTTTGTTAAGGAAGTTGAAGAGGAACCTGAAATCTTTGTGATAATTGGACGAGATTGTAGTGAAGAGGTTGAAATCCCAGAAGAAGCGAAGCCAGTTTTGAAAGAATTTGAGGATGTATTTCCAAAAGAGTTGCCTAAGGAGTTACCGCCACTGAGAGACATTCAACATCAAATCGATCTTGTTCCGGGAGCAGTATTACCGCATAGACCACATTATCGAATGAGTCCGAAGGAACATGAAGAGTTACGAAGGCAGGTGGAAGAGTTGTTAGAGCAGGGACGTGTTCAGGAAAGCTTGAGTCCTTGTACAGTACCAGCTTTGTTGGTGCCGAAGAAGGATGGAACATGGAGAATGTGTACTGATAGTAGAGCTTTGAACAAGATTACTGTTCGCTACAGATTTCCTATGCCAAGATTGGATGACTTGCTAGATCAGTTGAGTGGGGCAACTATCTTTTCGAAGATTGATTTGAAGAGTGGTTATCATCAAATTCGAATTAGACCAGGAGACGAGTGGAAGACAGCTTTCAAGACGAGGGAAGGATTATATGAATGGCTGGTTATGCCATTTGGTCTATCGAATGCGCCGAGTACATTCATGAGGGTGATGAACCAAATATTTAGACCATTTATTGGGAAATTCGTGGTGGTGTATTTTGATGATATTCTGATATATAGCAGGAGTACGGAGGAGCATGTTGAACATTTGAGGGAAGTGTTGATTATTCTTCGTGGGGAACAATTTTATGCTGCTACGAAGAATTGCGTGTTTATGACGCATAGTGTTATATTTCTGGGTTATGTTGTTTCAGGAGAAGGTATTCAAGTTGATCAGAGTAAAGTTGAGGCGTCAGAAATTGGCCACAGCCCAAGACGAAAATAGAAGTTCGGAGTTTTCATGGGTTGGCTTCATTCTACCGAAGATTTATTCCACACTTCAGTAGCGTGATGGCACCTGTTACCGATTGCATGAAGGGTAAACAATTTTCGTGGTCAAAGGAAGCCGGGAATGCTTTTGGAAGGATCAAGGAATTGCTGACGTCTGCACCAATTCTAGTTTTACTAGATTTTCAGTTAGTGTTTGAGCTACATACTGATGCATCAAAGGTTGGAATTGGGGGAGTGTTGAGTCAGAGGGGACGTCCTATTGCGTATTTCAGTGAAAAGTTATCAGGGGCAAAGATGAGATATAGTACATATGATGTGGAATTCTATGCTGTTGTACAAGCCGTTAAGCATTGGAGACACTATCTATTTCAGAAAGAATTTGTTCTATATACTGATCATGAAGCATTGAAACATTTACAAGGACAAGACAAGATTTCAGCGAGACATGCATCATGGATTGCCTATTTGCAGCAGTTTACTTTCGTTGTGAAACACAAATCAGGGGTGACAAATCGTGTAGCGGATGCTTTGAGCAGGAGGAATCACTTGTTAACAACGCTGAAGGTTGAAGTAACAGGATTCGAATTATTGCCCAAGTTGTTTGAGGAGGATCCTTACTTTGCAAAGTTTGTTGAGAAAGTGAAGGATGGGAATACTGATGAATTTGTGTTGGTTGATGGATTCTTGTTCAAGGGGAATCGATTATGCATCCCAGACTATAGCTTGAGAATGAAGATTGTTAAAGAATTACATGAAGAAGGCCATGTAGGCAGAGATCGTACATTGCAGTTGATTTCTCAGTCTTATTTTTGGCCATCTATGAGGAAAGAGGTTGAAAGGTTTGTGGACCGATGTCATATCTGTCAGGTTTCTAAGGGAACCGCGACCAATGCGGGATTATATATGCCGTTACCTGTACCAACTAAACCTTGGGTTGATGTGAGTATGGACTTTGTGTTGGGATTGCCGAGAACACAGCGTGGTAATGATTCTATTTATGTGGTAGTTGATCGATTTTCGAAAATGGCGCATTTTATTGCTTGTAAGAAGACGGCGGACGCTGTTCATGTTGCTCAGTTATTTTTCAAAGAGATCTATCGACTTCATGGATTGCCGGAATCTATTGTGTTTGATAGGGATACTCGTTTTCTGAGTCATTTTTGGTTAAGCTTGTGGAAGATGATCGGAACGAAGCTGAATTTTAGTAGCGCTTACCATCCGCAGACGGACGGACAAACCGAAGTTGTTAACAGATCGTTGGGAAATATATTGCGATGTGTGGTGAAAGATAATCTGAAAAGCTGGGATATGAAGTTATGTCAAGCTGAGTTTGCTCATAATCATGCGGTGAATCGTAGTACAGGTTTTAGTCCATTTCAAATTGTATATTCAAGCTTACCAAAGGGGCCGTTGGATTTAACGATAATACCACAACCAAGGGGGATAGTTAAACGAGCTGCTGATTTTGTTGAAGGTTTGACGGAATGTCATAGAATCGTTCAGGAACGATTAGAGAAGTCGAATAAGAAATATAAGAGATTTGCAGATTTGAAATGACGAAGTGTTGAATTTAACGAGGGTGATTTAGTGTATGCTGTGTTGACAAAGGATCGTTTTCCAGTAGGTACTTATAACAAGTTGAAAGCTAGAAAAATTGGTCCAATAGAAGTTTTGAAGAAATTCAATGAGAATGCGTATCAATTGAAACTACCAGATGAAATTCATACTTATGATGTTTTCAACGTCAAATACCTAATTCCGTATTGTGGGAATGAGATTGTTGTGGAAGAAGATGGTGAAAATTCGAGGTCGAATTTCTGTCAACCGGGGGAGGATGATGCAGCACGAGCTACAGATTCACAAGGCTTAAGTCGGCCACAACCTAAAGGCCTAGGTCGGCCACGACCTAAAGGAGGAGATTCAAGTGCAGAAGAAGAAAGGAGCAGAAGTTACCGACCTAACCTCACCAACCGATCTAACTTCACCGACCTAACCTTTCCCTCATTTCCCGACCTAATCCATTCTCCGACCTAACTTTTCCCTCATTCCCCGACCTAAACCATTCCCCGACCTAACTTCCCACGCGACCTAACTCTCCACAAAACCGTCCCCACGAACTAATTTCCCATGCGATCTAATACACTTCGACCTACTTAAGCCGCGTACGACCCAAGATAAGTCGTGGCCGACCTAAGTTAGGTCGGTGACCCTGTTTTGTTGAACGGTATGATGCTGTAGCCTATAAATAGGCAAGTGTTGGTCATTTGTAGGGGGCAAAAAATGGAATAAAATTCTTATTTTGTTAGCTTTGTGCTTTCATACAAATTTGTATTCGAGTGTGATCTCCTATCTCCATTACGTCATTCGAGTGCGCTCGAATCTTCGTTTGTGAAGCCGATTCTCGGAATCTTGTGCGCAAGATCAACATTGAAGAATCGTAGGTCTCTTTCTCGGTGTCTTTGGATCAACGAGTCAGAGATAGCTAAAATTCAGTATCTTCAGATCAACGAATTTGGGCATTGCAGTATTTTCAACCGACCGATTGCTACATTTCCATCGTTATATCGATTTTTCTGTTAATCCGCTGCGTCACCAAGTCTGCATTTTTTTTAAGAAGAATTGACGTATATATAAACCCAAAACAAAAGCTGTTAACAAGCCTGACAGGTAACCAAAGTACCAAAAAGTGGAATACAAAACCGAGGAAACACATAAGTAATACAACGGTACAACCAAAATGGGAAAAGCAATAGACTCTGGCGAGAAGGAGATGCAAAGGACCTCTGGGACCAGGCACAGATCAATCTGGATGAGCTTCGGAAAATCCACCGCCCATCCAACATCGTAATCGAGCTCCGGTAAGGCCACCGCCCGATGACGATGTCGAGTGACAACCGTGCAAAGTAAGAGCAAACCCTTCAGACGAACCACCAAAATAGAAGAGAAGCGGCCAACATCCCAATAGCTGAAAGGCCGACAGCCGATAAAGAGAAACGAAATTCCTCTAGGCAAGCTCCAAACAGAAGGAGGAATGAAAAATAATATCCAATCCAGAAATACCAGATCCTGAAAGCAATAGCCACACAGTAAGAAAACAAAATGGGGGGGGGTGGTGGAAGATGGTCAAGAAGAAGACGAGATAGCAAGAACCACCAGTCTTCGGATCGGGAATCATCCAATTCCCGCTCTATAAGAAGACTGAGAGCAGGAGATAGATAACAGATCCACAAGGCGTCCTGAACGAGCATTGACTGCTCCTCTGAAAGGTCTGCCACAAAACGCCAAGTAAACATCATTTCTAACCCGTTGAATAATGGAGAAGGGATCCATAGGAGTCTCCTCAAAAATTGCCTTATTCCACGCACACCAGATGTGCCAGCAAATCAGACATGGAATCAAGCGAAAGATGATAGATCGAAGAGATTTACCAGATCTACCAATCCACCAAGAGGTCAGTAAATCATTCGGCGAGGTGATGGTACCACGGACACCCACTAAATTACCGAAGTAATTCCAGCAGGATTTGGCATAACAGCCAGAGAAAAGCAGATGATCCACCGATTCTGTTTCCCCGTTGCCGCAGCATCTACAACGGGAAGCAAAAGGAATGCCAATCTGCCGAAGGTTCTCATCAACCGGTAGCCCATTATGAAGGGATCGCCACATGAGAAGAGAAACTTTAGGAGGGATTCGAACGTTCCAAATGAAGGAAAAGATTGGAAGGACTGGAGTGGGGTTTCTAGAAGAGTTCCAGGCCTTAAGAATAGAGAACGGACCGCCATCCCATCCGGAGTGGCCGTCATGAGAATCATATGAGAAAGGCATGGGTTAGTACCTGTAATAGAGAAGGCATGGGGTCATATGAGAAAGGTTTTTTTCTATGGTTTTGATGGTTAAATGGGTTTAATGTGTTAAACAGTTGAATTTTGGATTTTTCCGTAGAAAATTTGTACATTTAAATAAAACTTACAGGCGAAAAGCAAAAATCCACAAAGGAAGTAACAATTTGCTTGGAAAAACATTAACACATTATTACTAACACCAACACAAAATAAAATACAAAAGCATTGCATACTCGATTTCGCATATTGAATTTCATTGTACTCGAAGGTGGACCCACATCGGCGTCATACTTTCAAATCAACAGAATTTCTAGTATCCTAACTTTGATTTTATTTATTATATTTTTCTTCATTCTCAACAAAAACCAAACTTCTTTCCACTACAACAGGGTATATGATTTTCGACCCAACCCCTTGCAAGTGTTGGCAATGCATAGCAAAGGCTTAAGAATCCATATGCCTTGTCTATGTTGGCAATGCATGATTTAATTGGTACTTAAATTTTCTAAAGATATAATATATAGTCATTGTAAGAATCATACGAGAAAAAGTATGAATGCTGTGGACATTACTAGAAACTAAATTTCCACAACAAGATTAAACATATATCTACTATCCATTTTGATACGTGTAATATTCTAAAAAGGGCGTGATTGTCGTTTTATAACCAAGTAAAAAAAAGAACAAAATTTATAACAAAGTTCAGGTTTCCTCCGCACAAAATTTTATCTCCGCTAGAGGGAGAGGGTTCGATGGTTCTTTCACGGCATTAGTGTGGTTGGCAAGATTTTCAAGCTCTTTAGTAGAGGTTGATGATTCGAGGCTTAACAGCTGTACTTTAATGATACGATATTTGCAAAGTCATGTAATAATTGACGCAGCAGATTAACAGAAAAATCGATATAACGATGAAAGTAGCAATCGGTGAATTGAAAAATACTGCAATGCCCAAATTCGTTGATCCGAAGATACCGAATTTTAGCTATCTCTGACTCGTTGATCCGAAGATACCGGGAAAGAGATCTACGATTCTTCAACGTTGATCTTGCGCACAAGATTCCATGAATCGGCTTCACAAACGAAGATTCGAGCGCACTCGAATGACGTAGGTGGAGATAGGAGATCACAGTCGACTATCAATTAGAAGAAAGCACAAAGCAATCAAAGGAATTTTATTCAAAAAAATCAACAACCAATACAAGTGACACCACATGCCTATTTATAGGCTTACAACTCAATACACAACTTAACAAAGCGGTACAACAAACACACACACAAACAATCTAAACACTATAATAGTACATGACTCAACTTGACTCGGGACTTAAAATAACTCGAAATCGACTTAATGTAACTCGGCCACGTTCAAGTGACTCGGTAACGACTCAAGGCTAACTCGGGCACGTTCAAGGAGGTTTCAGCGACCCAAAGTGATTGTCGTGATCTATAAAATTGTCACGCGACTCAACATATATCGTTCGCGACTTACTGGGAATGTCCATAGCTCGTTCGCGACTCAGCATAATATCGCGCGCACATATGGATGAGGCGGGGAAGGGTAAGTCGTTCGCGACTTAGGGTTTTGGCAATTGGGGATTGGGATGTGTCGTAGGTAATGAAATTGATTCGTGGATTGGTGAGGAGGTTGAATCGTGTGGAGTTGACTCGTGGGTCGTGGATGGAGTGGAATCGTGAGTCGGTGGTGGGGATATGATGAAGAGAATACCTCAATTCGAGATTGTCGATTCTCTTTTGAGTCGCCCTGCCTCGGATCGCCCTAATTGCCTGAATTGCTCATTATTGAGTCACGGCCGACTCATCCCCTCCTCTTTGAGTCACGACCGACTCATCCCCTCCACCTTAAGTCGCGGCGAAGCCCTAAGCCATGAGTCGTCGTCGAGTTATTCGCGGCATCCCCTAAGTCGTCACCAAGTAATCAAAGCTCCCATGAGTTGAAGCCTTATGTCGCGTGAAGCCCTAGGTTGCGAACTTCCTCCGTATGTCGCGAGCGTGCTATGCTTCCCACTCCCACCGTAACTCGTAAGTCGCGGCCGATCCATCCTTAGGTCGCGAATTGTTTCTCCAGCCTAGGTCGTAAACCGCGCTTTCTTTAAGTCACTGATTCAAATTTCTTAAGTCGCGTGCCTTCCATAAGTCGCTGCCGCGCTATCTTCAGTCGTGTGGAGTATTTTAGGTCGCGTGCGTTGTTGTTTTTTTTTGTTGTTGAGTCGTTTGTACTGTGTAGTCTTAAGTCGTGTACAATTGTGTTGTAAATTTTGAAGTCGTGTGATGAGTTGTAAGCCTATAAATAGGCAAGTCGTGTCATTTGTACGGTTGTTGAAATTTGAATAAAATTCTTCTTTTGTTAGCTTCGTGCTTTCATTAAATTGGTAGTCGAGTGTTTGATCTCCTATCTCCACCTACGTCATTCGAGTGCGCTCGAATCTTCGTTTGTGAAGCCGATTCACGGAAGCTTGTGCGCAAGATCAACGTTGAAGAATCGTATATCTCTTTCCCGGTATCTTCGGATCAACGAGTCAGAGATAGCTGAAATTCGGTATTTTCGGATCAACGAATTTGGGCATTGCAGTATTTTCAAATCACCGATTGCTACATTCCATCGATTTCATTGTTTCCTTAATATCCGCTGCGTCAGTTTGGTATCAGAGCTTGTTTTAGCCAATCATAACTAAATCGGGTCTTGGAGCCAAGTATTTGAAGTTTGAAGTTGTTCATCATGTACTTCATTGGTTGCAACAAGTTTGGAGTTTGTGATCTATAGTCTCTTAGATCAAAAGACGAAAGGTGTTCGAATTTGAAGTGTGTTGGAGCTGTGCTTGTTTAAGGCCGAGCCGAGTTAAGGAGCTAAGTCGTGAAGTTTAAGTTGAGCCGAGAGTGGAAGTAGGCCGTGTATACTTGTGAGGAGTAGCCGAGCCTTGTGAAGTTTATTTTGAAGATTGAAGTAGTGACTTGTTGTTTGTTGAAGTTTTGTGTTTGATTTGTGTTGAAGTTTTGATTTGTTGTAGTTTGGAGTTTGTTGAATTATTTGTTTGAAGTTCAATCATGCCTCCGAGACGAGCTCAACGTCATCGCAATATTAATGCCTTGTATGGAAGAGAAGAGGCCGATGAAACGGAGCAACGAATCAACGAGAGTTTCACTGAAAAGTTGAATGATGGAATTGGTCGATTAGAGAGAATGATGCTTGAAATGAATCAAAATCGAAGTAGAGTTTCACAACATACAGAACGGGAGAGGGAAGAAAGTCGAGATCATAGAAGTGTTGACAGTCGTAGTAGGGGGAATGTTGATGATCGGGATCGAAGGGATGTTGGTAGTAGGAGTGGTGGTGGTAGAGATGTTGGAGGACGTGAATGACAACGCTATACATCAGACTTTGATGAGGAGTTTGATGGTGAAAGAGGAAGTGTTCATTTCAGAGATAGAGATCAGGGACAACGTCAGTATCGGGTTATTGATGATGATCGACGTTGGGAATCGGGAATGAAGACGGAAATTCCAGAGTTCAAGGGTGGAATGGTTATTGAAGAATTTTTGAATTGGTTATCTAATGTTGAAGAGATCTTTGATTTCAAGGAGGTTCCTAAAGATCGTCGAGTGAAGTTGGTTGCTACTAGATTGAGGGGAAGAGCTTTGGCGTGGTGGCAGCAAACTAAACTTACGAGAGAAAGGATGGGGAAGTCAAAGGTTATTGAGTGGGATAAGATGAAGAAGTTGATGAAAGCTACATTCTTACCTTACAATTATCAATCACTCATGTATCAGAGGTTGCAGAATTTGAGACAAGGAACGAAGACTGTCAATGACTATGCAGATGAATTTTACCAACTCATTGCCAGGAACGATATAATGGAAACGGAAGAGCAGCTGACTCCTAGATTTGTTGGAGGGTTACGGATGCAGATCCAGGATATGGTTAATATATTTGATCCAAGATCTGTGGCGGAAGCACACCAAAAGGCGTTGGCTTGGGAGAAGCAGGGAAGGCGTGGAGGTGGTGTGTTTACTAATGCTAATAATCAAGTGAAGGGTGTTAGCGGAAGTTCTAATGTTTCTAAACCTGTCAGTAAACCCGTAGTAAAGGAGAGTGAGAAGGCGAAGGTTAACAATGGTTTCAAATGCTACAATTGCCAGGAGATGGGTCATAAAAGCAATGAGTGTCCAAAACCAAAGGAACGAGCTATGATAGCTGAAGTTGAAAGTGAGGATGCTGTTGAGGGTGAAGATAGTCCAGTAGAGGAGAATGAACAGGATATCGCATCGGGAGACGAAGGGTGTAATCTAATGATGAGGAGGTCTTGTTTAACACCAAAGCAAGAAGATGAAGCTAGTTGGTTGAGGAGCATCATTTTTCAATCTACATGCACTATTCTGGGAAAAGTTTGTAAGTTTGTAATTGATGCAGGAAGTTGTGACAATATTATCTCTACTGAAGCTGTGAGAAAATTGAAGTTGAAAACGGAGAAACATCCTAATCCTTACAAGTTAGCGTGGTTAAGAAAAGCAGGAGAGGTGAAGGTAGATAAGCATGTTCGAGTTTCATTTTCTATTGGGAAGAAATATAAAGACGAGATTTGGTGTGATGTAGTTGAGATGGATGTTTGTCATTTGCTTTTGGGAAGACCGTGGCAGTATGATCGAGCAGTGCAGCATGACGGTCGAACCAATAGCTATAGTTTTATATTTGAAGGCGTTAAAATTATTTTAGTCCCAAAGAAGAGACAACAGGGAGAGAGTAAATCTGAGGAGATTTAAGAGATGAAAACTTTGTTAACTTTGAAGGAGTTTGTTAAGGAAGTTGGAGAGGAACCTGAAATCTTTGTGTTAATTGGACGAGATTGTAGTGAAGAGGTTGAAATCCCAGAAGAAGCGAAGCCAGTTTTGAAAGAATTTAAGGATGTATTCCAGAAGAGTTGCCCAAGGAGTTACCGCCACTGAGAGACATTCAACATCAAATCGATCTTGTTTCGGGAGCAGTATTACCGCATAGACCACATTATCGTATGAGTCCGAAGGAACATGAAGAATTGAGGAGGCGGGTGGAAGAGTTGCTTGAACAGGGACGTGTTCAGGAAAGTCTCAGTCCGTGTGCTGTACCAGCTTTGTTAGTACCGAAGAAGGACGGGACGTGGAGGATGTGCACTGATAGTAGAGCATTGAATAAGATTACTGTGAGATATAGATTTCCAATGCCGAGGTTGGATGACTTGCTAGGCCAGTTGAGTGGGGCTACTATCTTTTCAAAGATTGATTTGAAAAGCGGATATCATGAAATTCGGATTAGACCTGGAGACGAATGGAAGACAGCCTTCAAGACGAGAGAGGGGTTATACGAATGGTTGGTTATGCCATTTGGTTTATCAAATGCACCTAGTACATTCATGTGGGTGATGAATCAAATCTTTAGACCATTCATTGGGAAGTTCGTGGTGGTTTATTTCGATGATATTCTGATATACAGCAGGAGTACGGAGCATGTTCAACATTTGGGGGAAGTGTTTATTATTCTTCGTGAGGAACAATTTTATGCTGCTACGAAGAAATGTGTGTTTATGACGCATAGTGTTTTATTTATGGGGTATGTTGTGTCAGGAGAAGGTATACAGGTGGACCAGAATAAAGTTGAAGTAGTCAGAAATTGGCCACAGCCGAGGACAATTACAGAGGTGAGAAGTTTTCATGGGCTAGCGTCATTCTACCGAAGATTCATTCTACACTTCAGTAGCGTGATGGCTCCAGTTACTGATTGCATGAAGGGAAAACAATTTTCATGGACAAAGGAAGCTGGGAATGCTTTTGGGAAGATAAAGGAATTGTTGACGACTGCACCAATTCTTCTTTTACCAGATTTTTAGTTATTGTTTGAACTACATACTGATGCATCAAAGGTTGGAATTGGGGGAGTGCTTAGTCAGAAGGGACGTCCTATTGCCTATTTCAGTGAGAAGTTGTCAGGAGCAAAGATGAGATATAGTACTTATGATGTTGAATTTTATGCTGTCGTACAAGCTGTTAAGCATTGGAGACACTATCTGTTTCAGAAAGAATTTGTTCTGTACACTGATCATGAGGCGTTGAAGCATATGCAAGGACAGGACAAGATTTCGGCGAGACATGCATCGTGGATTGCCTATTTACAACAATTTACTTTTGTTGTCAAACACAAGTCTGGGGTGACGAATCGGGTAGCTGATGTTTTGAGTAGGAGGAGTCATTTATTAACGACAATGAAAGTTGAAGTGACAAGGTTTGAATTATTGCCAGAGCTGATTGAAGAAGATCCTTACTTTGCAAAGTTTGTTGAGAACGTTAAGGATGGGAATACTGATGAATTCTTATTGGTTGATGGATTCTTATTCAAGGGGAATCGATTATGCATTCCAGATTGCAGCTTAAGAATGAAGATCATTAAAGAATTACATGAAGAAGGCCATGTGGGTAGAGATCGTACGTTGCAGTTAATTTCTCAATCTTATTTTTGGCCATCAATGAGGAAAGAGGTAGAAAGATTTGTGGAGAGGTGTCATATTTGTCAGGTTTCGAAAGGAACAACGACGAATGCGGGATTATACATGCCATTACCTGTGCCTACTAGACCATGGGTTGATATCAGCATGGATTTCGTTTTGGGTTTGCCAAGAACTCAGAGGGGAAATGATTCTATATTTGTTGTGGTGGACAGGTTTTCGAAGATGGCACATTTTATTGCGTGTAAGAAGACGGCAGATGCTGTTCGTGTTGCTCAGTTGTTCTTTAAAGAAATCTATCATTTGCATGGGTTGTCGGAGTCTATTGTTTCCGACAGGGATACCAGATTTTTAAGTCATTTTTGGCTTAGTTTGTGGAAGATGGTGGGAACGAAGCTGAAATTTAGTAGTGCTTATCATCCGCAAACAGATGGGCAAACAGAGGTGGTGAATAGATCGTTGGGAAACTTGTTACGGTGTCTTGTGAAAGATAATTTGAAGAGTTGGGATTTGAAGTTGTGTCAAGCTGAATTTGCTCACAATCATGCAAATAACCGAAGTACAGGTTTCTGTCCATTTCAGATTGTACATTCAAGTTTACCAAAGGGACCGTTGGATTTAACGATAGTGCCACAACCGAAGGGAACAGTTAAGCGGGCTGCTGATTTTGTTGATGGATTGACAGAATGCCATAGAATCGTTCAGGAACGATTGGAGAAGACAAATGAGAGGTATAAACAAATGGCGGATAAGAAACAAAGAAGTGTAGTCTTCAAAGAGGGTGATTTTGTTTACGCAGTATTGACGAAAGATCGTTTTCCAGTTGGAACTTACAATAAGTTGAAAGCACGAAAGATTGGACCAGTAGAAATCTTGAAGAGGATCAATGATAATGCGTATCGATTAAGGTTGCCAGGAGAGGTCCATACTTCTGATGTTTTTAATGTCAAACACTTAATCCCATATTATGAGGAAGAACTTATCCAAGATGACGAGAGTGTGAATTCGAGGACGAATTCGTTCCAACAAGGGGAGTGTTAACGCTAAAATTTGAACGCTAACACCCCGGTGTATGAGTTGTAGTTGTGAAAGCACCACCCGATTACTCGGGAACGGATTACAAGCAGATAATAGCAGAAAAGCGGTAAACAACAACAATTTTATAGTGGTTCGGCTTAAGGGTATAGCCTACGTCCACTTTAAGTACTTTTATTAATAATCTCGTTACAAGCTGATACAATTCTTCCCAAGTACAATACACTTTGAATTACAAGAGACTTAGAACAAGTAGCCTAAACTCCGATGAAGATGAGAGTTTTCGAATCCATGTTGGATGTATGTGATCTCTCCTTGAAGTTGTTTGTAGCGTTCTTAGTGTCTTGAGAGCTTCAAGTGTTAAATTGGTTCGGAATGCAGCAGAGTATCGGCGCTTGAAGAGAGTGAGCCCCCAAAGGTCCCCAAAATGTTGGAAGTGGTCATGTATTTATAGGAGTCTTCGGTCTTGAGTCGTGAGTCGTACCCGACTCATTGTTAACTCGTAGCCGAGTCAGGTTGGGTCGTGGACGACTCAACAGGTTGAACCCCAGCTTCGTACCAGAGCGCCTTCGATCCTCTGAATATGGAACAAGTCTTAAGTCGTATACGAGTTATTCCTCTTTGATATAAGTGTCATGATAGCCGGCTACGACTTAGTAACTTTAGGTCGTGGACGAGTCATGGTGAGTCGTCTCATGTTAACACGTGGACGACCTACTGGGTTAGCTCATGGCTTGGTCCAAAGTGATAAGTCGTTCACGAGTTATCCAAACGCAACTTTCTTGATGCTAGCATGAGTCGTACACGACTCATCATTGGTCGTAACTCGTCAACGAGTTATCTCATTTCAGCATGGTAAGTCATATAGGCCTTAACCCGCAAGGTTTCTTAACTCGTAACATTCCTTCAGTTGCAGATCTTAGGTCGTAGGCTTCTTGAGTCGTAGAGGCTTTAAGTCGTACATATCCTTAACTCGTTAAGTCTTAACTCGTATCAGCTCCTTGAGTCGTACGTTTCTTAGATCGTAGAGAATTAAGGGTTAACATTTGCCCCTCGAAGTACATGTCTATGTCATAGGTCGTGTGCTTCGACTCATCCTAACTCGTACGTACCGACTCAAGTTCTGCTGTCTCGAACTATAAAATGCTTGAGTCATTTCTCTTTCTCATCACTTTATCCTTAAGCCATTTCTGCCACATTCTCTAAACCTTTAAAGACGATCTCGACCCAATTCACACCCAATCCTCTCAGCAACACACAATCGTAAGCGATTTCTTCTTTCTCTTCGATCGTTGATCATTATCACCTCACGCGCTTAATTCTCCGCCTCTGGTTCGCCCCTTCGAGCCCTATGAGTTTCGTTGGATTGATTGCTGATGAACTTAGGTTTGTCTGATTTGACTTATGGCGATTCGCCATTTGAGACGATCCTGTAGTGTGATAGGGTTAAGGTTGTTGCTGTTGGAGAGGCCATTGGATTAATGGGTTAAGAGTTAGAGGGCGAAGCGGGTTGGCCGAATAGAGTAGGAGATTGCCCCATGTACGACTTAGTAACTTCCATGCGACCCAGTGGCCTTTTGCAATTCCGACCTAGCAAGTTTTGCGACTTAAGTCATGAGTCTTACCGAGTTAGAACTTAGAAGATTTCTTGTTGTTTTTGAACCGCAGCCCTTCTTCTGTTCCTTGACTTACGACTTAGAGCATAGCCGACCTAATGCATTGACGACTTAAGATTGAAACGACTTAACTTTATTCGCCTCATAATTCCAAGGTTGTAGGCGAGTTAGTGCTTAAGTCGTCTACGACTTAGCAATTTGCACTGTTGTATGGATTTTGAACTGTTGAACTTTGCTGCGTTCTTTTATAGATTCCTTTAACTTGTAGGTTAACAATCTGTTTAATATGATATTTACAGAAAATCGGGACGAATATACTGCCATCGACCGCCCACATCAAATGACAGATTAGTTAATAACAGATAATTAACTTGAATAAATTGTGTGAACGAAGTGCTATCGATTTCAAGTAGAATATTAAAGCAACACTGAAATAGTCAATTGAAACTGACCAGCCTGCACTAATATTATGCTTGAACTTTAAATTAACAAGTTCTGAAATTACCGTAGTCGATCAATCGTCGACCAGTTTAATTCCAGTTATATTTACTTGTTATTTTTATCAGTTTTGCACGACACTTCACACTTTTAGGAAACGTGCACCTTCATATTTGAATATCCAGTTGTTTGTGTAGAATGACTCCTCAGGAAGAAGATGCAACAGTTCAGACTGGAGAGGCAACTGTTCTTCCGGCTCCACTAGTTAATCCTCCCGAAAGAGCCCCTACCACACTATCGTACAAAGTTTTTCGCCAGTTGTGTACTCAGTTTGGCATTGCTGAATCAGATGCCATTCTTCCTGAGAGAAATAACACTGCTGACATAGCACCTTCTGGCTTTGTGACAGTTAACCGACAAATGTGCCTAAGTGGGGGCGTTCCTCCTTTCAATGACTTTTTCCAACAACTTCTTCATCAATTGGCCATTGCTCCATCCCAGCTACACCCCAACGGCTACGCCATTCTAATGGGGTTGTGTGTGCTATTTAGGAGGACACTTGATCGGCTTCCGAGCTTTGATGAAATTTGTTACTTATGCTCCTTTACCCGGACCAAAGATCATCCTTCTATTACTGTTGTGAGAAGCGCCCGAAACCGAAAATTAATTGTTGGCCTTCCTGACACTGCTCATGGGTTTCAAACCCAGTTCTTCTTCGTTCGTTGCCCCCCGGGGTTTTATGCTGTGTGGAGGGAAGGAAGTAAGATCATCCATCCTTACTTCGTTTGTTATCTGGCCTTTGTGAGACTGTCATGCTAAGTGTTAACTCTGCTTCTTTTTATTTTCAGCGCTGCCTCCTCCCTCTAGGAATCCCAGTCACAAGTCGACTTTTGAGAGGCTTAAGGCCGTGCCGGTTGAGGAGAGAGATATTCAATTTCTGTTGAAAGATGAATTTTTGCATCAGTACGGACTTTTGCATACTTCTCGTTCTACGCGTCCTCATGAAACTCCAGACTCCCCAGCTAGAGCGTTGGATGCCTCAGTTTCTACTAGCACATCCATATCAAAAGGACCTGCCCCTGAGGCTTCGCTAGTGAAGTGTTCCACTTCTGTTGATGCTGCGGGGCCATCTGACAAACTTGCCCAGGTTATCGAGGAAGAAGAGCCTCAGGGATCTTCCCATCGTTCACAAGAATCTGGTGAAAAAGCTGAGAAATCCAGTCCTGTTAAGCAGAGCAGGGACGATACTTTCGAAGGACTGAGCGACCTCTTTGCTACTTCACAAGAGATCTTTAAAGACGATCCTATCACTGCCGGGATTTCTTCTTCAGTAGTTAAAGCTACTTCTACTTTGCAACAGTTGCCGTCGACTCAAGAGTTGACGCTAACTATTACACCCACAACTACTCCTCAATTAAAGAGTGGTTCGTAGATTGATGCGCGTAGTTTGCACATCACACACACTTAGAATTCCTGGAATTTTTGTGCTCTCTTTTTTTTTAACATTTGGATGATTCTCAAGTTTTGTTTCTTTTTTTTAATTTTAGGTTTTCCAATGAGGCGAGGCAGCTCGTACTATGATGACTTTCAGCGATATGGGAAACGCAGCCAGTATGGCTATCAATCCTATCCTCCTGTTCATAGAGAGACTGATGAAGAAAGGGCTGCCCGGAAGGCTCGTGATTATGAAGAACGCTTTGGAAGACCAGATAGTCGACATGATTCCTCCCACAGAGAGAGTGACTCCCTTAAATGCAAATCTCATGATGATAGAGGGAAGAGTCACACAACTGATGACTCGAGCAAACGGGCCAAAGTTATTGAGGAGCCAATGCCTGCGCCTTCAGAGAAGATTACTGCTCCTACTTCTTATCAATCTCCTGCCCCTTCCCCTACTGACATCCAAGCAATCATCAATAGGCCATCTTACCAAGTTGGACCAGGTCCAGCCACTCTTCAACGCCGATTTCCAAAGGAGTTCGCTTTGACCTCGATCAGGTTCCCATAGATAAAAGTGCTATGTTACGGAACCTTGATGCAGTCAGAACCGATATTGAGAGGATGTCATCTTGGCAGAAACTCGTTGATGAGCTCCAAAGGGTGAATAGGGCCAATCTCGAAGCTATGCTTACCATGGAGAACGACAAAACTGAATGGCAAAAGATCCTTAAACAGCATGATGCAGAAATGAGGAGTATTGCCGATTATAATGAGAAACTTGAGGCAGAAGTTGGGAAACTTAAAGAGGAGCTTGCTACTTCTTCCACTTCTTATTCTCAAAGGGAGAGTGTGCTTCTTCAACAGGTGCGGGATGCTCATGCCGCGCAAAGGGATGCTGAGGCCAAGGCTGATGGGTTGGAACAGATTATAGAGGGCAACCGTACTGATATTACTCAGTTACGAGGACAAATTGGCCTTCAGGCTGCAGATATTGAAAAATTGAAAGCCCAGTTATCCAAAGTCGAGAGAGAGCGGGATGAGGCTGTTGCGGGTAGAATTGCAGCTGAAGAAGCCCATGAAGCTACCAAAGCTGATATTGGCTCGACACTATTTGATTTCTACTTGCAGTGTATATTAGGGCGTGGCAGTCTTGCATTCTTGGGCCCCAAGTATGAGATTACCCTGGCCGAAGTGTGGGAGGCCGCACTAGATATGTTTAAAGGGGCCGAATACACTGAAGAGGAGTTGGAGGTGCACTACTTAGACTTTGAGGCTCGCGCAGCCCTTGCCAGAGGGAAGGAGCAACTTGCCAGATCGCGAGTTGAAATAGTGGGGGAAGAGCATCAAGAAGAAGAAAGAAATTTGACTGCTCCTGTCCCTCCTTCAACTTCGGCCGATGCGGGCATTATTGGCTCTAGCTCTTATGTACCGATCCCTGCTCAAACTGATACCGGGGCCAAAATTACTCAAGTCACAGATGAATCGCAAGAGAGTGCTGAAGCTCCGGACTATGAAATTGACGTAATAAAGACAACTTCTGCAGGTAATTCCACTGTAAATTTCGCTCAAGTGGATTGCTCATTTATTTCACATGGGTTTAATGAGCTCCTTGACTGTTTTCTCAACCTTGATGAACCTTCATCTCCTCTCTTTACTGACTTTAACCTCTTTTCTTCTGTAGAGAAAGTATCAAGCACCGCTCAGATTTCTCCTCCTCCGGTTATCCCTCCTCCGTCTCCCCAGGTGGCTCCTCCTCCTGCTTCACAGCCCGGGTCGCAAGAGGAACAAATAGAGGCCCTTCATGGTTTAGACGATCCCATCGCTTCGCAAGAGCATAGAGACGAGGGACTTGAGGGAGGTGAGATATCTCCGGAGCGGACTCCTTCCGATGACATAACTTTGTCTAAACTTGTCACTCCAGGAAGTGAGTCTTCCTCAAAGAGGAGGAAAAACCACGGAACGTCAAAGAGGAGGGGGAAGATAATCGCTGTTACTGAAGTGGAGCCAGAAGTTGGACCAGCTGCGCCTACCCCTCCTCCTTCTTCCCTTGTGCCAACTGACCGACCTGAAAAGCTAATCATTCGGCCGGGAAAAGGGTCCAAAGGTAGTAAAAAGAAGTGAAGATTTTAGCTTTTTACCTTCTGCATGTACTGGTCGAGAATTGTGCGGGTACCGGCCCCCGCTTTTTTTTTATTTTGAAACCTGTACCTGCACTTCAATTGAATAAAATGATCCTTTGTTTGTACATACTTCTGTTTGAATTTGAGAATGCATTTATTATTCATTTTTGCACAAGTTTATTTATATGATATTGCAGCGGGCTTATGGTATGTTGTTTGAGTATTACTTTACTGATGCAGTTATACTATTATACCATGTTGCCCCCATACCTAAGGCTTGCTGCAATATTTTATACTTCGAGGGGACTTGCACTCTTATTTGCTAAAGAATAATTATTTTATTCTTTAAAGAAATTTTTTGTAGAGTACAACTCCCTTCGTATAAGTTTCTACGCTTTGTCGTTCGAAGAAATCACTTTCTTTTTTTCTTTTTTTTTTTGCTTATGTGCATATTTTACCAAGTGAATTCTTCTATGTGGTAAAGCGGACCTCTGAAGGGTACTTTAACTTCTTTTATCTTTTTTTTTAAGATCATTTTCCAGAGTAGGTAAATTACTCTTCCTTTGAAAGTTAAAGCACGCTTTTGATGAGGATTTTTTTTTTATGTACAAAGTTGTACCTCTGAGGAGGGATTTTTCACGTTTCAACACTTGGAAGTTTTATTTCAATCTCGGCGAAACGTGTACCTCCAAAGAGTTGTGCCTTTGAAGAAAGCCTTTTCATGTTTCAACACTTGGAAGTTTTATTTCAATCTTGGTGAAACGTGGGCTTCCGAAGAGGTCTTTCTTCTTGATTGTGCCTTCGAAGAGGTCTTTCCTTTGAATTGTGTCCCCGGGAGGGGGTTGTACCTCTAAGGAGGGATTTTTCACGTTTTAACACTTGGAAGTTTTATTTCAATCTTGGTGAAACGTGTACCTCCAAAGAGTTGTGCCTTCGAAGAAAGCCTTTTCACGTTTCAACACTTGGAAGTTTTATTTCAATCTCGGTGAAACGTGGGCTTTCAGGAAGGTCTTTATTTTGTTTTTGCATTTCAACTTTGGTGAAGTGAAATTCCGACGAGCGGTTGTTACACTCCAACTCCTGGCGAAATGTGCCTCCGAAGAGGGCTTTTGTTTTGTTTACATTTCAACTCTGGTGAAGTGAAATCCTGAAGAGCGGTCATAACACTTCAACTCCTGGTGAAATGGGCCTCCGAAGAGGGCTTTTGTTTTGTTTACATTTCAACTCTGGTGAAGTGAAATCCCGAAGAGCGGTCATAACACTTCAACTCCTGGTGAAATGGGCCTCCGAAGAGGGCTTTTATTTCGTTTACATTTTAACTCTGGTGAAGTGAAATCCCGAAGAGCGGTCATAACACTTCAACTCCTGGTGAAATGTGCCTCAGAGAGGGTTTTCATCGCCTGGAAGTTACTCTCTCATGGTTGGAGGGTCATGACTCCTCCAATCTTTTTTGTTGAGTAGAGAACTTTCTTTTTTGTGGCGTATGACCCATTAGAGGTCTTTATCCTCCGAAGAGTTGTGTCTTCGAAGAGGACTTGTGCTGCCGATGATGGCTTTGGTTGTTCCTCTGTTCACTTGCTTATGCCTTTTCAATGATCCTCTGCCCCCTCCTTTTTTTATAAGTAACTTGTTTAATCCAAGGAA
This sequence comes from Allium cepa, assembly GCA_030765085.1. Taxonomy (NCBI): domain Eukaryota; kingdom Viridiplantae; phylum Streptophyta; class Magnoliopsida; order Asparagales; family Amaryllidaceae; genus Allium; species Allium cepa. The sequence continues at coordinate 706,298,881 of CM060938.1, forward strand.
GTGCGCTTCATTGTCAGGCAATTTCGTGAGAACGAGCACTAGCTTCTTAATTGGACGTTTGTTTGTTCAAACGATCTCAATTTATTAGCAAAGACCCGTTTCTGTCGAAATCATAGGCCGTTCAATTGAAGTACTTCCTATCTAGGATTTGAATTCAGGGCTTTTGTGACTTGAAATTTGGCGAGAATCACTCGGTCTTTTTATATGCAAGTTTCACTTCCACTGTCTGCAAAAATTTAAATCGACATTTCAGCAATACATTCTATGTGCTTTTTATATCAAAAATAAAGCAAACATGTAATAATAATAAGGAACACAAGATTTATAGTGGTTCGGCCAGGAAATTGGGCCTACATCCACTTTACATTCTTTCATTATTTACTTGCATCAGTTTTACAATTGCTTTCAATTGCAAGAATCATACAATCATAATTCTTTTTACAATATTTCAACAAAATTTTCAAGTAAAGTATGGACGCAAATGGTTGCTGTTCCATGCCCTTGGAATTTGATCTCCTTTAACAGTGGTGAGTTTGAATGTGCCGTCAAGAAGCTTCTGACCTATTACATGTGGTCCTTCCCAATTTGGCCCAAACACACCTGTCGCTGTCATAATTCTTTTCAGGACTAGGTCTCCAATCTCAAAGCTGCGTTGGCGGACTTTGAAATTGAAATGTCTGGCTATTCTTTGCTGATGAGCTGCAATTCTGAGATTAGCCTCATCTCTTTTTTCATCAAGGAGATCTAGCGCTTCAAGCTGTAGCTTTTCGTTTTCTGCTTGATTGAAATGGATTCTTCTGTGTGAAGGGACTTCTATTTCTACCGGAATCATTGCCTCTGACCCGTATGCCAATGAAAACGGGGTGTGCCCAATCGCAGTTTTGTGAGTGGTTCTGTATGCCCATAGTGCCAGTGGTAGCTTATCGACCCAACCACCTTTTGCCCTTTCAAGTTGCTTCTTGATGGTTGACTTAATAATTTTGTTCACGACTTCCACCTGCCCGTTTGCCTGCGGATGAGCTACTGCTGAGAAGCTTTTTCGGATTTTAAATCGCTTGCAAAAATCTTGGAATTCTTCACTTTCAAACTGAGTTCCGTTGTCTGTAATTATTTTTTGAGGCACACCGTATCCGCAAATGATGTTTTTAGTCACAAAACTTATCATCTTCTTTGAGGTGATAGTGGCCAGTGGTTCAGCTTCTGCCCACTTAGTAAAATAATCTACAGCAACAATGGCATATTTAATTCCAGATTTCGCAGTTGGTAACGGTCCTACAAGGTCGATTCCCCATATCGCAAACGGCCATGGACTGACCATCTGTGTGAGTTCAGTGGAAGGAGCTCTAGGAATTTTGGCGAATATTTGACATCTGTCACATTTTCGGGAATACTCCGCTGCATCTCGATTAATTTCTGGCCAAAATTACCCGTACCGGAGAATTTTCTTTGCTAATGTTTGGCCACCTGAATGATCACCACATTCTCCTCCGTGTACCTCTGCTAAGATTGCTTTAGACTCTTCCCTGGATACACATCGAAGTAATGGCATTGAAAATCCCCGTCTGTATAACCGGCCATCCTGGATTACGTATCGAGAGGCTTTTCTCAGTAGCTTTTGTCGTTCTTTTGAGTTCCCTGGTAAGGATCCATTGAGCAGATATTCTATTATCGGAGTCATCCATGATTCTTGTTCTTGAGACATGCTCATGATCCAATCAATGTCCATCTCATCAATGCTAGGAGTCGACAGGACCTCCACTGGAGTTAGCCCCAAAAATTGAGCTTCGCCTGTGCTCGAATACTTCGCGAGAGAATCTGCTTTCATGTTTTCTTCTCGAGGAATGTGGTTTATCATGTAATGATCGAAATCACCCAGGAGTTCCCAAGCCTTTGACAAGTAGGCGGGCAGATTCCCCCCTTTTGCTTGGAATTCCTTTTTGACTTGGCATACAATAAGCTGAGAATCACTGAATATCTGTAGCGCTCGGATGTTTAATTCTTTAGCAATCCTTAAGCCAGCGATTAGGGCTTCGTATTCTGCTTCATTATTTGTTGAAGGAAATTCCAATTTTAGTGCATAGCATAATGATCGACCTTCAGGAGTCTCAAGTACAACTCCGGCTCCAAAACAGTAGTCGTTTCTTGCACCATCGACATATAACTTCCACTGGATAGGGGAATTGTCGACCGTTTCTTCCTCACTGTTACCCTTATCTGTAAATTCTGCAATGAAATCCGCTAAAGCTTGTCCATTGATTGCTTTCCGGGGATGATAAGTGATGTCATACTGACTGAGTTCAATATTCCACTTTAGAAGATGACCCGAAGTTTCAGGGCGAAACAGGACTTGCTTTAAAGGTTGATCAGTGAGGACTCTGATAGGATGAGCTTGAAAATATTGCCTCAATTTCCTAGACGCAATTAGTAAGCAATAGGCGAGTTTTTCCAACTTAGAGTAATTCATCTCTGCCCCAGTGAGTCTTTTGCTGATATAGTAAACTGGATGTTGAATCCTTTTGTCTTCCCGTATCAGCGCTGCACTTAAAGCGTGAGATGATACTGCCAAGTATATAAGAAGATCCTCGCCATCGCCAGGCCTAGAAAGTATTGGAGGCGTCTCCATATGGCGAATCAATTCATCAAAGGCTTTTTGGCATTCAGGAGTCCAATCGAAGTTTTTCTTTCCTTTCTTTAGGGCGTCAAAGAATGGGATGCATTTATCTGTGGCTTTGGAAATGAACCGACTCAAGGCGGCAACTTTTCCATTGAGACTTTGCAATTCCTTCTTTGTTCTAGGAGCTTTGACTTCTTTCAAGGCAGTAATTTGAGCTGGACTAGCCTCAATGCCCCTAGCGCTGACGATAAACCCTAAGAACTTTCCGGACTCGACCCCAAACGTGCATTTCAGAGGGTTAAGCTTCATTCTGTATTTCCGAAGGACTGCGAACATTTCTGCCAAGTGTTTAATGTGATCTGCTGCTTTCTTAGACTTTACTAACATGTCGTCGACGTAGACTTCCATAGTTTTTCCCAATTGCGGTTTGAACATAGCATTAACAAGTCTTTGGTAGGTTGCCCCTGCATTCTTCAATCCGAAGGGCATAACTATGTAGCAGTAAAGACCAACATCGGTGATAAAGCTCGTGTCCTCCTGATCCGGTTCATGCATCATGATCTGGTTATATCCGGAGTAGGCATCCATGAAAGATAGCAATTCATGCCCCGCTGTACCATCTACCAGTTGATCGATCCTGGGTAAAGGAAAGCAATCTTTGGGGCAGGCCTTGTTCAGATCTGAAAAATCGATGCACACTCTCCATTTTCCATTAGCTTTCTTAACCAGCACAGGATTTGAAACCCAATTCGGATATGTAGATTCTTTGATGAAGTTATTTTCCATGAGTCGATCAATTTCCTCTTTTAATGCTGCTGACCTTTCTGGACCTTGGGTTCTTCTTTTCTGTTTTACTGGTGTAAACTTTGGGTCAATATTCAGAGCGTGTACTGCAACTTCTGGAGATATTCCACACATATCAGCATGAGTCCAAGCGAAGACATCCAGATTTGCTTTCAGGAAAGATATCAAGATATTCTGAATTGACACATTAAGCTGTGAACCCACATTCAACACCTTATTCGGGTCCTTCGGGTCAACAGGTACCGGCACTGTTGTTTCAACCGGCACTACTCTATTCTCCCCTGCACTGGCTTTTCTGGGATCCATCTCTTTCCGTGCCCCGCTATGCTCGCCAGTGCAGGGTCCGCCCCGTAATTGCTACAAGGCTGGCTCTTTGATGCGGACCGGGGCGGTTGCATCCTTTCCCATTTCCCTTTTTCTTGACTCTCGCAACTCTGTCAAATAGCACTCTCGCGCAGCATTTTGATCCCCTTTTATAACTCCTACTCCATTGTCTGTAGGGAATTTAATAGTGAGGCACCATGGGGCTAGAATAGCTTTGAACGCTGCGAGCGTTGGACGGCCAAGGAAAGCATTATAAGCAGAAAATTCATCGACAATCACAAATGTTTGCATGCGGACTACTTTCCTTTCTCCTTCCCCAAGTTCTACAAGCAGATCGATGGTTCCTATTGGTTGCTTTGGCTCCCCAGTGAAGCCAGCGATCTTCTGCGATGAGGCTTGTACATCGACCATCGGGATTTTCATTTGGTCGAATGTCTTCTTGAAGAGGATATTACATGATGCTCCGCAGTCAATGAGAACTCTTCTGACAATGGCCGGTCCGATACCAGCTGAGATGACCAAGGGATCTAGGGTAGGAGCTTCGATACCGGTGGAATCTCTGGCTCTGAAAATAATATCATCACTGAAAGTTTTCTGTTGTTTCAGGGGCGTAGTGTCTTCTAAAACAAAGACGTCTTCTTCGGCTGGAACATATTTCAAAGCCCTGGTATATCTCTCCATCTCACCCCAGCTCTTGCCAGCTGGGTGAGGTCCTCCTGTAATGACATTGATAATGGGCCTTCCAGATTCATGCCCCGTAGCTTTCTCACCTATCCTAGGCTGATGAACAGGAGTCTGTTGCCCCTGACTTGACGATGCAGGATTGCTGCTATTCTTTTTCATAAATTTCTGCAGCTTGTTTTCTCTTAGCAATTCTTCAATCAGATTTTTCAACTGGCGGCATTCATCGGTCTCATGACCGGGTTGATTATGGAAGCGGCAGAACTTCCCACTTTGTATAGCCTTTTTCCCGGTCCTCAAAGGGATAGGTTTAGGGAGGTCAACCGAATCTTTAATGGCAAGGTAGATACGCTCCGGCGTATCTGATAAAGGAGTATACTCTGATGGCTTGAAGGATCGGGTCTTCTTCAGATTACTATGTTTCTTCCCATTGTTATTTTCCCTTTTTTGTCCTACAGATTCATTCTTGCGTGGAGCAACAGTGTTATCTTCAGCTTTTTCCGACACTGCCTTTACCGGTACAGGACGGCTTTCCAGGCGTATGAATTCATCTGCCTTTTTGTAGAACTTTTCGAGGGAGGTTGGCTCTTTCATGTTTAGCCATTTCCCAAATTCGCTCGACTTATCAATAGCCCTCATCAGATAAGTCAATATCATTCGCGGTTCAGCATTGTCCACCTCTGCCAGCGCTATATTAAAGCGGTTCAAGAAAGATCTGATAGATTCACCAGGGTTCTGTTCTATACTTGACAATGACATGATGTCCTTGGCCTTTGAAGCATATAGCCTGAACTGTTCCTTGAACTTTCGGGTCAAGTCTGAAAACTGATCAATAGATCGGACTGGCAACTTGGTGAACCACAGTAGAGCCACACCTTCAAGGTATACAGGGAAATATCGGCACTTTATCTCGTCAGAGGCTCTGGCACCTGTCATGTGCCAATCATATTTATACAAGAATTCATTCAGATCACTTGTCCCTTTGTAAGCTGGGATAGTTGGAGGGACAAACTTCCTTGGAAATTCCGCCTTTAGGATTTTCTCAGTAAATGGAGTTTTACTTGGGGCGAAACCCCATTCTTTCTCATCTTCAACCCTTTGCATACTTTCTTTCATGATTTGCCGGACCATTCCAGAAAGATACTCTTCATCATGTCGAGTTCCAGATCCACCAACCTCAGGAAGCGTTTGCTCAAAGGGACTGGCAGCCCTTTCTGGAGCATTCCTTTCATTAGCATCATGAATGTTGCCAGCATAATTCCTTCCATTACCAACCGGTTGATTGTTTGCCCCGAGCAAATCATTCAACTTATTCAGAACTACAGCATTTTGGGCACTCTGAGCCTCTAATTGTGCATTCTGGGCGTTTATCTACTGGTTCAGCCCTAATATTACAGCATCCAACTCCGCTTTCGTAACCCCAGCAGACGTAGTGGGTTGATTAGGTACAGGGGAAGCGGATGTTCCCTCTTGAATGTTCCCAGATCTGACAGATCTACTCTTCCTTCCAGGAGCCATAATCTCAGACAGACTTCTGGTTTTCAAGGAAACTCTCTCTACAAATCTCTGTGAAGCAATGATGATAATTTTTCCTGAGTTCAATTCTCAGTGAAAGCACCAAAAATGTTAACGCTAAAATTTGAACGCTAACACCCCGGTGTATGAGTTGTAGTTGTGAAAGCACCACCCGATTACTCGGGAACGGATTACAAGCAGATAATAGCAGAAAAGCGGTAAACAACAACAATTTTATAGTGGTTCGGCTTAAGGGTATAGCCTACGTCCACTTTAAATACTTTTATTAATAATCTCGTTACAAGCTGATACAATTCTTCCCAAGTACAATACACTTTGAATTACAAGAGACTTAGAACAAGTAGCCTAAACTCCGATGAAGATGAGAGTTTTCGAATCCATGTTGGATGTATGTGATCTCTCCTTGAAGTTGTTTGTAGCGTTCTTAGTGTCTTGAGAGCTTCAAGTGTTAAATTGGTTCGGAATGCAGCAGAGTATCGGCGCTTGAAGAGAGTGAGCCCCCAAAGGTCCCCAAAATGTTGGAAGTGGTCATGTATTTATAGGAGTCTTCGGTCTTGAGTCGTGAGTCGTACCCGACTCATTGTTAACTCGTAGCCGAGTCAGGTTGGGTCGTGGACGACTCAACAGGTTGAACCCCAGCTTCGTACCAGAGCGCCTTCGATCCTCTGAATATGGAACAAGTCTTAAGTCGTATACGAGTTATTCCTCTTTGATATAAGTGTCATGATAGCGGGCTACGACTTAGTAACTTTAGGTCGTGGACGAGTCATGGTGAGTCGTCTCATGTTAACACGTGGACGACCTACTGGGTTAGCTCACGGCTTGGTCCAAAGTGATAAGTCGTTCACGAGTTATCCAAACGCAACTTTCTTGATGCTAGCATGAGTCATACACGACTCATCATTGGTCGTAACTCGTCAACGAGTTATCTCATTTCAGCATGGTAAGTCATATAGGCCTTAACCCGCTAGGTTTCTTAACTCGTAACATTCCTTCAGTTGCAGATCTTAGGTCGTAGGCTTCTTGAGTCGTAGAGGCTTTAAGTCGTACATATCCTTAACTCGTTAAGTCTTAACTCGTATCAGCTCCTTGAGTCGTACGTTTCTTAGATCGTAGAGAATTAAGGGTTAACAGGGAGGATGATGAAGAGCATACCTCAATTCGAGATCGTCGATTCTCATTTTTGAGTCGCCCTGCCTCGGATCGCCCTGATTACCTGAATTGCTCATTATTGAGTCGCGGCCGACTCATCCCCTCCTCTTTGAGTCTCGACCGACTCATCCCCTCCACCTTAAGTCACGGCGAAGCCCTAAGCCATGAGTCGTCGCCGAGTTATTCGCGGCATCCCCTGAGTCGTCACCAAGTAATCAAAGCTCCCATGAGTCGAAGCCTTATGTCGCGTGAAGCCCTAGGTCGCGAACTTCCTCCGTATGTCGTGAGCGTGCTATGCTTCCCACTCCCACCGTAACTCGTAAGTCGCGGCCGATCCATCCTTAAGTCGCGAATTGTTTCTCCAGCCTAGGTCGTAAACCGCACTTTCTTTAAGTCACTGATTCGAATTTCTTAAGTCGCGTGCCTTCCATAAGTCGCTGCCGAGCTATCTTCAGTCGTGTGGAGTATTTTAGGTCGCGTGCGTTGTTGTTTTTTTTGTGGTTGGGTCGTTTGTACTGTGTAGTCTTAAGTCGTGTACATATTGTGTTGTAAATTTTGAAGTCGTGTGATGAGTTGTAAGCCTATAAATAGGCAAGTCGTGTCATTTGTACGGTTGTTGAAATTTGAATAAAATTCTTCTTTTTCTAGCTTCGTGCTTTCATTAAATTGGTAGTCGAGTGTTTGATCTCCTATCTCCACCTATGTCATTCGAGTGCGCTCGAATCTTCGTTTGTGAAGCCGATTCACGGAAGCTTGTGCGCAAGATCAACGTTGAAGAATCATAGATCTCTTTCCCGGTATCTTCGGATCAACGAGTCAGAGATAGCTGAAATTTGGTATCTTCGGATCAACGAATTTGGGCATTGCAGTATTTTCAAAGCACCGATTGCTACATTCCATCGATTTCATTGTTTCCTTAATATCCGCTATGTCAGGATAAGTCGTGGGGAAGTGGATGGGGATGAGTCGTAGGTCGGTTGCGATTTGGGAATGGAAGTGGATAGCTCGGTAACGACTCATGGGATCTTCACGACTTATGAATTGGCCATCAGCGGCTTGCTTATGCCGTTCGTGACTTGAGGAGGTGAGCGACCCACGACTTAGGGCTTCGCCGTGACTTAGGGTTTCGACTACGCCATTGCAAACTGGAAGGAGCGATCTAGGGTGGAGGCGAATTAAGGTATGCGCTGCATCAATAATCCACTAAAGCGAGTTAAAATCTCGAGATTGAAAAGTGTCTCTATGGGTTAAAAAGGGTGAGATGGTTGTGGACCTTATTACATCTCTGGCATACGAAAATAGGTTTAAAAAAATTATCTCCATTTTCTCTAGTTAATCTTCCTCTTATTTTTTAAAATACTCAAAATTATGTCCGAATACATCATATTCATTTAAAATTTTCCAATCAACGTTAGTTAGTAGAGTATTGGCTATGCTTGGAAAATTTCCTATGCGTTACCGGTGCCCCATTAATTCTCTCGCAAAATTAAACAGTCATTTACAACAATGCATAGAATTAGCTACACGTGGTTATTGCTAGCTAATCTCGAAAAATTACAAACAGATGCATCATGTCAAGGTCCAATAACAAATGCCTACACACTACAAGATAAGCTAAAAATAGCGGCAGAATTTAGTGACTGAAATTAGAGTCGCTATTTTAGCGACGGATTTTCGAGTGATTTACAAGGGATTTCTAATTGTTTTATATTATCAATGTCCTTTGTTATTATCAGCTACTAAAGCGCGGAAAATTGCATCAATTTACCGACAGATGTATTATGACTCTAATTTCCATTGCAAATTGTGTCAGATATCGATGGATGATTTTCGAAGCTATATCATAGCGAATTTCCAAGGAATATGCATGGGACGCCTATGTTAATTTTTTTGAAAGAGGTTCTTTGATGTTATTTTTTATAACTATAAATATATTTAGTAATAAATAATTAATAACTAGAAAGCAATATTTAATAATTATTTTTTATTAATTAATTATTACTATTCAATAATTAATATTGACTATTCAATAATCAATAATCAATAACTACTATTAAATAATTAATGATTAATGATTAAGACTAATGTTTTATATTTAGTACATATATACAACAAAATTACTCACTACAAGAAAGGTCGTTTTTTATAACACCAATCGATAACACATTTTAGGGTAGTGTTATTGTTCGTTTTAATTTGTATTTGCTTTATTGGCTATGTAACGCTTTAAGCGAGATCCCCAAATTATTTTCATGGCCGTCACTTTTTTAAATTAATTTTCTCTTCCCACTTCCTCTTATTTTCTCAAATTCTCACATAAAATCTCCTCCCTTTCCACCGCCCCACCCTTGACTCCTCATATCTATCGCTTGCTACAAATCCCAGCTTGCCTTAAGTTTGTCAACGTCCTCCAACCTCAAACATCAAAATGTTTGTTAATGTTTTTTACCTCATAAATAATAATTTTTATGTAAACTGCAGTCTCAAATTTGGGATTTACGTCGGTTGGAGATTGAATCTTCTCTTGCCAGACTTGCTTATGGGCTTGCTTCTGACCTCACACAGAAAATAATATTTCAACAACATCTCAAGACAATAGAATTCGAGCGTGGGTTTTCATTTTTGGAGATTTATAATCTCCTAGCAGAGAAATAGTTCACAGTCATGATTTCAACCGCCATTCAACTCCTTTCAAAGCAGCAAGGGATCCAAAGGTTTTTCATATTAGTTCATTCATCACTCATTTTGAGGATGCATTTTTTTCTGTCGATGCATGGAAATTATATGGTAGCATAGTTATATTTCAGAAACTAGATTAATTTTGTGTGGTGTTCATTTTATAGGTTGTAACTTACTCATTCAAATTTATTCACTTATAATTAGACATGTTGGATTGATTTTGATAGGACGTACAAGGTGTGTTAGTTCCTCTAAATTGATTGTTGCTTCTTCTTAACATGGGTAAAACAGATTGAAGCTTTCGCATTATTTATCACTTAAACCATCTACTTCCTTTTGTAAACACTTTATGTAACTACATGTTTCCTTCAGTAAATTTGCTGCGGATGCCTAATATCATTTATACACACACAAGTATTTATAACAAGTTAGTAGTAGACTTATAGTACTATTCATTATAAACACATATTTTATATCTGTTAATGTACGTAATCTTTGATTGCTGCTTCTTCTTGACTCGGGTAAAACAGATTGAAGCTTTCGGATTAATTTGGTTATCTCTTCATTGATGATTTTAGTAGCTACTTACATTGTGTAAAAATCACTTATAACTGAACTGATACATAGAGGGAATAAAAGCAAGGATGAAGAGGGATGATTTTAGAATGAACGTGGCTTGAATAAACTAGTATGAGGTATCATAATTATAGGGGAACTTAAATGGGCCCATTAGCATCCTCTTGATCCAAGATTGAGCTATTTGGCCCACTAACCTCATTTGATAAATGTGGCCAAGAAATATTTTATGTTAGTGATGCCTATTTTAAAGAATGGCAAAGACTTGCATGCATACTTATAATCGATATTGTATATGAAATTTAAGTGTATGCTCCATTGATTATCAAACATCAAACGATGATGCATTACTTTCGATTTTTTTTCTTTTTTTTCCTTAGAATAAGAATTATGGCTGGCAGATAATGAGATGCTTAACATTATCTAAATTATTGTACTATGTTAAATGAGTGGGAAGGTTGGGAATTAATTAAGTTGAAAAAAAAAGGTTCATTATTTTCACGAGAAGAACAAATTATGCTATTTCTAGATTGTCTGTATGTCTTTTATAGTTTAAAATATAGAAATATAACATTATATAATTCAAAAAAAATAGTGGATAGACACCGATCAGATATTTCATGGAGGTTCGGGTTCCATACGGTATATTTTTATTGTTTAGATTAAGGTTATCCTAATTCTGAGAGATCTCAACTTTATTTTATAACAGTGCATACATAGTTGATATCACTAAACCTGATTTCTTATGTTGTATGTAAAGCATGGGTAGTTCCTATATTGACCAAAACAGAACCTTCTTCTTCTTGAACATGTCATAAGCTTGTGGACCAAAATTGAGCTTTCTACTTCTCATACACGGATTAGTGGCTATCATCAGCAGTTGATGGTGACTATGCTTTATCTGGTCTGAACGACTCTATAACAAGTAGGTTAGTAGTGAATGATTAATACTTTATCTGGTCTAAATGACTCTATTACCATTTAAGTTCAGCTCTAAATATCTGTTTTTATAATTGATAAGAGACTTAAAGTATATAGTCTAGATATGCAAGTTTCAAAAAGAATTTAGTACATAGGTATGTGTGTCAAAGTAAGTAAAATCAGTTGATTTACCCTTCAGACTAATTTTGCTCGAGTATTAAGAAATTGATGTTGAGTTGTCTTAAAGAAATGAATCGGATAATTACAAGAAAGACAAGTTGCATCAAGTAGAAAAACAATAAAATTAGCGAACGCTACCAGAATCGGTTACGTTGGTGTCGTCAAATCATGGATTGGTCCTAATTGCTCCAACAAATGGTAAACTATTTACTCTTTATTTTCCTAAGGATAAGACAATGAGCCCTTTTAATATGGCTGTTTATACCGAGAGTAGGTATTAAGAAAAATAATTATAGGCTTATGTATTTATTATTTTGTTAGGGTTGGATTGCCTTGTGACCCAACACAGGTCATGTTGCGGACTTGTCGCTTCATGATGAACTAGTTGACCAAAGTATCAACACGACAAGCTGGTACGGGCTAATGACTGGACAAATTTCTCCAGCAATTTGCACGTCTTTCTTATAGGTATGATTCCAGAATATATGGGGATGTACTGGTGATTTCGACAGGCTTACCAATCTTATCGTGCTTAATCTTGCAGACAACAAGCTAAAACGTATGTACTTAATTTAAGGATATTTATTATTTCTTCCGTCAGGAAATGAATGTTTAAAACTATTGTCTGAAATAACGATAAACCAAAGCCACATCTGTTAAAATATATTACTTATATGTAAAAGAAATCACTTGATAGTAATGCCATAAGTTACAACTGATCATAAATATTGATATTAGTTTGATGTTATTTCATTAATATTATTTGTTTATCACATTATATTCTTTAAAATATTGGTTGAAGCACAGTACAAGCTATGATATATGGTTAACATTGATAATAATGTTAAGTTACTAGGTTGGATATTAGTTAGATATCCAATTTTCTTTATTTTACTAGTATTTGTTTGGATTTAATGATAGATAATGAACAAGATTTACTAAGGATGTAAGGCACTGAATGTCCAAAATTTTACACTTACTCATTAATCTTTGCAAGCCTACAATTTTAGCAATGATACTAATCTACTTAATCACAATGTGGCATATGAAAATGCGGACAGGAACATAAATGAGCTAAGGAAAATAATATCATTTTCCCATTTATTATTCCAAGTTACAATCTTGCATTTGCAAGCTTGTAGACTTTGCAACCACAAGTTGCCTGCAACTTGAAACAAGCCATTATGTAAGAACATGGATCTCATATTACCACATGTTGTGCCTTGGTAACTTTTTTAGGCCTAAGATCGGCTGTTCCACAAGAGATGAGCATGTTGTCAAAGATATTAGTACAGTTGACGAATTTTGGTGCGACAAGTAAGTCTTTTGCCAACATATATTGCATTGTTGATTTTCCAAATGTATAGATATTATTTGATAATTATTGTAAAGTAAATTAAATAAATAAGGAATCACCAAAAATTGAGATGGATGAACATGCATTTATGGTTAACAAAGAGAGGGTTGTATATTACTTAATATTTTATGGGATGCATCATATTGAATGTGTTCTCCCTTGTGTTTAAGAAGTCAGAAGACGCAAAATTAGCAAATTTTAACTTAAAAGGTAGTAGCATTAGTTAATTTTTATTTACGACAAATTCATTAATATTTTCCTTTGAATTTCCTTTACATATAATTCATTGTTCATCTCCGCTATACTATCACTGAAACACCGCACACCCCTTAAGGTACCCAAAATGACACATTAAAGTTGGGGTAGATTATAAGTATAACTGAAACTAACAGAGACTAAGCTTCACAAAACAAATATAGATAAAAACAGCGGAAATTTAAAATAATAACCTAACTAAAACAAAGCTTCATAATTGCTTCATAAATAAGTCAAATACCACATGTCTCATGAAACAAAAAATCATTGTCCTAAAATTAGAGTATGTAATATCCCTCATAATAAGTCAGTACGTAGAAAGAACGAAAGCTGGAATAAAAGAAATACATAGTAGAGTGCTCCTCCATGAAACCGTCAAGTAGCAACAATTCTACTGACTTCTCCATTGATTGCCTATGGGGGTGGAATGGGGAAAATAAAGGAGCGGGCCAGACTAAAACTTTAGTGAATGATCGTAATTACTAGAGTCTTTAAGCAAAGTAAAAGTAATAGACTCTACAATAGTTCTAGCATAAATAAGGATAATAAAGAAAATAGGAAAGAGATAAACTGAAAATAAGTGCGATTAAATATTGCTCAATTTATAAGATAGTTTAACTTTGATTGCTTGTACTTGTCCTTGATATCTACGTTGATTAGGTTGAATTCCTAATCCTGTAATTAGGATGTAACCCTAATTCTAACCATTTTGATCGACCTTCCACTTTATAGTACCTTTTTGCGGACCAGTTGCTATATAACTCTGTGCACAAAATGTTACTTTTGACCAGACGATATATATAGCTCCCTACACGGAAGGCATTTATTTACCATGAACCAGACACTATATATAACTCTCTACATAGAATGTTACTGTGGACCAGATGACATATATAGCTCTCTACACAGAAGGCATTTATTTACTATGGACCACACACTATATATAACTCCCTATACAAAATGTTACTGCAGAACAGATGACATATATAGATCCATACACAGAACGCAGTGGTGTCTACGAAAGACATCTATACTAAGCGCTTCGAACTAATAGTTATTACTGAGCACCCGAATGGATGACGCACTCATAACTGCCACCATGGTCATGCTACTTTTTCTCCACCTATTGGGTCATCTTATTACCTCGAACTCCATTATAAGCGTGCCCCTCATCCCAAAACAGGCTAACGTTAGATCACCGTGGTTAGTAGAATATATAAGGGAAATGGTGTTGGTACAGGCATTTCATCCAAACAATATCTAGTTGCTCCCATTATCCAAATCCCATGTGATTTTGATTTCTATTTGACCAATTACTATCATTCTTAGCATAAGCGTGCCGTAGGCTGAACGTTTTGTCAAATAGGGAATCATATTTGGTATATGTCCTTCTTTCATCTTTACTTATGAACTTTGGTAAATTATTTAAATAAGCCTTAACATTTTTCTCTATTATTTATGCTTATTAATTTCTTCAAAGTCTTAAAATAAATATTATTCTGTTCTTTTTCTTTCTTTCTTTTTTTTGAGCAAGACGGGTGTGTAGCGTGTCACTACACAGCCGATTAGAAGCATATACTAAATAATATTTTTTCGATCAACACGCCCGATCGATGGCGATATGAGCAGGTACAGAGACCCCACTAACATACTACATAAGTATAACGAAGCAGTGCAAGAATAAATACTAGTGTCAAAACAAAATAACAAAAGGGAAGAAAAAGCACCAAAAGCATCAAGATACTAACATCAGTTCACAACTAAGTCCAGGGTGGGAACGTCGAACTGCTTCCTTGCGACTCAGTTAGAGATGAACTTCTCTGCGGAAGACGAAGTTTGAAAGGGGTCAATGAGCTCCGACCTGTAATAGTGGTGAATAAATAGATAGTACGTTTGGAAATACCATCAAAGTGATATCTTGGTTTATCAAACATGTGTGCATTTCGTTCTTTCCATATACACCAACAAAAGAGAGCGATGAAGACATCCAGGAGGAGATTATGGGGGTTTTATTGCCAGTGATCATATATGTCTGGCTGATCATGGATATGACCGAGGAGGTGGGCACTGGTTGCAGCCCATATTGAGTATGTGAAGTCACAGTCACGAAATAAGTGGGGGATATCTTCAAAGTGGTCAGAGCAGAAGGCACAAGACGGATCTACCGGGATATGAAGGCGGAAAAGCCTCGCTTTAGTGTTGATTAGTTCATGAGCAACGCACCACTGGAGGAAGGCTATACGCGGCGGAATAGGGCATTCCTAGAGTTTGGGGAAGGAGAAGAAGCGGCCGAGGTTATGGAGGTGGGAGTAACAAGAAGCGACAGTGAAGCCCTTAGCAGGCGCAGGTGCCCAGACTACATGGTACGGCAAGGTGGTGAGTTGAAGAGAATGAAGCAGATTGGACATGGAGATAAGGTCGGAAAAGGTGTCAGAGCCGAAGAGGGATGGAGGGCAGAGGAAGTCATGACGAAGGCTGATACAGTCACTAACCGATATCGAAGGGGTGCGCGTATGGGAGAAGAGGTGGGGCAAAGATTTGGTGAGGGGAAGTTGATTATGCCATGTATCTAACCAAAAAACACAGCTTTTACCATTTTCGATGACAA
This sequence comes from Allium cepa, assembly GCA_030765085.1. NCBI lineage: Eukaryota > Viridiplantae > Streptophyta > Magnoliopsida > Asparagales > Amaryllidaceae > Allium > Allium cepa. Next base: position 706,314,568 of record CM060938.1, read on the forward strand.
CATCAAAAAGAGATTTGACTCGGGGTAGGGTATGGAGCACTCCAGCCTAGAACGGAGAAGGTCTACTACGCGGAGGGAAGTGAAGGACGAGGTGGTTGTTAGAACAGTAATGAAGCGAGAGAATCCAATCTTTCCATATAAAATTGCCAGGGAGAGTAATCTCCAAAGCCATTTAGCGAGGAGCGCGGAGTTAAAAGCACCGAGGTTGGTGATGCCAAGTCCACCCTGATTTTGATGCAAACAGGCAGTATACCAGTTGAAAAGTCTTTTGACACCACTACCGTTCCAAAGGAAGGTACTCCTGATTTTATCTATTCGGTTGATGAACCAGGTGGGAAGTTTGTGAAAGGGCATCCAATTTGACGGGATGGCTGATAAGACGGATTTGACTAATACAAGGCGACCAGTCGTGGAGAGGGAGTGAGGCTTCCAACTCAGAAGTCTAGATTCAATCCTGGAGATTAGTGAGGACCAATATGATCTATGAAGCTTGGTGGGACGAAGAGGGATGCCGAGATAAGATAGAGGGAAATCCGAAAGGTTACAATTGAGAAACGACGAAATGGGTGGGCCAAGGTGATTAGATTTGCCTAACAAGATGACAGAGCTCGTATTAAAGTTAATGGAAAGGCCGGATATGAGCTCGAAAGAGTAAAGAGCCACTTTCAGGCAGTGTATATAATCGACCTGGGGAGAGGCAAAAAGTAATGTGTCATCAGCAAACTGCAGATTGGAAACTGCTAAGGAGGAATCTGGGAGTGTAATGCCAGAAAAGAGGTTGTTGGATATGGCAAGTTTGATCATTCTGTTGAAGACGTCGGCTACCAAGACGAAGATGAGAGGCGAGAGAGGATCACCCTCTCTCAGACCTCGAGCCGACTTGATGTGACCCCCTAAAGCACCGTTGATCGATATAGACGAGAGGCTTGAGTTAAAAATATGCTTGATCCAATTGCACCATCTCGGGGGAAAACCTCTATGCTTCATGAGATCAAGAATGAAGTTCCAATTTACCGAATCAAATGCTTTAGAAAAATCAAGCTTCAGTAAAACACCCGGGGTCGATGTTTTGTGGCAGAAGGAAATAATTTCTTGAGTTGTTGCTACACAGTCCATGATATTTCTTCCAAAAACAAAGGCTGACTACTCAATCCCGACCAGAGGGGCAATAACTGTTTGAAGGCAATTGGCGAGGACCTTGGCAATGATTTTAAAGGTTGTGTTGAGAAGGCTAATGGGACGGAAGGAGGAAAGGGAGTTAGCACCAGGAGATTTAGGGAGGAGGATAATGCTGGCGTAGTTCAAACGAGTTATGGATGAAGGCTGGGATTGGAATTCAGCACACAAGTCTAAAATATTAGCTTTAACAGTTTCCCAGAAATGCTTGAAAAAGAGTGGGCCGAAACCATCTGGGCTGGGTGCTTTGTCATCAGACATGCCCTTCAAAGCAGCCCAAATCTCCACTTCTGTGAATGGATGATCAATGGGAATGGGAGAGGGGGTTGAATAAAGAAGGGACCAATCAATGAGTGGGAGAGCTGGGGATGGTTTTCTAAGGATGCTTCTGTAGTATTCTGTAAACAAGCGGAGATGATCAGAAAGGTCAGTGTAAGAAGTGTTGTTGTGGACAATTTTCGAGATTAAAGTGGATCTGCGATGGCAACTGGCGAGGCGGTGGAAATAGGAGGTGTTTTTGTCCTCTGCTTCCAACCATTTAGCTTTAGATCGCTGTTTCCAGCCAATCTCTTCTTGCTTTACAAGCCTATCAAGTTCTGATTCAAGAATATTCTCACGAGACTGTTCTATGTCTGAAAGCGGACGAGACTCCTCAAGGATGTTTAGATCTAAGATCTCGTCTTGGGTTGATGAGATGCATGAGCGAAGGGACCCCCAAACGGATCTGGCCCAAGGTCTGATAATTTTCCAAAGGAAGCGGAGTTTGAAGACAATTCTGGCAGAAGCTGAATGGATTTGCGTAGGCTGGGACCAAACTTGCTAGATGAAATTGTCTTAGGAAGGCTGCAGAAGCCATAGACGCTCAAATCTGAAAGGACGCTTGATGTTGGGCAAGGAGCCGGTATCGAAAATGAGGGGGCAATGGTCGGAGATGGTCGTAGCAAGTCCAGAGACCAAGGAAAGGGGGTGTAGGTCATCCCAGGCTGCATTGAAGAGAAATCCGTCTAGTTTTGTTAAGGCAGGATCGGCTCTACGGTTAGACCTGACGAAGAGACGATTGCAGATAGGAGGATCGATGAGAGAGCATTCATTGATGAAGGAATTGAAAGAGTCTGAATCTAGTGAGTTAAAACCAGAATTACGCTCCTCGGAGGATCTGGTTGTGTTAAAGTCTCCTCCAACTATCCAGGGTCCATTGAGATAAGAGGCAAAGGAAAAACAATTGGCCTAGAGATCATTCCTCTCATGGATGTTTTGAGGGCCATAGATGTTTGTGAAAAAGTAGATTATACCCGATTGAATATGGCGGAGAGTTAAACGTAAGGCCGATGGATGAGCAGTGGTAAGACAATGGGCCTAAACTGCTTCGTTCCAAGCGGTGATGATACCTCCTCTGGAATCATCAACATTTATGTGGGCCCAACCCGATAGGGTGGGCCCCCCATGTGTCTAATGAAGGGTTGTGGTGGGTCAATCAACTTAGATTCTTGTAAAAAAAGAATGTCTGCTTTATTGGGGGATAAAGTGAGGCTGACAGCATGCCTTTTAGATGGGTCCCCCAAACCCCGTACATTCCATGAAATTTGTTTCATTGGGAAAGGGACAATCGCTCTGATTCTAGTGCTTGCATGGCAGTTTAGTGATCGTCACACAAACTCACACCCATGCATTGAGCCATTTTTTTATTTAGACTCCTATTGGCTGAGGAAAAAACAATAGTTATATAGAAACTACCAGGGAGAGAAGCTGCTTTGTTGATTCTGGAACTTCGGCGAACAATTGCTGGAGTGAACAGAGGAGACCTTAAGCAAGGCAACAGTGGAGCTGGAGGAGCTGCCCGGACAGTTGCTAGGGGGGTTGGATCCATGGGTTGAGGGTGGAGTCGGCCAAGGGGAGGTGAGGATAAGTCAAGATCAACTAATGGGTTAACATGTTGTTCTTGAAGCCAAGCATCCCAGAGCTGAGGGCCAGTCCCCCCCGGGGGAATGTCATGAATTTGGGCAGCTAGTGGAGGCGGTGGGGATATGGCTGGGTCGTAATACATAGCATCAAATCTAGCTTCATCCGAATCATCTAAGAGGATGGGTTCATCAAAGCATCTGCGGTCCATTTCGTAATAACCTCCCAAGAACATCGTTTCGGGCCTATGAGTGGGTTGAGCATGCTCCCATTTCTCTACTGTAAGGAGATGATCCTCGTTGTTCAAATGCACAACAAAAGAGCTGGGAGTGCTAACACAATTGAAAATTTGCATTTTGACATACAGGAACCGGTGGTCGAAATTAGCCCAGTCACAGTCATCAAACGCGATGAAGCGACCCAAGGGGCTTAGGGCATCACTGACTGCAAGCGAATTATTTCTAAGGAATTCGAGAAAGCCTCGGACTCGATCCCACGCTGTCGGTTCAAGATCGGTAGATTGGTGATCAAGTTCTGACCATTGTTGCAAGAGGACTTAGCCACCTGGCTTCGTTAAAGTTCTCCGCTGAAGAGCTTGATCATCGATCAAGAAGGTGGGGCAACAAAAATGAAACTGTTGTCAGAAAGGATCCAAAGCGGCCACTCATGGTGGTGAAAGCTTTTGGAAAGGGTGAGGTGGAGGGATTTAATGGACCAAAATCCATCTATGATTGCGGCCATGAGATAGAGGGAAGAGTCAGCCATGGAAAATATTTGTGAGGGGGAAGGTTAAGAATGAGTGGAACAATGTTTGGAATGAGATAGGGGAGGGGATCGAGGCGACTGTTGGTGTAGTTTGCGCAGAGTGTTGCCTCGTTTCTTGGGAAAGTATGATGGGTGTGGGGTCCTCTCCGCATGTACGGGACTGCTTTTGAATTTGTTTTTAGTGGTAGAGGCCGGAGCATTTTTATGAGCTGAAAAGTAATTATTTGTTTTCTTGGGACAATGCAAATGTGCATGCCCCAAAAAGCCACATAGATAGCAGATCTTTGGGTCCCTACGATCTCTTGCCACGTGTCCCAGACTAGCACACCTGAGACAGCGGCCTTTCAGCTTCAGAAATTCAATAGTGGAACGAGCATTTGTGAATTCTGGCAGAATACGACGACGACGCTGGCAGCGAGGGGGATTGGATGAGACCGGGGAGGTGGAGCTCAACACTTGAGCATACGTTTTCCTGGTGTTGGAAGGAAGGGAAGGAGGGGAGGGACGATAAGGTTCCGATGCAGAAGGCTTAATGGAATCAGGACCACGAAAGACTCTGGGCTTTGAACGAGTGGGTGGTATGGGCGGAAGCTGAGAGGTGGTGGAGGCCAGGGAGATGAGCTTAGATTTGTATTTGTCAGGGACGAATGAAATGGGAGGAGGTGGAGGAGTTTGCTTGGGGACGGGAGGGGATGAGGATGCCACGAATAGATAAAATTGGTCATTATAACATAACCCAAGGTCTAAGTGTGAAATCACGCTTATAACCTACGTTATAATCACGCTTATAACATAACCCAAGGTCTAAGTGTGAAAATAAGCTTCTTTCATCTTTTACTCTTTTTAGTTATAATTCTAACTAGGCTAGTCTTTTTTAATTCAGTCTAATTAACATCATAATTAGGCGTAATTTCAGTCTAATTCTATTTATATTATAGTCTTTGAAATTTACATCTTATATTCCATTATTTCAGTTTTCTTACAGTTTAATCCATATTCGCATTAAGCTTATTCTAATCCATATGCAAAGAAGTATGAAAAATAAAAGAAAATTAAAAATAGAAGAAAATCCAAAGTGTAGAAAGAAGATATAAATAACGTATAAATAACAGCCAATAAACTAAAATACTGTAAATAAATTATAAATAAACGAAAAAGATATAATTAACAGAATTGAACAAAAATTACTAAAAAGAATAACGAAAAGAAAACAGACTAAAATTAGTTCTAAAAACTGTAAATAAACTACTAAAAAGCCTGTTCCAAAATCGAAGTAAAACAACAACTATTGGAAATCTTATTATTTTAAATTACTTAAAGAAATCTTAAAATAATTACAATTGCTCACCTCCAGTCCTAAGCTCTTCCAGTGGACTTCCCGGATCTACTTGGAGCTGTAAAATAATTTAATTTATAATGGTTTTCTCCTTTGGAAAAAAGATTTCTTTTAGGGTCTTTCCTAGAAAGGTGAACCCAAGTGGAGAAAATCTAGAATGAGAAAAAGTGTTAGGTCTAGTGGTCTATTTATAGGTGTAAAAGTGGTTCTTGGACCATTGGATTTGGAGATTGAATAGGATGTAACCAGGTCATAGACCGAATAGGGGCCATCGCATGTAGAAACAGAGGGACCAAATCAGTTAAAATGATTAAGAATACGTGTTCAATCGCTCCTGATAATTTCGAAAGAACGAACTCGGCCGGATGGCCGACTGCCACTTGGCCAAGTCAACCGGCCGGTCGACCTGTGTGTGTATATTTATATATATATATATATATATCTCGTTTCGTTGATTATTTCGTTCTTTGCTCATATTAACTTGGATTCTGACGTTCTATATATGGAAATTGACTATAAAATTACCACGAACGCAATGATGCAACTTCCACGGCTTAATTCTGATAATTTATCAAATTTATTTTATTATTTAGTTAGTTAACAAATTAATTATTACGGATTAAATTTTGGCCTGTCACATTCTCCCCTCCTTAAGGGATTTTGTCCCTGAAATCTCTAAGGATAAAATAATGTATAAAATGTTCATCCAATTCTACAACCAACTACTCAATCATTGTCCATTCATCCATGTCCTTAATTCTTTCTAATGCGATTTATGATACTTCTGCAATTAGTGTAGCATAAATGTCTCTAACTAATGCAAACTATTATGCGGTACACTGATTCAGTTGACCTCCTATTATGCAATCATGTCTGTGCCTTGCATCCAAATGAATGTGGAAATTTCTTAATGGTAACTGATAATTCTATATGCATGCTACAAACATCATTCAAATGCAACAATTATGTGGTAAACATCCATTTGTAGCAACCATAGAAATAAATTAAAAATGCATACACATACATATGCTCTAGTGTCCTAATTAGGCCGATACCTATGGAATAATAGTGCCTAATGTGCCTATATGCATCCATTAGCACCCACTAGCAAACACTTGCAATCACTAGCATACATCATCCGTAACAAATTCCATTAACATGTTTGCATCAAATCCTACCATCCAAATCCTAAGTTCTACCCTCTCAAAGGATAATAAAGAAAAGAGCTTATTCAAGACTAAAGATGGAAAAAGGAAATTCTAACACCCATTATCAATGAGACATGGATATGAGATACGAATTTTCTCCTAATCAATTATTCTTCTCCAAAATCTCTCTAACCACGTCGAAACCAAGAAGCAAGCTTTCCGTAGACTCCAACTATCATGAAGACGTCTTACAAGGCCTTCTCAAAAAGAGCTTTAAAAGGTGTCATTCCAATGCTAGCTTGAAAACTACTACCATATATATTCCACTAAAGAAAGATGCTTTTCCCAAGTCCTTCCAAAATAAAAAATACTCATTCTCAACCATGCGTGTCTTACTACCTTACTCATTTCATTTTACTATCTTCTTTAGTCTGCACACATGAACCAACATTCCTAGGTTCTTACTAGGGTCCTATATAATTTATGAAAACTCTATTATTACTTCCAAAAGTAATCACTGCTATCCCCTACACGATCTTACACCTTTTCTGTTACACCTAGGAAATGATTTCTTTATACTCTATATCTATAAGAGTTTGGTTGGGTATTTATCGTTCCAAAATCTAAGGCTTCTAAAGTTTCAATACATAAATCCCAAAATCTTTGTCTTCAAATAGCGCTATTTTGGAGCTTCTATTAAATTCAAAAATACATGGTTACTTAAAATTATTTCCCAACTTAGAGGGGAAAATTTTCAATTTCTAAGTCCAAACTTATTCCTCATTTTCTCTTAAAGACCTTTTCAGTTTTGTACAAAAAATTGAATTTTCAAATTATATCTTTATTAAGTTTTTCATTTCGAAAAACTTATTTGCTTTCTCACCAAAACATTTTCTTTTGAAATATCTTTAAACCGTTTTTATGTGTTTCTGAAACATCTTCTTATTATACCTTATGGTCTTATACGTTTATATATTGGAACTACTTTCTCAAACGAGAAATTATTAACGCTAAAATCTTCTATGCACCTTTTTAAAAGATAAAAGAGAATTTCGCATTTATGTAAAATTACAAGGAACTTATTTTTTATTTTTCGAGAAAGGCTATACAAAATATGGTGCTTTTCATACCTTGTATATCTCTTTCATTTATTCCTTGTAACTTGCACAAAACATTTTTATTGGTTTCATAGAAAATTATACCATCACCCTTTTCATTCCAATAGATTAAAGTATGTTTAATTTATATTCTTCCATGATTAAATATTTTAATATCTAATTTACACATTTTCCTTTCAGAAAAACTCATCTTTAAAACAGTTTTAATATTTCCATAACTGCAAAAACACCTCCTTATGCTTATTAAAAATAATAGGTGTACTTTATAAACCATTTTGTATCCATACTTAGGAATCACCTTTTAAAATACATTTTTAGTTGGGTTAAAACGGATGTTGCGTAAAACAACGTTACTATAACCTAAAAAAACACATTGTATGGATTCAATTAAATAAATACCAGTAAATCTCATATACCTATGTAAACTTATTTCTCTTGGGAGTCACTTGCTATAACAATAGTGTTACTTTAAAATCTTTGTTTACTTACAATGAAACTAGTGAGTTATATATACATATACTCAATAATTCTTTAAAAAGAATTCCAATTATATAAAAACCAACTTAAATTTCATACCATTCTTCAAAATTGCATATTTATTTTCCTAAAGAAAATTTTAACAATGAAAATTTTCAATTCTAACAATTACATTTTCTTAATTTTTAAATTCAAAATTTTCATTTTATTGGGCTTGGTATAAAGTGGATTTTGTACTTGCTAACCTAGGAGTACTTTTCCTTAGAGTAAAGGATTTTACTCGTATTCCTCTTGTATACTCATAACTAATCTAAGGCATCATCATCAAATCCACTTTTATGGAACAATTATAATTTCTATAATTATCTAAACATGGGTTTTCATCTTTTCTTATCAACTGCACCTATTGCACATCCCCAATCTTTGCCTACCACTCTTTGGATTTCCATAGTCCAACCCTAAAAGTACAAAATCGTTTATCAAACTTATTTTTTGTGTAGACATTCTCTATGCCCCAATAAATGCACTTCAAAAGTGTTACTTCAGATACTCTGTCTTCAACTGATGAAGCGTACAAGGAACATCCTTTAGATGAATAACATGCTCTTTCATACTTCTTGGAAAACACCAAAACGTCGACCACGAATACCACCATGAACTTAATTTTAGGACATCTCTTAAAACACGGCTCATCAAATCAACAAAATAGGCTGGAGCATTGGTTAGTCCAAAAGGCCTAACCAACCACTCAAAGAATCCGTCGGGTGTCCTAAATGCGGCCTTATTAACGATGTCATTAGTGACCCTAAGCTAATGAAATTCTATGGCTCAATTAAGCTGAGAGAATACTGTAGAGCCAACTAACTGGTCAAAAAGGTCATCTATCCTAGAGTGGATAATGGTCCTTCTTTGTGATCTTATTTAATTCTCTATAGTCAATGAAAAGTTGAAGAGAATCACCTGCTTTGGTACTAGCGCTCCCTATTCCGATATGTTTCTTCTTGCGAAACCTTTCTTCAAAGCTCACGAATCTGCTTGCTCAATCCCTTCCTTTCCCTAGGCGCCATATGCCCTATGGGTAATTCTATTGGCTAGCAAAATAAGTCTTGAAGTCAATCTCTCTCTTAGAGAGGGTAGTCCCCTAACCTCCTCAAAGATGTCTGGAAAACTCTCTAATGACATGAACCAAATCTAACTCCGATGATGAATCTAGGTAATAAAGAAAGCTCAACATAACTGACCTTTATGGGTCGCAAGGAATCTTGAGAGACTTAATGATGTATGTCTCTAGTCTAACAACTCTCCTCTCGCAATCTAATATAGCTACATATGTGGATAGCCAATCCATTTCAAAAATCATCGCTACCCAAAAATCCCAAAACACAGGCATCGTAGTTGAATTCTACACCTAGGATAAAAAATTTCAAAACCCTACCAACCATAGACAAGTATGTCGATCCACCTATGGGGTTTGAAACAACCATGGACTCTACTACTAAAGAGATATCTAAGTGTAAACAATCTGCCAAAGAATTCATAACGAAAGGGTGTGATGCTCCAAAATTTAAAAGAGTTCGAGTTGGAAAATCAGAAAGAGAGATTAATCCTTCTAAAGAGATTTTCCTACCTCTATCTGAATCACTTCTAGAAAGTGCTGCATCCAAAGCTTGTACCTACACCGTAGGTGCACTCGCTCTCTGCCCCGCTTCCTAAGGACAAGCTCTACTAAGATGATCGGACTGCCGATAGTTGAAACACCTCCCCTTCATCATTTTATTCTTATAGTCCCTTGCGTAACGACCAACCCATCCACAGTCATTACATTTTCTACTTTTTTGAATCACTTTTGAGGTCCTCTAAATCTAACATCCTAACCTTTGCTCTATATCTTTCCACCTAGATCATGCCTCCTCGAAAACCTCTATGCCAGAAATCGTTCTCCATCTTAGAAAAATTTATCATTGTAGATGGATTAAAGGGACCTCCAACTACTAGTGTTGTATTGGGCACTTGCCCTTGCACCTCTGGTACCGTAGCTCTATGGAACCAGTCGGCCATATTATGCAAAGAAAACTTAGGCTCGAAAGAATCGAAAGAAGATTGAACTGAACTTTTGAGAGTATTTTTATAAAAACTCTTTTATACATGAAAACTATTTCTATGAGCTTGTTTTTGAAAAATAATTTTAAAACAAATTTTAGGAACCTTGTAACCTTAAGCTCTAATACCAAACGAAACGCCCCACAACCTTAAGGTACCCAAAAGGACACATTAAAAGGTGTTCTGCATTGTAAGTATAACTGAAACTAACAGAGACTAAGATTCACAAGATAAATATAGATAAAAATAGCAAAAACTTAAAATAATAACTTAATTAAAATAAAGCTTCATAATTGTTTCATAAAAAAGTCAAATGCCAAATACCACATACATGTCTAAAATCCAATATGTCTCATGAAACAAAAACTCCTAGTCTCGAAATCAGAGTACGTAATATCCTACATAATAAGCCAATACATAGAAAGACTAAAGCTGGAATAAAAGAAATACATAGTAGAGAGCTCCTCCAAGAAATCATCAAGCATCAGGAATTCTACCGACTTCTCCTTTGATTGCCAATGACGTGGGAAAGGGGAAAATAGAGGAGTGGGACAGGCTAAAAGTCTGATGAATGATAGTAGTTACTAAAATCTTTAAGTAAGATAAAAGTAATAGACCCTGCAACAGTTTTAGCTTAAATAAGGATAATAAAGGAAATAGGAAAGAGATAAACTGAAAATAAATGCGATTAAATATTGCTCAATTTATAAGATAGGTTAACTTTGATTGCTTGCAATTTTCCTTGATTTATGCTTTGATTAGGATGAATTTCTAATCCTGTAATTAGGATGTAACCCTAATTCTACCCTTTTTGATCGACCTGCTACTTTATAGTACCTTTCTACAGACCAGTTGCTATATAACTTTCTACACAAAATGTTACTTTTGACCAGACGACATATATAGCTCCCTACATAGAAGGCATTTATTTCCAATGGACTAGACACTATATATAACTCCCTGCATAGAATGTTACTATGGACCGACATATATAGCTCCCTACACAGAAGGAAATTATTTATTGTGGACTAGGTACTTTATATAACTCCCTACATAGAATGTTACTATCAACTAGACGACATATATAGTTCCCTACACAAAAGGCAATGGTGTCTACGAAAGACATCCATACTAAGCGCTTCGAACTCATAGCTATTACTAAGCATCTGAATGGTAGTCACACACGTAACAACCACCATGGCCATGCTACCTTTTGCTCCACCTGTTGGGCCTTCTTATTACCTTTAACTCCAACATAAGCGTGACCCTCATCCCACTTTAAGCTAACATGAGATCACCGTGTGTTCATGGAATATATAAAGGAAGTAGTGTTGGTACTGGCCCTTCTTCTAAACAATATCTTGCAACACTCCTGTGACGACCGCCCATAACTCCCGCACTAAAACAAGAGAATGGTACGCTGAAAGGCATGCTAGGCAGCCATGGACGATAGTCAGGGTAAGATAAAATAGAAACTCTATCGTACAACTCACAGCGCATGGACAAAATACAATAGAGAAATATATGTATATAATGAAGCTCATAACAGAATATCATCATATAGACTTCATAAAGGTTTGATTCAAGCATCTGAACAATCAATACATCAAGCCTCACTACATAACACTCAAAACATATACAAGCAGCGGAACATCCAGTACATATAGTAAGAAAACTAATATGCTAGCCTCCAGCTCGTCTTCGTCATCAACAACGTTGGTGGCCAAGAACAGCACCTGTCACCTGCTATCTAGTCTGCTCATCCCAACATGGATGAACAGCCCAAGGTAATAAGAGTTGAACATAAAACCTTGAGTCAGACAACAGTCTTAGTGAGCAGTAAATCAACTATCAAACATACCAAAAGAGCATAAAGGATAAAAGGAATAGGAATTCAACCATCCCACTCCACCTCATTCTACAGTGATAGCCCCCAGACCCACTAAGCATAAACAAGCATAGCAAAGCAGACAATTTAAGTAAAGTAATTATCACTCGAGTCAAGGTCGATGTTTTCCAAGCACAAACCCCCAAGGCCTAAACCAAGATCAGATAAGCACCCAGAAAACACCGCTCTTGAGATCGAATGATGGTACAATCAAACATCCATGACTCTGGCTATCACTTATATCATTGCCTCGATATCATCGTTAGTTGAATGACCGCCAATCAAGGGCTAATGGTAACCCCGGTTCTAGATAAACTCTACACGTCATCGTGACCCGTGCCTAGGACTTACCTACCCTGCCCAGAGTACTCGACCACCCACCTGTAGTCTTTTGGGTGTACCGACCACCTACCTGTAGTCGTTTTGGGCATCCCATGTACTCTTGCTTTGAATTACAAGAACCTTCAACAACGATGAGATCCAAGCCTCCTAATCATCCTCCTCGACGACTATTCTCATACTAGCCCAAGCTACTTCTCGAGCAATCCATTATCAACCAACGCGAACAATCCCTCGAGTTATCAACATGCTTGGAATGATCCCTGCCTGGATTACGCCAAGACTACATCACATCATACTTCGCTTCATCGCATCATAGCAAAGTCCCATCTCAACATCATGGTTTGCCTCATCGCATCATGGCAAAGTCCATCATCATCAAATCTATCCATATGAGCTTCCACATCCGCTTCATATGCCACAAGCAGCTTTCACCATTCAAAAGCCTTTCCACTTAACTTTTGAATTATCTTCGATCATCTTCTCCAAATCAAATACTAGCTAATTTGAAACAATCAAATCAATCATAAACGAATCATTAATCCAAGCAATCAAACATTCAACAAGATCTAATAAGCAATTACAACAATAATGACAATTTGGTAATTAAAGTGTCCAAATCTAACAAGTATGAATCATAGGCAAATGTCTCTATAACTTGATGAATGAACTTATACAAGTAATCATGTAGCAAAATAGGTGTCAAAACTTCATAGATGATAGATCTACTGCAGACTTTAGGAAAATGCAAGAAATCACTATCTTTAACGCATAAACAAGCCACCAATCCAATATACTCCCTTGGGTCCGTGTGAGAGATAACTACCACTCACTGAATCACCTAAACAACCCAAAAACAATCAACTCTAGATCTGGACAGCAAGGAATCAAGCTTGATCCGGTAAAATCTCGCTTCAATCGATGGAATCTCTCTTTGTTGGATGAAGATCTTCAACTTTGGCTCTTGGATCTTTGATTTGATCTTAAATCTTGGATGGATGTTAGCACTAGATTAGAGAGGAGAAAAGAAGTGAAGAAGTGTTGTAGTCGAGCTCTCAAAATGGCAGCACTTCGTCGCTTCAAAATCCGGTGCCAAAAGTGAGCCAAAGCCCTCTATTTATAGGCTGAATCCTTGTCTCGTCTGCCCATAAGTCGGTCACGACTTAACCTATGAGTCGTCCCCCCTATGAGTCGTCCACGACTCACGACTCAAGCCAGCATACGTCCTACCGACTCACCTTAACATAGCACAACCCATACACGACTCAACACACACAGCTCACGACTCAACCACAAGGCCGCACAGTTCCTAAGTCCTAAGTCGTATGACGACTTAACTAGCATGCCGACCTAACTCTAAGCCGATCTAACATGCGCACGACTTAACCAATGTGCGACTCAACACAGACACAAGGTCGCACAACTTAACCCTATATGCGACCTAATGACTTAGCCTTATTGCCGACCTAGCCCCTAGCCGACTTACGACCTAACCTTAAGTCGCTGATTCAATTGAGTCGGTTATCTCCTTAACCCCACTTAGTTTCCCTAGGTCGGTTAATCCATGAGTCGGCCATCCATAAACCATTAGCCCTTAAGTCGGTCACTACCCATGAGTCGCTCGAATCTATAGGTCGGTATTCTATGAGTCGGCTAACATCTATAGGTCGTTCAACACCTTAACCCGGTAACCTTAAGTCGCCTAAGCCTATGAGTCGGCCAAACCTTATAAGCCGCTAACCCTATGGGTCGGCCACCTACCTTAAGTCGCCCCATACGACCTAAGCTTCCCACGACTTAAGGACCACACAAGTTAGCTTCCATACGACTTATACTATGGTCGACTCAAACTTTAAACGACTTAACAACAAAACGATTTTAAGCATATAGTTAAACAATGTTTCGATCCGTAAAAATACGGGTCGTTACATTCTCTCCCCCTTAGGAATTTCGCCCCCGAAATTCCAAACAAACAAGAGCATCCAAAGTTATTCTGCATGCCGATCATCCATAGCAATCAACAAACTATGCATCCAATTACTAGCCTAGCATGCAGAATTCTAAGACTTAGAACAAGCTACAAATTCGTAAGATGTCACGACACCTTAGGGCCATACCTTGAAGAGTTCAGGATGAGCTGCCTTCATCCTCTCTTCCTCCTCCCACGTACAGTCGTTAACATCATCACTCCATTGTACCTTGAGCAACGTAATCGTCTTCCTCCTAAGCCGTTTCGTGTCGGTTTCAACAACACGAAGCGGGTTACGAGGTCTCGTAACAACTGGATCAACTTCCAAATCTTCACAGCTATCAGCAGAAACCACCGTATTCGAGTCATGCACATACTTCTGTAGATAAGGTACATGAAAAACATTGTGCACACCCGCCATCTTTTCCGGTAACTCCAATCTATGAGCGAGCTTTCCAATTCGCTCGATAATCGGGAATGGTCCAACAAATCTCGGAGTCAATTTCCCTTTGTTCCCGAATCTAATAACATTCTTCAGTGGAGAAATCTTCACAAAAACCATATCGCCTACGTCGAATTCCAAATCCTTACGACGATTATCGGCATAACTTTTCTGACGGTCTTGGGCTGCCTTCATTCGTCGCCGAATGATCTCTACACAATCCGTAGTCTGTCGAATCATCTCTGGCCCAAGTATCAACTTTTCTCCAGTTTCCAACCAGCATGTCGGAGAGTTACAGGTCTTCCATATAGTGCCTCATATGGTGCCATACCAATACTTGTCTGATAACTGTTATTATATGAAAATTCCACCAAATGAAGGTGATCTTCCCATGATCCTCCGAAATCTAAAAAAAATGCTCTAAGGAGATCTTCCAAAACTCGGTTGGCCCTCTCAGTCTGGCCATCTATTTGGGGACGTAAGTTGTACACAAACACAACTCAGTTCCCAAAACTTCTTGGAAGCTCTTCCAAAATCCACTAGTGAACAATGGGTCTCGATCGCTCACTATACTCTTCGGAATACCATGGAATCAAACTATCCACTTAACATACAACTCAGCCAATTTCGATGCAGTCCTAGTTGACCGAACATGAATGAATCTTGCACTCTTAGTCAAACGATCTACAATGACCCAAATCCCTTCATTCCCTGCCCTGGTTCTAGGTAGACCATCGATAAAATCCATCGATATCAGCTCCCACTTCCATGTAGGAACCTCTAATGGCTGAAGCAATCCACTGGGCTTTTTCTGCTCGGCTTTTACCAACTGGCAGTTCATACACTTGGAAATAAAATTTCCAACATCCTTCTTCATACCTTCCCAGTAATAGGTTCTCTTCATATCCCGATACATCTTATTTCCACCTGGATGAATCGTCAACTTCGAGTGATGACTTTCCCTAAGAACTTCATCTCTCAATCCATCTATATCGGAAACAACTAATCGTCCTTGTTTCCGAAGCCAACCCTCTCGATTGACTTCAAATCCTTTATCCTTTTCTGGATTCAATCCAGATTCCAAATCATGGATAATCTTGACAAGCTTATCGTCTCGCTTTTGGCTCTCGCCAATCCTTTCCATAAGAGTAGGTCTTATCGATAAGTTCGCCAACATCTCTGGTTCTAATTCACATCTAGGCCTGAAGTCAAATCCAGCCAAATACTCAAGATTCTTCCATTCCGAAAACATGGCTTCCAATCCTGCATGTCTTCGACTAACGCATCGGCCACTGTGTTACCTTTTCCCAGAGTATAGGCTATATCAAAATCATATGATGCCAAAAACTCTAGCCACCTTTGTTGCCGAAGATTCAAATCATTTTGGGAGAAAAGATACTTCAACGACTTATGATCCGTAAACAACTCGAATCGAACTCCCAATAGATAATGTCTCCACATCTTCAGAGCAAAAACAATCGCCGCTAACTCCAAATCATGAGTCGGGTAATTCCTTTCATGCGGCTTCAGTTGTCGACTTGCATATGCCACAACTTTATCCTTTTGCATCAGTACTGCTCCTAGTCCAGTACCACATGCATCGGTATAAACCACCATCTCATCATTCTCACTTGGAATAGTCAAAACAGGAGCACTTGTCAGTCGCTCTTTCAGGATTACGAAAGCTTGCTCAAACTTAGCATCCCATCTGAATACTTGGTTCTTTTTCGTCAATCCTGTCAACGGTGCAGCTATCTTGGAAAAGTCTTTGATAAACCGACGATAATATCCTGCTAATCCAAGAAAACTTCTCACATCAGATGCATTCTTAGGTCTAATCCAATCCTGGATTGCTGCCACCTTAGCGGGATCAACCGCTATTCCAATTCTAGAGATAACATGGCCTAAGAACCTCACTTCACTCTTCCAGAAGTGACACTTCGAAAACTTAGCCTTCAGCTGATGTTTCCGCAAGATTTCCAAAACAATACACAAGTGTGTCTTGTGCTCTTCCTCGGTTCTGGAATAAATCAGAATATCATCCACGAACACAAGTACAAACTTGTTCAACTGATCTCTGAACACTCTATTCATAAGATCCACAAAATATGCTGGTGCATTAGTCAATCCAAACGGCATTACCAGCTACTCATAAAAACCGGATGGTGTCCTAAAAGCAGTCTTCGGCACATTATCCTTAGTCACTCTCAACTGGTGAAATCCCATTGCCAAATCCATCTGAGAAAACAACTTAGCCTCGTGAAGCTGATCAAACAAGTCATCTATCCTCGGCAATGGATACTTGTTCTTTTTAGTCACCTTATTCAGCTCACGATAATCCACACACAACCTCAACGATCCATCCGCTTTGGTTGCGAACACAACTAGTGCACCCCATTCGGACACACTACGCCGAATGAATCCTTTCCGAAAAAGGTCATCAACCTGCACCTTCAGCTCTTGTTGTTCTCTAGGCGCCATCCGTCTAAGAGGCATCACAACAGGTCCGGCTCCCTCAACTAGATCGATACGAAACTCGATCTCCCTATGCGGCGGTAACCCTTTGACCTCATCAAAGACGTCCTCAAATCCATTCACAACCGGCATCAATGACAGTCCATCCCGTGGAACAACCAGCGAATACATGAAGCCCATGAAGACGCCTTCTTCATGCTTACATTGTATCACAAACTTTCGCCCTTCCACACTCCCGACTGTCACCTCCAATTTCTCACAATCAACCTTTACCGCATACTTCCTAAGCCAGTCCATACCCAAAATAATTCCGAACCCTGCAAAGTTCAAAACAAAACAATCACAAACAAAAGAGCAATCATGACTCGATACAACAAGACCACGACATACCATACACAAACAAGACGAACCCCCAACTGGATTAGTCACAACCAATGGTCTATCAACAATTTCCGGTTCCAAACCCAACCGGCCTACAAGATCATCACAAACAAACGAATGCGATGCCCCAGTATCAAACAACACTCTAACTGGAACACCACAAATGGAAAGAGTACCTTGAACCACCACACTCTTCCCCTTTTCTTCTTCAGTAGGAGCTTTAGAAGATAATGGAACAGCCCCCAAAGCATAAGCTTGCACAATCTGCTTATCTTTCCTCGGTTCTGGACAGTCCTTCTTGATATGTCCCAGCTTATCACAGTTGTAACACTTTCCCGGCACCTTGGGATTCCTACAATCTTTGGAGAGATGGCCTTTCTGCTGACAGTTGTAGCACGTCACTTCGCCCTTCGGCTTCTTCTGGCCATCCTTACCCTTCTGTTGCTGCTGCTTCCTCTTCTTGTTTCCACCCTGCTGTGGCCTAGACCCTTCCTTGGTTACAGCAACAACATATCCTTCCTTAGGAAACAATCTCTCATGCCTGAGAGCTTTCTCCACAAGCTTCTCAAACGGATCGTCCAAATGATCCACCAACTGTCTCCAAAGATAATAGTCCAAGCCTGCCACAAACTTCTCATTCTTCTGGTAGGGAGATTCAATATACGACCGAGCATACTTGGACAAAGCTTCAAACTCAGAAACATACTCAAGAACCGGTCTCCCACCTTGCTTGAGCTCCAAAAACTTCTTAAACAGAACAGATTTCTGAGCCGTAGAAATGAACTTAGCTTCAAATCTAACTTGGAATTGCTCCCAAGTAATCTCTTCCTCCGGAGTATCAATTGTGATAGAACCCCACCAATCAGCAGCTCTTCCCTGAAGCTGTCTCGATGCAAGCTTCCTCTTAGTTGCATCCTCGATTCCCAAGTCACCAAAAATCCTTCTATAGGCATCAATCCATCTCTGAACTTCTATGGTTGATTCTGTTCCCAAGAAAACCTTTCCTCCAAGAGCAGTATAATCTTTACACAACTTAGCAAAATCCACTGGTCTTAGAGCTTGAACTTGAACTCCAACATCTACTGACGGTCCTGAAGTTGGTATCCTTTTCATGATCGAAGTCATCATAGCTTCGAACATTGCAGAATAGTCCGTAGCTCCCCTAGCAGCACGGCTTTCCCTAGCAGCTTGTCTCTCACTTCGACTCATCCTTAATATCTACAAAAAGGAATGATTTAGAACACCTTGAGAAACAACTACATAAGGAGTTCAAATCCTTCTAAACTACTATATTATATATATGGTAATCATCCATCAAACTACAATTACGTCTCTCATACGTAGTTACGTCAGCGAGCGTTGGCTAAAATCGATTAACCAAAGCTCTGATACCAAATGTGACGACCGCCCATAACACCCGCACTAAAACAAGAGAATGGTGCGCTGAAAGGCGTGCCAGGCAGCCATGGACGATAGTCATGGTAAGATAAAATAGAAACTCTATCGTACAACTCACAGCGCATGGACAAAATACAATAGAGAAATATATGTATATAATGAAGCTCATAACAGAATATCATCATATAGACTTCATAAAGGTTTGATACAAGCATCTGAACAATAAATACATCAAGCCTCACTACATAACACTCAAAACATATACAAGCAGCGGAACATCCAGTACATATAGTAAGAAAACTAATATGCTAGCCTCCAGCTCATCTTCGTCATCAACAATGTTGGTGGCCAAGAACAGCACCTGTCACCTGCTACCTAGTCTGCTCATCCCAACATGGATGAACAGCCCAAGGTAATAAGAGTTGAACATAAAACCTTGAGTCAGACAACAGTCTTAGTGAGCAGTAAATCAACTATCAAACATACCAAAAGAGCATAAAGGATAAAAGGAATAGGAATTCAACCATCCCACTCCACCTCATTCTACAGTGATAGCCCCCAGACCCACTAAGCACAAAAAAGCATAGCAAAGCAGACAATTTAAGTAAAGTAATTATCACTCGAGTCAAGGTCGATGTTTTCCAAGCACAAACCCCCAAGGCCTAAACCAAGATCAGATAAGCACCCAGAAAACACCGCTCTTGAGATCGAATGATGGTACAATCAGACATCCATGACTCTGGCTATCACTGTTATCATTGCCTCGATATCATCGTTAGTTGAATGACCGCCAGTCAAGGGCTAATGGTAACCCCGGTTCTAGATAAACTTTGCACGTCATCGTGACCCGTGCCTAGGACTTACCAACCCTGCCCAGAGTACTCGACCACCCACCTGTAGTCTTTTGGGTGTCCCGACCACCTACCTGTAGTCGTTTTGGGCATCCCATGTACTCTTGCTTTGAATTACAAGAACCTTCAACAACGATGAGATCCAAGCCTCCTAATCATCCTCCTCGACGACTATTCTCATACTAGCCCAAGCTACTTCTCGAGCAATCCATTATCAACCAACGCGAACAATCCCTCGAGTTATCAACATGCTTGGAATGATCCCTGCCTGGATTACGCCAAGACTACATCACATCATACTTCGCTTCATCGCATCATAGCAAAGTCCCATCTCAACATCATGGTTTGCCTCATCGCATCATGGCAAAGTCCATCATCATCAAATCTATCCATATGAGCTTCCACATCCGCTTCATATGCCACAAGCAGCTTTCACCATTCAAAAGCCTTTCCACTTAACTTTTGAATTATCTTCGATCAACTTGTCCAAATCAACTACTAGCTAATTTGAAACAATCAAATCAATCATAAACGAATCATTAATCCAAGCAATCAAACATTCAACAAGATCTAATAAGCAATTACAACAATAATGGCAATTTGGTAATTAAAGTGTCCAAATCTAACAAGTATGAATCATAGGCAAATGTCTCTATAACTTGATGAATGAACTTATACAAGTAATCATCTAGCAAAATAGGTGTCAAAACTTCATACATGATAGATCTACATGCAGACTTTAGGAAAATGCAAGAAATCACTATCTTTAACGCATAAACAAGCCACCAATCCAATATACTCCCTTGGGTCCGTGTGAGAGATAACTACCACTCACTGAATCACCTAAACAACTCAAAAACAATCAACTCCAGATCTGGACAGCAAGGAATCAAGCTTGATCCGGTAAAATCTCGCTTCAATCGATGGAATCTCTCTTTGTTGGATGAAGATCTTCAACTTTGGCTCTTGGATCTTTGATTTGATCTTAAATCTTGGATGGATGTTAGCACTAGATTAGAGAGGAGAAAAGAAGTGAAGAAGTGTTGTAGTCGAGCTCTCAAAATGGCAGCACTTCGTCGCTTCAAAATCCGGTGCCAAAAAGTGAGCCAAAGCCCTCTATTTATAGGCTGAATCCTTGTCTCGTCTGCCCATAAGTCGGTCACGACTTAACCCATGAGTCGTCCCCCCTATGAGTCGTCCACGACTCACGACTCAAGCCAGCATACGACCTACCGACTCACCTTAACACAGCACAACCCATACACGACTCAATACACAGCGCTCACGACTCAACCTCAAGGCCGCACAGTTCCTAAGTCCTAAGTCGTATGACGACTTAACTAGCATGCCGACCTAACTCTAAGCCGATCTAACATGCGCACGAATTAACCAATGTGCGACTCAACACAGACACAAGGTCACACAACTTAACCCTATATGCGACCTAACGACTTAGCCTTATTGCCGACCTAGCCCCTAGCCGACTTACGACCTAACCTTAAGTCGCCGATTCAATTGAGTCGGTTATCTCCTTAACCCCACTTAGTTTCCCTAGGTCGGTTAATCCATGAGTCGGCCATCCATAAACCGTTAGCCCTTAAGTCGGTCACTACCTATGAGTCGCTCGAATCTATAGGTCGGTCTTCTATGAGTCGGCTAACATCTATAGGTCGTTCAACACCTTAACCCGGTAACCTTAAGTCGCCTAAGCCTATGAGTCGGCCAAACCTTATAAGCCGCTAACCCTATGGGTCGGCCACCTACCTTAAGTCGCCCCATACGACCTAAGCTTCCCACGACTTAAGGACCACACAAGTTAGCTTCCATACGACTTAAACTATGGTCGACTCAAACTTTAAACGACTTAACAACAAAACGATTTTAAGCATATAGTTAAACAATGTTTCGATCCGTAAAAATAAGGGTCGTCACAACTTCTTTTCCAAATCCCCCTGATTTGGATTTCTATCTTATCAATTACTACTATTCGTAGCATAAGCATGCCATTGGCTCACCGTTTTGTCTAATAGGGAATACTATTTGGTACAGGTTCTACTTTCATCTTTACTTATTAACTTAGGTGTATTTACATAAGCCTTTACATTTTTCTCTGCTATCTATGCTTATTAATTTCTCCAAAGTCTTATAATAAGCCTTCATTTGTTCTTTTTCTTATTATAACCTACGTTATAATCATGCTTATCACTTAACCCAAGGTCTAACTGTGAAAATAAGCTTCTTTCATCTTTCACTCTTTTTAGTTATAAATCTAAGTTATAACTCCGCAAAACTTTTTAATTCAACCCAATTAACATCATAATTAGACGTAATTTTAGTCCGATTCCATTTAAATTACAGCCTTTGAAATTTACATCTTATATTTCATTATTTCAGTTTTCTAACAATTTAATCCATATTCGCGTTAATCATATTATAATCCATGTACGAAGAAGAAGGTGGAATAAAACAAAACTGAAAATAAAATAAAATCCAAAGCGTAGAAAGAGGATAAATAACGTATAAATAAAAGTAAATAAATTAAAATACTATTAATAAACTATAAATAAACAAATAAGCTATAATTAAAAGAATTAAAGTAAAATTACTAAAAAGAACAGCTGAAAGGAAATAGGCTAAAAATAGTTCTAAAAACTGTAAATAAACTACTAAAAAGGCTATTTCAAAATTTGTAGTAAAACGAAAACTATTGGAAAACCCTATTATTTGAAATTACTTAAACAAATCTTAAAATAATTACAATCACTCACTATCGATCCTAAGCTCTTCTGGTGATCTTCCCGAATCCACTTGGAGTTGTAAAATAATTTAATTTATAACGATTTTCTCTTTTGAAAAAATTATTCCGTTTAGGGTCCTTCCTAGAAAGGTGAATCCAAGTGGAGAAAACCTAGAATGAGAAAAACTTTCAGGTCTAGGGGTCTATTTATAGGTGTAGAAGTGGGTCTTGGGCCTTTGAATTTAGAGATTGAATAGGATGCAACCACGTCATAGGCTGAATAGGGGCCATCAAATGTAGAAATGGAGGGACCATATCACTTAAAACGATGCAAAACACGTGTTCAATCACTCTTTTTTTCAGGTCGACCACCCATTTTTCCAGGTCGATCGGCTAGTTGACTTGGTATGTCTATATATGTATACATATTCTTTTTTTCA
This sequence comes from Allium cepa, assembly GCA_030765085.1. Lineage (NCBI taxonomy): Eukaryota > Viridiplantae > Streptophyta > Magnoliopsida > Asparagales > Amaryllidaceae > Allium > Allium cepa. Next base: position 706,337,507 of record CM060938.1, read on the forward strand.
TTTCGTCGATTATTTCATTCTTGCTCATATTAACTCGAATTCTAACGTTCTATATATGGAAAATTGCAAGAAAATTGCTATGGACATAATGGTGCAACTTTCGTGGCTTAATTCTAATAATTTCTCAAAGTTATTTTATTGTTTAGTTAATTAACGAATTAATTATTATGGGTTAAATTTTGGGTTGTTTCAAACACGCTATATGTGTAAGCCTTGAACATAGTCCATTTATATTCTCGTTGCAAAAAATAAATAGTCATTTCAAGAAGTACTACCAATTGATTATACCTCATCACACGTGTTCTACCTTCTCTTATTTAAATGCTCTATGAACTTCTTAGTTCATAGTAATGAATGTTTTTTAACAGTTCTTACGCAATGTATTTTACACGAGCTATATGCTATTTATCATTCTTCTAACGATTTTTACTGCAATTCCATTTTTTGTAGTTTAATGTGATACCATATAGTCCTTGTTTGGTGCTAACTCCTAACGATAATGAATATGCTTTATGTGGACAAGATAATTTGTTGATTGCTAGATTATGTTATTGGCACATTTTGAATGAATTATAAACCATTTTATCTTGATCAAATTATTGATACGGTATGAATCTTTGATATTTAAGGTTTGAATTGATGTTGCAAAATAAAGGCTTGTAGGCTCTCTCTGACAGGTGCAATGCAATGACAAGTATGGTCCAACTGAAAGAACATTCGAAGGACTTAGATGAAAATTCAGCATCTAATGTAGGAAAAGGAAAAGTTGCACGGGCTCGATCATCAAGATGAATATCACCGATTCCACTTCAGATTCTTCCTCCTCCTAATGTTTGTACTGCAACTCCTGGTGTGCTTGAAAGTTGTAATTTGCAGTTGGCTCATTGCCCTACTGATCATGATCAACAAATGGAGCGTGACATGTCTTCGATGTTAGCATGCTTCTTTTCCAGTGGTTCTAACTATTAGAACCAGGTATAAGCCCACTTTTTTAACATTTAAGAAATGTGTAGTTACAGTTAGCAAATGGTAATCAGCGAGATGCAGCAGATGTATCTTCTAACAATAATAGCACTTGTACGCAGGTACACTTCTAGATATCCAGTCTATTTAAACTTCTGTAGAAATTATTTCATTTGAAGAAGTTTATTTTAATAGTCAATGTATGCATAACTTGTGCAGTGAAAAGAGAAATGATATTACATCAATCTTATTGACAGATGCTATAGGAATATGAGTCTACTGAAAACTGCCCCTTTATGGCTATTCCATCCAAGGTAGCTAGTACTCGATCTACTCAACAAAGAGTAAGTCATGTTTATTTTTGAACATGTAATGCCCCGCCTTTTTATACGCTTTAAATCGACGATAAACCACACACGTCAAACTTAAACCATATAGAAGGGCGGATTGTTTTGGGGTAAACAAGAAAAAGTGGAGAAGGTAAAACAAAATAGATTCTTGCAGCGGAACGGTAAAATATAATAATCAAATATACAGTTCATGAAGCTGTTTTCAAAATATTTGATTATGCATATACAATACATATTAGAGTTGCACATACCAGAGAATAATAATTATGCAGCGGAACAGTATGAGTGTAGTGGGAAATAACAAATAATAATAAATCTTCGTCTTCGTCCTCCAGAATACGTCTTCAAATCCTGAAATGCTCAGGCTGACCCGTGCGAATTGAAAAGACAAAACACTCGAGTCAAAACTAAAAGATCTTATGTAAGTTAAATCAACAGTAAAAATATGAGTGGAACAGCATCAGAGATGTTTATGGTATATGACATCTCCTATCCAGTGTCTAACGTGAGTGCAGTAACTTAAGAGATGTTCGGGATTCACATCTCCTAAGGATCCGTTAAACTATCTACTATGTAGTAATATACGCTATTTTAATAGTGTCTAAAGTAAAGTATAATATACTAAAAATAGCGTTAAGGGGTTACCGATATAGCCCTTAACACACTTTTATATTCCCAGTACCGTAATCTCCCCTGTATTGGGCGTCGTCAAAGGGTACTCCATTCGTATGGTACAAAACAAAATCGTATAAGGCGCGTTAGGGTAGGTGACACGGCACAACTAGGTAATGCCAGGGTAGATATACCAATTACGCTTTCGGGCCGGTGGTAACGCATAGCTGCAGCTACCGCCCATCTCGAGCCACGCCCCCAAATCAAAGAAATCAAAAGTGGTCACCGAATAAATCCAAAAGTCAAAGTATAATATCAAAGGGATGTGTCCGATCAAAGGTGCTACCTCATTAGCCCGTCAATCGATCCTATTTTAGACACCTTATGCCAACTCATGGGAGTCAGGTCCACGTATTTACCTCAAAGGAAACGCCGCCACCATCCTACTTCATTCTGGAATCTCCACCGCGTACACGGTTGTTAAAAGTGGTTTTCGGAGTTGGCAGAGAGTATGACAACTTCCGATCCCGGTCTCTTCAAAAACCAAACGTTATTATAACACCGCGGTCATTACAAAATAATTTTACTTCAAAACCAGAATATAATATCCATTTCAAAACCATATAAATACGATATCATTTCTATTTTAAACCCAAATCAATATGATATCATTTTTAGTTTAAATATATCGTTTTTCCAAAATCATTGCACTTTCAATGAATATACCTTGAAATCCATAGCTTTAAACATAACTTCAAATACTTATATGGTTTAAATATTAAATTACTTTATATAATAAAATAGCTTCTTTAATTTCACAAATAAATTCTGAATACCAATTTGAACCTCCAAATAAACCATTTCAATTCATATTTTTCAAAGCTTTAAATATTCCACCATTTCAAGACTAGTTCTTCGATAATTCCATATATACATCAAATTCAATTGCTATTATTTAGATTTGAAATGTTTACTTAATACATCAAATGTCATTTAAGTAAAACCTTTAACTTCAAATAACTGGATATTCTTTAAATTTGGTTAACTTGATATATTCATTTAAATCAACTTGATATTTATTTAAATCATTCTACACCAATTTAAGTTATAAGAATCATACCCTTTAAAATCTCAATTTTATTTAAATTGCAAATCAAATTTATTCGAGTATAATTCTTAAATAATTTAATTTAAATCAATTTCATAATATCTTCCCACCTTATTCTCATTCAAGTTATTATAAACTCCAAAAATATAATTTAAATAAATACTTAACCACATTATATCTTAATAAAATCGAACTTTATTTTTAACTTCTTTTATACTTTAAATCGATTTAATACATAGCTTAAAACCGTGAATTTAACTATATATAAAATACATTTATACAATATCCAAATCCATACTTCATAAAACCGTACATTTCTTTACAAAATCAGAGAAAATCGTTTCAAAATATTTTTATATATAGACCGCGGTGCCTGCATATAATTTTCTATCCTATGGTCAAGTGATACAGATATTTATCATTCCAATCCGTAATCTAAAATAAATACGGTTATATATCATTTCAAACCGCAATCCCGAATGAAATAAATTGTATAACATGTTTGCAGTTTAAAACAATATAAAATACAACTTCCATTCATCCAATATCAATCATCAATCATTTATTACAATCATCATCCAATTTAAACAATAACATCCATATAGAGATATAATAAATAACAGGTAATTACTGACAGTCTATATTCAATAATAAATTAAACAATCTATCTAACTGGCAGTTTAGGTGCAAAAATAAATTAAATAACAATTTTATTCAATAAATTAAAATTTAACTGGAATGATGATAAAAATATACCAAACAGCAATAAATAAATTTCTAATCACATCATAAATTAATTTAACACACATAAGAAATTTTAGAAATTGTGAGTGGGTTAAAACACTCACCTTTTGAATTTAAATTGAGTTTAAATCCAATTTAAAACCAAAATGTGACCAGTCACAGAATCATCCAAACCAGCGTCATAATGTCCGGGATTTTAATACGAACCTAGTGGAGAAAACAGCGCGTGGATTGGTGTTCGTATGTAAAAGTTATAGCGATAATTGTGTTTGAATTTCAGTTTTAAAATAAATAAATAAATAAATAAACGAAATTACCTCCCCCGACACCTGCCACGTCACCCCTTCGTGCGCATGCATTTTTCCTTACAGTATTCGAACTAAACCCTAGCCTCTTGTTCCAGTACGCATGAAGCCGCCACCACATCGCCCAAATTCGCCGCCAAACCATTGGCCTGATACCCGATCCAACTGAGCGGCTCGCCTCCCCTACTCAAGCCGACCCCACCATGATGGCGTGGCCCGTCCAGGCGCCTCCAAACGTACATGGCCGCCGTGATGTTTCATCATCAATCGTGGTGATTTCCTGTCACCTGAAGACGAACCAGTGGTGCTGATCTAACTACATCGACGTCCTCAACACGTTGCCACCACCTGATCGTTGTAAGATCGACGATCTACCATCAAATCCGATAACCCACAACGAACAGCCGACTGTTATTCATTAAATTCTAGACATATGGAAACTCAAAGTGAAAAAGGAATTATAGAATTGAGATGCGTTCATCGCGATCTTCGATATATAATTTTTCTGAATTTTTTTGAGCAGTTTGAAATTTTGGCTTTGGATTTGATTTGTAATTTTAATTGGATCTGGAATTTTATTGTCTGCCATTGAGGAGGAGGTGAAGAGGAATTTTACGCACAGACAAATAAGAAATAGAGGTAGGCTAGGGTTTATAACAGGGTATATATAGGCAGAGTTGAAATTTGAATAGATAGATCAGATTGAATATACGTGCTAACGACAAAGTGGCCCAAAAAGCCAGTTCTGACTCCGGAACGAAATTGGGTCAACCCATGTATCAAAATAGATGTTTTAAAATATTTTAAATATGATGGAGTAGGTTTCAAGTTCAAATTCCATCATATGAAGAAGTTATGCTAAAATCAATTTATTTCAAATTGATTTCAATTGATTTCAATTTCATTGATTTCAAGGCGTTTCGAGTCCGTACGATCAAACGACAGGTCTGATCGCTACGAAACTTGAAATCCTACAATAATTCACCGTTATGGATCTGATGAAACTAGTTTCATCAAAATCCGAGTCAGTGGTCAAAATGGCTATTTTCTAGTTAAATAAATAAATTAATAATTAATTAATTAAATCTAATTTTTAAATTTCAATTCTATAATTAACAATTTTTATCAGTTTTATATTTCTTAATCATTTATACAAATTTGGATGTCACCTAAATGTTGATTCAATCATCAATTTCAGCGTTAAATTACAATTTCGTCGAATTTAGAAATTATAAGTTAAATTTTCAATAATTCCATTGAATTAAATTTTCATTCATAATATTCAATTCATTATTACAAACTGATGAAATCAACATTGGATTCTAAATCTATTATACCAGTATCCTCACGTTCGATCTAGTTTTAATTGACGTAATATTAAATGTTAAATTTCATTTATTTGCAATAAATTCAACTATTGAATTTTACACTTCAATTGAATTAATAAATCTTGCTTTCTATTCTTTAAGTCAACCAATTGTCATATTATAAATAGGATTAGCATAAATTACATCTTATAAAATTAACCATTTTCAATGACAATCAAATCTACCCTAACTACACAAATTTAGTCAATTAATTATAATTGATTTCACGTTAAATGTTATTAATTATAAATTGAAATCTCAATAAATTCGTTTATTGATTTAAAATCTTGCTATTCAATAAATTGACATTTTATGGGTATAATTAACATTGAATTATATTACATTTCATTAATGTATGCTTCATTTCATATTAATTCCCATTACTGTAACCTTTTTTTATATTCATTAAAATTTAATTTCAATTCCAATTCAATCAACAAATTCAACATGCAACTTATAATAATTGTTTACAAGCCAAGGTTACTCTTAAGTTTCTTATACTTCCACCAATTTATTAAATGCAGTCAATTTTGACCTTACAATTGTTTCAATAAATTAGGGCTGCACTAAATTAATTATTTATCGACCTGCATAAACTTTATTAACTAAATTGCAAATTAATTACCAATTTTATTCAATACCCTAAATAACTAACGTATATTAATTCAATACTTACATTTGTTTACTTACGTTTCATTTATAAAAAATTATATTATTCCCACTATTTCAATAAATTTGAATTTTATTCTAGTACCGATCTTATTACCTTATACATACATTGCGCTTCTATGGAATTTATACTTTCACACTTTCCGTTATTTATTAATTACCATTAAAGTAACGTTTATTATCAACAACAAAACATTATAATTACTTATCTACATTGATTTTATTAGTAAGTCAACATTTTAAATTATTAATTTACCTTTTATGTCCCATTATAAATTAATGCATCCATTAATTAAGATTTTAAATCAAATTAATCATTTCATCTTGGTAACATTCTTTTATTACAATAAGAATATAATTAACAATTAACTTACATTTATACTGTTACATTCAAGTTATTAAAAAGTAACTTACCAATCTTCTCAAAGTTATTATTTCCATTAATAATTCACTAAATTTTTATTTCCTTCAATATTAAATTTCAAAATCTTATTAAATTAACAATTTTAAATTATTGAAATTTTGCGGGTTGTTACACTCTCCCCCACTCAAAACTTTTCGACACCGAAAAGGAAAAGAAGGTAAAAGAGGAACTTATAAATCAATATATATGATTCAAAACATTATATTCATAACAATAAGTTTACAGAATAGGATAATTTAAATAAAATATATAGATTTATAAACAATTAAATCTTTATATACATTCAAATTTATAAAGTTTGAAAACATATTCAAAATATTTTCTAAGTCCAAAATTTACGGAAAATTTCGACAGAGTCTCCTTTTTGCAGAGAGGCTCGAGAGAAAATATAATATCAAATATAACAATATACAACATATATTTTACAAAATAGTATATCCCAACCCCAAGAAAACAATATAATAACTCTATAAACCATAATCTGAAAACGTACCTATTTGTCGGGCAATTTACGCTTATATTATGAAACCAAATGCACTAGAAATTGCTTCCATAACCTGCATTTCACTTATATAATCCAAAAGGGTTAATAATTATATAATGTTAAATATTTAAAGTCCTTTCAATCAATAACAAACAATTCAATATAACAACCATCACTTGCAACAAGCATACAACCATCACATAAAATCAACATACATCAATTATCCATTCATACTAAACAAACAAATAGTTGTTCGGGTTCAAAACTTTAAATTGTACAGAATGTAAAATAAACTACTAAGCATACCATTTACTCGACAGTCTCTGATGAAGCTAAATAGATTATTCATACATGCAAACAATTTTAAAGTATCCATACCTGAACAACCATAAACCAAAACAAATAACAACTATTTCAAAAAAACAGATTTAGTTTATCCTTATTAATTCCATTCATACCTTTGTTGTTTGATTTCTCTTTTTCATTCATATAATGGTTTATCTTTTTAATTTACATTTATTTCTTATAATTTTATTTAGAAATAACTTCAACTTATTTACTTGAGTTTAAAATTTCTTACTTACGTTTAAAATTTCTTACTTACAATACCTGCCTTCTATTATATTTAATTAGTATTATTTCAATTGTATTTAAGTTTATAACAACTACACATCAAATTCTTATTTATTAAAGAATTTCATTAATTACTTCCATTACCTCAAATTTATTTCTTGTTTAATATCTATTACATTTTCTTATTAACATTTCAACTTTTTATATCTTTTGGTAAGTTATATATATGCCTTTAAGAACGTAATTGAAAGATATACAAGTTTTTATCATTTTCTTTAATAAATTTACTGTTCAATAATCATATCATTTGTTTTATAGATTTTAATTTCCAAATTTCTTATAGTTTCGTTTATACTTAGCATTTAATCTCTTATTTCATTTAGAGGTTCCAATTATTTGTTAAATTCCATTTCACTAAAGCAATTGAAACCATTAATTAATGGAAACTTCAGAATTTAAATACCGGGTAAAATTTTAAATCATTTTAAAATAATAGATAGATGTATACCCTTAAAATTTATATATCCAATTATATTTAAATCAATTAAAATTTTTATTTAGTTATCAAAATAAATCCGTAGTAAAACTACTACAGTTGCCTTTCCACTTTGAAACTCGAAAATGAATGTCGATGATGCGTGCACTCGTCGTCGAAATTATTTTCCAACGACAGAGAGGGGAGTACATAACTTATTTCTTTCCAAAATCTTCTTTAAAACAATTCTTTTAGATCTTATTGAAATATCTATATCAGAAAATACTTCCAATAATATTATTATTATATTTCAAAATCCTTCGAAAGAAAGATTCAAAGCCCGGAACTTAAGTTCTAAATTCTGAATCTTTCATTTATTTTATTTTCAACCTTATTTCAACTATTATTTATAAATTTCATTACCTAACAACTAATGTAATGCAACCAAATATATATCATTTATAAAAATTTATTATATATATATATATATATATATATATAAAATATAATAGGCGAAATTATTTCATTCACCTATATTCAAAACAAATATTGTGTCGGTCTGTCCTACTAAGTGTTTAGAAATCCCTATTGATGTCATAGCGTCCCATGCGCCAACCAGAATTTATAAATACAAAACGGAACAAATCAACACAATATCAAAACTTTTTATAACACTAACAGATACGCTCTCTCATATATATACACTCAACGACTCATCACAGGGTATTACTGCCCTATTAATAAAGAGTCAGGCCCCACAAGCTAAGGTTTATCGATAAACCTAAGCTCTGATACCAGATGTAATGCCCCGCCTTTTTGTATGCTTCAAATCGACGATAAAACACACACGTCAGACTTAAACCATACAGAAGGGTGGATTGTTGTGGGGTAAATAAGAAAAAGCAGAGAAGGTAAAACAAAATAGAATCTTGCAGTAGAACGATAAAATATAATAATCAAATATACAGTTCATGAAGCTGTTTTAAAATATTTGATTATACTTATACAATACATATCAGAGTTGCACATACCAGAAAATAATAATTTATGCAGCGGAATAGTATGAGTGTAGTGGGAAATAACAAATAATAATAAATCTTCTTCTTCGTCTTCGTCCTCTAGAATACGTCTTCAAATCATGAAATGCTCATGCTGACCCGAGTGAATTGAAAAGACAAAACGCTCGAGTTAGAACTAAAAGATCTTACGTAAGTTAAATCAACAGTAAAAACATGAGTGGAACGGCGTCAGAGATGTTTACGGGATTTGATATCTCCTATCCAGTGTCCAACGTGAGTGCAGTAACTTAAGAGATGTTCGGGATTCACATCTCCTAAGGATCCGTTAAACTATCTACTATGTAGTAACATACGCTATTATAATAGTGTCTAAAGTAAAGTATAATATACTGAAAATAGCGTTAAGGGGTTACCCATATAGCCCTTAACACACTTTTATATTCCAATAGTCTATACAGTACCGTAGTCTCCCCCGTACTGGGCGTCGTCAGAGGGCACTCCATAGGTATGGTACAAAATGAAATCGTATAAGGCGCGCTAGGGTAGGTGACACGACACAACTAGGAAATAGCAGGGTAGATATACCAGTTACGCTTCCGGGCGGGTGGTAATCAAAGAAATCAAAAGTGGCCACCGAATAAATCCAAAAGTCAAAGTATAATATCAAAGGGATGTGTCCGATCAAAAGTGCTACCTCATTAGCCCGCCAATCGCTCATGTTTTAGCCACCTTATGCCAACTCACGGGAGTCGGGTCCACGTATTTACCTCAAAGAAAACCCCGCCATCATCCTACTTCATTCTGGAATCTCCACCGCATACACGGTTGTTAAAAGTGGTTTTTGGAGTTGGCAGAGAGTATGACAACTTCCGATCTGGGTCTCTTCAACAACCAAACGTTATTATAACACCACGGTCATTACAAAATAATTTTACTTCAAAACCAGAGTATAATATCCATTTAAAAACCATATAAATACGATATCATTTCTATTTTAAACCCAAATCAATATGATATCATTTTTATTTTAAATATATCATTTTTCCAAAATCATAGCACTTTCAATCTATATACCTTGAAATTCATAGCTTTGAAACATAACTTCAAATACTTATATGATCTAAATATTAAATTACTTTATATGATAAAATAGCTTCTTTAATATCACAAATAAATTCCGAATACCAATTTAAACCTCCAAATAAACCATTTCAATTCATATATTTCAAAGCTTTAAATATTCCACTATTTCAAAACTAGTTCTTTGATAATTACATATATATATCAAATTCAATTGCTATTATTTAGATTAGAAATGTTTACTTAATAAATCAAATGTCATTTAAGTAAAACCTTTAACTTTAAATAACTGGATATGCTTTAAATTTGGTTAACTTGATATATTCATTTAAATCAACTCGATATTTATTTAAATCACTCTACACCAATTTAAGTTATAAAAATCATACCCTTTAAAATATCAATTTTATTTAAATTCCAAATCAAATTTATTCAAGTATAATTCTAAAATAATTTAATTCAAATCAATTTCATATTATCTTCCTACCATATTCTCATTCAAGTTATTATAAACTCCAAAAATATAATTTAAATAAATACTTAGCCACATTATATCTTAACAAAATCGAACTTAATTTTAACTTCTTTTATACTTTAAATAAATTTAATACATAGCTTAAAACCAAGAATTTAATTATATATAAGATACATTTATACAATATCCAAATCCATACTTTATAAAACCGTATATTTTTTACAAAACCAGAGAAAATCTTTTCCAAGTATTTTTATATATAGACCGCGGTGACTGTATATAATTTTCTATCCTATGGTCAAGTGATACAGTCATTTATGATTCCAATTCATAATTCAAAATACAAATACGGTTATATATCATTTCAAACCGCAACCTAGAATGAAATAAAGTGCATAACATATTTGCAGTTTAAAACAATATAAAATACAAAATCCATTCATCCAATATCAATCATCAACCATTTGTTACAATCATCATCCAATTTAAACAATAACATCCATATAAAGCATATAATAAATAACAGGTAATTATTGACAGTCTATATTCAATAATAAGTTAAACAATCTATCTAACTGGCAGTTTATATGCAAAAATAAATTAAATAACAATTTAATTCAATAAATTAAAATTTAACTGGAATGATGATAAAAATATACCAAATAGAAATAAATAAATTTCTAATCACATCAGAAATTAATTTAACACACATAAGAAATTTTAGAAATTGTGAGTGGGTTAAAACACCCACCTTTCATATTTAAATTGAATTTAAATCCAATTTAAATCCAAAATTTGACAGTCTCAGAGTTCGTTTAAACCAGTGTGAAAATGTCCAGAATTTCAATACGAACCTAGCGGAGAAAACCGCGCATGGATTGGTGTTCGTATGTAAAAGTTATAGCGATAATTGTGTTTGAATTTCAATTTTTTTTTTAAAAACAAAATTACCTCCCGCAACACCTGCCACGTCACCCCTTCGTGCGCACGCATTTTTCCTTCCAGTATTTGAATTAAACCCTAGCCTCTCGTTCCACTATGCACGAAGCCACCACCATATCGCCCAAATTCGCCGCCAAACAACTGGTTCGACCCCCGTTCCAATTACGCCGCTCGCCTCTCCTACTCAAGCCGACCCCACCATGATGGTGCGGCCCGTCCAGGCGCCTCCAAACGCACGTAGCCGCCGTGATGTTTCGTCACCGATTGTGGCGATTTCCTGTCACCTGAAGATGAACCAGTGGTGCTGATCTAACTACCTCAACGTCCTCTACGCGTTGCCACCACCTGATCGTTGTAAGATCGACGATCTACCGTCAAATCCGATAACCCTCAGAGAACGGCCGATAGTTATACATTAAAATCTGGACACACGAAAACTCGAATTGAAAAACGAATTACAGAATTGAGATTCGTTCATCGCGAGCTTCGATATATAATTTTTTTTGAATTTTTTTGAGGAGTTTGAAATTTTGGCTTTGGATTTGATTTGGAATTTGAATTGGATCTGGAATTTTATTGTCTACCATTGAGGAGGAGGTAATGTGACGACCGCCCATGACTCCCGCACCAAATCAAGGAAATAATGCGCTAAAAGGTGTACCAGGCAGCCATGGACGATAGTCAGGGTAAAACAAAAACAGAAGAATCTCTATCGCATAACTCACAGCGCATGGATAAAATACAATAGAGAAATATAATATAGTGAAGCTCCATAGAACAGAACATCATCATATAAGCATCACAGTAGTTTCATACAATCATCTACTCAAATCCATACATGAAAGCCTCACTACAAATCACTCAACCAAATACAGCAGCGGATACCCAGTACATATAGTAAGAAAACTAATATGCAAAGCCTCCTGCTCGTCTTCGTCATCTTTAGCGTAGAACTCCTAGCACAGCACCTGTCACCTGCTACCTAGTCTGCCCATCCCGACATGGATGAACAGCCCAAGGTAATAAGAGGAGACATAAAAACCTTGAGTCAGACAAAGTCTTAGTGAGCAGTAAATCAACTATCAAGCATACCAAAAGAGCATAAAGGATAAAAGGAATAGGAACCAAACCATCCCACTCCACCTCTTTCTACAGTGATAGCCCCAGACATACACTAAGGAGAAGCAAGCATAACAACATAGACAATTAAGGTAAAGCGAATACCACTCGAGTCAAGGACGATGTTTTCCAAATACAAACCCCCAAGGCCTAAACCAAGATCAGATAAGCACCCAGAAAACACCGCTCTTGAAGCCGAATGATAATACAACCAAACATCCATGACTCTGGCTATCACTGTTATCCTTGCCTCGATTTCACCGTTAGTTGAATGACCATCTGTCAAGGGCTAATGGTAACCCCGGTTCTAACCATAACTCCGCACACTGCCTTGTGCCTAGGACTTATCTACTTTGCCCAGAGTACTCAACTACCTACCTGTAGTCTTTTGGGTGTCCCGACTACCTACCTGTAGTCGTTATGGGCGCCCCATGTACTCTTGCTTTTGAGCATGCTAGAACCTTCAACAACGACGAGATCCAAGCCTCCTAGCCATCCTTCTTGACGACTATCCTCATACAAGCTCAAGCTACCTCTTGAACAATCCATTATCAACCAACTTGAACTACTCTTCAAGTTATCAACATGCTTGGAATGATCCCTGCTTGGATTAAGCCAAGACTCACATCATACTTCGCTTCATCGCATCAAAGCAAAGTCTCAACTCAACAACATGGTTTGCCTCATCAAATCATGGCAAAGTCCCATCTCAACATCATCCAATCTATACATATGAGCTTCAACATCCGCTACATATGCCTTAAGCAGCTTTCACCATTCAAGAGCCTTCTTCCATAGCTTTTGAATCCTCTTTCATCATCTTGTTCCAAATCAACTACTAGCTAACTTGGAAACAATCAAATCAATCATACATTCAAATAATCAATCATTCAAACAAGATCTATTAAGCAATTTAAGCAATATCAACTATAATGGCAATTTCGTAAATAAACGAGCAAAAGTCCAACATATGTGAAATCATGGTTTTTAGCATAGATCTATCAATTATAAAACATGGGTTTTGTCTCTAATGCTTATTAAACAAACTTGCATAAGTAAACATCTTCAAAAACCATGGATCTAGACTTAGATCTAAGAAAAATGCATGAAATCTCTAACTTTAACACCCAAACATGCCACCAATCCAATATACTCCTTTGGATCCGCGTGAGAGATAACTACCACTCACCAAATCACCAAAACACCTCAAAAACTAAACACTTCAGATCTGGACAGCGAAGATCAAGGCTTGATCCGGCAATATCTCGTCTCAATCGATGAAATCTAGCTCAAACGGATGAAGATCTTCAACTTTGGCACTTGAATCTTCAATCTAAATCTTCGATCTTGGATGGATGTTAGAACTAGATTGGAATAGAGAAAAGAAGGTGAAGAAATGTTGTAGTCGAGTCTTCAAAATGGCAGCACTTCGTCGCTTCAAAAACCGGTGCCAAAAAGTGAGCCAAACCCCTCTATTTATAGGCTGGATCAACCATGAGTCGTCGTCCCTATGAGTCGTCCACGACTCATCATGAGTCGTTGCCGACTTATCAGCCCTTACCGACTCAACATAACACTGCCTACTTACCATGAGTCGTTCACGACTCATTGCCATGACGACCTACCCCAGCCGACGCAACTGCACAGCCTTCCGACTCAAGCCAACGACTCAATACACCAAGGCACAAGGTCATACGACTCAAACCCAAACCGACTCAACACCTACCGACTCACGACTCAAGACCAGTGCCGACTCAACATAAGTCGGTCACGACCTAAAAGCCTCCGACCTAAGACACTGCCGCGTTTTCCCCAAGTCCTAAGTCGTACGACGACTCAACAATACACACTCACTACTCAACTATGATGCCGACTCACGACTCATCAGGCCCTACGACTCAAAACCCTGCCGACTCATTACCCACGACCTAAGCCTAAACCCCTTAAGTCGCTACACCCTTAACCCGTTAACTCCTTAACTCGGCAAACCCTATGAGTCGTAACTCGTTGACTCGGCCACACTTCTTATCTCGGCCCTCTATGAGTCGGTCATCCTATGAGTCGCCTAACTTCTTGAGTCGGTCCATCCTTATCTCGGCCAACACTTTAAACCGCTACCCCTCCTTGAGTCGGTCCCCTATGAGTCGGTCACGACTCATCACTTGTACCCGGGTTAACTTCTAAACGACTCAAGCTAGAAGCAACACAAACAACACTATCGACCTGCAAATTCTACGATTTATCGACTCGTAAAATACGGGTCGTTACATTCTCTCCCCCTTAGGAATTTCGCCCTCGAAATTCCAAGCAAACAACAGCAATCACAATTATTCCGCATGCCTACCATCCATAGCAATCAACAAACCATGCATCCAATTCTAACCTAGCATGCAGAATTCTATGACTTAGAACAAGCTACAAATTCATGAGATGTCACGACACTTTAGGGCCATACCTCGAAGAGTCCGGGATGAGCTGCCTTCATCCTCTCTTCCTCCTCCCATGTACAGTCGTTAACATCATCACTCCATTGTACCTTGAGCAACGTAATCGTCTTCCTCCTAAGCTGTTTCGTATCGGTTTCAACAATACGAAGCGGCTTACGAGGTCTCGAAACAACAGGATCAACCTCCAAGTCTTCACAGCTATCAGCAGAAACCACCGTAGTTGGGTCGTGCACATACTTCCGTAGATAAGATACATGAAAAACATTGTGCACACCCGCCATCTTTTCCGGTAACTCCAATCTATAAGCGAGCTTTCCAATTCGCTCGATAGTCGGAAATGGTCCAACAAATCTCGGAGTCAATTTCCCTTTCTTCCCGAATCTAACAACATTCTTCAATGGGGAAATCTTCACAAAAACCATATTACCCACGTCGAATTCCAAATCCTTTCGACGATTATCTGCATAACTTTTCTGACGATCTTGGGCTGCCTTCATTCTTTGCCGAATGATCTCTATACAATCTGAAGTCTGTCGAATCATCTCTGGCCCAAGTATCAGCTTTTCTCCAGTTTCCAACCAACATGTCGGGGAGTTACACGGTCTTCCATACAATGCCTCATATGGTGCCATACCAATAATCGACTGATAACTGTTATTATAAGCAAACTCCACCAAATGAAGGTGATCTTCCCATGATCCTCCGAAGTCCAAAACACATGCTCTAAGAAGATCTTCCAAAACTCGGTTGACTCTCTCAGTCTGACCATCTGTTTGAGGGTGATAAGCTGTACTCAAACACAACTCAGTTCCCAAAACTTCCTGGAAGCTCTTCCAAAATCTACTAGTGAACAATGGATCTCGATCGCTCACTATACTCTTCGGAACACCATGGAAACGAACTATCCACTTCACATATAATTCAGCCAACTTCGATGCAGTCCTAGTCGATCGAACAGGAATGAACCTTGCACTCTTGGTCAAACGATCTACTATGACCCAAATCCCTTCATTCCCTGCTCTTGTCCTAGGTAGACCATCGATAAAGTCCATCGACACTTGCTCCCACTTCCATGTAGGAACCTCTAATGGCTGAAGCAATCCACTGGGCTTCTTCTGCTCAGCTTTCACCAACTGGCAATTCATACACTTGGAAATAAAATTTCCAACATCCTTCTTCATACCTTCCCAGTAGTAGGTTCTCTTCATATCCCGATACATCTTATTTCCACCTGGATGAATTGTCAACTTCGAGTGATGACTCTCCCTCAGAACTTCATCTCTCAATCCATCTACATCGGGAACAACTAGTCGCCCTTGCTTTCGAAGCCAACCCTCTCGATCGACTTCAAATCCTTTATCCTTTTCTGGATCCAATCCGGATTCCAAATCACGGATAATCTTGATAAGCTTATCATCTCTCCTTTGCCTCTCGCCAATTCTTTCCACAAGAGTAGGCCTTATCGATAAGTTTGCCAACATCTCAGGTTCCAATTCACATCTAGGCCTGAAATCAAATCCAGCCAAATACTCAAGACTCTTCCATTCCGAAAACATGGCTCCCAATCCTGCATGTCTTCGACTTAACGCATCAGCCACTGCGTTACCTTTCCCTGGAGTATAGGCTATACCAAAATCATACGATGCTAAGAACTCTAGCCACCTTTGCTGTCGAAGATTCAAATCCTTTTGGGAAAACAGATACTTCAACGACTTATGATCTGTAAACAGCTCGAATCTAACTCCCAATAGATAGTGTCTCCACATCTTCAAAGCAAACACAATCGCCGCTAACTCCAAATCATGAGTCGGATAATTCCTTTCATGCGGCTTTAGTTGTCGACTAGCATACGCAACAACTTTATGCTTCTGCATTAGCACCGCTCCTAGTCCAGTGCCACATGCATCGGTGTAAACCACCATCTCATCATTCCCACTTGGAATAGTCAAAACAGGAGCACTCGTCAATCGCTCTTTCAGGATTACAAAAGCTTGCTCACACTTATCATCCCATCTGAACACCTGGTTCTTCTTTGTCAATCCTGTTAACGGTGCAGCTATCTTGGAAAAGTCTTTGATAAACCGACGATAATATCCTGCTAATCCAAGAAAACTTCTCACATCAGATGCATTCTTAGGTCTAACCCAATCCTGGATCACTGCCACCTTAGCGGGGTCAACCGCTATTCCATTTCCAGAGATAACATGGCCTAAGAACCTCACTTCACTCTTCCAGAAGTGACACTTCGAAAACTTAGCCTTCAGCTGATGTTTCCGCAAAATTTCCAAAACAATCCTCAAGTGCGTCTTGTGCTCTCCCTCAGTTCTGGAATAAATCAGAATATCATCCACGAACACAAGCACGAACTTATTCAACTGATCTCTGAACACTCTATTCATAAGATCCACAAAATATGCTGGCGCGTTAGTCAATCCAAACGGCATTACCAGCCACTCATAAAACCCGGATGGTGTCCTGAAAGCAGTCTTCGGCACACTATCCTTCGCCACTCTCAACTGGTGAAATCCCGTTGCCAAATCCATCTGAGAAAACACCTTAGCCTCGTGAAGCTGATCAAACAAGTCATCTATTCTCGGCAATGGATACTTGTTCTTCCTAGTCACCTTATTCAGCTCACGATAATCAACACACAACCTCAACGATCCATCCGTTTTGGTTGCGAACACAACGGGCGCACCCCATTCGGACACACTTCTCCAAATGAATCCTCTCCGCAAAAGGTCATCAACTTGCACCTTCAGCTCTTGCTGCTCCCTCGGTGCCATCCGCCTAAGAGGCATCACAACAGGTCTGGCTCCCTCAACTAGATCGATACGAAACTCGATCTCCCTATGCGGCGGCAACCCTTTGACTTCCTCAAAGACATTCTCAAACTCATTCACAATAGGCACCGATGACAGTCCATCCCGTGGAACAACTAGCGAATACATGAAGCTCATGAAGACGCCTTCTTCATGCTTACATCGTATCACAACCTTTCGCCCTTCCACATTCCCGACTGTCACCTCAAGCCTCTCACAATCAATCCTAGCCGCATACTTCCTAAGCCAGTCCATACCCAAAATAATTCCGAACCCCGCAAAGTTCAGAACAAAGCAATCACAAACAAACGAGCAATCATGACTCGACACAACTAGACCACGACATAACATACACAAACATGACGAACCCCCTACCGGATTAGTCACAACCAATGGCCTATCAACAATATCCGGTTTCATACCTAACCGGCTTACCAAATCATCACAAACAAAAGAATGCGACGCTCCAGTATCAAACAACACTCTAACTGGAACACCACAAATAGAAAGAGTACCTTGAACAACCACACTCTTCCCCTTCTCTTCAGCAGTAGGAGCTTTCGAAGACGATGGAACAGCCCCCAAAGCATAGGCTTGCACAACCTGCCTATCTTTCCTCGGTTCTGGACAATCCTTCTTGATATGTCCCAGCTTATCACAGTTGTAACACTTTCCCGGCACTTTGGGATTCTTACAATCTTTGTAAAGATGGCCCTTCTGCTGGCAGTTATAGCAAGTCACTTCACTCTTCGGCTTCTTCTGGCCATCCCTACCCCTCTGTTGCTGTTGTTTCCTCTTCTTATTGCCACTCTGCTGTGGTTTAGATCCTTCCCTGGTTACAGAAACGACAGAACTTTCCCTAGGAAACAAACTCTCATGCCTAAGAGCTTTTTCCACAAGCTTCTCAAATGGATCGTCCAGATGATCCACTAACTGCCTCCCAAGATAAGCATCCAGACCAGTCACAAACTTTTCATTCTTCTGGTAGGGAGAATCAATATACGATCTGGCATACTTAGACAAAGCTTCAAACTCAGAAATGTACTCAAGAACAGGCCTTCCCCCTTGCTTGAGCTCCACAAACCTCTTAAACAAGACAGATTTCTGGGAAGTAGAGATGAACTTAGCTTCAAATCTAACTTGGAATTGCTCCCAAGTAATCTCTTCTTCTGGAGTATCGATGGTGATAGAATTCCACCAATCAGCAGCTCTTCCCTGAAGCTGTCTCGATGCAAGCTTCCTCTTAGTTGCATCCTCAATCCCTAAGTCACCAAAGATTCTTTTGCAAGCATCAATCCATCTCTGCACCTCAATAGTCGACTCCGTCCCCAAGAAAACTTTCCCTCCAAGAGCAGTATAATCCTTGCAAAGCTTGGCAAAATCCACCGGTCTTGGAGCTTGGACTTGAACTCCCACATCCACAGATGATCCTGAAGCTGGTATTCTCCTCATGATTGAAGTCATCATGGCCTCAAACATAGGAGCATAATCAACAGCTTCCCTAGCATCACGGCTACCCCTCGCAGCTTGTCTCTCACTTCGACTCATCCTTAATATCTGTAAATAAGAATGATTAGAACACCTTAAGAAACAACTGCATAAGGAGTTCAAACCCTTCTAAACTACTATATTATATATAGTAATCATCCATCAAATTACAATTACGTCTCTCTTACGTAGTTACATCAGCGAGCGTTGGCTAAAATCGATTAACCAAAGCTCTGATACCAAATGTGACGACCGCCCATGACTCCCGCACCAAATCAAGGAAATAATGCGCTAAAAGGTGTACCAGGCAGCCATGGACGATAGTCAGGGTAAAACAAAAACAGAAGAATCTCTATCGCATAACTCACAGCGCATGGATAAAATACAATAGAGAAATATAATATAGTGAAGCTCCATAGAACAGAACATCATCATATAAGCATCACAGTAGTTTCATACAATCATCTACTCAAATCCATACATGAAAGCCTCACTACAAATCACTCAACCAAATACAGCAGCGGATACCCAGTACATATAGTAAGAAAACTAATATGCAAAGCCTCCTGCTCGTCTTCGTCATCTTTAGCGTAGAACTCCTAGCACAGCACCTGTCACCTGCTACCTAGTCTGCCCATCCCGACATGGATGAACAGCCCAAGGTAATAAGAGGAGACATAAAAACCTTGAGTCAGACAAAGTCTTAGTGAGCAGTAAATCAACTATCAAGCATACCAAAAGAGCATAAAGGATAAAAGGAATAGGAACCAAACCATCCCACTCCACCTCTTTCTACAGTGATAGCCCCAGACATACACTAAGGAGAAGCAAGCATAACAACATAGACAATTAAGGTAAAGCGAATACCACTCGAGTCAAGGACGATGTTTTCCAAATACAAACCCCCAAGGCCTAAACCAAGATCAGATAAGCACCCAGAAAACACCGCTCTTGAAGCCGAATGATAATACAACCAAACATCCATGACTCTGGCTATCACTGTTATCCTTGCCTCGATTTCACCGTTAGTTGAATGACCATCTGTCAAGGGCTAATGGTAACCCCGGTTCTAACCATAACTCCGCACACTGCCTTGTGCCTAGGACTTATCTACTTTGCCCAGAGTACTCAACTACCTACCTGTAGTCTTTTGGGTGTCCCGACTACCTACCTGTAGTCGTTATGGGCGCCCCATGTACTCTTGCTTTTGAGCATGCTAGAACCTTCAACAACGACGAGATCCAAGCCTCCTAGCCATCCTTCTTGACGACTATCCTCATACAAGCTCAAGCTACCTCTTGAACAATCCATTATCAACCAACTTGAACTACTCTTCAAGTTATCAACATGCTTGGAATGATCCCTGCTTGGATTAAGCCAAGACTCACATCATACTTCGCTTCATCGCATCAAAGCAAAGTCTCAACTCAACAACATGGTTTGCCTCATCAAATCATGGCAAAGTCCCATCTCAACATCATCCAATCTATACATATGAGCTTCAACATCCGCTACATATGCCTTAAGCAGCTTTCACCATTCAAGAGCCTTCTTCCATAGCTTTTGAATCCTCTTTCATCATCTTGTTCCAAATCAACTACTAGCTAACTTGGAAACAATCAAATCAATCATACATTCAAATAATCAATCATTCAAACAAGATCTATTAAGCAATTTAAGCAATATCAACTATAATGGCAATTTCGTAAATAAACGAGCAAAAGTCCAACATATGTGAAATCATGGTTTTTAGCATAGATCTATCAATTATAAAACATGGGTTTTGTCTCTAATGCTTATTAAACAAACTTGCATAAGTAAACATCTTCAAAAACCATGGATCTAGACTTAGATCTAAGAAAAATGCATGAAATCTCTAACTTTAACACCCAAACATGCCACCAATCCAATATACTCCTTTGGATCCGCGTGAGAGATAACTACCACTCACCAAATCACCAAAACACCTCAAAAACTAAACACTTCAGATCTGGACAGCGAAGATCAAGGCTTGATCCGGCAATATCTCGTCTCAATCGATGAAATCTAGCTCAAACGGATGAAGATCTTCAACTTTGGCACTTGAATCTTCAATCTAAATCTTCGATCTTGGATGGATGTTAGAACTAGATTGGAATAGAGAAAAGAAGGTGAAGAAATGTTGTAGTCGAGTCTTCAAAATGGCAGCACTTCGTCGCTTCAAAAACCGGTGCCAAAAAGTGAGCCAAACCCCTCTATTTATAGGCTGGATCAACCATGAGTCGTCGTCCCTATGAGTCGTCCACGACTCATCATGAGTCGTTGCCGACTTATCAGCCCTTACCGACTCAACATAACACTGCCTACTTACCATGAGTCGTTCACGACTCATTGCCATGACGACCTACCCCAGCCGACTCAACTGCACAGCCTTCCGACTCAAGCCAACGACTCAATACACCAAGGCACAAGGTCATACGACTCAAACCCAAACCGACTCAACACCTACCGACTCACGACTCAAGACCAGTGCCGACTCAACATAAGTCGGTCACGACCTAAAAGCCTCCGACCTAAGACACTGCCGCGTTTTCCCCAAGTCCTAAGTCGTACGACGACTCAACAATACACACTCACTACTCAACTATGATGCCGACTCACGACTCATCAGGCCCTACGACTCAAAACCCTGCCGACTCATTACCCACGACCTAAGCCTAAACCCCTTAAGTCGCTACACCCTTAACCCGTTAACTCCTTAACTCGGCAAACCCTATGAGTCGTAACTCGTTGACTCGGCCACACTTCTTATCTCGGCCCTCTATGAGTCGGTCATCCTATGAGTCGCCTAACTTCTTGAGTCGGTCCATCCTTATCTCGGCCAACACTTTAAACCGCTACCCCTCCTTGAGTCGGTCCCCTATGAGTCGGTCACGACTCATCACTTGTACCCGGGTTAACTTCTAAACGACTCAAGCTAGAAGCAACACAAACAACACTATCGACCTGCAAATTCTACGATTTATCGACTCGTAAAATACGGGTCGTTACAGGTAAAGAGTAATTGTACGCACAAACAAATGAGAAATAGAGGTAGGCTATGGTTCATAACAGGGTATATATAGGCAGAGTTGAAATTAGAATAGATGGATCAGATTGAATATACGCGCTAACGACAAAGTGGCCTAAAATGCCCATTCTGACTCCAGAACGAAATTGGGTCAACCCATATATTAAAAAAGTTGTTTTAAAATATTTTAAACATGATGGAACATGTTTCAAGTTCAAATTCCATAGTATGAAGAAGATGTGCTAAATTTCAATTTGTTTCAAATTGATTTCAATTGATTTCAATTTCATTGATTTCAAGGCGTTTCGAGTCCGTACGATCAAACGACAAGTCCAATCGCTACGAAACTTGAAATCCTACAATAATTCGCTGTTACGGATCTTATGAAATTAGTTTCGTCAAAATCCGAGTCAGTGGCCAAAATGGTTATTCTAGTTAATTAAATAAATTAATAATTAATTAATTAAATCCAATTTTTAAATTTCAATTTTATAATTAACAATTTTTATCACTTTTATATTTCTTAATCATTTATACAAATTTAAACAAATTTAGATGTCACCTAAATGTTGATTCAATCATCAATTTCAGCGTTAAATTACAATTTCGTCAAATTTAGAAATTATAAATTAAATTTTCAATAATTTCATTGAATTAAATTTTCATTCATAATATTCAATTCATTATTACAAATGGATGAAATCAACATTGGATTCTAAATCTATTATACCAGTATCCTTACATTCCATCTAGTTTTAACTGACGTAATATTAAATGTTAAATTTCATTTATTTGCAATAAATTCAATTATTGAATTTAACACTTCAATTAAATTAATAAATCTTGCTTTCTATTCTTTAAATTAACTAATTGTCATATTATAAATAGGATTAGCATAAATTACATCTTATAAAATTAACCATTTTCAGTGACAATCAAATCTGCCCTAACTACACAAATTTAGTCAATTAATTGTAATTGATTTCACATTAAATGTTATTAATTATAAATTGAAATCTCAATAAATTCGTTTATTGATATAAAATCTTGCTATTCAATAAATTGACATTTTACGGGTATAATTAACATTAAATTATTTTACATTTCATTAATGTATGCTTCATTTCATATTAATTCCTATTATGTAACCTTTATTTATATTCATTAAAATTTAATTTCAATTCCAATTCAATCCACAAATTCAACATGCAACTTATAATTATTGTTTACAAGCCAAGGTTACTCTTAAGTTTCTTATACTTTCACCAATTTATTAAATTCAATCAATTTTGACCTTACAATTGTTTCAATAAATTAGGACTGCACTAAATTAATTATTTATCGACCTGCATAAACTTTATTACCTAAATAGCAAATTGATTACCGATTTTATTCAATACCCTAAATAGCTAACGTATATTAATTCAATACTTATATTTGTTTACCTATGTTTCATTTATAACAAAATATATTATTCCCACTATTTTAATAAATTTGAATTTCATTCTAGTACCGATCTTATTACATTATACATACATTACGCTTCTATGGCATTTATACTTTCACACTTTCCATTATTTATTAATTATCATTAAAGTAACGTTTATTATCAACAGCAAGTATTATAATTACTTATCTACATTGTTTTTATTAGTAAGTTATTATTTTAAATTATTAATTTACCTTTTACATCCCATTATAAATTAATGCACCCATTAATTAAGATTTTAAATCAAATTAATCATTTCATCTTGGTAACATTCTTTTATTACAATAAGAATATAATTAACAATTAACTTACATTTATACTGTTACATTCAAGCTATTAAAAATTAACTTACCAATCTTATCCAAGTTATTATTTCCATTTATAATTCACTAAATTTTTATTTCCTTTAATATGAAATTTCAAAATCTTATTAAATTAACAATTATAAATTATCGAAAATTTGCGAGTCGTTACAGAACAAGTCACCAAAAATTTTAAACTCGAGTTTTGTATGTTTCTGAACAATTTTTTGAGTTTTTTAATATTCTGATTTTTGACTTGTGTCTGCTTTATTTTTATTTATATGCTCCTCCATACTTTCCTTTTTCTCCTACATTCGCAAAGCTAAAATTGCAGAAGCAATTAAAGTTTTTAAAAGTAGTGTGCCATGTTCTTGAACTTCTAATAAGCTCATATACTCTTCCATCTTTTGACCATATTGTGCATTAAAGAGCCTTATTTAAGTAAAGTGTTTATATATTGTGCATATAAATGATGGAAAGCAACTTACAACTTCAGTTTCATTTGTCATGATGTAAATGTTGATATCATTGTAATATCCCTAATTATCACTCCGTCATAGATGTTATTTCCATGGGATGAAACTTGTTCAACAGAAAAAAGACAGCAGTTGATAGATACATTATAGATAGTAGTGGTTGATAAGTGTGAGTCTAAAGTGTTACTCTGAAGCACATATGCATATATAGTCATAGATAATATCATAGTTGTGTACTGAGATCATTTGTTTAGGCCTTTACTTCTCTTGAGGCAGAACAACGGGCCTTTGTAACATTTGTGGTTGTCCAAAAACATCATCATACACGATTATTTGCAATTAATCATATAGACTTGTCATCTACTAACAGGAGTGGAAATATATTGCCTGGTATCTTCTTTGAATAGCAGACAAGTCATTACTAGTTATTTTTCAGACCACCTTTTCACAGAAAATTTAAGTTCACAGATTGCTTACTTTCCAAGCATGTTTTGTATATCTTAATTTGCATGCTACCTGATTTTAGGTACTGTTGTTGATTCAAGCAATTGCCATCCAACTGAATTTGACTTTTACCTCTATAGCCATGCTGGCATTCGGGTAATTTTTTCGAATGTGTCATGCTATATTTTATAGCAGGCAAATGTAAGTAAAGCTTTAATACTAATTGTTAAATTGGTGATGTAAATTCTAATAGGGCACAAGCCGCACAACGCATTACCATGTCTTATGGGATGGAAATTAATTTTATGCTGGTGCTTTGTAGACACACACAAACAACCTGTGTCATACTTAAAGAATTCATTCTGTAGATTTAACCATTGTTGTTTATTGTCATCATATTGTAAAATAAACAATGTTATATTTTATAGCTATGCAAGGTGCACAATGTCTGTCTCTATTGGTAAGTTATTATCAACCCTGCTTTTTTGATATTTTTTAGTGCTTTGTTTGATTGATGACTTGTTTTGCACATGTACTTCTGTTATTTTCATTTTGCCACTGTAAAGTATAGAATAACTTATGAGCTCAAAAGGGAACTGAAACAAGAAAACATCTTTTAGAAAATTACAAAAGAAGAAAATTAAATGCAATTGAGGAAAATGCAATTAAGGTATTTTAATGTTTTAGAAGTTGGTAGGAATTTATGGTTGTTCAAATAAAAGATTACCAAATAACACCAGTGCTTCATTCATTTGAACAGTTTAATGTGGTATCTAATTATTTTTGATTAAAATGATGCTGTAAAGCCCTCTTGTAATAAATATCTTTCGCATAGATAACAGACTCTTATATATTTATAGAGCATGTATTCGAAATCGTGTTCTTTGGAGGTGCATGATTCTTATAGTATAAAACCGGCCTTTAAAAAGTCATATAAGGCTATGGTAAATAATGTTATCTGATTCAAATGGTAAATGTAGTTCCACCCAACGTATTTTGCAAATCTGGCTACTTTTAGAGCTTGGTTTTACATGGAGCCTATACCAACTAACACCAATTCGCTTTCTCTCCGTTATTTAGCTGGTGCATAGTGCTAGAAAAACTCAAGACTCATGCTTGTAAGTATTTTTTATGAATATCACCGGTTTGCTCATTGAATATATTTATGCAATTGCTATTCTGCATGTGACAAGTTGTGTGCTACTTACTTGCGTATTGTATCTGTTTCTTGTGTTTGTAGTGAAACAAAAATGGATCTTCCTTTCCTTGGAGAAGCGAGTGTATTGTCTATTTTTTTCCTTTTGCATTGCATTTGCTATATTTTGGGCTTCATATGCATGGTTTTTTCAAGGTTTACTTGTAAGATATATACTTGCTTCTACGCTTTATTCGTCTAAATTTTTGTTAGCAATAAGATGAACTTATTTTCATCTACTAAAATAATTTAATCAATCTACATTCCCTGTTTGACATTATCATTTTTCAAGTGCAGATTCCCTTAGCAAAAGTATGACTGTTCTTGGTCATTTTCAGGGTATGAACGTAATGATATTAGGATTATGAGTTGATAAGTTACCAAATATCAAGGTAATATGTAGTGAAGCTAACTATAAACTCGTAAACTTAGTGGATATGCTTGAAATTTTATACATTACTTTCTAAGTTTCTACCGCTCAGCTTTGCTGTGCCTTCTTCTATGATATTTTCTAGGTTTTAGTTTCACTTTTCATTTTCAAAAGAAGCACAATGGTTGAAGTAAGCATGTGATTGCCTTCTCTGGATGGACTAGGCGGACCACTCAGTACGCAATTGCCTTTTCTTAATGGATTTACAGATGCTTCATCTACTTCCCATGTATATTACTAATTTCCTATTGATATTTCTTAATGGTTAAATGCTAAAATACATGGTAAAAACTGATTAATCAGCTAATATTTTATGAATTTCAGTTAATACACTTTTACATGAAAATAATATATGCTTTCATAGAAAATGCGATAAATGTTAAAAGAAATTTATATAAATTAAATCAATTTACAATATTAAATTAACTAATAATACCAATGATAATAATAAATTAAAAAATATTAACAAGTTAACTAAGTATATAAAAAAGCAACCGGATTTATGTAATAATAATCATCATCATCATCATCAACATCAACATAAATTAACTAAGATAGAAAAAATTAACTTCTTTAATTAAGTTTTACAAAATTAATTAATTTTATAACAATTGACTAAGTCTATAATAGTAATAATAATTTAATTGATGTTTATGAAAACTAACTAAGTTTATTATGTAATAATTATAATAAAATATTAACCAAGTTAACTAATTTTTTTATAAAAATAACTAAGTTTAGAATAATAACATTAGATTATAAAGTATTAACCAAGATAGCTAAGTTTTATAAAAACTAACGAAGTATATAATAATAATAAATTATCAATAAGTTTTACATAAATTAACTATTTATTATAATAATAATGTTAATAATAAATTATAAAATATTAACCAATATAATAAGATGTTACAAGTTTAGGTGCCGATATATGAATGCTCCAGCTTGTCAAGATGACGAGAGAACCGAGGAACAATGTAATCTGCGAATAGTTTTATAATAGTAATAATAATAATAATAATAAAATATTAACTATAATTCTACAAAGATTAACTAAGTTTATAATCATAATAATAATAAATTATAAAATATTAACCATACCACATTTTATAAAAATTAACTAAATCTATAATAATAATAATTAATTACTTAGGCTAGATGTTTGTTAGATATTAAATTTTATTTCTTCTACTAGCATTTGTTTGGGTCGAATGATAAACAATGAATAAGATTTACGAAGTTCATATAATATATAATATATAATAATAATAATACTAATATTTATTACAACATAATAATAATAATAATAATAATAATAAGTTTTATAAAAA
This sequence comes from Allium cepa, assembly GCA_030765085.1. Classification (NCBI taxonomy): domain Eukaryota; kingdom Viridiplantae; phylum Streptophyta; class Magnoliopsida; order Asparagales; family Amaryllidaceae; genus Allium; species Allium cepa. The sequence continues at coordinate 706,365,689 of CM060938.1, forward strand.
TTAATTAAATCTAGACAAAACAATAATAATAATAATAAATTAAGTTTATAATAATAATAAAATATTAACCAAATTTTGTAAAAAATAACGAGTTGATGTTGTAATAATAATAAGTTAACCAAGTTTATAAAAATTAATTAAGTTTATAATAACAATACTAATAGTAACAGCAACAATAATCATAATAGTTAAAGTAAATTTTTATAATCTTGGTTATATAATCATTATAATAAAATTAACTATGATTTATCAAATTAACTAACTGAAAGAATAAAATTTAAATAATAATAATAATCACAATAAAATTAACTAAGATTATAAAAATTAACTTTGTTAATTTTTTAATAAGAACTAAATGAGCTTATAAAAATTAACTAAGTTGATAATAAAAATAATAATTCCAACTTAAACTTACGCAAATGTGCATAGACATAAACAACACAAGCACACTGCCTTCTACTGTCACAACTTCCTACTCTCTATTTCTTTGGAAGCAAACTTCTTCCCACTCTTCAAAAATTAAAATATCCTGATCTATACACATTTAACCAAAGTGTCCAATACAAAAGTCGTGTGTTCAGTCCCCTAGTATTTTTAGAAATTGTTCACCAGGATTTTCATCGAACATGGTGGCCAACATTGTTCGATTACAGTAAGCAGAAAAATGAGTATATAACTTGAAAACAATTTCAGATTGCTAATGCGCTCAAATGCAATCCTTCATTGACACTTGGTACTCTTCATAAACTTGGTGTAGCAATAGAATTATTTAATTTGTGGTTCAGATGCTGCAGCAAGTGAAGAAAAGTGGAATGCATGCAAATTTCGAAAGGTAATAATTAAACTTTGCAACTCATTGAATGGTTGCTTTATTCTTATATATCTTGCACTGTTGCCATTATAAGGAGCATGATAAGATGGTTTCTGCTTAGGGTTAACATAACTCCTTGCTCTGCCTGTAGTGCTAGGTGAAGCTTTTGGACGCGTCTTTAATGCCATACTTGAGCTTCTTGTTGCTTACAAAGAACAAGTTGAAGGTGATTTCATGTTGTTTGACTTTATTTTTCATATTTTAATTGATTGACTCATGATGTCCCCAATGCATGTTTTCTTTTTCTTCTTCTTTTGGATGTTCCTTATTGCTTCTTTAGTTTAGTAATTAATATTCCATTTGTTTCATAACTTCTGCAAGCTCTTTTGTGGACTTAAATAAACTAAATTTCTCCAGAAACACCTGTATTCCTTTCTACTTGCAACTGTAGGTTGAAATTGTGATTGCGAACTTATGTTTGCAAGTGGAACCTTAATGTAACGACCCGGATTTTTCATCGTTGAGTTTGGAATATTTAAATGGGTTTAAATATTTAATTTGGATTATAAATTGATCTTGAATATGAAAAGTTTGGTTTTTATTCAATAAAATAGATTCGGAATTTAATATAGCAGTTTGTTGAATGATATAACTATTTAATTTAATAATTGGGGATTGGGTAAAATACAAAGTTTGGAGTTTTGAGCTTGTTAAAATAATTTGAAGGCTTGTAAAATCTATATTGATAATACTGAAAATGTAAAATTGTTAAAATGTAATTTAACAACGATTTGTTAAGTTTTGAAATTTTATCGTTTAAATCGATATTTAAAAATAGCCTTTCGAGGCACAGTCACGGATTTTAACAAAACCAATTCCATTGGATCCGTAATATTGTATTTTTATCGGATTTTAATTTTCGTAGTATTTGGAGTTATTGTGTGAGCATACGATATATAAACACGCTGAATTTATATCGAAAATTTAATAAAATAACTTGGTCCAAAAAGCTATCTTCTCCATACGATCGAGTTAGTGCTCGAAACTTTTTCCATTGCGCTCGAAATAAGGGTATTATTTAACTATAATGCTCGGGTCAGACCGGGTATTATAGGATACAGGATATGATGCTGTGGAGCTCAGGAGACGAGATGGATGGTGATACGTACTTCCGTACTTGATTATTATTCCGTTGTGTATCCAGTTGTATGTTATTGATGTTGTTGTACTTTGATGATGTACTCTAATGATGTATGTATAAATAGATATAGTTTTCTTTTGTGTAAAAATCATTGAATATCTATTATATTTTATTCCGCTGCGATGGTAAGATTTTGTTGTTGTTTTCTTTTTTCTCTCTTCTACCTCTTCTTCTTTAACCCTAATGGTTCGTATTTCTGTTCAACTAGAGTTGATTGATGTAGAATAGTGTTTACTCAAGGGGTACAGATTTTCGGGTCGTTACATTGTGGTATTAGAGCTTAGGTTGGTGATAACCTAAGCTCTGGTGGGAATTACTCATTGAAAATAGAGTCCGTAATACTCTAGAATGAGTTTGAGTATATTAATAGATGTGAGCGCGTATTTGTAAGTGGATATAAAAATGGTTTCATATTGTGTTGATTGATTTATTGTGTGGCATATGAACCTTTGTCAGCACAGTCTGGACAACTGTATCGAAGTGGTTTCTAAACACTTGAATAGAACAATTCGACACGGTATTGTTTTAAAGGTGGGTAAATGAAATAATTTTACCTGAAATATATTTCTATATAAAAGAATTTTTTTGTAAACTTTTTAGCTAATATATGGTTTCTTGGATGTTAGGAATGATAATATTAAATTGTTATCATTATTGTGTGGAAATTTAACTAGAATTGAAAATATAACCAAAGGTTAAGGAAATAAATTCATTTATAAAATGGAATTTATAAATGTGAATTGTAAACGTGATTTATAAATTGAAATATGATCAAATGGGAATTTGTATGAACATAAACTACACAAGTGAATATAGTTAAGGTTTGATTAAGTCAAAATTTGAAAATTTAAAACCACGGAGATTTTGGAAGTGTTTTGAAGACAAATAATAACATTATTATTTTAAAATATTTCTGAAAGGAAATTTGTTTCAAATAAATTTTAGGAAGGGAAATAGCATTAAACTCAGTTCAGTCGCTGGAAAATAATTTCGGTGATGACTGTAGCATCATCGATGTTTATTTTCAAGTTTCTAAGTGACGGATTGCTGCCAAATTGATTTGTTCAGAAGAACCACTTTGTTTTTGAAATTTCAAAGGAAATTTCTTGGGGATAAAAACCAGGATTGGTTTAAAATTTTGAGAAGTGTGATTTTGAGATGTTGGAGATTTCAAAATGATTCGAAACCAAAAGCCGAGTGTTTAAAAATCCTGATTAGATAGGTTGTAAGCTTATAAATTGAGATGATTTTTAAATCATGAAGGAAATATGAGCTTTGAATGTTGGAATTTAAATTTAAAGTGAAAAGTTAAAAAAAATGAAATTAACTTGGATTGAGGAAGAAAATTGAATCGAATTGAATTAAATAAATCTGAGTTAAAATAGAATTGAATTGATATAAAATTCGGTTGAGTTATAGGTGATATTGAATGGAGTTAGATCTTTACTTAAATAAATGGAAGTAAGTTGGATGAGAAATAAGTTGGATAAGAATTGAATTGAAATAAATGGATTAGAGCGACTTATTAAAGAATATAATATCCATGGAATAAAAGTATGCTTAGGTTATAAATAAGCGAAAAATTTTGAGTTAAAAATAAAGATGAATATATTCAAGCCTAGAATGAATGGAAATGTGTAAAATAATAAGTTTTGACTTATAAAACTGGAAAGTGGAATAGAAAACCCAAAATAGATATTGTTTGATGATTTCTAAAATAAAACAGAAATCCAAACTTGAATTATAAATAGGGGAGAACTAATTAGATAATAAATTAGTTAATGAAATATGTAAATGGGACCTAATGTAGTTAAATAAAAATTGAATTTTGAGTTAATAAAATTGGATGGTGAATTAAAAGTGAATGTTAGTATCTGAACTTGAGTCATTAATTAAAATTCGACTTGAAGTGTTAACAAATTAAATATAATTGGAGATGTGTCGAATAAAAATGAAATTGTATTAAAATAGTGATGGTTCGTTTGCAAATAATATCCAAATAAGTAGAAATAAATTGGAAATGGCCTTGTTCTTAATAAAATAATTTCGGATGAATTGAGTATGGAAATTAAAATTCATAATGAATTGAGTGAATAAACTAATTGTATTGAATAAATAAATGAATGGAATTTGATTAAATAAGAATCAAATGAAAGATGGAAATAGACCTTGTTGCAAAAAGAAATGGTGGTTGGTCAAATGGAAATGAACTTAAGTTATTAACTTAAGTAAGTGTTGAATGAAAGATGAACTCAAATAGAAGTGTGGTTTAAATAAGTTGAGAAATAGTTACTGAATGAATTAGCTTGGATTGTTTTCGAGCTAAATAAAATAGTTTCGGATAAACAAATACGGATATGAAATGAAAATGCAAGTGTATGGGTTGTGAGTAATGTAGAATGGAATAGAACTAATATAAAGGAGGGGAATCAATTTAAAATGGTTATAAGCTTAAGTAATTGTTATTTGCAAGAATAACATCAAATTTGCATAGAAAATTAGTCATTTTATCATAAACGAAAGTAAATGTATTAACAGAGGTGAATAAAATTGATTTTTAAATCAATTGGAATAATATTGGTTTGTTTAAATTCAAAATGAATTGAATGTAAGCAAGTTGGTTTTAAGCCATTCAAATTGAATGGAAAGGTATATGGATTAACTGAAAACAGTTGAATTAGTATTAAAACTATATAAATTGCTTACAGAAAGTGTTTAGTGTGCATTGCTTTTAGAATTCATGCGTTTAACTGTTGCAAATAAGTGAAATGTTGTTAAACTTCATATATATATATGGCACTTACATGTTTGAATTGAGTAAGTCCAGGTACCGGGAAGCCGTTTGGCTGGATTTTGCGCACGCTAACTGCTAAATAAATAAGCCGCTTGCTTAAAAATGCTAAATAAAGGTACACCTACGTAATAAAAATAGGAAATGTGAACTGTTTTTGTTTTTCCGACCGGGTGGGTCGATGTATATATATTTATATCGCTTGTCAAATTGGAAAAGCTCCTCCGTACAAAGGAGACTCTGCCAAAATTTTCCGAAAATTTTGGGAGTTAGAAATTTTTTGGGAAAATTTTTGTTAGTGACAAATGATTTCAAATTGGAATTAAATTAAGGAATTTTGGAAATGGAAATTGAAACTAATTTAAAATAATGATATGAATCAGTTATAAATGGAAGATAAAATTCAATATTCAAAGCTGAAGATAAATTGAATTCATATGGAAATGGAAAAAACTAATTTGAATAGAAATAGATATGAAAACTTCTGTAAGGAAATGTATAAAATAATTTTTTTTAAAAAGAAGCTATGATTGGATATTATTAATAATTAGGATATGCAGGTATTATAAAGGAAAAGGAAAATTGGTTTCGATTTCATAAGATGAATTTGAATTTCTCGACGAAAAGCTATGTGTTTAAACTTCTGCATGAAATTTGATTAGGTTTTTGATCTAGCCACATGGCCTTTTGTTTTCTTTTGGAATTTGGGAGCCCATAGAGGCATTCTATAGTTGTACCGAGCTAGCCGCGCAAAGGAGACGCTGGCGTAATATTTCGGAAATTTAGAGAGTTAGAAAATTTTTGAGAAAATTTTGATAATTCAAATTTTGGTTTTAAATTGAAACTTGAATGATTGAGCAAATACTATTGTTTGGAAATTAAGGGAGAGTTTGGGAAGTTAGTAAGAATGATAATGGGTCTTTTATAAAAAAGATAGTTGGTAGGATGTTGAATTGTTGGTTTTGGGAAAGTAGTAAACGGGTATTGGACCATCCTTCATAGCTAGTAATTTCGGGGACGAAATTCTTTTAAGGGGGGAGGAGTGTAACGACCCGGATTTTTCATCGTTGAGTTTGGAATATTTAAATGGGTTTAAATAATTAATTTGGATTATAGATTGATCTTGAATATGAAAAGCTTGGTTTTTATTTAATAAAATAGATTCATAATTTAATATAGCAGTTCGTTGAATGATATAACTATTTAATTTAATAATTGGGGATTGGATAAAATACAAAGTCTGGAATTTCGAGCTTGTTAAAAATAATTTGAAGGATTGTAAAATCTATATTGATAATACTGAAAATAGTAAAAGTGTTAAAATTGAATTTAACAGCGATTTGTTAAGTTTTGAAATTTTATCGTTTAAATCGATATTTAAAAATAGCCTTCCGAGGCACAGTCTCGGATTTTGACGAAACCAGTTCCATTGGATCCGTAATATTGTGTTGTTGTCGGATTTCATTTTTCGTAGTAATTTGAGTTGTTGTGTGAGCATATGATATATAAACACATTGAATTTATATCGGAAATTTAATAAAATAACTAGGTCCAAAAAGCTATCTTCTCCATACGATCGAGTTAGGGCTCGAAACCTTTTCCATTGCGCTCGAAATAGGGGTATTATTTGACTGTAATGCTCGGGTCAGACTTGGTATTATAGGATATAAGATATGATGCTGTGGAGCTCAGGAGACGAGCTGGATGGTGATACGTACTTCCGTACTTGATTATTATTCCGCTGTGTATCCAGTTGTATGTTATTGATGTTGTTGTACTCCGATGATGTACTCTGATGATGTACGTATAAACATAAATAGTTTTCTTTTGTGTAAGGATCATTGAATATCTATTATATTCCGCCACGATGGTAAGATTATGTTGTTGTTTTTTGATTTCTCTCTTCTACCTCTTCTTCTTTAACCCTAATGGTTCGTATTTCTATTCAACTTGAGTTGATTGATGTAGAATAATGTTGACTCAAGGGGTACATATTTGCGGATCGTTACACCTAATGAAAAATATATCTACATTCATTTGTCACATTTGCATCATTCAGGACAGACTCTTATGTACGATAAAGTTACTTTTGTTCTTGCATGGTCCATCTAAAAAACCCCAACACTAGCTTCCTCTTCTCCTATAAATTGCAGATTAGGTGTTAAACAAATTAATCATTTCCATCTCTTATTCGATTTCACACTTTGTTCTACTGCATTTCTTTGGTTTTGTTTGTGTATCCTTTCACTTTTCATGTATATTGCAACTACAAGTTCCATCTATTAGGTGGTATTGTTTCTGTATCCTTTCACTTTACCCTTTGGACCATATTAGCATGGACATAGGTGCAATCTAAAGGTTTACGATCACGATTGGTGACATTGACAGGTAAATTAATCGTACAAAATTTTCTTCATTCAAGTTTTATTCATTTCATGGCCATGTCTGCATAGTAGAATCTCAAAAGGAATACGAGGAAGAAGAAGATGACATTAATCGCTTCCAATCAGACATGGACGATGAGGATGATGATGATGATGATGATAAAGGAATGGGAGATGACGACGAGGAGCGTGATGAAGCAGTTAGCCATTGATTGCAAAAAATGGCTACACGGATTTGTTGCATACTCTGAATAAATAAAAGACTGTAGTTGGCTATTGCCACCAATTTTAAAATTTCAAGTACTTACAATTTTTAGATTCACATTTCAACTACCACAACCAATTGTTTCACCTTCAACACTCCTAAATATTTTCTTGTTCTATTGGATGTAGGATTCAAGCATGATTGAAAGTTTCGACACTATTTCCTTGTGTTACTCTACATGTTGCTTTTTAATTAGTCTGTTTATGTTGAATTTTTTTGCACTTGATTTTGGTTTTGTTATTTTCACTTCATTTCAATTTCTTTAAGACTGCTTTGATTTTTTGTGGCTTGGATGTATATTGTAGTCAAGTTAAAAAAGGCCTTAGTTTTAACTTATCAGCTCATTATGCACACATACTGCACTGTGCTATCTAAAAATCAAATTTAGTCAGTGTTTTATTCATATTCGTTCCTAATGTAAATATGTATCTTATTTGCAGGGTGTGAAAGAAGAAGGATGCGAAAGTTCTGGTCTACTTTTTAATGCAAACAACCAAATATGTACTTGTTTTTTGTTAAACTTTGCTACTATTTTTTGGGGTGTGCTTAAAACTTTTACTACTACGTTTTGATTTATGTGATTTAAAATGTAAGATATTATATGTCCGAATATTTGTTATGTTTAATGTAATGTGTTGCATCTCTATATTTATTATCTTTCATGATTCTTGCGTTATTTAAATGATTTTATGTTTAAAATGTTATTGCGCATTTTGATATTGATATTTAATACCGTAATTTATGAATAGGATGTAGAAATTTTTTGAATTGTGAAACTAAACCCTAGCACTTGAAAACTGCTATAAATATTTAATAGCATCGAATGACCGCTATTAAATCTATCTGTATTACAGATGCATAATAGAAAAAGCGCTATGGTATTATAAAAAGTGCTATGAAGAATGATGAATAATAGGTCAGTAGGCGCTCTAAAAGTACATATCATAACGGAGTATGAGCTCTATTGTAGCTGAGTCTTTATAGCGGCATATTGGTGTTGTGACAAGTCAACATCTACAATAAGGTGTCCATATACAGCGCTCGTAATCTGCTACTATTACTTGTTATAGCCAATTGTTAGTGTAATCTTAGAAAAAACAAATAGTTTTTTTGCTAATAAAAAATTTCAGAGCGGACAAATAGCGTTATTATAGTAATCAACAACCCATAATTTGCTGCTATAAAAATGTTTAAAATAGCGGATTATTTGCACTATTATATTACTACATTTTATAGCGCTTATTATGAGCTATAATTTGTTCACTGTTTTTAATAACATGTCGTTATACAACGTTTATTAAACCGCTGTAAGAGGCTTTAATAGCGTTTTTTGGGCTATCATATGGTCTTTTTGTAGTGACTCTATACAACTTTTCATTTGCAACGTTCTCCCTATGAATGCCAAAATAAAAGGTCTTTAACAACTTTTAATTTTTGACCATTACAAATTACACCAATTTACGGATAGAAATTTTTTAAACCGTTTGCACTTTGCAGTTGAAATAAAGGTCTATGAATGTAGTAATAAAAGGTTTCAACATATTATACCTACCACTAGACCGTTACAAATTCCATCAATAAAAGGGCATTTACTTCATCCATATGCATTGTACTGCTCCGTATTTGTTCAGGCGCATTTTTTTGTTAAAGTATGTTTTTCCTTGATAAGTAACACATTATTTTTTCGAAATTACCCAATGTATTCACCGACAATAATTTTATTTATCCGGCTTCATATTTTTATCCTCCCGCTTCTAAATTTTTATCGTCCACTTCCAAAGCCTTTTAAAATTCATAAAACTAGCTAAGGTTTTTCTTCTCTACCGTCATTAGGCTATCCTTCCATTTATTTGTACTTATACATAGCTCCAATTTTTCCATGTCCGAAACTATGCCGTACGCCATGGCCTTCAACTCGAGAGACACTCGAGATCTTCCAATTCGGTTTCATGTGTGCTTATCACAAGCTTCCTACTGTTGGTCCTACCCTACTGATTAGCTTAATTGATTGTCATGGTCAAAGCCAATTGGTGATTCCGGGTGGGAGTCGTTCATCATCGGATCGAGAAATCGAGAGCCGACACTGGTCGTACAAGATGGACTATATTGTAGTACCTTATCAAATTGGGTTGTGGAAGACACTGACATAGAGGGGCCTCTCGTGGTGAATAGTGAGCAGGAGATACCAGAGTGTGTATTTACAAAGCATAATGAACAATACTTTAACAGATTTGTACATAGCATCATATTATTTGCCAGGTTTATATTCTTGTTTGAGGCATGACTCAGTTCAATAGCTTCATATTGTTGGCCAGGTTTGTGTTCCTGCTTGAGGCATGACTTATTTCTTGGACATCAAATGTGAAAATTATATGCATTACTCATGATGGTGCTCTGCATATTTGTAATAGTTGTATAGTTGAGAAATTTTTGTACAATTTACATTTTCCCCTTAAATAAAAGGTCAAACTAGGTAAATAATGAATGTTGTATGGATTTTCTCCAAATGTTTGCAAGTTCAAACCATCTTATCCCTTTATGTATATGAATGTTAATATGGTTTGTTCGGCTGCCGTTTGGTTCTTCTATGAACACTACAAATACTAACCATTTTCAAACTAGGAAAATAGTGAATGTTGTATGGATTTTATTATGTTAGATCCTCTTTCTAAGTCTTCTTAAGATTAAATTTTGTCAATAGATTTAGGTATTCTGGGGCAAGTTTCTTTCTTTGAAGCTGTTGAATGTATGATTTTTTTCTCCTCATTTTGATCAAGGGTAAAATTGTTCTTATCAATGTCTAATTGTTTGCATATTTGTATGAAACATGATTTCTCATAGCTTCAATAATATTTTTGAATAGGTATTATACATTCTTATGGACTTTTAAAAAAGTGATGTCAATGGATGATACAAAGGATAACAAAGTATATTTTGAAGAAGAGAATGAAACAAATGTTCCAATTAGTTTTCTACTTAGTCCAAATTTTATGCCTGCTAATCTCTATGTGGTGTCCCTACTAGAGGTAAGTAATCATGTGTAAAAATATAAAGTTATGATAAATCATAGCAACACATATAAAATACATCATCTCATATAATGATTATAGGTAAAAGATATGATTTTTAACCAAATTAGTCTTCCAAACAAATTTATGATATGCAATTACTAACTAAGTGTTCAATCTTAAATCATTTTATTATGCCGTATGTGAAATAAAGTTCGGTGTCAAATTTGAGCTATGGTACATGAATAAATTTGAACTATAGGTACATGAATCTTAAATTAGTTTAGTGTTTTGAGTTTATTATTACAAGTAGCAAATTCACCATTGCTATACAAAGGCACGATGGATATGATTATGAATATCCTTCACCATCGTCATCTTCATAAGCTCTTCGGGTATGGTCGTTGGACATTTTTGTTGAAACTACAATATTATGTGGTTTCTTGTACAGGTCTTATAGCTATGGACGATAATATGCTTTCATATGGTATAACACTAGCAGTAATTGAATATTTTTGTTGTCTAGAATTTAACTTACTGTATATATGGATCGACGAACGGTAATGGATGGTATTATTTGTTGTATGGGATATTAGCACTGCTTGAATAATATTATTGCGTGTAATACAAATTTGTATGTATATGATCTACAAATTCATAATTGCATTTTCTTTTTCGTTTATTCTATTAATATTATTAAATGTGCAATATATTTCTGTAGTTATTTTACTATTGAATGTAGAACATTAATGGTTCGGAAAGCTGTAATAAAAAATAACATTTACATAGAATTTTTTTGTACCAAAAATGGGCAAAACACTCTTTGAAAGTATTTGCAGTGATAAAAGTGAAGAATAAAAATGTAAAATGAGGATTGTCTATCAAACACTTCAAAATCAAATACGAAAAACACGTAGAAACATAGCAATTTAGAATGGTTAGGGGTATTGCCTACGTCCACTATGAAGTTTGATGACTTTATTGATATTCAGTTGCCGATTACAATTGGTTACAATGGATTATAGCAAATTACAGTTCTGAAATTCGAGTACAACAGCAGCTATGGAGTGCAAAATTGAATTCGGTAGATTCTGGACGACGGAGAACAAAAGGATCCTTTTTCTACAGGCCGTAGGGCTCTATTCATAGGCGTAGGAGGCTGATATCTCTCTCAGATCTCGAGAGACTTCTTCTGGCACGTGGGTGGGCCCACGCGATCGATCCCATGAAGTTTCAGCTCGATCCGTGATCGATGCAAACGAATTTCGTATCGATCAGGATTGGACCCAACCGAGTCGAAACTTGGCATTAACCTTCCTTAGATCGTACGTAAGCTCCTATGAAAATTTCATAGTGTTTGGACTTATGGATTATGAGTTATGATCGATGCAAGATTATGTTTTCTCTAGGCTGTCGCGTTCGAATCAATGCTTTTTGTATCGCTCTATTCGAACCGATCCATGCATGTGCTAGCAAGTTGGCATGGTGCTCACTCTTCGGATCGATCCACTTTTTATGCTAGTTGACCGAGTCGTTCCAAGGCTTTTGCCTCGTTCATATCAAAGGAAGCGGCTCGATTCGTATCGATAGAAGTGGCTCTGCTCGTATCGATCCAAATTGCAAGGCTCATACCGGTTATGAAGTTTTGTTCTTATCAATAGATTGTGTTGCTTCGTTCGTATGGATCGTCTACATCGCTTTGTGTGTATAGTGTCGATTTCGTATCGATCTGTGGCAAATCGATACGAAATATGATTGAAGACTCTCGATACAAAACGCATATTCGTACCACAGTTGATGGTTACGAAGTAAACAATCATAGATGGATACGAATGGGATGATGGTCGACCGATACGAACAAGTAGGAATGGATGGATACGAATCATGTATGTCTGGGGGTAGAACAAGATCGATATTAGTCGGCCGCCTTTGGGTAGATATGAAGAGTGTAGTTCCTGATGGATACGAACAGATGTTCGCCGATGGATGCAAAGAAGGTTCTTCAACCGATGGATACGAAATGGTCGCTTGGATCAATACGAACATGAGGGGTATGAAGAAGGCCAACTTTGGATGGATACGAAGTAGTTGTAGTGATGGATGCGAAGTGGTGCGCCCTGACCGGTTCGAACAGTTTGCCTTCTTGACTCACATCAATCATATCTTGAGCATACGGATTCTGATTGACTTAAAACTTAGAATGTTGACTTTCATAGCTTTGCTTGTTACGTTCGAAGGTGGGATACGCGACATTCGAAGCGAGCGATCCTTGGTTTTCAGTCACTTCCTTGATATCGCGCCTTGCCCAAAGGTGGGATAACAGAATTGAAATAGAATAGCAATGGAATTTTCAAATGAAAAGCCAATAAAACGTGTTGATCCGTCGATAATTTGCGTATCTAAGATATTAGCAACGGAATCATCGACAAATATTTGAGGCTAAAGTATACACCTAAGCAATTTCCATCACTATTTAGCTAGGATTTACTGACGAAACATTATTTAAAATGAACTTGAAATATATATGTATATATATATAACCCGAAAATTTCAATCCCGAAATTTCCACATAGTTAAGAAAAGAAGAAAAGATAAAGAAGAAGAAGACAGAACAAGTCACAGAAATCTCACATTCGCAGCGGATCAAATATAATATCAAATAAAATAGCAGTTATACAAAGAAAACTATATTTGTTAATTTGCATTTAAATACATCAGAGTTACATAAACATTGGACAAAACAATCATGTCCAGATACTACAATATCACAATGGATACTCTCTATACGTCCCTGCCATCCAGCTCGCTTCTTGAGCTCCAGAACGTCCTTACCTGAAAATTTGTAATACTCGGTCTGACCCGAGCATTACATCAAAGTAACACCCGGGTCAGGCTGGAAACCAGCGTGAGTAAACCCATCTAATATGAATACTAAAGCATATAACTGATATGAACCTGGGGTAACTTATGTCAATTTACAAGTTCACAAGTCGTTAAAGACATTACTCATGTCACACATCAATTTCTAAGTGTCAAAAACTTAGATTAAATGGCCCAATACACTTAAATCATTCCAAACCAGCACATTTATTTCCACATCTAAATTTATAAAGAATCGAAGTGGCTTCGGGTATTAACTAAATTCCCGACTCCGGTCTCTTCGAATCCAATGTCATCTAAACCCAAGTTATCCAATTCAATACAACTCAACTTTAATTGTCGGATAATACCTATACACAACAATTCATAATAGATTGATAATCACATTATCATCGTCCATTCAACATAATCATACCACAAACAATTCATATCAGAGATATCTCCCAATTCAAGACATCCACCATCATTCAATCACTAATAAGCAAGATTGATCATTCCAATTAATTAAATAAATTAATGATCCCCTAATTACCTTCATTAGTGTGATTAAACTAATTACTTAAGATTTAATCTCCTAATCCTGCTTAACAATCATTAAGTAATTGCAACACTTAATTAATTAATCACTTCTTGACTATCCTTGTAAATTAATCAATTAACCTTTAAGCATAGATTAATTACTCTTAAGTTAATAATCCTTAGTTATTAATTGATCTCCTTCAAAACAGAGCAGTCAACCCTTAATTACTTTATAATCAGTTAATTAACTTTTAATTAACTGATTAATTATCCATTAATTATTAATTAATAAACTTAATTATTACTCAATATTTTCCAATTCCAAATTAATCAATCCATAATAAATCTTATAGTTAATTAATTAATCATTAACTAACTAGTTTTCTCTTAATTATTAATTAATAAACTTAATTACAAATTAATTAACCCTTAATTATTAATTAACCAATTCTTAATTAATATTGATTAATTCTTAATTATTTTTGATTAACTCTTATTCAACTTTGATTAATTCTTAATTATAGTTAATTAACCTTTAATTAATCAAATAATAACCCTTGATTATTTATTAATTAAACCAATTAATTACTCTTGATTAATTACTTAATTAATCCTTTATAAAATAATTAATCAAATTGATTAATTATACTTAAATTCCACAATTAACTTAGTTTATCTAATGGTATTAAACCTTTAATCATATTAAGACAAGACATTATATCACTAATACCTTTATTAACACTAACACTTAAAAACATTTTAACCTTATAATTTATCTTTACTTAATTACATCATTTATTAAGTTTAAAAATAAATAATTATTCACTTGAAAATTTTAAAGTTATCAAAGCTTAACTTCCTAAAAACTTAAAACATTATCAAGTAAAGGTTTCAAAACTAATTCAAGTTGTATTTTAAAAATTATCTTTCTAAAAATCTTAATTTACATTTTAAACTAATGTTTTTTAAAAAATCACTTTAAAATTTCATTTAACAAAATTTAATTTAAACATCTTTTAAAAAAACTTAATAACCAATTGATTAAGAAATAGTTATTATATATAAAGTAAGTTTATATAGAAGTTTAAACTAGATTTAACTTCAAATTACAAAAAGATTTGATTTTAAAACATTCTGAAAACTGTTTAAACAGTTGCTTCGGGTTTTACCCGAAGGTCACTCGGGCCTAACCCCGAGTCAAAACACATTCTACCCATTTTAAACTTAAACTTAAAATTTGAAGTTTATAAGCCTGTAGCTTATAACCACCTAAGTCTACTCGAGCTCAAACCCAAGACCAATGCTCAAAACATCGGGCAAATCACAAGAAAAATCCACATTTCCCTATTCCCTCTTCTTCCCTACTCCACAACTTTAATCAAACTTCTATTCTACTTGAATTTTAAATCTACCGTTTAACAAACTTACATAACACGGAAACAAACTCGGGCAGTATAATAAAATCTTCGAATCCTTCTTCGAGTTTGACCCAACACCTTAATATATAGGAAACAATCAGAACATACACACACGTGAGATGGTGCACATGCACCATCGCCAACCACGTTCTGACACCTCCGGCCCATCCTCAACAAGTCACTCATCACCACGACAATCCATTACAGCCATCAACTCGATACACCAAAGCACAAATCAAAATAGAACCTTTTAGATGAAACTCGAATCCAATCCTAACTGAAAACCGCCTCGATGAGGCGATTCTGGCCACCGGATCCACTAAGACTTCTCCATCGTCTTCATTCACGACCCCTGTGTCTATTCCTCAAACACCGTGCAGTTCGATGCACCGTAGTAACCACAGCAACAAATTTTTAAGGCTCGACATATCTAGGGTTTAAAACTCAAATTGCCTATCACCGACGCTACGGCGATCGTGTACACTTTACCTCATTTTTCCCAACTTCCATGATCGCCTATCTATCTACAGCCAAAGCCTCGTCCTCAAAAACTACTTCAATCACTGGAGTTTACTCGAAAAATAAAAACTGGTCATTCCCAAAATGCTAACCCAATACCCCACTAAAATTCATAATTTTAGTTTTAAAATTTGAGTTCTCTTGTATTGATTTAAGCTGCATGCTTGAATTCATAAAACAAATTTGTTTGATTTCAACACTTTTGCTAAAATCTTACCGTATTTACATAGTTACAAAATATTTGCAAATTAAAAATACTTAAATCAAGTTCACAACTTGAATTATGATTTTTCACACTCATATTGTTTTAAATTCTAAGTCTCATAGTAATTTGGATAAGAAATTAAAAATTTCCCCTGAAATGTTTAAACTCTGCAATTTTTTTCGAAACGGAGAAGAACATGCTCACTGATCAAATATAATCACCAAAATCAAGAGATTCTTACTTATACATACATGTGCATAACACAAATGCAATCCACAATCACATACATAGATTTAGATCTATTTTAAGATTTAAAGAAAAGGGTTGCTCATAAATATAAAAATTCAAGCATGCTTAAGCATTAAAAAGTGAAGAAGGTTACTCACCGGAAATTATAATATAGAAGACTGAGATGATCATGTTGAGTTGATCTTGCATGATATTTAAATTTGAACTCCTCTGGTTAGTTTACAGGTTGGTTGAATCCTTACTGCTTCCAAATTGAAGAAAATGCAGGTTTTTGTTTGAACAGAGAATTCTTTTTTTTGATTTGCATGCTTGATAAAGTTCTGAAAATGATTTTGCATGTTTGAAGATATGCAGACTTGAAGATGAGTTACAGGGTTTCTTTTTTTTGTTGAAGGTGATTGCAGATTTTTTTTTCCAGAGCTGCTAGTATTTGTGTTTACAGATCTTTGTTTGGTTTCAGAACAAAAGAAAAATGATAATAGATAAAATTTAATGATATGTAACCTTGTTTATTTTCTTTGAATTATTATTATTAAAGAAAGAAGCTAATGACACTTGTCACTATATGTATTATAATTGCTACAAATGTTAATTTCATGCATCATAATAGTTACAAATGTTTTTATGTTGTTTTTATCTTATGTTTGGTTTTTTTTATACTTTGTTTCCTATTAGTAATAAAAATAAAAGAGAGATGAGAAAGAGTGGAGATGTACATATCGCATTTATCTTTTATTTATATTATTATTTTAAGTATGACACTTGTAATTGTACCGCAAAATCAAGCTAACACTTGTAATCCTTTATGCATTTTGTATTTAAAACCCCGTCTAACTTATTTAGTCTCCATGTTAAAATGTTACAAATAATATTTATGTTTTTATCTTTATATATATTATCACATACATTCCATATAAATTAGGAAATTTAGAAAAGGAGAACATCAACTCCTTATTAAATCTAGTTTAAATTTTACCTGTTAAGATTACATTTGTAAAACTGTATACGCTTAAATTACATGTGTAATTTCCTAGAATTAATGAACTTTTAAAGGTTTTTATAAAATTTGTATATATATTATTAATTACCATGCCCAGAAATCCGGGTTATTACATTCCTCTCCCCTTTGAATCTTTTCGTCCTCGAAAAGGAACGAAACTAGAATTTTAATTAAATACTTAAAATCAGATTAATTTTTCTTTGATCATTTTAAAACACTTTGAAAATCAATATAATATTGTAATTTTTTTTATGAAATACTTTTTGTAACTCGATGTTTTAATCAGTCCATCCTTGTTCTCACAGAAATTCGGTCATACGTTGATCAGGCGTATGACTGAAAATCTATAAGTACTTAGCAGACCCGTTTTCAACACCTAGTGAAATTACTTTGAAAATAATTTTATTGAAAATATAGAAAACAATTTTTGAAAATAGAGGATATATTTTTGGTGAGAATGCTCTGGAAATCATCACCCCCATCCATGGTCCCAGTAAACCCGATGGTTACGTTGCCATCCGGACAAAATCCATAGATAACTGTAGGCCTCCGCGCTCCTCGATTACACCATGGAACCCGCTACAGATCGCAGCTACAACTGGGGTTACGTAGCTATCACAGCAAAAACCCATATAACTGTAGGTATCAACGCCCTCGAATTTCGCTGCCAAAAGAATGAAACTTCTCCACTCCGCTTGACCATAGATCACAGTCTACCGATGTTGCGTTTCCTTCCCGGCAAAATCAACTGTAGACCGTTGACACTCATCCTCCACACGATTTTCGCTATGGTCCCTACAGTAGATCGCAGTGACATCGAGTTACACTGTCGTCACAGCATAACTCAAATGCCCCTGTATGCATCAGCGCCCTCGACTTTCGCTACCCAATAATCCTCAGGAACTAGTTTGTCCGGACTCCTCACAAGATCAACTTTAGAACCCCCCCTTGGGGTTCAAGGCAGCACCACCCGGTGGTACTCCTGAGAAGTCCATTCCAAGGGGGCGCCTTTTTCCCTAGAGGCACCATCAAAACATTTCATACTATATATATAGTATCTTTAAATCATACACCTAGTATGACCTCATACAAAGCTTCTTTACACAAAATCGATTATTCCAAAACCGATAATTCTCAAACTAGGCTTTTCGAATTCTCATATTGATTTTACCCAAAAATCAAAACCTTTCCAAATCCAAAGGTTCCCAAAACCTTTTCCAAAATCCTCATATGATCCTTTATCTATATATTCGGATATATAAAATCTTTCAAAACTTTGGATCATTTCAAACTTGTATAAAACTCCTTTTATACTTCAAACATTTCAAAAACCATTTTCTTCTGGCAAAAGATTCAACAAGGGGAGTTTCATTTTATAAAACAAAGAAATTTAACTTTGTTTATTCAAAATCAAACATTTAAATTTGATTACTCCTTTCAATATAATTTTGATTCAAATCCGTATGATGTACACATATCATCCATACGCCATACCAATCTGATCGCTCACTTGATCACACAATATCACTTCCGAACTAATATCATCCACCTGACTTCCTAGTGCGGACACAGATCTGGTTTCTTGATCAGAAACCGTCGTTCTCCTTGCATAGCCTAACTATCATATTGAACGTCCAGAACCAACCAACAATCCATATACAGGTTCGCCGTCGAAAATCGAGTGAAAAATTCCACTCGGATCGATATGATTATCTCGAAATTTTGTGCTCGAATCTGGATCAAATTACTATGCGAATAGATTAACATACGTACACCCTACGTATTTATCTTTATTAGTTATTAGCCAAACCAATTCTCTTTCTATTCACATTTACTTAAATTTTCATTCACTTACTCATAATTGCTTTAATCCATTTGGATTATCACCTCTATTCTTATCCCGATTGGGTATTCAACCAATAACAATTTGAACTCCGACTAGTTTATTTAGAAAATAGCTTGAGAAATTTAAAAATAGATAAGTAGTTGGAAAATAATTACTAGTTTGTAGAATAGGTGTAAAATAGTTTAGAAAATAGTTAAAATAATTATAGAAATCTTAGATAATTGCAAAATAATAGTAAGATAGTAATTAATTTTGTAAAACAGTTGAAATATAGTAATTAGTTTATAAAACAGTTGGAAAATTGTTAAATAGTTTCAAAAATAATTGTATAACAAGTATAAGATAGTTTGGCTTTTAAAAGAAAGGTTGTATATATAATGAATAGCTTGGAAAAATAAGTTTGTATTAAAACAATTTATTTTAAAAATAGTCCAGAGTCAAAACTGCTCACTTCCAAATCTCTATTCTTATCAATTTAAATTTCCATTTTCAGTTAAATTGACTCAATTCCAATTTAAATCACTTCAATCTCCATTGAAATTGATTTAACCTCAATTCAAGTTGAATTAATCTCATTTTCTTACCAAATTTAATTTTATTCAACCTTGATCTCAAATTCTACTAATTCAAATAAATTTCAATTGAACTAGTTCCAATTTCAATTCATTTCAACTCCAGTTTGAATTAATTCCAGTTTCAAACTCCAATTCCAAATCAAGTAGAATTATTCTTGATTTCCTCCCAAATTCAACTCAAATGCCATTTGAATTTAAAATTATTCAACTTTAATTACAGTTCCAAATTATTCAAATCAATTCAGACTAATTTCAAATTGAACCACTTCAATTTCAAATCGTTTTAAATTAATCCAATTCAAACTTTCAATTTGAATTTTATACTCATACATCCTCAATCACAATTTCAATTACTTCAAATCAATTTCAGTTTGAACTAAATTCAATTCAAATTCCAGATCTCAAACCCATTTGAGATCACACAAACTCTCAATTACAATCAACCATTTAACTTCTCAAGTTAAATCTTAACTTCATCTTAAAATTTACAAATCAGGTTGAACATCCCAACATATTTAACTTTTCCCAAGTTAAACTCAATTCAATTAATCCAGTCAACCTTACCTAGTTTGAACTTCCATTTCAAAATTTGAACTTCTCATAAATAATCTTTCCACTTGTTAAGTTCAAAAACTTAGCACTTCGGGAATCACATCTTATTCCACATTCAAAATTCAATATTTAGAGTTTATTTCAAACCATATTTGATATTATGTATATCCACATATGTACATATTAACTTCTTTTACATACCAAGTTATACTTTAAAATTTTAAACCACCTTTGGTTTTTAATTTAAACAAATTCTTTTAAAATTTCAAACAACCCTGGTTTGAAATAGGACCCTTTCATTTGAATATATTAAATAACATCTCTTATTTTAAAATAAGATCATATTCAAAATAGTTTGAATAATATTATCTCCTTTAACATTTTGAAATCAATTCAAATGTTTAAATTTAGAATTCAAAACTTCACAATTTCAAATCCACTTCAATTTCCATCCTTTCTAATTTACAAGTTATTCTCATCAAATGGTTATTTCCTTAAAACATTTTATTGTTTAAAACAATCATCCCATTATTAAACACAATAACCATTCAATTTCCTGGTTTGAAACCAATTCTGATTCATCTTATTTTGAAATTCTTTCTTAACTTTAAGATTTTAATTTAAGTTTGAATCCATTTCAAACTTATGCTTATTAAATTTCAATTTGGTTGTATTATATTAATTCTTAATTCTTACTATTACTTTTAATTTAATTAATACTACAACAAATTTCCTTAATATAATAGATAATCTATTTCTTATATATGATTCATTTACTTTTGAAATCATTTAAAAACCTTTATATAAAGAAAATAACAAGTACGCTCTCTCATATATATACACTCAACTCATTCTAGGGTACCACTTACCCTATCCTAAATGAGTAATCCCACCAGAGCCAAGGTTCTTGCTAAGCCTTCCGCTCTGATACCAAATGTAACGACCCGAAAATTTCGATCCCGAAATTTCCAGATAGTTATGAAAAGAAGAAAAGAGAAAGAAGAAGAAGACAGAACAAGTCACAGAAATCTCACATTCGCAGCGGATCAAATATAATATCAAATAAAATCGCAGTTATACAAAGAAAACTATATATGTTAATTTGCATTTAAACAAATCAGAGTTACATAAACATTGGACAAAACAATCATGTCTAGATACTACAATATCATAGTGGATACTCTCTATATGTCCCTGCCATCCAGCTCGCCTCTTGAGCTGCGTCCTTACCTGAAAATCTATAATACTCGGTTTGACCCGAGCATTACATCAAAGTAACGCCCTGGTCTGGCTGGAAACCAGCGTGAGTAAACCCATCTAACATGAATACTAAAGCATATAACTGATATGAACCCGGGGTAACTTATGTCAATTTACAAGTTCACAAGTCGTTAAAGACATTACTCATATCACACATCAATTTCTAAGTGTCAAAAACATAGATTAAATGGTCCAATACACTTAAATCATTCCAAACCAGCACATTTATTTCCACATCTAAATTTATAAACAATCGAAGTGGCTTCGGGTATTAACTAAATACCCGACTCCGGTCTCTTCGAATCCAATGTCATCTAAACCCAAGTTATCCAATTCAATACAACTCAACTTTGATTGTCGGATAATACCTTTACACAGCAATTCATAATAGATTGATAATCACATTATCATCGTCCATTCAACATAATCATACCACAAACAATTCATATCAGAGATATCTCCCAATTCAAGACATCCATCATCATTCAATCATTAATAAGCAAGATTGATCATTCCAATTAATTAAATTAATTAATGATCCCCTAATTACCTTCATTAGTGTGATTAAACTAATTACTTAAGATTTAATCTCCTAATCCTGCTTAACAATCATTAAGTAATAACAACACTTAATTAACTAATCACTTCTTGACCATCCTTATAAATTAATCAATTAACCTTTAAGCTTAGATTAATTACTCTTAAGTTAATAATCCTTAGTTATTAATTGATCTCCTTCAAAACAGAGTAGTCAACCCTTAATTACTTTAGAATCAATTAATTAACTTTTAATTAACTGATTAATTATCCATTAATTATTAATTAATAAACTTAATTATTACTCAATATTTTCCAATTACAAATTAATCAATCCATAATAAATCTTATAGTTAATTAATTAATCATTAACTAAGTAGTTATGTCTTAGTTATTAATTAATAAACTTAATTACAAATTAATTAACCCTTAATTCTTAATTATTTTTGATTAACCCTTAATCAACTTTGATTAATTCTTAATTATAATTAATTAACCTTTAATTAATCAAATAATAACCCTTGATTAATTATTAATTAAACCAATTAATTACTCTTGATTAATTACTTAATTAATCCTTTATAATTTAATTAATCAAATTGATTAATTATACTTAAATTCCATAATTAACTTAGTTTATCTAATGGTATTAAACCTTTAATCATCTTAAGACAAGACATTATATCATTAATACCTTTATTAGCATTAACACTTAAAAACATTTTAACCTTATAATTTATCTTTACTTAATTACATCATTAATTAAGTATTAAAATAAATAATTATTCACTTGAAAATTTTAAAGTTATCAAAGCTTAACTTCCTAAAAACTTAAAACATTATCAAGTAAAGGTTTTAAAACTAATTCAAGTTGTATTTTAAAACTTACCTTTCTAAAAATCTTAATTTACATTTTAAACTAATGTTTTTTAAAAAATCACTTTAAAATTTCATTTAACAAAATTTAATTTAAACATCTTTTAAAAAAACTTAATAACCAATTGTTTAAGAAATAGTTATTATATATAAAGTTAGTTTATATAGAAGTTTAAACTAGATTTACTTCAAATTACAAAAAGATTTGGTCTTAAAACATTCTGAAAACTGTTTAAACAGTTGCTTCGGGTTTTACCCGAAGGCCACTCGGGCCTAACCCCGAGTCCAAACACATTCTACCCATTTTAAACTTAAACTTAAAATTTGAAATTTATAAGCCTGTAGCTTATTGTTCGTCGACGAAATTCTATTGGTTTAGAAAACCGTCGAACGAATTTGAATTAAAAATAACCGCAAGCGCACGGTGTACGAATGTAGCACGTGGCGAATACGGGTCGATCCGCAGGGAATTGATGATTTTAAAAAATCTATTCAATCAAATTAAACCAATCTTGAAGAGAATGTTAAGCTAGAAAAGAAGAAAAACAAGCAAAAGAAAATTGATAAAAATATGAGTGTTAAGACAATTTAGAAGCAATTTCCACTCTCTAGATCACACAAATCAATAAAATGAAGTTATGATCTCTCTTTTCCAGTCATTAGTGAATTAGTTGATGTGCTTATCATAAGTATGGTATATTGTGCTATTAATTAGCTCAATATAAACCATCAAACTATAACACAACCACTAATACACTTTTAAATCTCATAAAACATGACAAGAAAGTTGAAAGCAAAATCTATTTTAAGCATGGCCTATTAACTATTAATTACAAATATAAGCCATCAAATTTTAATTTCAACAATCACTTCTTTGCCATAATCATATGTAGATGAAGAGGCAATTTGTGTTTTGTTTGACTAAGCATAGCCTATTTGTTATAAACAACATAGACTATCAAATTCAAAACTAAACAACATCATTAAACCACTTCAATCTTTCTCATTAAGCACAAAAAGAGAGCATAAACATCAAATTAAGTTGAAGCTACATGATTAGAGAGCTTCATTACCCCTAAATTGAAGGGGTTTAGCATCTCATATTTGTCATCATATGAACAATTGCAGCTTGCAACATGAAAGAAAAAGAAAAGGAAAAGAGAGCAAAGTGAAATGGAAAACTATTCTAATTGCATAAAGGAAAATCTACACAACTTGCATAAAAGGAAATGAACATTTAATTAAAAAGAAACAATAATTAACATTGCATAAAAAAAAGAATTACATAAGAGAAGAAATGGCTAAGTAGCCATGGAAAGAAAGAGAGCTTTTATTTATTTTCTAAACTAAAACTAACTAACCAAGAGGGAGGTGGCTACATGAAACATAAGGGGTATTTATACAAGTTAGAAACGCTAATGCATATTTTTAGGGAATGCCCAAAATGCCCCTTAGGAAGTGTGGAGGCCAAGTTATCATTAACATGTCTTAATCCCCCATTAAGTGTACATGAAGCCATTAACTCCAAAAGCATGTGCATTAGCCTTTAATTTGTAAATTAAGGTAGGTAGGTAGGTGGGGTCCACCATGTTCTTCACTTTGAATTATTTCCATCTTCATTCCTTTGTATTAATTTTGTGCATGCATATCTTCATGAAACTACTCCTACTTGAGACCATTTTCCTACAAAAATATATATAAATCTCCAATCAATTTTTCTCAAAAAAATATATGCACTTAAATGACCGTTTTACGCCTATATGAAGATGAATATGTGACAATTTCAAATAATATGAATTTTGGTTTAAACAAGTTAAAATACCCAATATGATCATTTATTTAATTTAAAAAGAATAAATATGGTGGTTAAAATATGCACATTCACATGCACATCATATACCCCCACACTTATCTTTTTATTCGTCCTCGAATAAACTAAAACTATGGTAAATCCGTTTTCGTAGGGAGCACGATTGCATTGATCGTATGCAATAAGCCGTTAAACCTCCGGGTGTCCCCAGTAGGACGAGTGTTGTCTCGTGAGGGTTTTCAGCGGATACTACCCACAAAATCCAAATACATGATGAAAATATTTACAAAATGCAAGATTTATTTACAAAGAGATGAATGCAAATTTTTGAAAATATTTACAATGAAGGATTTACTTTTAAATCGACACAAATAAGTTAACATAGGTTTTGGTCATTATCTTGAGATTTAGGTCATTTACTCGTCAAAATTTCCAATAAAAATCAAGTTATCATAACAAATAGACAATAGTTTAACTCGTTATTTTGGTTAATAACATATTGTAACTATGAAATGGATCCTTAGTTGATTATCAAAGTTTATCAAAGTGGTATTTTCATTTCTTTTCAATAACAAATCAAATCAACTAAGTAAAAATAAATAGTGCTATGATTTCAATTGCTTGCTCTCTCATTATTTGCAAGAAAAATTACACACCTAGCTCAGGTAAACTGAGGCCAGATATACCACCCATGCACTGCCTTTCGGGCTTATGTGAGGGGAGTACAGAGCATGGCGAGTGCACACACTTTCGTGCATACACTATCGACCGTAGGTGGTTTTTATTAAGTCTTTTTTTTACATGTTTTCTATACATCATAACCGTGAGGACTTTTAAATGAGTATGAAAGCACATAATCAAAAATTCCAAGTAATTCACCCATGCATAACCGTGAGGACTTTTAAATGAGAGTGAACTTTGGATGTATTATTATTTTTATTTTTTTATAATTTTTTTTAAGAGAGAGAGAGTTTTGCAAAATCATCTTAGCACTATTTAACTTAGAAGACAAAAAATTGTTATATCCTTTACTTTAAATTCACCACTTTTAAAACAAAGATTTTCAATTAGGATGTATTTCATAATTAACACGTATGAATCTTCCTATATACTAGTTAAACCATTGTTATTTATAATCAAACTTCATTTTTATTTTTTTAAGACAAATAAATTTTCAATAATTTCAATTTAATAAACCAAAACCGTATGTTTATCCTATAGTGTTTTTTTTTAAAAATAAATCAAAAACACTAAAAAATAATTCTTCTTTTGGTTTTGGATTTTTTTTTTGAGCTTTTGGAAGAAAAATGAAAAATTAGTCCTGAAAAATTCTAGAAGAAGATGAGTCTCCCCCTACACTTGATTTTGACTGTGTCCCCACAGTCAACCCAAGTGAAAGGGATGTTTATTATTATTTACATGAAAACGAACGGCATTTACACGAGATCGGAAAGTATATTGTCAAAAAGTAAATGAAACGGTCTTCCAAAAACCGATTCATTTGTCTCGTCGAGTATACGAGACACAGCTTAAGCTCGAAAAACCAAATCGTAAAAGATTTCGAAGTTGAGTGTGGATTTGGAAAAACGAAAGTCGTTTTATTGAAAATCGTATGAGTTGTTTTATTTTTGATGATTTTTTGGGTTGATAAAACAATTGATTGAAATTCAAGTTTATTTTCATCAAATTGAAGTTCAAACTTATCATTGAAAACTTCTTCAAAATTATCGATCTCAAAATCAAAACGGTGATCGAAATTTTCCCCTTTAGAATTCAACAACTCATTTTCAAAAAGTCCATAAAACTCATGTTCGTTAAATTCGACTTCCTTTGTTGGATTATCAACAACTTCATCGTGTAAATGGAGTTTAAAATTCAAAGTTGTCGTATTCAAGTTTTCAGAAAAAGGAAGATCGAAGTTTAAATCGAATTTCGCACCCTCAAAAGAATTGAACTCCAACTTAATTACTGTATTTTCAACAACTTGATTAAGATCGTCATTATCAATTTCAAAAGTTGTCATTTGAAAATCATCGATTTGGGTAAAAGATGGATTATCGTTTGACTCGTCATACATTGAAATTTGATTTTGTTTCTCACGAAAATTTTCCAATGTTTTAATCAACAAATTTGTGTGATCATCATAAATTTCATTCATTTGCTCAACAAAGTCAAATTTGTAATTATTAACTTGAAAGTTTTCGAATTGGACTTGTTGAGAACAAGAATTGTCAATTTCGATAAACGGTAGATTATTATTTGATTCTTTGCTAGTTGAGATTTGATTATGATTTTCACGAATTTTTTTGTATTTTTCAAGTAATAAATCCCCGTTATCTTTTTCCATTTGGTCGACGAAATCAAATTCATGGTTATTAATTTGAAAACTTTCATTTTGAATTTGTTAATAACCAAAGTTTTCGATCATATCATTATTGAAACAATTCCCATTGCCAAAATTATTTGAAAATTGATTTACATTTTCGTCTTTATTTTGAAATTCATCTTGAAACTCGAAATTGAATGGGCATGGGTTACACTCGAAATCATTTGAATTTTGAAGTGAATTCAAATTTTGATTATTTTGAAAACCTTGATTCGAGTTATAGCACAAATATGAAATGCACTACTCATTTATCTCTTGATTTTTTTGTGTAGCGATTTCAAGTAAAGATGAAATACTATTTTCAAGATTTGAAGCTTGGTCATCGTTTTGAAAATTTTGTGGTTCAAAATTGAAATCGTTTAAGAATAGTTGTCGTTAAAATATCCGCACGAATTTGGAGTGAAATCATATGGATTATATTGATTTTCGCAACTATTGCAAACTTCACGTAAGTGGGGAAACTCGGATATTTAGAAGAATGTTTTTGTGTTTTTTTTTTGGTAAAAGAAAAATATTTACAAATGGAATTTATTTTTCAAAAGGTAAATTAATTTTTGGTTTTTCAATTTTTTTTGAAAAGTTTTTTTTTTTGAATTTTTGATTTCAATTTTTTCTTGGATTTTTGGAATTTTGATTTGAAAATTTTCAAAGGAAAAGGGAAAAAAAACTAAGTTAAGAAAAATATATAATTTTTTTTAGTTTTGAATTTTTTTAGTTTTTTTTTAAAAACATATGCATGAACTAATGCAACTAAATGAATGCAAGATTAATTACAAATGATTTATCCTAAGTTAACCCAAAATTATATAATCACAAATTGTCTTAAATCAAAAAGATAATTCTCAGCCAGGTAATGGACAGGATTTATCGGTGCACCACGAATCACCGTAGCAATGCAGCCGAAGGTTTAAGTACCTTCAGAGAAACAATTCAGTATAATATTTACGAATCACCGTAATATTTATAACTGATTATTGCTCTGCCGTAGCCTAGACACCAAGAATTTAAATTGTTCAAAGAAGACAAATTGTTAATATACAATTAAGTGTTATCGATTTCTAATCGTTATTATTAATCAAAATCTAAGATGAAATGCAGAACAGAAATTAAACGTGTATTAACAATGCAACTACGAATGAATTTTTTTTTTAAAATGCAAATGCAAGCAACCAACAATTCAATTCAAATAAAACTAGAAATGAAAGCATAATTTTTTAGCAACCAGAGCAATTTATTTTGGCTAGCTCAGGAAGCAATTTTCAGCAAGCTATTCTTCCTTTATTTCCCGCTTTGGCAACCTGAAAATTTAAAACTAAGATATATACAATATATTTTTTTTGGTTTTTTTTTTGAAAGGAAACTTAAAAGTAGGGTTTTACTTAAAAAAAAAATTTTTTTAAGGGAGAAACTGAGAAAAAGATGAAGCCTGAACAACCTCTCTCTGTTTTTGTTTAAGTTTTTTTTATAACTTAAACTATAACTAAGACTCAAACTGAAACAAAGTTTGAATTTTTTATTTTCACTTAAACTAAAACAATAAAAAGAAGACAAAATAAAAAGGAAAAAAAGTTAAATAATAATAATAATAAAAAATGAAAACAAACTCAACTTATAACCGGCCCAAAAAAATTCAACCTGCTACTGAGAATCTCGTTTCAAACTAAAAAATATTACTAACAAAAAACACATGACATGTTCCAAACGAAATCAGAATCAAAATCCCCAAAATCAAAATGGCAACGAGAATCCCCAAACCAAAATCTCGTTTCAACGCACTAGCCGAAATAGAATTTCATTGTCCAAATATTTCGAAGAAGGCTGGCGTAATTGGTTATGTCGTGGCTTTGGGAGATTGAAGGGGCGATCGAAGTCACTTTGATTGCCGCGATTGTTTGCGGTTGGAGGAGGCGAGTGGATTTCTTGATGGAGTTGCGGTGAGGTTTGATGAGTTCGATTTGGGCGAGGCGGTTTGGAGTGGCGGAGGCGGATGCAAATCGCGGTGGAAAGCAGCTGTTGGTGGTAGTCGCGAGTGATGATGGAATGGAAGATTGGTAGCAGCAAATGGGTGGGAGGTGGCTGATGAAAGTATGGTAATTGATGAAGTGATGCTAGCAGATGTATTGCAACAACGAAATGGGTTGATAGCTGAAGCAAAGGTGAGTGAACTGCTGCCAATTTTTTTATGGTTTGCTATTGTGGGTTTGTGCTCGTTAGTAGTGTAGTGATGTGCTGATGTGAGGAGCAAAAGGCAGTGGATGTTGATGGTCGACGATGAACTGTGTCAACAATGGCAGTTGTAAGAGGATGGTGGGATATGTGCAGGTTGGTGGTTGGAACTGTGAATGGTGAGGTTGTTTTGTTGGCAGTGGTGAAGTAGAAGTTGTCCTCTGCACAATGATGTGAAGTTGGCAGGCAAACTGTTGGAAATTTTATAAAGGTAGCAGATTGTTTTGGAATGAAGTGATAGTGGTGTGGTGAGGGCTATGTATGGAGGGGGAGGTGATTGCTGGTAGGGTGGTTGAAGTTTGTTTGTTTCTCTGGAGCAGGCAATTTGGGGGATGTGTGTTTGGCAGTGAGTGATGGTCTGGATTGTTGAGGCAGTGTCAGGGATGTTTGTGATGTTTTTTGTGGGGGTAGTTGTGGAGTTGGTAGTGGAATGTGCACAGGGTAGTTGTTGATGTGAACACTATTGATGGTTTGTGAACTGATGAATTGAGTTGGTTGTGTTTGTTTGGAAGAGCTGATGTTCTGACAGTGGATGCAATTGAGGAGTTGCAAGTAGATGTGAGTAACTGGTGGTGGTAGGGGGGCAGTATGGTGAGTGGATATGGGTGTGATGTTGCAGTATTTCGGGTAGCTTGGTGCTTGATGGTTTGGAGATGTCAGGTTGTGAAGGTGGTTATCTGGTAACAGTAGTGATGCTGTATAGGTAGGGGATGGTGCAGACAGAAGATGTTGGGGGTGAGTTTGGAAGTAGTTTTTCACTTGCAATGATGGGTGGCAGGGTATTGAATGGGAGGTTTAAAGGAGATTGTCAGTTGCAGTTGCGTGTGAATCGGGGGAGGTTGTGGTGAGGCAAGTTGTGAAATGTAGTAGGTGAGATGTTGATAAGGCGATGGATTGTGTTTATGGTAAGGGAAGGAGCAATTGAGTTTTGTGGTATCTGTTGATTGATGTAGGGGGGTGCATGTTGAAGGTGGAAGGTGTTGGTGGAACTTGATGATGGTCAGTAGTTGCTTGAAGTGGTGGAACAGCGGGTATGGTGATTCAGCAGGGGGTTTGTAGAGATGAGGAGTGATATGGCGGAGTGGATTTGTTGTTGCTGTGGATGAAGTTTGGTTGGAAGAAATGAAGTGTGGCAGTAACAGTTGTAACTGCACAACAGAGATGTAAAAATTGAAGTGCACACAGTATATAAAAATTGCGATAGTGTATTCACAGTAATGTGCACAGTGAAATGTAAAGGCAATTTGAAATGCAAATGTAAAAAAAAATAATGTAAAAGCAAATGCAGAGAGTAAAACCTTTTGTTTTTGAAATTGTGTATTTTTTTTGGAATAATATGCAAATGCAACTAAAAACTAGAACAACATGCACACAAAAAAATGTCACAAAAAAAACAAACGGATAATTTTTTATTTTTTTTTGAAAATGCAAACACACAAAACAAACACACAAAAATCAAACAAAAATAATTCGAAGAATAGAAAATCAAAATCAAAACAACTCCCCGGCAACGGCGCCAAAAACTTGGTCGTCGACGAAATTCTATTGGTTTAGAAAACCGTCGAACGAATTTAAATTAAAAATAACCGCAAGCGCACGGTGTACGAATGTAGCACCTGGCGAATACGGGTCGATCCGCAGGGAATTGATGATTTTGAAAAATCTATTCAATCAAATTAAACCAATCTTGAAGAGAATGTTAAACTGTAAAAGAAGAAAAACAAGCAAAAGAAAATTGATAAAAATATGAGTGTTAAGACAATTTAGAGGCAATTTCCACTCTCTAGATCACATAAATCAATAAAATGAAGTTATGATCTCTCTTTTCTTTTCATTAGTGAATTAGTTGATGTGCTTATCATAAGTATGGTATATTGTGCTATTAATTAGCTCAATATAAACCATCAAACTATAACACAACCACTAATACACTTTTAAATCTCATAAAATATGACAAGAAAGTTGAAAGCAAAATCTATTTTAAGCATGGCCTATTAACTATTAATTAGAATATAAGCCATCAAATTTTAATTTCAACAATCACTTCTTTGCCATGATCATATGTAGATGAAGAGGCAATTTGTGTTTTGTTTGACTAAGCATAGCCTATTTGTTATAAACAACATAGACTACCAAATTCAAAGCTAAACAACATCATTAAACCACTTCAATCATTCTCATTAAGCACAAAAAGAGAGCATAAACATCAAATTAAGTTGAAGCTACATGATTAGAGAGCTTCATTACCCCTAAATTGAAGGGGTTTAGCCTCTCATATTTGTCATCATATGAACAATTGTAGCTTGCAACATGAAAGAAAAAGAAAAGGAAAAGAGAGCAAAGTGAAATGGAAAACTATTCTAATTGCATAAAGGAAAATCTACACTACTTGCATAAAAGGAAATGAACATTTAATTAAAAAGAAACAATAATTAACATTGCATAAAAAAAAATGACATAAGAGTAGAAATGGCTAAGTAGCCATGGAAAGAAAGAGAGCTTTTATTTATTTTCTAAACTAAAACTAACTAACTGAGAGGGAGGTGGCTACATGAAACATAAGGGGTATTTATACAAGTTAGAAACCCTAATGCATATTTTTAGGGAATGCCCAAAATGCCCCTTAGGAAGTGTGGAGGCCAAGTTATCATTAACATGTCTTAATCCCCCATTAAGTGTACATGAAGCCATTAACTCCAAAAGCATGTGCATTAGCCATTAATTTGTACATTAAGGTAGGTGGGTAGGTGGGGTCCTCCATGTTCTTCACTTTGAATTATTTCCTTCTTCATTCCTTTGCATTAATTTTGTGCATGCATATCTTCATGAAACCACTCCTATTTGAGACCATTTTCCTACAAAAATATATATAAATTTCAAATCAATTTTTCTCAAAAAAATATATGCACTTAAATGACCGTTTTGCCCCTATATGAAGATGAATATGTGACAATTTCAAATAATATGAATTTTGGTTTCAACAAGTTAAAATACCCAATATGATCATTTATTTAATTTAAAAAGAATAAATATGGTGGTTAAAATATGCACATTTACATGCACATCACTTATAACCACCTAAGTCTACTTGAGCTCAAACCCGAGTCCAATGCTCAAAACATCGGGCAAATCACGAGACAAACCCACATTTCCCTCTTCCTTCTTCTTCCCTACTCCACAACTTTAATCAAACTTCTACTCTACTTGAATTTTAAATCTACCGTTTAACAAACTTACATAACACGGAAACAAACTCAGGCAGTATAATAAAATCTTCGAATCCGTCTTCGAGTTTGACCCAGCACCTCAATATACAGGAAACAATCAGAACATACACACACGCGAGATGGTGCACATGCACCATCGCCGACCACGTTCTGACACCTCCGGCCCATCCTCAATAAGCCACTCATCACCACGGCAATCCATTACATCCATCAACACGATACACCAAAGAACAAATCAAAATTGAACCTTTTAGCTAAAACTCGAAACCAATCCTAACTGAAAACCGCCTCGACGAGGCGATTCTGGCCACCGGATCCACTAAGACTTCTCCATCGTCTTCATTCACAACCCTTGTATCTATTCCTCAAACACCGTGCAGTTCGATGCACCGTAGTGACCACAGCAACAAATTTTTAAGGCTCGACATATCTAGGGTTTAAAACTCAAATTGCCTATCACCGACGCTACGACGATCGTGTACACTTTACCCCATTTTTCCCAACTTCCATGATCGCCTATCTATCTCCAGCCAAAGCCTCGTCCTCAAAAACTACTTCAATCACCGGAGTTTACTCAAAAACTAAAAACTGGTCATTCCCAAAATGCTAACCCAATACCCCACTAAAATTCATAATTTTAGTTTTAAAATTCGAGTTTTCTTGTATTGATTTAAGCTGCATGCTTGAATTCATAAAACAAATTTGTTTGATTTTAAAACTTTTTCTAAAATCTTACTGTATTTACATAGTTACAGAATATTTGCAAATTAAAAATACTTAAATCAAGTTTACAACTTGAATTATGATTTTTCACACTCATATTGTTTTAAATTCTCAGTCTCATAGTAATTTAGATAAGAAATTAAAAAAATTCCCTGAAATGTTTAGACTCTGCATTTTTTTTTCGAAACAGAGAAAAACATGCTCACTTGTCAAATATAATCACCAATATCAAGAGATTCTTACTTATACATACATGTGCATAACACAAATGCAATCCACAATCACATACATAGATTTAAATCTATTTTAAGATTTAAAGAAAAGGGTTGCTTATAAATATAAAAATTCAAACAGGTTTAAGCATTAAAAAGTGAAGACGATTACTCACCGGAAATTATAACATTGAAGACTGAGATGATCATGTTGAGTTGATGTTGCATGATATTTAAATTTGAACTCCTCTGGTTAGTTTACAGGTTGGTTGAATCCTTACTACTTCCAGATTGAAGAAAATGCAGGTTGTTGTTTGAACAAAGATTTTTTTTTTTTTGATTTGCATGTTTAATAAATTTCTGAAAATGATTTTGCATGTTTGAAGATATGCGGACTTGAAGATGAGTTACAGGGTTTCTTTTTTTATTGTTGAAGGTGATTGCAGATTTTTTTTTTCCAGAGCTGCTAGGATTTGTGTTTACAGATCTTTGTTTTGTTTCAGAACAAAAAAATGATAATAGATAAAATTTAATGATATGTAACCTTGTTTATTTTCTTTGAATTATAATTATTAAAGAAAGAAGCTAATGACACTTGTCACTATATGTATTATAAGTGCTACAAATGTTAATTTCATGCATCATAATACTTACAAATATTTTTATGTTGTTTTTATATTATGTTTGGTTTTTTTATACTTTGTTTCCTATTAGTAATAAAGATAAAAGAGAGATGAGAAAGAGTGGAGATGTACATATCTCATTTATCTTTTATTTATATTTTTATTTTTTAAGTTTGACACTTATAATTGTACCACAAAATCTAGCTAACACTTGTAATCCTTTATGCATTTTATATTTAAAACCCCGTCTAACTTATTTATTCTCCATGTTAAAATGTTACAAATAATATTTATGTTTTTATCTTTATATATATATTATCACATACATTCCATATAAATTAGGAAATTTAGAAAAGGAGAACATCAACTCCTTATTAAGTCTAGTTTAAATTTTACTTGTTAAGCTTACATTTGTAAAACTGTATACGCTTAATTTACAAGTATAATTTCCTAGAATTAATGAATTTTTAAAGGATTTTGTAAAATTTTTATATATATTATTAATTACCAAGCCCAGAAATCCGGGTTATTACAATATATATCCCTTGGTAAAATGTCGGTAAGATATTTTTAATTGAATTTTAATATTTAGGCAATTGACGGAAAAATGTCAGTGAGTTCAGGCTAACTTCCGTTCCAAAAGTGGCATAAAATTACATGTTAACCAAAAAATCTACTTGACAGCCGAAATATAAAATGAAGTTAATAAGGTTGAGGTTTCGATGAAGTGACAGGCTAAGACGACATGAAGGACATAAAAAGGATGTCTCGTAGGCATTGAGCAAGTATCGAAGGATTCGAAGGCAACAACTACCCATGCAGTGCAATGGCCTTCGACCTAGATGGAAACGGATAAGCCCTTCTGCCACTACTAACCTTTCAAAACAGATGAACAAAGCAATGTTGACGTCGGAACCGTTTCGAAGGTAATCGATAGTTCCCACCCAACTACACATTAAACCTTCCAAAATCAAAGGCTTCGCCCCCATCATAACCTTTTTGAAATCATAGCAAGCCTTTTGAACCGGTCAAAGATCCATCTAGCACTCCTTTCGACAACGTCTAAAGGCGCTATGAAGAAAGCAATACTCAAAAAGCAACGAAGGTAAAAGAATAATAAAGAACCTTTCGATAACGTTGAAAGGAGGCATAACTCTCTGCCAGGTTGAAAGGTTAAGAGAGAGTGAAGGAACTGAAAGCGTATGACAAGAAGAATAGGGACAGCTTTGGACAACGTCGAAAGGAAGCGTAGCCTTCGAAAACATCGAAAGGAAGCATGACATATGATTAGATCGAAAGGTTCAATACAGCGTGTAATGAGGGGACCTTTCAACCCAATCGAAGGCAAGGAAGTGAAAGGATAAACCAAGAAGTACAAGAGAACACCTTCCGATGACATCGAAAATTTCATGACCTTTAGATCAAGTCGAAAGGTTTGAGGCGGCATATAAAAGGGGCCTTTCGACCCAGTCGAAAGCATAGGTGCGGAAGGGGGCCGACCTGCATTTGTAAATAAGATCCAAGGGGTCCTGTTTAGGTACTGGATTCTAGATACTGAATTCATATTCTTTACTCTACTTTCTTAGTAATAATTGTACTTAGAAGAAACCTTAATCTAATTAGGGAGAAAGCTCAATTTCTTCGAACTCATTTCAAATAATAAATAAAAATCAAGATAGCTTGTTCATAATGTATATTGGCGACGAGGAAGAAGATTAAGTTCATTAGATAGACTAATGATCAATTGCATATGTATTTTTCCTAATCAAAGGAGCACTTCCGAAAGGAATCCTGGTTTGTATTGCCTAACAATCATTCAGAATCGAATTCATTCGAGGAGAACCTACTAATTTAGGCATCTGAAACCTTTCGAAGGGATTCCATGGAAAGAATATTCACACCATAGGGGTTGTAAACAATCAAGACAAACTGAAAAAATAATCATAACCTTTCGACAAAGTCGAAAGTTCTTAGACGCCTTTCGACGTGATCGAAAGGGGGTAGAAGACATTGATGGTCGATTGTTTTCGACTTCCAAGTGAGATGAAACTCAATAAAATGATGACTCCTGTAACACCCCTCACCTATTAGCATACCCAAAAGGACGCTCTAAAATATGTGGTGCATTATAGGTATAACTAAGACTAGCATAGACTAAGACTCACAAGACAAAAATTAAATAACAATAACACAGCGGAAACAATTATAACATTTTGTTCAAAACCAAACTTCGTAAAAGTCATCACATACCAAATACATCAAATGTCAAACTACACATATATGTCTTTAATCAAAAAACATGGTCTCTACAAAATCAGAGTAAATTATCCCTAATTGTGGAATTCGTAGCTAAGCCTCTCATATGCCAAAGGGTAAAAGCAGAGCAGCAGAAGCCCGGTGTATTACTTCAGCCCTTAGACGTGCCAGAGAGGAAGTGAGATATTTTTCCTATGGATTTCATTGATGGTTTACCCCGTTCAAGGAAAGGGAACATTAGCATTTGGGTGATTGTTGACAAATTAACCAAGAGTGCTCACTTTATTCTAGTTAAGAGTAAGTGTATGGCTTCATATCTGGCATCCTTTTATATTCGAGAGATAGTCCGTCTGCATGGAGTTCCTTCTAGCATTGTTAGAGATAGAGATTCCATTTTCACTGGTGAGTTTTAGAGAAGCTTACAAGAGACGCTAGGGATGCAACTTAGGTTGAGTACAGCCTATCACCCCCAGACTGATGGGCAAACGGAGAGGGTAAATTGGGTGCTTGAGGATTTGCTGCAGATGTGCATTTTGGACTTTGGAGGTTCTTGGGAGGAGCATCTTCCATTAGTTGAGTTCACGTACAATAATAGTTACCAAACAAGTATAAGAATGGCACCATTTGAGGCTTTATACGGGAGACCTTCCAAGTCCCCATCATGTTGGGTAGAGTCTACGGAGAAGTTATTGCTTGGATCTGATATGGTTAGGGAGATCTATGAGAAGGTGGATTTGACTTGGAAAAGAATGAAGACGGCTCAAGACAGGCATAAATTGTATGCAAACAAGCAGAGGAGAGATTTAGAGTTTGAGGTTGGAGACCTAGTTTTATCAAAGTGTCCACGCATAGGAAGGGTAAGATTTGAATCGAATGGGAAGTTAGCCCCTAAATTTTGGACCATTTCCTATCACAAAGAGATTTGGGAAGATGGCTTATCGAGTAAGGATACCTAATAAGCTCGTAGGAATGCATGACCTTTTCCTTGTTTAATACTTATTAAGGTGCTTACAAGACTCGGCTACGGTTGTGGAGCCAAGTTAGTCGGAGGAGGTGAAGGTAGAAAGGGAAGCTTCAATATGACATATCCCCACAAAGATTGTAGGATGAGACAAGGAATAAGGAGGTTCCACTAGTGAAGGTGCAATGGGGAGATGATGTTGCAGACGCCACTAGGGAAGCAGAAGAGAAGATTTACACTTCCTATCCTCATCTTTTAGATAGTAAGTTCTAAATTTTTTTTCCATCTTTAGATTTGAATAGGTTCTTTCATTTATTATCCTTTGGTAGGGTGGAACTTAGGATTTAATCTATGGATGGTAGGATTTGATGTAAATATGTTAATAGAACATGTTATGAATGATGTATGCTAGTAGTTGCAAGTGTTTGGTAGTGGATGCTAATGGATGCATATAGGTACACAAATCACTATTATTCCTTAGGGATCGGCGCAATTAGGACACTAGAGCAAATGCATATGAATGTGTGTGCATTTTTACTTTATTACCACAGTTGCTATAAATGGATATTTATCATTTGATTGTTGCACTTGGGTGATGTTTGTAGTACGCATATGGAACTATCAGTTATCATTAGGAAAATTTTGCATTCATTTGGATACATGGCACAGACATGATTGCATAAAAGGAGGTCGAAGGAATCAGTAGACTACCTAATCTTTTGTATTAGTTAGGAACATTTACACTACACTAATTGCATAAGTATCATACATTGCATTATAATAACTTAAGGACAATGGATGAATGGTTGATGATTTAGTAGTTGGTGGTAGAACTGGATGAAAACATTTAGTACATTCTGATTTTGGGGACGAAATCCTTTAAGGAGTAGAGAATGTAACAACCCAAAATTTAACCTCTAATAATCAATTTTTTATTTAATTTAATAAACAAAATAAATTTATGAAATAATCAGAATCAAGCCATGAAAGTTGGACCATTGTGTCCGTGGTAATTTTCTAGTCAATTTACATATATAGGACATCAAAAACCAAGCTAATATGACCAAGTTATAAAATAAACAAAATAAGCAGAAAAAATTTGAAAGAAAACGCAACTTGGGCATCAAGGCGGTCGACCCACATGTAATATTCTGGAACGAACGAACTTTTGTTCCTTCAAACGTTCCAAAGCCTTTAGCTGACGTGTTTTGCATAGTTTGAACCGATCTTGTCCCTTCATTTCCGCATCTGATGGCCCCTGTTCGGCCTATGACGTGGTTGCATCCTTTTCAATCTCCAAATCCAATGGTTCGAGATCCACTTCTACACCTATAAATAGACCCCTAGACCTAACACCTTTTCTCATTCTATACTTTCTCCAATTGGGTTCACCTTTCTAAGAAGGTCCCTAAATGGAATAATTTTTGCAAAGGAGAAAATCGTTATAAATTAAATTTTTTTGCAACTCCAATTGGATCTGGGAAGACCGAAGAGAAAGCTTAGGATCGGAGGTGAGTGATTGTAATTGTTTTAAGATTTCTTTAAGTAATTTAAAATAATAGGGTTTCCAATAGTTGTAGTTTTACTATGATTTTTGGAATTGCCTTTTCAGTAATTTATTTACAGTTTTTTTTAATAATTATTTTCAATCTATTTCCTTTCAACCATTCTTTTTACTAGTTTTAGTTTATTTCTGTTAATTATAGCCTTTTCTTTTATTTACAGTTAAGTTACAGTGCTTTAGTTTATTTACATCTTCTTTCTATGCTTTGGAATTTCTTCTATTTTCAGTTTTCTTTCATTCCTCCTTTTTCTTCGTGTATGGATTAGAGTATAAATAACGTGAGTGTGGATTAAATTGTAAGAAAACTGAAATAATAGAACATAAAATGTAAATTTCATAGACTATAATATAAATGGAATTGGTCTGAGATTAGCCCAAATATGAAATTGAGAGCAATGCCTATTGTACCCTCTTCAAGTTCTACTAATTCACCTGACATTACTTCATCATGACCATGAATACGAGCAATGTCGTCCCCCACTTGAAGTATGGTACCACATTATTTCATATTCAAAAAATTCTATTTTAAATATTCCTATTTACGACGACGAAGAATAAAACTATCACTATATCTTTTTTCCTTTTTCGACTTCTTTTTCCAAGCACTGGATAACCCTATAAAGAGTAGCTTTATCGAGATCAAAAGCGAATTGTGCCAAGGCTTCTAACTCTGCGAATTAAGCTAATTCCAATTTTAATTTGCCAGCTACTTGTTTCATGGCTTTAGTTTGAGTTGTGGATCCCACTTTGGAATTGGACTGAATTAAAAAGATTGGCCTAGTTATAACTTAGAATTGTAACTAGAAAGAGTAAAAGAAGAAAGAAGCTTATTCCCACACTTTGACCTTGGGGCAAGTAATAAGTTTGATTATAACATAAGTTATAATAATAAAAGAACGGAATGAACCTTATTTTAAAACTTAGGATAAATTAATAAGCGAAGATAGTAAAGATAATAATAAAGGCTTATTTAAATAGTTTATCTAAGTTAATAAGTAAATAAGAAAGTAGGAACTATACCTAATAACATTACCTATTAGATAAAATGGTGGTCTCACATTTTCCTGAAGCGAGATGAGGGCATGCTTATGCTAAAAAGTTAGTAATTGGTCAATTAGAATCCAAAATCATGGGGAATTTGGATAACGTGCGCAACTAGATATTGTTTCGATGAAGGGTCGGTACCAACAACATTTCGATTATAGATTTTATGGACACATGCTGATCTCATATTAGCCTGAAGTGGGATGAGGGGCACATTTATACTGGATGTTGAGGTAGTAATAAGACCCAATAGGTGGAGAAAAAGGTAGCGTGGGCATTGTAGTAGTTACACGTGCGACATCCATTTGGGTGTG
Source organism: Allium cepa (assembly GCA_030765085.1). Lineage (NCBI taxonomy): Eukaryota > Viridiplantae > Streptophyta > Magnoliopsida > Asparagales > Amaryllidaceae > Allium > Allium cepa. The sequence goes on from CM060938.1 coordinate 706,405,931, forward strand.
CAGTAATAGCTTTGAGTTCCAAGCACTTAGTGTGGGTGTCATCCTTAGACACTACTACCTTCTGTAAAGAGGTCTATATATGTCATCTTGGCCATAGTAACATTTTGTATAGACAGTTATATAGTAGCTGGTCCACAGAAAGGCATTATAGAATAGTAGGCCGATCAAAAAGGGTAGAATTAGGTTTACATCCGAATTACATTATAAGGAATTTAGCATTATCAAAGCCGAAATCAAAGGCAAGTGCAAGTAATCAAAAGTTAACCTATCTTATAAATCAAACAATATTTAATCGTACTTTTTCCGATTTATCTCTTTTCTATTTCCTTTATTATCCTTATTCATGCTAGAACTGTTGTAGAGTCTATTACTTTGTCATGTTTAAAGACTCAACTCTAGTGATTACTATCACTCACCAGACTTTTAGTCTAACCCACTCCTCTATTTTCCCCTTTTCTCCCCTTAGGCAATCAAGGAAGAAGTCAGTAGGTTACTGCAGCTTGGAGTTACCTTAGAGGAGATTTGTATATGTACTTCTTTTATTCTAGTTTTAGTTCTTATGTTGCAGTTGCACACAAAAGGCCTTATTCATACTACCCCAATAGAACATCCTCTACATGTCACGATACATTTTGTCACCACCCGGATGAATAGTCATATGAGAATGGTGCGTTTCTTCCAAAACTGTTCTCAACTTCTTACTACCATAACACACTACCCTTCCTTCTTGCATCAACACCACTCCTAGACTCGTTTCGCATGCATCAGTGTATACAATGAAAGGCTAAGCTCGGTCGGGTAAAACTAACATTGGGGTACTAGTAAGGGCTCTCTTAAGCTTCATGAAGGAATACTCATAATCCATGTCCCACACAAACGATTTGTCCTTCTTAGTAAGGCGCTTCAGTGATGCCGAAATCTTGGCAAAGTCTCTAATGAACTTCCTATAGTAGCCAGCCAATCCTAGATAGCTCCTAACCTCGGTAACTTTCTTAGGGGCTTTCCAATATTGCACTACAATAAACTTGGCGGGGTCAATAGCCAAACCTTCCATTGAGACCACGTCCTAAGAAACGAACTTCCTCTCTCCAAAAATAACACTTCAAAAACTTAGCTCTTAAATGATGACTATGAAGTGTGTGAGAATTTCTTCCAAATGAAAAGCATGCTCCTCCATATTCTTGGAAAATACCAAAACATCTTCCACGAATATCACCACAAACTTATATAGGACATCCCTAAAGATGCGGCTCATCAAATCAATGAAATAGGCTGGGGCATTGGTTTGCCCAAAAGGCATAACTAACTACTCAATGAATCCATCTAGTCTCCTAAAGGCAGTTTTGTCTATTTTGTCATCAACGACTCGAAGCCGATGGAATCCCGTAGCTAAAGAAAACTGAAGTACCTACCAACTGATCAAAGAGATCATCAATCCTAGGAAGTGGATATTGGTTCTTCTTAGTGAGCTTATTTAATTCCCTATAGTCCATACAAAGTCGGAGCGAACCATCTACCTTAGTGGCGAAGATGATTTACACTCCCACTCCGATATGCTCCTTCTTTCGAATCCCTTCTCTAAAAGCTCACAAATTAGCTTACTCTATTCTTTCCTCCGCTAGGTGCCATATGCCTTACAAGTAATGCTATTGGCTTAGCGTTCTCGATCAAGTAAATCCTGAAGTAAATCTCTCTCTTAGGGGGTAGCCCTCTAACCTCCTCAAAGATGCCTGCATATTCTTTGACGGCCGGAACCGAATGCAACTCTGTTGATGATGAATTGAGGGAATAGAGAAAAATCAACATGAGTGAACCTTGTGGTTCACAAGATACCTCTAGAGTCTTGCCACTGCAAGTCTCAAGTCTAACGAGTCTCCTCTCGCATTTTAGATAGTTCCGTATATGGGTAGTCAATCCATCCCTAAGATCATCCCACACCCCAAGAATACCAAAACATTTGCGTTGTAGTAAAACTCTACGCCTAGGATAAAGATTTTCAAACCCTTACAAACAATAAATAAGTGTGTCAATCCTCCTACGGGGTTTGAAACAATAATAGGGTCTACTACTAATGATAGGTCCAAGTGCAAACAATCTACTAGAGAGCTAGACATAATAGAGTGTGATTCTCCAGAATCAAATAAAGTCCGAATGTGAAAATAAAATATAGAAATCAAACCTTCAACGATGACTTTCCTACCTCTATCCAGAATGCTACCGAGGTGTTGTGTCTAATGGACGAATATGCGCAACTGATGCACTTGCTCTCTGGGACAACTCCTACTTAAATCTTGGTGTCTTGCAAATATAGCACTTACCCTTGATCTTCTATTTCTAGCAATCCTTGACCATATGTCCAACCTTCCCACAACCATGGCACTTTATTCCCATCTTAGTCTGCTTCTGAGGACCATCACCTTTCTTTTTCTTCTTATTCTTTTCCCACCACTTCTTCTTTGGACCTTCTGACTTAACCTCCTCTTCAAATCCTCCTTTATTAACCGTATCTGACATAAGCACCATCTCGACCAAAGACTCATAAGTAGCTCCCATCAGTACATGAGTCGGTAGTAATCCTTAATGGGGTTGATTCAATCCCTTCGTAACTTCATAACTTTCTTATGTTGTGTGTTCACCAAATCCATACCAAATCGTGATAGCTCATTGAATTGATTGATGTATTCCTTAACAGACAAACTCCCTTGCTTTAAATCGATAAAACTCTCTAACTGAAACTATCTTCTACTCGAGATAGAAACTTTCTATCGAGTCGCTCCCTGAATCTATCCCACATAATATTCCTCCCCTCCAACTCGATCATCTCCCACTAATAAGATGCCTTATCCTTCAACTGCCAAGCGACCAGCTGAATTCTCTACAATCCCAAAAGACCAAAAATCCTCTTTGTGTCCCTAATCCATGCTCTCGCCTCAACAAAAGTCTCTTTACTAGAAAAAGTCTTGCCCCAAACTCGCAAAATCTTTACAAAGTTTAGAGAAATTGATGGCAACAAGTGGGTTGATGTGATTCCCATCCGTTGGTGTAGGATTAGGCATAGGCCTACTGTAGAGTCGTGGCTTGTAAGTACCTATGAAACCAAGATGGGACAGGAATGCCCTCGGGAAGGTTCAGGGCATCAACCATTCTACGAAAAGAAAAAGGTAGTTTAGGAGAGAGCCAAAGGGAAATTGAACAGGACTTATGAGGGGATTCTCATAAAAACTCTTTTATACTTAAATATCATTTCTAAAAGTACTTTCTTGAAAACTACCTTTAAAAAAGGTTATTTTGAAGAAAATATTTTACTTTTGGAATTCTGTAACCTCGGTCACTGATACCAAGTGTAACACCCCACACCCCTTAGCATATTCGAAAGGACACATTGAAAGATGTGGTGCATTTAAGTATAACTAAGACTGGTAGAGATCAAGATGCACAAGACAAAATTTTTGTGATAATAACACAGCGGAAATAATTATAACATTTTGTTCAAAACCAAACTTCATAAAAAGTCATCGTATACCAAATACTTCAAATGTCAAACTTCCCATATATGTCTTTAATAAAAAACCATTATCTCCATAAAATTAAAGTGCAATTATCCCTCATTATAGTGCCAGTATAACATTAGAACTAAAACCGGTATAAAAGAAGTACATATAAGGAATCTCTTCCAAGAGAACTCCAAACTGCAGCAACCTACTGGCTTCTTTCTTGATTGCCTAAGGGGGAAAGGGGAAAATAGAGAAGTGGGTCAGACTAAAAGTTTGGTGAATGATTTTAGTTACAAGATTCTTTAAGCAAGATAAAGTAATAGACTCTACAATAATTCTAGCATGAATAACGATAATAAAGGAAATAGGAAAGAGATATATTGGAAATAAGTATGATTAAATATTGCTCGATTTATAAGATAGGTTGAATTCTGATTGCTTGCACTTGCCTTTGATTTCGGTTTTGATTAGGATGAATTTATAATCCTGTAACAAGGATGTAACCCTAATTCTACCCTTTTTGATCGGCTTGCTACTCTATAATACCTTTCTATGGACCAGCTGCTATATAACTCTCTACACAAAATGTTACTGTGGCCAAGACAACATATATAGTCCCCTTCACAGAAGGTAATGGTGTCTATGGAAGACACTCACTTTAATCACTTGGAACTCGTATCTATTACCGAGCACCCGAATGGAAGTTGCACATATAGCTGCCACCATGCCCATGCTGCCTTTTGTTCCACATATAGGATCTTCTTATTACCTTAACATATAACATATGCGTGCCCTTCATCCTACTTCAGGCTAATGTGAGATTACAATGTGTCCATAGAATCTATAGGGGAAATGTTGTTGGTACTAGCCCTTCATCAAAACAATATCTAGTTGCAACCCTTATCCAAATCCCCGGTGATTTGGACTACTAATTGACCATTTACTACCCTTTTTAGCATATGTATTCCCTCATCTCGCTTCAGGATAATGTGAGACACCCATTTTGCCTAATAGGAAATGTTATTTGGTATAGGTCCTACTTTCTTCTTTTATTATTAACTTAGATAAATTATTTAAATAATCCTTTATTATTATCTTTACTATCTTTGCTTATTAATTCATCCTAAGTCTTAAAACAAGCTTCATTCCATTCTTTTTCTTCTTATAATCTACGTTATCATGCTTATTACTAACCCAAGGTCAAAGTGTGAAAATAAGCTTCTTTCATCTTTTACTCTTCCTTGTTACAATTCCAGGATATAACTAGGCCAATCTTTTTAATTCAGTCCAATTAACGTCATATTTAGGTATAATTTCAGTCCAATTCCATTTATATTATAGTCCGTGAAATTTACATCTTATATTCCATTATTTCATTTTTCTTACAATTTAATCCATACTCGCGTTAATCCTACTCTAATCCATACATGAAGAAAAAGGAGGAATAAAAGAAAACTGAAAATGGAAAAAATTCCAAAGCATTGAAAAAAGATGTAAATAACGTAAAAATAACAGATAATAAACTAAAATACTATAAATAACCAAAAAGCTATAATTAACAGAAATAAACTAAAATTACTGAAAAGAATAGCTGAAAGGAAATAGACTGAAAATAATTCTAAAAAAAATGTAGATAAATTACTAAGAAGGCTATTCAAAAAATCATAGCAAAACTACAACTATTGGGAACCCTACTACTTTAAATTACTTAAATAAATCTTAAAATATTTACAATCACTCACCTACGATCCTAAGATTTCTCTTTAGTCTTCCCAGATCCGCTTGGAGTTGTAAAATAATTTAATTTATAATGATTTTGTCCTTTGAAATTTTATACCGTTTAGGGTCCTTCCTAGCCAATTAGAGAAAATCCAAAGTGAGAAAAAGTGTTAGGTCTATGGATTTACTTATAAGTGTAGAAGTGGATCTCGGACCGTTGGATTTGGAGAATGAATAGGATGCAACCACGTCATAGGCTGAATAGGGACAATCCAATGCGGGAACGGAGGGACCGGATCGCTTCAAACATGTGAAGCAAGTCGGCTAAGGGCTTTGGAACGTTCGAACAAACGAAAGTTCGTTCGTTCGAAAATAATAAAGGCGGATGGACAGGGCTGTCGATCACCTTGGTTCCCAGTTCGACTTGCCTATATTTTTTATTTTTCTCCTTATTTTGTTTATTTTATAACTTGGTCATATTAGCTCGGTTTCTGACGTTCTATATATGGAAATTGACCAGAAGATTCGATGGACACAATGTTGCAACTTCTATGGCTTGATTCAGATAATTTCACAAAGTTACTTTATTATTTAATTAATTAACAAATTAATTATTATGGTCTAATTTTGGGTTTTTACAACTCCGAGAGCTATGCTGTGAGTAACTCCTAGAGATAATTTGACTATTCCAACTAGATTGAAAGGTTGGAGTAGCCTCGTCATCGCTTTCGACTAGGTCGAAAGGTTTAACAGTTTGCTATTATACCAACCTGGTCGAATGGTTGGAATGGCCACATTATCCCTTTCGACAAGGTCAAAAAGTTTGGCATTTACCGTTATACTAGCCTAATCGAAACATTGCAGTGGCCTCATTAACCCTTAATGGTCGAAGGGTTTAATAATTTTTTTCAACCAGGTTGATTTGGTCGATAGCTACAGCCATCACCTCAAATCGTTTGACTAAGTCATTCTATTCGAAAGATGTTCTTTCAATGGCGAGGACCCTCTCAACAACATGGTCATGTTCAAATAGAATTAACTTATAAAAACCAGTGGGGATATTGGCAAGATTTCTTGTTAACATTTTTGGCACTAGAACGAGGGCGTGAACCCCTGACCTTGTGGTTTTATACATACTGATTGTAGTGCATTTCTCTTGCATGGGAAAAATGAGTTCAGAGCGTTTGAGCAGAATTATGGAGGAAGCAATACACACTACTGGCTTAGAAGAAAATATAGCTCCATCGTTTAACCTTTATGGGGTCAATCCAGGGAAAACTTCATCGTCGGCGCGACAAGATGAAAATACAAGAATAAAAAGCGCTTGAAACAACAATTACAAGAAATGCAGGAGTTGTTGAAGATGGCCTTATCTCAAAAGTCTTTAATGACCCTGAAACAGAATCAAGGAGACGAAGTGGTCTCTCCTATAAGAAATCTAAAGCCTAATTCCAAAGCATGTAAAGACAAAGTGGAATTGACCTACTCAAAAAAGAAGGAACTTCCCCAAACAAGAGCCGATCAATTGGGAAGAGTGGTCGACAAATCCTTGGAATAGTCTGGCAGTTCGACGTCTAAAGAGTACCACCATATCAGAAGAATTACGACAATGTTAAAGCTTTTCGGAAAGATGCCGTTGAGAAGGCTAAAAAAGATGCTATGAATTCCAAGGGAAAAGAACGATGGACGAAAATGTCAATGGCAATGAGAGGTGACAACTTTCACCATGGAGATCATGGCCACAATAATAACTCCATATGTCAAAATACCATCCACGAAGTATCACGGGGATATGGATCTCGATGATCGTCTTGTTGCTTTTGACAGCCAGATGGATTGTATAATGCTTCAAGGGCAGTTAGATGTCGACTTTTCCCCATTAATCTTCAAGGAGAGGCAACCAAATGGTATAGGCAATATAAAGAAAAGACCATCTACTCTTGGAAATAATTTTCGTACGAGTTCTCAGCCTAATTCTACATCTATAAACATCCTGCTATTGACTATACAGTCTTGGCAAATATAAACCAAAGGTACGGAGAATCTTTGGGGGCCTACTTGAGAAGGTTCAACTTTGAAGCATTAAAGGCTAAGGATATGAATGATCATGAAAAGCTCATACCTGTCCATTTTGTCTTGATCGAGAATACCCCGTCCTGGAAGCAGTAAGGTCAATGGCTGCATAGATCTATAGGAATTCCACTTTCAAGCAGATAAGTTCATCCGTATGGATAAGCTTTGTTACGCCAAGAAGAAAATAATTCCTAGGAAGAAAAAGGGAAGGTTTGGCCAATATCGTGGCCATAAAAGGACATGATGGGAAGAATCGGTTGCTTGCATATATGCTATAGATAAGGAAAGACTCAACTTTCTAACCTCGTTCAAAGCCAAGAATAATCCGGGGTAGAAAAAAGGAGGGGATTACTGCACTTATCACAAATCTAATGGCCATAAGCATATGAGTGTAGACTTCTGGCCGGCATAATCTAAAAGCTGATATGAGAAGGCCTTTTAAAGGAATTTTTTCAAGACCAACATAAAGCCTAGCGAATGGAAAATGCTCCGCATAAGAGCCAAGAAAAACTGAAAATATCCTAGAAGATGATGATCCTTTGAGCTTAAGCCCACTAATTAACGAGATTGATGTGATCCATGGTGGGCCACATCTAGTAGGGAGTAGTAAAGGGGCCCAATGCAGATATATTAGTGAGACTAAAGAAGGAATCTATTCTGTTCGAGAAGAACCCCTAACAAAGAGCCTATGTCCTAACATCCCAATGCCTAATCTTGTGGTCAACCTGCAAGAGCTATGCAAAGGAGTCCATCATCTCCATAATGACCCCCTTATGATTACGGCACAAATTGCTACCCATTGTCTCAAATATTCTGGTCAATACAGGTAGTGAGGTCAAAGTCATCTTCAAACATGCCTTCAATCAGTTGAATATCCCAAAGCACAAATTAGAGCCGAGCACAGAAGCGATATTTTGGTTCAAAAATAAAGGGTCAACTCCAATGGGGCAGAAAAAGCTACTTGCACAAATTGTAGTGCCGCCAGCTTGCCTAACATTTGAAACTATTTTTATGATAATTGATCAACCTTCCTTCTAAAATGCCTTCTTTGGCAGACTAGCCCTGGATGAGATTGGTGCATTTGTCTCCCGATAGTACCTCATGGTAAAATTACGAACAAAGCGAGGTTGGGGGACTATATAGGGGGAACAATTTAGCTCATGGAAATGTAATTTGCTACGCTTGACCAATACAAAAAGGAGTAGTCTACTTACTTTGATTCTTCTACTGTTTTACAGCCTTCGGATGTTGGATTTTCATATCCAAGATTCGAAGTAGAGATGTCCAAAAAATGTATGTATCACAAGCACACCCTATAGGAAGCAAGAGAAAGATAATTGATGCTATCTCAACAGAGGAGGGTCATGTAGTCATAAAATTCGACTGCCGAGGTGAATCGAAGAGGATAAAACTTATAGATGACCTTGAGATAGCCGACATAGATTTAGAGGATTCTTCTAAAAAAATTAAAGTACGAAAAGATCTCGATAGTGAGCTAAAGAATGACTTGATACCATTCCTTAAAGATAACAAGGATGTGTTTGCTTGGTCACATTCTGATATGGTGGTAATTTATATAACCGTAATGTGCCATGCTCTTAATATCAATTCGTAAGCAGCCCCCATAAAACAGAGAAAGAGGCAATTGGTCAAAGTCCGATCAGATGCTCTAAAGGAGGAGGTCGACAGACTCCTTGAGAATGGATTAATCTGAGAGGTATATTATCCTAAATGTTTATCCAATCTTGTTTTCGTAAAGAAGCCGAATGGAAAAGGAAGAACATGCGTTGATTACATGGACCTAAACAAAGCATGCCCAAAGGATTGCTTCCTGCTATCATGGATAGATCGGTTGGTGGAAGCAACAAGTGGACACAAATTGTTATCCTTTATGGACGCATATTCAGGGTATAACAAGATACCAATGTTCAAACCGGATGAGGATCATCCAGCTTCAACTAAAAGGGGAATTTATTAATGCAAGGCAATACCATTTGGTCTAAAGAATGCAGAGGACACTTATCAAAGATTGGTTAATCGAATGTTCAAGGAACAAATTGGCAGAAACATGGAGGTTTTTGTTGATGATATGCTAGTAAAGTATCGTGAGCTTGAGAACCATCTTAAGGACCTTGAGGAAATGTTCAAGATATCATAGAGGTACCAAATGAAATTAAATCCGCAAAAGTGCTCTTTTGGGGTCCACTCCAGAAATTTCATAGGCTACCTAGTAAATGCTCAAGAAATTAAGGGAACGCCTATCAAATTCAAGCTATAAAAGACATGGCCGAACCTAAAACTACTAAAGAAGTGACGAGCCTAAATGGAAGAGTAGCTGACCTTGGCTGATTTATTTCAAAAGCTACTGATAAATATATTCCTTTCTTCGATGTGATTAAGAAAAGGAAGAATTTTGAATGGGGAGAGGATTGCAGGAAATTTTTCTTGGAATTAAAAAGCCCTTTGGAAAAACCGTCGATTCTCTCAAGTCCTGAAAAAGGGGAAATATTGTACCTATACATGGCAGTTTTAGAACATGCACTCAGCTTATTACTCATTAGAGAATAAAATGGAACATAGTTTATTGTATACTACATAAGCAAGCAACTAAAGGATGCTAAGCTACGATAGCTAGGTATTGAAAAATTAGCTTATTGCTCGGTTCTCACAGCTTGAAAGCGCAAAGCATACTTTCACGCACATTCGGTCAAGGTATTAGCTAATTTTCTTCTTAAGTAAGCTTTTAGTAAACCTGAGACTTTTGGAAGATTGGTGAAATGGGGGATTGAGCTAAGTCAATACGATATAGAATTTCAACCATGGGCTGCAATCAAAGGGCGGGCATTGGCAGACATTGTTATTGAGTGTACTAGTTTTATAAAGGAACACTCAGAAAAAGAGTAAGATCAGAAGCCCATGTGGCAATTATTCATGGATGGTGCATCCAATGAACAAGGAGCCAAAGTAGGGTACATAATCATGACCCTAGACGAACATCATCTGCATTATGAAATAAAACTAGGATTTCCTACAACCAATAATATGGTAGAGTATGGATAAATGGTAGCAAGATTAACCCTAGAACTAGAATTGAAAAGCCCACGAATACAGATTTTTAGCGAATCTCAACTTATGGTAAATCAAGTAAAACAAATATACCAAACATAGAACCCAATGTTATATGTAAAGGCAATATTGTAAATGCTTGCTTTGTTTGAGGATTTTTCAATAAATCAAGTTCTAAGAACAGAAAATGCACAGGCAGACTCTTTAGCAAAATTAGCCGGCTCAAGAGGAGCGACAAAGACACGAATTGTCCATATCGAATATCAAGAAAAGCAAAGTACCAAAGAGGGAACATCCAAGAAGGGAAGGAATTGTTGGTTATGATGAGATCTCAAGCCAAGTCCCAAGAGGTGAAGGAGAAAGAAAGTGATAAAGAATTAACAAATGAAAGGATGAATCAACCAGGGCCAAATATCACATATGACGATGCATGGATGCCACTTATTATTGAATATCTTATTAAAGGAATACTCTCCTCCGATAATGGGGAAGCAAGAAAAACCAAGAGACAAGCCCCTACCTTCGTAATAATGAATGGAATTCTCTATAAGAAAGGATATGCTCTTCGCTATTTGTGATGTGTGAGCATGAATGATGGGGTAAAATTAACGGACGAAGTGCATGAAGGGTTTTGCGGAGATCATTCAAATGGGATAAACCTGGTAAGGAGAATAATGAGGCATGGATATAACTGGCCCCATACAGTAATCCATAACTATGTGAAAAGATACGAAAAACGCCAAAAATATCTAAAAATACCAAGATTGTCCCAAAGTCAATTAATTCTAATTGCTAGTCCATTGCCCTTTGATGTATGGGGAGTTGATTTAATTGGCCCATTTCCAATTTCAAAGGGAGGGCGCGAACTATGCCGTAGTGGACATTGACTATTTTACCAAGCGGGTTGAAGATGAACCACTTTCGAAAATCTCTTCTGGAAAAGTATTGAGATTTGTTACCAAGAACATCACAACCAGGGGCGAAATTCCCCAAAAACTAATTACTGACAATGGAAGACAATTTTGAGAGCAAAGAGTTCTCCGGGTTTTTCCACAAAAATGAGATTATTAAAAAAAAATCGTCCGTCGCATAACCAACAGCTAATGGAGCCATTGAAGCTGCAAAAAAAAACCCATAAAAATAGTTATGAAAAAGAGACTAAATAATGCAAAGGGAAATTGGGTGGAGGAGATACCATTTGTCTTACGGACCTATCGATCATCCGCTAAGATGGCAATATGACATACCCCATATTTTTTGACATACAGGTATGGCGATGCTACCAATCGAGATTGAAATACCATCAAATTGAAGGATTGCCTACGCATTTGATAAGAATCAGGAATTGAAAAAAGAGTCACTTGACTTAATACATGAGTTAAGAGATGAAGCAGCGGTAAGAAACGGCGAATATCAGAGAAAAATCTCAAAATATTACAACTCAAGAGTAAGCGCTCGTTCATTTCAAGACGGGGATTTAGTATTCCGCAATGTAATGACCAATAATAAGAATCCTACAAATGGTCCCTAAGGCCAAACTGGGAGGGCCATTAATCATATATAAAGTAAACCACTTGGGAGCCTGCAAATTGTGCCACCCAGATGGCAATATAGTGCCTATAACATGGAATGCTGAGCATATAAGGCCATATTTTCCAAAGATGAATTAGTAAATAGCTTCTTTTTATAAAGATAAAATCTACATGGTTGGGGGAAAAGTACTCCTTATATTTGGATGCTACCCAAGATGGCAGCCTACCCAGGATGGTAGAAAAGCATCTGAACGTGCTGAGATAGCCAGGGCTGAGCATCTCTTGGAGGGAGGGCGGGTAAGCTTTTGGCCACGCCATGAGATGGCCCGTTTAAAGCACTGGACAAGCCCTTGGTTGTGCCTCTGGTCAGGTCAAGGCACCTCCTAGAGGGAGGATGGAGTAAGCCTTTATCCATGCCATGAGTTGGCTAGGTTAAAACACCAAACAAGCCTTTATCCGCGCCACATATGGCCAGGGTAAGGCACCTCTTGGAGGGAGGATGGAGTAAGCCTTTATCCACACCATAAGATTACATTGTTAAAGCAACGAACAAGCCTCTGCCCACGTTGAAAAAGGGCCAGGGCAGGGCGCTTCCTAGAGGGAGGTTGGGTAAGTCCTTGGTTCTAGCCTCTAAGGTGAGCTAACCAAGAGCACCGGACAACAATGGACTAAGATGTCCAAGCCCAAGAAGCGGCTAAATCAAAAATTAACTAAGATGTCCAAGCCCAAGAAGAGGAGCAATCAACAATGGACTAAGATGTCCAAGCCCAAGAAGAGACATGATCACTAGTGGACTAAGATGTCCTATCCTAGATAAAGGTTCTTTTATTTATGGGCTGAGATGTCCAAGGCCCAGAGGAGGCCCATCAAGTGAAATACCAAAATGTTCAAGACCACAAAGAGGTTTATCTAATCGTGGACTAAAACATCCAAGCTCAAGAGGCAGCTAATCAAATTATTTATACACAAGACCAGAAGGGTTCAAACATCAAAGGAGTAAAACAGAGCTCCGATTATAAATACCCGAATCTGGGTTTTGGGATTTTCATTTCTAGACATCATTAATTAAATACCCGAATCCGAGTTATGAGGTATTCATTCCAGAACTTCATTATTCTATATTTGAATCTAGGTATCGAGAGAATTACTCATTTTAACCCTAATTTAGGTGTGAAATGTTAATATCGGAATTCTATTTCACTATCACAAATGATTGAATCTAGGTTTCGAAGCATAAATTTTAGAACATCAGTTATTAATACCCAAACCTAGGTTTCATGAATTTGTCAATCATCATCTTTATTATACTCGAATCTGGGTATGGGAACATTATTGATCACTACAATTGATGTACTTGAACCTGGGATTCGATATTGTCATTTGTTTTTTCCATGATGCCTTAATCTGGGTTTGTAGCTTCTATTCTATAGATAGTATCCTTGAATCTCTAGTTGTCCAATATATGCCCTAATCTGGGAAAAGGATTTCTATATTAGTAACAGCTACTATGGAAGTCTGCTTACACAATATATGCCCTAATCTGGGTTGAAGATTCTTCTACAAATAAAATTTTCTGACATGTGTCCTGATTTGGGCTCAGAACTTGATAAGAAAACAATGCTTACTAATTCATGCTTAATTTGCTATAAAAACTTGAATCTGGGTTTAAAAGTGCCACATAAGGGACTATTTTAGATATTGATATCCGAATTCTGAATGTCACATTATCAGTTTGCAAACTCCACAAGATAATACCGTAATCTGGGTGGGTTTCATGGTTGATATTATTTAATTGAGTCTATTACAGACAACAGAAAATTTCAAACTTACCTTCCTAATGCCAAATTTGAAAGTAAGTTTTTAACAATTCCAAATAATGCTTACCAAGTAAATGAGGGCATTAATATGCCGATCTAACAGTAAACATTCACATAAATGTGATAGTAACAACAATGAACATCATTAACTTTGAATTTTCTGGGAAAAGTACAGTTATGAAAAGTAATAAAGTTATGAAATCTTTGTCCTAAAGAAAAAAAGCTTCACTCATACACGGGGGGAGGGGGCGTAAAATGTTAAACCATAAATTTACTTGATAGCAGGAATATGAAAAGAAGTTAAAAAGGTTGAGGTTTCGATGAAGAGACAGGCCAAGTCATCATGAAGGACGTAAAACGATTGTCCCGAAGGCATTGAGCAAGTATCAAAGGAGTAGAAGGCACCGACTACTCATATATTTCAAAGTCCTTCGACCTAGATGGAAACAGATATGCCCTTCCGCCAATACCAACCTTTCGACATAAATGAACAAAGCAATGTTGACGTCGGAACCCCTTTCGAAGGAAATCGATAATTCTCTCCCAATTACACGTTAAACCATCCAAAATCAAAGGCTTCGCCCCCATAGTAACCTTTTTGAAAGGATAGCAAGCCTTTCGAACTTGTCAAAGTTCCATCCAGGACATCTTTCGACAATATCGATAGGCGTTATGAAGAAAGAAATACTCAGAAAACAGCAAAGGCAAAAGAATAACAAAGGATCTTTCAGCAAGGTCAAAAGGAGGCATAGCTGTCAACCAGGTCGAAAGGTTATGAGGGAGTGAAGGAACTACAAGAGTATGACAAGCAGAACCGGGACACCTTTCGACAACGGCGAAAGGAAGCGTAGCCTTCGACAACATCAAAAGGAAGAATGGCATTTGATTAGGTCGAAAGGTTCAACACAATGTGTAATGGAGGGACCTTTCGACCTAGTCAAAGGCTAGGAAGCGAAATGATAAACTAAGAAGAACAAGAGAACACCTTCTGATGACATTGAAAGGTTCAAGACCTTTCGATCAAGTCGAAAGGTATTAGGCGGCATATAAAAAGGGATCCTTTCGAACTAGTCGAAAGCAATGGCGTGGAACGGGGCCATGTTGCATTTATAAATAAGACCCAAGGGGTCCAGTTTTGGTGGCCGAATTCTGTAATACTTAATTCATTTTCTTTACTCTACTTTCTTAGTAATAATTTTACTTCGAAGAAACCCTAAACTCAATCAGGGAGAAAGCTCAATTTATTGTAACTCATTTCGGATAATAAATAAAAATAGCGACTGGCGACTAAGAAGATCATTAGCTAGACTAACGATCAATTGCAGATGATTCTAACCTATCCTCAAAATCTCTTTTAGTCTATGTAATATGTAAGGTCACTTAGGAATTTCCCATCGAAACACATCATCATCGGAACCTGTACTTAATGCTGAAAATAAGAATGATGATGGGTTCGATTAAGTAGAATGCATGGGTTATAGGAATATCTAAATCGATCTTATATAAGGAAAATAAAGTTGACCGTAGAATAGTAAACTGGGATTGCTTCGGAAGGTGGAACATCTTTCGACCTAGTCGAAGGAGAACTTTCGAAAGGAATCCTTGTTTATATTGTCTAAGAATCATTCAGGATGGAATTCATTTGAGGGGAATATTCTCGTTTAGGCATCTGAAACCTTTCAAAGGGATTCCATAGAAAGAATATTGACACCAAAAGAGTTGAAAACAATCACGACAACTGTTAGAATAACCATCTCCTTTCGACAAAGTCGAAAGGTCTGAAATGTCGCTTTCTGACATTATCAAAAGGGGTTAGAAGACATTGATGATCGATTGTTTTCAACTTCCAGGTCAGATGAAACTCAATAAAGTAATGACTCCATACACTATATGTTATGAATAACTCCTAGAGATAATTTGACCATTCCAATTTGATCGAAAGGTTGGAGTGGCCTCGTCGTCCTTTCGACCAGGTCGAAAGGTTTAACAATTTGCTATTATACCAACCTGGTTGAAAGGTTTGAGTAGCAACATTATCCCTTTCGACAAGGTCGAAAGGTTTGGCAATTACCGTTATAATAACCCAGTCGAAAGGTTGGAGCGGCCACATTATCCCTTTCGACAAGGTCGAAGGTTTTGGTAATTCACCATTCCTTTCAACCAGGTCGATTTGGTCGACAACTAGAGCCATCACCATAAATCCTTTCGACTAAGTCATTCTATTCGAAAGATGTGCTTTCGAAGGTGAGAGTCCTCTCAACAACATGGTTATGTTCATATAGAATTATCTAATAAAAATCATTGGGGATGTTGGCAGGATTTCTTTTTAACATTACCGACATGAAAATTACTAACCATAGACATCCTTCGCAAATCCGGCGCTAATATAGGTCTATTAATGGATTTACGATGGATTTTTCTACTGCAAAATTAATGTTTTCTTGTAGTGGCAAAATAAGTATAAAATAAAACAGCAAATGCCTGCAAAATACGTATAAAATAAAACATTTTTATAATTTAATGTATAAAATACGGTGAATTATTTACAGAAGTACAAGTTTAACTCCTTTTAATTACACCCTCTTAATGTTTATAACATATTAGTTTGTCTCTCATATATAACATCTTTACACTTCTCTAACTAAAGTAATAATATAAAACAATTAACTATTACAAACATATACACACAAGAGTATATTTTATGTATTCTGCCTTACATAAATCAAAAATTTATTAAAATACAAATAACTTAAAACTTCTTCCACATAAATAAAATAATATTTTATTTAAAATTATATTAGACGAGATCTAATAAACTATTTTGACTTCAAGGGCTAGATAGATCCAAAATAGAAATATTTTTTGAAATCTACCTATTTCATCTAATTTCGACTAGCTCGATTCTTTCGATGGTACCAAAGCCCAATGGTCGATGCAGTGAAAATTAGTATTGTTAAGGCTAATTTATTAAAGACTACCTATTTATTTAGTGTCTAAAAGGGTAGTGTCTAATGTTGGGTTTGGGTAGCAAGTACTCTACCTACCTAGCTACTAGCCTGCTCGAAGGATAAAATAAGCCCAAAAGTAATTCCTAATATAGAGACCCGAGTTAATTTTAGGCCTTGGGTTAATTTGCAAAATCTGTTAGAAAATTTAAAAGATATTTTGAATTTAAAAGTCAAATTTAAAATATAAAATAAATTTTATAAATGTTATAAAATATTTTTCCAAAAATTGTTTTGAAAACTAATAAATTAATTTCGAATTTTTCTTAAATTAATTAATAAATAAGATTTAAAAAATAAGTAATCAATAAATGTTAATTAAATAGAACAAAGCATGTATAATGATATATGTGTATTTATCATAAGATTTTTAAGGTAAATATTTTTTGAAATTAGTTTATATTAAGTAAAGATAATTTTAATTAATTTAAATGTAAATTTAATAGAATAAATACATATATATACTGATACATTTATAAACATGAAAATGTACTGTTATTGTCGATATTCATTATAAATTGTTCAAGATGAATAAAATTAAAATTTTAATTTTTAAAATACTTTTGTTGAATTTGTTAATTAAATTAATAATTAAAATTAAGTAAATAATATTTAATTAATAATATATATATGTATATAAGAATATTATATAAGTTAATTAATTTATAAAAAATTACAGAGAAATCAAACTCATATAATATGAATGCTAAATATAAATGGAACTAAAAGAAAACCAATTATGGTTCAATTCTAAAATAGATACTTATTGTATTTACATTGTTATTTCAGATGTGATCGACACTTGGATCATGATGGTATTTTAAATGAGATACATTGATCCTTAAATCGATATCACTCAAAATATATACTAAATATTAAGAATCTATAATATAAGTTGTCGCATGCTATTTATACATTAATAGATTACTTGCGGACTCTTTAGTTGTTGAGCTTTCTTAAAGCTAGAGATATTATATGTAAGACTGTTAATATATTGACTAGACGAGATAAAATACATGCACATATTTTTGACCTTTCCTCAAGATATGTGCATTATAATTATGCCATTGCAAAATGGTGCGTAACGGCCCACCTTTTTTACCATCGAAAGTCGACACCGAACACTACCATTACATTCCATTGTCTTGCATCTGATCGACCAAAGCGCAGATCGTTAGGGTAGATAAAAAGAAATAAACAGGGGATGGAGAAAAATAGAACTTCATGGCATAATCGATAAAATATAATATAAAAAGGACAGTAGAAACTATCATTCCAAACATACAAAGTATATCAAAGTCGAAAAAAACTTATCAATCAGACATTTATTAAATCCCGACCATACAAATGCTGATAGGTATACTATACAATACAACCGAAAATAAAATACTATGATAGGAAAATGTTCAACTCCCCCCATGATCTCATAAACTTCAAAGGTAACCTAGGAAAATACTTGGTCTGACCCAAGGATTATAAATAAATAACACCAGGTTCAGTCTGAAAATACCAGCGTGAGATAACTCAAATAATGGGGATCATATAAAGTCCTGAGAGACCGCATCCTTACTGCGGAATGGGTTTTCACCTCACAAGAATAACAAGCATATTGGAAAGGGCAAAAATAAATATCAAGAATGAATCCAAATATGAATGAGCATAAATAATATTAAACTTGACTTGAAAGAATGAAAATAAACTGAGTAAAATCCAAACTGCACAAGATGGATTGAACAAGGAAAGCAGTCCAACTTGATAGAATGGACTAAATACAGCGACTATCCAAACTTGATAGAACAGATAAAATAAAGTAATGGCCCAACTTTGATAGAATGGACTAGATCAGTGTTTAAATGTCGTGATGAGGAGTTGGCTTTACTCATGACAATTTAAAGCTAAAAACAGATTCATTTTTTCGAATGAAATAAGGAATGGAAATTTTCCAACAAATGATAAGGAAGGTGCACCCACTTGGAATATACCGCTAGTAATATACTCATAAGAAGCTTATATACTCCGTGACACTTTTGTGGCTTCTACCAAGGTCTTACGCAATATCTATGTGCAACATGCTATACCAAAGGAAGATGTACACCTTTTAGAGAGGAACAAGTTTGCTCACATGCCTCCTCCGGGATATATGCATGTCATCGGTATATGTGTCTGAATGGAGATATTCTCCCTTTTAACAACTTTATGCACGAAACTCACTCAAATTTAGGTATTGCCCCATTCCAGATTCATCCCTATGGTTACGCCATCTTAACTTGTGTGCATGCCCTTTTGATGCAGACATTCAATCAGGCTCCAAGCTTTGACGAGTTTCTATATTTCCTTTCATTCAATAGGAGAGATGACTGTTCATCCTTGGTCGTAATCAAAGCTCAAAGGAATGGAAAAATCGTATTACGACTGTAAAGCAGCCTATCCTAGTTTAAGACAAAGTATTTCTTCGTTAGATGCCTCGAGTGGTTTAACCATCTATGGATGACAGGGGGTAAGTCCTTTTCCATATTTATTGAGTTCCGACATGTCGCTACGGGGATTCTAAAAGTCGAATGTTTCTTGCAGTTATCTTAAGGCCGAATAGGGACTTGACTCTTGATGAAGTTTTTTGAACCCTAAAGGTTATCGATGTTGCGGCAAGATCCGTTAAAGTCTTGCTGATTGACAAAAACTTGCTCCGATATGGATTATTGCATCCGAGGGGATCCGTCGTTCCTGTTGCATTCTCCTCTCCTTCTCATTCCATGGTCCGTATGCAATCCACTTCCTCTTCTTATGGTTCCAAACACGCCACTGCTCAAGAGAGAGAGCGCTTGCCTGGAGAATCAGCCGAAGAGGCTCATGATGGAGATGTTGCTACGACTGAAGTTAGTCGCCTGGCCAGAATGCCTTCGACTTCGGAAGAAGGAGAAAAGGAGTTCAAATAGAGGGAAAATAATGCCGAATTAGACTTAGAAAAAGAGGAGGGACAAATCGTGTAACACCCCTAATTCTTGATAAAATTATTTAGGAGATTTAGTTATGTAAATTAAATAGAATAATGTAAATGTTAAGTGATAAGATGGTTGAGATTTAAATAAATTTATTTAAGGTCGTGCCTAATAAAATAATTAAATGGGCTTGAGAATGGGATTTTTTTAATTAAATTACATAAGGGTTTTTAAGATGAACTGATTGATGATATGCTTGAAATTTTATATATTTAATTTAAATAAGTTTTTTTAAATGGATTTATACGGTTTTAAGGTAAAACCGAGATATGTTGATGTTTAAATGCCATGGACAAATTTTCTGCTATGCAAAACATGATTTTGGAGTTGGGTTTCAATTTCGATAATTTTCCAAGCTAGGGAAAGATTGTTATGAATTTTCGAAGGAAAATATGGTTATTTGGGTTTCTAAATTTATTTTGAAAAATATATTAATAATGTGGGTTTGGAAATTTGATATGTTAGATAACATGATTAAAGTGAATTTCTGGAATTCTTGGGGATTTTTCCAAAGTGATTTGCTATGTAAATAAAATTATTTTAGAAGAGACACTTCTTTGATAAATTGGTTTTGTTTAGTGGAAGGGATTAATTGATTAACTTAACCATGGTTTGGATCAATAATTAGTGGTAGTTATTTTAGGAACGAATTTGAAAAAGTTAAGGCAATCAATCTGGTGTTGACAAGTGGTAGGTTAGTTAGAAGAAGATTTTCTTTTAGTAGTATAAAACCAGGTTTATTTAGAAAAGATGGTTTCACCAACTTCGGAAGCACCTTTCGACATAGAGCTTTCATCTTCAACCTGGTCGAAACCTACTAAGCTGAAACCAATATAGAAGGTATTACAATTATGGTACGTAGTGGACTGGAGACAGGCGAAAGGTTAAGTGTCGAAAGCGTAGCTTCCAAACGAGTCGCTACCTTGGTTTGTTTTAAAAAAGGAAGTGCCTGCCTTTGTTTTGTTTTAGCATTCGAAGGTGTCGAAGCTTATGGTTTCAGAAGAGGTTTTAAAAGGTTTTGTAAGGGTTTCCAGTAACATAAGTTTGCTTTCAAATAGGTTCCTTTACTTATCAAAAACTGTTTTGAAAGAAGGGGTTCCGTCCTAGTCGACACCCTGCCGTTGTTCTTTAGCCTTTCGATGGTATTAAAGATATCAATGTTGTCAAAAGGTAATTTGTTTATAAATTTAAGCCACTTCATGTAGCTTTCGAAAGGATTTAAGGGTTTTGAAGGCAATGGTTTCACAAGGGGTTTCGACGCCAACCTTCCATTATTTTACCCAGATATTTTATGCTTTCGAAAGGATGATGTCGACGCCATCATGTTTTCCTCAATAATTTTATATGACAAAGGATTGTTTCAAAGGAGATGCATTTTTCTATATTCACTTTGTCCCGAATAATAGTTTAAGTATAAACCCAATGGCATTGAAAGCGGTATTTTCAATTGATTTCTAAGCTATAATTCTAAAGTTAAATTTTAATACTTTAATATAATCGAAAGGTTTCGACAGGAAGGTTTTAAAGTATTAAAAAGGTAGGAGTCTAACGTTTTGAATATAGATTTTACTGCTTTCGAAGGAGGTCGTCCTATAAAGTCGAAAGCAAGGTTTCGAAGGTGTTGAAAGGTTATGTAACCCAAACACTATTTTTAAAAGGAGAAACCTATGGTCAAATTAAAAGAATTTTTGTAATGATTTTGAGAAGATGCTTTACTTGATAAAATTGTAGGTTAAAGGTATTTACCATGTTCTATATTAAACCTGCAGGAGTGGTACTGTTATGTTATTATGATTTCCTTTTCAAATATAAATACATTCACATTGTTTTGAATCCCATAATTGTATTTTGGGAAAGGGTAGAATAACCAGCTAGGTTGACCCAATAGTGAATATAAATTAAGAGAACTCCTGGATGAATAAAATTGCATCCTAAAGTTTAGGAAGACTAAAATATAGAATGCCTTAAAATGGAAGTTGTCAGGGAGACAGTTTCATAGTGCACCCATGAAAATAGTTTCTAGGAAGTTATTAGGTTACCAATAGATTCATAGTGATCCCATGAAAACTATATTATAAAGAGTGGTTGGTGGGGCAAAATGGTTTGTATTTCACCCACGAAAACTATATCCGAAACAAGTTATTGACAGTTGTCACTAGGTTCCTAGTCGACCCATGTGAACTAGGGTAGGAGGGAAGTTGTTAAAGTCACCAAAAGGTTTAGGGGAACCCATGAATTAGTTAAGTTAATTGGAAGTGGGCTAATAGGTTCATAGTGCACCCATGAAAACTATGAAATTGGATAAGGAGTCCATACACTGTATAAAGGTATTAGTAAGCCCATGAAAATTAATAGGTTAATAGTGACCCTAGAAACTATCAAATATGATAGGGAGTCAATTTAAACAGAGAATGGGGAATCCAATGCGTTTTGAAATGTTTGTATATCATCATAATATTTTGAAATGACTATGCTTTTAACCATAGTGGATCCAAGAGCACAATATATGGTTTTAATTTTTTTTTCCAGATACTAGTAAGGAGAAAACCTGTTGCGCTATGCGACATGGTCTCACTAGATATCTAAATGATTTGAGATGGTAAATTATTATTTATACGAGGCTTTGTGTCTGACTCGAAGTTTATGTTTCCCTTTATATTCTTGGTTACTCAATAAATTTTGAGTAGTCTGAGAATTGAGATTTATAAGTACCTCTTGAGACGAATAAGCTTTCAGCGACTTGCATGAGGCATGATAGCTATGTAGAGTTCTCTTTTATGGTGATTCCGCAATGTTGTTTATAATGGAAAAGTTGTTATATTACCTATATATACTCTGTTCATCCAAAGGGGCAACTTTATATATTGCTCTTGGTGTATGTTATCATAAATATAGTTTCTCTGAACGTGATTTGCGAATATGGGATTATGTAATGAATTGGAAATATTTTGAAATGGAATGTGATTTTGATTGAAGTTTAAACCTTTTCCTTACTGATGTGTTTCTATGTATCAATGAATCTAACACCCTCGTTTTTGATCGCCTAGGATTAATTACTACTGATGACTACAACATCCATAGCCATTAGTTTTGGGCCTCCATGTAGGGGGATGTTACAAATTGGTATCAGGGTATAGATTAATGAAACTTTAGTATAATGTTAAACCTAAACGATTTTCAAATATAATCCAATGAATTTGAAAATATGATCGGGATTTAGGTTAACACTATAATGATGTACTTATATTTGATATATATATATATGTGTGTGTGTGTATACATATAAGTACGCATTCCCTACTATCTTAGACCATTCTTCTTTATCTTACCAAGGTTCGTATGAAAATATATGAGAAAGGAGATATGGAAGCAACAAAACGGAAGAGGAAATCTCGGTGGAGGAAGTACCACAACTAATGGAAATGCTAAACCCACTACTAGGAGAAATCCGAGTTAATGGGCTAATTCTAGTAAACAAAATGCTGATGCCAATGTGATTGCAGGAAATCGACTTGCAGATATTGGGGCAATGTATTATTTCTTTGTTGGTTTGATGCAAGCTAGAGCTGCTGCTGGAGTGGCTGGAAATGTTGGAGGAGCTAATCATGTGGACCTAGTTGGGAATAACTATGCTAAATTGAGAAGAGGATACACCAGTCTAGGTGGAAAGCCGTTTGTTGGAACGGAGGATGCCGTTGAAGTGAGAATTGGCTGTTGCACTGCGTGAGGATCTTTACTAATCTAGGATTGGACGATGGGAAGAAGAGGAGGCTGGCCTCTAGGTATTTAAAATGGGCAACGCTTCACTAGTGGATTCGTCTGGCTGCTGGATTTTGCAAGGGAGAACTGACATGGGATGATATCAGAATGAGTTTCGAGCTAAATTTTTTATCTAAGGCTGCTAAGTCCGCGTTGGTGAGAAATTTTATGGATCTTGTCCAGGGTAATACATCCATAATCGAGTATGTTGCCAAGTTTGATAAGCAGTCTCGATATGGATATGCCACTATAAACACTGACATCAGAAGGAATGAAAGGTTCACTTAAGGACTGAGACTGAAGCTTGCTAGAATGACCATGACCCATATCTGTGATCCTTGTAATGTAATGGTGGAGATGGCCATTCGCAACGAAGAGATGTCCGCTGGCTATGCTAGTTAGATGTCAGTTGAATCCCAAGGTCCTAAGGGAAAGACGAGGAAGTTCTTTAAGAAGAAAAGAGCCTAGAAATGGGATGTTTCTAAGAAGTGAAAGGCTTGTTTTGTGTGCTTCAAATGACATAAGAAGGGTCATTATTCTCATGAGTGTCGGGCAAGCAAGTGGAAGAAGGCGTAGATAAGAAAAATGTCAAGTGCTTCAATTATGATCAAGTTTAGAATTACAAGAACCAGTGCCCAGAGTCAGTTAGGGCGGACAAAGGGAAGGGTTTTGCTATCGGATCATCAATTAAGCCTACTACAGCTGATAAGTTAAAGATTATGATGGAACGTACGTTTTTGATTCAAAGTATATCTGTTAGGATACTTTTTGATACCATTGCATCACATTCATTTATAACCCAGTGTTTGTTGATAGGTTATGCTTAGAACCCACGTACTTTGTCACTTCCTTAAGGGTTGCTTATCCAATAGGAGGGTATGCAACTTTGGGGTTGAGATGTGACCATTTAGAACTTGATTGTTAGGTTATATGTCTGCATGCAGTCTGTATGTTTTCAATTTCATAAATTTTGGAATCATTTTGGGTTTGAATTAGTTGAGAAGGTGCGAGGCTAGAATATTCTGCCAGGATGGAGAGATATCTTTGAGACACCTTGATAGTCATAGCTGAATTACATTCTCAGTAGAGAATTTTGACCAGAGTAGTTATGCTTTGTTAAGTGCAATAGAAGTGGGAGAAGAGCTAAGCTAGGTTCGAGTACCAAAACATTTTTCAGTTGTCCTTGAGCTAGTCATAGGATTGTCAAAGAAACAAGCTTGTTATCCATAAAATGTTCTTAGAAAAAAAGTATGAAAGTAGGAGTCAAGAGGATGTTTCGACAGAACAAATAGAAAGTTTTCGAAAAAGTCAAAGACCACCATCAGAAGTCAACAAACAGAGAGCTTTCGACAAGTTCGGAAGCTATCTTCCAAGCAAATGGTTAGCAAACACTTCACCTTTTTGCGCCAAACCATTTGAAATGCAATGGTTTTTCCTTCACCATTCCTACTAGATGAGTATTCAACCAATTCAACCCTTTGTAAAGCATGTACATCCTTTTGAAATGGTATGCGCAAATGTTACTTCAAAAAATCCTCCTTTTGACTGGGTCGAAAGGTCCTTCAACAATGACTAAAAAAAGTGAAGTTTAGACCAAAACTTTCGAACGAGTTGAAGGGATGCATTCATCAAAGTCTAAATAGTTTCAAAACATTTTGAAGGGGTCGAAAGGTTCCAACTCACAAGACATAGTGAGTTGTAACCTTTCGAAGAAGGTGAAGAAGTTAAAGAAAGAAGTAGCAACCCCATGGAGACCTTTCTTAAAGCATAGCAAATCTTTCAAACCAGTTAAGACGCATCTAAAATGCCTTTCAAAAATGTCGAAAGGTTCTATAAGGGAGGAAGCACTTAGAAGTCAGTAAAGAATAAAGGATGACCTTTCGACAACATTGGATGGAGGCACAACTCTCGACAATGTTCAAGTAAAAAACAACCTTCTGATAAGGTCGAATAGTTCACAACAATATGAATAAGGCAAACCTTTCGACAAAGTCGAATGGTTTATGAAAGCATCAGAAAGGAAACTTTCCGACAGCGTCAAAAGGTTCATGAAAGCATTAGAAAGACAAACTTACGACAACATCGAAAGGTTCATGATGACATCAGAAAAGAAACCTTTCGTCAAAGTCGAAAGGTTCATGAAGGCGTCGAAAAGGCAAACCTTTCGACAATGTCGAAAGGTTCATCATGGCATATAAAGGGAAAACCATTTGACAAAGACGAAAGGCTCATAGCTACATACAAAAGGGGGACCTCCCGACATGGTCGAAGGCATGGAGACGAAAGGGAAGCCGCCTACATCTATATATAAGACCCTAGGGATCATGTTTTAGGGGTGGATTTTTCATCATTATAATTTTGTAACTTCTAAAATCATACCTTTGTAACCCTAGTTGGGTAGTGATTTGGGGAATTTAATGAAAATGTCTATTCATGGATTCGAAGGAATTCTTAAGTTTTTTAAATGTACTCTATAGTTTACCTTAATCTTTGTTGGCTTAATTCCAATTTTTAGGTGCAGATACTCCGAAAGATTCATACCAACAATGAAAATGATTTTACCTCTTGGACAATCTTTTCACCCTTCAAAGACCACTAGCTTGCAGCCTAAACCCTTTGGCCATAAGTGAAGTTTGCTTGGATTGATATTCACAAAACCTTTTGGAATTATAAATTCTATGGATCGATGACGCAGCGGATATAACGGATGGCGACGAAATGAAGATTTCGGGTCAAACTAATCGAAGAACGATTAGATGAAGCAGTATAAATCGATGGATTGAAAGATACCGAATGCCCAAATTCGTTGATCTTCAAAAGATACCGAGTTCTAGCTATCCCCAACAAGTTGATCGCGTACGATACCGTGTTAGAAGATCTACGATTCTTCGACGTTGATCTCGCGCACGAGATTCCATGAATCAGCTTCAAATCCGTTGATTCGAGCGCACTCGAATACCGCAAATGGAGAAAGGAGCTCACACTCAACTTCTAACTTCAAGAGGCACAAAGCACTCAAACAAAAGTTTATTCAAAAATCAACCTCCATTACAAATGACAACCCCCATATTTATAGGCAGTTTACAACACACACTTACAGTTCCACCGACCTAACATAGGTCGTTCACGACCTAACAAACTTGCCGACCTACGACTCATACAACACACACGATCTACATACACGGCCGACCTAACCAGGTATGACCTAAGACAACAACTTCACGCGACTCAACAAATACAACATTACATCATAACGACATACGACTTAAGACAGAGAGCGACTTAAAATACACGACAGCAGCGACCTAAGTATAAGGCTTCATGGCAGCGACTTAGGCTTCAGCGACCTAAGGAATTAGCTTCTGGAATTCTCATGCGACCTACCACTTGAGCGACATAAGGAACCCTTCTTCATGCGACTTAGAAGAATGCGGCAGCGACCTAAGTCTTGAGTGACCTAACTCACTAGGACGTTATTCTTATAGGTCGTAGCTCGTTGGAGTAAGGTCGGAGCGACCTAACGACATGAACGCTGGAACGTTAAACTCGCTTGGTTGCTTGAATGCCTTAACGTTGAATTCGTTAACTCGTGAGCGACCTTCACTAGGTCGTGAATGACTTAAAGTCCTCGAACGATTCAAATCTAATGAGTTGGTAGATTGCGCTGCATCATCCTCCCCCGGTTCACAAGAATTCGACCTCGAATTTACACCTTCCTCTTCCTCAACAAGATCATCCACATGATACGGAATCAAGTATTTGACATTGAAAACATCAGAAGTATGAACATTATCCGGCAATCTCAACTGATATGCATTCTCATTGATCTTCTTCAAGATTTCCACTGGACCAAATTTTCGAGCTTTCAACTTGTTGTAAGTTCCAACTGGAAAACGATCTTTCTTCAAAACGGCGTAAACCAAATCACCTTCTCTGAAGTTCACATTTCTTCGCTTCTTATCTGCCAATTGTTTATACTTCTCATTTGATGCAAGCAATCATCCATGAACAGTTCTGTGACATTCCTGCAACTCATTCACGAAATCACAAGCTCGCTTAACAACTCCCTTCTGATATGGCACTGTCGTCAAATCTAACGGTCCCTTCGGAATTGCTGAATATACGACTTGAAATGGACTGAAACCAGTAGTTCGATTAACAACGTGATTATATGCAAATTCCGCTTGACGTAACTTCACATCCCAGCTCTTCAAATTGTCTTTTACAAGACATTTCAACAAGTTTCCCAACGATCTGTTTACCACCTCTGTTTGCCCATCTATTTGTGGATGATAGGCGCTACTACAATTCAACTTTGTTCCGACCATCTTCCACAAACTCATCCAAAAATGACTTAAGAATCTAGTATCCCGATCAGAACCAATAGATTCAGGTAGCCGATGTAGTCGATACACCTCTTTAAAGAATAATTGAGCAACATGGACGACATCAGCTGTCTTCTTACAAGCTATGAAATGTGTCATTTTTGAAAATCTATCCACCACCACATATATAGAATCATTCCCTCGCTGAGTTCTGGGCAAACCCAAAAAGAAATCCATGCTAATATCAACCCATGGTCTAGTAGGCACGGGTAATGGCATATACAATCCAGCATTCATAGCTGTCCCTTTGGAAACTTGACATATGTGACATCTCTCCACAAATCTTTCAACTTCTTTTCTCATGGATGGCCAAAAATAAGATTGAGAAATTAACTGCAATGTACGATCTCTACCTACATGGCCTTCTACATGTAATTCCTTCACAATCTTCATTCACAAGCTACACTCTGGTATGAACAATCGATTCCCCTTGAATAGAAACCCATCTACCAAAATATACTCATCCGTCTTCCCTTTATTGACTTTATCTACCATCTTCGCAAAGTAAGGGTCATCGACCGGCAATTCTGGCAACACATCAAACCCGATCACTTCAACTTTCATTGTAGTCAATAAATGATTTCTCCTGCTCAATGCATCTGCCACGCGATTCGTAATTCCCGACTTATGTTTCACTACAAATGTAAATTGCTGCAAGTATGCAATCCACGATGCATGCCTAGCTGCAATCTTGTCCTGCCTTTGCAAATGCTTCAACGCATCATGGTCCGTATACAAAACAAACTCCTTATGGAATAAATAATGTCTCCAATGCTTCACAGCTTGCACAATAGCATAAAATTTTACATCATAAGTATTATATCTCATCTTTGCTCCCGAAAGTTTCTCACTGAAATATGCAATTGGACGACCCTTCTGACTCAACACCCCTCCAATTCCAACATTAGATGCATCGGTATGTAGTTCAAACAATAACTGAAAGTCTAGTACTACTAGAATGGGCGCTGACGTCAAAAGTTCCTTGATCGGCTCAAAAGAAAATCCTGCTTCCTCTGAACATGAAAATTGCTTCCCCTTCATACAATCAGTCACTGGTGGCATCATGCTATTGAAGTGTGGAATGAATCTTCGGTAGAATGATGCCAAACCATTGAAAACTTCCAACTTCTTTTATCGTCCTGGGTTGTGGCCAATTTCTGATTGCTTTAACTTTAAATCAAGATCCACCTGTATACCTCATTCTGATACAACATATCCCAAAAATAAAACACTATGCGTCATGAACACGCATTTCTTCGTTGCAGCAAAAAAATGTTCCTGTCGCAGTATCATCAACACTTTTCCCAGATGATGCAAGTGTTCTTCTTGGCTTCCACTGTATATCAGTATATCATCAAAATACACCACCACGAATTTCCCAATAAATGGTCTAAAGATCTGATTCATCACCCGCATAAACGTACTAGGTGCATTCGAAAGACCAAACGGCATAACCAGCCAGTCGTACAACCCTTCTTTAGTCTTGAATGCTGTCTTCCATTCATCCCCTGGTCGAATTCGAATTTGATGATATCCTCTCTTCAGATCAATCTTGGAAAATATAGCAGCTCCATTCAACAGGTCTAACAAATCATCCAATCTAGGCATCAGAAATCTGTACCTCAAAGTAATCTTGTTCAGTGCCCGACTATCAGTACACATTCTCCAAGTTCCATCCTTCTTTGGTACTAACAAAGATGGTACTGCATAAGGACTTAAGCTCTCTTATATGCGCCCTTGTTCAAGCAACTCTTCCACCTGCCTTCTCAACTCCTCGTGTTCCTTCGGACTCATTCTGTAATATGGTCTATGTGGTAACACTACTCCTGGAACAAGATCAATCTAATGTTGTATGTCTCTCAACGGTGGTAACTCCTTTGGTAATTCTTCAGGAAATAAATCTTCAAATTCTTCCAATACTGGCTTTACTTCTTCAGGAATTTCAACCCTTTCATTACTCTCATGTCCAATCAACAAAACCACTTCAGGCTCGTCCTCCACTTATTTGACAAACTCCTTCAAAGATAACAAAGTCTTCAGTTCTTCAATCTCTTCCAACTTGCTTTCTTCTTGTTGTCGTTTCTTAGGAACCAAAGTTATTTTAGTGCCCTCGAACATGAAACTGTAGCTGTTGGTACGACCATCATGTTGCATTGCTCTATCATATTGCCACGGTCTTCCCAATAATAGATGACATACATCCATATCCACAACATCACACCAAATTTCATCTTTATATTTCTTTCCAATCGAAAAATTTACACAAGCTCTTCGATTAACCTTCACTTCACCACCTTTCCTCAACCAAGCTAACTTGTAAGGTTTAGGATGCTTCTCCGTCTTTAGCTCTAATTTCTTCACAGCTTCTGTAGAGATGATATTGTCACAACTTCCCGCATCAATAACAAACTTGCACACCCTTCCCACGATAGTACACGTTGACTGAAAGATGTTACTCCTCAACCAACTTGAATCATCCTCTTGCTTTGGTGTCAAACAAGATCTCCTCATCATCAAATTACGTCCCTCATCTCCCGACAATAATTCTTCCTCCTCATCTTGTGGCGAATTAGAACATTCTACTTCTGCATCCTCATCTTCAACCTCATCAACCATCACTCGCTTCTTCGGCTTCGGACATTCATTGCTTTTGTGACCAAACTCCTGACAGTTAAATCATTTAATACCACTATGGACCTTGGTCTTAGCAACTTCATTGACAACTGGTTTCGCAACAGCCTTGGAAACATTCGCATTGCTACTAGCCCCTTTCACTTGATTATTGGAATTTGTAAACACACCACCTCCTTTTCTTCCTTGCTTCTCCCAAGCTAACGCCTTCTGGTGTGCTTCTGCAACAGATCTAGGATCAAACATATTCACCATATCTTGAATCTGCATTCTCAACCCTCCAACAAACCTAGCAGTCAACTGTTCCTCTGTCTCCATGATATCATTCCTGGCAATTAATTGATAAAATTCATCTGCATAATCATTCACTGACTTTGTTCCCTGTCTCAAGTTCTGCAATCGCTGATACATAAGAGACTGAAAATTATAAGGAAAGAATGTAGCTTTCATCAACTTCTTCATCTTCTCCCATGATTCAATCTTTGACTTCCCCCTTCTCTCCCGTGTAAGTTTAGTTTGCTGCCACCATGCCATAGCTCTCCCCCTCAATCTTGTAGCAACCAACTTAACTCTTTGATACTCAGGAACTTCTTTGAAGTCAAAAATTCCTTCAACATTAGATAACCAATTAAGAAATTCTTCAGCTACCATTACACCCTTGAATTCTAGAATTTATGTTTTCATCCCCGACTCCCATTTACGATCATCTTCTACCTCCACACATGGATTTCACACTTGACCTCGATCTCGATAATGCATACTACCTCTATCACCATCCTCATCAAAATCAAATGTGCTTAGATATCTATCTCGTATATCCACATCTCTGTGATCATGCAAGGTCCATCTACCTTGTCTATCAATATCGGGATGTGATTCATTTTCAAACTCACGTGGAGTTCTTCTCTCTTCATGTCTGTACTCATGACGATCTCGTCTCAACGAAACCGATGATTCTCTTCTTTCTCGATAAGATTGTGGCGACACCCTCCTCGCTTCCGTAACCGGTGGAGAAACTCTGTTTCCTCCATGGTTCGAGACTGGCGACCTTCTCCTTTCACTTTGATTCAATTCATTCATCAACTTCTCTAACTTCCCAATACCTTTATCAAACTTTTCATTAATACGTTGTTCCATTTTCTCAGCTTCTTCTCTTTTATACAACACTTAAATATTTTGATGACGATTAGCTCTGCTTGGCGGCATGATCTCTAACAACAACTCGGCTTAAACTTCAACAACTGAACCGACTTTCGGCCTTGATAAAATCTCCCACAAACTAAACAAGTTCATCTCGGCTTTGAACAACACTTCACTTAGCTCGGCTTTGCTTGATTTAGCTCGGCCTTGACTCTTCAAACTCTTCTCTTTGGCTCCAAGGACTCGGCTTAGCTATGATTGGCTAAGTCAAGCCCTAATACCAAAACTGATGCAGCAGATATAACGGATGACGACGAAATGAAGATTTCGTGTCAAACTAATCGAAGAACGAATAGATGAAGTAATATAAATCAATGTGTTGAAAGATACCGAATGCCCAAATTTGTTGATCTTCAAAAGATACCGAATTCTAGCTATCCCCAACACGTTGATTGTGCACGATACCGTGTTAAAAGATCTACGATTCTTCGACGTTGATCTTGCGCACGAGATTCCGTGAATCGGCTTCAAATTCGTTGATTCGAGCGCACTCGAATACCGCAAATGGAGAAAGGAGCTCACACTCAACTTCCAATTTCAAGAGGCACAAAGCACTCAAACAAAAGTTTATTCAAAAATCAACCTCCATTACAAATGTCACAACCCCCATATTTATAGGCAGTTTACAACACACACTTACAGTTCCACCGACCTAACATAGGTCGTTCACGACCTAACAAACTTGCCGACCTACGACTCATACAACACACACGATATACATACACGGCCGACCTAACCAGGTACGACCTAAGACAACAACTTCACGCACTCAACAAATACAACATTACATCATAACGACATACGACTTAAGACATAGAGCGACTTAAAATACACGGCAGCAGCGACCTAAGTACAAGGCTTGATGACAGCGACTTAGGCTTCAGCGACCTAAGGAATTAGCTTCTGGAATTCTCATGCGAACTACCACTTGAGTGACATAGGGAACCCCTCTTGTTGCGACTTAAGGAAATACGGCTTAGAAGAATGCGACAGCGACCTAAGTCCTGAGTGACCTAACTCACTAGGACATTATTGCTGTAGGTCGTAGCTCGTTGGAGTAAGGTCGGAGCGACCTAACGACATGAACGTTGGAACTCTAAACTCGCTTGGTTGCTTGATTGCCTTAACGCTAAGTTCTTTAAATCGCGAGCGACCTTCACTAGGCCGTGAATGACTTAAAGTCCTCGAACGATTCAAATCTAATGAGTTGGTAGATTGCGCTGCATCAGAACCTTTTGACAAGAGTGATAACTCGTCATATTCCAAAAATCCTGGCAACCCTCCAAACTCCAAACAACTATTTGCCTAACCATTCAGTAATGATCCAGGTCAATTCTCTATATAAGGAAAACTATGGAAATTCTATCTTGGTCAAGGAAATAGCTTACGGGAGCAATCTTATAAAGGTTCAATTAAATCGGCGATCAATCTACATTAACTTAGCAAAGCCTAAAGGTCTTATCAAATCTTGTTCCTAAGCTTTCTTGACATCACCGGAAGGTAGAATCAAAGTTTAATTCCAAGCGGAGATATATAGATAATTTTATGGATCATCAACCCTTCGATATATTTCGGCTTAATCCTAATACTTAAGGTAACTTGGAACTATTAACAAGACATTTACGAATCTTCCGAGAGATTCCACTTTCTACTATTTCCCAGTAACTTTGTCTATTGGGATTCTTTGGGGTGTTGACAATAAATTTGGTTAACATTATCCTTGTAAGTATCTCAAACATGTTGTAAGTATATCAAACAAGCTCTTCATGGTCGAAAGGTAATTCATCTCTAACACAAAACCTTTCGGCGAAGTCGAAAGGTATGAATCAAGAACTATTCGTAAATAAAGCCAAGTTCCAAGGGAATTCTCAAGGGAATTTCACTCATTGTTATTGCAATAGATTATCTATCTTTCATAGTATTACTTCGGGTGTTGACAAGAAATCTTTTTAATATTTTTGGTGCTAGAGGGAGGAGTTGAGAATCTGATCTTGTGGTTTCTTCATCACAGATTAATTACATAAAACATTTCGTTTGAACGAAGAAAAAAATAGAAGGAACAAGTAAAGATAATGGCATAACAAATGAATAGGCTATGCCACCATCAATTTTGGAAAAAATATCATCCCAATCTTTCGCTCAGAATTTATTGAAATTTGACAACCTTCAACCTTGATAAATAATGAGATCACATCCACTTACAATAACAAATCATAGCAATGCAAGAACTACTTGTAAGGATTCCATCTCAAGAATCATTCATGATTATGGAAGGGGAAGGTGAAGAAAAATCTATGAATAAAGATCAATATGAGGATCAAAGAAGTCAAGTTAAGAGGACCATTAAGCAATCAAACAGTTTAACTATGGAGGATAGTGGAAGCCACCATGACAACTTTCACAACCAAGTCACGGAGGATGCAATAAAAAATGTTTTCGATGAGTTAAGGTAATATATTATCCAAGAAAAGGATCCTTTTTAAGAAGAAATTATAGCAACTAACATCCCTTCTCACAAAATTCCCCTACCAGAGTGTGATGGAACTATTGATCTAGATGATCGCCTTCTAGCATTTGAAACTTGGATGAACTTGTACAATGCTCCTGGAAAAGTTCGACGCAAACTTTTCCTCATTACTTTTAAAGGATCAGCCATCGAATGGTGTAGGAATTATCAAAAGAAAACCATTATTCATGGGAAATATTTTTCATGACTTTGTGACATAATTTTATGCATTCAAAGATAAAGCTATGAGTTTTAGCATGCTAGCTATAATAAATAAAAATCAGGAGAACCACTAAATGAGGATTAAAGAGGTTCAATATTGAATAATTAAAAGAAAAAAAGGCAACCGATAGAGACAATTTAAAAGCCGTTCAGTTCAGGCTTACAGAATAAACCCCTTTTTAGAACAAATTTATTCATGGTGTAAAGATCCACGGAATATCTATTTTTCAAGCCGAGAAATTTATTCAGATGAAGGAAAAATATTCTATAACAAGGGAATCCCTACGAAGACAAACGATAAAAGAAATCAATTTTGAGTTGCTTAATAAATATTGGAGGGAAAAAAGTAGGTGGAAAATTCTAAAAGAGATTTCTGAATCCCATTATATGAATTTAAACAGACGCCTTTCTTATATTTTTGCTGTAGAAAAAGATTCTGAAAGCTTTCCAATCACTCAAAGTATATCAAGCCGCCCTAAGAAAGCAAAAGGAATGATTATTACAACTGCCATAAAGAAAATGGTAATAAGACTGATGAATGTTGCACCCTATCGACATTGGTCCAAAATATGATCAAGTCGGGATCTTTAAAAGAGTTCATTAAAGAAATTTGAATGCTTCTTATGCTAATAAGAGAATTTCCTATATACTCAAGAACTAACTTTTGATGTAGAAGAATGACAGATAAACGGTATATTGAGCCATTAAGTCCAGTGGCATTCATTTACTATTAAAATTTCCTATTCATAAAATTCCAAATTTTATTTGTATTTAAAAATTGTTCACGTAATAATTTGAAATTCGAGTGTAATTATAGGTAAAAAAACCAATCTGTGACATTCAACACACCGGTGGAGCACAACAAATTTCTATCTACTTGAGGAAGACGGTTATAATACCTGATGCAAAGTAGCTATCGATGTTTAAGTAAATGAAGTTCAAAGAACAATTCTCATGAAACCTCAGGCAGCTATTAGTGTTTCATAGATTTTTTAAAAAAATAATAATAAAAATATATATAAATTTTCCAAAAAGGTCAATGGACCAAAAAATATATTTTAACAAACGTCTCCAAAACTATTTTTATACCTTTTGGAAGGAGGATTGTTCATTGACGGAAATTCTATCGGATTACAAAACCGTCGAACGAATTTAGAAATAAAATTTATACCGCAAGCGCACGGTGTACGAATGTAGCACGCGGCGAATACGGGTCGATCCACAAGGAATTGATGATTTTAAAATTCTATTCAATCAAATTATACCGAAGTCGAGAGTGAATAGCTAGAAATGTAAGAAACTAACAAAAACTAGCAAAAGAAAATGATAAAAATATGAGAGTTAAAAGAACAATTTAGAGATAAATCCACTCTCTAGATCATATAAATCAACAAAATGAAGTTATGATCTCTCTTTTCTTGTCATTAGTGAATTAGTTGATGTGCTTATCATAAGTATGGTATATTTGTGCTATTAATTAGCTTAATATAAACCATCAAACTATAACACAACCACTAATACACATTTAACTCTCATGAAATATGACAACAAAGTTGAAAGCAAAATTTATTTTAAGCATAGCCTATTAACTATTGTTTAGAAATATAGGCTATCAAATTTCAATTTCAACATTCACTTCTTTGCCATAATCATATTTAGATGAAGAGGCAATTTGTGTTATGTTTGTTTAAGCATAGCCTATTTGTTATGAACAACATAGACTATCAAATTCAAAACTAAACCACATCATTAAACCACTTCAAGTGTTTCCATTAAAGCACAAAAAGAGAGCATAAACATCAAAATGTTGCATCTACATACTAGAGAGCTTCATTACCCCTAAATTGTAGGGATTAAGCTCTCATATTTGTTATCAAATCAACAAATGTAGAAAGCAACATGAAATCAAAAAGAAAGGAAAATGAAAGCTAATGAAAAAGACAACTATTCTAATTGCATAAAGGAAAATCTACACTACTTGCATAAAAGGAAATGAACATGTAATAAAAAAGAAACAATAATTAACATTGCATAAAAGAAAAGAATTACATAAGAGAAGAAATGGCTAAGTAGCCATGGAAAGAAAGAGAGATTTGATTTATTTTCTAAACTAAAACTAACTCACTAAGAGAGGGCCTAAGAGAGACTAAGAGAGAAGATCTACATGAAACATAAGGGGTATATATACAAGTTTTAAAACCCTAATTCACTTTTTGGGGAATGCCCAAAATTCCCCTTAGGAAGTGTGGAGGCCAAGTAATCATTAACATGTCTTAATCCCCTATTAAATGTACATGAAGCCATTAAGTCCAAAAGCATGTGCATTAGCCTTTAATTTGTACATTAAGGTAGGTGGGTAGGTGGGGTCCTCCATGATCTTCACTTTGAATTATTTTCATCTTCATTCCTTTATATCCATTTTGTGCATACATGTTTCTTCATGAAACCACTCCTATTTGAGACCATTTTCCTACAAAAATATATATAAATTTCCAATCAATTTTTCTCAAAGAAATATATGCACTTAAATGACCGTTTTGCCCCTATATGAAGATGAATATGTGAAAATTGGGAATTAATATGAATTTTGGTTAAAACAAGTTAAAATACCCAATATGATCATTTATTTAATTTAAATAGAATAAATATGGTGGTAAAAATATGCACATTTACGTGCACATCAAGGATCATAATTACTTTCATACCTCATAGAAGGTTGGAACAAAACTATTCAATCTTTCCAGGAAAATGTCTCTTAAAAGAGGGGAAAAAATTGGAAAACAATATATATGTATTCAAATTTTTTTTGAGAATCAACCTTCGACGTCCAATTTGGAGTGCAAAAAATGTTTTTGAGAATCGTCCTCGGACGTCCAATGCTAAGTACAAAAAATGTTTTTAAGAATGAGCCTCCGACATCCAATCTAGAGAACCTCTTAAGGGGAGGAAAAAAAACCCCTAACGTCCACATCACCCCTTAGGAGAGGTTAGGATTAGCACCCAAAAATCAGAAAACCCCTTACGGCCACGTCGCCTCATAGGAAAGGGTTAGGATAAGCACCCACAAAATTAGAAAACCCCTAATGTCCAAATTACCTCTTAAGGGGAGGGTCGAGATAAGCATCCATTAGTAATCTTTCAATGAAAAGTTTGCTGAACATAAATTCCATCCTTCAGAATCAAGTGAGGCCCTGAGGAGGCATCGAACAGATGAATAAAGACAAAGATGTCTATAAATTAAAACTAGAATTAAAACCTAAGAGATTAAAGGGTTAAAGAAAGAAACCCATCTATCATCTAAGACAAAGATGAAATCCAAGAGAAGGGTACAGACAAGGCAAATAGACAAAGAATCCAAAACGATAGTTAGAAAGAGCAAAATATGAGCTATTAAACATCAATACATCCAATGCCTAAATGGTGGTACCTACCACAAGGGACTAAGAAACATGCATTGCAAAAGAGGAACATCAAACAAAGGAATGGATAAAAGGAATCCATAACATGATACCGGAAACAAAGGTCTATATAAGAGTCAAGGGGATAGATTATATGCTGAGTTCTTACACCAAAGATGAAAGTGGCTCCATTCAAAGATAGATTGAATAAACCAATCCTTGGAAATAAAGTGTCCTTTTAAGATAGAAGAATCTGTATATATTATGTTTATGTATATATATCAATATCTTATTTGAACCATTATAATACTGAATGGTCAAGAAATAACATGGAACCACTATTCCTAGAAATTACGTGGCTTTATGAAGCTCCTCAGCTCCAACATAACAATATTACTACTAACTTATGCGCACTTTAGGAATCACATTAAATGTATTATTACTAGACAAACTTCTGATTTGGTGCATATATTGGATGAATTTATAAATAGTTTATTCCCCAGATGAGATCCTGACAAGATTTTGGCTGAATTATTGATTTTGTGAACTTTCAGATTCCTTATCTCTTTTCATGAAAATTTCATGTCAATTTTTGTGAAGCCATAATTTTCACATTTGCTTTTATGATTATTTACTAGTTTCATATCCTTGATTTCCATGTTGGATTCTCTTGAGATGTCTTATTGAATTTCTGGTTCCATGAATTCTAAAGTATCTCATTGAATTTTATGATGGTTCATGGATTTCATATTTCGAGTTTCTTAGATGGATTTATGATGATTTCATATTGAATTTCTAATTTTGAGAATTCCGAATTCCTATGCTAATTTTTGTGACGATTTGCATTCTTTGTTCCTTGTTGGATTTTTAATGATTTCATGGGGATTTTGTGAATACTAAATTTTGTCACTGAATTTTTTATGATGATTTATGTATTTCATATTTTAGTTTTCCTTGTTGGATTTTTCGATGAATTCATATTGAATTTATGCTTTCATGAGTTTGGGTTTCCCTTATTGAAATTTTGATGATCCCTTATTGGATTTCTAAATTTGTGAGTTATAAACTTCCTAATTGATTTAATGGTGATTTGAGAATTCTGCATTGAGTCTTCATAATGGTTTCATATTGAATTGTTGACTTTGAGAATTCTGAATTTTCATGTTGACTTTTGTGATGATTTGTGAATGATATACACTTGATTTTCCCTTGGGACTTGCGTAATGGTATCTTATTGATTTCTTGTTTGCATGAATTCTTAATTCCATGACTTCTTTGTTGAATCTCCATGGTAATCGAAAGAGTTTATATTGAATTTCTCATATTGTAGTGGAAAGATTTCTACGCAGATATTTTAACAGATGTGGTCCAAACTATTTTCTGTTACACTTTTGGATCCTTGGATTTTCGGATTCTTTTTATAGTTGTCTTATGTGTTTACGAATCTTGAAATTTCTTATTTGTGCGAATTTCATATTCCTAATTTCCTGGTTGATCTTTGATGATTTTTCGTTAGATTTTCTAGTTTTATGAATTTTAAATATTGCTATTTCATTTTTCCTATTAATTTACGAACTCTATATTGACTTCCTAAAGTTAGATTCCATATAAAACTTTCTTTATACCGGTTGGACTCTCATCAAAGAACAAGGAACTAGATTAGGTTGCCATGAGCATGAAATTAATCCTCGAAGGCTGAATAAGATATATTTTAAGAATAGGGGATTTAGTGCATGCAATGGCCTTTTTAGGGAGGGCCAATTTACTTAAATTAATAACGGAAAACCAGGTGATATCGTTTCATATATATTGGTCATGCAAATGATTGAATGCTCTACCTAACAAAATAACCATATAGTATTAATAATTATAAGGATACTCATCATGGTTTAGCTTCAAGGATAAGACTTATAGAAGTTATTGTTTGTCTTCCAAGAAGGAAAGGGTGAGATTCATTGGGATTTTTGTCCTAAAGAACAAAAGCTTCTTTGAGGGGGGCTAAATGTTATCCATAAAATGTTCTAAGAAAAAAAGTATAAAAGAAGGACCGAAGAGTACGTTTTGATAGAATAAATAGAAAGCTTTCGACAAAGTCGAAGACCACCATCAGAAGTCCACAGACAGAGAGCTTTCGACAAGTTCGGAAGTTACCTTTCAACGACAATGGATAGCAGACACTTGAACTTTTTGCGCCAAACCATTCTAAGTGTTATAATTTCGCCTTCATTATTCCAACCAGACGAGTATTCAACCAATTCATCCTTTCCGAAAGCATATACAGCCTCTCGAAACGATTAGGGAAAATGTTGCTCCAAAAAAATCCACCTTTCGACTGGGTCGAAAGGTCCTTCAGCAGAAATAGAAGTTCAGACCAAAACTTTTGAAAGAGTCGAAGGGATGTAGTCGTTAATGTATAAGTAGTTTCAAAATCTTTTGAAGGGATCGAATGATTCTATCTCAAAGTACCTAGATAGTTCTAAGCTTTCGAAGAAGATGAAGAAGTCAAAGCAAGAAGTAGCAACACTATGGAGACCTTTTAGAAAGCATAGCAAACCTTTCAAACTAGTTAAGACACATCCAGGATACCTTTCGATAATATCGAAAGGTTATATTAGGAAGGCAACTCTCAGAAATCAGTAAATAACGAAGGACGACCTTTTGACAACATTGGAGGTTGGCATAGCACTCGACAACTTTTGAGTAAAAATAAAGCAACCTTCCAATATGGTCGAAGGGTTCATAATAGTATGAACAAGGCAAACCTTCCAGCAGCGTCGTAAGGTTAAGCATCAGAAAGGCAACCTTCCGACAACATCAAAAGGTTTACGAAGACATCAGAAAAGCAACTTTTCATCAAAGTCGAAAGGTTCATGAAGGCATCAGAATGGCAAACCTTTCGACAACGTTGAATGGTTCATTATGGCATATAAGGGGCAAAACTTTTGATAAGGTGGAAGGTTCATAACTACATATAAAATGAGGACCTTCCAAGATGGTTAAGGGCATGGAGACGAAAAAGGGGTCGCCTGCATTTATAAATAAAACACAAGGGGTCATGTTTTAGGGACGGATTTTTCCTCATTCTAATCTTGTAACTTCTAAAATCATAGCTCTTTAGCCCTAAATTGGTAGTGATTTGGGGAATTTAATGAAAAGTGAAATCTATTCACGGATCCGAGGGAAGCCTTTTGTTTTGTAAATTTTCTATATATTTTACCTTAATCTTTGCTGGCTCATTTCCAATTTTCAAGTGCACCTCCTCCAAAAGGTTCTTGCTTATAGAGATAATGTTTTTTGCTCTCGGACAATCTTAATGACCCTTCGTAGACCTCTATCCTGCAACCTGAACCCTTCGACCACAAGGGAAATTTGCATGGATTGACATTCATAAAACTTTTCAGAATTGTAAAATCTGTGATTGAATCTTTTGATAAGAGTAATAACCCGTCATATTCCGACGACCTTTGCAACCCTCCAAACCCCAAGCAGCTATTTGTCTAAATTTCGGCAAAGATCTAGGTCAATTCTCTACATAAGACAAACTAAGAAAATTCTATCTTGGTCAAGGAAATAGCTTTCCGGAGAAATCTTATAACGGTTTAATTAAATCGTTGATCACTCTACATGAACTCAACAAAGCCCAAAGGTCATATAAAATCTTGTTCCTAAGCTTTCTTGACATCACCAAAAGGTCGGAATCAAAGTCTAATTCAAAAGCACAGTTATATACATAATTCTATAGATCATCTGCCCTTCGGTATACTTCGGCTTAATCCTATTATTTGAGGTAACTTGGAACTATTAACTAGACATTTACCGATCTTTTGAGAGATTCTAGTTTCTACAATTTCCCAATAACTTTGTCTACTGGGATTCTTTAGGGTGTTGACCATAAATTTGGTTAACATTATGTTTATAAGTATCTTAATTAAGCTCAACAAGGTCGGAAGGTAATTCATATCAAAGAAAGGTCTGAATCAAGAATTATTCATGAATAAAGCCAAGTTCCAAGGCAATTCTCAATGGAATTTCACTCACTGTTATTGCAATAGATTATCAATCTTTCTCAGTATTACTTTGGGGTTTGATAATAAATCTGGTTAATGGAGCTATTGAGTTTTGGATAGATCTTATGCCTCAAGCTGAACCAATGAGTAGACCACCTAGCGGGAAGACACCGACTGAGATGAAGGAATTGAAGGTGTAGCTAGTGGATCTAGAAGGAAGGAATTTTATTAGACCAAGCAGTTTGCCTTGTGGAGTAGGTGTTTATAGAAAAATCAGATGATTCGTTGAGGATGTGTATCAGCTATCGTAAGTTGAACGAAAGGACGATAAAGAATAACTATCCTTGGCCAAGAATTGATGATCTATTTGATTGGTTGAGTGGTGCCAGAGTGTTTTCCCCATTGGATTTGGTGATAGATTTCCACCATTTCAGAGTGGTGGAGGTCAGCATTCCTTTGATGGCATTTCTATCTAGATATTGTTCGTATGAGTGGTTAGTAATGCCATTCGGGTTGACGAGTGCACCTAATTTCTTTGTCAATTTGATTAATCGAGTCTTCCAAGAGTATTTGGACAGATTTGTGTTAGTGTTTATAGATGAAATTTTGGTATACTCTAAGAGTGAGGAGAGCAAGAAGATCATCTAAGAGTTGTGCTTGAGACGCTGAGACAGAACCAGCTAAAGGCAAACGTTTCAAACTGTTATTTTTGGAAGAAAAAGTTAACATTCCTGATCACATGGTTTCATAGAAATGTTTGTTAGTCAATCCAGATAAGATCGGAGATGTATACAATTGGAAGAGACTAGAGTGGGTGGCCGAGAGTAGAAGTTTTCTTGGACTTGATGCCTATTGTTGGAGATTTATTAAGGATTTCTCATGGATTGCAGCGCCATTGACTAAGCTTGCAAGTAAAGAGGTGAAGTTTGTTTAGTCCAACAAATGTAAAGAAGCATTCCTAAAGTTAAAGCGTCTGTTGACCAATGCTCAATGTTTGTAGTTCCAGACGGAAATTAAGGGTTGGTAGTATACACTGAAGCATATGTGAATAAATGGGGAGTAGTGTTGATACCGAAGGGCAAAGTCGTTGCCAATACATCTAGACAGCTTAGACTGCATGAAGTATGATATCCTACTCATGACTTAGAGTTGACTGCGGTGATTTTTTCCTTGAAGATTTGGAGGCATTATCTCTTAGAGGAGAGATTTGAGTTGTATACTGATCGTAAGTATTTAAGATATTTATTCTCTCGGAAGGAGTTGAATATGAGACAACAAAGGTGGGTGGAGTTTTTGGCAACATATGATTTTGGTATAGAATATAGCCCAAGGAAAGGTAATAAGTTGCAGATGCTCTTAGCAGAAGACACCAGAATGTATTGTTGGCTATGTTGGTAGAATGGAAGGATCTAAAAGCATTGGCCAACTATGGTGTGCAGTTAAGATCGACTGCTAGTTCTAGTCATAATTCTACTATGTTGTCTCATTTAGAAGTTCTACCAGCGTTGATCGAGAGAATTGCTTCTAAGCAGAAGGAGGATCCATTATTAGCCGAGAAGATTAGAAGGCATGGGGCCGGTACTGAGGTCGATGATTTGAAAGATTTTTTTCTTCACCAGAGAGGATGGCTGAGAAAGAAGGGGCGATTATGTGTACCAGATGTTGAGAACTGGAGAAAAAAAGTTCTTGAGGAATGTCATCGATCCAAGTTTACGATTCATCCTCGAGGGACTAAGA
Organism: Allium cepa; assembly: GCA_030765085.1. NCBI lineage: Eukaryota > Viridiplantae > Streptophyta > Magnoliopsida > Asparagales > Amaryllidaceae > Allium > Allium cepa. The sequence goes on from CM060938.1 coordinate 706,449,478, forward strand.
TGTATCAAAATATGAAGAGGAGCTTATATTGTGAAGGCATGAAGAGGGATGTTGGCTTGTGGGTTCGACAGTGTTAATAAGATTTTATGTCAACACCATAAAGATATGATAAGAAGGGTGGATTTCTTCTTCGGAGAACAAAAGATGTGATTTCTTTTATTGATTGCCTTTCAATTCAACCCATTTAGTTGATATGTCCTATATCAAACCTTCCGTTATTGTCGAAAGATTTAGAACTTAGGTTAGGTGACCTTTCGACTTTGTTCAGCTTGTTTTAAATTGGACTCAACCTAGTCAGAAGGTTTATGAATGATCTCCATTAATTTTGACCTTGCCGAAAGATTTGATGACCTAGATTATAATGTCAAAAGGTTATTGGGATGGTTATAGCAAAAGCGCCATCGACCTAATCGGAAGGTTTGGGGCTCTAATTTAAACACTTCGGAAGGTTGAAGTCCATATTTGGACTAGATGCATTATCAATCTCATCGAAAGGTTTAGTACTTTGTTTAATTGATTTCAAAAGGTTTTGTGACAATTGAACTGATTCGGTCCACAACTTAGTCAAATGGTTTCGATTGGAGACAGTTGAAGTCTTCAAAGGGGAGAAATAGTTACTTATGACAGAAGTGTTATTGATTTTGTCGACAAGAACCTTCTGATGGGGTTGTATAGAAAATATGAGTTAAACTAACAAAGATTTAAGCAAACAGTATGGTAATTAACAAAATCTAATACTTCCCTTTATATTTAAGAAAAAGCTTCCTTTTATTAAATTTCCCCAAATCATACTCAATTAAAGTTTCAATCCTTCTGTTAAGAAGTAACAAGATCAGAATGATAAAAATTGGATCCCCTGAACATGGCCCCTCGGGTCTTATTTATAGACATAGGCGGGCCCACTTTCGACTTTATGCACTCGATTGGTTCGGAAGGTCCCCCTTTTATATGCAGTTGTGAACCTTTCGACTTTGTCGAATTGTTTTCATTCCTTCTGCTATTACGGACCCGTCGACATTGTCGAAAGGTTAGTTTTCTTTATGCCTTCATGAACCTTTCAACTTTGTCTAAGGTTTTGCCTTCTATATAATATTGTGAACCTTTCGACTGTGTCGGAAGGTTGCTCTTTACTCGATTGCCGTGAACCTTTCGAATGTCAAAAGGTTGCACTTCACTCGTTTATTGTCGAGTGATATGTTTCCCTTCAATGTTGTCGAAATGTTGTCTTCCATTCTATGTTGACTTACGAATGTTGCTTTCTTCATAAACCTTTCGACATTATCAAAAGGTATCCTGGATGCATTTCAACCGGTTCGATTGGCTTGCTATGCTTTCAAAAAGGTCACTATGGGGTTGCACTCACTTGCTTTGACTTCTTCATCCTCTTCAAATGGTAAAAACTCCTTAGACACTAAGAGACGGAACCTTTCATCTCCTTCGAAAGGTTTGGGATTGTCCTCTTTTTTCTTTATCTTTGTTGAAAGACTTTCCGACTTAGTCGAAAGGTAGATTTTTGGTGTCGCAACCTTCGACCTCGTCGAAAACTCCTTATCGGAAGCTATGATTAACCAGACCATCTTGATGCTTTCTAATCTTTTCCAATGCTCTTACGTTTCTTCTTTCACACTTTTATTTTTGAGAATATTTTACGGATAACATTTAACCCCCCTCCCCAGTATGAAAGAAGCTTTTTTCTATAGGACAAAATTCCAAAGAACTCCTTCTTTGCTTCCTGCAAAAAACATTATAACTTCTATTAAGGTTGTAACTTTGTTGTGAAATCTTAAAGAGCAATCTTAAATTTCTGAAGCTAATATTCAAGAAGATTAAGGGTAACATTTTCAGGTAAGTTGCTTTTTAATGACCATGATTAAGCTTCCTTTACGATACGGAGTAATATCACCTGATTTGAAGATATCGGTTCAAATAAATAAACCTTTGGTGAATGTATATTACATACTCTTGATATTTCTTTCTCGAGTTAAAACTTTCAACTTGTGGAGATTAATTTCATGCTATTAGGGAGTATTCCTTATCCCTCTAAGTTTCCTTTATTTTCAATCTAAAACCATTGATTAGCAATTCTCATTTAGTGAAAAAGTAGAAAGTACTTTCGTAGTGATTCCATTTGGTGTCATGAAGGTCTCGTATTGAAAACAAATTTTAAATTCAATGGAAAATTCAGAAATCATCATAAAATTCAATAACAGAATATAGAATCTGTAGAGTTAGGAGTGCGGTGAAAGTCCCACGAAGTTAGGAGTCCAGTGATCTACGAAACTGGTCAATTGACAAATGATATTTCAAAATTCAATGAGAAAATCAAGCATAGAATATCCATAAATAATCTGCGAAACCCATATGGAAATTTCAGAATTCATTCGATCTGAAACCCAAATAGTGATCATCAAAAAGCTCAACAAGGACAATAGAAATATGAAATTCATGAATCATGAAGAAAATGATTAAGGAAACATAAGATATTTTTAAATTAGGGACTTGAAACACAAAATGAAACATGCATCAATAGAAATGGTGAAACTCAAAATTTATGAAAAATTTGTCCTAAGACTCTTCAGGATCTCGTTTGAAGAAATAACTATTCAAAACTCCATTCAATATAAGTGCGAGGTCATAAATAGCATAATTAGTAGATATCAAATAAAAGATAGCTAAGTTTATCTAACCTTAGTTCTAAGGTTATTCATAGGAAAATTTCATGTTAATAAATGTGTTGCTCCTAAAGTGCCTATAAGTTAGTAGTATATGTATGTATGTATATACAGGTACAATAGACTTTCTATCCCATCGTTCACTTTATCTCAAAGGATTTAGGAGTCGTTATCTTAACCTGATCTTGTAGTGAAGTACTTATCTTTGTGGCTAAAATTTACTATATATTACATTCCTTTAGTTTTTGTATCAGTCTTTATTTTTGTTTCCATGTTACGGATTCCTTCTTCCATTTTCGGGCCACGTGCTTTTTTGTGGTATGAAAGTTTCTTAATCCTTTGATGTAGGAATCATTTTTCTAAGATTGGAAGTACTATAATTCACTAGCATATCCTTTGCCTCTATGTGTATCACCTTCTAAGATTCCAACTTTGTCTACGATGACGGATGTGAACCTTTTATTTTCTTGGGTTCTGACATTCACCTTGAGTTGTAGACACTTTTGCCTTTATTCATTTATTTAGAACACCCACTGGGCTTGGACGTCTCAGTCCGCTCTTTGATGTGTCGCTCACCGGGCATAGACATCTTAGTCCATTATTTATGAGCCTATCTTTCGACTTCCCTTGTCTCAAAGGGATGTTTTATATGTTAAGTTGACCTTCCTTCAGAAGGTTGATGATGGGTGCTTTACCAGACCCTTCCCTACGAGGTAATTTGGACGTTAGGGGTTTTATTCCTCCCCCTAGGATGTGCTTTGAATTGGGGGTCAAAGGCTTATTCTAAAAAACATTTTTTACACTTCGGATTGGACATTGGAGGTTGATTTTAAAATAAAATGTACCACCGATTGGGCGTCGAAGTTTGATTTTCAAAGACATTTTTTGTACTTTGGATTGGACGTCGGAGGTTGATTTTCAGAACATATTTTTGTTTATTTCTTTATATGTATATATTATCTTCAAAGATTTTGTTCCTCTTCTTAAAGGGCATTCCCAAGGAAAGATTGAATGGTTTCATTCCCACTTTCTGTGAGGTAGGGAAGTAATTTTGATCCTCCTTCCAAGAGGTATAAAAACGGTTTTGGAGACGTTTGTGAAAATCTCTTTCGGTCCAATGACCTTTATGGAATACATATGTATACAGACATACATACATACATACATACATACATACAGACAGACACACACACACACACACACATATATTAGAAATTGATGAAAACTGATAGCAGCCCGAGGTTTCATGAGAGTTGATCTTTGTACCGCATTGACTTAAACATTGATAGTTGCTCTGTATTAGGCATTTGAATCATCTTCCTCAAGTGACTAGAAATTTCTTGCGCTCAAAAGGTGTGTTGAATGCCATGGACTGGTTTTGTTTTCTCCTATAATGACACTCGAATTTCAAATCAGTACATTATCAATTTTGAAATACAGATCATGTTTAGAATTTGTGAATAAGAATAGTAAACAATTGCCGCTAGACTTGGTGGCTCAATAGACTGTTAATCTGCCATTCATCTATTGAAAAAAAATAGTTCTCGAGTATCTAGGCAATTCGCTAATTAGCTTAAAAAGCTATTCAAATTTCTTCAATGGACCTTTTTAGAGATCCGGACTTGATCGCGTTGCTGGCCACTCTCGACAGGGTGCGACAATCATCAGTCTTATTTCCATTTGCTTTATGGTGGTCATAGTAATCATTCCCTTAGTTTAGTTTTTGGTGGATTGATATACCGTGAGTAATTGAAAAGCTTTCAGAGACTTTTGCTACGGAGAAAATATGAGAAAAGTTGTTTTCTCAAATACACATAATTGGATTCTGAAATATCTTTCTGAATTTTCATCCTACTTTTCTTTCCTTCCAAATTTTTGCCAGGGGATTCGAAATTGATTTCTATCCTTTGTATTCGATGGGATTCCCTTGTCATGGAATATTTTTTCGCTAGCTGAATAAATTTCTTGGCTTGAAAATAGAAATTTTATAGATCTCAACATCCATAAATATAGAGTTGTTCCTTGAAAGGGGTTTGTTCGATTAGCCCGGACCAAACTACTATTAACTTGACTCTATCAGTTGCATTTTCTTCTTTTAATACTTCGGTATTAAACCTCTTTAAATACTTATTTATTGGTTCTCCCAGTTTCAATTTGATTGTAGCTAATTGGCTATGTTATCCCGCTTTTTGGCAAAGCCGTGATACCAAAAGATTGATCGAAAACGAAAGACAGTTCGCCTCAGAGGTTGGTTATACTTCGCTTTACTATGGATATCGATGAATTTTGTCCGAGTCCGGAACGGGCCAAAATTGGTAGGGCATGACAATAAAGATCGTATGAGTCGTCATTTCAAATTTCAAGTCAATCCGAGTTCGTATGCTCGAGATAGGATGGATTCAAATTGAGAAAAGTGGTCACTGTCTATTTCGAACCCATCACACTGGAGTGCTTCGAACCCATCCACTTCGAACCCATCCAATACTCACTGCTTCGAACCCATCACTCCGCTAACTTCGAACCGATCGATTCAAACCGATCAGGCATGATATTGGTCACTTCGAATCGATCGGTTCGTGACCCTTCGGATGGATGTGTTCGAATCCATCATCCTCCATCTACTTCGAACCGATTGCCTTCGAATCCATCGTGGAGCTCCATTTCGTATCCATCACATATACGAGCTTGACATCGATACGCACGGAGCTCCCTCCCCTCGGTTCGAAGTAGGCAGATGCAGTTGATCGATTCAAACTACGCAACGGTCATCGATACGAAGTCGGCGAAATCCCCGGGTTCGAAGCAGTCAACACGGAGAGAAAGTAGGATCGATGCGAGGAGTGCGCGACACGTCACTAGGTAACACGTGCTTCCATCGATTCGAATGCTTGGGTTCGAAGTCATGGGTTCGAACGACACAGCCAACCAAGAAAACCCCATTTTGAACCGAGCATATCTCCTCAACCACAAATCCAAATGCAACCAAATTTTCACAGTAGCTTTCATATGAGGTAAAGATTGTCCCTGCCATGTTTCAGCTCGATTGGACCAATTCTTGATGGGTTCGAAATCACTTCGAACCGATGTCAGATCGAGACGAAACTTGGTGGGATCGGTCGCGTGGGCCCACTCACGTGCCAGAAGAAGTCTAACGAAGTTTCAGCCAGATCTGGGCCTCCAGCGCCTATAAATAGCACCCTGAAGCCTTCAGAAAGGGGGATCTTCGGAGAACTTCTGCCATTGAACGCTGAGACTCTGTCGGATTAACGTCTATTGATCGGAATCACCGTTGTATTCAGATTTCAAAGCTATTATCTACTGTAATCCATTGTAATCGATTGAATCGAGCAAAGCAATAAAGAGAAATCCTTCAAAGTGGACGTAGGCACGAACGCCGAACCACTATAAATTCTGTGTTTGTGATTGTTGTTTGTGAATTACTGTGATTTATTACCTAGAGCTGAATTTTATTGATTGTTGCTGAGTTCTGTGTTGATTATTATCAAGTTGAATACGCAAACGGGTGCTTTCGTGATATTGGGTGTTTGTGACCAATTTTGGCGCAAACAGGCTAAAGCTCATAGTTTGATCTCAGAATATGTAAAATTGTGTCGCAAAGTCATAAGAAACCGTTCTAAGGATAAATGGTCCTCTTTTGATAATTCCTACACCTTTGATAGCTACTTCTTGAAGAGTAATTAGGAAAAGTTTACATCTAACTATCTCGGAAGCATTATACAAATTCATCCAATTTTCAAATTCTGTAAGGTGGTCATCAGGATCAATAGTTCCATCATAATTTGGTGGGAAAATCAGAATTTGAGAAGGGATGCAAGTTGCCATAACATTTTCTAAAAAAGGAGCCTTTTGAAGGATAACATATTTCCTTATTTCTTCAAGTACATTTTATTGTATCCTCTGTGACAGGGTTGTGAATGTTGTTATGGTGAACACACTTTTTTCTATGTTTAAGCCGTTTGATTTCTCAATGGTTCTCCTAGCCTAACTTCCTTACCCCTCATATTGATGTTCATTTAGACATTGTGCCTCGCCTTCTCCTTCCTTAACCTTTAGCGACCCTAGAGATGGTGCTCTTTGAAAAACTTCCTAAATGGTTTTCATTTGCTATTGCAGATGCTGGACTTTAATTTCAATGTTTCCCAACCTCCTTAAATTCAAAGGTTGTAGAATTTCTATATTCCCCAAGTTAATGTTTGGGACTATATCGTTTTCCAAAGTTGATTGTGGCTTAACTTATTCATTTAAGATATCAATATTATTCATGACTCTTTCCAACTTCTTCTTTTTGAACAAAGTGTTCTACTAATCCTTGGTAGAAGTGATTAAGGATCGGAGGTTCAGGCTCTCCTTCTAGTGCCAACATGTTAATAGGATTTCTTGTTAATACCATAAAGATATGACAGAAAGGATGGATTTCTTCTTCGAAGAACAAAAGACATGATTTCTTTTATTGTTTGCCTTTCAATTCAACCTATTTAATTGATATGACTTATATCAAACCTTCCGTTATCGTCGAAAGATTACGAACTTAGGCTAGTTGACCTTTCGACTATGTTGAGTTTGTTTGAAGTTGGATTCAACCTAGTCGAAAGGTTTATGATTGATCTCCATTAATATTGACTGTGCCGAAAGGTTTGATGACTTGGTTTATAATGATGAAAGGTTATTAGGATGGTTATAGCAAAAGAGCCGTCGACCTAATCGAAAGTTTTAGGGCTCTAAGTTAATCACTTCGGAAGTTTGAAGTCAGTACTTGGACTAGATGTATTGTCAGTTGCGTAAAAGGTTTAGTCCTTTGTTTCAACGAATTCAGAAGGTTTAGAGACTATGGAACTGTTTTGGTCCTCGACTTAATCAAAAGGTTTCGGTTGGAGAGAGCTGAAGTCTTCAAAGAGTTGAAATAGTTACTTATGACAGAATAGTTATTGGTCCTGCCGATAAGAACCTCCCGATCGGCTTGAACCTGAAAACATGAGTTAAACTAACAAAGATTTAAGAAACAAGTAAGGTAATTAACAATGCCAAATACTTCCTTTTATATTTAAGAAAAAGCTTCCTTTTATTAAATTTCCCCAAATCATACTCAATTAAGGTTACGGTCCTTTTATTAAGAAGTTACAAGATCAGAATGATAAAAATTGGTTCCCCCGGACATGACCCCTTGGGTCCTATTTATAGACATAGGCAGCCCCCATTTTGACTCCATGCTCTCGACTGGCTCGGAAGGTCCCCCTTTTATATGCAGCGGCGAACCTTTTGACTTTGTCGAATGGTTTTCCTTTCTTCTGCTATTATGGACCTTTTGACATTGTCGAAAGGTTTTCTTGTCTTTATGCCTTCATGTACCATTTGACTTTGTTGAAAGGTTTTCCTTCTATACACTATGTTATCGAAAGGTTGCTCTTCTCCTAATTGTTGTGAACCTTTCAACCTTGTCGAAAAGTTTCTTTTTACGTGATTGTCGTGAACCTTTCGACCTTGTTGGATGGTTTCTCTTCACTTGTTTTTTGTCAAGAGCTAAGTTTCCCTTCAATTTTGTCGAATGGTTGTCTTCCGTTCATTGTTGACTTATGAATGTTGCTTTCTTCATAAACCTTTCGACATTGTCAAAGGGTATCCTAGATGCATTTCAACTGGTTTGAAAGGCTTGCTATGGTTTCGAAAAGATCACTATGGAGTTGCTCACACTTTCTTTGAATTCTTTATCCTCTTCAAAAGGTAAAAATTCCTTAGACACTAAGAGATAGAACATTTTGACGCCTTCAAAAGGTTTGGGGCTACGCCCTTTTTTCTTTATCTTTGTTGAAAGACCTTTTGACTTAATCAAAAGGAAAATTTTTGGTGTCACAACCTTCGACTTCATCGAAAGCTCCTTCATGAAAGCTATGATTAACCAGACCTTCTTGATGCTTTCTAATCTTTTCCAATGCTTTTGTGTTCCTTCTTTCATACCTTTGTTCCTGAGAATATTTTATTGATAAGAAGTAGTGCGTAAATTGTCAACAAGTGAAAGCCGAACATCGGAAGCCGAGTGGGTTACTTTAGCCCTAGAGATTACAGTTTGGAAGTGGGATTTGATATCTATGGATTTTATAGATGGGTTGCCAAGGTCAAGCAGAGGAAATGAGAATATATGGATCATTTGGACAAACTGACCAAGAGTGCCCATTTCATTCCATTAAAATCAACCAGGACGGCACCTGTTTTGGCAATGTTGTTCATGAAGAACATAGTTAGAGTTTATGGTGTTCCTAGTAGTGTAGTCAGCAACAGAGATGCGTTATTAGCTAGCGAATTATGGAAGATCCTATGGGATGTGTTAGGCACTAAGCTCAAGATGATTACCACATATCACCTTCAGACGGTTGGGCAGACAGAGAGAGTCAATAAGGTACTCGAAGATTTGTTGAGAGTTTGTGTATTGGATTTTGGTGGATCTTGGGAGGATCACCTGCATTTGGTTGAGTTTTCTTATAATGATAGTTATCAAACTAGTATCGGAATGTCGCCTTTTGGAGCTTTCTATCGAAGGCCATGAAAATCCCTAGTATGTTGGTTAGAGAATGGAGATAGATTAGTCTTAGGTCCAAATTTGGTTAGGGTAGCGTTAGAGAAGATTGATTGATCCGAGAAAAGTTGAAGGAAGCTTAATCCAGACAGAAGAATTATGCAGATATGAGGCATAATGGCCTAGAGTTCTTAGTTGGAGACATGGTTTTCATTAAGGATCAACGATGAAGGGTGTAGTATGGTTCCGGTAGTCAGGGAACTTCCATCGAGATATGCTGGTTTATTCTAGATTAAAAAGAGGATTTGAAAGCTCACGTATAGAGTAGAGTTTAAGAGGGGTATGTAAGGTATAAATAATGTATTTCATGTGTCTCATCTTCACAAATATATGCATGATCTATAGGTCACTATTCCTTCGATGAGGTTGGAAGATCTAGTATTAGAGCCTAATTTGACTATTGTTAGACAACTAGTTCGGTTTGTAGTAAAAGATGAGAAAAGATTGGGGAACAAGATGTCAAGTTGGTGAATGTTCAGTGAACGACAACGAGAAGGATTGTACTTAAGAGGCAAAGGACAAGATTCGAGATACTGATCCTGATCTGCTTTGAGGGTATGTGTTAGCACCAGAATCGGTCACTAACACTCTTAAGAAAGATTATGTAGAGAGATTAATGAAGAAAGTAAATGGGGAACAGAGTGCTAAATTAAACGCAGAAAATAAGAACACCATATTTATAGTGGTTCGGTATAATTGCCTACGTCCACTTTGAGGTTAATCTTTATTGCTTTACCTATCAACTGGTTACAAATACAATCCGTACACCAACTACTTGATTACAATTGTTAAGCAAAGAAGATAAGTCTTGAATGGATCTTGAATGCAGCAGAGTCTCCTCGGTGTTCTCGAAAAAAGGTCCCTTTCAACGTGCCCCTGGCTCTCTATTTATAGATGAAAATGGGTTGGACTTCCTTGATGGGCCTAGTAGTTAGATATCCTAGCCCAGAGTGAGTGATTTCTACGTGCCGAACCACTAATGTTGATCGGCAAATGCCGAGCCGTGTCTCTAAGCCGATTGTGGCGATATGTTGAGTGGAATATGTAGGCCCAATGAGATCCGACGCCGATCGAGGGGAGATGCTGAGCGGCATGCTTATGCCAAGCGAGGCCATGTGCCGAACAAGGCTGGAATGCCGATCGAGGCATGAATGCCGAACGAGGCTGGAAGGCCGAACGAGGTCAAATGCCGAGCGTGCTTCATGCCGGTCGAGATTGAATGCCGAACGTGCTGGAAGGCCGATCGAGGCCAAATGCCGAACGTACTTCATGCCAGTCCAGATTGAATGCCGAATGACTAGTTGTGCCGAGCAAGGCTTCCCCATTAATCCTCTGTCTACCTGGTCAAGCCACCGGGTAACACTTCCCTCCAAAGTGTATCATGTGGATGAACAAGATGCGCTTTGAATCATGAGTCCTCCGTGTTATTCTTCAAGCACTAATGTTGTCTCTCGAAAGTGTCTTCTCCTGAATGCTGCTCGAGGTAGTGCATGCCGAAAGACATGCTAAAGCTGAACAACAAACGAATGCCGAATGGCATTGATGATGTCGAACGAGGGACGTGCTTTGACCGATTCAATCGGTCATTGTCCCTTCGACTTCCTTTCTCCCCTTATAAAGGTTGGTACTTCACTTCTCTCTTTTTTCTTTTTTACTTTCACATCGACCCTGCAAGAACTCGCAACTTACCACCCTCAAACCTCGTTCACTTCTCAAATCTTCCCTTCCTATTCTGAATTCATCAAGTCCTACCCACAGTCCCTTCTCGAACTGAGTCTGAACGACTTTCAATCTTAAGCCCACAGTCCCCCAAGCTCCCATCATTCTCTTTGGTAAGAATCTTTCGTTCGAACATTTTCTCAAATTAGGAAGCATAGCACAAAGTTCGAATTCGTGAATCCTCTATAGATTACAGAAAGTACAGGCGTGTAGATGAGGGAGACGAAATAAGGTTCGGACATGTCCTAAGGCTGGAACTTAGTACGATTTTAGTCGATTTCAAGGTGTGTAGAATGGATAGGAGAGGGGAAATGGACACCGACCTTTTCCAGTCGTAGGTTCCTGTTGGTTTATCGAGCGTTAGAGTTAGGATGTGAAGTTGAATAGGACTGTTGTTCGAGGTCGTTCGATAATCAAGGGGCGAAGAGGAACCGAGCGTGGTCGTTTGTCACTTTCATCTTGAGTGTAGAATGGTCGACCACGAGACGAGTGGCTCGATAGACTCTACGCGTGAGTGAAGTCAAGGAGGTAGGAAGTAAGTGACTAGGTGTATCTGGCTCATACTCTTGATCCCAAGAATGCCGAGCAATGGACTTGGGCCAGATGGCATTAGGCCGAACTGGATTGAAGCCGAGCAACAATTAGGCCGAACTGGATTGAGGCCGAGCAACATTTAGGCCGAGCGGCATTTGGGCCAAACGACATTTAGGCCGAGCGGCATTTGGGCCGAATGGAATTTAGGCCGAGCGACATTTGGGCTGAACGACATTTAGGCCGACCGGCTTTTAGGCCGTGTGTTTCAAGTGTCGCTCGGCCTTGACCTTCGATGAATGGATAACAACAGTCGAAATCATTCCATGAACATAACCCTCATCAAATTCACTTATTTCCCATGCCTAAGCATATGACAAAAAACAAGGACAAGGACTTAAGCAAACCAACATATCGAACTAATCCGGACTGATAACTCCCCAGTTCCAATAATCATAAGTCTAAATTTAAATCGATAAAAACAGATAATTTCCTTCAACATATAGTACCAATGTCCGAGTCCAAAATTAAAAACATAATAAGACAGGCTTTCGGGACAGTCAGCGATGATAGTCTACGAAGATGATAGTTCAAAGCTTAACTTTATATCGTCAACTCTGTGACTTTTAATTTCTCAGCACTTATATTTAAATGATCGCACTAGTTCACACACCACACGAGGGGAGTATTTATGCTGTTAAGTCTAACGTTGATTATTTTTCAAGTATAGTTCAAATATGTGCTCTGTTAGATTCAATCTTCATTAGAGATGTCTAGGAAATCAAGCTCTACTACGATCTCAGATAGACCTGGGCTATCCTCGCGACAGGAAGTTGTAGATACTTCATATCCGTCAACTACCCCCGCTCAAGACTTTTCGAACCCTGCGACTACATCTGTCGACTTGGCTCCCGCAGCAATTTTTTTGGATGACCCAATCGATTCTCAGGCTTCAAAGATTAATGAAAGTACACTCCGTCGGATTTGCTCTGTCCATGGAATCCCCTTTGGTGATGTATTAGTTCCATAGGGGCATGATCGTCCGCACTTGCCCCCAGTCGGATACACAGCTTGCAACAAGTTCATGTGCTGGGTTGGCATCGTGTCACTGTTCAACTCATTTCTTCAAGACGTGTTGCAGTATATCGACGTTGCCTCATCGCAACTGCATCCGAACAGCCACACATTCATCTACGGTACTTGCATCCACTTCATGAGTGTCCTCTCCAGGCTTTCGACTTCGGGCGATATCCATTACATATAATGGATCAAGAGACAGAAGGATAGCCCATCTATCGTCTTTCTCGAGCCGTACATCAAATGTCAAATCTTAACTGGGGAATGGAGCATGTTTGCCCTGTATAAACAGGAATGGTTTTATGTGCGCTGTCCTCCCAGCTTTGCAAGGAGATGTGTGGAAGGATGTAAGTCTTTTTCCTGGATCGATACTCATGTTTGGTCGAAGCTGTACCTTTTCTAACCCTCTTCCATCTTTTCGGGTACTAACCCACGTCCTGAGGGACCTGGATATTCTAAAGCCATCGAAGCTATTCGAGCCATTCCTGCTGAAGACCGGGACATCAGAACTCTCATTTCAAATGAGTCACGAACAAAGTTTGGGCTGTTGGCGGAAGGTCTCCGGATAAGCCTCCCTCAGGGTGTTACCATACCTAGGCCTGCTTCTGGCAAAAGGAAAAAACAAGCTGAGTCTTCAGCACGTAACGCCCCTGACACACTAGAAGAGGGGGAAATTAAGGAAACTGAAATGCCAGAGGTACAAGATGAGAACGTTTGTCCCACTCGAGATTCGATAGTCGAAGTTCACGACATCGAGATGTCGCCTTCCCCTTCGAAGGGAAAGAAGAAACTAACATACAGGCTGAGGAAGAAAATAGTCGGTGGAACTTCTAAAGTTACTCTTGTTCCAGTGGAGAAAGAAGCTTCCTCACAACATTTAGAAAGTTCTCTAAAAGGCCCGTCGAACCTTTCCATACCTGATGATCTACTCAACTACGACTTCGACGATCCATAGGCCCTTAAGCTTCATTCGCCCGCGAGAGGCGATACAAGTGTTTAAGACCAAAACTAGGGAGAAAAAACACCTATTAGTAAAGAAACTGGTCCGTCGGGGGGAAACACTAGAACACACACATACACATGCACTTCACCTTGCACTTAAATTTCCGTTGTCACCCTATTCTTCACTAACTCGTTGTTATTTAAACTTTGTGTAGGTGACATGGGGCACATGCATGGACTTGACCGCCTTCACGGGTCATCGATTTTCTACCATTCTGGCCAAGATTCAGGCTCAGGCAAGCGCTGAGATAGAGATGAAACCGACGATCGAGATTACCATCGCCGAGAGTCATCACACCGAAGGAAAACTTATAACCAGCCCTCATATCCTCGCGATCCTCCGTCTCAACTGGAGAACGGCAAAGAGAAATCTGGATATAAGGGATCTCAGCCTGAGGCACATCGGGATCAACACTCTGGTTCATCAAGTACCAGGAAATCTCGAGATCCCAACAGAACGTCTGCGATCTCCAAGCAGACTCCTCTTACTCCCGTAACTGATCCAACGGTCGCTGAACAACTTGTTGAACTTAAAACCTCATTTTCGAAGATATGCTTTGATGGCTTAAAGTTTCTACCAATGATCCACCATATTCCAGGGCATGTCAAGCAAAGTGCCATCGCTTGTACCAATGTTGTCTATGTACAGCATGATGCATTCGTGCACCTAGCCGAGAAATTTTCAAAAGTTTCCATAGAGCGTCAGCATGAGATCAATCGCCTGAAATTTGAGGCTATCGAAGATAAGGATATTATTAAAGCTCAGGACGAAGAGCTTTCTTCTTATGAGTCTCAACTTGTAGCCGCCCAACAGTGCGCTAAAGATACAGCCGATGCCGTTACTCGTCTGGAGTCAACCCATAAAAAAGAAATCAACGAGGTGGTCCAATGTTGTGGGGCCCTAGCTTTGGAAAGACTCAATGCAGAAGGAGAGGGACGCCTTTGACCTCCGAGTTAAGGAGCTGGAGGACCAACTCCTCAAAGAAAAGGAGGAGAAGATCGCTGCCCAAGAAAAGTCGCAACGATATTGCGACGAGATCATTGCTACACGACTTCTGAAGGCAAAGCTTGAGGATGAACTTTCTAAGGTTGAGATGCTAAAGAATGAAGCCCGTGAAGAGGGCAAGAAAATAGGGTCTGCGGAGGTCGAAAATCTCCCGCCTCGAGGCAGCTAAAGAAGCAGGTAGGGAGGATGTCAAAAGCATGTTCGACCTACTAATTGAATATTTCAATGCCCGCGTCCTCATGTACCGAGACTTAACTTTTCTGGATGAGGGCCACCTCGAATCTTTAGCTGAGGCATGGGACACCTTAGTAGAAATCAGGAAGGTCAAACATGGTACTGAGGAGGTTGATGAAGGAGCTTTGATAAAAGAATTTATTTAGGGAAATGAGCCTTTAGACATGTCTGCGGCAAAAGCTCTTCACTGCAAAGGCTCCCCTCAATGAAAAGGAAAGAGGTTATTGCTGGTCCATCCGGGATCGATTCTTAAGCTCGTGTGCCCAATCAGCCAGCCGATCGACCGATACCTGATCCCTTTGAGCAGCACATCGGTTATGACCCAGATGTCCTCGACCTTGGCGTTAACATTCTATCTCCCATTCCAGAGGGTGAGACTCTTCAGACGGCTGAGAGACAGCAGGAGCCAGGTAGATAACCCTCCTCGTTAACATTCCAAAAGTCGTCGTTTATCACGAGGAGCTACTGTATTCTAATGCTTGTTTTTCATGATTTTGTGCAGGCCGTTCTGATCCTGAGCCCACTCTGAGGAGCGATGTTGCCAAGGAGGTGGAGGAAAAGACAAGTGAGGCTACTCACGCATGGGAGTTTTCCGGTCTAGATACTTAGTTGATCGAAGAGCTTGATGAGGATAAGTCCGAGACTTCCTCTCCCATCGATGGCAGTTAAGAAATCGAAATTATAGGCGCCTCTAAACACACAACTAAACTGACCATGAAGGTGCAGCTTGAGACGGAGAAGAAAGAGAAGGTCGAGATCAAAGTCGAGCCTCAAGCTGTGGACCTAGACGATCCTCTGAATAAGGCGTTGAAGGTCATCCTTCCTATCGCGTCCAGGCCCATAGAAGTTCCCTGTACTTCTTCAATTGTCACCTCCCCATTAAAGAAAATTATCAAGGGCAAACACACGGGAGAGGAGTCGTCTGGAAAAAGGTCAAAGAAGTCGAAGAAGTAGTCGTCGTTCTCGTTCAACTAGAATTAGTTTAGATTGTGTAATTATTTTTATTTATTTTCGTAGTTCGTGTAAGTAAATTTTCGACTCCGAGCTTTAGAGGAGTTGTGGTAGAAACTTATTTTTGATGAATAAAACTTAGTTCTCTTTCCTTTCAAAAGGCTTCTGTTGTTCGGTTTTCTGTATAATTGTGGTCAAAACCCAAGCTATTACGAGTAACATAAACTTCTCGACTCATCTTCAAATAAGTTGATAATTTTTTGGCATTGCACATTCTTTATTCCACGCTCCGGGTACTTAGAATATTTTCCAGTCCGCATGCCAAGGATTCAATGTCTTCAAGCCATTTGTATCCAGTCCGTATTTAGGGGACTAGGATATTTAAATCGTTTATACTCCAGTCCACACTCTGGGGACTTGGAGTGCTCTAGTCCGCACTCCGGGGACTTGGAGATTTTGAATCGTTTGTACTCTAGTCGACACTCTGGGAACACAGAGTACTCCAATGCGCACTCTGGTGACTTGTGGATTTTAAATCGTTTATACTATGGTCCGCACTCCAGGGACTTAGAGTACTCCAATCCACACTCCAGGGACTTGGAGATTTTGAGTCATTTATACTCTGGTCTGCACGACGGGGACTCAGAGTGCTCTAGTCCGCACTCCGGGGACTTGGAGATTTTGAGTTGTTTATACTCTGGTCCGCACTATGCGGACTCAGAGTACTCCAATCCGCACTCTGGGACTTGGAGATTTTGAGTCGTTTATACTCTGGTCCGCACTTTGGCGAAACAGAGTACTCCAGTCCGCAATCTAGGGACTTGGAGATTTTGAATCATTTATACTCTGGTCCGCACTTTGGAGACTCAAAGTACTCAAGTCCACACTCCGGGGACTTGGAGATTTTGAGTCATTTATACTCTGGTCCACACATTGGGAACTCAGAGTACTCTAGTCCGCACTCCGGTGACTTAGAGATTTTGAGTCGTTTATACTCTGGTCTGCACTCTGGGGACTTAGAGTACTCAAGTCCGCACTCCAGGGCCTTGGAGATTTTGAGTCGTTTATGCTCTGGTCCGCACTCTGGGGACTCAGAGTACTCCAGTCCATACTCTGGGGACTTGGAGATTTTGAGTCATTTGTCCTCTGGTCCGCACACTGGGGACTCAGAGTAGTCCTGTCCGCACTCTGGGGACTTAGAGATTTTGAGTCGTTTGTACTCTGGTCTGCACTCCGGGGACTCAAAGTACTCCAGTCCGCACTCTGGCGACTCAGAGTACTCCAGTCCGCACTCTGGTGACATGGAGATTTTGAGTCGTTTAAATTCTGGTCCGCAATCTAGGGACTCAGAGAACTCCAGTCCACACTGCGGGGACTTGGAGATTTTAAGTGCTCGTGCTCGTGCCCGTTCGTACGTCAGATAGAATGATGTATATCTTAGTTATTCGTCACAGCGTTATCATGCACAGAAACATCGACAATTCATGGAGAAAATGGCTTTAAGCCTTTATTAATGCAAACAAGCTAAATTGTCTTATTATATGCTGTAAACTAGGAATAAAAATTTGCTGGAAATAAATGCAACTAAAATATGAATGAAATGAACTAAGTGTAATAATGCCGCAAATGCTCGCTATTCCATGCTCGGGGGAGTGTCGCACCATCAACGGTCGCTAGCTTAAAAGTTCATTCTCCAAGCTTCCATTCAATGACATATGGATCTTCCCATGCGGTGCTCATATGTGATGGAACTGGGAAAACTTGTTTCCAAATGTGATCATCCACACCAAAGATTTTCGGTCGGACTTTTTCATTATAATATCGAGCGACTCGGTGCTTGTATGCGGCCGCTCTTATAGCTTCTTCACGCTTTTCATCAATGAAGTCCAATGATTCCATCAATACATCTTTATTTGACTCATGGTCATAATAAGTTACCCGATGTGATGGAACTTCAAGTTCTACGAGTATGACAGCTTCCATGCCATATGCCAAATGGACCATCAAGTTCTATAGGTATGATAGCTTCCATGCCATATGCCAATGCGAACGGAGTGTGGCCAGTCGCGGACTTGTGGGTGGTTCTGTAAGCCCAAAGCGCTGTTGGAAGCTCGTCCACCCACTTGCCTCTAGGCTTTTCCAAACGTTTTTTCAATATGGATTTCATTGATTTTTTTACGGCTTCCACTTGTCCATTGGCTTTCGAGTGAGCAACCGCTGAAAACTTTTTCTCAATACCATGTTTTTGGCAAAATTCCTTGAACTCTTTGCTTTCGAATTGAGTTCCGTTGTTTGTAATGATGGTTCGTGGAAGGCCAAAACGGCATATAATATTTCGCACAACCAAATTAATGACCTTTTTGGTGGTGATATTGGCCAAAGGCTCTGCTTCTGCCCACTTGGTAAAGTAATCGACCGCAGCTATCGCATATTTTGCACCACCTTTGGATAGGGGTAAGGAACTGACTATATCGATCCTCCATATTGTAAATGGCCAGCGACTAACCATTTGTGTGAGTTCCGTCGGCGGAGCTCTCGGGATTTTCGCATATTTCTGGCATTTGTCACTTCTTCTCACATAATCTGCAGCATCTCGATTTACAGTCGGCCAATAGCACCAATAGCGGAGGATTTTCTTTGCTAACGTATGCCCTCAGGTATAGTCGCCACATTCACCTTCATGGGCTTCCTTCAGGACTTGTTTTATCTCATCATGATCATTGCACCAGAGTAAGGGGGTCGAGAATCCCCTCTGATACATTACCCCATCTTGCATTACATAATGCCTAGCCTTACGAATGACTTGTCATCTTTTTCTCCTTCTTTCGGACACGACCACATGTAACAAGTAGCGCTTGAATGGGATCATCCATGATTCCTTCTCGATTTCTGTTTCTAACATGAAATCTACCTCCATCATATTTATGCTCGAAACATGCAAGGTTTCAACTAGAAACAATCCCATCTGCTGTGCATCGCCGGTGCTTGCAAATTTTGCTAATTAATCGACTGCTCTGTTTTGGTCATGCGAGACATGTGAAATATCATAATACTCGAGATTCTCTAGCAGCTCTTAAACCCGGACCAAATACGGGGCAAGCCTTTGTCCCTTTGCTTGATAGTCTCCCCGCACTTGGTACACGACCAGTTGCGAATCGCAAAAGATTTCAACTGATCATACTCCCAGCACTTTGATAAGTCTTAAGTCAGCAATCAATGCTTCATACTCGGCTTCGTTATTCCTTGTCGTGAATTCGAGCTTCAAAGCATAGCAAACTGATCGGTTCTCAAGAATCATAAGAAATATTACAGCCCTCGGACAACAGTCATTAGATGCCCCATCGGTGTTCATCTTCCATCGAACGAGAGGCATGACATTATGGCCGTTTGACTCGTCTGCCGCGGTGAATTCAGCAATGAAATCTGCTAGCGCTTGCCCCTGTATGTCCCTTCATGGCAAGTAGGTAATATCAAACTGACTCAACTAGATATTCCATTTTAACATCCTTCCAGAAGTTTATGGTCGTTGGAGTAATTGTCGCAAGGGTTGATCGATTTAAAAACTAATCGAGTGTGCCAGGAATTATGGGCGAAGCTTGCGTGATGCAATCACTAAGCAATAAGCTAGCTTCTCAATGATAGGATAATTTCTTTCTGCCTCCGTCAAATGTTTACTTACATAATATACTGGCTATTGAACTCGGTCCTCCTTGCGGACCAAAGCGTACTGATAGCATGCTGGCATACTGCCATGTAAACATACAGCATTTCATCGTCAACTGGTTTTGATAGCACCGGGGGACTTTCTAGATCTCTAACCAGAGCTTGGAATGCTTCCTCGCAGTCAGATGTCCACTCGAAATTCCTCTTTCCTTTCTTTATCACATCAAATAATGGAATGCACTTATCCGTGGCTCTAAATATGAATCGGCTCTGTGCGGCCACCTTTCCGTTCAGGCTTTGTACTTGCTTTATAGTTCTGGGCACTTGTATGTCCCGAATAGCCTGAATCTTTTCTGAGTTAGCTTCAATTCCACGTGCATTCACAATGAAACACAAGAACATCCCTGATGCAATGCCAAAAGAACACTTAAAGGGTTGATCTTCATCCCGTAATGCCTAAGTATATCAACATCTCTATTAAGTCTTGGATGTGGTTGTTTGGCTGTCGTGAGTTTACGAGCATGCCATCCACATAGACTTCCATCGTTCTACCGATCTGGTCTTTAAACATTCGATTCACCATACGTTGATAAGTTGCTCCCGCATTTTTCAATCCAATAGGCATTGCTACATAGCAATATAGCCCCACATCTGTAACAAAACTGGTGTGTTCTTGGTCTGGAATGTGCATCCGGTTATGATTGTATCCCGAATACACATCCATAAATGACAATAGTTCATGTCCAGCGGTAGAGTTGACGAGTTGGTAGATTCTAGGTAAAGGAAAACTATCCTTCGGGAATGCTTTATTCAGATCAGAGTAATCAACACAAAATTCCGTTATTTCAACTACATTAAACGATCTTTCGAATTAGGCAAGACTCCACAGTTTATGGCCTCTTCTCTATGGTACTAGTTGTTGTTTCATTGAATTTGCTTCATTACTAGGCTTGCGATTCGACTTCGATCGTTATGGATTAGTACCAAGATCGAGCCCTAGGCAAGCAGACCTCATTTTAGCAGCCGGTACAGTAACAATGAAAATGTCTCCGTCTTTAGTACGATTATATAAACAAATGCCTGAACCAAAATATGTCATTGCCATGGGAGCTTGTACAGAATCAGTACTATAACTAAACAATTGTTTCTTTTTAATCTCTCTTTTAAACCTCCAATCAACAACGGGTAGATCTATGGGACATACACGAACACATACCTCACAAGCAATACATTTATCAAATTCAAAATGAATTCGAGCACGGAAATGTTCTGATGTGATCGATTTTTCATAAGGATATTGAATAGTTACAAGTAAATGATTTGTACGGGATAGGGTAATTATGAAACTTTGACCAATGTACCTTGCCGCCCGTATTGTTTATTGACCAAATTTATGAACCCGGTAACCATAGGGAACATATTGTAGATCTCCGTGAATAATTTGATGTTTCTTTCTCTTGTTTAAGATCAGTTATGAATGGAGAATATCGTTATCTTATTCTATTCATTATAGGTAAATAAATTGGGAAGAAGTTCTCCACTTCCCATTCACTTTTCTTACCAGCACAGGGTTAGATACCCATTCAGGGTAGAGGTCGTCGCAGACGAACCCATTGGCTTTGAGTTTATCCACCTCCTCTTTGAGAGCAGCGGAACTCTCTAGTTCCAAACCTCTCCGTTTCTGTTTTACGGAGACGTACTTCGGGTCTATGTTCAACATATGACTTGCAATGGCGGGTGAAATCCCACACATATCAGAGCGTGTCCAAGCGAAAACGTCCAGATTCGCTTGGAGGAAATCAGTAAGATCCTTGGCCACAGACGGGTCGAGTTGTGATCCAATCTTAAGAACTTGTGACGAGTCATCCCGACCGACTGGAATGGCGATCATCAGCTCAGCCGATGCTGCATCTGTTTCCCTGGGTTCCCCATCATCATCTCTCGGATCTATGTCTCCAAATATGCAAGAATGTCGCCCGAGCCAGGGCCCAAGCACTAATTGTCAATCATCAGTATTTAGGATGCGGACGGAGCTGCCCGCAACCTTCCCCTTCTCTCTCCGCTGAGCCTCTCTCAGCTCTGCAACATAGCATACGCGACCGGTCGCCTGATCGCCATGTACTACACCGACTCCTTTGTCTGTCGGCAATTTTAATGTCAATAACCATGGGGCCAAAGCGGCCCTAAACTCTGCCAGGTCCGGACGACCCAAAAATACATTATATGGAGAGTCAACATCCATTACTAAGAACGGTAGGATTCGCACTCTCATATGCTCACCTTCCCCCAGTTTAACTGGTAATTGAATATACCCCATCGCGTGGTTGCAGCACCATTAAAGCCGTGGATACGGGCTTTGCATGGTATTAAATCTTTTATCTCCATCTTCATTTGGTCATAAGACTTCTTTAAGATGATGTTGACAGGGGTTTCCACAATCAATCAAATTTTTTTGACGTAAGCTGGTCCGATCGTTGCAGATATGGCCATCGGGTCGATAGTAGGAGCCTCCACCTTGTCTGCATCTCGACTCCTAAACACTATATCATCTGTCATCATGCGTTGTTGTTTTTAGGGGGTTCCATCTTCCACATTTGAACAACATTCATAATTAGCATGCCTCAAGGAGGAAGCATATCGTTCCATCTCCTGCCAATATTTGTCTACAGGATGAGGTCCTCCGACTATTGTGTTTATGATCAATGTACCTATGGTCCGGGCAGGTTCCTCTGGGTGACGTGGAGCCAACCCGCGTCCTAGGTCTGACGTTCCTTGCCTACCCTCTGGTGGGTTCTTAACAAACTCCTGTAGCTTTTTCTGCCTGATTAACCCTTCTATGGCATCATGTAGGTGCCTACACTCCTTAATATTGTGCCCGTGTGTCTCATGGAAGTGAGAGTACTTCCCCGTCTGTTTCTGTTCCTCAGTGGACTCCTTTGGGCGCGGCTTTCCATATTGGAAGGTGTTACAGGTAGATAGGTAAATGTTTTCAAGAGACGTATTCAGGTGGTGTATTCGTTGTAGGTCGGAATCCTCGACTTCCATTTCCCTGTCTCTTTTTTCTTTCCAGGATTTCCACCTCCAGATCCTTTAGATTGCCCAGGCTTGTTCTGGACGTTGACTTGAACTTTTCCCGAACTATCGTCGGATTGCTTCACGGCGATGTTACTTCTAACAATGTCCTGAATAGGCCCTGGTGCCTTATTTCATCTCATCCATCGAGCCTCCTCCCTCCTTATGAACTAGTGAGCTTTGGAATAGAATCACTCCAACAAAGTTGGCGGCTTTCCCGCCAACCAATCTCCAAACTCCGAGTCTGGATCTACACCTCGCATTACCGCCATCAAGATTGCGTGGTCATTAGGGTTGCTAACTTCAGTGGCGGCAACATGAAACCTCTACAAGTATGATTTCAAAGACTCTACCAGAACCTGGATCATGCTTGATAAGGACACCGCGTCCTTTGGACGAGTAGCATGTATACTGAATTGTTCAACAAATTTGATCGCCAACTCGTCGAACCTGGATATAGACCATGGAGGAAGTCGAGTAAACCACATGGTGGCGATTCAGGACAAAGTGATTGGGAAACACCTACACTTAGTCGCGTCATTCGCCCTTTGCAGAATCCATCATCCATTCGTACATCATCACGTGTTGCCTAGGGTCAGTCTTCCCTTCGTAGGGTGGGATAGGTGGCATACTGAATTTCCTTGGACACTCGGCCTGTAGAATAGTATCTGTGAAGGGAGTATGACTCCTACACACTCCCCAATCTTCGTTGGTCAAGCCTTGGTTCTCTCTCATTAACCGCCTGACCATGGCTGATAAGTCTGGAGTTTATATAGAGGTTGGAAGGTTGGGTTCCGTTCCACGAGACTGTGCGGGTTGATGTCCCGCCTGTTGGCGATCGGCCAAACGTGCACCTTGAAGTCCAGCTTGACTTGTGTCTTGGTGAGCCGGGCATCCGGTCTCCTCACATGCCTGATCCCGGGCGGATCAATCAGTGGCACCTACCCGTGCAACTTCAGTCTTACGGCATCTACGCCTAGGAGGTTCATCAGCTAAGCCCGAGCTATCAGATGAAGAAAAAGGAGCAGGGCTACCTTCAGCATTCTGAGGCTGCCTCTGGACAAGCTGAGTCATGAGATTAGTTTTGGCTTGAATCTGCTTAGCAAGTTGCCTTCTACTTTCCCTGAGTTCTCTTATCAAGTTGTTGAACTCTGTTCGAGAAACGACTTCCGTTTGATTTTGGGTGGAGGGCCCTGCACCTTGAATCGCTTGTTGATTACTAGGTCCAAATTGTTGCACACTAGCAGCCTCGTTGACGTCCGCATTGTGAGAGGCGAATCGAATGCGTGATCTTCCCATAGTAGAGTTGTCGGTTGGAACTCTGAATAGATTCAACGGGCATCCAATGAATAAGTGGGATCTCCTTCGGGGGAATTTTCAATCCAGTAGCTATAAAGTCAATCCTTTCGACCTGAGAATTCGATTCTTAGTGAAAGCACCCAAATGTTAGCACCAGAATCGGTCACTAACACCCTTAAGAAAGATTTTGTATAGAGATTAATGAAGAAAGTAAATGTAAACGGAGAACTGAATGCTAAATTAAATGCAGAAAATAAGAAGGCCAGATTTATAGTGGTTCGGCATAATTGCCTACGTCCACTTTGAGGTTAATCTTTATTGCTTTATTTATCAACTGGTTATAGATACAATCCATACACCAACTACTTGATTACAATTGTTAATAAAAGAAGATAAGTCTTGAATGAGTCTTGAATGCAGTAGAGTCTCCCTGGTGTTCTCGAAAAAAGGTCCCTTTCACGCCCTTGCCTCTCTATTTATAGTCGAAAATGGGTTGGACTTCCCTGTTGGGCCTCGTAGTTAGATATCCCGGCATAAAGTGAGTGATTTCTACGTGTCGAACCACTAATGCCGATCGACAAATGTCGAGCCGTGTCTCTTAGCCGAACATGGCAATATGTTGAGTGGAATATGTAGGCCGAACGAGATCCGACGCCGATCGATGGGAGATTCCGAGAGGCGTTCTTGTGTCGAGCAAGGCCATGTATCGAACAAGGCTGGAATGTCGATCGAGGCATAATGCGGAACGAGGCTGGAAGGCCGAATGTGGTCAAATGGCGAACGTGCTTCATGCCGGTCGAGATTAAATGTCGAACGTGTTGGAAGGCCGATCGAGGCCAAATGCCGAACGTGCTTCATACCGGTCAAGATTGAATGCCGAATGACCTAGTTGTGCCAAGCAAGGCTTCCCCATCAAGTCTTTGTCTACCTGGTCAAGCCACTCGGTAACATTATTTCTTTATTAGATTTATATAGATATTCGCTAGTCATGTAGAATAGTATGGCAGTTAGAATTCATTGCAGTTGATTGCTATGTTTAGTGTTAGTCCTTACTGAATTTCGAGGATGAAATCCTTTAAGGAGAGGAGCCCGTAACACCCTAAATTGTTGATAACATTATTCAGGATATTTAATTAGATAATTAAACAGAATAATGTAAATGTTAAGTGATAAGGGGGTTGAGATCTGAATGAATTTAATTAAGGTTGTGCCTAATAGAATTATTAAATGGGCTTAAGAATGAATTTTGGTTAATTAAATTACATAAAAGTGTATTAGAAATTTGCTGCCGATAACCCTTACCCATATATATTTTCGTTCCTTCCATTTTCTACCCATTCACGTCATTCCAAAAACAAAATGCAAATCAAAAGATTAAAGGAGAGGTCAACCATCAACAAGAGGAATACAAATAAAAGATAGAGAATCAAGCTTAGGGGAAACTAATCTCGATCCAATCTCCTTATATAAATCAAGGTGAGTAATAATTCCATTTCTATTAGTTTTGTATCATATGTTTCAGATTTAAGGGATTTTTAAGATGAGTTGAATGATGATATGCCTGAAATTTAATTTGTTTAATTTAAACAAGTTTGTTTAAATGGATTTATGTAGTTTTAAGGTAAAACCGAGATATATTGATGTTTAAATGCCATGAAAAAAAATTCTCTAAAACTTAATTTTGGATTAGGTTTTAAATTTTGATAGTTTTCCAAGCTATGGAAAGATTGTGATGAATTTTCAAAGGAAAATATTGTTATTTGGGTTTATAAATTTATTTTGGAAAATATGTTAGGAATTTGGGTCTGGAATTTGATATGTTAGATAAGACGATTAAAATGAATTTCCAAAATTTTATGGCAAAGAATTTGAAAAAGTTAAGGCAACGAATCTGCTGTTGTCACATAGCAGTTAGTTCGAAAAAGATTTACTTTTAGAAGGATAAAATCAGGTTTATTTAGAAAAGATGGTTTTGCCTACTTAGGAAGTACCTTTCAACATAGAGCTTTTGCCTTCAACCTAGTCAAATCTACTATGCCGAATCTAATACACAATGTATCACAAAGATGGTAAGTAGTGGATTTGAGACAGGTGAAAGGTTAAGTTTCGAAGTATACCTTCCAAAGGAGTCTATAATTTGGTTTTAAAAAAAAAGAGAAGCGCCTGCCTTGTTTTTTAGCCTCGAAGGAGTTGAGGCATATGGTTTTTATAGGTTTTAAATGTTTTCGAAAGGGTTGCCAGTAATGTAAGTTTGCTTTCGAACAGGTTCCTTTACTTATGAAAGAATGTTTTTAAAGAAGGAGTTCTGACCTAGTCGAAACCATACTGCTGTTCTTTAGCCATTCGATTGTATTGAAGATATCAGTGATGTCAAAAGGTACTTTGTTTACAAGTTTAAGGCTCTTCCTGTAATTTCGAAAGAGGTTATGGTTTCGAAGGCAATGGTTTCGGAAGAGGTTTCAACGCCAACCTTCCAATATTTTACCCAAATGTTTTATGCTTTCGAAATGATGGCTCTGACACCATCATGTTTTCCCCAATATTTTTATATGATAAAGTATGGTTTCGAAAGAGATGCTTTCGCCTATATTTAGTTTGACCCAATAATGTTTTAAGTATAAACCCAATGGTGTTGATAGGGGTACTTTCAATTGGTTTTGAAGCTATGCTTCTAAAGTTAAATGTTAATACTTTAATATAATCGAAAGGTTTCGAAAGGAAGGTTTTAAAGTATTAAAAAGTCAGGAGCCTAACGTTTTGAAGATAGATTTTAATGCTTTCGAAGGAGGTCATCCTATGAAGTCGAAGCAATGTTTTGAAGGTCTCGAAATGTTTTGCAACCAAAATTGTATTTCTATAAAGAGAAATCCCATGGCGAAATTAAAGAAGTTTTTATAATGGTTTTGAGAAGAAGCTTTCCTTGATAAATTTATTGGTTGATGGGATTAAACATGTTCTATATTAAACCCATAGGAGTGGCATTGTATGTTATTGTGACTTCTTTTTAAAATATAAATATATTCACATTGTTTTAGATCACATAATTGTATTTTAGTGAAGGATGGAATAACCAGCTAGGTTGACCCAGTAATGAATATAAATTCAGGGAACTCCAGGATGAATGGAATTGCATCCAAGAGGTCAAGGAGACCAGAATATTGGATGCCTTAAAATGCAAGTTATCAAGGGAGACAGGTTCTTAGTGCACCCATGAAACTATGACTAGGAAGTTATTGGGGTTTCCAATAGGTTCATAATGATCCCATGAAAACTTTGTTATAAAGAATGGTTGGCAGGGGCCAATTGGTTTGTAGTGCACCTATGAAAACTATATCCGGATTAAATTAGCGACAATTGTCACTAGGTTCCTTGTCAACCCATGAAAACTAGGATAATAGAGAAGATATTTGAGTCACCAATCGGTTCAGGGGAACCCATGAATTAATTAAATTAATTAGTAGGGGGCCAATAAGTTCATAATGCACCCATCAAAACTATGAAATAAGATAGGGTGTCCATACATTGTGTAAAGGTTGTTAGCAAGCCCATGAAAACTAATAGGTTAATAATGACCCTAACAACTTCAAAATATGATAGGCAGTCAATTTAAACAGAGGATGGGAAATCTACTTTGTTTTAAAATGTTTGCACATCATTATATATCTTTAGATGACTATGTTTTTAACCATTGTGGATGCAGGAGCACGGTATTTTGTTTTATAAAGGTTTTAACATACCTGTGAGGGGAAAACCATTTCGCTAAGTGGTGTGGCCTTATTATATATCTAAATGAACTAAGAAGGTAAATTATCATTCATTCCACGCTTCATGTCTGAATAATGTTTAAGTTTTCCCTTTAGACTCTCGTGTACCCCATTGATTTTGAGTAGTCTGAGAGTTGAGGTTTTTTTATACTCTTAAGACAAATAAGCTTTCGGAGACGTGCATAAGGCATGATAGCTATTTAGAGTTCTCCTTTCTTTTGATTCCGCTGTGTTATTTGTAATGGCAAAGTTGTTATATTTCCTGTATATACTCTATTCATCCAAGGGGGCATCTTCATGTGTTGCTCTTGGCATATGTCGTAATAAATATATTTTTACTAAATGTGATTTGCGAATATGGGACTATGTAACGAATTGGAAATATTTTGAAATGGAATGTGATTTTGTATGAAGTTTGAATTTTTTCCATATTCATATGAATCTGTGTATCAATGAATCTAACGCCACCATATTTATTCTCCAAGGATTAATAACTATAGATGACTGCGGCATACGTAGCCATTTTTTTGGACCTAGAAGTACGGGGATGTTAAAAATTGGGAGTAGTAGCATTGAAACCACTTCTAGGATGACTTCTAGGAATAATTCAATGAAAGGGATTCTAAATCGTGTAATGATACTCCGAGGATGAGTCCCATTATTTCGAGCTCACCACTTCCAGACACAAGTGATAAAGGCAATGCTCTAGGAATCAGAGGACTTAAGCATTCCCCGAGTAAAGATGTTGGCATGGAGTTTGAAGACTTGAGTGATGTTTACGTCGATTTCGATCAATTATGGAGGAAGTATTTCAGATTTGAGGAGGTGCCTCCCTGTTCGAGCCATGTCACATCTGAAGTTAGTTTGATTCCTTTTGCGGCACCTGCCTAATTTGGTTTGTGTTGTTGTTTTAGGCTCACCTCCCAAACACACCAAATGCTTCATTAGGGTCACACTCACTTGTACATATACTTTTCATGTTCAT
Source organism: Allium cepa (assembly GCA_030765085.1). Taxonomy (NCBI): domain Eukaryota; kingdom Viridiplantae; phylum Streptophyta; class Magnoliopsida; order Asparagales; family Amaryllidaceae; genus Allium; species Allium cepa. The sequence goes on from CM060938.1 coordinate 706,478,042, forward strand.
TTTCCGTTTTTGAAAACTTTTATTTATGCTTCATGCCAGGTATGATGAGATGATGCGACCTTTATGATGATTTTGAGGAATTCACGGACTCCTAGCATTGGGCCAAATATTCTTCTGTTCGTCACCAACTTCGAGAGATGGAGAAAGAGTATAGAAGAAGGAAAGATTTGAAGGCTGAAACTCATCGCCAAGACGAGAGAGAGCGGGGTCGAACATACAAAGGCGTGTATGAAAAAAGACTTCGATGCAAGAGATGAGCCATCGAAGAGGTCTATATTCGATCATGATTCCCATTCTTCGGAGCAGCTCCGACGCTGTCTTCAACGGGTCAGGAAATACTAGTTAGTTCTGTCTTCATTCCGCCTTCAATTTTCGTTCTGTCTTATTCTATTTCTCTTGCCCCTACTGCTTCACATCCCCACAGGAGACCCGCCTATATTCTTTCGTTCGGTTTTCCCAGGCATGACGCAGCGCTTCATGAGTGGTTTTTGAGGGGTGGTTAAGTTTGATCGTGATCTCTATACGGTCTGTAGAGATTCTTACATGCCACATCTTCAGGCCATCCAAAATGATTTCGAATAGGCCGAAGGGTGGGAAATTTTTTGTAAGCAGCCGACAGATACAAATTTCAATAACTACAAGGAAATCCTCTCTTTTGAGTCAGAGAAGGATAACTTCGAAAGAGCATTGATATAACGTGATGCGAGGATTAAACAATTGGAGGAGGAGAATGAATTGGCGCTTCGTGAAAGAAAAAAGAACGTCAACCTGCTGAAGGAATTAAGAGAGGCCTATGAAAGAAATAAGATCGTGTATAGGGACGAAGTAAAGAAGGCTCATACTGAAGAGGCTAAATTAAAAGAGGAGGTAGCTGCTTGTAGCGTGATAATTGAAGCCCAAAAGAAAACTATCTACGATCACGACCTTATTTTTAAGGGGCACAATAAGACCATATCCGACCAGGCTAAGACAATTGCTCGACTATAAGATCAAGTTGCGCGGCTTAGCGTCGAGAAGTCTTATGCCAAAGTTGAAAAGGCCACTGCAACTGTGGGTTATCTGGAGCTACAAAATGGTTTTGAAAGGATGATGGAAAAGATGGACAAGACCATATTTAATTTCTATGTCAATTCTCTACTACACCGAGAGAGAGTTAGAAAACGCCTACCTTAATGAAGAATCAAAGAAGACATTGCTGAAGGGCCAAGAGATTTTGTAGATCAAGAGGGAGAAAGAAACTTCTTATGCCTCTATGTCTATGGCTACCGAAGCTCTTATATAGCCTTTCATTTCTGGTGCCGGAGAGCCATTAGAGTGACCCTGTAATTTGCCAACAAGTTCTGGGATTAAGGCTTCCCCTCGGGTTATAGAGCCATCTAAGGCGATTGAAAGCGGTGAATACGAAGTTGAAATTCTTGGTCATTCATCCGGTGCAGGTAATCCTCTTGTTTCCCCTGAGTTCAAGAGCTTTAAGCTTACGCCGCAAGAGTAGGAAGAATTTAATGCTATCTTTTTTGATCTTATAAGTCCGCCAACTTTATCTATTGACCTTCCAGCTTCCTCGGCGCCTACACTTGCTGCTACTTCCACTACAACCATGCTCATTTTCGTTCCTACTCCGGTCTCCATGTCCGCGTCCAGTTTGCAGCCGAGGCTGGAGTACGAGAAGATAGCCACACTTCATGGCTTGGATGACCCTTCTGTATATTTGGAAGTTGACGCAACTACGGTCAAAGTTAGGATACGGAAAGTTTAAATTGAGTTTCCATACAAGACTCAAGAATAGCTTGTTGCCATCAAAAAGGAGAAGGTTAAAGCAATCAAGGCCTCCAAGAGCTCCTACAATCACGAAAGTGTATAACGAAGGGCAAATTTTCTGAGAAGGTTGTAGAGCAGGAGGAGGACACTAGCGCTGAGGACTTTGTTCACATTAATGGTAGAGACAACACTCCCGAGGCGAAGCAAAAACTCTAAATAAGAGGCATAAAGGGGAGTGGGTGAAAGACGTGTTGAGAAGCTTGACGGTTGATTGGTCAAATTTTGATTCATTTTGTGTCGTTTTATTGAAGTGCAGAGTCTGGACTTATTGTTTATGTTATGATGTCTGTACTTTTATTTTGTCGGTTTCCATTGTGTAGGTACGGTCGCCACATTTTGACCTTGTATAAAAGAAAGTTATAAGTAATACATTGTTGATATTTTAGTTGTACTCTTATTTGTCTGTTCATATGTATTCTATGCACTCATGCTTGTTTTGTTTACACTTATTTTCTTTTGTGTTTTCTTTGCACTTGTGTTTACTCTGTATACTTTCCCTTCACTTTATCTAGTGTCGTGATTATTGGCAAAGTTCTATGTTTGGAGTAACAGAACTTTTGAAATTGTCGTGTTTTTGTATTTTAATTTAAGTGACGGTGTATGCCCCCTAGTTCACAGGGAGTTTGCTTCAAACAATTGGCAAAATTGCTGGTAACTTATGGTTTAAATAGTTTGAATACTAAAACATGAAATTTGACTTAGTCACAACTTGATTTTTCTCCTTTCAAAATTTTTGTAACTTTAGCATGTATGTGTTAATTATAGGCAGTTACATATTGTCAATGTTAGATGCTATATTTAGTTATTGAATATCAATAGTTTAAAATTTTCATTTGGTACGCAGCACTTCAATTTTGTTGGACTCATGCTTATTGCTTCCAATAATGGAAGTGGGTTGATTCTTTTTATTCCTATATAGATAAGTTTCCCAATACTGCCGAAGCAATTCCGGGACTTGAAAGTGCGCATGACTTATGGGACACATGGATTTTAGGATCGATATTTCCCATCGCTTTGGAATGGTTCTGGTGCTCCTCGGTGTTGCCTATCTTTGGATACGTGAGGATTTTACGTTTTAGGAGTGTGATTTCATGGTGACGCTCCTCGACGTTGCCTATCTCCGGATAATGTGACGATTTTACGTCATAGGAACGTGAATTCATGGCTTTTGAGACTAATACGACTCGTTGGTCAGGAACGATTTCTACACTTCTTAATGTTGCCTATCTTCAGGAAACTTGAGGAGTTTATGTTGAAAAGTTGGTGCGCAGCTTATGAGGTGCATGGCTTTTTTACTTGTCAGTCTCGCCTATCTTCAAGCAACATGAGGAGTGTAATTTTTAAAAGTTAGTACATGGCTTTTGGGATGCATAGCTTTTAGTATTCCTCGGTATTTCCTATCTTCAAGCAACATGAGAGGTGTATTTTTTAGCTTTCTCATTGTTGCTGTGGCAACATTGGTATTTAGAAGGCGAAGGTCGGGTTCCATCGATCCAACGGTTTGAGTCAATTTGCTTCCGTCGACCCGAGGGGTAGTTATTATGAACACAGTTTTGCCGGTTTAAAGGGAAAACCATTTTTTATTGAGGAAAGCAGGGCAGATTTTTTCCTATTTTCAATCCCACCTGTCATCCCGGGATGGCTTGTTTGTTGAAAAATAGAGAGTACATAAGGTAGTTTTCAAGTGAAGTAACAGCGAACGATTTGCTATTCCATGCCCTGAGAATTTGGCTTTAGTCGACGGTCGTTAGCTTGAGAGTTGCATCCCTTAGCTTTTGTTTGATGATATATGGTCCTTCCTAGTTTGATCCAAAGGGCCCCAGGATGAGGTAGACTTGCTTGAGCATAAGATGTCCCATTTTGAAGGTTTGGTTGTGAACTTTTGAGTTGAAGTATCGTGCGTCCCTTTTTTGCGGGGCAGCGGTTCTCAACTCGGCTTTTTCCCTTCTTTCATCAATAATATCCAGAGAATCGAGTAGGATTTAATCTTTTTGCTTTTGATTCAAATTTTTCATTTGATGTGAGGAGACTTCTAATTCAATAGGATTCAATGCTTCTGAGCCATACGCCAGAACGAATGCAGTGTGGTTGGTCGCCACTTTATGGTAAGGTCTATAAGTCCATAGTGCGAGTGGAAGTTCATCGACTCAGTTCCCTTTTTCCTTGTGGATAAGCTACCTAGAGAAGCTCTTCTCAATTTGGAATCGTTTGTAGAAGTCTTTGAACTCCATGCTATCGAATTGAGTTCCATTGTCGATGATGATTTTCGTTAGCATGCTAAACCTACAAATAATGTTTTTAGTAATAAACTTAATTACTTTCTTTTCAGTTATAGTGGCCAATGGTTCCGCTTCAGCCCATTTTGTGAAATAATCAATAGCAGTTATAACATATTTGCCCCCTCCTTTTGCTATTGGCAAGACGCTAATCAAATCGATTCCCCATATCGCAAATGGCCATGGACTGGCCATCTGCGCTAGCGCTGTTGAATGAGTTCTTTTAATTTTGCTGAATCTTTGGCAGGGATCCCATCTTCTTGCATAGTCTGTAGCGTCCGGTTTATAGTTGGCCAGAATAATCTATACCGAAGAACTTTCTTTGCAATGGTCTACCCCGTAATGTGATCTATGCATTCGCCACCGTGTGCTTCCTTTAGGATTCATCGAGCTTTGTCTTCGCACACACATCTAAGAAGGGGAACTGAAAATCCCTTTCGATAGATTATTCCGTCTTGTATCATGAATCGCGGTGCCTTTCGAAGAAGATTTATCCTTTGATTCCAATCAGTCAGAAGGGTTCCTGCAGATAAATAGTCCTTTATTGGTGTCATCCATATCTCTGATTGGACGGTTATATCAAGGATCTAGTCAATGCCCATCTCGATTACGCTTGGGGGTGGTTAGAGTTTCAACTAGGACTAGCCTTAATGACTGAGCTTCTCCGGAGCTTGCTTATTTAGCCAAATAATTCGCCTTGGTGTTATGCTTCCGTGGAACGTTAGTTATGATGTAATGTTCAATGTCTCTTAGAAATTCTTGCACTGGACATGTATGGGAAAGATTCTCCCCCCAAGCCTTGCATTCCTACTTTATTTGGAAGATGACTAGTTGGGAGTCATTGTGGATGTGAACATATTTTCTCTAGAGCTCTTTTACAAATTTTAATCCTACAATCAGTACTTCGTATGCTACTTCGTTATTTGTAGCAAGGAATTCCAAGCACAAAGCATAGCAAATGCCTCGTCCTTCGAGAGTTTCAAGCATTACTCCTGCCCCCAAACAGAGGTTATTAGATGCGCCATCGACAAAGAGTCTCCACTGCATGTCCACTTCCAGCTATGTTTATTCCTCGTCATCCACTATAGTAAATTCGATAATGAAGTTTGCTAACGCTTTCCCATTCATGGCCTTCCTTGGTTGGTATGTGATATCATATTGAATTAGTTCTACATTCCACTTGAGAAGTCGTCCAGAAGTTTTAGATTGTTACAACACTTACTTCAGGGGTTGGTCAGTCAATACTTTAATTAGATGAGCCTAAAAATATGGTCGTAACTTCCTAGATGCGAACAAGAGGAGATACGCTAGTTATTCCGATTCGGGATAAATTCTCTCGGCTCCGGTGAACCGCGTACTAATGTAATAAACGGGTCACTGGAGTTTCGCTTCTTCGTGCACAAGGGCGGCTCGAAAAGCATGAGGTGAGATTGCTAAGTAAATGAACAGTCCTCTCCATTCACAGGCATTGACAGGATTGGCAGAGCTTCCATATGCTACAGAAATTCTTTGAATGTTGTTGGACAAGCTTCGTTCCATTTGAAGTTTTTCTTTCCTTTATTCAGGGCTTCGAAGAATTATGTACACTTGACAGTAGCTTTCGATGTAAATCAACTTAGTGTTGCGATTTTTCCATTCAGGCTTTGCAGTTCCTTCTTATTTTTTGGAGCTTGAACTTCTCGCAGTGCCTTTATTTGTTCTGGATTTGCTTCAGTGCCCATGGCACTTACGATGAATCCTAAGAATTTCCTAGAGGCTACTCCGAAGTGACATTTGAGTGGATTGAGTTTCATTCCATACTTTTGAAGTATTTCAAGTATTTCAGCGAGATTATCCAGGTAGTTGGTAGCCGCTCATGATTTGACCAACATTTCATCCACGTAATCCTCCATAGTTTTCCCAATTTGGTGCTTCGACATGGTATTTACCAACCATTGATAAGTTGCCCCGGTGTTCTTTAAACGGAACGGCATTACCCTGTAGCAGTGTAATCCTAGGTCGGTGATGAAGCTGGTGTTTTCTTAATCTGCTTCATCCATTAGGATTTGGTTGTATCTGGAGTATGCATCCATGAATGATATCAGTTCATGTCCTACTGTTATGTCCACAAGCTATTCTAGGGGAGAGGGAAGGTGTCCTTCATGAAAGCTTTATTTAAGTCGGAGTAATCGATATAGGTTAACATTTCCCGTTAGACTTTTTGACTAAGACCGGGTTAGATACCCATTCGGGATAAGTTGCATCACAGATAAAACTGTTGGCCATTAACTTGTCCACATCTTCCCTCAGCGCCTTGGACCATTTAGGACCCAGGCCGAGCCTCTTTTGCTTTACTGTTGTGAACTTGGGATCAATGTTGGGAGCATGACATGCGATTTCTAGTGACATCCCACACATATCGGAGTGCGTCGATGCAAACACATCAAAGTTAGCTTAAAGAAATTTAGTAAGCTCCAGCCATATATTGTTTCCAAGGAGAGATCTAATTGTCAAGACTTTAGTTGGGCCATCAAAATCGACTGGGATAGACACCATCAATTATGCCGGTGCTTCCTATTCCTCCCCTGGACTTTTCTTTCTAGAGTCCAAAGCCTTGTCGAATAACCTATGGTCCCCAAGCTAGAGGCAACTCTGTAGTTTCTATCTAGATGGTTCACAGATGTGGAGAATTCTCTCGACATTCTTCCTTTTTTCTTCTTCTGGATTCACAACTCCACAATGTAACATTCTCTGGCGATGCATTGGTCTCCTTTTACCAATCCGATTCCATTTGCATTCGGGAACATCCTGGTTAGAAACGATTGAGCCAGAGCTATTCTTAAATCTGCTAGGTCGGGCAATCTGAAGCATTATATGCGGATAATTTATCCACAATTACAAAAGTCTGAATGAGGGCGACTCTTCGATTAACCTCTCCAAGTTCCATTTACTGGTCGATTGTTCCCACAGGTTGCTTTGTTTTTCCAGTGAACCTTAGCTCTTTGTTTTGCATGCATACACGCTTTTCATGCCGATTTACATTTTATCAAAAGTTTGTTTGAAAAGTATGTTAATAGAGCTACCACTATCGATCAACACTCGTCGAACAATAGTGGGATCGATTCCCATTGTAATCACCATTGGATCGAGAGTCGAGGCTTCGATCCCTTCGATGTCTCGATTTTGGAACACTATATTCTCACTCAATACTTTCTATAGCTTAGGTGAAGTTTCATCTTCTATCGCAAGGCATGATTCCTGTTTGTACCAAAAATGGGCACAACACTCTTTGGAAGTATTTGAAGAGATAAAAGTGAGGAATAAAAATGTAAAACGAGGATTATCTAACAAACACTTCAAAATTAAGTATGAAAATATGCAGAAACATAGTGATTTAGAGTGGTTCGGCGTATTGCCTACGTCCACTATAAAGTTTGACGACTTTATTGATGTTCACTTACCGATTACAATTGGTTACAATGGATTACAATGAATTACAGTTCTGAAATTCGAATACAACAGCAGCTATGGAGTGCAAAATTGAATTCGGTAGAGTCTGGACGTCGGAGAGAAAAAAGTTCCCTCTTCTAGACATAGGAGGTTGATATCTCGCTCAGATCTCAGAAGACTTCTTTTGGCATGTGGGTGGGCCCACGGGATCGATCCCATGAAGTTTCATCTCGATCCATCATCGATACGAACGAATTTCATATCGATCAGGATTTGACCCAATTGAGTCGAAACTTGGCGTGAACCTTCCTTAGATCATACGTAAGCTCCTATGAAAAGTTTATAGCTTTTGGACTTGTGGATTGTGAGTTATGATTGATGCAAGATTGTATTTTCTCTAGGCTGTCCCATTCGAATCGATGCTTTTCGTGTCGCTCTATTCGAACCGATCCAGGCACGTGCTAGCAAGTTGACATGGTGCCCAATCTTCGGATCGATCCACTTTTTATACCGAGTTGACCGAGTCGTTCCAAAGCCTTCGCCTCGTTCGTATCGAAGGAAGCGGCTCGATTCGTATCGATAGAAGTGGCTCTGCTCATATAGATCCTAATTGTACGGCTCGTGTCGGTTGTGAAGTTTTATTCGTATCGATAGATTGTGTTGCTTTGTTCGTATCGATCGGTTACATTGCTTTGTGTGTATGATGTCGATTTTGTATTGATCTGTGGCCAATCGATAAGAAATATGTTTGAAGACGGATCGATATGAAATTCATATTCGTACAATAGTTGATGTTTACGAAGTAAAAAATAATAGATGGATACGAAAGGGATGTTGGTCGACCGATACGAACAAGTGGGAATGGATGGATACAAAATCGTGTATGTCTAGTGGATACGAACAAGATCGATATGACGTGGCCGCCTTTGGATGGATACAAGGAGTGTGGTTCCTGATGGATACGAACAGATTTTCACAATGGTTGGATGAAGGTTCTTCAGCCAATGGATACGAAATGGTCGCTTGGATCGATACGAATGTGAGGGATACGAAGAAGGCCACCTTTGGATGGATATGAAGTTATTGCAGTGTTGGATGCAAAGTGGTGCGCCCTGACCGATTCGAACAGTTTGCCTTGTTGACTCGTATCAACCATATCTTGAGCATACGGACTCCAATCGACTTGCAACTTGGAACATTGGCTTTCATAGCTTTTCTTGTCATGTGTTTTCATTTGTAACCTTATCTGGACTCGGACAAAATATACCGACATCCATAGCAAACTTTTGCATACTCGACATTCGGGGAGAGCGGTCCTTAGTTTTTAGCCCTTCCTTGATATTGCGGCCTTGCCAAAAGGTGGGATAACATTTGCCCCCTTGTTTGCACCAAAATTGGGCAACACCCTTCGGAAGTCTTTGAAGAGATAATAAGTGAAGAACTTAAATTGGAAATGAAAATTATCTAACAAAAACTCCAAGTTATAGAAAAGTAAATTGCATAGAAGACAAGAATTTAGAGTGGTTCGGCGATGCGCCTACGTCCACTATGAAGTTTGATCACTTTATTGCTTAATACTTGAAGGTTATAAGTGTTTTGAAGCAAATTACAGCAGACAACAGACTTAAATTCGAAATCAGCAGCCAAGATGGTGGTATGGAGTGATTCTGGCAGCGTTTAGGCGTACTCTTTCTCTCCAAATTCTCCGACCCCTTTTCTGAATGACCAGGGGCTCTATTTATAGGCGTGGAAGGCTGAAATCCCGCCAAAAACCTGGGGAGGCCGCTTGGCACGTGAGGGGGGCCCATAGGCCCGCGTTCTCGGAATCCGTGCCCAGTTTGGGATCGATTCGAAGTGAAGTTCGAATCGATCAAAAATGCATCCAATCGAGGCGAAATTTGGTATGGACATTCTTCAACATGTATGCAAGCTTCTGTGAAAATTTCATGGCATTTGGATCATGGGATTGAGAGATATGATCGATTCAAGATTGCGTCTTCGTGTACCCTGTTTGCTTCGACTCGATCCTATGGATTCGTTCGAATCCATATGGTTCGAATCCATAGGTTTGAATCCATAGGGTTCGAAGAAATACATGCTTCGAATCCATGGTCTTCGTGGCTTTCCTACTGAATGGTTTCGAGGCACGCCGTGAAATGGAATCGCAGTGAAGTTTCAGGATGGATTCGATGCACTGCAACCAGATGGATTCAAAGGAGTTTCTTACCTCATGGATTCGACCTTGAGATTCTCTTGATGGATTCGAAGTAAGGTGACTTGGATGGAGTCGAACTAAGGCTTGCTCAATGGAGTCGAAGCGAGGTTTAGTTCATGGGTTCGAAGTAATGCATGGATTCGAGGTAAAGCTCCGGGAGGATGGATTAGAAGGTAGGAATGCTGGGTTCGAACATTGGTCGATTCGAAGCACTTTCTCTTGATGGGTACGAAGGAAGACCATGGGATGGTTTCGAACTAGATGGAGTCGAACCTGATGGGTTCGAATGTGGCGTGACTGTGCTATGGATTCGAACACGGTGCCTGCTCGGATGGATTCGAAGCACGGCTATGCTTCTTGGGTTCGAACTAGGGAAGGTTCCGGATGGATTCGAGGTGATGGATTCGAACCGAGCAAGGTTCATTTCTCTCAACTTGAATCCATAATAACTTGAGCATACGACCTCGGATTGACTTGAAATTTGAAACGCGGACTTCTATGATCTTTCTGGTCATGTCCTATCAATTGTAGCTCAATCTGGACTCGGACAAAATTCATCGATATCCATAGCGAAGAGAAGTGCAACCAATCTCTGAGACGAACTGTCCTTTGTTTTTGGCCAATCTTTTGGTGTCACGGCTTTGCCAAAAAGCGGGATAACATTTTGCCCCCCAAAGTACGTCTTGTGGGAACATGACGTGCTTTGAATAGCTGCCATTTCTTTCTGAAAAATCATTGCTCTCTTTTTGTTGAGACTCGTACGCTGTATTACTGCAACCTTGCCTTGATATGATTGATTGCTGTATAATAGCGCTTAGCCGTTGGTTGTTGTAGTTGTAACAAGATGACTGTTTGATCCCTGTAAATGTCTAAAATCAAATGTTAGTTCGATAGGTATGCACATATACTAGTTTGACCCTTGTTAACGTCGTGCGTTCACGAGTCATGTCGGTTTTGTTCGCTATTGAATTTCGTATCGATTCTCTCCTGAATCGATTTTAGATTCAAGTCAAAGCATTGTTTTTATGGTTGTCTATGATTATCCTCTTGTATCGATCCTCTCCTGAATCGGTATACAAGGTAGACAAGTAATTTTTCAAATCATAGCGATTCATTTGCTCTCATAGACGTCCTTTGATGGATTCGAAGTCACTTCTGTTCGGATCGATCGTCTTCGAGTCGACGGTTTTTTAATCCAGCCTTTGCTTAGTGCTTCCTTGAATCGATGATTCCTCGCACCGATAAAGTTGGGATGGATTCGATCGTGTAAAGGTAGGAAGGCAATGGATTCGAAGTGAAATTTGAGTTGTAACAACGTTCGATGGTTGTTTTAAGTCCTTCCTTTTGTACCGATCCTCCCCTGGATCGATTTGGGATGTTAGAATGTATGCTTCGTATCGATGGATATGTAATATTGGATCTTGGATTGATGGATACAAGTGTAATGTTTTGTGTTGATGGAGTTGAACGATCCAGACATAATCGTGCAGTGATTGTTTGCGGAGGATATGCCATCTCTCATTCGTCTATTCAAGAAGAATTCCCCACGGTAGATAGCCTTTGATAGGAGTCACCCATGACCCCTTTCTTGGATCCATCTCTAAAATCTAGTCGATCTTCATCTTTCAGCGCTTGGAATAGTAAATATCTCTATTGGGATAAAGTCTGTTTGTTGCGCATCCCCAGAGTTGGCTAGCTCAGCCAATGATTCGGCCTTTTCATTTTGTTCTCTAACGATTGGGATAGTGGCGTAATACTAGAAGCGGCTAGTATCTCTAGGATACAATTGAGATAAGGAGCAAGACGTTGCCCCCTAGTCAGATAGTCCTCCCTGACTTGGCACATTAAGAAGAAATCGTATAAGATATGTAAAGCTTCCATTCCTATTCTTTTTGTAAGTCTTAGCTTGGCGACTAAGGCTTCATACTTAGCTTTATTATTCCATTTGAGTAAACTTTCAGACATTTAAGGTTGCCATTGGTCCCATCGTAACGGTTGGTCGGTACAAACATTAACAGGGTAAGCTTGTCAATAGCCAGCTTTCATTGCATATTAGTCTTTGGATTAGTTTATCTTCACATAGCATTGCGATGCTTATGGCGTGTGTTGACATGACCCAATTGAAGTGTAGATCTTCACGATCCAAGATCTTGGGCAAAATGGGAGGCCTCTCTGAGCGATCTATCAGAGCTGCTTGGTTTCCTCCATATACGGATGACTCTAATCTTCAGCATTTTCTGACATTAGCCTCAATCCCACGGGAATTGATGACGAAACCCGAGAATTCATTTTATACAACGCTGAAAAGAGCCTTTCAAAGGATTAAATTTCATTCTGCGGTTGTTGGATAGCACTGAATATCTTTGTCAAGTGATCGATGCGGTCGCTTGATGGTCGTGATCTCACAAGCATGTTAACTACATATACTCTCATTGATCGGCTGATCTGATTTTTGAATGATTTGTTAATCGTCCTTTGGTAAGTAGCATAAGCGTTCCAAAGTTTGAATCCAAGGAATGCAGCATAGCACTATAGGCTCCCATCAGTAATGAAACAGTTGTATTCCTAGTCTGGGATATGTTTCGGTATCTGATTGTATCTGGAGTTTGCGTCCATGGATGAGAGTAATTCATGTATGATGGTTGAGTCTATTAGTTGGTTGATCATTAGATGTGGAAATCTATGCTTTGCCATGCCTTGTGCAAATCTGAGTAGTCGGCGTACGTTCACTACTCTCCTTTTGTTTCTCGCACAAGCAAAGGAATGAATACTCATTTTGGGTAGAGGACACCGCGGATAAACCTATTGGTTTTGAGTAGATTCGCCTCCTCCTTAAGTGCAATAGATCTTCCTAGATCCACGTCGCTTCGTTTTTATTCACTGGAGCAATGCAGTTGACTCTTGCACAATCATGGCATAGAGTTGTGATCTGATCTACAATTCTCATGATGGGTTGTATACACTCCATGTGCTTATCTGCAATGGTAAATGGTTAGCCTTATAGGTGTGTTAAACCAAAGGCTTAGTAAATTTTAGCCCCGTATTGTGTGCTGCTGCATAGCTGGCTCCAACTACGAGTTTGAATCTATATGTGTTTCCAAGCAATGCGTTTTCCATTCAATGTACTCACGATCCATTGCTCATTAGAAGGGTCGGAATGATGATCTACTGCACATAAGTCCAGGCATTAATCTGAGGATTCTATCTCTAAGCATCATTTCGGTTGTAACGTCAAGCTGTTATAAATACTAGGCACAAGCTATTGGGTTGAGTAGTTGTATACAGCTCTTGGATGATCACATTCATGTCCCCAGTCTTGGGTTGATGGGTGTATTGCATGAATGATCGAGCCTAGCTTCTATTGTGTTTATACTGTAGTCCAAGTTGTAAGAGCTAGAGTTGTTTGATAAAAGATCAAATTATATTCATCTCATTTCTCGTGCATGCCCCCAAGTCTGGGGAATATCTCGATAAACAGCAAGGTAGATAGTGTTCGCTTCAATTTCACACTCTATCCCATTAAACCGTGATATCGAGTTAACCGATGGAAGGCCGAGCCGTGCCATATTCTGCATTCTGTCCTAGTTCTTTCCTCTAGGTAGAATACTTTGTTGCCTCATAGACATTCACTTTGTTGCTTATGTCGTCATTCTCTGGGCAGAAATTGAAGAGTGAATCGTCCAGTAAGATCCAATGTAGGATTGATACTTCCCTTATCGGACCGAGGGTAAGAATCGGTGTGTGGCCACTCGTTGTGAAAAGCTCGCTTAGTCGGATTATGGTAAGAGTCGATGAATGAATGGTCACATTGCATTCTTTCGGAGTTGGGTGATCAACCATGTCAGTTTTGAATTACGTTCTCCCGTCAGATCTACAGACAAAATTAGCTCAAATGCAGTCAAGTCATGCTCATCCAGTCTCATGCCCTTCCTGGTGGATCGAAGGAAGGCGACGGAGGACGAATAGTCAAGTCACACTCATTCGTGGTTCTATCCATGCTCTAGTGGTCGTAGGTATTCGATGGGCGCTCGTGTCACATCGAATTGCAGTCGAAGAGGATCGATATTGGCCGTGGATTTAGCGACACAATGTAGAATGTACGGACCTCATAGCATATCGATACAGGGGTATGACATGAATGGTGCAGATCGATATTGCCCGTCGATCAGGCGGTACGGTGTAATTGGCTTCTTGTAACTTCGGGCATCGTTCTAATTGGTTAGCATTAAGGCCTCCTTGTAGTCATTGCCTTAAGTTGTGAAGGACCCTAAGCTAGCAATGTAGCGAGTCACCTTTCTCTTCTTTCAATGATTTGTTCTTCTGCCCCCAGTCTTAGTTTTAGCAGAGTTAGTTTGTGGACGGTCCAATTGCATCTGTAGCAAGTTTATACTCCTCTCGTCGACTTTAGGTCGGAGTTGGTAAATGAACGGTCGAATCACATTCTTCATCTGTCTATCGTCGCAGTCGCACTCTGGGGACTAGAGGCAGTTGAAGGGCCATTAGTCACACCTATTTGATGTTCATACCCTTGTCCCTACTCTGGGGACTAAGAGTTTTAGTAGAAAATGGTCAACCGCATTTTCCTCGATTAATTCCTCTGGCACATTGCGGTCACATTGCGGCAACTTTAATTTGATGTTTCTCCGATTGAATTGGAGGAAGGAGTTGATTGGCAGATGGTTGGGTCACCTCCGTCCATGTTGCATGCACAATTCGCCAGATCGTTGGCTAGAGTTAGCGGATGTACGGTCGTGTCATGTTCATTTGCGGTAGGATGGGTAGTCATATCCATTTAGGATAAGGCGTTCAGCTAGGTCCGTTTTGCGAATCTACATCTCCCTGTCGAATCAAGGAAGAAATCTTGTCTTGCTCGGTTGGAGTGCATCTCTAAAAGATTATGTTATAGGTCCCGTGCCGGGAATAAGTGTTGATGCATGAACGGTCATGTCGTGCCCGCTTAGTGCTAGTTAGTCGGATCACAACCGATTTTTTATGATAAGTGTGCCCCCATGTCAGGGGAAGAGTTGGAAAGAAGAAAGTCTAACCACATCCGCTTTTTGTACTACAGAACTTGCTGCGGAATTAGAATTGATAGATGGACAATAAAATCGCATCCCTTCTGGTATTTATATTCCAATCCATGCTTCGAGAACTGGAGTTAGTTGATGTATGGCCGTTCACACCCATTTTACTCCAGTCCGCACTCTGGGGACTTAGAGTTATTAAATGTTTATACTCCAGTTCGCAACTTTGACTTGGCATTCGCACTCTAATTCACACTCTGGGAATTTGGAGTTGGCATTTGTATTTTGGTCCGCGCTCCGGGAACCAGGAATTGATGTTTATACTCCACTTCACACTCTAGGGAATTGGAGTTGACATTTGTATTTTCCGGTTCGCCCTCCGGTAACCTGGAATTGATGTTAATGCTCCGATTCACGTTCTGGGAGCCTGGAGTTAGCATTTGCATTTTGGTTCGCACTCCGGGAACCTGGAATTGATGTTTGTACTCCGACTCGTGCTTTGGGAATCTGGAGTTAGCATGGATGCTTCGGTTCGTGCTCCGGGAAGCTGTAATTTATGTTTATACTCCAATTCATGCTTTGGGAACCCGGAGTTCGCATTGATGGGTTGGTTCGCACTCCGGGAACCTGGAACAGATGTTTATACTCCAATTCATACTCTGGGAAGTTGGAGTCAGCCAATAGATGGCCAGTCACACCTATTTGGGCTTTTTAGGAATTCGTTCACACTCTGGGAACGATGGATTTGATGTTTATACTCCAATTCGCACTCTGGGAATTTGGAGTCCGTTCACACTCTGGGAACGATTTATTGGATGTTTATACTCCAATTTACAGTCTAGGAAGTTGGAGTCCGTTCGCACTCTGGGAACGATTTATTGGATGTTTATACTCCAATTCGCACTCTGGGAAGTTGGAGTCCGTTCGCACTCTGGGAACGATTTATTGGATGTTTATACCCCAATTCACACTCTGGGAATTTGGAGTCCGTTCGCACTCTGGGAACGATTTATTGGATGTTTATACCCCAATTCACACTCTGGGAATTTGGAGTCCGTTCGCACTCTGGGAACGATTTATTGGATGTTTATACTCCAATTCACACTCTGGGAATTTGGAGTCCGTTCGCACTCTGGGAACGATTTATTGGATGTTTATACTCCAATTTACACTCTGGGAAGTTGGAGTCTGTTCGCACTCTGGGAACGATTTATTGGATGTTTATACTCCAATTCACACTCTGGGAAGTTGGAGTCCGTTCGCACTCTGGGAACGATTTATTGGATGTTTATACTCCAATTCACACTCTGGGAATTTGGAGTCCGTTCGCACTCTGGGAACGATTTATTGGATGTTTATACTCCAATTCACACTCTGGGAATTTGGAGTCCGTTCGCACTCTGGGAACGATTTATTGGATGTTTATACTCTAATTCACACTCTGGGAATTTGGAGTCCGTTCGCACTCTGGGAACGATTTATTGGATGTTTATACTCCAATTTACACTCTGGGAAGTTGGAGTCCGTTCGCACTCTGGGAACGATTTATTGGATGTTTATACTCCAATTCACACTCTGGAAAGTTGGAGTCCGTTCGCACTTTGGGAACGATTTATTGGATGTTTATACTCCGGTTCGCACTCTGGGAACCTAGAGTTGATTGCAAGACTGTCGTGTGTCAGTCCAGTTCGGCCATTGATGTGATGACTTGCCCCCGAGAGGTGGGTTTCGCTTAGCAAATGATCGGTGGGATCTCGATTACTTTCCACTTATCTTCCATCAACGAAGGAGGAGACTTGGTTTATGGACGGATGAATCACATCCGTGTTCATTTGGATCCCGCTTCTGCCAAGCCTAAGGAGTAAGATTAGTGTTCTAGCAAGCTTTGAGCTCAAGCAGAGGAGAGGATGGCTGAACTACATCCACTTTGAGTTGTGTATTTTCCCTTAAGTTGGGGGCAAGAGTTGGAGAGTAGACGGTCGAGCCACGTCCACTTTACGCTTTGCACTCTTCCAGTCGAGTTGAGGAAGAGAGTTGGAACGATGGCTCATGATGGTTTGTGAGTAGGTAGTCATTCATTGATGACTATAGATTGATGGTTGGCCCCTGATGAAGTTGGTTTAAGGCATGATTGTTTTGCCGAATCACAGATGCAAACTGGAGAGTGAATGATCAAATCATATCCACTTTAAACATATGTCCTCAAATTACCCCAAGTTCTAATGTAGGATTGGATGCATAGATGGCCATGTCACGTCGACTCTCGGTGTGATTTAAATTTTATTGGGCATCCGAGGAAGCATAAGTATTTTGGTGAGCTTCAAGTAAGAGATGGAGAGTGCATGGTTGGGCTACATAACTCCAAGTCTTTCTCAAATCTTCTAACTAAATTGCATAGGCATGTGAGTGGATGGTCGGTTGCATCCACTTCGTACTGGAGCCCTAAACTTGTCTGTCTCTTCCACTTTGATGGCCTGCCCCAAGTCAGGTGCGTATAGCAACCGACGAGTGGTTGAATTATGCTCGCCATGATGATACCTAAATGACTTTATCATAGTCCACGGAGGTTGTTTTGCACCCGTCCTTAAGTACTCGGTTACCTGCATCATTTGCAAGTAGTTTAATTCAAGTCGATTATATCTTGCAACATAAACGAAATAGAAATAGAAATAATTCAAAAGAGATCGGATAAAATCTCATTGATAAGTGAAGCGGCGTCGTATGCTCGCTATTGCACTTCGGTCCAGCCTTTCACAGTTGGGAGTCTAACGCAAATGGTTCAGTTTGATCAAAGTTCCAATTGAGGTCGGAGGTTCCCGGCTCTTCATTTTATGGGGCTTGAACATATTGCCAGAGCTATCCTTTCTGGAGCAGCCTTATGGCGTTGGCATCCATGATAGTCATATAAAGAAAAGGAGCTTCCCGATTTAGAGTATGGAGCAGGTTCCCTTGTATGTTGCCAAGTTGATCCTTCGTCTGATTCATCAACGTAATGTTGGCATGGACATGTTGGTGTAGTCGTCGGCGACTATCCACCAATTCTGTTATCAAACTCTGGAAATAAGCTTTTGTGCTGATTTCATTTATTAGTGTTGGCAGCAACGGGCTGTAGATTTTGATCAGTTCATTGGCTGCCAGCTTCTTTATTCCCTTTAGCAATATGAGAAGTAGAAATGATATGCCTAACTACGATTGACAGTCTTCTTTGAGAAATAGGGGATACAACGCATTTGATGGTATTCATCACTTTTCGTGGACTCCATTCACCATTCTCACTTCATGAGGTAGTGGTGGAGGTTGAATTTCCATAGTACACGGACATAGTCGGCATGCTGAATTTTAGTTAGAAATTCTACGTGTAGGATGGTCTCAATGAATAGGCCCTGACTGGGAACGATACTCGAATCAACATTATCAAGTCCATTTTATGGTTACGGGGTCTTGTGGTACTGGTGAATGATGTATGCCCGACTGCCTAATGTTCGAGTGGTTGGTAATGTCGATCGGATGGTGAGTGGATTAATATGGGCTCATTGATTGGTGATTATTTCTAATTTTCACCATGAAGGAGGCTCGCATAAGATAGTTAGGAAGTCCTCTTAGAGTTGTATGTCATGCTTTTAGTCATATGGACATGGAATGATTAAGATACGGGCATATGAAGATGGTTCAGTGGTGAACAACTATGTTTTGAGTTGGCAGAGTAGACAAGGCAGGGTAGTCGTAATACTAGCCATTGCACCATAATCGTCAGTTTAGGAGTTTTAAAAGCTGGTTAATTGGAGGAAGTTGCAGTCCACTTTAGAAGCATGATACATTAATCAACCCTAGTTCGTGCCATATTAGCTAGGTTCTCAAGCCTCTGGGAGCACCATTTGAATAGTATTTCAATACCCATTCCTTGATTGCAACTCAAAAATTGCTATTGTAATCTCCTACTTCCCGTCCAGTCATGGAACGACCTGAATGTTCCTTTTTTTTTTTTAAATGATGGATACGAAATGTTCGTTCGCATCGATGGTTCGAGCGCTTAAATGATGGATCGAACTAAAGGCAGATAGATGGATACAAACTGCATGTGCGTATTGATGCAAAATGGAGGCAGATGGATGGGTACGAAGTACCTGTGAGTATCGATTCGAATTGGAGGCAGATGGATGGATACGAAGTAGCGCTCCCTGATGGATACGAAGTAGCGCTCCGTGATGGATACGAAGTAGCGCTCCGTGATGGATATGAAGTTCACCGCATTTCTGGATTCGAAGCTATGGATACGAAATTCACCACATTTCCTGGATTCGAAGTTATGGATACGAAATTCACCACATTTTATGGATTCGAACCTATGGATACGAACTTCACCACATTTTCTGGATTCGAACCTATGGATACGAACTTCACCACATTTTCTGGATTCGAAAATATGGGTTCGAAAATGATCATATTTTCATGGATTCGAATATATGGATACGAAATTCACCATATTTTCTGGGTTCGAAAATATGGATATGAAAACCATCATTTTTTCATGGATACGAAAATATGGGTACGAAATTCATCATATTTTCATGGATACGAAAATATGGGTACGAAAAACAGCATTTTTTCTGGATTCGAAAATAGGGGTACGGACTGCATGATGAATATGGTTCTTCTTAGATTTTAGAGCAATCTGAATAGAATAGAAGGAACCCATGAACGATAGATCTCGATCTCTCTCTTAGATTTATTCAATCCGGTATCGATGACAGATCCAACGAGCAGGAGAAAATCTAGGTTTTCTCAGTGAAAGCACCAAAATGTTTGCACCAAAATTGGGCAACACCCTTCGGAAGTCTTTGAAGAGATAATAAGTGAAGAGCTTAAATTGGAAATGAAAATTATCTAACAAAAACTCCAAGTTATAGAAAAGTAAATTGCATAGAAGACAAGAATTTAGAGTGGTTCGGCGATGCGCCTACGTCCACTATGAAGTTTGATCACTTTATTGCTTAATACTTGAAGGTTATAAGTGTTTTGAAGCAAATTACAGCAGACAACAGACTTAAATTCGAAATCAGCAGCCAAGATGGTGATATGGAGTGATTCTGGCAGCGTTTAGGCGTACTCTTTCTCTCCAAATTCTCCGACCCCTTTTCTGAATGACCAGGGGCTCTATTTATAGGCGTGGAAGGCTGAAATCCCGCCAAAAACCTGGGGAGGCCGCTTGGCACGTGAGGGGGGCCCATAGGCCCGCGTTCTCGGAATCCGTGCCCAGTTTGGGATCGATTCGAAGTGAAGTTCGAATCGATCAAAAATGCATCCAATCGAGGCGAAATTTGGTGTGGACATTCTTCAACATGTATGCAAGCTTCTGTGAAAATTTCATGGCATTTGGATCATGGGATTGAGAGATATGATCGATTCAAGATTGCGTCTTCGTGTACCCTGTTTGCTTCGACTCGATCCTATGGATTCGTTCGAATCCATATGGTTCGAATCCATAGGTTCGAATCCATAGGGTTCGAAGAAATACATGCTTCGAATCCATGGTCTTCGTGGCTTTCCTACTGAATGGTTTCGAGGCACGCCGTGAAATGGAATCGCAGTGAAGTTTCAGGATGGATTCGATGCACTGCAACCAGATGGATTCAAAGGAGTTTCTTACCTCATGGATTCGACCTTGAGATTCTCTTGATGGATTCGAAGTAAGGTGACTTGGATGGAGTCGAACTAAGGCTTGCTCAATGGAGTCGAAGCGAGGTTTAGTTCATGGGTTTGAAGTAATGCATGGATTCGAGGTAAAGCTCCGGGAGGATGGATTAGAAGGTAGGAATGCTGGGTTCGAACATTGGTCGATTCGAAGCACTTTCTCTTGATGGGTACGAAGGAAGACCATGTGATGGTTTCGAACTAGATGGAGTCGAACCTGATGGGTTCGAATGTGGCGTGACTATGCTATGGATTCGAACACGGTGCCTGCTCGGATGGATTCGAAGCACGGCTATGCTTCTTGGGTTCGAACTAGGGAAGGTTCCGGATGGATTCGAGGTGATGGATTCGAACCGAGCAAGGTTCATTTCTCTCAACTTGAATCCATAATAACTTGAGCATACGACCTCGGATTGACTTGAAATTTGAAACGCGGACTTCTATGATCTTTCTGGTCATGTCCTATCAATTGTAGCTCAATCTGGACTCGGACAAAATTCATCGATATCCATAGCGAAGAGAAGTGCAACCAATCTCTAAGACGAACTGTCCTTTGTTTTTGGCCAATCTTTTGGTATCACGGCTTTGCCAAAAAGCGAGATAACACCCCTTAAGTAAGTCTTGTGAAAACTTATGCTTGAAAAGCTACAATCTTCATTCTGAATAGTCCCATCTGACTTGTTAAACAGTTATCATTTCCTCGTTGGAAGTCATAACCCTTGACTGATTTTTTCAGTAATTTGAATTGCTGGCTACCAACTGTTGTACCATGTACTGTTGTTACTGATTGTTGTATGATAGTGATTAGTTGTTGTAATCGTCACCAGGTGAGCATTTTACCTGTGAACTTTGAAAATTGAAAATTTAGTATGATATATATGCACATATTTTAACACGACTCTCATTAACGTTCGTGCGCTTATGAGTCGTTGTCGGTTTTCTTGTATCCAATTCCATATCGATCCTCTGCTGAATCGATGTGAAATTCGATGTGTAACAACATTGAAAGTTTTTTTGGAATGTACTTGCGTATGATCCTCTCCTGGATCAAAGTAAAAGGTCGAAAGATAGTTTTCGTATCGATGTAATTCACAATGATGGATACGAAATTGAAATTCGCATCGATATATATGAGTTTCGGTGGACTCCACGGTAGTGGGTATTAGTGTGATTTCGTATCGATGAACTTGTGAAGGACACGAACAAAGTAGTTGGTTCCTCGTGTACTGCTCGTATCGATGGTTAATGATGGATGAGAACATCCAATTCGTATCGATGGATATGAGCCTTTCTGGGTTGCATGTTGATGGATACGAGCAGAGCATTTCGTATCGATGAAATCTGGTGATTCTAAAAAGTCTACATTGCACTCGTATCGATGAAGGTCGAGCCATTGGGTTCGAATAGCCAAATCGCATCGCTTCAGGGCGGAACCGGTTGGAACGGTCAAGATGACTAGGAGGTGAATCGTTTTTCCTTTCATATGAGTCCATATAAATACTTTTTGGACTTAGCATTTTTTCCTTACTTGCTTACTTTTTTTTCTACAGCCCTTCGTATCGACCAGATTTCGAAAGCGAAAAGACTGCGTTCGCCTTCAAATCGACCAAAGTCCTAATCCCCGAACCAATTACCCAAATTAGGTAATTAATCTGTAACGACCTAGAATTTCCGATCTCGAAAATTCTAGGTAGTTAGGAAAAGAAGAAAAGAAAATAGAAGAAGAAACAGAAAAAAATATGGATTCTCATATTCGCAGCGGATAAAACATAATATCCAATAAAAACAATTACAAGGGAAACTGTATCTGTTAATTTACATCAATACATCAAAGTTACAACACTTCACAATCACTGGATAATTAACATAACTTGTCTCAGATAAATAACAATATATCACAGTGGAAAACACTCCATATCTTCCTGGCATCCATCTCGCCTCCTGAGCTCCAGAACGACCTTACCTGAATATCTGTAATACACTTTCTGACCCGAGCATTACATCAAAGTAACACCCGGGTCAGACTGGAAACCAGCGTGAGTAAACCCATCACATGAAAATACCAATGCAATATACTTATTTAAAACGCGAGCTAACTCAGTCATCACTACAAGTTCACAACTTGCTATAGTCAACACATATATTCACAATCAATCCCTAAGTACCTTTACTTAGTTTTTTAAATAGTCCATTAATTTAAATTATTCCATTTCATCCTATTAATTTCACATATCAATCTATAAAGAATCATTGTAGGTTACAAATCGAAGTAGGTTCGGGTATTTACTGATACCCGACCCCGGTCTCTTTGAATTCAACCATCTTAACCCAAGTTATTCAAGTAAAATACAATTCAACCTTAAATAGAAGATGTCACTTTACACAGCAATGCATCTTGATAGATAACAATATTATCACCGTCCATCCAAACATATCATATCACACAATATTTCATATCAAAGATATCAACTTATTCAAGGCATTTAACATCATTCAATCATTCATAAAATTGATCACTTCCAAAATTAATTTAATTTATCTCTAATTAGGTTAATTACTAATCTTTAATCATCTAGATTACCTTTACTTAACATTAATTAATTACAAACCAATTAATTAATTATCTTTTAATTATCCATCTTAATTAATCACCCTTGATTAATTATCCTTTAATTACAATAGGTAATTAACTCTCAATTAATTACACAAATTAATTAACCTTTACCCATCCATATTAATTACATTGATCCTTAATTAATTGCTGAAATTAGTTACCTTATAATCACTTACATATATTAATTATCCTTTAATCACACTCATTAATTAACTAACCCTTAATTAATTTCTTTAATTTATCAATCCTTTAATTAATTACATTAAGTAATTAATCCTTAATTACTTCCCTTAAGTAAATTACCTTTAATTAATTACTTTCATCAAGAAACTATCCCATTGGTTAATTATCCTTAATTAATTAACCTTTAAATTTATTAATTAATTTAACCTTTAATCGCAAAATAAATTAATTAATACTTAACAAATTATCTTTTAATTACTTACATTAAGTAATTATCATTTATGTAATTTATCTCAAATTATCTTAATTACGAACTAATTAATCTCTAATTAATTAACTCATAATTAATTACATTAAATCAATTAATTTCCCTTTTATCATTAACTAGTAAATTAATTACTATTTAATTACATAATTAATTTAATCATTAATTATCAAAATCTCAATTAACCTTAAGATAAATCATTATCTTATTAATGAATGTCCTAATTATCATTAACACGTATATCTAAACTCTTACTTCTAATTAACCACTAAATTTCATTTCTAAATTAAGTTTTAAGATAACTCAAAATGGATTTTAAGTTAACAATTCAAGTTAATTTTTTTTATAACTTCCTCAAATCAATTTACTTAAAAACATTTACTATTTAAGAATAAGATTAAAGGAATAGGTTCATCAAGATTAATTTTCAAATTTAATAAAAAAACTTGCTTATTTAAATTTTAAAACTGCCCAGTATTAACTTCATTTTCAACCGACTTTTTTTATTTTTGACTTGGTTTTATTTTAAGTTTTAAACTTGTTAAACTAAAATCTGAAACCAGGAAATACTCGCATTCCTATGAAGACAGCCCGAACCAAAACTTGACTTATCCGAGCATCCCCACGAACTACTACCTTCGAGTCAGCATGCACACATCTCCGAGTTCGACCTGCAAACCATCTTTTTCCCAAACCACAATCGCAATCTGAAACCACTGATACCCTGTGCATGAGCACAAATCAACCACGCTGCTTTGACCCTCGTTGATCACGTCGGAATGTCGACTATGATCCTCTCACCTGAATCCGACTACCCCGAGCCCAACAATGATCGCGAGCCAAATTTAAGAAAGAACATTCATCTACTGAACCAACCTGTTCCCAAAAACACGCCCTGAGCCACCACCTGTGACCATATTAAGCCTCGCCGTTGAATCCTCACCATCGCCAGAGCCCTACGCTCCATTGCCTCTTCATCCAATCCAACTAGATTCAACATCGATACCGCAATCACTTCGAGAACAACCACGACTCAACCACAACCTAAACCCTAGATTTCCATCCACCGCTCACCACGACGTTCCAGAAAATACTAGACTATTTTTCCCACCATCCTCGTTCTACGAGCCACCTCTGATAAGAACCACGAGTCACAGAACGACATTGATTGACGGGAATTTACAATTAACCCAAAACTAGACATCTCGCCATATCTTACTAATTACAAGTCTAAAATCATGATTTTGCTTTTAAAAATCTTAGATTTCAAATTCAATTTCAATTATACAATCAAAATCTAAAAATTCGGTAATCAAATTCTGACATTAATTTTTCCTTCACTGAAGTATTTTATTTCTGGAATATTTACAAAATATGTTTACTTGAATCCATTTTATAAATGATGTTTATTCACCTATAAACATTTTTGTTTCAGAGATCAAAACTTTAAAATTTCTTAAGTGGAAGATTTAAATTTTTGAATTAGATTTTTTAAACCTGTAATGTTTTCAACAGAGGCATGCTTAGCCTTTTTCAGACATGAACACATATATAAAAAAATCATTTTTAACATCATTCATAACAAAATTCATATCACACTTCAATCATTTATGACATGCCAATTCAAGATATTTCAGATTTTAAAAGTTTTACCCATATATATCCATAAAACAAAGAACATGACTTGTACTTTCTAAAGTAGTAGTTAATCACCTTTTTATATACGCAGAGAACAGTTTTTCTTCATTGCAGTTTGAATTAGATCTGGAGCTTCCTATGATTTTGAGTTACTTGATTGTTGTTGTAATATTGAGTTGATCCTACAGCATGCTTTGATTCAGGTGGAAGATGAAATAGATGTTGTAGTTTAGTTGAAAATTTGAACAGGCTGAAGTAGTTTGGTTTTCTTTGAATTTTGAATTCAGTTTTGAATTTAGTTTCTAGGTTTTAGACAAGGAAAAGATAATAGAGAACTTTAAAACTGAAAAACTAGGTTTTCTTTAACAACATTATATTTGTCATTTCATTTTCAAAAGAAATTGGCCACTTGTATTTATTTTTTTATTACAATACGAATGTACTTGCATGCTTAAATCATTTTACAAATGTCCAATCTTGTTTTATATGCTTACAAATGTCCTAATACATTTTTATATAAATTTTCTTATGCTTACAAGTGTCTTAATCTTCATTAAGTATAAAAAATTTCCTTAATTACTAATTCTTTATATATATATATATATATATATATATATATATATTAATGTATGTTTATATTATATTTTATGTCATGCTTAACTCACTAATTTCAAAAGATATATATACACACACACATTTGTGTATGCATATACTTAAAAAATTTCATACTATAAAGTTTACACATATCCATTAATATATTTAATAATTTACTCTATGAGTCATCATTTTAAATTTTACTATTTTTTTTTTAAATCCACTTATATAAATATCTAGACATCTTTAATTATCAAATTTATTTGTTTTATCCAAATAAAATTAGTATCCCAATAGTTTACAATCAGTTAATTATCCAATTAACAAATATTCAAAATCTGGGTTATCACATTCCTCCCCCTTAGAATCTTTTCGTCCTCGAAAAGGAACGAAGCCAGAATATTATTAAAATACTATTTATCAGTTAATTTACCTTTAGATCTTTTCAACTATAAATCCTTTATTCAAGAATTTATTTAAACACTTTTAAAATTTATATATTACCATAATAGTTTTATGAAAATACCTTTTATAACTTGATGTCTCAACCAGTCCATCTTTGCTCTTACAGAAATTGGGTCATACGATGATCAGGCGTAGGACTGAAAATCTATAAGTACTTAGTTGACCAATTTTCAACACCCAATGAAAATAATTGGAAATTTTTTGTTGAAAATATGGAAAACACTTATGACTATAGAGGAAACTTCTTTGGTAGAATGCTCTGGAAGTCATCACCCCCATCCATGGTCGCAGTTAACCTGATGGTTACGTTGCCATCCCGGCAAAATCCGTAGATAACTGTAGGCACTTCGTGCCTCTCGATTATGCCATGGAACCCGCTACAAATCGCTGCTGCATCTGGGGTTATTGCTATCATAGCAAAAACCCATATAAATGAAGGCATCAGCGCCCTCGAATTCCGCTGCCAAAATAATGAAACTTCTCCGCTCCACTCGACCATAGATCGTAGTCTACCGACGTTACGTTGCCTTCCCAGCAAAATCAAGCGTAGACCGTTAACACTCACCTCCATACGATTTCTGCTATGGTTCACAGTAGATCGCAGCGACATCGAGTTACACTGTCGTCACAACATAACCCAAATACCTCGGTAGGCATCAGCTCCCTCGACTTTCGCTACCCAATAATCCTAAGGAACTTTAGTTTGTCCGGACTTCCTCATAAGATCCACTTTAGAGCCTCCCCCCTTTGAGGCTTAAGGCATTACTAACCTATGGTACTCTTGAGAAGTTCATTTCAAGGGAGCGTCTTTTTCTCCAAAGCCATTTCAAAACACTTTATACTATACACATATAGTATCTTCCAAATCATATACCTAGTATGAATCCCCTATAAATCTCCTTTTCTCAAAATCGATTATTCCAAAATCGATAATTCTCAAACTAGGCTTTACAAATTTCCAAAATTGATTTTTTTCCCAAAAATAAAAAACCTTTCCAAATACATTAGTTTCAAAAACCTTTCCTCAAAATCATTCTCATAAGATCCTTTATATATATAGATGTATATAACCTTGAAAAATCTTTGGATCACTTCATACTTGTATAAATTCCCTTTTTATACTTCAAATACTTTTCAAAAGCCCTTTTCTTCTGGCAATAGATTCAATAAGGGGAGTTTATCAGTTATATATACATAACTTTGTTTATGCCAAAACAATATTCAAGCTTGATTATTTTACAAAGTCACTTATCATATTACTTACTTTCATAAGTAAATTTCTACCATAAAAATATCCAGTTTCCACTTTATTTCATCATATATCTCACAAAATATACTTTTAATTTCAAAAATTATTTATAGTTCTTATCCATAGATTTTCAGTATCAATTTCATTCAAGCTTGTACGATGTACACGTATCATCCGTATGCATATCAATCTGATCCTCACTCGATCACATAATTTCTCTTCCGAACTAGTATCATCCACCCGACTTCCTAGTGCGGACTCAGATCTGGTTGCTTGATCAGAAATGGTTATTCTCCTTGCATAGCCATAAATATGATAGAGAATATTAAGAACCAATCAAAAATCCATATCCAGTTTCGCCGTCGAAAATTGAGTGAAAAATCCTAACTCGGATTGATGTACTATCTCGAAATTTTGATCTTAAATCTGTATCAAATCACTATGCGAATAGAATAATATACGTATATCCTACGTACCTCCATTGATTATTAGCTAAATCAATTTCTCCTTTCTATTCACATTTCCTTTATTTCTATTCACATATTCTCAATTGCTTCCATTCCCCATTGAGTCATCACTTCAATTATAAATAGTTTGTACTCTGACCAGCATAAATTTAAAAATAGCTTGAAAAAGTTTAAAATAGATAAGTAGTTGAAAAATAGTTGTAAAATAGTTAAGTAGTTATAAAATAATTGTAAAGTAGGTAGATAACTATAAAATAGTTGTAAAATAGTAATTAGTTATAAGATAGTTATAAATAGAAATCAGTTTATAAAACAATTAGAAAATTGTTAAATAGTTTAGCTTTAAAAAGAAAGGTTGGATATAGTAAATAGCTTGGAAAAATATGTTTATATTAAAACAATTTATTTTGAAAATCATCCAGAGTCAAACTGTTTAATTGCCAATCTTCATTCCCATCAATTCAATTTAAATTTCTGCTTTCATTTAAATTCAATCAATTCCAATTTAAATAACTTCATTTTCCATTGAAATTGATTTAATCCCAACTCAAGTTGAATTAACCTCAATTTCTTTCCAAATTCAAATCAAATTCCGTTTGAATTTGAAACTATTCAACTTTAATCACAATTCCAAGTTATTCAAATCAAATTTCAATTTGAACTAATTTCAGATTCAATTTCACTTTAAATCATCTCGAATTATATAAATTCGAGTTAAATTTTAAAATATTGATTTAAATTCTTTAAATCATAACCTTTACTTTTGAAGTCTATAAATACTTAATTATGAGTCGAAATTTCAC
The DNA here is from genome assembly GCA_030765085.1 of Allium cepa. Taxonomy (NCBI): domain Eukaryota; kingdom Viridiplantae; phylum Streptophyta; class Magnoliopsida; order Asparagales; family Amaryllidaceae; genus Allium; species Allium cepa. Next base: position 706,506,773 of record CM060938.1, read on the forward strand.
ATATTCCAATTTAAATCACCTTTACTTCTTCATGAACTTATTTCTAAGTTCAAACATAATTCAAACCCTTTTTAATCACCCAATCTTTGAAATTCAATTTATCACCAAATTTCAATTTTGAAACCAATCCTTAACAATTTGAATTTCCAAGTTCCTTTAAACATCCAAAACTTAAGTTCAAAGTGATATCACTTCCTCAAGTTACATTTTTATCTTCAAAAATCAAAATTACTTAAATAATTACAATTTAAAGTTTTATTTCCATTTAATTTCTATAATGGATATAAAATATCACAATCCACTTCTTAATTCATTTTAAGCAAGCCAATTCACATTTTCATATATTGTTGATGATAATAGGATAATATTAGGATATAAATAAACATCCAAATTATCTAAAACATCCATCAATAGCATTCATCACACATTCCGAGAACTCAAATCCATTTGAGATCTTATATAACTCCTTTCTAAATCAACCCATTTAACGTTCCTAAGTTAAATCTCAGTTTCATCTTGAAATTTCCAAATAGGTTGTTCATTCAAACTTATTTAACTTCTTCTAAGTTAAATTCAATTTAATCTCATCAACATTACCCAATTTGAATCCTTACTTCAAATTTCAAATTTCTATCAATATTCTTTCTTACTTATAAGTTCAAAGACTTATTTCACTATGGGTTTTTACATCACTTCTTAGGGAGAAATTAAAACTCAATCACTTAGAGTTTATTTTAAATCATCTTTGACATCATGTATATCCATACATATGTACATATTAATTTCTTAGCGCACCAAGCCGTATTTTTAAAATTTAAACCACCTTTGGTTTTAATTCAAAACAGTTTTCTTTAAAGCTTTCAAACAACTCTTATTTTAAAATAAGATCACACTAAAAATATTTTGAATAATACTATTTATTATTATCTCTTAACATTTTGAAAACAATTTTAAATATTTCTTGACTTAGAATTCAAAACTTCTCAATTTACATCCTTTCTACTTTACAAGTTATTCTCATCTAATGGTTACTTCCTTAAAACACTTTATTTTTTATTGGAAAACAATCATCCTATTATTAAACACAATAACCTTTCTATTTACTGGTTTAAAACCAATTCTAATTCATCGTATTTGTATAGTTCATTTTATCCAATTACTATTTGGATATACGTATATATTTATCACTTAATTCTTATCCAATTTCAATATCCCACAACCAGTTATTGCTTTATAAAATATAAGCTTTTATAAAAATCATTCATTAAAACCATTTTTAAAACTTTCATATAAGAAAATAACAAGTACGCTCTCATATATACGTATATATATACACACACACACTTAACTCATTTTAGGGTACTACTGACCCTATGTTTAATGAGTAAACCCACTAGAGCCAAGGTTCTCGCTTAACCTTCTACTCTGATACCAAATGTAACGACCTAGAATTTTCGATCCTAAAAATTCCAGATAGTTAGGAAAAGAAGAAAAGATATAGAAGAAGAAACAGAACAAAACACAGATTCTCACATTCGCAGCGGATAAAATATAATATCAAATAAAAATAATTATACAAAGAAACTGTTTCTGTTAATTTACATCAGTACATCAGAGTTACAACCTTCACGATCACTGGTAGTTAAAATGACTTGTCCCGAAAAAAATAACAATACATCACTGTGGAAAATACTCCATATGTTCCTGCCATCCAACTCGCCTCCTGAGCTCCAGAGTGTCCTTACCAGAAAATCTGTAATACTCGGTCTGACCCGATAATTACATCAAAGTAACACCCGGGTTAGGCTAGAAAACAGCGTGAGTAAACCCATCTAACATGAAAATACCAATGCAATATACTTATATAAAACCCGAGGTAACTCGTTCATCACTACAAGTTCACAACTTGCTATAGTCAACACATGTATTCACAATCAATCCCTAAGTACCTTTACTTAGTTTTTTAAATGGTCCAGTCGTTTAAATTATTCCATTTCAGCCTATTGATTTCACATATCAATCTATAAAGAACCATTGTATGTTGCAAATCGAAGTGGGTTCGGGTATTTACTGATACCCGACCCCGGTTTTTTTGAATTCAATGCCATCTTAACCGAAGTTATTCAAGTGAAATACAATTCAACCTTAAATACACGATGTCACTTTACATAACAATGCATATTGATAGATAACCACATTATCACTTTCCATCCAAACATATCATATAACAAAACATTTCATATCAGAGAAATCAACCAATTCACGGCATTTAACATCATTCAATCATTCATAAGCAAAATTGATCACTTCCAAAATTAATTTAATTTATATCTAATTGAATTAATTTCTATTCTTTAATCACTTAGATTGCCTTTACTTAACATTAATTAATTACAAACCAATTAATTAATTATCTTTTAATTATCCATCTTAATTAATCACCCTTGGTTAATTATCCTTTAATTACAATAGGTAATTAACTCTCAACTAATTACACAAATTAATTAACCTTTACTCATCCATATTAATTACATTGATCCTTAATTATTTACTCAATTTAATTATCTTATAATCACTTACATTGATTAATTATCCTTTGATCACACTCATTGATTAACTAACCCTTAATTAATTTCTTTAAATAATCAATCCTTTAATTAATTACACTAAGTAATTAATCCTTAATTACTTCCCTTAAGTAATTTACCTTTAATTAATTACTTTCACCAAGTAATTATCCTATTGGTTAGTTATACTTAATTAATTAACCTTTAAATTTATTAATTAATTTAACCTTTAATTACAAAATAAATTAATTAATCCTTAACAAATTATCTTTTAATTACTTACATTAAGTAATTATCATTTATGTAATTTATCTTAAACTATCTTAATTACGAACTAATTAATCTCTAATTAATTAACTCATAATTAAGTAAATTAATTAATTAATTAATTAATTTCCCTTTTATCATTAATTAATAAATTAATTACTCTTTAATTACTTAATTAATTTAATCATTAATTATCATCATCTTAATTAACCTTAAGATAAATCATTATCTTATTAATTAATGTTCTAATTATCACTAACACATAAATCTAAACTGTAACAACCCTGTATTTTGTAATTATTTTAATTGTATATTTTAATTATTTTAATTTAAATTTTGATAAAAAAACTTATCTTACTTATTGAAATGATTAAATTTTATTATTTAAATATAAATCTTGATTTTTATATGAATTATAATTCCAAAACTTGTGTAAGTTGAATATTTCCAGAAAAAGTGAATTTTTGGTCAAATAGTCAAACTTTGACTTTTAACTTAAAATTTAAAAGTTTGAAATTTTAAATTTTATCTTTTATTATGAAAATAGATTTAATAACTTGAACACTGCTTTTTGTTTCGTGGAAAACGGAGTTAAACTGCAAAAGATATGTACATTTCAATTTTAAGTATAAATTGTTTATTTTGCAATTTTGTTATTTTAAATTGTATAAATTTTATTTTTTCTCTATCATATTTTATTTTAATATGTTATATTATGTATATTTTGACTTTTAAATATTTTTAAAATGATAATAGAATTTTTCTAAAATTTACTATGATGATTTCCTATTTTTAAAAGGCTGTTTTCCTTTTTCTGCTATTTTCTTCATCTAAACTATATTTAAATTAAAATTTATTTATTTACTTTTGTGATTTCCTTTTTATTTTGTGTTCTTATCTTTATTTATAAATAATTTTAAGCACATAAAATTTTTTCCAAGTTCATTGCACTTATTTTTCATATTTTGAAGACTAGTTGCAAATTTTGTTGTTTTATTTAATTAAACTATATATAATTAATAATTAATTAATTTATTTTTGTTTATTTACTAAATTTTCATATTTTATCTTATTTTATATATATATTTCAGTTATATAAGGTTTAAAAAGAAAATAATGGAAATTTGAAGTGTTTGTGTCTCTTTAGTTGCTCAAGGCTCTTCGTTTTCCCGCCTCTTTGTTTTCCAACCTTTTCATTTCTAGCCTTAGCCGACCATATCTTTTTGCTATTGCCGTGACTCCCTCTCAAATTCACGTGAAAAATGTTTTTCAACTCCTCCTAAAAACTCACGGCTTGACAAGAGAGAAAAAAAATTGCAAATGGCTTCCTTTATTTCTTCCCTTCTTCACAATTTCAATGATTTTGCTTCCTCCTTTGCAAAGCTTTGCTTGGCCCCACTCTCCACCATCATCACCGACCATCACCTCCTCCATCTCCAGCTGCAACATCAGCCTCTCCTCTGTCCATGTCAGGCCGTGGCATCCCAAAGATGAAAACAACACAAAAACTCCTTGAAACTATGCTAGCCTAGCCACAAAACATCACCTACCTCTTCCTATACACTTTGGCCACCCCTAGAACCACCACCACCAGCCACTACCTGACATTTGGCCGCTGCTACACCATCTCCAAATCTGACCTGAAGCAAGGCCGTGAGCCCTAGGCCAAAACCCCACCATCCAAACTTGTAGAACCATGAACAAACCATCCATTCACCAAATCCCTTCATGTTGCTTGCCTTATCACCTCACAACCACCACATATGGCCTTGGCCGCCCCCTATTTCTCCACCACCACCATGATACCACCTCTGAACTTCCACCTCTCCACTGTCCAGACTTGTACTTGCCTTTGGCCGAGCCCCACTTGCTTTTGGTCGAGCCAAAAATGCACCCAAACCCTACCTATTGTTGCCTTGACTTAGTATGCTTCATGTTGTAACTCCTCCATCTTCATCCACTTGTTGCCATGTGTTTTGATGCTAAACCCAAGTCATGTTGACACCTAGGCCGAGCCTAGTGTGATGAAAACAAGCCCAATTGATCATGTGACAAGCCATGTTGTCGTGGTCAGGCACTTTCGTGTTAAAGCTGGGTAATGTTCTTTGTTGATTTAAAGTTTCCATTTCGTTTAAATTCATATTTGTATTGTATGCATATGTTTATATGGTCTTGTTTATTTGTTGTATACAAGATCATTATCAAGGCTTTCCATTTCATTCAATTCAAATCGGGATTGTCGTGCTTTTGGAATCGCTCTTGTGTTTGTTGTTTTGGTCTCTAGCTTCGAAAAGGTGAGTCTTTCTCACTCTGACATTTATATTTATGAAATAGTGAATTGATAACAAGTGTTTAGTAATATAAAATGTTTATGCAAGTTAATGATGATCATATGATATGCTATGCCATGTTGTTACCATGTTAAAACTGTTAATTATAACCTGACATCTGATATATGACATTATATTGTGACATTGACATTGTTTATATTGTTTATGCATATATTCACACTGCAAGTTCCCTGTTAGAATAGAATCATTATGGGTTGAAACGATACACACCCGAACGGACTTTAAAATAGGAAAAAATCGTTATGGAATGAAATGATAGGCCTGAGCGATTTTTATTGTATTTTATTTGGCTTGGGATTGCGGGTTTGAAATGATTAAACCCGGTTTTCTTTGTAAACTACGGATTGAAATGATATATATCTGTATCACTTGACCTAGGTTAGAAAATTATTTACAGACCCCATGGTATATTTTTAAATGATTTTTTTTTTAAATATGTATTTTCAAAAGTATGAAATTTTGATTTAAAATATATATATATTATGGTTTTAAGAAAGTTAAATATTAAATCTTGAAATTGTGAATTTAAGTGAATTCAAGTATGTAAATTTGGAGTAAATGTAACGTTTGACTTTAAATTTTATTTAAGATGTAAATAAATAATGGAAATTAAATTAAAAGTTTTGAAATGATATTTGAAGTAAAATTTTAAGTTTATTAAATTTATAAATTAATAAACAGTGAATTTTGACTTAATAAATGAATGGAGTTTGCAAAATTGAATATTTGATCTTAAAATTTTATTGTGTTAAATCATATGTTAAAATGATTTTAAATATGAAATTTTAAAGTCTAGAAATATGATTTTTAAGTTGTAATAATAAAAATTTGGAGTTTTATTATTATTTTTGAAAAGCTAAAATGAAACCTGGAATTTTATAGCATTTTCAAAATGCTTTAGTCTTTTGACAGCATTTTAATGCTATTGTTTTGAATCTAACAATGTTTGAAATAACTAAATATCTATTACGACATTTTATAAATGTCGATATTCTTGAAATAAACCATTTTGGAAAATATAAGCTACGATAGCACTTTATAAATGCTGTCGTTGCTATAATTTGACAATGTTTTGAAATGTTATAGATTTTAACACTGTTTGAGCTATATTTTAAAGTGTTAAGTAATTTAACTTTTGAAATGGATTATCTGTGAAATTTTAGAAGTTTTGAATATTTAAATTTGAATTTTTAAGGAATTTAAAATGTATTTGAATTTAAATAAAGTTTACTTGGTTATGTGTTAAACGGAATGAAATGTAATATAATAAATGAATTTTTGAATGGAATTTTGGAATGTATTTTTGGTAATGATGTTTGAAATAATAAATGAATGACATATTTGATTTTTAAATGATATTTAACTTTGAATATTTGGATTTGAATTCAAATAATGATTTGATTATGATGTTTAGAAAGGATGTAATATTTTAATGATTTTGAAATGGTTTGGAAATGATAAAGTATAAACTATTTTGATTTGAATATTGTTTTGAAATAAAAAATGATTTTGGTTTCGAAGTATAAACTATTTTCATTGAATAAATAGTTTTGAAATAAAAATGGTTTTGGTTTCGAGGCGTAAACTATTTTGAAAGGAATATAGTTTTGAAATGAAATGATTTGATCCTTTTGAAATATAAACTATTTTGAAATGACCACGGCGTTATAATAACGTTTGGTTGTTAAAGAGACCGGGATCGGAAGTTTTCATACTCTCTGCCAACTCCGAAAACCACTTTAACAACCGTGTACGCGGTGGAGATTCCAGAATGAAGTAGGATGGTGGCGACGTTCTTGAGGTATATTACGTGGATCCAACTCCCGTGAGTTGGCATAAGGTGGCTAAAACAGGAGCGATCTCGGGCCAAAGGAGGTAGCACCTCTGGTCGGACACATTCCATCGATACTATACTCTTACTGGTGATTGATTAGATGGCCATCCTCCGATTTTGATATGGGAGTGTGTTCCGAGGTGGGCGTATGTGGCTGCCGCGTTACCACCAGCCCGTGTGCGTAATTGGTATATCTACCCTGGCATTGCCTTGTGTGCCGTGTCACCTACCATACCGAGCCTTTACTACGAGTTTGTTTTTCTCCCGTAGCCCGTGTGGTATCCTCTGACAGTCACCCAGAGTGGAGATGGCATGATATTGGATGGACTACTGAGACTATTATGTGTGAAGGGTGATATGGGTACCCCGGAACGCTATTTAAAAGTATGTTTATTTTACTGTAGACATTATTATAGTAGCGCAATATGACTACATAGTAAATAGTTTAACGGATCGTTAAAGGATGGGCGATCCCAAGCATCTTTTAAGTTACTGATGCATTTTTGTTACTGTTCACTTGAGTTTATTTACAGTTCATAAGTATTTATGTCCTGACTCGAGTGTTTTGTATTTTGCTTTACGCTCGAGTCAGATTGAGTGAGTTAGAATTCAAGAATCACCTTCGGAGTTGGAGCTTTCCTTGAAGATCCAGCCATCTATTTTGCTTTCTGTATCCAATGATTTCAGTGATGTATTCTGATTTGTACCTGATGTATCTTGTTACTTTTTGTTGTATGATGTTTAACTCTGATGTATCTTATTTTTATATAGTAGCTTCATGACCTACTACTTCTTTTAAATTCCGCTGCATTATTAAATACTCTGTGTCTGTGATCTGTGATTATGTATTTACTGTATATTCTGGATTTGCCAAATTTTATTTACAGCGTGATATTTTGAGCAATTCAAGTCCGACATGTGCGGATGCGAATGGTTGAAAATATCGGGTCGTTACAGTTGGTATCAGAACTTTGGTAGCTCTAGGCAAAACTCAGCATATAGAGTAGACGTATTTACAGAATCACTTTCATTCGAGTTGAATCTCTTTCTTCTGACTAGATTCCTTGGAATTTTGGAACGTTCCCTGCGGTTCCAAAATCCATTCTTATTCCCCACTATTCATCTTCATTTGATTTCGGAGTATCCCACAACTCCACTTCGAATGATCTTTATAGTGAATTGGCGGTCTCACCATTATTCTAATTTTCTTGTAAAAGGGGTGAAACTCCTTTACATTTAGCACCGATTCACCAGAGATTTATATTTATCCTCGATTTAGATGCTAGTATCTCCGATTATCCCAAACTTTATCTCTTTTGGTCGAATGTAGATTTACCCAGAAAATCCACATCGATCTTATTCTTTAAGTCACGGTTGACCCGGTTAAGGTTGCCCGCGATTTATTTCAGCTTATCCACCTCCCTACTCTGTATTTTATCATCCTGTCTTTTTTTTCCAATCTATTCTTCCAAACATTTTGAATTGTACTTGTAAATCTATATTTTGTTTTATATATTGTGTTGTTTGAGTTGTTCATGTTGGATTGGGTTTCTGATCGATTCGTCTGATCAACGCTATCGATCAGATTTCCAAAACACTTTGACAAGAACAAACTGGCACAATATTATTTTAAAAATTTGGGAAATGAAATAAATTTTGATATATAAGTAAATTTATGGGACTTAATAAATTGATTTAAATTGATAATTTGAAATGATAATACTTGATTTATCATTTATTGTTTTACAAATGAATTTATAAATAGTTGTTTATAAATTGATTTGGGAACTGGCATTAATTTAAATCAAGAATTTGAGAATTTAATTTCCGATGGATTTCAAACCTTATATTTAAAATTTTAAAAGGATATATTATTTAAAGTATTTTCAAGTAGAAATTTGTTTCCAAAGAATTTTAAAGTTTAAAATTAGTGCTCTTCTCTTGGTCGCTGAAAAATAACTTCGGTGGTGACTACAGCATCATCGACATTCATTTTGGAGTTTCGAAGTGAAGAGACAATTCTGTAGTCTTACTACAGCTTTGTTTTGGGAATTTAATTGATTTTAATTTCTAAAATATGACTTGATTTTAATATAAATAGATATATGATTGAAATTTGATTTGACATATTATGTATATATTATTAGTTATCTCTAAATGATTTGAATGGAATCGAAAATTTAATTCTTTAATTATGTCTTAAAGAATAATTTCAATTATGAAAGAAAAAAATTATTTAAAAATTTGGATAAATGATTAAAACTTGAGATAATTGAATTTGAAAGTTTTATTTGTATAACACACAATTGCATTTCAATATAACTTACCTTAATTTTTTAAAAAGTTAACAATGTAATTAGATAATATACAATATAAAAGGATTTTATAAATAAAATTTGAGTGGTTATAATAAATGTTATACACTTAAATTTTGGTTATAAAAGATTAACAGAGGTAAATAAAGAAAAAGAAAATTTAAAGAGACTTTACTTAAATAACTTAATAATCAAATTTGATTTAATATGGAACCTTAAGTCTAACCCAGAAATTTTAATAAAAGTTATTTCCTGAAATGAATATGTTTGTATACTAAACAATGTATCTTTGAATAGAAAATAAAATATATTTGAATGGGATATTTTGTAATAAGGTTTATTTAACTTGAAATCATAGTTTAATTGATGTATAAATGAATAAAGGTGTAAAGAAATTGGATTGTTGTATTTGCTATGATATCTATTTTATAAATAAAATATTTTATTTATAAAATAGATATGTCTTATAAAATGAATAATTTTGATTTAAATAGTTAAGATGTATTTTTAATATCACTAAAATTTGATTATTGAGAATTTGGTTTTCAAATGGAAATTTAAAGTGTAACTTATTGAAGGAATATCCTATTTATGAAATGAGTATTTTAAATAAAGTGTTATGTTATTTGTTAAATTGAGAAATAGGTAAAATAATGAACTTTTGACTTAATAAATGAAGTATAGTTTAATTTGGATATTCCATTCATAAAAGTTGTTTTAATAAATATAAGTAAATGATATCGAAATGAATATTTCTAAAATTGAACTGATTTGAAATACTAATATGTCTACCGTAACATATTATAAGTGCTGCTGTTTCTATAATAAAATGTTTTGTAAATTTTATAATTGAATAAATGAACTTAGAAATGTTACAACTTTGAAATGAGTATTATTTGACATTGAATTTAAATGGTTTAAAGGAAGATTATTTTAAAGGTGTTATGATTTCAAAGTATTATGATTTCAAAGCATGATGATTTCAAATTTATTATCTTATTTTGTTTTTCAAACCATCTTTTAGTTGTCCTTATTTTCCTTATCTTTCTGTAGAATTGGAAGGTTATTGCTTATACCAGTCTGTTTAGAAATCTTTCTATAATCTTTGAAAATCTTTGGTACTCATCTGGATCTTAACACTGCTTACCATCCACAGACTATCAGTCAAACGGGAAGGGTGAATCAGATTTTAGAGGATGTTTTTGTGCTTGTATTTTTTATTTTGGAGGATCTTGGAAGATCATCTCCACCTTGTTAAACTTACCTATAACAATAGTTATCAGGTATGATTCGAATATGCTTGTCATCTTATCTAAATCTTGTCTCATTCTATATTTTTTTTCTTCTGTGCTTTCCCGTACCTCGTTCCTTTTCGGGGACGAAAAGTTTTGAGTGGGTGAGAGTGTAACAACCCTGTATTTTGTAATTATTTTATTGTATATTTTAATTATTTTAATTTAAATTATGATTAAAAAAACTTATTTTACTTATTTAAATGATTAAATTTTTTATTTAAATATAAATCTTGATTTTTATATGAATTATAATTCCAAAACTTGTGTAAGTTGAATATTTCCAGAAAAAGTGAATTTTTGGTCATATAGTCAAACTTTGACTTTTAACTTAAAATTTAAAAGTTTGAAATTTTAAATTTTATCTTTTATTATGAAAATAGATTTAATAACTTGAACACTGCTTTTTGTTTCGTGGAAAACGGAGTTAAACTGCAAAAGATATGTACATTTCAATTTTGAGTATAAATTGTTTATTTTGCAATTTTGTTATTTTAAATTGTATAAATTTTATTTTTTCTCTGTCATATTTTATTTTAATATTTTTTAATATGTTATATTAGGCATATTTTGACTTTTAAATATTTTTAAAATGATAATAGATTTTTTCTAAAATTTACTATGATGATTTCCTATTTTTAAAAGGCTATTTTCCTTTTTCTGCTATTTTCTTCATCTAAACTATATTTAAATTAAAATTTATTTATTTACTTTTGTGATTTCCTTTTCATTTTGTGTTCTTATCTTTATTTATAAATACTTTTAAGTACATAAAAATTTTCCCAAGTTCATTGCACTTATTTTTCATATTTTGAAGACTAGTTGCAAATTTTGTTGTTTTATTTAATTAAACTATATATAATTAATAATTAATTTATTTATTTTTGTTTATTTACTAAATTTTCATATTTTATCTAATTTTATGTATATATTTCAGTTATATAAGGTTTAAAAAGAAAATAATGGAAATTTGAAGAGTTTGTGTCTCTTTAGTTGCTCAAGGCTCTTCGTTTTCCCGCCTCTATGTTTTCCAACCTTTTCATTTCTAGCCTTAGCCGACCATATCTTTTTGCTATTGCTGTGACTCCCTCTCATATTCACATGAAAAATGTTTTTCAACTCTTCCTAAAAACTCACGGCTTGATAAGAGAGAAAAAAAATTGCAAATGGCTTCCTTTATCTCTTCTCTTCTTCACAATTTCAATGATTTTGCTTCCTCCTTTGCAAAGCTTTGCTTGGCCCCACTCTCCACCATCATCACCGACCATCACCTCCTCCATCTCCAGCTGCAACATCAGCCTCTCCTCTGTCCATGTCAGGCCGTGGCATCCCAAAGATGAAAACAACACAAAAACTCCTTGAAACTATGCTAGCCTAGCCACAAAACATCACCTACCTCTTCCTATACACTTTGGCCACCCCTAGAACCACCACCACCAGCCACTACCTGACATTTGGCCGCTGCTACACCATCTCCAGATCTGACCTGAAGCAAGGCCGTGAGCCCTAGGCCAAAATCCCACCATCCAAACTTGTACAACCATGAACAAACCATCCATTCACCAAATCCCTTCATGTTGCTTGCCTTATCACCTCACAACCACCACATATGGCCTTGGCCGCCTCCTATTTCTCCACCACCACCATGATACCACCTCTGACCTTCCACCTCTCCACTGTCCAGACCTGTACTTGCCTTTGGCCGAGTCCCACTTGCTTTTGGTCGAGCCAAAAATGCACCCAAACCCTACCTATTGTTGCCTTGACTTAGTATGCTTCATGTTGTAACTCCTCCATCTTCATCCACTTGTTGACATGTGTTTTGATGCTATACCCAAGTCATGTTGACACCTAGGCCGAGCCTAGTGTGATGAGAACAAGGCCAATTGATCATGTGACAAGCCATGTTGTCGCGGTCAGGCACTTTCGTGTTGAAGCTGGGTAATGTTCTTTGTTGATTTAAAGTTTCCATTTCGTTTAAATTCATATTTGTATTGTATGCATATGTTTATATGGTCTTGTTTATTTGTTGTATACAAGATCATTATTAAGGCTTTCCATTTCATTCAATTCAAATCGGGTTTGTCGTGCTTTTGGAATCGCTCTTGTGTTTGTTGTTTTGGTCTCTTGCTTCGAAAAGGTTAGTCTTTCTCACTCTGACATTTATACTTATGAAATAGTGAATTGATAACAAGTGTTTAGTAATATAAAATGTTTATGCAAGTTAATGATGATCATATGATATGCCATGCCATGTTGTTACCATGTCAAAACTGTTAATTATAACCTGACATCTGATATATGACATTATATTGTGACATTGACATTGTTTATATTGTTTATGCATATATTCACACTGCAAGTTCCCTGTTAGAATAGAATCATTATGGATTGAAATGATACATACCCGAACGGACTTTAAAATAGGAAAAATCGTTATGGGCTGAAATGATAGGCCTGAGCGATTTTTATTGTATTTTATTTGGCTTGGGATTGCGGGTTTGAAATGATAAAACCCGGTTTTCTTTGTAAATTACGGATTGAAATGATATATATCCGTATCACTTGACCTAGGTTAGAAAATTATATACAGATCCCGTGGTATATTTTTAAATGATTTTTTTTAAATATGTATTTTCGAAAGTATGAAATTTTGATTTAAAATATATATATATATATATATATATATTATGGTTTTAAGAAAGTTAAATATTAAATCTTGAAATTGTGAATTTAAGTGAATTCAAGTATGTAAATTTGGAGTAAATGTGACGTTTGACTTTAAATTTTATTTTAAGATGTAAATAAATAATGGAAATTAAATTTAAAGTTTTGAAATGATATTTGAAGTAAAATTTTAAGTTTATTAAATTTATAAATTAATAAACAGTGAATTTTGACTTAATAAATGAATGGAGTTTGCAAAATTGAATATTTGATCTTAAAATTTTATTATGTTAAATCATATGTTAAAATGATTTTAAATGTGAAATTTTGAAGTCTAGAAATATGATTTTTAAGTTGTAATAATAAAAATTTGGAGTTTTATTATTATTTTTGAAAAGCTAAAATGAAACCTGGAATTTTATAGCATTTTCAAAATGCTTTAGTCTTTTGACAGCATTTTAATGCCATTGTTTTGAATCTAACAATGTTTGAAATAACTAAATATCTATTACGACATTTTATAAATGTCGCTATTCTTGAAATAAACTATTTTGGAAAATATAAGCTACGATAGCACTTTATAAATGCCGTCGTTGCTATAATTTGACAATGTTTTGAAATGTTGTAGATTTTAACACTGTTTGGGCTATATTTTAAAGTGTTAAATAATTTAACTTTTGAAATAGATTATCTGTGAAATTTTAAAAGTTTTGAATATTTAAATTTGAATTTTTAAGGAATTTAAATTGAATTTGAATTTAAATAAAGTTTACTTGGTTATGTGTTAAACGGAATGAAACGTAATATAATAAATGAATTTTTGAATGGAATTTTGGAATGTAGTTTTGGTAATGATGTTTGAAATAATAAATGAATGACATATTTGATTTTTAAATGATATTTAACTTTGAATATTTGGATTTGAATTCAAATAATGATTTGATTACGAAGTTTTGAAAGGATGTAATATTTTAATGATTTTGAAATGGTTTGGAAATGATAAAGTATAAACTATTTTGATTTGAATATAGTTTTGAAATAAAAATGATTTTGGTTTCGAAGTATAAACTATTTTGATTGAATAAATAGTTTTGAAATAAAAATGGTTTTGGTTTCGAGGCGTAAACTATTTTGAAAGGAATATAGTTTTGAAATGAAATGATTTGATCCTTTTGAAATATAAACTATTTTGAAATGACCACGGCGTTATAATAACGTTTGGTTGTTAAAGAGACTGGGATCGGAAGTTGTCATACTCTCTGCCAACTCCGAAAACCACTTTAACAACCGTGTACGCGGTGGAGATTCTAGAATGAAGTAGGATGGTGGCGACGTTCTTGAGGTATATTACGTGTATCCAACTCCCGTGAGTTGGCATAAGGTGGCTAAAACAAGAGCGATCTCGGGCCAAAGGAGGTAGCACCTCTGGTCGGACACATTCCTTCTATACTATACTCTTACTGGTGATTGATTAGATGACCATCCTCCGATTTTGATATGGGAGTGTGTTCCGAGGTGGGCGTATGTGGCTGCTGCGTTACCACCAGCCCGTGTGCGTAATTGGTATATCTACCCTGGCATTGCCTTGTGTGTCGTGTCACCTACCATACCGAGCCTTTGCTACGAGTTTGCTTTTCTCCCGTAGCCCGTGTGGTACCCTCTGACAGTCACCCAGAGTGGAGATGGCATGATATTGGATGGACTACTGAGACTATTATGTGTGAAGGGTGATATGGGTAGCCCGGAACGCTATTTAAAAGTATGTTTATTTTACTGTAGACATTATTATAGTAGCGCAATATTACTACATAATAAATAGTTTAACGGATCTTTAAAGGATGGGCGATCCCAAGCATCCTTTAAGTTATTGATGTATTTTTGTTACTGTTCACTTGAGTTTATTTACAGTTCATAAGTATTTGTGTCCTGACTCGAGCGTTTTGTATTTTTCTTTACGCTCGAGTCAGATTGAGTAAGTTAGCATTCAAGATTCACCTTCGGAGTTGGAGCTTTCCTTGAAGATCCAGCCATCTATTTTGCTTTCTGTATCCAGTGATTTCAGTGATGTATTCTGATTTGTACGTGATGTATCTTGTTACTTTTTGTTGTATCATGTGATGTGCACATAAATGTGCATATTTTTACCACCATATTTATTCTATTTAAATTAAATAAATGATCATATTGGGTATTTTAACTTGCTTTAACCAAAATTCATATTAATTCCAAATTATCACATATTCATCTTCATATAGGGGCAAAAAGGTCATTTGTGTGCATATATTTCTTTGAGAAAAATTAAGTGAATTTTATATATATATTTTTGTAGGAATTTGGTCCCAAATAGTAATGGTTTCATGAAGAAATATGCATGCACAAATAATATAAAGGAATGAAGATGGAAATAATTCAAAGTGAAGATCATGGAGGACCCCACCTACCCACCTACCTTAATGTAAAAATTAAAGGCTAATGCACATGCTTTTGGACTTAATGGCTTCATGTACACTTAATGGGGGATAAAGACATGTGAAATTAACTGTAATATTACGTTTCCAAAGTCCACAAATTCAATTATGCATTCTGGTTGCAACTGTTTTAATGTTTAAAAAGTTTGATATACTTACTTCTAGGAAATATTTACTGTTATAATTGTTTTCCAGAGACTACAGAATTTTAAATATAGTTAAATTTTGATTTATAACTATCATTCTAAACAACAAAGTTTGTTTATATTACAAATTCTAGTTGATATCAATCAGGTGATAATGGATTCAAAATAATCTTAGTTTTTTTAAAAAAAATACATCAGGTTTTGCAGATACCTGCAGCAGCACATATATATACATATTTATGTATATCTATACAGAATATTTATCAATATAAACCACACAAACATACATATTTCTACACACTTCACATGCACAGAAACTTAAGATTATAAATTGTGAAGTTATTCACTAATAAAGGCACTGCAGATTTGATTCTTGTTAAAAACAGCATGCATTAGTCTTTAGATATCCTACTTGCTAAAGCATTAATTGAAAAAGAAAAACTGTTTTTAAAAATAAAGGTTTACTCACTTTTAATTAGAAGATGCAGAAACAATTTGATGTAGAGCACAAGCTTAAGTGCAGATCCAATTTCCAAAAATGCATAATGAAATGCATGTTGATCTTGGCTTCATTTGATTACAGAAGTTGATCTTCTGTTTTGATGAAGATTGCTTTTTGATAATGATGCATGCAGACCCATAACTTCCTTGCTTAAATTTGCAGTTGAAATTGAGCTTCAGTTGATGTTGAAGCTTGCAGAGTTTAGGTGCAGATTTGAAGAAATTGAAGTTGAGACTTAGCTTCAGAAATGCAGATTTTGATTTGCATTTTGAAGAGATTTGTTTGCAGGTTTTAAAGTTTGTACTTTGATTCTTAAACACGAGTTAGAAATGGGGTTTTAGATTTACTGAAATTTTGATTTCAGGTTTTGAATGAGAAAAAGTGTTTTTATCAAATGTATTTGTTATGTTTATTGTCAATAAAAATTAAATTTCAAAAACAAAACAACATGCCATTTGTTATGTTACTTTGTTATGTGATTATAAGTATCCATGCATTAGTTAAATGATTAACACATATGCAAGTAATATTTAAAAGCCATTTCTAAATTTGTATATGTATTTGAATTATCTTAAAACTATTTCTAATTTGTTTTAGCAAGTTACAAATGTTTATTAACATAAGTCTTTAATTAAATACATATAAACTTATTTATAAAACTATGCACTTATATTTTAATGCTTGTTTAATTATTTTTAAAATAACATTCTTTATAAACCAAATTTCAAAAGAGAAGAATGAATTAAATCTATTTCAAAGAAAAGCAATTTTAAAATAAAACAAATTAAACTTTTATTACAAAACAAAATTAAACTATATTTATTTTATAAACAAAAATAAATGCTCACTTATATTTTTATAAAAATATAAGAAAGATTTTTAAAACAAACTATTGAAAAGTTTACAATACTAATTAACTTAAATCCATTTACAATTTATTCATTTATATATAAATTAGAAAATATCCTTTATTAAATAATAAATTAAAATTAAAAACCAAATCTTCTATTTACAATGTATAAACATTTATACATCATAAATAAAATATTTTTAAATCAATTTAGAAAGATAAATTTATTACTTAAATATTTTTAACATTTGGAAACAATATCATTAAACAAACCAAATAATTATAAATTTTCAAAAGAAAATTCCAGTTTAAATTAAATTATTAAATCAATATTTCACATTTTAAAATAATTATCAAAGAAATTATTAAATAATTATTGCCTAAATTTCCGGGACATCACATTCCTCCCCCCTTAAAAGAATTTCGTCCCCGAAATTTAAAAGCAAAGGTAATTTAATAATCCCATACAGATTTTAAATTTAAAAGAGCAAACATATACTATCAACCAAATACTAGCAACCATAGCAACCAATTCAAACAAACAATTCTATTTATCCAGACAAAATTTCTAGATAAGAATTCCCTAGAGTTTCCCAGGTACAAACACTGGGACACTCGCCCTATAAAATCTAAACTAGCTACACCACTCAGATCTAGAGCTCCTATATATCTAGATCTACAAATCTAAACAGAATACAGGACCACAGACAAGTCCTGATCAACTCCCTAATCTTCCAGAACTACTGAGTCCAAAACCAGAGATAAACCATACACGTACTCCCTCAGAGATACATGAAAAACTAAAACAAATTCCAGCTATCCGAACTGGAAAATCAATCCTGTAGATCAAACACTTAACTCTCAAGAGAAACCAGAAAGATCCAATACTCATATCCACAAATCTCTCATATCGATCCTGGGCTGCCTCCAACTTCTAGATCAATCAAATCCACTACACCACTCCATTACACAAATATCAAAAGACTTCAAACAAACTACTCTATCTAGAAACAAATAGATACAAAACAATCAAGTCTCCAGATCCAAAATAAATTTCCTGTAGAAATCCTTTGATCCAAAACAAAACTCAAATTCCCAAAGAATCGGATGCTGCTATTCTGGAATAGCTGCCACCATGCTTCCACTGCGGAACTCTGATTCGAGAATGCTGTTGATGAACACAAGTATAACTTGATCAACTTATCCTGGAATATTGTTCATCAAATTCCATAAAATCTCAGTGACCTATCCGATTCAGTCACAAACACACAGCAAAAATTACTCAGAGAACCTCCGAACCATCGCAAGTCACTTTTGCGATTCCACTCAGTTCAGATTCCAAGAAATCGTTCTCACTTCAACAAACAGAACAGCTAAAGCCTTTAGAAGAAGAAACTAGTGGTCCACCTCTTAACCACTAACATCACACCCAGCTGAGCTTCCAGAAGAAATGGATAAGCTCTCCATCTGCCCGGACTACTGACTGAAGAATCACAGATACTTCAGAACCATCGAAGAAACAGGCCCCTCACTGCTGCTACTGCTGCCAAAACTTCCTTAACCAAAAACTTATCGAACCTCAAAGTTACACCAGCCTCTTCACAATAGAGCCTTCCAGATAGACAGATATCTCTCAGGAAACTCGCTCCCAAACCAGGCTCAAACACTCTGCCAAACTGAGTCTCAATATTCAAATACAAACAGAACTCCTTCCCAAAGTTTTCCAAGACACCATTGCTGGCTTCAGAACTCCCAACTAATCCAATCTCAAGAGAAACCACTCACATGAGTGCTACCAAGCTTACAATCCAAAAATATACTCCGAATCTTGAAAAAGATTTCCTTCAGAGATCAAAGAAATCCTTCACTCCAAACTACCAAACTACTCAAGATACCCAACACTGCCCTAGCAGATCACTTCCAACCTCAAACACTCGAACTCCAATCATTGGTAGTTGTGTTACACACGCCACTACCCTATCTACCTTTATTTCTTATATTGGAAAACCTGAACAGGTAACCCAACAAATAGGCAGAAATAAATAAATATATATATATATATACAAAATTACAAATACACTCTCTCAAGAAGGACACCATTACAGAGCCTAGGTATTCACTCAACCTAATGCTCTGATACCACTTATAACGACCCAACTTCCACACTCCAGGAAGTCGCATCGCTAAGAAGAAAGAAAGGGATAGGAAAGAGAAAAGAAAGGAAAGAAAGAATAGACCACATCAGAATCTCACAGCGGAATCGAATAAATTATAATATATCACATAAAACTTTACATAGTATCATATACATCAGTGTAATACAGCTAGTACAACACAAAACTAGATAGTTATAAACATCTGTCTTGCTATTACAATTCAAGTACATCAGAGAAACAGATACAACTCAAACACAGCGGAACTACATATATCTACACGCTGAAGCCTCCTGCTCCATTATCTCCTCCATACACTCGTCAAAGAAATCCTGAAACACTTGACTACTCATACATAATATGAGTATCCAAGAGTTTAATAAGACAGAAAATAAACACTCAGGTCAGACAGGGGTCTGGTGTGAGTAAACGGGGTTAAAAGTTGCTTAACTTTAGAAAATCCTTTTGAAAACAAAAGGTATCACGTAAGACTTCCCACACATAAACATGGAAAAGTTTTTACCTTACGCAAACCAAAACATTTGATAGGAAATCCAATGATATTATAATAGTGTCTAGGGTTCTCAAGTAAATAAGAAATAGCCGAAATTGTTACATCTATTAAATTCCAGCTACTAGCCACAAAAGTGGGTAATACAATCAAAACCGTAGGGTCTCGTAGGGTAAATGGGTTTCCATCAATGGCAGGGATACTGGGGTACCGCCCGTCACAGTACGTGGCCTAGATCACCGTACCGAGGATTACTCCCTTCATCCCCTGCAACACAAAGCCGGACCCGTTCCTTACTGAACAGTTCCGAACAAGACTACCCCGCAGATTGGTCGTCACCAACTGCCACACGACCGAAATATAAAGGGACCTCTAGACAGGAGTAAATCTTGCTCTCAAGTGGGGGCTACCCACGAAGCTTTGCTGCACCTCCCCTGTTTTAGCCATTCCCGGTTGATGAGGCTTGAGGCTACGATTATCTTTATAGGACACATAAATCTTAGAATGCTCATTGTCCGCCTGACGATGTGCTGAAAGCATTCAATCCATACAAGTTCGTTCTGGGTTCGAACGAAACCGAAGGCATTATCTCGTTACACTCGTATTGGAATCACCTTCATAGTTAACGACGATAACCCTTGCACTCTAAATCTCCATCTCGAATCTATAAGCACTATTTCGTCAACTCATTACGGAATCACCCACAGAGTTATACTGACGTATAGCCCTTACACCTCGAGTCTTCACTTGCTCCACTTGGATTAACGACCTAACGTTTAATTGGAATCGATGTGGTTTTCGGATATCCAATTATGGAAACCCGATCCCGGTCTCACCGAAACCAAATGCCATTTTAATGTCCAAGTTGTACTTAAAGGTTTTAACTTATCTCATTATTATCTATTTCATATAGATAGATAAACTACATCTAGCAATAGATAATCACATTCATATCATAAACAGATAATCTGTATCATCAACAAACAGATAATCATCTCAACCAAATAACCCATCACAAACTATCATACTTTAACCAATCATCCATATCATACAGATACAACTAATCTCATTACTGAGATCACAACCATTCAATAAATAACATCCATAAGCAAAGATTTATTAACCATCAATTATAATTAATTTAAAATGAATTAAATTAATTACAACTATCCCTAATTAATTTAAAATAAATTAAATTAATTACTCATTAAAATCTTGCTTAGCATCCATTAATTAATTAACCCAGTTAATTAATTCACTTCCTACGTATTTAACTTGATTAAACAACCTTGATAAATCATTTACTTATTACAATGAGTAATTAGTCTTTAATTAATTCATAAATTAATAAACCTTAATCGTAAGTAATTAACCTTTAATTACTCATTTATTAATTAATTATAATTAATTATATTTATCCTTAATTAATTACAATTAATTAATCACTTAATTAATTATTACTTAATCAAACAATCCTTAATTACATCATTAATAATTAATAATCTCTAATATTTAAATAAATTACTTAATTAAAATTAATTACATTTAGTAATTAATCCAATTATTAATCACCTTGATTAATATCCAATTAAGTAATTAACTATCTTTAATTACTCAATTATAAATAAATAACAAATCGCTAATCATTAATTAATTCCTTAATTAATTTCAAAATTAATTATCCAAATTACTAATTACATTCCAGTAATTATCATTATTACTTCTCTAAGTAATCCCGCTCCACTAATTACAATAAGTAATTACACTCTTACAATCATCAAATGATTTATTAAAATTAATTAAACTGAATTAATTAACTTAATTAAATCACATATTAAAATTAATTACATTAATTAATTACTTAATTATCCTTAGATAATTATCACCAATTATTAATTAACATCATTTCATTAATTATATACTTAAGAAAATTTGAATTAGATTAATTATCAAAATTAATCTAAACCATTATTCAAAATCAAATAATTAAGTAAACCCTTAATCATCTTAAAAATTTTCAAAATAATCAAATTACTTATCAATTGACTCATTTAAATTCAAAATGTATTAAAACAATTCATTTCTAAAAATTTAATTCATATTCAAATTTTATTAAAAGATTCAAATATTTAATTATTTAAACATTGATCCAAATTAAATAATTATATAACCTTACAATATAATCGATGTTAAGAACATTCATTACCTAACTATAAATAAAGATTTAAAATTAATTACTTGATTAAAATAGATTAAGCCCTTGAAAATAAATTGATTTGTTTAACTTCAAATCAACATTAAACACTTCATATTTATTCAAGTATTAAAGAATAAATTCTTCAAGTTTTAAAACTTACTTGAAACCAAACTTTATTTCCTAATCTATTTTTAAACATTTGAACATGTTCATATATATATATATATATATATATATATATTTTCAAACTGGTTTTGAAATCAAAACTGTTCCAAAGAAAAATTGAAACTGTTTTTAACTAAATTTCAAAACCAATTTAAATCTTTGTTTAAGTTATTTAAGTCTGCTCAAAAATTTTAAAACTCAAATAAACTGTTTTATATCAAAATCAGGATTAAAAGATAACCTGAAACTATTTTAAATCTTGACTTAAACCCAGATTAAATTTTGTTTAAATTTCAGATTCTCAAACCTGAAATTGTTTTGTTTTAAAACTTGATTTAAAATAAAATTTAAACTTGTTTAAATTTAAAAGTTTCATTTTAAAAAAACTTTGAATTTCAAAATTCATTTGGAATTAGATTTAACTTCCACTTAAATCAGATTCTAACTAAAAAAAATATGAATTCACTTAACTAAAAACTGCAAAAATTACTCTCAGGCTTCCAACCTGCAAACTGTTTTAACTCCTGATTTAAAACAAAATTTTAAATCTTGTTTAAATTTAAGATTCTTATCTTTAAAAACTTTGAATCCAAAACTACATTTGAATTCAGTTTCTACTTCCATCTAAAATCAAATTTCCATACCAAAATTAAAATTTCATTCAACATGAAAAACTGCTAAACAACTTTCAGGTTTAAAACCTGAAACAGTTTTAATTTTGATTTAAAACCAAACTTTAAACTGGTCTAAGACATTTCATCTTTAAAACTTGAATTTCAAACTCTATTTGAATTCAGCTTCAACTTATACATGAATCAAACTCCTTCACTTGAGTTTGATTTCCTTTTAACATAAAAAAAACTGTGAAAGCTCTCTGTATGAATCTATAACCATGCTACCCGAGTAATCCCCTGATTTACTTCGAGTTACTACACCTGTTGCTTCGAGTCAGAAGCAAAACTGCCCGAGTTCTACTTCGGGTCAAAACCCTGCACAACCCAAATAATTCCCATGAGTTCCCCTGCAACCAAGACCAATTGTCAACACCCATAAATTCCACCTCCAGCCACCATCATCGACACAACTTTGGATATAGCTTCCTTTACACTCCCTACTCAACCTCCCAAATTCCTAACCCACTTAATGCAACATAGAGCATATGCAGATACTAAGAACTGCACACTAAAAATCAGGTTTTTGAAAACCTAGAAACCTCAATTCAATCACCATCTCCTCTGACATAAATTACTGACCATCTACTCCTACCAACCCCTCTACATCCCACCTCCAAAAAGACTCAAAGCTTCCATGATTCACTAGAAACTCAAATGAACCAAAATGACCCAATCTGTTTCACAGAAATGCTCACTCTCATGTGAAATTAAATGTAATATTTTGTTTCCAAAGTCCACAAATTCAATTATGCATTCTGGTTGCAACTGTTTTAATGTTTAAAAAGTTTGATATACTTACTTCTAGGAAATATTTACTGTTATAATTGTTTTCCAGAGACTACATAATTTTAAATATAGTTAAATTTTGATTTATAACTATCATTCTAAACAACAAAGTTTGTTTATATTACAAATTCTAGTTGATATCAATAAGGTGATAATGGATTCTAAATAATCTTAGTTTTTTAAAAAAAAAACACATCAGGTTTTGCAGATACCTGCAGCAGCACATATATATACATATTTATGTATATGTATACAGAATATTTATCAATATAAACCACACAAACATACATATTTCTACACACTTCACATGCACAGAAACTTAAGCTTATAAATTGTGAAGTATTCGATAATAAAGGCACTCCAGATTTGATTCTTGTTAAAAACAGCATGCATTAGTCTTTAGATATCCAACTTGCTAAAGCATTAATTAAAAAAGAAAAACTGTTTTTAAAAATAAAGGTTTACTCACTTTTAATTAGAAGATGCAGAAACAATTTGATGTAGAGCACAAGCTTAAGTGCAGATCCAATTTCCAGAAATGCATAATGAAATGCATGTTGATCTTGGCTTCATTTGATTACAGAAGTTGATCTTCTATTTTGATGAAGATTTCTTTTTGATAACGATGCATGCAGACCCATAACTTCCTTGCTTAAATTTGCAGTTGAAATTGAGCTTCAGTTGATGTTGAAGCTTGCAGAGTTTAGATGCAGATTTGAAGAAATTGAAGTTGAGACTTAGCTTCAGAAATGCAGATTTTGATTTGCATTTTGAAGAGATTTGTTTGCAGGTTTTAAAGTTTGTAATTTGATTCTTAAACATGAGTTAGAAATGGGGTTTTAGATTTACTGAAATTTTGATTTCAGGTTTCAAATGAGAAAAAGTGTTTTTATAAAATGTATTTGTTATGTTTATTGTCAATAAAAATTAAATTTGAAAAACAAAACAACATGCCATCTGTTATGTTACTTTGTTATGTGATTACAAGTGTCCATGCATTAGTTAAATGATTAACACATATGCATGTTAATATTTAAAAGCCATTTCTAAATTTGTATATGTATTTGAATTATCTTAAAACTATTTCTAATTTATTTTAGCAAGTTACAAATGTTTATTAACATAATTCTTTAATTAAATACATATAAACTTATTTATAAAACTATGCACTTATATTTTAATGCTTGTTTAATTATTTTTAAAATAACATTCTTTATAAACCAAATTTCAAAAGAGAAGAATGAATTAAATCTATTTCAAAGAAAAGCAATTTTAAAATAAAACAAATTAAACTTTTATTATAAAAAAAATTAAACTATATTTATTTTATAAACAAAATAAATGCTCACTTATATTTCTATAAAAATATAAGAAAGATTTTTAAAACAAACTATTGGAAAGTTTACAATACTAATTAACTTAAATCCATTTACAATTTATTCATTTATATATAAATTAGAAAATATCCTTTGTTAAATAATAAATTAAAATTAAAAACCAAATCTTCTATTTACAATGTATAAACATTTATACATCATAAATAAAATATTTTTAAATCAATTTAGAAAGATAAATTTATTATTTAAATATTTTTAACATTTGAAAACAATATCATTAAACAAACCAAATAATTATAAATTTTCAAAAGAAAATTCCAGTTTAAATTAAATTATTAAATCAATATTTCACATTTTAAAATAATTATCGAAGAAATTATTAAATAATTATTGCCTAAATTTTCGGGACATCACAATTAACATAAATGCCCGAATTTGGATCTAAAAATGCCATTCAGAAAAATATTTTTAGATGTTGCTTTTTGGATTATGGATATCTTCTTATTAACTTTTAGACTTTGCAAAATAAATACCCTAATCTAGTTTAAAATTCATTGCTTCCTAATCTTTATCAAGTCCCAAACCCAGAGTACAAAGTAAAAGAGTTGAGGTTGCTGCAACTTGCAAGAACAAATTAAAGTGGATGGGATACAAATGCTTATTTCCACATAGTAACTTTCAGTGCAATTTACAGCTATTAGCTATTGGCTCTTTCCCACAAGCAGTTCGAAGTTTTTGTTTATTATTTGCATTGATGGCCGTTGATCGCAGGCCTCATATCTTTTAATCAAGATTAAGGACAACAACTGGCTAGATATAGAGGCATTAATAGGCTAAAATAAGCATAAATCCGATAATAATATAACAATAAAAATATATTATTTTATTTGAATTTTGTAAGAAAATGAAGTTTGGAAGAGTAAGTAAGAGTTGATATTTTTGTCCTAAAGAACAAAGGCTTCTTTCATATAGGGGAGAGGGGAAAATATTAGCCATAACATAAAAAGAAAAACTATGAAAGAAGGTTAATGAGAGTATTAAGTTTTAATGAAGTTACAGACATGGGTTTTGAAAAAGGCCATGAGAAGGTAGTTTGAAGGAATTAAGGGGTTTCGAAGGAGCCGGAGGCACCAGCTTACCTTACAGTGTGAAAGCTTTCGATTCACGTGGAAACAGGACTTCCCTTCCACCACTTCAATCTTTAGACATAGATAAATAAGCAAAGACAACACCGGAACCCCTTTCAAAGGCAATGGATTGTGGATCTCGCTTATGCGCCAAACCTTTTAGAACCAAATGTTTCGCCATCATAAAAACCCTTTCGAAAGCATATATAAGCCTTTCAAACTGGTCGAGAAGGTTCCACATTTATCAATAGATGAGCATTTGAAGGCTTCTGACGATAACATAACCATTAAAGGTTTATTGAAAAGCCTTCGACAGTTTCGAAAAGCTCTCATCATTATTTCCGATGATAATAAGGAAACCTGGAGAGAAAGGCGTATTTATAGGCCTTCCAACAAAGTCGAAAGCAAATATGGAGAAAGTAGAGAAGAGGAATACTAAATGCTTAACAAAGGTGAAACGTTGATAAAAATTCCTTTTGACTCGGTCGAAAAGTATGGGGAAAATGAAGAAAGTGCATGGTGGAGTCAAAGGATATGAAGAAGATACCTTTCGACACGTCGAAGGAGGAAGAAGCCATTCTATTAAGTTGAAAGTCTTGAAATAGCATATAAATAGAGGCCTTTCGGCCAAATCGGAGGCATGAGCGTGAAACGAGGGCCGACCAGCATATATAAATAAGACCCTTAGTGTCCAGTTTTGGGGATCGAATTCTAGAATCCCGAACTCATTTCTTTTACTCCACTTTCTTATTTGCAATTAAATTTTCTAGAAACCTTAAATCAAATTCGAGATAATACTCTATTTCTTGTAACTCATTTTGGTTTATTAATAAAGGAGAGATGGCTTATTCAATAAGGATTTAGATGATGAGGAAGATCATTTATATCATTAGCTAGACTAATAATCAATTGCACAAGATTCTGACCTATTCACTTAAATTCTTTTTGTCTATGCAATGCATAAGATTGACTTAGGAATATTTGGTAGAAACACATCATCATCGGAACCTACATTTGACACCAGAAATAAAAATGAATATGGGGTTTCGACCATGATGAATTTATGAAACCGGGGAACACCTAGGTTATTCTTATACAAGGAAATTAGAGTGAATCTTAGGCAATTATAAGCTAGGACCGTTTTGGAAGAGTGGAATGTATTTTCACCCGATCGAAAGGGGCACTTCTAAGGGGGTTTTCGTTTATGATTAACAACCAACTACTGGGAGAGGAACTTATTCGGAAGGGTCTCTTCCCAGATAGACCTGCAACCCTTTCGAAGGGGTTCCACATCAAAAGTAAAGAAGCCACGAGTTTGGAAGCAGCTTTGTCAGATTAATGGAATATGCATCCCTTTCGACATTATCAAAAGGACCAAAAAAGTAACTTTCGACCAGATCGAAAGGAATAAAAGGCTAAAATGATCAATTGCTTTTGACCTACTTAAAGAAAAGGATTCAAATAGATGCAATCTTCCTAGACTGATTCCTCAAAGCCTTTCGACTAAGTTAACCCAGTCAAAAGGTAAGTATGGCTCTTTTGACCCTTTTGATTAAGCCAACCAAGTCGAAAGGTAGAGCAATCCTTGTAAATCCTTTCGACTATGTCAATCTGGTCGATAGGAATGCTTTTGAAAGAGAGGACCTTTTCATTAAACTTTGTTTGATTTGGGCTTAATGACCATTCATATGGAATCGAGGATGTTGACAAGTTTCTTCTTAACAAAAATCAAATAATAACTTATTCCACTTTATTAACATATATAATACTCTTCTATATTTTAAGAGTACATACAAATTTATTTTAGCTCTATCAACTATCTAGATGGAGATCAAATCAAAATTATGGTTTCTTAAAACCGAGTAAATCTATTAACCTTTTTATCTTAGATTGTTAAAATGAATAATATTTATAGGTTGACCTAATCAGCAAATAGTTCATGCTACTTAGATGTTTTAAACAATATATAGTTTTAATAAAAACAATGTTTATCAAAACCCTCTTATTTGGTAATTTCATATATCCGTATTAAACTACTCCTCTATCTTATCTAAGGGAAAAATCTAACCTATTAAAAAATCTCTTATTAGAAATGCATTTTTTTTCTAAACCTATTCCTTTTAGGGAACTTAAGAATCAGATACCCAGTTTTAATTTCAAAAACTCATTCTTTTGAAAGCATACTGCATATATTATTATATATTTAATAACTTTAAACAATTTTATTTATTACTACTTACTTTTGGTCTATCCAATTTCTAACTCATTTCGATCGCACAATAATAAAGAGAATAATGTACTAAATACTCCACAACATTCGCTCCAGCAATCGTCCGATCATCACTTAGGAGATTATTCGTATTATCACAAAACAAGTTGAAACGATATCCTCCTAATTATCCCAAAGAATACGTATTCTTTTTTAAATTTTACTTCCCAATATATTTTTACATTTAAGTACTTTTAGAAGTATTGCTATTTCACTTCTCTAAAATTCCTTTGAAATTATTCTCAGGAATTCTAGGATTTAGATTCAAAAGTTCCTTTTTAAACACATTTCACCAACTAAATTATATAAAATTTCCTTTATATATAAATCGACTCATAGTATAATAATCCTTTTTTATTATAATAGAATATCTCGAATATTTATTCTCTAAATATCTTATCCCACTAAATTATATTAACAACTTTTTATTAAAGTTTAATCCTTAATCCACCATTTATTAAAAGGTGAATTTTCAAGTTAACATTTTCGCTGAACACCTTTATAGTCAAATTGTGAAAATTAATTCACAAAGGGTTCATTTTAAATCAAAACTATAAATGCTCCTAATTAAATCGAGCATAATTTAACAACTAACAAGTAATAGATAATGCTTCTTATTTAAATTAAGCATAACCGAGAAAACAATTGTGACAATAAATAAATATTATCGCCTCTTGACCAATACACCATATAACTATATAAGTTCTGAAAATCATTCCCTTATACATATGAAATATAATCCTAGGAAAAATATTAATTTGCCAAATTTTCAAAAATTCAATACATTACCCATTGGCCTTGGTAAGAATTCAATACCCTATCGATACCGTGGCGACCCACGTCTCAACCAGAATTCATAAAAACTCAATAGACCAATTAACATAATATTTTTTACAGCATGAACAAATACGCTCTCGTATATATAATATTCGCAAACTGATTCTACGATGTCGCTTACCCTATCTCTAATGAGACAAACCCTACCAAAGCCAACGTTCTCGCTTAACCACGCACTTTAATACCATAAGGAATGACCTGGCTTTTGACCATCGAAAGTCGACACTGAACACTACCATTACATTCCAATGTCGCATATCCAATCGAAAAAGGGCGGACTATTAAGGTAAATAAGAAGAAAAGAATATTGGACAAAGAAAAATAGAATCTCACAGTGGAATCGATAACATATAATATAACAAGGATAGTAGAAACTGTAACTCCAAACATACAGATATATCAGAGTTACAAATAAACCTTATCAGTTGGACAATTATATAATCCTGACCATACAAATTGGGATAAGTATTGTAACGACCCAGAATTTTTATTAATCAAAATTTGTATATTTAATTGATTTTAAATAGTAATAAGTGAAATTAAATAGTTGAATAAATTTTATTTCGAATAATTATATTTAATTGGATAATCAAATCGATAATTTAATATTTGAAAATACAGAAATAATTGAAATTTGGGTTAAATATGATTGAAAATGATTTGTAAAATTTTATTTTACCAATTGGAGTTAGAACGATATTTTAGAACTTTTAAAGTTTAAATAAAAGTTAATTTGTGAAAATTTAATATTTTAATATTTAATTAACGAGTTAAAATAGCCATTTTTTAAACAGTCTCGGATTTCGAGGAAACCAGTTTCATTGGATCCGTAATGTGATATTATTGTATGGTTTCAAATTTCGTGTCATTCAGATTTACCGTTTGTCCGGGGCAAGCTAAAACGCCTAGAAATTTGATTAACCGATTTAATTGTAAATCGATCGTTTAATTCCATAACTCGCATAGATGATCGAATTAGCTCCCTAAACACATTCCATTATGCTCGGAACGCGGGGTAAACCTTAAAAACGCCAGCCGGCACGCTTCATTTGGTGTTCGGAAAAATCCAGGATGAATAGTGTCGCGTATTTTTCTATAAAAGGAACTACATGTTTTCATTTGCAAAAATTCTAAAGCCCTAGGGTTTCAATTCAGAGCTGCTGCCTCCATAGTAATCAATGGCCGAAAAATACTCTTCTGATCCCACTATTATCATTCAATTCATCAATCTATGCAAGAAATGTTCAACTACAAACTTGTAGAGGGTGGTGAGTACGTCATATCCAACGACTATGATCTAAAACAAGTTAACGAATCGACGACAAATCTCGTGTAAACATCACGCGTTCGTTCACGATTTACGAGGCAGGGGGGGTCGAGTTCGAAGCCGTTCTGGCCGTGGGTGGTGCTAGGATAGGCGCACGCGTCGAGAGTCTCTAATCATGTTTTCGTGCAATGGTGTGGTCGCGGCATCAAACCCTAGGTGATGGCTCATGGGTTCACGCACAGGAGAATGGACGCACGCGTTTTTTTATAAGGAAGAAGCTTTTGCGTGGGACGACTTGGATCTGCAGGGGTAAGGAACGAACGGCTGTGATGGAGTCTGGATTGAAAAATGTAAATTGAATTGTAAATTAGTATGTTTTAAATTCGTGTAAAACTTTAAATTCATATATTTTTCATACGAGGTCGAAAACGCACAAAACGAATTACCTCGGGTTCGTTTTGTCGAGCACTACACTATGGAACTGGATTGGATTCGTTTGGAGCTAGTTTGAATTTCGGGTAAAATTAAACGCTCGTTTAATTTTATTCGAAACAAAACGCTGGAAATTGAAATCAAGGTGAGAACTTCTCACTCAATCGAATCGGTTTCGATTTTCATTTTAAATAGTTAGATTTAAAATTCTTGATTGTATGTTTGAATGATGATTGTTATCTATTGATTGTTAAAATAGACATTATACGCCGTTAGTATGCGGTTGTTATTTATTAAAAACATATACCGCGAATATTTCACAATACAGTGAAATTGGTATTATTTATGTACTTGGAGTTGATTTTCCCGCATTATATAGCAGATGAGACCCTATTACGCCGTATAATAGCGGATAATATTTTAAATCCAATATACCGCGATATTTCATTTGGAAACGAAATTGGTATTGTGCTAATGTTTGTGGATACAGGAAAACAGGTTGGAGGGATCCAACTGGATTTCTCAACAGTATTTATTTGATTATAGATATTTTGATATTTGTTGATTATCATATACAGATATATGATGTCGTTGTTGTCGTGATTGACTATTTGGTGTGTAGCATCATTGGGCCAATTTTGGAATCTTAAAAGGATTTTAAAGTGATTTTTGAAAGTATACGTTTTATAAAATATTTTTGGAATTGATTCATTTTAAATAAATAAACGTTATAATTTTAATGTTATAAAAATTATGGTTTTTGAGAAATATAGTTAAAAGTTGATTTTTGAAAATATGGGGTTAATGATTTTATAAAATAGTTTAAATTGGGATTTTTGAATTTATTATAAAAAGTTTAAATATAGGATTTATAAAATTTGATTATTTTATAAATCAAAATGATGAAATTATAAAGGAGTTTAAAGACGTTTTAAAATAATAATATAAATTGATTTATATAAAAGATTTATAAGTTGATATTTATAAATTTAAATATTGGAATTATAAAACGAGTTTTTATAAGTGTTAGAATGAAGTGTAAATGAATTTCATAAATGAATGACATTTATAGAATTACAAACGATGAAGTTATAAATGGAATTTTATAAGATGTAGATTTATAAAATTTGTAAAGTTATTAAAAGAATAGATTTGGGTAAATAAATGAATCTTATAAGTTATAAGATTTATAATTTGGGAAGTCTTAAAAAGAACGATTTTGTAAAACAAATTAATTATAAGCATTTAACTTATAATATGGACTTTTGGTATATAATTGAGTTATAAATTAAATAGGTAAATAAAGGAGATTTATAAATTGAAGTTGTTATAAAATAAATAGAATTAGAATTTATAAACATTGTTTTATAAACCCAAATCAATTGAATTTGATAAAGTAAATGTAGAGATCATTAAAGGAGTTATGTCCATGATTTTGGACAATGGATAATCCTTTAAAATAAAATGTATAGAAATGATGAAATTGGTTGACGAAGTATATTCACGTTTTTGGATAGTGAATAATATGTTAAAGAAAATGTTTTGGAGGTGATGTTTTAAATGGAATTAAAATGATTTAACGATGTTTTAAATGTGTTAAGCTTCGAAACCATAGATTTCAACATTCATTGTTGAAATAGACGTTTTCGAGAAATAGAAGGGAATAGTGGACTATACCACTGTTGGTATAGTAAATGATTTCCGGAAGGAAATGTTTTATATAGTATTGGGATTTATATGTCTATCTTAACTTCGAATCCCTATACTAATGATTTTGAGTTGTCATAACGATGTTTTACGCAACATTCGTTTTGACTCAAATAAATATGTTTAAAAGAACACTTTCCTTAAAGAATAAAATGTATACTTAACTGAGATTTAAGTATATTGAATATTTTCCAAGTGTTGAAAATAAATAGATTTGTGAACTACTTATTATTAATAAGTATGGAAATACTTTTCCAATATGAAATAAAACGTTTTTGAGGATTTATCTTTGTAAAGATAAATTGAAAAAGAATATTTGAAATCTATTGAAAACCGTATATCAGTAGATATTATGAAATGTAAATTCACTATGGAATTTATAAAAGAAAGGGAAATTTGTTTAAAAATAAATATTGATTTATTTTTGAAGTATTGAAATTATATATCTTGTAAAGATATTTTTGGAAAATAAATAATTTGGAAAATTATTTGGAATCTGGTGATGTTGTGCATACCCATTGATAGTTCAATAACCGACTATCAATATTTACCTTCGAGTGGGTATTTGTTGTGATTTTCTTGAATTTGAATGCCATAATTATTTTTGAATAAGCGCTCACTATTCGGGTTAGCCGGGAAAGGACCTTGGGGTCGTATAACCCATTCCGAATATGTGATACATCGTTGTGGATTGCATTTGATGACCGGTGTTGAAGACCGGATATTTTTGAAAACGGAAGGATTACCGTCGAATGTCTCCGCACCAAATGAAACTGGTATAGAGATTCCATATGTGATGGGAAGTCTGGACGTGATTAGTGAATATCCGGATTGCAAGGACTTATTTGTAAGTGCCTTCGGTTCCGTTCGATCCCGGAACAGACTTGTATGGATGTGTGTCGGACGTTACAATTTGAGATGTAAAGCTGGTTTCTATCAAATATATTTCCGTTGGTGGCGGAGAATTTATTCTCTTAGCTTAACACCCTTAAAGGTTATGTAATTGATGGTTGCTAGTGATACATTTCCAAATTGGTAATTTGGCATACGAAGTGCTGTTGAGCATTTGATGATCAAAGCACAGCTTTTGTATAAAGCGTAGCTTTGTGGACGAGACTGCGTCGGACCTTACACCCTGGAAATGGTCAAAACAGGAAGGATGCAGCAAGGTTATTAGGGGATAGCGCCCATTTAGTGTATGTCATTCCTTCTGGATAGAGGTGGTATCATGGTATGGAGCCCAGATATTTAACCTATGTTGTGCTACAAATTTATTGCTTTGTGGTTGTTGGAAATCGAGGATCCTCGGATATAGATCGGTTACGATCGGGGGATGACATATTTGTGTCAGTAGTTACCCAGTTAGGGGTAACCCGACCTTGTGTTGGCAAAGATCCGGTTAGGTTCTCGGGACGTCATTCCAGAGGCGTTTCCATGTGGTAATGGGAAGTTCCTTGGCCTAACCATTTGTTGGAAATCCAAAGAAACAATACGGGCCTTGTACGGTTTTAGTTGTAGAACCTGACATTTAATATGGTAGCTATAGTAGGCATAATATAATGGTACCTATGCTGGCTAAGATTTATATCTTTACTTTTGAAATGATTTTTTCTACACTATGCACTAATGATAATATCAAAAATGATTTGATTTTGCGCAGTAAGCAACTTTGACTATCATAAGGAGATATCTCCCTCAACTCTACGTTTGCATTGTGTGTGTGCCGGGAGGCCTTATGGTAGTTTCATTTTTAAAAGCATTGCGAATCTATTTTAAAATTATCCTGTACTTTGTTTTAAAAATAAACTGTTTTAGTTCTCACACCAGTCACATGACTGACTCGGAGTTTATTGTTTTCCTTCCTAAACTCGGGGTGCCCACCAATTTCCACACGGGCAGTCTAGAGTTAGGTTTATCTGGATATTCTGGAATTCGGGAGTTGCTGGAGGCAGGCTGGAGGGCATGTCATATCATTTAGTATATAGTATTCCTTTTCCGCTGTTTATTGTTTGTTGTTGTAAAGTCTGATTATATAATGTAATGTGATGTAATGTAATAACTGATATAGTTCTTTGTTTAAAGATTATTTATTTATTTATTATATGTTGTTCCGCTGCGATTGTGAGATTCTGATACTGTTCTGTTCTATCTTTTCTCTCTTCTACTACCTTTTTCTTCTTCTTTTTAAACCCTAAGAATTCGTATTTCCGTTCATCTTGAGTTAATCAATGGAGATTAGTGTCTATTCAAGGAGTACGGATTTGCGGGTCCTTACATCTGGTATCAGAGCTTATGGTTAAGCGACAACCATAGCTCTGTTGGGTATTACTCATTAGAGATAGACTCAGTAGTACTCTAGAATGCATTGAGTGTATTAATAGATATGAGCGCGTATTTGTTAGTGAATATAAATTGTTTTGTATTGTGTTGACTTATCGGTTGATTGTTTATAGATTCTGGTCGATGTAGTCTAGCTAACTATGGTAGATAGGGATTTCTAAACTCTTAAACAAGATAAACCGACACGATATTGTTTTAAATTGGGTAAATGAAATAATTTTACCTTGATTATATTTTATATATAAAGGGATAATTCTTCAGAATTATTAAAGTTTATATAAGTTGATTGTTTGGTTGTTGAAAATGTAAGTATATATATATAAGTTAATTAAAAGTTGTTTGAATAATCTAAATAAGAGAATAATTGTATAAGCAAAAGAATTATGTATGAAATTATAATTAATGTGATTTACAATTGTGAAATAAACTTATATATATAAGAAGTAAAACTATATGAATATATTTAAGAATTTGATTTGGAAGTATAAGCGAATCAATAAAAAAATCCAAGTTGAGATAAATTTGAGTTGTCATTAAAGTCATGTGATTTGAAATTTAACTAAAGGAAAGTTAACTAAATTGATTTGGATTAGATAAGCTATTGAAATTGATGAATATAAGTGAAATGAGTTTTGAACTTATAATATGAATAATAAATTTAGCTTTGGATAAGTTAACGGATTTGGAAGTTAATAAATAAGTTGTATAATTATAGAATGGGAAAGGATAAGAAAAACCAACTATTAAAATTGTTAAACAATTTGTTAAGCAAAACAAATCTGAAATTGAATAAGTAATGAAAATTTGGCTTTGGTAGAAAAGTTAAATAGAATTTACTTTAGAATCGGAATCTGAATTGATTTATAAGTAGGAATTTAAGTTAAGTAAAATCAAATAATGTTTAAATGGAATATAACTTAAGATATGTTGAATGAAGTTTATTTTGGTATCGAAGTAAATTAACAAAGTTAAAAGATAATGTGAACTTGAGTTATGTAATGAAATTCAACTTTTGTAATTGAATTGAATTAATGGATTAAATGTAAATCAATCTAAATGTAAATGAATGGATATGAAATAATGAATGTAAGTGTTAATTCATTACAATCTAACGTTATTGAAAAAAATTGAATAATTGAATGAAAATCAATTTAATTAAACCAATTGAAAGTAAAGGTGTTAAACCAAAATGAATGAATATAAACAAAGGAATTTGGTTGTAATTAACATATATTGGTTGTTTTATGATAGTTAGTTGATTGTATATAATTCATTAAGTATTAATGAAATGGAATAAATAAATTGAAAGCTAAAGTAGTTGAAATCCAATTGGAAGTTAAGTGAATCTTAAATAGAATTGAATTTGATTTGGAAGTGAACCAACTTGAATATGAATTAGTGAATATAAACTAATTAAAAATGAATGTTAGTAAAAACATCCACTGTTAATGAATCAAATGTAATTAAATTGAAAACCCATTCCATTGAATATTAGTGAGAATATGAATAAATATTTATTGGTTATGGATGTCAGTTGAAAGCTAGTTGGATGTCGTTGGTTGATGGTTGAATATATTGCTTTTACTGCATTTGCTATGTTGGCATATATAGTTATTATGTTGCTATATGTTGTGTATCGATACTATTGTCTATATACATGTTTCTCATCTGTTTATTGAGTGTTTAGTAGGTGCGGATCGCGTTTGCTTCGCATTTGGAGCTCGCTTTCGCGCTATATTAGCCGTATATGCTCGCTAATAATATATAAGGTACATATCTCGGATTACATATCGTAATTTTACACTTTTTTCCTTGCGGGATGCCTCATCACTTGATGAGATGTATATTTATGATATATATACTGTCATTTTTTTGATCGAGCCGCGCAAAGGAGACTCTGGCGAATTTTTCCGAAAATTTAAGGCGTTGGAATATTTTTGTGAAAAAAATTGGAAAATTTTGAAAACTATAACATTGATTTGGAGTTGGAAGTTAAACAATTGATTTTGGTTTGAAAAGATAACTAAGTATGATTTGAAAACTTAGTAAAGTTATTATAAGAAGTTTAACTATGAATTTTGGGAAAGTTAAACACTTAAGAGATTTGAAAAATCTAAATTGAATGGTTTGTTTCAGGAAAGTTAATGGATTCTATAACTTTTACTTGGTAATTTCGAGGACGAAATTCTTTTAAGTGGGGAAGTTTGTAACGACCCAGAATTTTTATTAATTAAAATTTGTATATTTAATTGATTTTAAATATTAATAAGTGAAATTAAATAGTTGAATAAATTTTATTTCGAATAATTAGATTTAATTGGATAATTAAATCGGTAATTTAATATGTCAAAATACGAAAATAGTTGAAATTTGGGTTAAATATGATTGAAAATGATTTGTAAAATTTTATTTTATCATATTGGAGTTAGAACGAGATTTTAGTACTTTTGAAATTTAATTAAAAGTTAATTTGTGAAAATTTAATATTTTAATATTTAATTGACGAGTTAAAATAGCAATTTTTCAAACCGTCTCGGATTTCGACGAAACTAGTTTCATCGAATCCGTAATGTGATATTACTGTATGGTTTCAAATTTCGTGTTAATCAGATTTACCGTTTGTCCGGGGCAAGCTAAAACGCCTAAAAATTTGATTAAACGATTTAATTTTAAATCGATCGTTTATTTCCATAACTCGCACAGATGATAGAATTAGCTCCCGAAACACGTTCCATTGTGTTAGGAATGTGGGGTAAACCTTAGAAACGCCAGCCGGAACGCTTCGTTTGGAGTTCGGAAAAATCCGGGATGAATAGTGTCGCGTATTTTTCTATAAAAGGACCTACATGTTTTCGTTTGCAAAAATTCTAAAGCCTTAGGGTTTCAATTCAGAGCCGCCGCCTCCATAGTAATCAATGGCCGAAAAATACTCTTCTTCTCCCTCTATTATCATTCAATCCATCAATCTATGTAAGAAATGTTCAACTACAAACTTGTAGAGGGTGGTGAGTACGTCATATCGAACAGCTATGATCTAAAACAAGTTAACTAATTGACGACAAATCTCGTGTAAATGTCACGCATTCATTCACGATTTACGAGGCAGGGGGAGGGCCGAGTTCGAAGCCGTTCTGGCCATGGGTGGTGCTAGGATAGGCGCACGCGTCGAGGGTCTCTGATCGTGTTTTCGTGCAATGGTGTGGTCGCGGCATCAAACCCTAGGTGATGACTCATGGGTTCACGCACAGGAGAATGGACGCACGCGTTTTTTTTGATGAGGAAGAAGCTTTTGCGAGGGATGGCTTGGATCAGTAGGGGTAAGGAACGAACGACTGTGATGGAGTCTGGATTGAAAAATGTAAATTAAATTGTAAATTAGTATGTTTTAAATTTGTGTAAAACTTTAAAAATTCATATCTTTTTCATACGAGGTCGAAAACGCACGAAATGAATTGCGTCGGGTTCGTTTTGTAGAGCACTACACTATGGAACTAGATTGGAGTCGTTTGGAGTGAGTTTGAATTTAGGGTAAAATTAAACGCTCGTTTAATTTTATTTGAAATAAAACACTGGAAATTGAAATCAAGGTGAGAACTTCTCACTCAATCGAATCGATTTTAATTTTAAATAGTTAGTTTTTAAATTCTTGATTGTATGTTTGAAAGATGATTATTATCTATTGATTGTTAAAATAGACATTATACGCCGTTAGTAAGCGAAGGTTATTTGTTAAAAACATATACCGCGAATATTTCACAGTACAGTGAAATTGGTATTATTTATGTACTTGGAGTTGATTTTCCGGCATTATATAGCGGATGAGACCCTATTGCACCGTATAATAGCGGATAATATTTTAAATCCCATATACCGCGATATTTCGTTTGGAAACGGAATTGGTATTGTGCTAATGTTTGTGGATGCAGGGAAACAGGTTGGAGGGATCCAACTGGATTCCTCAACAGTATTTATTTGATTATAGATATTTTGATATTTGTTGATTATCATATACAAATATATGATGTCGTTGTTGTCGTAATTGACTATTTGGTGTGTAGCATCATTGGGCCAATTTTGGAATCTTAAAAGGATTTATAAAGTGATTTTTGAAAGTATACGTTTTATAAAATATTTTTGGAATTGATTCATTTTAAATAAATAAACGTTATAATTTTAATGTTATAAAAATTATGATTTTTGAGAAATATAGTTAAAAGTTGATTTTTGAAAATATGGGGTTAATGATTTACAAAATAGTTTAAATTGGGATTTTTGAATTTATTGTAAAAAGTTTAAATATAGGATTTATAATATTTGATTATTTTATAAATCAAAATGATGAAATTATAAAGGAGTTTAAAGACGTTTTAAAATAATAATATAAATTGATTTATATAAAAGATTTATAAATTGATATTTATAAATTAAAATATTGGAATTATAAAACGAGTTTTTATAAGTGTTAGAATGAAGTGTAAATGAATTTCATAAATGAATGAAATTTATAGAATTATAAACGGTAAAGTTATAAATGGAATTTATAAGCAATAGATTTATAAAATTTGTAAATTATTAAAAGAATAGATATAGGTAAATAAATGAATCTTATAATTTATAAGATTTATAATGTGGGATGTCTTAAAAAGAACGATTTTGTAAAACAAATAAATTATAAGCATTTAACTTATAATATGGACTTTTGGTATATAATTGAGTTATAAATTGAATAGGTAAATAAAGGAGATTTATAAATTGAAGTTGTTATAAAATAAATAGAATTAGAATTTATAAATATTGTTTTATAAACCTAAATCAATTGAATTTGATAAAGTAAATGTAGAGATTATTAAAGGAGTTATATCCACGATTTTGGACAATGGATAATCCTTTAAAATAAAATGTATAGAAATGATGAAATTGGTTAACGAAGTATATTCACGTTTTTGGATAGTGAATAATATGTTAAAGAAAATGTTTTGGAGGTGATATTTTAAATGGAATTAAAACGATTTAACGATGTTTTAAATGTGTTAAGGTTCGAAACCATAGATTTCAACATTCATTGTTTAAATAGACGTTTTCGAGAAATAGAATAAAATAGTGGACTATAACACTGTTGTTATAGTTAATGATTTCCGGAAGGTAATGTTTTACATAGTATTGGGATTTATATGTCTATCTTAACCTCGAATCCCTATACTAATGATTTTGAGTTGTCGTAATGATGTTTTACGCAACATTCGTTTTGACTCAATTAAATGTGTTTAAAAGAACACTTTCCTTAAAGAATAAAATGTATACTTAACTGAGATTTAAGTATATTGAATATTTTCCAAGTGTTGAAAATAAATAGATTTGTGAACTACTTATTATTAATAAGTATGGAAATACTTTTCCAATATGTAATGAAACATTTTTGAGGATTTATCTTTGTAAAGATAAATTGAAAATGAATATTTGAAATCTACTGAAAACCGTATATCAATAGATATTTTGAAATATAAATTCACTATGGAATTTATAAAA
Source organism: Allium cepa (assembly GCA_030765085.1). NCBI lineage: Eukaryota > Viridiplantae > Streptophyta > Magnoliopsida > Asparagales > Amaryllidaceae > Allium > Allium cepa. The sequence continues at coordinate 706,547,360 of CM060938.1, forward strand.
GAAAGGGGAATTTGTTTAAAAATAAATATTGATTTATTTTTGAAGTATTGAAATTATATATCTTGTAAATATATTTTTGGAAAATAAATAATTTGGAAAATTATCTGGAATCTGGTGATGTTGTGCATACCCATTGATAGTTCAATAACCGACTATCAATATTTAGCTTTGAATGGGTATTTGTTGTGATTTGCTTGAATTTGAATGCCACAATTATTTTTGAATAAGCGCTCACTATTCGGGTTAGCCAAGAAAGGACCTTGGGTTCGTATAACCCATTCCGAATATGTGATACGTCGTTATGAATTGCACTTGATGACCGGTGTTGAAGACCAGATATTTTTGAAAACGGAAGGATTACCGTCAAATGTCTCCGCACCGAATGGCCCCGGTATAGAGATTCCATATGCGATGGGAAGTCCGGACGTGATTAGTGAATATCCGGATTGCAAGTACTTCTTTGTAAGTGCCTTCGGTTCCGTTCGATCTCGGAACGGACTTGTATGGATGTGTGTCTGACGTTACAATTTGAGATGTAAAGCTGGTTTCTATCAAATATATTTCCGTTGGTGGCAGAGAATTTATTCTCTTAGCTTAACACCCTTAGAGGTTATGTAGTTGATGGTTGCTGGTGATACATTCCCAAATTGGTAATGTGGCATACAAAGTGCTGTTGAGCATTTGATGATCAAAGCACAGCTTTTGTATAGAGCGTAGCTTTGTGGACGAGACTGCGTCGGACCTCACACCCCGGAAATGGTCAAAACAGGAAGGATGCAGCAAGGTTATTAGGGGGTAGCGCCCCTTTAGTGTATGTCATTCCTTCTGAATAGAGATGGTATCATAGTATGGAGCCCAGATATTTAACCTATGTTGTTGCTGCAAATTTATTGCTTTGTGGTTGTTGGAAATCGAGGATCCTTGGATATAGATCGGTTACGATCGGGGGATGGCATATTCATGTCAGTAGTTACCCAGTTAGGGGTAACCCGGCCTTGTGTTGGCAGAGATCCAGTTAGGTTCTCGGGACGTCATTCCAGAGGCGTTTCCATGTGGCAATGGGAAGTTCCTTGGCCTGACCATTTGTTGGAAATTCAAAGAAACATTACGAGCCTTGTACGGTTTTAGTTGTAGAACCTTCCATTTAATATGGTAGCTATAGTAGGCATAATATAATGGTACCTATGCTGGCTAAGATTTAAATCTTTACTTTCGAAATGATTTTTTCTACACTATGCACTAATGATAATATCAAAAATGATTTGATTTTACGTAGTAAGCATCTTTGACTATCATAAGGAGAAATCTCCCCCAAGTCCGCGTTTGCATTGTGTGTGTGCCGGGAGGCCTTATGGTAGTTTCGTTTTTAAAAGCATTGCGAATCTATTTTAAAATTATCCTGTACTTTATTTTAAAAATAAACTGTCTTAGTTCTCACACCAGTCACATGACTGACTCGGAGTTTATTGTTTTCCTTCCTAAACTCTGGGTGCCCACCAATTTCTACACGGGCAGTCTAGAGTTAGGTTTATCAGGATATTCTGGAATTCGGGAGTTGCTGGAGGCAGCCTGGAGGGCATGGTGTATCATTTAGTATATAGTATTCATTTTTCGTTGTTTGTTGTTGTTTATTGTTTGTTGTTGTAAACTCTGATTATGTAATGTAATGTGATGTAATGTAATAACTGATATAGTTCTTTGTTTAAAGATTATTCATTTATTTATTATATGTTGTTCCTCTACGATTGTGAGATTTTGATATTGTTCTGCTGTTTTCTTTCTGTTCTATCTTTTCTCTCTTCTTCTATCTTTTTCTTCTTCTTTTTAAACCGTAAGAATTCGTATTTCCGTTCATCTTGTGTTAATCAATGGGGATTAGTTTCTATTCAAGGAGTACGGATTTGCGTGTCCTTACAAGTATACTATACCATACATCGAAAAATAAAATGCAACCATAGGCGAATCTTCAACTCCACTCCACTATCTCCATAACTTCAAAGACAACCTGGAAAAACACTTGGTTTGACCCGAGCATTAAAATAAATAACAACCGGATCAGTTTGAAAATACCAAAGTGAGATAACTCGAATGAAGGGGTTAATTTAAAGTTTTGTGAGACAATACAGCTAACGCAGAATGGGTTTTCACCTCACAAGAATAACATCTATACAGGTAAGGGAAGAAATGAATATCAAGAACAAATCCAAATATGAATGATCATAAATAATATTAAACCAGACTTGAAAGAATGGAAATAAACCAAGTGAAATCCAAACTGGAGAGAATGTATAGAATAAGGAAAAAGTTCCAACATAATAGCATGGACTAAATAAAGTAACTATCCAAAAAAGATAGAATGAATAAAATAAGGTAATAATCCAACTTTGATGGCATGGACAAAATCAATATTTAAATGCTATGATGATGAGTTGGCTCGACTCATGGTAATTTAAAGCTAGAAACAGATTCATTGTTTTGAATCAAATAAATAAAGTAAATTTTCAACTAATGACAATTAAGGTGCACCCTCCTTGGAATATACCACTAGTAATATACTCTTGAGAAGCTCATATATTCTGTGACACTTCTTAGACAATACCAAGACGGACCCCATCAGACTTCACCAAGAATCAAATATTTCCACATCTAAGAGCACAACCAAATCCAAACTAGATGAGATGTCAAAATACACTTTTGATGGGAGCAACCATACATAGCTTGGCTTCCTCCCACTCTTTTGGTTTACGCATTTCCAACAATGGATAACAAAGCTTGATTGAGAAGAAAATCATTTTTATTGTGGCGATAGACAATAAAGAAAGGTGAACTCGATAATTAATTAATAACTATTGGGGATAATTAAAATGATTATGGGACGACCCGAAAATTTTGTATATTTGAAATTGGAATATTTAATTAATTTTAAATATTCAGAGGTTAATTTTTAACTTGAATTTCAAATATCAATATTTATTGGATAATTAAATATTGAATTTAATTATCAAAAGTGGGTAAATTTTTGAATCTAGAGTTTTAAGCCGGTTAAAGAAATAGTTTGAAGGTTTGGAAATTTTCTTTGATAATATGGACGGTGATAGCACTTTTAATTCGAATTTAAAAATGTTTTGGTTCAGTTTTGAAAATATAACGATATAACGCTATGAACGCTGGTCGTTGCATTTAAATTGGGGTTAGGGGTTAGAATTTGAACCACGGGATATTTCGAATATAAAAATATAAATTTCAAATCTATCAGCCACCCTAACACTGATAACAAGCAGACCTACCCTTCTCTAGCTGTAACGACCCGTAAATTTCCGATAATTAAAATAGCTAATTTAATAAGATTTCGTGATTTAGTGTTAGAAAAAAATTGTAATTCATTTGGAATAATAATAACTAGAATGAAATGCAACAAAATTTATCTAAGTTAAGTGTTTATTAATTGAATGAAATCCCAAATCAATTGAAATAAGATGTAGTCGAAGGTAATTGAATGAATTTGTATTGTATAGGTAATTGTGACGCTTGTTTGTAAATAATAAACTTATAAGTAATTAAAAGTCAACAGTGATAATTATTTAAGTTACCTATTCATTTAGTTAGTCGAATTGAATTTGTGAACCAATTGCAATTGAAATGAAAGTATATATATTAGTTGAGTGCATTATCTCTAACTGCAGTTAAATAATAACGTGGAATTCATCTAATGTAATATAGTAAATCGACTGATAATGAAATTTTTATTTAAAAATCCAATATTGAAATCCGTCAAATATTGAACAATTAAATTGTTTAAAATTTAATATTTGGAATTTATTGAATAATTGAATAAAGGGAATTGAATAATTGTTTTAATGAAAATGGTTGTTCTATAATTTGAATGTGTTAAATTTTATAAGTTCGTTTCGAATATTTCAAAAGATACTGATTTAAGAATAATAAAATTGTTTAAATTTAATATTACAAATGTTTGAATAATTAAATTCCGAATTTGATATGATTAATTTGATATTAGAATTTAATATATGAAAATAAAGTGAAAAATTAAAATTTGATTTAATATGATTCAATTTGGTTTCCAAAGTGAATGTAAGTTATATCAGGATTATAATAGAGTTAATAAGATTTTAAATTTGGAATTTATTGGATAAATTGAATAACGGGTTGAATATGACTAAAAATGATTTGTAACATTTTATTTTATCATACTAAAGTTAGAATGATGTGGTAGAACTTTTAAAATCGAATTAAAAGTAAATTTGTGAAAATTGAATATTTTAATATTTAATTATCGACTGGAAAATAGCCAAATTTTGAACAGTCTCAGAATTGGACGAAACTAGTTCCATTGGATCCGTAATAGTTAGTTATTATCAGATCTCAATTTTCGTAGAAATCGGAGTTGTCGTTTGACCGTGGCAGCTCGAAACGCATTGAAATTGTTTTAATATTAATTTAACGAGTTAAAATAGTCATTTTTCAAACGGTCTCGGATTTCGACGAAAATAGTTTCATCGGATCCGTAATATGATATTATTGTAATATTTTAAATTTCATGTCAATCGGGTTTACCGTTTGTCCGGGGCGAGCCAAAACGTATAGAAATTCGTTTAAATCGATTTAATTCAAATTGATCGTTTATCGCTATAACTGTCGCATATGATCGAATTAGCTTCCGAAACCTGTTCCATTGTGTCCGGAACGCGGGGTAAACCCTAGAAACGCCAGCCGGCACGTTTCGTTTGGAGATTGTTTGAAAAAGCATGTGAATTTTGGAATTAATAATAATATAATATAAAATCTTATATAAACATGTTTGAGCAGAAACCCTAGCCCTTTTCATTCGTGGCCGCCTCCTTTAGAATTCGATGGCCGAAAACTTACGACCTTCCACCCTCAATCTCTCCTCATCCATGTCGTTTTAGCCTAAACCTCCAACACGAATATCGTAGAGCTAGGAGAGATCTCTCCATCCAACGGTAGATTTTGTTTATCGTCGTCGTTTGGAGCCGCGGTGGGGCCGTGAACGTAGACCGTTCGATCTCGTTTTGCGTGCAGCATATAGGGCCGAGTGGGCCGCGGGTTGGGGCGTGGGTGTAGCTCGTGGAGGCGCTTGACATAGCGTCGCCTGATCGTCGTCTCGTGGGAAGTTGGAGGCTCGGCCTTTGGGGTTTTCGTGCGTGCTTGGGTTCGCTGTTTCTCGTGTGAACGAAGAAGAAGGTGAAAGGAAGGGGCGGTCTGGATTTGGTATCCTGGAAGCAACGGCTGAGATTAAAGGTTAATAATAATAATAAAGAGAAATAGAAAAGTTAATTTGTTTATATAAATTTGTATATAAAATTCAAACGGCTATAACTTTTTGATACGAGGTCCAAACTGGACGAAACAAATTGCGACAGGTCCGTATTGACGAGCACTACGCTATGGAGCTGGATTGGAAGCTTTTGGAGCTAGAGAAATTTTGGGTTAAATCGAACGTCGTTCGATTTGATTTTAAATCGAGAAAATCAAGGTGAGTGTTTTATAACGCTCACACCGTACTAAATATTTTTATGCTAGTTAAATTGACATTATAAAGTGATATGAATTTTATTGTCGTTGTTTGATATAAATTTAATTATCATATTGCTTGTTATTTGAATTAACCGTTGAAAACTCAAATTGACAGTTAAATTGAAATCGAAATTGAATTGCGATTTACTTACCTGACATCGATAACTATGAAATTGCCATGAATTGTATTGCTTATTGGACGATGTATTTCGATGGATGTTATTGGTTGATATTTGAGTGTTTGGATGTTTATTTGCTTATATATATCCTGTTATGCATACATATGATACTGTGATTTAATTTAAGTAATATATATTCATCCCTGACATTTAATTGAAATAAATAATTACTTGGCCATAGGATAGAAAATTATATACGGACACCGAATTGGCTAAATGAATAATTTTAAAAAATCGTCGATTTGAAGTTTATTTAAATGTTTTGATTTAAAGGTTATAAATAGAAATCAATTTATAGAAATCGAATTTATTGAAAAATTGAGTTTTGAAATGATGAAATAAATCTTGGTTATAAGAAATTGTTAAGTAATATGATTCGAGACTTTGAAATTTAAAAATTAGAATTTGATTGAATTTCGAAAATTGATTTGTTTAAAGATTTAACCTTAATTCGAGCTTTGAAGATTTCCAAGTAAATGTGATATAAAAATGACATTTTGACATCGAGTTTGGAATTGAATCATATTTGAAATTGGAATTTAGACTTGAATATTGATGGAAAATTTGTTAAGTGTTATAAATGGATATTTTGAAATCAAGCTCCAAATCGAAAAAAAAAATTGAAATTGAATAAATTGAAGGTGAATGTAGAATTGAATTGATTTGAAGTTAAAGTTGACATTGTTTTGAATTGAAATCGAAATTGAATCGGTAAAATGGAAATTGAAATTGATTGGAATTGGGAAGTTGTAATTGAAATGGATTGGTTTTGAAGCTGTTTTAAATTGTTTTCCAAATTACTCTGTTATATAAACCATTTTGAATACTTAAACTATTTTAATCTATTTTTAATCTACTTAACCCAATTTAAATTATTTTAAACTAATTTATCTATTTTAAATCCATTGCAAGATTTTAATTATTTTTAACTATTTTAATTATTTGAACTACTTTTAAACTACTTAAAACTATTTTCTAAAAATTTCAAGCTGGTTAATAAGGTGGAATGTTTATGTTTAAATCTTGAATTTAAATACGAATTGGGTTAAATGAAGTTGCAACATAAAATTTAAATTCGGGATGATTTTGAAACCGAAATAAGATATTGAGACGCAAAATGATTTTTGAAAAGGAACCTTATACTTTGAATGGCTATGTCGATATTTGAAATGGATTTGATTTTGAAGTGAATATGACATTTGATATCAATCATGAATCGATTCGAAATGTAAAGGAGCCAACGGTGTAATAATACGTAGTTATTAAAGAGACCGGGATCGGATATGGACATACTCTCTGTCGATACCGAAAACCACTTTAATAACTATTATACGCGGAGTGTTGATCCAGAATGAAGTGGATGGTTTGGTGAACGCGTTGACTGAAGAAAGAGAACGATTATTGGATGACCCCTGACATGACTAAAACAGGAGCCGCGCCGGGCCATTGAGGTTCGCCACCTCTAGCGGACACACTTCTTCGATACCATATCTATTACATTTGTGATGCGATTTGGGTGCACCCCTTGATTTCGGAGTGTTGTTTCGCGGTGTTGGGGTAGCTGCTGGCTATGCCCAACATCAGTCCGGATCACGCAACTACTAGTATCCTAGTTGGTATTGCCTCATGTACCTTGTCATACTGATTATCCTATTCGCGACCACTACGTTTTGATGTGTACCTTGAGTATATGGATTGCCCTCTGGTGACTTCCGGTTTTGGGGAAACTACGGTCTTGTATATGCTTTTGGGAATATAAAATGTGTTAAGGGGGATTATGGTAACGCCTTAACGCTATTTTGATATTTTATATTACTGATAGACATTATCTACTTAGCGTATATTACTACATAGTAGATAGTTTCACGGATCCTTGAGAGATGGAAAATCCCGTAACATCTCTTAAGTTATTGCACGCACGTTGACACTGGATATGAGATGTAAAACCCCGTAAACATCTCTGACGCCGTCACACTCATATTTATTGACGATTGATTTAACTTTCATAAGGATATTTTAGTCCTGACTCGAGTGTTTTGTCTTTTCATTACGCTCGGGTCAGTCCTGAGTTTTCAGTTTAGGTGAAGATCATTTCCTTGGAGGACGGAGACGAAGATTTGGTATATTATCTACTACTATTATATTCATTCCATTCCGCTGCATTGTTGTATGATATTTGTTGTGTATGTAACTCTGATAAATGTTGTATAATAATAATCAAATGTATTCATTTCAAATGTATTCATTTAATTAACAGCTTCATGAACTGTTATTTTATTATTATACTTTAGCCTTCCGCTGTGAGATTCTGTGTTGTTTCATTTCCTTTATTTCCCTTCCTTTTCTTTTCTTAATTACCCCAATAACTATCTGCCCTTTTAATGGTTTGGAATCGACATGGGTATTTGATCGTCGGTTTAAACTGTCCAAAGGCGGGTCGTTACAGTTGGTATCAGAGCTTTGGTTTAGCGATAAACCTTGGCTCTAGTGGGGAGTAACTCATTGAAATAGAGGTAAACTATATGAATGAGTTGAGTGTATATGAGAGAGCGTACTTGTTAGTGATATAAAATGTTTTATATTGTGTCGGTTGTTTTGTTGAGTGGCTTATGGATTCTGGTCAGTACGAGTAATTAACGTCATTGATAGGGATCTCTAAACACTTAAACAGAACAATTCGACATAGTATTGTTTTGAAATTGGGTAAATGAAATAATTTTGCCCTAATTATATTTTGTATATAAAGAAAATTCTTCAGAAATTAGTGTGACTTATCTAGCTTACCTGGCTGTTAGGAATAAAAATATTGGTTATTATCACTAATTGGATATTGTAATTTGATAACTAAGTTGAATTACAAAAGAACAGTAATAAAATACTTGTGGAATGTTTTAAGAAAGAAATTCCTATAATTTGAAGAAAATATAAAACACTTGTGAAATCTTATAAGAATATTTTATAAAGGTGACTTATGAATTAAAATAGATTTAAATTGGAAAATATTGAATTATGTCCCGGAGGTTTTAAAATGGTTTTCCAAGCTTTGAAGAAATATATATTAATATTAGTTGGAAATTGTTTATGGAAATATTTTGAAAGGATTTTTAAAGGAAGGAATAAATTTAGTACTCCTCTCTTATGTCGCTGGAAGATAATTTCGGTGATGACTGCGCAGCATCATCGACGTTCATTTTCGAGTCTCAAAGTGGGGGAGACTTCTAAGAAGCTTTGCTTTTCTTTAAAAATTATTTTGGGTAAATGAGTTTTGGTTTAAACTCCAAAGGTATGATTTGATATATAAAAAAAAAATATATAATAATATAAGTATTTGTTTATTTCAAACAATTTGAAAGGAACCGAGCATTTAAATTTCTAAGTTATGTTAATTAGAAATTTTCAAATTATTTAAATGAAATGGGAATAACCAAAATTTATAAAAATAAGAGGATTAAGATATCTAAGCTATTGTTTAGGAAAACTTTAAAGTTGAAAGGTAAAAGGGATTTAAACAAATTAAATTGTGAACATTCTAAATTAGTAAAATGAAATTCTATAAATTTGTATAATACCGAAAATTTGCATTCTGATAACACATAACAAGACTTACCAAATATTAAGAAGTTAAATGATGTTTTGGATATGTAATGAGATGTTGTACAAATAAACAGAACCTGAAAGTAATTGAAGTATACAAGTAAGGAAAACTCAAAATGAATTAAAATGTGTAAATGAAAATTTTGGTTGTGGAAAAATGTTATATACTTAAATATAACCTGAAATGGTGAATGAATAAATGGAACAAGTAAGTGAACTTAAGAAATGAATCGTATTATATCTTTGTAAATTGGTTATAGAAAAAAATATAAATTGCAAAGGGATTGTAAAATAATTAAATTTGTAACCTTTAAGATATCTGTAAACTAAGAGAAGTCATATATGAGAAGTTAGACTTTTATGAGATGACAATAAACTAAAGTAATGATTAAAAAAAAAAATGTTCCACAAATGAATTCGTTATTAACTGGAATTATGAAAATGCAATAAGTATAAACAAAGGAATTTCTTATAGCTAAGAATCAATTTTAAAATGAAATTGAATTTAATTAAATTATATAGAATGTTTGAAAATGAACTTGAGTAAGCGAATTCTTTGATAAGGTGTTAAGAAAAGATAATGTTGAAGAATATGCTATGTAAAGAAATGGATATATTAACTAAATAATGGATTGTGAATAATAAATGGTAAATAAAATGAAAGTCAATAAAATAATTTAGTATAGATAAATTGGATAGAAATCTATTGGAAGGTAATACGTGGGATTGTACGTATATTATTTTATTCGCATAACGATTTGATCCAAATTCGAGCACAAAATTTCGAGATGATTTATATCGATCCAATTTAGGATTTTTCACTCGATTTCTGACGACGAACCCTAGATATGGATTTTTAATTGATTCTGGAATTCTCTATCATAGCATATGGCTATGCAAGGAGAGTAACAGTTTCCAATCAAGAAACCAAATCCGAGTCCGCACTAGAGAGTCGTGTGAACGATACTAGTTTGGAAGTGAAATTGTGTGATCGAATAAGCGATTAGATTGATATTGCTTACGGATGATATATGTACGGCTTACGGATTTAATTAAAGTTAATATTGGAAATATAAGATGCCAAATATAAAATGATTCTTTTAAATTGTATAATTGGAATTGAAGGAGATAAACCAAATTGAATGTAAAATTAATATTTTGGTTATGTGGGGTATGATTTGGTTGTTATATGATTGTTAGTGGATTGCATATAATTCATTAAGTGTTAATGAAATTGAAAGCTATAAATCACTGAAATCAAATTGAAAGTTAAATGAATTTAATTTGATTCAAATTGGAAGTGAACTAATGTAAATATAAATTAGTGAATGTTAACTAATTGAATTGAGGATGAATGTTAGAAAAATCCAACGTTAATGAATCAACTATGATTAAAATTGAAACCTAGTCAATAAATATTAATGAGAAGTGAATTTATATTGATTGGTTATGGATTTGTTGGATGATAGTTGATTGATGGTTGCATTTGTTGTTTTGTTGCATTTGCTATGTTGGCACATGTAGTTGTTATGTTGCTATATTGTGTATATTGATATTATTTTCATATATGCATGTTTCTCATGGTTTGTTGAGTGTTTAGTAGGTGCGGATTGCGCTTGCTTCGCATTTGGAGCTCGCTTTCACGCTATATTATTCGTATATGCTCGCTAATAAAAATATAAGGTACATGTTTATTTTATCATTGGATTTGGTGATTTTTGATGAGCCACTTGGCTTTTGGATTTTCTTTTGTTTGTTTGGGGCCCGTAGAGGCGTTTTGTAGTTGTACCGATCGAGCCGCGCAAAGGAGACTCTGCCGAAATTTTTCGTAAATCCGGGTGTTAGAAAAATTTTCAAGTTTTAAAATTTTTATAACTTGTTTTGATAACTAACTTTAAATTTAGAAAGCCGTTGGAATAACTTAGTGGAAGCGTAGTTATAACTTTATAAATGGAATTTCATTGTTTTATAAGTTAATAACTTTGAATGAAATATATCTAATGCGAATTCTATACTTAGTTCTTTTCCCTTCTTTTTCCTTTTCGGGGACGAAAAGTTTTGAGTGGGGGAGACTGTAACGACCCGTAAATTTCCGATAATTAAAATAGCTAATTTAATAAGATTTCGTGATTTAGTGTTAGAAAAAAATTGTAATTCATTTGGAATAATAATAACTAGAATGAAATGCAACAAAATTTATCTAAGTTAAGTGTTTATTAATTGAATGAAATCCCAAATCAATTGAAATAAGATGTAGTCGAAGGTAATTGAATGAATTTGTATTGTATAGGTAATTGTGACGCTTGTTTGTAAATAATAAACTTATAAGTAATTAAAAGTCAACAGTGATAATTATTTAAGTTACCTATTCATTTAGTTAGTCGAATTGAATTTGTGAACCAATTGCAATTGAAATGAAAGTATATATATTAGTTGAGTGCATTATCTCTAACTGCAGTTAAATAATAACGTGGAATTCATCTAATGTAATATAGTAAATCGACTGATAATGAAATTTTTATTTAAAAATCCAATATTGAAATCCGTCAAATATTGAACAATTAAATTGTTTAAAATTTAATATTTGGAATTTATTGAATAATTGAATAAAGGGAATTGAATAATTGTTTTAATGAAAATGGTTGTTCTATAATTTGAATGTGTTAAATTTTATAAGTTCGTTTCGAATATTTCAAAAGATACTGATTTAAGAATAATAAAATTGTTTAAATTTAATATTACAAATGTTTGAATAATTAAATTCCGAATTTGATATGATTAATTTGATATTAGAATTTAATATATGAAAATAAAGTGAAAAATTAAAATTTGATTTAATATGATTCAATTTGGTTTCCAAAGTGAATGTAAGTTATATCAGGATTATAATAGAGTTAATAAGATTTTAAATTTGGAATTTATTGGATAAATTGAATAACGGGTTGAATATGACTAAAAATGATTTGTAACATTTTATTTTATCATACTAAAGTTAGAATGATGTGGTAGAACTTTTAAAATCGAATTAAAAGTAAATTTGTGAAAATTGAATATTTTAATATTTAATTATCGACTGGAAAATAGCCAAATTTTGAACAGTCTCAGAATTGGACGAAACTAGTTCCATTGGATCCGTAATAGTTAGTTATTATCAGATCTCAATTTTCGTAGAAATCGGAGTTGTCGTTTGACCGTGGCAGCTCGAAACGCATTGAAATTGTTTTAATACTAATTTAACGAGTTAAAATAGTCATTTTTCAAACGGTCTCGGATTTCGACGAAAATAGTTTCATCGGATCCGTAATATGATATTATTGTAATATTTTAAATTTCATGTCAATCGGGTTTACCGTTTGTCCGGGGCGAGCCAAAACGTATAGAAATTCGTTTAAATCGATTTAATTCAAATTGATCGTTTATCGCTATAACTGTCGCATATGATCGAATTAGCTTCCGAAACCTGTTCCATTGTGTCCGGAACGCGGGGTAAACCCTAGAAACGCCAGCCGGCACGTTTCGTTTGGAGATTGTTTGAAAAAGCATGTGAATTTTGGAATTAATAATAATATAATATAAAATCTTATATAAACATGTTTGAGCAGAAACCCTAGCCCTTTTCATTCGTGGCCGCCTCCTTTAGAATTCGATGGCCGAAAACTTACGACCTTCCACCCTCAATCTCTCCTCATCCATGTCGTTTTAGCCTAAACCTCCAACACGAATATCGTAGAGCTAGGAGAGATCTCTCCATCCAACGGTAGATTTTGTTTATCGTCGTCGTTTGGAGCCGCGGTGGGGCCGTGAACGTAGACCGTTCGATCTCGTTTTGCGTGCAGCATATAGGGCCGAGTGGGCCGCGGGTTGGGGCGTGGGTGTAGCTCGTGGAGGCGCTTGACATAGCGTCGCCTGATCGTCGTCTCGTGGGAAGTTGGAGGCTCGGCCTTTGGGGTTTTCGTGCGTGCTTGGGTTCGCTGTTTCTCGTGTGAACGAAGAAGAAGGTGAAAGGAAGGGGCGGTCTGGATTTGGTATCCTGGAAGCAACGGCTGAGATTAAAGGTTAATAATAATAATAAAGAGAAATAGAAAAGTTAATTTGTTTATATAAATTTGTATATAAAATTCAAACGGCTATAACTTTTTGATACGAGGTCCAAACTGGACGAAACAAATTGCGACAGGTCCGTATTGACGAGCACTACGCTATGGAGCTGGATTGGAAGCTTTTGGAGCTAGAGAAATTTTGGGTTAAATCGAACGTCGTTCGATTTGATTTTAAATCGAGAAAATCAAGGTGAGTGTTTTATAACGCTCACACCGTACTAAATATTTTTATGCTAGTTAAATTGACATTATAAAGTGATATGAATTTTATTGTCGTTGTTTGATATAAATTTAATTATCATATTGCTTGTTATTTGAATTAACCGTTGAAAACTCAAATTGACAGTTAAATTGAAATCGAAATTGAATTGCGATTTACTTACCTGACATCGATAACTATGAAATTGCCATGAATTGTATTGCTTATTGGACGATGTATTTCGATGGATGTTATTGGTTGATATTTGAGTGTTTGGATGTTTATTTGCTTATATATATCCTGTTATGCATACATATGATACTGTGATTTAATTTAAGTAATATATATTCATCCCTGACATTTAATTGAAATAAATAATTACTTGGCCATAGGATAGAAAATTATATACGGACACCGAATTGGCTAAATGAATAATTTTAAAAAATCGTCGATTTGAAGTTTATTTAAATGTTTTGATTTAAAGGTTATAAATAGAAATCAATTTATAGAAATCGAATTTATTGAAAAATTGAGTTTTGAAATGATGAAATAAATCTTGGTTATAAGAAATTGTTAAGTAATATGATTCGAGACTTTGAAATTTAAAAATTAGAATTTGATTGAATTTCGAAAATTGATTTGTTTAAAGATTTAACCTTAATTCGAGCTTTGAAGATTTCCAAGTAAATGTGATATAAAAATGACATTTTGACATCGAGTTTGGAATTGAATCATATTTGAAATTGGAATTTAGACTTGAATATTGATGGAAAATTTGTTAAGTGTTATAAATGGATATTTTGAAATCAAGCTCCAAATCGAAAAAAAAAATTGAAATTGAATAAATTGAAGGTGAATGTAGAATTGAATTGATTTGAAGTTAAAGTTGACATTGTTTTGAATTGAAATCGAAATTGAATCGGTAAAATGGAAATTGAAATTGATTGGAATTGGGAAGTTGTAATTGAAATGGATTGGTTTTGAAGCTGTTTTAAATTGTTTTCCAAATTACTCTGTTATATAAACCATTTTGAATACTTAAACTATTTTAATCTATTTTTAATCTACTTAACCCAATTTAAATTATTTTAAACTAATTTATCTATTTTAAATCCATTGCAAGATTTTAATTATTTTTAACTATTTTAATTATTTGAACTACTTTTAAACTACTTAAAACTATTTTCTAAAAATTTCAAGCTGGTTAATAAGGTGGAATGTTTATGTTTAAATCTTGAATTTAAATACGAATTGGGTTAAATGAAGTTGCAACATAAAATTTAAATTCGGGATGATTTTGAAACCGAAATAAGATATTGAGACGCAAAATGATTTTTGAAAAGGAACCTTATACTTTGAATGGCTATGTCGATATTTGAAATGGATTTGATTTTGAAGTGAATATGACATTTGATATCAATCATGAATCGATTCGAAATGTAAAGGAGCCAACGGTGTAATAATACGTAGTTATTAAAGAGACCGGGATCGGATATGGACATACTCTCTGTCGATACCGAAAACCACTTTAATAACTATTATACGCGGAGTGTTGATCCAGAATGAAGTGGATGGTTTGGTGAACGCGTTGACTGAAGAAAGAGAACGATTATTGGATGACCCCTGACATGACTAAAACAGGAGCCGCGCCGGGCCATTGAGGTTCGCCACCTCTAGCGGACACACTTCTTCGATACCATATCTATTACATTTGTGATGCGATTTGGGTGCACCCCTTGATTTCGGAGTGTTGTTTCGCGGTGTTGGGGTAGCTGCTGGCTATGCCCAACATCAGTCCGGATCACGCAACTACTAGTATCCTAGTTGGTATTGCCTCATGTACCTTGTCATACTGATTATCCTATTCGCGACCACTACGTTTTGATGTGTACCTTGAGTATATGGATTGCCCTCTGGTGACTTCCGGTTTTGGGGAAACTACGGTCTTGTATATGCTTTTGGGAATATAAAATGTGTTAAGGGGGATTATGGTAACGCCTTAACGCTATTTTGATATTTTATATTACTGATAGACATTATCTACTTAGCGTATATTACTACATAGTAGATAGTTTCACGGATCCTTGAGAGATGGAAAATCCCGTAACATCTCTTAAGTTATTGCACGCACGTTGACACTGGATATGAGATGTAAAACCCCGTAAACATCTCTGACGCCGTCACACTCATATTTATTGACGATTGATTTAACTTTCATAAGGATATTTTAGTCCTGACTCGAGTGTTTTGTCTTTTCATTACGCTCGGGTCAGTCCTGAGTTTTCAGTTTAGGTGAAGATCATTTCCTTGGAGGACGGAGACGAAGATTTGGTATATTATCTACTACTATTATATTCATTCCATTCCGCTGCATTGTTGTATGATATTTGTTGTGTATGTAACTCTGATAAATGTTGTATAATAATAATCAAATGTATTCATTTCAAATGTATTCATTTAATTAACAGCTTCATGAACTGTTATTTTATTATTATACTTTAGCCTTCCGCTGTGAGATTCTGTGTTGTTTCATTTCCTTTATTTCCCTTCCTTTTCTTTTCTTAATTACCCCAATAACTATCTGCCCTTTTAATGGTTTGGAATCGACATGGGTATTTGATCGTCGGTTTAAACTGTCCAAAGGCGGGTCGTTACACTAGCTTACCCCGTACGTGCCTGTTCCTTTAAAATTCATCTCCTCTCCTTTTGATTCAGGGATTCGAGCAAATCAAAAACAAAAACAAAAACAAAAAAATTGGGGCCAAACAATTTCTTTCCCCCTCTCTTCTTTTATGCATCGATTCCATTCGCCCTTGTATCAGTAAAATCAAATTCAAATATGGGAAGAATAGAAATCAAGTTCGGCATGAAGCCTGGACGCACGGAGCCAAAATGGGCGTCTTCACGCGACTTCGATTCGATTTATGGCGACACCGAGGGTGCATGGTAGGACTTAGTTTTGCGGCGGTCGACGAGTATTGTGTAGCTGATGGCGTTCGAAGCTCGGCCATGTCATAGAGCTCGGCAATTTTGGGCGACGCGACAGCAACGAGCTCATTGTTTTGAGTTGAATCGCGACGCGACTATGGGGCGAAGGGAACTATCTCGTGGTCGAAGTGAGTTGTGTCTGTGCGTGGCTCGAGCTGCAAGCAACAATAGGGTTTCGTGAAGTTCGAGTTTTGGGCAGCATTGAGAGGCCGGTGGGTTGTCGTATAGAGGGGATGCTCGAATAGGAGGGTCGCTGTGTTCTTGTTTTCTGGAGGCAGTAAGGTCTAAAATCATGGGGAAAACCAGTCGAAACTGGAGTGAATTGCAAATAATAGCAAAGGTGAGTTAGTCTCACTCGGTTTAAATTTAAATTTAAATGATTAAATTTAAATAATTGATTGTATGGTTGAATCGAGTGATGTGATATAGCATAGTATTATTTGAAATTGGCATATTATATTGTGCTAACATCTGTGGATGCAGGGAAAACAGGTTGGAGGGATCCAACTGGATCCCTCAACATTTATTTACATTATTTAGTTCCCTCTGTCGAGATTATTTGATATTCTATGATGAATTATATTGGGACATTGAATGCTATGGATTGACTGGATATGACTGGGTATAATGAATTACCAAAAATATATAAATTGGATTTTTAAAGAAAATAAAAGAAGTAAATTTGTAAGTAAAATAATTATAGAATAAATTTAAGAATGAATTGGAAAAGAAATAAAGTGACTCTATAATTCTAATAAATAAATTATGAGTATGGAAAGGAAAATTTGAATAAATAGAGAGTTAATGAATTTTAAAATCTTCAGTGATATTAATTAAAAGAACAAAACCTTTATTTATAATTTAAGATTTAAATTATTGAAAGGAATAAAGAAGAAATTAGGAAAAGCTGAAATTTGTATATTTCAATTAAAAGATTTAAAATCAGACGGGAAATAATAATAATAAGTGCTTAAAGAACTAATTTTGAAATGAACTATGTGAGTAAAGGAATTTATTTCAAATAAAATAAATGGGAAATCAATTTGGGGAAAATTGATTTAAGTGATTGAAGTTAGAATTTTTCTCTGGATAACCAAGTACATGTTTCTAAAAGTAAAATTTTAAAATATAAATTAAATGTTTTAAAGTTGTTTTAAAAAGCAAGTTTTGTAAAATCTATTATTTGTAACATTTAAAGTCTAAAGTAAGTATTCTCTTTAATTTATTTAAGCAGTAATTATTTAGAAGTAACTTAGTAATTTGTTTTTAAAAGTAGAAATCTATTTTTATATTTTATTTAGTAACCTTATTTTCAAATATTCATATAGTATGTATTTTTTAACAAATTATTAAAGTAATTTTAACTTGAATATTTGAAAGTATATTTTTAAAAGTAAAGTGTTTTAAATTAATTTAGAAAATCTAGTTTTCTGTTTGGTGATTCCAGTGGAAATAGAAATACTTGAAATTTATTCTGAGAAACACAGATAGTTTTGAAAACTGTTTTCAAAGGAATTTGGAGAGTGAAAATAACACCTTGGGAAGATATTTTGAAGATAAATAAATAATTTCGGAAATTATTTATTGTTTGATGGATGTTTGTGAATATAAATTGATAGTTAAATCACCGACTATCAATATTGGCCAAATGCGTTGATCGTTTCGAAGAGACCGGGATCGAGATTTATTTCTCGAAAACCACTTCGATCCGGTTTGTACGTTTCGTGAAAACGATTTTGGATGTGAAGATGGAGCAGTGAAGTGCAAGGGCTAGTCGCTATTAATCCTGAGGATATTTCCAAAATGGATGTAGTAGGAATAGTGCCTTCGGTTCCGTTCGAACCCGGGACGGACTTGTATGGATGAATGCTTTCCCAAACATCGTCAGGTGGACGATGGGCATTGTAAAGGATGTGCTCTATAAAGGTAACGCTTAGCCTCAAGCCTCATCAAATGGGAATGACTGAAAATCAGGGGTTATGCAGCAAGGCTAGGTGGGTAGCACCCAAGCAGGGTGAGGTCATTCCAGTCTAGATGTCCCTTTTTTATTTCGGCTTAGTGGGCGGTTGCTGATCCCAACCGCGGGGTGATCTCACTCGGGATTATCCAGTAAGGGGTAGTCCCGGCCTTGTGATGCAGGGGAGCGGGCGTACTCCTCGGTACGATGATCTAGGCCCCGTACTATGACAGGTGGTACCTCGGTGCCTAGTCATTAGTTGGAAATCCATTCTCCCTACGAGCCTTGTACGAGTTTTGTTTGTATTACCCACTCTGTGGCTAGTAGCTAGAATTTAATGATTGTAACAATTTCGGCTATTTTATAAGTATTTGTATATAGACCCTATTATAATATCAGAGGATTTCTATAAAAATGGTTTTAGCTATCGTAAGGTAAAAACCCGACATGTTTATTTGTGGCGTGGTCTTACGAGATGCTTTTGTTTTCAAAGAATTTTTGAAACTTTAATAATCAATTGGGTGTGATTTTTCTCAAGCTGGTATTCCAGACTTACTCGGGTGTTATTTATCTGTAATGCTCGGGTCAGACCGAGTATTATAGAATACATGATATGATGCTGTGGAGCTCAAGAGACGAGCTGGATGACGATACGTATTCCCGTACTTATATATATAATCCGTTGTGTTGAGTTGTTGTGAATCCATTTGTATGATATTGATGTTGAGCTGTGATTGATGTATTCTGATGATGTAATATATAAACAGAGATATTTGATTTTGAGTAAATATCATTTAATATCTATTATATTTTATTCCGCTGCGATAGTTAGATTCCGTTGTTGTTTTCAATTTTCTTCTTCTACCTCTTCTTCTTTGACCCAAATGGTTCGTATTTCTGTGCAACTTGAGTTGATTGTTGTAGAATAATGGTGACTTAAGGAGTACAGATTTGCGGGCTGTCACACTTGGTATCAAAGCTTAGGTTGGTGATGACCTTGGCTCTGGTGGGAATTACTCATTTAAAATAGAGTTCGTAGTACTCCATAATGAGCTTGAGCGTATTAATAAATATGAGTGCGTATTTGTTAGTGAATATAAATTGTTTTAATATTTTGTTGATTGGTTTATTGAGTGGCATATGAACCTTCGTCGACATAGTCTGCGCAACTGTATTGAAGGGGTTTCTAAACACTTGAATAGAACAATCGACACGATATTGTTTTAAATGTGGGTAAATGAAATAATTTTACCCAAAACATATTTTGATATGAAGAATAGTTTCTGAAAACTTTTTGGCTAATATATAGATGCTTGGATGTTAGAAATGATAATATTAAAGTATTATCATTGTTAAGTGAACGTTTAACTATAAATTGAAAATATAACCAAAGTTTGAAGGAATAAATTCATTATAAAATGAAATTCATAAATATGGATTATAAACGTAAATTATAAATGGAAATATAATTAAATGTGAATTTGTATAAGCATAAACTGTACAAATGTATTATTGTTAAAATTTGAATTAAAACAGAATTTGAAACTTCAAACCCGGAGATTTTGAAAGTATTTTGAAAGTAAATAGTAGCATTGTTGTTTTTAGGGTATTTCGTAAAGGAAAATTGTTTAAAATAAATTTTGGGAAGAGATTTAGCATTGAATTCACTTCAGTCACTGGAAAATAATTCTGATGATGACGGCAGCATCATCAGTATTCATTTTCGAGTTTTTAAGTGATGAATTGTTACCAAATTGATTTGTTCAGGAAAACCTGTTTGTTTTTGAAATTTCAAAGGAAATTTGTTGAAAATAAAAGCCAGGAGTGGTTTAAATTTTTTGAGAAATGTGATTTGAGAAGTTGGAGATTTCAAAATAATTTGAAACCAATAACCGGGTGTTTAGAAATCCTGATGAGATAGTTATAAGCTTATAAATTGAGATGATTTTTAAATTAGGAAGGAAATATAAGCTTTAAATGTTGGAAATTTAAATTTAATGTGAAAAGTTAAAAATGAAATTAACTTGGAAGGGAAATAAAAATTTGACTGGATTGACATTAACTGGATAGGCTGAAAATAATATCCAGTTGTATTCGAATCAAGTTGAAATTGAATTGAGTTAAATAAAACTGAGTTAAAAGATAAGAATTGGATTGAAATAAATAAATTAGAATAACTTATAAAAGGATCAGAATTAAGTTGCATGGAATAAAAATATGCTTGGGATATAAATAAGCATAAGGCTTGAGTTAGAATAAAAGAAGAATCTATTCAAGCTTATAGTAAATGGAATTGTGTAAATAATAAGTTGTGACTTATAAATATTGAAAATGGAATACAAATCCAAAATAAATATTGTTGGATGAACTGAAAAATAAAATAAAAATCAAAACTTGAATTTATAAAATAAATCGAACTTAAGAAAATTGTATGAAGAGATTTTGAGATTTAAAATCAAGTTCTGGATTATAAGTTAGGGAAAGACTATTTAGATAATAAATTAGTTAATGAAATATGAAATAAAAACCTAACGTAGTTAAATAGAAGCTGAACTGTGAATTCATGATGAAGTTGGGAAATAAAAACTCAAGATATAAGTTAAATTCGACTTAAATCGTTGTTGAAGGAATTATAATTGAAAGTGGCCTTGCAATTTATTAAATGAATTGAGAATGAAATTGCTATGTGAGTTAATAAAATTGGATGGTAATTTAAAAGTGAATGGTGGAATCAAAACTTGAGCTATTAATTAAAATTCGACTTGAAGTGTCAACAAATTAAATGTAATTGGGAATGTATCGAATAAAATGAAATTAGATTAAAATAGTAATGATTTGAATTGCAAATAAAATCTAAATAAGCGGGAATAAACTGAAAATGACTTTGTAATCAATTGAAAAAAGCTGAATCTGAAAGGTTAAATTTTATAATGACCAATCAAAGGAAATTGTAGATTTAAAATGAGATTTAACTGAGATAGAATTAAGTGGAATACAAGAGAAAACTTTACTTGTAAAATGAAAATGAGCTTAAGTATAAAATTTGAATAAATTGAAGTAAATCAACTTAAGCTAAAAAGATGTAAAGGAGTTGAATTTAATTCAACTTAAACCAAGTTTAATGATATTGGATGGAATTTAAATCTAGTGAAAATAAATTTTTCATCGAAGTAAAAATTCTGTGAGTTGCCGATAATATTTAATGGGAAGAAAATTCTTAAATAAATAATTGTAAACCATTTAAATTGTTACGGAATTGAAATAATTAGGGACAATAAGGAAATGGAATGTTTTTAAGTTAATAGAATGAATGAATGCGGATAAGGAATGAAACGCTATTGAATAGACCGTGAATAAAATTGAAATAGTTATTGGATGAAATAGCTTGGATTGTCTTTGAGCTAAATAAAATAGTTTGGAATAAACAAATATGAAATGAAATGGAAGTGAATGGATTCAAATTTAAAATGCAATGAAAGTGATAATATATGGCTTGTGAATAAATTTAAAAATGGAATAGAATTAAGTATAAACTGAGTTGAAATCAATTTAAATTGGCTATAAAACATAAATACTTGTTTATTCACATAAATCTTGTCAAATTCATAGAATTAATTGTCATTTGATGTAAATGGAAGTAATTAAAATTTTATGAATTGATAGAAGTAAAATAAATTGGTTTTGAGAGCAATTGAACTAAATATGAATTCAATTTGCTTAAAAATAAATTAATGTAGGAGATTGAGTGTTAAACCATTCAAATTGAATGAGAATGGATATGAATAAGTTGGAACAGTTGAATTAGCATGGAAACTACATAAATTGCTTATGGAAAATGTTTGGTGTGAATTTCTTTTAGAATTCATGTGTTTTAACCATTGCAGCTAAATGAAATATAGTTAAACTGCATATATATGGCACTTACATGTTTAAATTGAGTAAGTACAGGTACCTGTGAGTCGTGTGGCTGGATTTGGTTGCGCTAGTTGCTAAAAATTATAAGTTGTTTGCTTAAAATGCTAAATAAGGTACGCCTACGCAATTAAAATTGGAAATATGAACTGTTTTTGGTTTTTCCGACCGTGTGGGTCGATGTATATATATTTATGTCTATTTTCAAATTGCAAAAGCTCCTCCGTACAAAGGGAACTCTGCCAAAAAATTTCAGAAATTTTGGGAGTTAGAAAATTTTTGGAAATTTTGGAAAATTTTGTTAACGACAAAACGATTTCAAATTGGAAACTAAAATAAGTTAGTAAATGAAACTAATTAAAAATGACATAAATTAGTTATAAATGAAGAGTAAAAATTCAAATACTCAGAGTTAAAGATAAATTGAAATTCTTATGGAAATGAAAGAATCGATTTGAATAGAAATGGATATAAACTAAAGTGGTAAGATGAAAATAAATATAAGAAACATATAAATGCTTATACTAGCTTAAGTAAGGAACGAGGCATTCTCAATTGGAAATTGATATTTCAAATATAATCTAAGTTAGTATTTAAGTTAATAGATATTGCCATCTGTAAGTGAGTCGATAAAATGTTTTTGAATGTTGTGATTGGATATTATTGCTAAACAAGATATGCAGGTATGAAAAAGGAAAGGGGAAAATTGGTTTTAATTTCAGATAATAAATATGAATTGCCCGACAAAAGGTATGTATTTAAATTTGGTGTGAAATTTGATTGGGATTTGGATTGAGCCACTTGCCTTTTGTTTTCTTTTTGGATTTGGGAGCCCGTAGAGGCCTTTTGTAGTTGTACCGAGCTAGCCGCGCAAAGGAGACGCTGGCAAAATTTTTTGGTAATTTAGGGAGTTAGAAAAATTTTCAGAAAATTTTGATAATTCAAAATTTAGTTTTGAATTATAATTTGAATAGTGAATAAGTATAGTTATTTAGGAACTATGGACAACTTGGAAAATTAATAAGAATAATAATGGGTCATTTATAAAAGATAGTTGGTAGGATGTTGAATTGTTAAAACTGTTTGGTTTTGGGAAAAATAGTAACGGGTATTGGGTCATTCTTCCAAACTAGTAATTTCGGGGACGAAATTCTTTTAAGGGGGAAGGAATGTGATGACCCGAAAATTTGGTATATTTGAAATTGGAATATTTAATTAATTTTAAATATTCAAAGGTTAATTTTTAACTTGAATTTCAAATATCAATATTTATTGGATAATTAAATATTGAATTTAATTATCAAAAGTGTGTAAATTATTGAATCTAGAGTTTTAAGCCGGTTAAAAAAATAGTTTGAAGGTTTGGAAAATTTACTTTGATAATATGGACGGTGATAGCACTTTTAATTCGAATTTAGAAATGTTTTGGTTCAGTTTTGAAAATATAACAATATAACGCTATGAACGCTGGTCGTTGCATTTAAATTAGGGTTAGGGGTTAGAATTTGAACCACGGGATATTTTGAATATAAAAATATAAATTTCAAATCTATCTGCCACCCTAACACTGATAAGAAGCAGACCTACCCTTCTCTAGCTTACCCCGTGCGTGCCTGTTCCTTTAAAATTCATATCCTCTCCTTTCGATTCAGGGATTCGAGCAAATCAAAAACAAAAAAAAAACAAAAAAACAATTTGGGGCCGAACAATTTCTTTTCCCCTCTCTATTCTTTTGAGCATCGATTCCATTCACCCTTGTATCAGTAAATTCAAATTCAAATATGGGAAGAATCGAAATCAAGTTCGGCATGAAGCCTGGACGCACGGAGCCAAAATCGGCATCTTCACGCGACTTCGATTCGATTTATGGCGACACCGAGCGTGCATGGGAGGACTTAGTTTTGCGGCGGTCGACGAGTATTGTGTAGCTGTTGGCGTTCGAAGCTCGGCCATGTCATAGAGCTCGGCAATTTTGGGCGACGCGACAGCAACGAGCTCATTGTTTTGAGTTGAATCGCGACGCGACTATGGGGCAAAGGGGACTATCTCGTGGTCGAAGCGAGTTGTGTTTGTACGTGGCTCGAGCAGCAAGTAACAATAAGGTTTCGTGAAGTTCGAGTTTTGGGCAGTATTGAGAGGCCGGTGGGTTATCGTATAGGGGGGATGCTCGAATAGGCGGGTCGTTGTGTTCTTGTTTTCTGGAGGCAGTAAGGTCTAAAATCGTGGGGAAAACCAGTCGAAACTGGAGTTGATTGCAAATAATAGCAAAGGTGAGTTAATCTCACTCAGTTTAAATTTAAATTTAAATGATTAAATTTAAATAATTGATTGTATGGTTGAATTGAGTGATGTGATACAGTATAGTATTATTGAAAATTGGCATATTATATTGTGCGAACATCTGTGGATGCAGGCAAAATAGGTTGGAGGGATCCAACTGGATCCCTCAACATTTATTTACATTATTTAGTTCCCTCTGTCGAGATTATTTGATATTCTATGATGAATTATATTGGGATATTGAATGCTATGGATTCATTGGATATGACTGGGTATAATGAGTTACCAAAAATATATAAATTGGATTTTGAAAGAAAATAAAAGAAGTAAATTTTTAAGTAAAATAATTATAGAATAAATTTAAGAATGAATTGGAAAAGAAATAAAGTGACTCTAAAATTCTAATAAATAAATTGTGAATATAGGAAGGAAAATTTGAATATATAGAGAGTTAATGAATTTAAAAATCTTCAATGATATTAATTAAAAGAACAAAACCTTTATTTACAATTTAAGATTTAAATTATTGAAAGGAATAAAGAAGAAATTGGAAAAATCTGAAATTTGTATATTTCAGTTAAAAGATTTAAAATTAGACGGGAAATAATAATAATAAGTTCTTAACGAACTGATTTTGAAATGAACTGTGTGAGTAAAGGAATTTATTTCAAATAAAATAAATGGGAAATCAATTTGGGGAAAATTGATTTAAGTGATTGAAGTTAGAATTTTTCTCTGGATAACCTAGTACATGTTTTTAAAAGTAAAATTTTAAAATATAAATTAAATGTTTTAAAGTTGTTTTAAAAATCAAGTTTTGTAAAATCTATTATTTCTAATATTTAAAGTCTAAAGTAAGTATTCTCTTTAATTTATTTAAGCAGTAATTATTAAGAAGTAACTTAGTAATTTGTTTTTATAAGTAGAAATCTATTTTTATATTTTATTTAGTAACCTTATTTTCAAATATTCATATAGTATGTATTTTTAACAAATTATTAAAGTAATTTTAACTTGAATATTTGAAAGTATATTTTTAAAAGTAAAGTGTTTTAAATTAATTTATAAAATCTAGTTTTGTGTTTGGTGATTCCATTGGAAATAGAAATACTTGAAATTTATTCTGAGAAGGGCAGATAGTTTTGAAAACTGTTTTCAAAGGAATTTGGAGAGTGAAAATAATACCTTGGGAAGATATTTTGAAGATAAATAAATAATTTGGGAAATTATTTATTGTTTGATGGATGTTTGTGAATATAAATTGATAGTTAAATCACCGACTATCAATATTGGCCAAATGCGTTGATCGTTTCGAAGAGACCGGGATCGAGATTTATTTCTCGAAAACCACTTCGATCCAGTTTGTACGTTTTGTGAAAACGATTTTGGATGCGAAGATGGAGCAGTGAAGTGCAAGGGCTAGTCGCTATTAATCCTGAGGATATTTCCAAAATGGATGTAGTAGGAATAGTGCCTTCGGTTCCGTTCGAACCCGGGACGGACTTGCATGGATGAATGCTTTCGCAAACATCGTCAGGTGGGGCATTCTAAGTGATATGTTCTATAAAGGTAACGCTTAGCCTCAAGCCTCATCAAATGGGAATGACTAAAAATCAGGGGTTATGCAGCAAGGCTAGGTGGGTAGCACCCAAGCAGGGTGAGGTCATTCCAGTCTAGATGTCCCTTTTTTATTTCGGCTTAGTGGGCGGTTGCTAATCCCAACCGCGGGGTGATCTCACTTGGGATTATCCAGTAAGGGGTAGTCCCGGCCTTGTGATGCAGGGGAGCGGGCGTACTCCTCTGTAGGGTGATCTAGGCCCCGTACTGTGACAGGTGGTACCCCAGTGCCTAGTCATTAATTGGAAATCCATTCTCCCTACGAGCCTTATACGTGTTTTGTTTGTATTACACACTCTGTGGCTAGTAGCTGGAATTTAATGAATGTAAAAATTTCGGCTATTTTATAAGTATTTGTATATAGACCCTATTCTAATATCAGAGGATTTCTATAAAAATTGTTTTAGCTATCGTTAGGTAAAAACCCGACATGTTTATTTGTGGCATGGTCTTACGAGATGCTTTTGTTTTCAAAGGATTTTTGAAACTTTAATAATCAATTGGGTGTGATTTTTCTCACGCTGGTAGTCCAGACTGACTCGGGTGTTATTTAACTGTAATGCTCGGGTCAGACCAGTATTATAGAATACAGGATATGATGCTGTGGAGCTCAGGAGACGAGCTGGATGAAGATACGTACTCCCGTACTTATATATATATATAATCCGCTGTGTTGAGTTGTTGTGAATCCATTTGTATGATATTAATGTTGAGCTGTGATTGATGTATTTTGATGATGTAATATATAAACGGAGATATTTGATTTTGAGTAAAGATCATTTAATATCTATTATATTTTATTCCGCTGCGATAGTTAGATTCCGTTGTTGTTTTCAATTTTCTTCTTCTACCTCTTCTTCTTTAACCCAAATGGTTCGTATTTCTGTGCAACTTGAGTTGATTGTTGTAGAATAGTGTTGACTCAAGGAGTACGGATTTGTGGGCTGTTACAGATTGTGTATGAAAATTAAATTTCATATATTTGCCACTACTCGTTGATTCCAAACAAGTCCTATCTCTCAATTAATAATGCAGACAGGCAAGTTGAGGTAGTCCATTGGAGATAGAAACGAGCCCAAGCCTCAATGTTTATTGTTAAATGCACGACTAGATCCTTTCCATATAGCGATATCGATTACAAAACTATTTTTCCATAACCAAAATTGAACTTTTAACTTTTAAAAGAACAGAACTTGTGCTTGATTTTCATATTTCCACATCGGTATAACACTTTTAGAATTAGTTCTTGATTATTGAAATGTTAAGAGAATAATCTCTCCAAGTTCAGGAATGCGAAGGCCAAAACCAACATCAGACCGAATAGTAGAAGATTATCTAAATTAACATCCTAATTGCGATGACTCGGAATTTTGGCAATAGTAATTTGATAATTTTCTTTCATAATTATTTTAAAATTGGCAAGTTTATTCCTTTCAAAACTAATAATATTTAAAGTTGGCAAATTTAATTTTCAAAACATAATATAAGATTGTTTTCTATTTATAATGTGTGTATATATATATGTCATTGTGAATATGAAGCTTTGGTTTGAATTTAATAAAAAGATATGTTTTCAAATTACTATGATATATATATATATATATATATATATATATATATATATGTATATATATATATATATATATATTGTGAATTGGAAGTTATGTTTTAAATATAATAATTTCTAAAGTTAATTAAAGTTAATTGAACATTTTTAACACTAGTATTTATATATATATAGTTATCAATTTAAGTATTATAACTTAAGTTTAAATTTTGATTAGGAGTTGAGAAGAAAAAAGTTAATCTTGTTGTCGTTTTAATTTTGCATAAAAATAAGTTTGGTTTGAAATTATATACATAGTTTGTATATATAAAATATCAACGTAAATTAATATAAATATAAATTTAAGGAAAATATTTAGTAAAAGGTTTATATGCTTTCTTTAAAAGTTATACTTAAAATAAATGTAGGTTATGTATGTATGTATATATATATAAAGATTTAAATAAAGGATTAATAATCTTTCTTTTAAATTACACATGAATAAGAATAATTTGGGAATGTATAAAGATTTCAAAACATACATGTATAACATAGTTTGTATATATTTATAGTTTAAAAGTATAATACACAACATTTTAATATAATAAACATAAGAAAGTATTTAAATATTACATTTGACATTTGTAGGAAAATAAAATCATGTATTAACATTTGTAAGGTAAGTAGCAAGCATAATAACAAATGGAAACATATGTTTCTTTTAAAAATTTAATTATATAACCAGTGTTTTAGAGAAAAACCCGGCTGTTGTATTTCAGTTCAAACTTTCCCAAATTATTCTTCTTTCATCTTCTTCTAAGTAAATTTAAAACTGAAAACCATAATCAAAAGAAAAACCAAAACAGTCAACAATGGTTTTTCAAATCTTCAACTAAGCTTCAAGATCAAGTTAAAATTCAACTCAATATGGATTCAAGATTTAAGATCTACATCAAGCATTTCAGTTTCAAGGATCATCTCAAAAAAAAAGTTCCATAAACATGAATAAAACCCGTTCTCCATTTTTATAACTTGCGAGTAAACATTTTTCTTTAAAAGCTAAAAATCTTTCAGTACTAATGCATGTGATATATCTGTGTCGTGCTGATGTATATATGTTTGCATGGTTGTTTTCAATTTGAATATAGTTTGAATTATTCTATATATACTATGAGCATGTTTGTATGTTTATATATATATATATATATATATATATATATATACACACACACACTGGTCTCAATTGAATCTCAAGCTCAATAACAACCTTTAAATATTCCTATCTTCCTTAAGAATCACTGTTAGACTTTGATCATTAAAAAGAAAACAATTATAATAATGTAAATTCAATTTTAAAAATATTTTCAAATAAATGTAGGGAGTATGTATTTCAAAAAGAGGAAATTACAGGAATGATCAAATATAAGTCCAAAAATCGAATGTCTCAATTTCAAGTTTTAATCCTAGAAACAGATTCGTAGTGAAAAATAATGGATTTTGATATAAATAACTTCATTTTTATGATTTGAGATATGGGCAATTCTTGAGTTGATCAGATTTTGGGTTTTCTTCCATTGCCGTCGATCGGTAAGGAGTTGATCGACGTGATCGTTGCTGGAGGGGGCTGGAGTGTTGGGGATCTTAGGAAAAATGGAGGAAGGGTTTATAGATGGCCTTGGTGGTCAGGCAATAACTAACTAGGGTTCGATGTCTGGTTTTGGTCGAGGTAGTTGTTGAGCTTCGTTCGACGTCGAGGTGAATCGTGATTGATCGGACTGAGGGGGATCGCCGCTTGGGTTCATGACGTGTGTCAAGGTGGAACGATAGGGTTTTTGGTGATGATATTTGGTGGCATGAGGAGTTTTTTTGCCGATGGTTTAGGTTCCAGTAATGATCGAGTTGTTCGATTTTTGTTTCCAAACGAGATAGATTGAGCTGGGTGGTCGGGACGTTGGCATGGTTCGTTAGCGACCTATAAGCATCGGAGAAGGTGATCAGAATGGCGGCAATAATTCATGCACGTGCACGAGTATCTTCTCGTATCTTGTTTTGTTTGTGAGTTTGGGGAAGAAGCATTCTTCATGGGTCAGGCTCGAGGATGTTGCATGTGTGTCTCAAAGCAAAGTGAGTTCGCATTTGTTGCTCGCAAGTGACTCGGGGATTTTATTTTTTTCTTGGGTTTGTGCTCGAGAATCTCAAGTGTAGGTTCGGTTTTTAGTCGTGTGTGTTACCAAGTTTTAAAATTTAAAGGAGTCCTGTCCATGTTTTAAAGAAATTCAGTTGAAAGTGAAAGTAAATTTTAAACAAAGTTTCAAAGGGAAGTTTTCAAGTATAAACTAACCAGGTTTAAAGGAATATGAAATGTTCAAGTTTTAAGCAAAATGTTTAAACAAGTTTAAAGTTTAAAAAGTATATTAAATGAAAAGGTTTTCAAAGAAAAGATAACCAACTTTTCAAAGTAAATTTATTAAACAAGTTTTCAAAGTTTAAATTTTAATATCAAATTGTTCTAAAATTGTTTGGTTTATATAATTATACAATAGATTAATTATGTATTAGTTCCTAAATGTTTTCAATTAAAATTTAATGATGTAATTAAGAAGTGATTAAGGAATGTGGTATCAAACTTTAATTAATAAATGATTTTTGGTATATAACAATTTCAAGCATTTAATTAAATAAAGATTTAAATAATTTAATTAAGGTCTTGATTAACAAAAGAAAATAAAAGAATAATTACTGAATGTAAGTAATTAAGGATTAGCTAATTAATGCAAGTAATTAAAGGATAATTAATTAAAGTGATTAATTGAATGATATTTACTTAGTATGATTAATTAAGGTTGATTAATGTGATTAGATAAAGGATAATTAATTAAAGTAATTAATTTAAGATAATTAGTTAGTTTAATTAATTAAGGATAATCACATAATGTAATTGATTAAGTATTATTACTTAATGTTATTAATAAAGTATAATTACTTAGAGTAAGTAATTAATGGATAATTACTGAGTGTAATTAATGGGTAATTACTGGATGTAATTAACTAAGGAAAATTACTTAATGGAAGTAATTAAATGAAAGTAATTAAGGTTTAATTACTTAGTTCAATTGATTAAAAGGATAATTACTTATTTAATTAAAAGATAGTTAATTACTGAATGTGATTAATTACAGTTAATTACCGATTGTGATTAATTAAGATTAATTAATGAATGTGATTAATTAAAGATTACTTACTAAATGTAATTACTTAAAAGAGTAATTAATTAATGAAAGTAATTAGGGGATCATTAATTGATATAATTAATTATAATATAATTAATTAATGAGAGTAATTAAAGGTTAATTAATGTGAATGGTTAAAGGATAATTAATCTACGTAATTAATTAAATGCTAATTTTTTAATGTAATTAAGGAATAATTAATAATAGGATGATTAATTAAGATGATAGTTAAAGGATGATTTACTAATTGGTTTGTAATTAATTTATGTTAAGTAAGCAGGGTTTAAACGTGATTGAAGTAATTAATTTAATTTATGTAAATTAATTAGAAATGGTGTGACTAATTTATCTTGCTTATGGATAACTGAATGATTTTGAATGCCTTAGATTATTTGATATCTCTGATATGTGATATATGATGCTCTAAGATATGAGATACTTTGGTTGAATTGTGATAAAATGGATTATCTATCTGTGATAATGTGAATTATTCTATCTATGTGTATATGTTACTCTAAATATAGATTAAACTGTTTTAAACTTAAACAACTTGGACATTACAATGACATTTTGGATTTCGGTGAGACCGGGATCGGATTCCGAATTGGATATCCGAAAACCACATTGATCTAAATTAAACGATAGGTCGTGAAATCTCAAGTGAAGACCAAGATGAATAATTCAAAGTGGAAGTCTATTGTTGTTAACTCTGAGGGTGATTCCAAAACAAGTTTAACGGAGATAGTGCCTTCGATCGAGATGAAGATTCAGAGTGCAAGGGCGATTGTCATTACTCTGTAGGTGATTCCAAAATGAGTGTAGCGAGATAGTGCCTTCGGTTTTGTTCGAACCCGGAACGGACTTGCATGGATTGAATGCTTTCGGACCATCCTCACTGGAGGACGATGAGAATTCCAAGATATATGTTCTAAAAAGTTAATTGTAGTCTCAAGACTCATCAACCGGGAATGGCTAAAATAGGGGAGGTGCAGTAAGGCTAAGTGGGTAGCACCCAAGTAGGATAAGATTTCCCCTGCCTAAATGTACCTTTTATTCGGCTATGTGGGCAGTTGGTTGCGGCAGCTGCGGGGTTGTCTTATCCGAGATTATCCAGCAAGGGATAGTTGCGGTCTTGTGTTGCAGGGGATCAGGGTGGATCCTCGATGCTCTAATCTAGACAAGGTATTGTGACGGATGGTACCCTAGTAGCCCTGCCATTGTATGGAATCCAATCTCCAAGAAGTACCGTGCGTTTTGATTGTGCCTAACTATGTTGGAACGTGAGATGTCAGCATTCCAGCTATTTTCAATTTTACTTGAAAACCCTGGACACTATTATAATATCACTAGATTTCCTATCAAATGTTTTTGTTATCGTAAGATAAAAACCCGACATGTTTATTTGTGGCGTGTTCTTACGAGATACCTTTGTTTCAAATGATTTTCAATGTTAAACAACCTTAACTGGTTTACTCACACCAGACCCATGTCTGGCCTAGAGTTTATTTATGTTTTCTTAAACTCTAGGTACTTAAATTTTCACGAATAGCCAAGGGATTTAGGTTAGCTTTGACAAATTCTGGAGGAGACTTGGAGCAGGAGGCTTCAGTGTATATAGATAATGTGGTTTCTGCTGTGTTGATAGCTCAATTGTGTTTTGAGTTATATGATAGAAAAGGCTTTGCGACTGTCTAATGTGTTGTATAAGTTGTGTAACTCTGATGAATATGACTATTATGTAAATACCTATGTGATGCAATATAATTTATTCGTTCCATTGTGAGATTCTGATATTGTTTAGTTCTTTCTTTCCTATCTTTTCACTCTTCTATCCCTTTCTTTCTTACTGATGATGCATCTTTCTGTGGAATGAAAGGCGGTTCGTCACAGTGGTATAAGAGCTCTAGGTTGAGATAATACCTACGCTTTGGAGTGACATATTTGTTGAATGAGTGTACTTGTAATATATATATATACACACACACACACACACCTACCCGATTGTTGGGTTACCTGTTCGGGTGGCCAACATAAGATCCAGAGGTAGGAGGGGCAGAGATGTAAGGATGGAAGAGTATCTGCCGAGGCTGTAAACCCAATACCACCTCGAGTGAGCTTTGCAATGGTGTAAGGATTTCATCAATCTCGAAGGATAGCCTTTAAAGGTATGGAGCCCATCTTTGGAGTGTAAGCTTGGTTGTGCTCGTGTGTGCGGATTTTCAAGAGTTTGGACCCGTCAGATAAGCAGAAGCGAGTGATGGCATCTTGGCAACTTCAGGAAGGAGAAGCCGCATGGTGGGACAAGATGTTTTCTCTTGGAGCCACTTTAAGGAATTATTAGAGGAGGAGTTTTTTACCGCAGGGAAGACTCGGCTGTATAGGAATTTTTGGATATCAAGAAAGGGAGTTTATCTGTATCGGAGTATGAGGCTAAGTTCAACGAGTTGTCTCTACGGATCTGGTCTTATGGACTCACCTCGTATAGAAGAATGAGATGTTTATGTATGGTTTGAGGCCCGAGTTTACTGAGAAGATGACTGCCCATCTTAAAGGCTCTTTTTTGGAATTGGTTGTTATGGCTTTGAGGTACAAAGAGCTTAGGGATTCGAAGTTTTTGGCATCTGTGGCAGCACCAAGTGGCAACTCTTTCAACCGGAACGAAAGGAATTTCAATCCGAATTGTAAGAAAAAGGGTAAGTGGAAACCCGAGAGGAAACATCGTAGTTCGGAGTATTATGTGTGCCAGCAGGAAGGTCATCCAGCTAAGCAGTGTCCTAGAGGTGGAATTTAGAAGCAGCAGAGTGGATCGTCAGCTTCTTCTGATAGGCAAAGGTATTCTTGAAGGGGTTGACCTTATTTTGGAATTTCGGTGGATTGGTTAGGAAAACATCGGCTGTTCTGATTGGTGAAGAGGGAACAGTGTCTTTGGAAACTGAACTGGGTAGGATCGCAAAAGTGACTTGCGATAGTTTGAGTGTTCTCTTGGGTAATCTTTTGCTTGGGATTGATATATCTTATAAGAAAGTAGGAACTATTGAAGTTTTCAGAGATTTTTTTCAGATGTCTTCAAGGAATTCAAAGGTTTGCCCCACTTCGGGAATTGGAAAAGGTGATCGTTAGGATTAAGTATCACTTACGTCGTATTGGTGATCTTTTTGATCTTCTTCTTGGTGCTTCTATGTTCTCTCTTTAGGAACTAGTTTTGGATTTTCACCAGCTAAGGCTAGCAGAAGACAGTAACCTTGACTGCATTCAAAGGGCTCAACTGTTTCTTTGAGTGGTTGGGTATGTCTTTTGGGTTAACCAAAACTCCAGCTTATTTTGTGGATCCGATGAACCGTGTCTTTTGGATGTATTGGACAATTTTATGCTCGTGTTCATCGACGGCATTCTAATCTACTCCAAATCAGAGTTGCGCAGAAGAAGCGAGGTAGTAGCTGATCTAGAGTGGAAGCAACCGCAGACTCCTATAGAAATTCGCGTTTGTTTTGGACTAGAAGGTTTCTATAGGAAGTTCATCCGGGATTATTCTAAGATTTCCTCTCACTTGACCAAACTGCCCAAGAAGGGAGTGAAGTTTAAATGGACCCCTAAGTGTGAAGAAGCTTTTCAGGATCTAAAAGTGAGGTTGTTAAGTGCACCTGTTCTGGCAATTCCGGATAAGAGAAGCAAGTCCGAAGTCTACTGATGCTTGTGAAGTAGTATTTGTTCTGGATTTTCGGTAGATATTGAGAGGGCCATCTTGCTGAGTAGAATCCGGAGATCACTTATTCTTGGTCCAGATTTGTTTCGAGAGGCATCTACGAAGGTGGAGCTGATCAAGAAAGGATGAAGGCAGCCCAGGATCGCCAGAAGAGTCATGCGGATAAGAGACAAAGGAATTTGGAATTCAAAGTTAGAGATTTATTTTTCGTTAAGGTTTCTTTGATCAAAGGAGCAATAAGATTTGGTATGCCTGGAAAGCTAGCCCCGAGGTATATTGGTCTTTTCCGTGTTCTAGGATTGAATTGCCAGTTCGGATGGCTGAGATTCACAATGTTTTTCACGAATCTCATCTAAGGAAGTGCGTGCATCCCTGGTTGTAGAAATGGCAGTTCAGGAAGATTTGGAAGTTGAGCAGGACTGTGGTCAGACGTACTGTTCAGATTGTAGATCGTTTTGAGAAGGAGCTCAGGATCAGAGTGGTGTACCTGGTTAGGATTCAGTAGAGCGAGGATTCCAGTGATTATACCTAGGACACTCTTGATAGTTTTAGGATGGCCTATTTTAATTAGTGTCCAGATAGTTAGTTAGTTAGGTTTGTTTGTTTAAATGAATTAGCTGCTTTGGTTGTTAGTATATGGTTGATAATGTATGCTTGCTAAACCTTTGCTGGATTATTAAATTATCTTTGCTTTTAAATTTCGAGGACGAAATTCTTTTAAGAGGGGAGGAATGTGATGACCCGAAATTTCGGCAATAGCAATTTGACAATTTTCTTTTATAATTATTTCAAAATTGGAAAGTTTATTCTTTTTAAAACTAATAATGTTTAAATTTGGCAAAATTAATTTTCAAAACTTAATATAAGAATGTTTTCTATTTATAACTTATATATATGTATGTATATATGTATGTATGTAAGTATATGTATATACATTGTGAATAGGAAGCTTTGGTTTAAATTTAATAAAAAGATATGTTTTCAAATTACTATAATATATATATGTATATATGTTGTGATTTTGAAGTTATGTTTAAAATAATATAATTTTCTAAAGGCTACTTAAAGTTAATTGAACATTTTTAACACTAGTATTAATATATATATAGTTATCAATTTAAGCATCATAACTTAAGTTTAAATTTTAAATAGGAATCAAGGAAAAAAGTTTATCTTGCTTTCTTCTTGATTTTGCTTAAAAATAAGTTTGGTTCGAAATTATATATATGGTTTGTACATATAAAATATTAACATAAATTAATATAAATATAAATTTAAGGAAAATATTTAATAAAAGGTTTATATGCTTTCCTTAAAAGTTATACTTGAAATAAATGTAGTTTGTATATTTATATAAAGATTTAAATAAAGGATTAATAATCTTTCTTTTAAATTACACATGAATAATAATAATTTGTAAATATATAAAAAATTTAAAACATACATGTATAAACATAGTTTGTATATATTTATAGTTTAAAAGCATAAAACATAACATATTAATATAATAAACTTAAGAAAGCGTTTAAATATTACATTTGACATTTGTAAGAAAATAAAATCATGCATTAACATTTGTAAGATAAGTAGCAAGCATAATAACAAAAGGCAACATATGTTTCTTTTAAAAATTTAATTATACAACTAGTGTTTTAGAGAAAAACCTAGCTGTTGTATTTCAGTTCAAACTTTATCAAATTTATTCTTCTTTCATCTTCTTCTAAGTAAACTAAAAACTGAAAACCACAGTGAAAAGAAAAACCAAAACTGTTAACAATATTTTTCCAAATCTTCAACCAAGCTTCAAGATCAAGTTCAAATTCAACTCAATATGGATTCAAGATTTAATATCTACATCGAGCATTTCAGTTTCAAGGATCATCCCAAAAACAAAGTTTCAGAAACATGAATAAAGCATGTCCTCTGTTTTCATAACCGGTGAGTACACATTTTTCTTTAAAAGCTAAAAATCTTTTAGTACTAATGCATGTGATATATCTATGTAGAGATGATGTATATATGTTTGCATGGATGTTTGCAACTTGAATATAGTTTAAGTTATTCTACATATACTGTGAGCATGACTATGTGTTTATATATATATACTGGTCTCTGTTGAATCTCAGGCTCAAGAACAACCTTTAAAAATTCCTATCTTCCCTAAGTATCACTGTTAGACTATGGTCATTAAAAAGAAAATGATTATAACAATGTAAATTCAATTTTAAAAATAGTTTCAAATAAATATAGGGAGTGTTTACTACAAAAAGAGGAAATTACAGGAATGATCAAATATAAGTCCAAAAATCGAATGTCTCAATTTCAAGTTTTAATCATAGAAATAGATTTGTAGTGAAAAATAATGGATTTTGATATAAATAATTTGATTTTTAAGATTTGGGATGTGGAGAATTCTTGAGTTGATCAGATTTTAGGTTTTCTTCGATTGTCGTCGATCGGTAAGAAGTTGATTGACGTGATCATTGCTGGAGGAGGCTGGAGTGTTGAGGATCTCAGGCAAAATGGAGGAAGGGTTAATAGATGGCCGCGGTGGTCAAGCAACGTCGAACTATGGTTCGATGTCTGGTTTTGGTCGAGGTAGTTGTCGAGCTTCGTTCGACGTTGGTGGTGAATCATGATTGATCGGACTGGGGGGATTACCGCTTAGGTTCGTGACGTGTCTCCGGGCGGAACAATAGGGTTTCTGGTGATCGTATTTGGTGGCACTAGGCATTTATCCGCCAATGGTTTAGGTTCCAGTAATGATCAAGTTGCTCGATTTTTGTTGCTATATGAGATAGACGGAGCTGGATAGTCGAGACGTTGGCAAGGGTCGTTGGCGACCTGTAGGCGTCAGTGAAGGTGATCAAAATGGCGTCGGTGATTCATGCACGTGCACAAGTATCTTCTCGTATTTGGTTTTGTTTGTAAGTTTGGGGAAGAAGCATTCTTCACGGGTCAGGCTCAAGGATGTTGCGTGTGTGTCTCGAAGCAAGGTGAGTTCGCGTGTGTTGCTTGCAAGTGACTCAGGGAATTTGTGTTTTTTCTCAGGATTTTGCTTGAGTGTTTTGGAGTGTAGGCTCGGGCTTTAGTTTTGTATGTTACCGGGTTTTAAAATTTAAAGGAATCCTATCCAGTTATTAAAGAAATTCAGTTGGAAGTAAAAGTAAATTTTAAACAAAGTTTCAAAGGGAAGTTTTCAAGTTTATACTAGCCAGGTTAAAGGTATATGAAATATTCAAGTTTTAAAGAAAAATGTTTAAACAAATTTAAGTTTTAAAAGTATATAAAATGAAAAAGTTTTCAAAGAAAAGATAACCAAGTTTTCAAAGTAAATCTATTAAACAAGTTTTCTTTAAACAAATTTTCAAAGTTTAAATTTTAAAGTTAAATTGTTTTAAAAAAATTTGGTTGATATAATATACATTTGATTAATTATGTAATTAGTTCCTAAATGTTTGTAAATAAAATTTAATGATGTAATTAATAAGTGATATAGGAATGTGGTATCAAACTTTAATTAATAAATGATTTTTGGTATATAACAATTTCAAGCACTTGATTAAATAAAGATATAAATAATTTAATTAAGGTCTTCACTAATGAAAGAAATTAAAGACTAATTACTAAATGTAAGTAATTAAGGATTAGCTAATTAATGGATTCAATTAAAGGATAATTAATTAAAGTGATTAATTGAATGATGATTATTTAATATGATTAATTAAGGTTGATTAATGTGATTAGATAAAGGATAATTAATTAAAGTAATTAATTAAAGATAATTAGTAGTTTAACTAATTAACGATAATCACATAATCTAATTGATTAAGTATAATTACTTAATGTAATTAATAAAGTATAAATTACTTAGAGTAAGTAATTAATGGATAATTACTGAGTGTAATTAATGGGAAATTACTGGATGTGATTAATTAAAAGAAATTATGTAATGGAAGTAATTAATGGAAGTAATTAAGGTTGAATTACTAAGTGCATTTGATTAAAAGGATAATTACTTATTTAATTAAAAGATAGTTAATTATTGAATGTGATTAATTAAGGTTAATTAATTAATGGGATTAATTAAAGATTACTTATTAAATTTAATTAATTAAAAGAGTAATTAATCAATGATAGTAATTAGGGGATCTTTAATTAATGTAATTAATTATGATATAGTTAATTAATGAGAGTAATTAAAGGTTAATTAATGTGAATGGTTTAAGGATAATTAATCTATGTG
The DNA here is from genome assembly GCA_030765085.1 of Allium cepa. Lineage (NCBI taxonomy): Eukaryota > Viridiplantae > Streptophyta > Magnoliopsida > Asparagales > Amaryllidaceae > Allium > Allium cepa. The sequence continues at coordinate 706,586,467 of CM060938.1, forward strand.
TTTAATTAAAGGCTAATTACTTAATGTAATTAAGGAATAAGTAATTATAGGATGATTAATTAAGATGATAATTAAAGGACGATCAATTAATTGATTTGTAATTAATTAATGTTATGTAAGCAGGATTTAAAAGTGATTGAAGTAAATAATTTAATTTAACTAAATTAACTAGAAATGGTATGACTAATTTATCTTGCTTATGGATGATAGAATGATTTTGAATGTCTCGAATTATTTGATATCTCTGATATGTCATATGTGTTGCTCTGTGATATGAGATACTTTGGTTGAATTGTGATAAAATGGATTATCTATCTATGATAATGTGAATTATTCTATCTATGTGCATATGTTACTCTAAATATAGATTAAATTGTTTTAAAATAAAAAATTCGGACATTAAAATGATGTTTTGGATTTCGATGAGACTGGGATTGGATTCCAAATTGGATACCCAAAAACCACATCGATCCAAATTAATCGATAGGTTGTGAAATCTCAAGTGAAGACCAAGATGAAGAATTCTAAGTGGATGGTCTATTTTCATTAACTCTAAGAGCGATTCCAAAATGAGTTTAATGGAGATAGTGCCTTCGATCGAGATGAAGATTCAGAGTGTAAGGGCTATTATCGTTAACTATGAGGGTGATTCCAAGACGAGTGTAGCGAGATATGCCTTCGAATTCGTTCGAACCCGGAACGGACTTGTATGGGTCAAATGCTTTCAGACCATCGTCACTGGAGGACGATGAGCATTCCAAGATATATATTCTAAAAAGGTAATTGTAGCCTCAAGCCTCATTAACCAAGAATGGCTAAAACAAGGGTGGTGCAGCATGGCTAAGTGGGTAGCACCCAAGGATAAGATTTCCCCTGTCTAGAGGTCCCTTTTATTCGGCTATGTGGGCAGTTGGTCGCGGTAACCGTGGGGTTGTCGTATTCGGGATTATCCAGTAAGGGATAGTTCTGGTCTTATGTTGCAGAGGATCAGGGCTGATCCTCAGTACTCTGATCTAAACCAGGTACTGTGATGTGCGGTACCTCAGTAGCCCTACCATTGTATGGAATCCAATCTCCAATAAGCGACGTACATTTTTATTTACCCAACTATGTTGGAACATGTTATATAAGCATTCCAGCTATTTTCTATTTTACTTGAAAAACCTAGACACTATTATAATATCAGTGGATTTCCTATCAAATGTTTTGGTTATCGTAAGGTAAAAACGTGAAATGTTTATTTGTGGCGTTGTCTTACGTGATACCTTTGTTTCAAATTATTTTCAAAGTTAAACAACCTTAACCGATTTACTCACACCTGACCCATGTCTGACCCAAAGTTTTTTTCTGTTTTCATAAACTCTTAGGTACTCAGATTTTTATGAGTAGTCAAGGGATTCAGGTTAGCTTTAACAAATTCTGGAGGAGACTTAGAGCAGGAGGCTTCGGCATATATAGATAATGTGGTTTCCACTATGTTGATAGCTCTATTGTGTTTTGAGTTATGTGATAGACAAGTCTTCTCGACTGTCTAATTTTTTGTATAAGCTGTGTAACTTTGATGAATATGACTATTATGTAAATGCCTATATGACGTAATATAATTTATTTCTTTCACTGTGAGATTATGATATTGTTTAGTTCTTTCTTTCCTATCTTCTATCTTTTCTATCTCTTTCTTTCTTATAGATGACGCGTCTTTCTGTGGAATGAAAGGCGAGTCGTCAAACCCATGATCGAGTTAAATTGCTTTTTATAACATTAAAAAAATATTAATTATCCCAAAAGATAATTAGTCACATTTAAAATTTCTTTAAAATAAACAAAACCATTATCTTTATTAAAATAGATATTTATTTCCAAATACTTTTATAACATTGGTAAATTAACTTTTAAATCTTTAGTAAATTATTTTATTAACTCTAAATAAGTTGGTTAAAGCAATTTTATTATATTAGTTGATTCACATAAATCATGTTTTTAAAACAATTGATTAACTTTAAGAAACATTAACTACAAAGATTAACTAAATACAAATAATCACTAGTTAAACGAATATGTCATCTCAAAAATAATTTATTAAAACGATAAGTAATTTTAAACTCCATCAATTAAAACAATTAATTAAATTAAAATAATCATAAATTAATTATATTAATTAAATTCAAACTCCATTAATTCAACGATTAATTATAATACCATTTGTTAAAATGATTTATTTAATCACAAAACACCATTAATTAAAATGATTTGACTAGATTCCAAAAATCATTAGTTAAAACAATTAATTAAATCTAAAATAACCATTAACTAAAACAAGAACAAAATTCCAATATCAATACTTAAAATGACTGATAGCTTTTAAATATCCTTAAGTAAAATGATTATTAGTTTCAATTATCGTTAATTAAAATAATTAATTAAGTTTAATAAATTAATTAAACTCCGTTATAATTAATTAAAATAATTAATTAAAGGCAAATAATCATTAGATAAAATGATTAATTAATTTAAATTATCATTAACAATATGGTTAATGAATTTTCAATATTCCTTTTAGTGGAAACACAAGCTCAAGTTCGTATAACGGTATTTTGGGGATCAAATTTAATAAATAACGATATAGCAAAATCGCCATAAGGATAATTAACAAGTTAAATGGAATATCTTGATTTATTTTCAATTAACCATCAACAACATTGTATGGATGTACATAAATAATTTATTAGCGAGAGACACCCTTTGGGTCTCTTTACATATTTTTCCTCATAAAACAATGGTTGTGGATAATATATATATATATATATATATATATATATATATATATATATAGACACACAATCATATGGGTTTATAACGATCAAATTAATAAGTCTTCCATTTTCCAAATGGAAATTCAACCAAACAAGCAATCACACAATTTAATTAACATCCAAATAGTCAATAAACATTTATAACGTCTTTGAGCATGATATAATAAATTTAATGTGGGTTAAACTCACGTTGTTTTTCGTTTCCACCGAATTGTCCCGATTTTGGACTAAAACCGAACGGCCATTCAATTTAGCCTAAATTTTCACTTGCTCCTAATCCAACCAAACAATTCCATCACATAGATTTCTATGGCACGATCCAACACAAAAAAGGCATTTGAATCCGACCTTGTATGAGCGATATGCAAAATTTATAATTCATCGATTAGATTTACATCAAAAATCAAACAACTTTTATAATTTGCAAGTTTCCCCCACCCTATACCTCTCCTTCTTTCCCAATTAAATGTGCACGCACAGTAAAACCGCGAACATGGCCGTGCATGTCAAAGCAGTGATACAGAGATTCGCTGCTCGAATCCAAAATCAAACGACGCCAACTTCCTTCTCTTCACTCACTCAACTCGCCCGCTATCACTGAATTATCACCACACTCCCATTTATAGTCGCGACCCGCACTAATTTCACTCATCAATCCTACAGTCACGATGCCCCTAGACAACTATGCCTTGCCAAAATGTTGCCAACGGTGCGCCACTTTTCGGCTAACTAAAATCTAACCTAGAAATCTACATTCGACGGCCAAAACTCAAGAATCATCCAACCTAGCCACTGCCCCTAAAAGTCGATCATCCCAAGTCATGTCATGAGCTAAAACTTAAGTATGGAATGGAAGCTTACGACCTTACAAGTTCAAATATGATTTTTCCATAATATTTAGATTAATATAAAATTTTATTTTAAATTTTGAGTTCTATGCTTTAAAGGGAAGGCTCTGCTTTATGTTAGAAGCAAGTTTTACAAGAGAAAGGAGCATGGCAACTAGTATGGACAAGGTAGTTTGGGTATGGAGTGTAAATAGTAGGCATGGAGCAAGTATGGTTGAGTAAATGAAATTTATGTACTATTTTAAATTTATATTCTCAATCCATTAAACATCCGTAAATCACGAATTCCGAAAGCGACGTGCCTCCTGGCGTTCTATATGTTATACCCCTATTTCGAATGCAATGGAAATAGTCTTAAGCTCTAATTCGATCGTATGCAGAATATAGCTTTTTAGACCAATTTATTACATTAAAATTTTAATTTAATTTTAACGCATTTCGATCTCGCATGACATAAAAGATACGTCTGATCGCTATGAAATTTGATGGCATAATATAATTCACTATTGCAGATCAAATGAAACTAGTTTCGTCGAAATTCGAGATTATTTCCCGAAAGGCTAATTTCTCAAATTTAAATATCATTTTAAATTTTAGTTATCGACATTTATCCGATCCATTTGTACTTGTAAATAAATTTACAAATTAAATTTCACAATTTAATTCGTTAATTAAAAGGAGTCAAATAAAATTATTAAATCCATTTAATTAACATTTCATTCATAATCTAAATATTTAAATATGCTCTATATTTGGATTATATGTTATTAAATTCCCAAATTCAGTGATTTTAAATATTTAAGATAAATTGAACATTAAAAATCAAGGGTTGTTACATGGTGGGTACGAGTGAATAATCTCTTTAGATTTTCTGATCTTCTCTTAAGGTCGGTATGATATTAGGACAAGGATTTGTACATGATACAAAAGATAAGGTATTGCCCGTCACTTGCTCCGGGCATATGATTTATTAATCTTTCCTCATGGTCAAATTTCCATGAAATCGTCTCCTAACGCCCTTTGTAGAAATCGAAATATTTATACATTTTTTAAGTGTTCTGAGAAACATAAATGTCTAGTGGAAGCAGTATTAGAAAAATAAAATTATAACATTTAAACTTCTAATATTGTAAGAATATATACTATACAAGTCAAAATAACCTACTTCAATAAATTATGCAACAAATATAATTGATAAAATATTTATTAATTAAATTATACAATTGAACTAAATTAAGCATGAAACAGAAATATAAAATATATATTTACGAATAATTTTTTTAACATGTTATCACTTCAGGACCCGTGCAAAGTGTCAATTGAAAAAACCACCAAAACGTACATACCATAATTGCTTAATAGTTTATTTTCCAAGACTCTATATTGTCTTTTAAGAGTTTTGAACTCTTAAGCAATATAAGAACATGGATATTTGATCTACATTCGATCAAATATAAATATTATGTGGTGAATAGTCGTTATTCATAATGTAAGAAACTTCGATGAAATTAGTTCATTTGAAATATGCAAGTAAACCATACTTTGAGATCATATATTCAATACGGCCGATTACGATAAGGATTTTATTATGTTGAACGTAGACCAAACCAAGAGCTATAAGTTGTACCTAGGAATTCGATCACTGAAATGTCAGTTTGGTCAGTTTATGTAAATCACAACTTATTCGATGTCCTTAAGTGTTAAGGATGAATGATTGAATTTTTGTAACAAGTTTTTTTTTGTTTTGCAGTAAGAGTGTAACAACCTACCATTCGTAATACCCTAAAAGTTGCATCGAATGCCAACGTCTTACTCTCGAATACCATAAAAGATAGATTGTCGAGGAAAGAAAATTTAAAATAAATACTATGCCGAAGGATAACGATAGAATCTCACAGAGGAATGATAATATATATTATAATGAATATACATGAATTGTACATGATTAAAACATATATATAAGAGACTACACTGGTGGAAATAACTAATGGATGAATATAAATGCATAAAGTTAGAATACATCAAACTCCCCACAATATGGGGTTTCAAACATAATATTTGATACATCAAGTCTTATATATAAATACATATTTGTCATATACTACTTTAATATCAAGTTTATATATGAAGTATCGACATCATCTTTGTAGAATGCTCAAGTTATCCTGAAAGTGTATCCCCAAAAGCACTTGACTCCCAAACTACTAAATCAGGTACCCGAGAGTTGTCATAGCATAAACAAAACAAGACAAAACGGGGTCAAACATAGAGCATAGTGTGAGGTGAACTATGTCAAAATATTGTAAATTAAAATCATATAAAATAAACCGGAACATGAACTGTTGAAACATGGCTACTCCTCTCCACGAACGTGGCTCAAGGGTTATCTGGATTGTCCATGAACAATTAAAGTAAAACTATTCCAAAGATAGAAATTATACCATAACCCTCTTTTCTCTTGTAATCAACAAGTCAGCACAACAAATGCAATGTGGGTGCCCTATAATAATATACTATGATATGGGTGATCTAACAAACAAAGGTATAGTAATCATGATATAATTCTATCATATAGTACATTATAGATAATAATAATATCAGCCAACCAATAATACACACAACATAAGAGATAACCAAGGTATACAATTTTACACCCATCATTACTGATGGGTGGAGTTTGCTACATACATCTAACATAGTCCAATGATCCCCCTCAAGAGTCCAAAGTATATAGATTCGGTATCTCAGTGTACCATAGTTCTTAAACTACATTTAGTGTGATCAAACTCGTGTACGTCTTACCGTACCCCACACTGAGCAAAAGTGAGTGTACCATAGACCACGAGTCCCACACAGAGTGGTCAAACTCATATAGGTCACACTGTACCCTAAAGTGCGCATATGTGTTACACGACCTACTTTATATACTTGAAACCTACCCGGCCTCACTGCGTCTCTCATCGAGCATAGGTGATAATTTATCCACTCTCTGTACTTGGAGTCAATAGTCCAAAATAGATAGAGTAGGCACCTTGGTGTACCATAAACCCCACATCGCACCTACGGTAGTCAAACTCGTGTAGGTCTCGCCATACCCCACAATGAGCATAAGTGATAAGTTACCTAGTCTAGACATTCAAGACCTATGTGGATCTCACCATACACAATAGTAAGCATATGTGGTGTAGGATCCACTTGCAAATGACCATCATCATGCATTATTGTACCCCACAGTAAGCATAGGTGATATATGATTCATTCACAGCTGATTGTTACCATTAACTAGCACTTACATCACTAATATAAGGCTATTACGATGAACAATCACTAATATATAAGACCAATACTAGGCGCGGTCGCTAATATATGATCAATACCATTCATCAAGACATATATACCCAAAGGTCAAAGCAAAGAGGTTCAAACTTACTTCGTTTGATAGTACATGATTGTTGGATGTGATCATGCAATCAATCAACATACCGATCTCATGCTTAATCGTTTTTGCTTCCAAATGAATCACTTAGCATTTTCATCTGGATCATGAGCCTCGCCTTTTATTCCTCCTTTAAAAGGAGCCCGAAGCATCCCCGAAGTCAAGCTAAAGTCTCACATCGCAATGCACTCGGATGCAAGGGGAAAAACCCTGCTCGAACGGTAATGGACCTAGGATTATTTGCATAGGACCATGCACCAATGGTCCACTAGTGGTCTACCATCGGGCGATCGGTGGTAGCTTATCCCAGGAAATAAAGTATGGGGTAGGTGTCAGTCAATCTCTATGGCCGTCAATTCTTGGTTGTTTCCTTTGTTACTTCGTCCGATAAGCCATCCTGCTTTCTAATCCTGCCTTCACCCTATTGGACCTCCTTTGGAGGTCATTAGTTGACGATTTGGAATTTCTTATTTATGCGTTCGAAAATCAACTTTGATATGAAATCCTCTTTGCGTGTATGGAGTTCATCAGACGATTGTCGCAATTTGGTTTTCTCTAATCACGCCAAAATAGCCCAACCGACCATGTAGCCTCATGTGATGCCTAAACATGCTAGCACACTCTTTTATGCATATTTACACACATGTCCACAAGAACATTTCTTGGCACAAATCATGTTTTTGACTTTACCAGAGTGATTACTCAGCCCATTGTACTCTTGCGCAACTTAGCACATACGAGTATCGCTGTGACGAAATCATATGCCTGCAACATAATCTTACATATCAATTTATAAATATACTCAAAAAATTTCACACATAAAGAAAAACGAGCAAACATACAGAACAATTTTAACTATAATACAAATGAATGTTTCATTGTTAAATATCTTCAAATACATGTATACGTATACCTACCCATATGCATATACGTAGATATATAATTAGGCACGTAATTTATTTATCACTTAATCTAAACTTACTTTTATTTATTAATTCTTTTTAATGAAAATTTATTATTGTTTCATAATATTTTATAAAATTCCGCAAAGATTTTATAAAATATGTTATTGGCTTATTATCATTTTTATGCTTTTATATACTTAATTGCTTCACTAAAATTAACTATACATCATATTGCTATTTTATAACATACCATTTTCAATTTATAAAATCTATACTTCATTTATAAAATCATATAACCATTTTATAAATGCTAATTAAGCTTCATTCATTCCATTTTGTAAAATATCACATCATTTTATAAATTACCATTTTTACATATAAAATCATTCGCATACTTAAACAATATTCATTAATAAATATTTATTTATTTATTTTAAATAATATCCACTAGTGCTAATTAAGCTTCATTAACCCTCTAATCAATTTAGTAATAAGTGTAGAGTTTAAAACTCACTTAATTAGATTATTAACTTTTCTAAAACCATTTAAATTAATTTTATTGTTGCTAACTAATGGCTTGCACTTACTTATGTCAAGTAATTAGACTCTAATCTATTACAACATCACATATAATCATTCAATTAACCGAAAATCTATTTCATAGTTTACTAACTATTTAAAAAATAGTAATTAAGGTCATAAATAAATAGTGAGTTGGTATAAGCATATTTATAACAAGAATACAAACCTAAATCATCATTTAACGTCCAATAAATTATTACACATAACTCTATAATCACATAAACTCAAATATATGAAGCACAACATGTGAAAATAGTTAGACAATCATCCTACTCACCAGCTTCTTCATTAAATTAAGCTCTAATCACCAAAAACCCAAACTTCGCTCTCCTGAAATCTTTGATGAAGATCCAAACTTTGATTCAAGTTAATTCCTTGATGGAGTATGTGAGGACTTGGATGAGACGAATTATGATGATTTTAGTTTGAATTTTGGAATTTTTTTTGACAGGACTAGAATGGATTTAGGGTTTAAGGTTTAGGCTTAACGGAAAATTAGGAAACTTGTTACGACAATGAAATGAAAAGTAATAAGGAATGGAAAAGATTTGAAGAAAATGCTGACTTGTGGGCCTTAGCACAAATTCAATTTTCATTCCTTTCTAGAAATCATTATTCACTCTAAAAACTTATTGACCTCAAAAGTTGTCAAGCTTATACTCATTTTTCTCATGATGGAAAAGTTGTCTCAATAATAGGTGTCTTGAATTCCAATTCATCATTCTCTGAAAAATCGAGTATAATGGACGCCCCATTAATTTATAATTAAATATTTAACTTAGTCATTTAAATATTCAATCATTACAATTGTAGTGCGCGACCTTCTCTTCTTCATAAAGGAGTTTCTTCCCTATAATTCCTATTAGTTTGAGAAAGTGACAGGACTATCCAAGTCTTTATTCTCAATTTTGGAAAATGTAAACAGTACTTTGCCCTATGCTAATACGTTACAGGAACTCTTGAATTAAAACGCATCACACAACTATGAAATATGCAATAACCTACATAAGCCCACGTTTCTGAAAATTCATACCCCTCTTTAAGGATGGACCTTACAATTTAAATGAAAATCTAAGCAAATAAGCACTTAAATAGCAAAACTTTAGCTCTTAAGTACTTAAATGTACTATACAAAGAGGATTATGTACCAAAATTTCAACAACATAGAACAAATACATGTATAACCATGGCATAGTAACTGATACTACCATAATCATACACGACAATTAATTGGTGAGTAAGCTCAAGTAAGTTAGTATCAAAATCTACCATAGAATTTGAGTCACATAATAAGGTAGTAAACTCATATACATCCCATCTCGACCCCACAGTGGGCATGGATAATAGGCAAACTATTTTAGATAGTTACTGCTATGACTCACCAAACATACATTAATTATGAAATTATAACTACCATAGAAGCAATCAAACATATAAAACAAGCAACGATCAACAAAAATTAATAAAAAGAAACCATCAAAAAATGACAAGCAACAATAACTAGCGTAGAAACTATTAAAATTCAAGCTAGCAACAAAACTCAATAATAACAAAAATCATCCAACAAAACAAAATCAAACAAGAACAAAAAATATAAAACAATAGCAAGAAAACGTGAGCAATGGTAAACTATAATAAGCGACAACAACCATCAACAATAAACAATTGGCATACAATTAACATACCACCAACCAATAAACAAGCAACAAAAAGCATATAGAGCAATGGATAATTCAAAATGAGTCTATACCGACATAAATGGAAACAAACATCAGTCAAAAATGTATATCAAAACATAAACTACAATGAGCCAATTCGACATATGACATAAACAAAACTCCTAAAAGGTGCAAATCCATTCATGAATATAATACATAAAATGCTTTTACACCTCCTCCTATAAATAAGAAAACTTATAAGATATGTTGGATCATTGAGTCTCATCACTCTCGAATAAATCTGAAAATCTAAGCCTTAAATTTCCTTTTGAACAAACCACATTCTCCCAAGAAGAAAACTCTACTAATTAAATCACCTTTGGATGACAATATACTAATGCTTAGGTTTTCTCGGGTTCAAACTTACCTTAACCGCACAATGTTATTAAGGATAACGTACTAAGTGCACTACTATCGTTTGGGGCCACTAATTACGAACCTTGATCATATTCCTACATTAGGTTGAAGGTTTCCTTAGTTCTATATTGCCTAAATTAGATTTGGGTCCATGTGACCTTTAAAGGTTGACTATGATGTAGGCTCTTCGTTAGGATTGTTGTTACCACTCTTAGCTTTTACCATACTTTATGTGATTGATCGGAGATGAAAGTTATATGAGATTAGAGGTCCAAGCCTCCTTCTAGCGCCGAAATGTTAACAAGATTTCTTGTCAACACCGCGAAGATATGATAAGAAGGATGGATTTCTTCTTCGAAGAACAAAAGATGTAATTTCTTTTATTGATTGCCTTTCAATTCAACCTAACCTTATGTTATCATCGAAAGACTAAAACTTAGGCTAGGTGAACTTTTGGCTTTGTTGAGCTTGTTAAAAGTCCTCGCTAAGGCTTTTTTTGAATAGATTAAATTTTCTTTGATGAATAGGTAATGACTTCCATCCTTGATGAAAGGTATAGTTACTGACGCAGTGGATTATTAACAAAACGATATGGATCGATGACAGTAGCAATCGATGGATTGATGAATACCAGAATGCCTAAATTCGTTGATCCGAAGATACTGAATTCTAGCTATCTCTAACACGTTGATCGCGCACGATACCGTGAAAGAAGATCTTCAATTCTTCAAGCGTTGATCAAGCGCACTTGATTCCGCGAATCGGCTTCAACAATCGTTGATTCGAGCGCACTCGAATATCCGAAAGTGGAGATAGGAGATTACACTCAACTACCAAGTTAAGATGAAAGCACACAGCAATCAATAAGAAATTTTATTCAAAAATCAACCCCCAAAATGTACAACACACTCGCTATTTATAGAGTTTATCAACTGGCCCTTAAGTCGTATGCGACTCACGGCTTACCCATAGGTCGTCACCGACTTAACACTGGCGACTCAACCCCTCTACGACACAGCACAATGCAAACGACTCAACACTTAGGTAAATACAAACAGTACACGACACAACATTACACACGACATACGACTCAATATATCATTACAGCACATATGCACATATGCGCTTTTACACGACTTAACTTAGGTCGTTGACGACCTAAGACATAACGGTTCAAGGACAATAAGACAGTACACGACTCATCATTCAATGCGACATAACAGAATGGCGACTCATCAACCATACGTCTTCGGCCATGTGAGAGAATCAACTTCCCGCGACCTATCTTTCCACGACTCAACTGAGTCGTAACTCGCTTCTGGTTTAAGGTCTTCAACTACTGGAGCTTGTCTCCGCTTCTCGATAAGTCGTGGACGACTTATGGATGAGTCGTTGTGTCGTGTACGACTCACCACACTTGAACACCGCAAACTCCTGTTAAGTCGTAGACGACTCATGTCATCACCTTCTGATATGTTAAGTCGTGAACGACTCATGCCGCTGCTCTTAACTCGTGACTCCTTCTCCTGACTCGTGCACGACTTAAGAGTTAAAACCGAATATCCCTTATCTTGTGAACGCTCTAACCTCTGAACTTCTGTAGATCGTGCTGCATCAGTTACTTATATTGAGTAGAATCCTGAAAGTTGCTATGGATCGTGTAGTATGGATATATGATAATACAGAGTATAATGATGATAATAATACTGTAAATAGTGTTGAATAAAAAGAAGTATAGTAAAATGACACCAGAGATTTTTATACTGGTTCGAACCACCGTCCTACGTCCATTCCCAGACTCCTTCTGGAATTTCACTAAAACAACAACCCTCACTTAACCCAGAGGAACAGACTTATACACCCCTGAGCAACCGAACGGGGACCTGAGCAGCGGAACAGGATTTCACCTTAGCGGCCGAAAAGGACTTCACTCGCCTGAGCAGCAGAACGGGACTTCAACAAATACAGAAAATAGTTTTGACTTTTGTGTGTTCTGATAACACGGTTTTGTCACTTATAGTACGCCCTTTATGCAATCTTCTCCTCGAGTATAAATATATATATTGAAGTATATTGAGAATAGAATGGTATAGTATTGCTTTAATGTATAATAATTGAAAGTATGATAGCAAATAGATTTTATAATGTTAGATCAGAGAATAAGTGAATTCGATTGTGATTAAATAGATTTGAAATCAAGTTGGAGTTTGTATTTATAAAGGTTAGAAAGCATCGACTGTTGATGAAGAGTTTCGATCGAAGTGTTGCATCCGAATCATTTCGTTAAAGGTTTGTATCTCTTCACAAAAAATCGTGTCTTTTCGAAAAGCGACTGTTATAGAAATTCAGTCAACTGAGCCTTTGGGTTAGTCGACTTAATATTCAAAGTTATTTTAAAATTTTAAAATTCGTATATCTATTTATCTGTGCATGCTACACAAAAATCTTAGTGTCATTGACTATCCCTGGTGGTCAGTCGGTCGACCTGGTTATTTTTGTGCAGTTTGCACAATTTACATAGATATATTAATTTCTATAACTTTAAAACACTTTTATAATTTAATTGTATGCTTATATATGTATAAAATATTTAGTAAATATAATGTTTAACTATATAAGATAATGTAGACATAATCAAGGAGAGATTTTAACAATATTGACCTAAGACTTAAAACAAAATACCATAGTCGATCCACCTGTTTTTAAAGTCTCGTCTCCTTGTCTCCTTTTGTCGTAGCAGTTGTCAAATTTGTATGTCGTAGTGATAGCTTCATGTCATGAATCAAAACCAAGTCTGAATATTCTCTCCCTTTTTGATTGATGCAACATGTAAATAGATATAGATTTCGATTGTATATATATAACATAAGTACTTACTCCTCCTGAATTCTTTAATTTTTGACACTTTATATCCTTCATTCTTAATGTGAGCAATAATATTTCTCCCCCTTTGTCATCGACAAAAAGGAATAAGTAATATAAAACAATATAGAACCAAATGACTACTACTTATAATGTAAGGTATCAGAAAAAATTAACATTTAAAGATGTGATACCCAAGGTTCTTATAATTTCCTAATTTTTAGGAAACCGTACCCATTTGGGTGTGGTTGAACCTTTAAAAATATAATTTTCATTATTAATTACGATATCAAAATAATCATCAATGTATTTTTCTCTATTATTTCCATTTAACAGGAACCCAAATATTTAGATAATTTTTTTTCATATTTCACATCAACGATTTTATACTTCTAAAGAAATTATAAACATTATTAGTCATAGAAGTATTTGAATTTCTATAAAAATTGGATTTAGACTTTTCTCTTAATCTAGTACTAGCACTAACATATTTACAATACATGAAAGTGTGTCTAGTGCGATTTCTACGATCTGTTTTATTATATCCTAAACCACTTTTATCATATAAAGGTCTAGAACTAGATAAAATCATGTTTAAATTACTTTGACCTTTATTGAATTTTGTGACTTTAGTGTTAAGTTTATAAAATCATGATTTAATGTCACAATTATTATTTTCAAAAGAAATGTTACTGTTTTTCTAAATATCAATTTTCTCATTTAATTCAGAATTCTCCTTTTTTAACGTACAATTCTTAGGATTGTAATAAATCATTTTGTCTTTTCAAATAAAAAATTTCTTTTGAAAATTTCTCTCATTCTTTTTCAAATTTGGTGTTTTTTTCATCTAGAAAATCTTTAACGGTTATAAAATTATTCTTTAAAGCGCCAAGTTGATTTTCTAGATTTAACTTCTCATTTTTCAAGTTCTCATTTTCACTTTCCACAGATTTCATCTATTCTAAAATAATAAAATTGAGCATTGAAATCTTATTGCTTATAATAACTGATTCATTATTATCTTTTACTGAAATTTGTAAATCAGAAAGTACCTTTTTGCAGTCCTCACTGGTGGCTTTGATAGGGATTTTTCCTGTTGTATTTCGATTAGATAGTTTTCTGGCCATTATTTTATGATGTTGGGATGATCGATAGAATTCCAAGCTCTAATACCAAATAAAAATATGCAATGGATCGTGTAATATGGATATATGATAATACAGAGTAAAATGATGATAATAAACAGTAAAAAGTGCGGAATAAAGAGCAGTATAGGAAAAGATACCAGAGATTTTTATATTGGTTCGGAGCACCGTCCTACGTCCGGTCCCAGACTTCTTCTGGAATTTCACTAAAACAACAACCCTCACTTAACCCGGAGCAACAGGTTTATACACCCATGATGACGCAGCGGATTATTAACAAAACAATATGAATCGATGACAGTAGCAATCGATGGATTGATGAAAACCAAAATGCCCAAATTCGTTGATCCGAAGATACCGAATTCTAGCTATCTCTAACACGTTGATCGCGCACGATACCGTGAAAGAAGATCTTCAATTCTTCAAGCATTGATCAAACGCACTTGATTCCGCGAATCGGCTTCAACAATCGTTGATTCGAGCGCACTCGAATATCCGAAATTGGAGATAGGAGATTACACTCAACTACCAAGTTAAGATGAAAGCACACAGCAATCAACAAGAAATTTTATTCAAAAATCAACCCCCAAAATGTACGACACGCTCGCTATTTATAGAGTTTATCAACTGGCCCTTAAGTCGTATGCGACTCACAGCTTACCCATAGGTCGTCACCGACTTAACACTGGCGGCTCAACCCCTCTACGACACAGCACAATGCAAACGACTCAACACTTAGGTAAATACAAACAGTACACGACACAACATTACAGATGACATACGACTCAATATATCATTACAGCACATATGCACATATGCGCTTTTACACGACTTAACTTAGGTCGTTAATGACCTAAGACATAACGGTTTAAGGACAACAAGACAATACACGACTCATCATTCAATGCAACATAACAGAATGGCGACTCATCAACCATACGTTTTCGGCCATGTGAGAGAATCAACTTCCCGCGACCTATCTTTCCACGACTCAACTGAGTCGTAACTCGCTTCTTGTTTAAGGTCTTCAACTACTGGAGCTTCCCTCCGCTTCTCGATAAGTCGTGGACGACTTATGGATGAATCGTTGTGTCGTGTACGACTTACCACACTTGAACACCGCAAACTCCTGTTAAGTCGTAGACGACTCATGTTATCACCTTCTGATCTGTTAAGTCGTGAACGACTCATGCCGCTGCTCTTAACTCGTGACTCCTTCTCCTGACTCGTGCACGACTTAAGAGTTAAAACCGAAGCTCCCTTATCTTGTGAACGCTCTAACCTCTGAACTTCTGTAGATCGTGCTGCATCATCCTCCCCTTGTTGAGAAAAATTCGACCTCGAATTTGTAAATTCTTCCCCATCCGGTAGTTTATTACCATAATACGGTATAAGATGCTTAACATTGAACACGTCAGAAGTGTACATATCCTCCGGCAGCTTCAACTTATAAGCATTTTCATTAATTCGTTTCACAACTTCGACAGGTCCAATTTTTCTGGCTTTCAACTTGTCATAAGCGCCCACTGGAAAACGATCCTTTGTTAACACAGCATACACCAAATCTCCTTTGTTAAATTCAACATTTCGTCGCTTCAAGTCTGCAAATTTCTTATATTTCTCATTTGACTTTTCCAGTCATTCCTGAACGATTCTATGACATTCGGTTAAACTTTCAACAAAATCAGTAGCTCGTTTAACCGTCCCCTTCGGTTGTGGTACTACAGCCAAATCCAACGGTCCCTTTGGCAAACTTGAATATACGATCTGAAATGGACTGAATCCCGTACTACGATTTACTGCATGGTTATGTGCAAACTCTGCCTGGCATAACTTCATGTCCCAACTTTTCAGACTGTCCTTCACAAGACATCGCAACAAATTTCCCAACGATCTATTAACAACTTCGGTCTGTCCATCCGTTTGCGGATGATAAGCACTACTAAATTTCAGCTTTGTTCCCACCATCTTCCACAAACTAAGCCAAAAATGACTCAAAAATCTAGTAGCTCTGTCCGAAACAATAGACTCCGGCAACCCATGTAAATGATAGATTTCTTTAAAGAATAACTGAGCAACACGAACAGCATCCGCCGTCTTCTTACAAGCAATAAAATGTGCCATTTTCGAAAATCTGTCCACCACAACAAATATTGAATCATTTCCCCTTTGAGTTCTAGGCAAACCCAAAACGAAATCCATGCTGATATCAACCCATGGTTTAGACGGTACAGGTAATGGCATATACAATCCCGCATTTGTCGCTGTTCCTTTCGAAACCTGACAAATATGACACCTCTCCACAAACCTTTCAACCTCTTTCCTCATCGACGGCCAAAAGTAAGATTGAGAAATCAATTGCAATGTACGATCACGGCCCACATGTCCTTCCTCGTGCAATTCTTTGATAATCTTCAATCTCAAACTGCTCTCTGGAATACATAATCGATTTCCTTTAAACAAGAATCCATCAACCAACATAAATTCATCAGAACCTCCCTCCTTGACTTTCTCAACATATTTCTTAAAGTAAGGATCTTCCTCAAGCAATTCTGGCAATAATTCGAATCCCGTCACTTCAATCTTCAATGTTGTCAACAAATGACTTCTCCTACTCAAAGCATCAGCCACACGATTCGTTACCCCAGATTTATGTTTCACGACAAAAGTAAACTGCTGCAAATAAGCAATCCATGATGCATGCCTCGCTGAAATCTTATCCTGTCCTTGTAAATGCTTCAACGCTTCATGATCAGTGTAAAGAACAAACTCTTTCTGAAATAGATAATGTCTCCAATGTTTAACAGCTTGCACAACAGCATAAAACTCAACATCGTATGTACTGTATCTCATCTTTGCCCCTGATAACTTTTCACTGAAATAAGCAACTGGCCTCCCACTCTGACTCAACACTCCACCAATCCCAACCTTTGATGCATCAGTGTGTAGCTCAAACAATAACTAAAAATCCGGTAACACAAGAATTGGTGTTGTTGTCAAAAGTTCTTTGATTCGTTCAAAAGCAACCCATGCTTCCTCCGACCAAGAAAACTGCTTCCCTTTCATACAATCAGTAACCGGTGCCATCACGCTACTGAAGTGTGGAATAAACCTTTGGTAGAATGATGCCAATCCATGAAAACTTCTAACTTCAGTTATAGTTCTCTGCTGTGGCCAATTTCTAATTGCTTCAACTTTACTCTGGTCCACCTGGATTCCCTTCTCAGATACAACATATCCCAAAAATAACACACTTCGAGTCATGAACACACAATTCTTCGTAGCTGCATAAAATTGTTCCTCACGAAGAATAATTAACACCTTTCTCAAATGCTCAACATGCTCCTCTGTGCTCGCACTATGAATCAGAATATCATCAAAGTAAACTACAACAAACTTCCCAATGTATGGTCTGAAAATTTGATTCATCACTCGCATGAATGTACTCGGTGCATTCGATAGACCAAACGGCATAACCAGCCATTCATATAAACCTTCCCTCGTCTTGAATGCGGTCTTCCTTTCGTCTCCCGGTCTAATTCGAATCTTATGATAACCGCTCTTCAAATCAATCTTCGAAAAGATAGTAGCCCCACTCAACTGATCTATCAAGTCATCCAACCTTGGCATAGGAAATCTGTAGCGAACAGTAATCTTGTTCAAAGCTCTACTATCGGTACACATTCTCCATGTTCCATCCTTTTTCGGCACCAACAATGCTGGTACTGCACAAGGACTCAAGCTTTCCTGAACACGTCCCTGTTCTAACAACTCTTCCACTTGCCTTCGTAACTCCTCATGTTCCTTCGGACTCATTCGATAATGTGGTCGATGTGGTAACACTGCTCCCAGAACAAGATCAATTTGATGTTGAATGTCCCTCAATGGTGGTAACTCCTTAGGCAACTCCTTTGGAAATACGTCTTCAAATTCTTTCAAAACTGGCTTCACTTCTTCTGGAATCTCAACCTCTTTATGACTCTCACGCCCAATCAACAAATACACTTCAGGCTCATCTTCATCTCTATATGAATCATTGTCAAATTCACGTTGACTTCTTCTCTCTTCATGTCCATAGTCATGATGATCTCTCCGTGATGAAATTGATGTTTCTCGTCTATCTCTAAAAGAATACGGTGATACCCTCCTCGCTTCCGTAACCGATGGCGAAACTCGGTTTCCTCCATGGTTCGAGTTTGGTGATATCCTCCTTTGAGTTTGATTCAAATCATTCATCAACTTCTCTAACTTTCCAATGCCTTCATCGAATTTCTCATTAATACATTGTTCCATAAGCTCGGCTTCCTCTCTTCTATACAACGCTTCAACATTTTGATGACGATTAGCTCTTCTTGGTGGCATGATTGAAAACTCTTCACAAATACTTCAAAACTTCACAAACAACAAGTCACGGCTTCAAACTTACACAAGGTGAACGACTTAAGGCTTAAGTCGCTCGGCACAACTCCTTAGCTCGGCCACAAATCCTCACGACTTAACTTGCTCGGCTCGGTCTTGAACTTGGCTCGGCTTCTAACTTCAATACTTGGCGCGCAAACTTCCAACAAGTCCAAATTCAAACACTCTCCAACACTTTGATCCAAAATGCTATGGATCAAAATCTTCAAATTTGTTGCAACTTCAAGATGAACACGATGAACTCCAACTTCAACTCCAAATCTTGGCTCCAAGAATCAACTTAGCTATGATTGGCTAAGTATGGCTCCGATACCAAACTGACGCAGCGGATTATTAACAAAACGATATGAATCGATGACAGTAGCAATCGGTGGATTGATGAATACCAAAATGCCCAAATTCGTTGATCCGAAGATACCGAATTCTAGCTATCTCTAACACGTTGATCGTGCATGATACCGTAAAAGAAGATCTTCAATTCTTCAAGCGTTGATCAAGCGTACTTGATTCCACGAATAGGCTTCAACAATCGTTGATTCGAGCGCACTCGAATATCCGAAAGTGGAGATAGGAGATTACACTCAACTACCAAGTTAAGATGAAAGCACACAGCAATCAACAAGAAATTTTATTCAAAAATCAACCCCCGAAATGTACAACACACTCGCTATTTATAGAGTTTATTAACTAGCCCTTAAGTCGTATGCGACTCACGGCTTACCCATAGGTCGTCACCGACTTAACACTGGCGACTCAACCCCTCTATGACACAGCACAATGCAAACGACTCAACACTTAGGTAAATACAAACAGTACACGACACAAGATTACAGACGACATACGACTCAATATATCATTACAGTACATATGCACATATGCGCTTTTACACGACTTAACTTAGGTCGTTGACGACCTAAGACATAACGGTTTAAGGACAACAAGACAGTACACGACTCATCATTCAATGCGACATAACAGAATGGCGACTCATCAACCATACGTCTTCGGCCATGTGAGAGAATCAACTTCCCGCGACCTATCTTTCCACGACTCAACTGAGTCGTAACTCGCTTCTGGTTTAAGGTCTTCAACTACTGGAGCTTCCCTCCGCTTCTAGATAAGTCGTGGACGACTTATGGATGAGTCGTTGTGTCGTGTACGACTCACCACACTTGAACACCGCAAACTCCTGTTAAGTCGTAGACGACTCATGTCATCACCTTCTGATATGTTAAGTCGTGAACGACTCATGCCGCTGCTCTTAACTCGTGACTCCTTCTCCTGACTCGTGCACGACTTAAGAGTTAAAACCGAAGCCCCCTTATCTTGTGAACGCTCTAACCTCTGAACTTCTATAGATCGTGCTGCATCACATGAGCAGCCGAACAGAGACTTGAGCGGAAAAATAGGATTTCGCCTCAGCATCCGAAGAGGACTTCACTCGGGTGAGCAGCAGAACAGGACTTCAACAAATACAGAAAACAGTTCTAACTTTTGTGTGTTCTGATAACATGGATTTGTCACTTGCAGTACACCCTTCCTATAATCTTCTCCTCGAGTATAAAAATATATATTGAAGTATATGAAGAATAGAAAGGTATAGTATTGCTTTAATGGAGAATAATCGATAGTATGATAGCAAATAGATTTCAGAAAGTTAGATCAGAGAATAAGAGAATTCGATTGTGATTAAATAAATTTGAAATCAAGTTGGAGTTTTTATTTGTAAAGGTTAGAAAGCATCGACTTTTGGTGATGTGTTTCGATTGAAGTGTTGTGTCCGAATCTTTTCGTTAAGGGTTCGCATCTCTTCACGAAAAGTCTGTCCTTTCGAAAAGTGGCGGTTATAGAAATTCAGTCAACTGAGCCTTTGGGTCAGTCGACCGAATATTCAAAGTTATTTTAAAATTTTAAAATTCGTATATCTATGTATCTGTGCATGCTTCACAAAAATCTCAGTGTCAGTCGACTGTCTCAGGCGGTCAGTCAACTAACCTAGTTAATTTTGTGTAGTTTGCAAAATTTACATAGATATATTAATTTCTATAACGTTGCAACACTTTTATAATTTAAATGTATGCTTATATATGTATAAAATATTTAGTAAATATAATGATTAAATATATAAGCTGATGTAGACATAATCGAGGAGAGATTTTAACAATATCGACCTAAGACTCAAAAACAAAATACCATAGTTGATGCACAGGTTTTTAAAGTCTCGTCTCCTTGTCTCTTTTTGTCGTAGCAGTTGTCAAATCTGTATGTCGTAGTGATAGCCTCGTGTCATGAATCAAAACCAGTTCTCAACAAACCCAACCTTGTCAAATGACTTAAACAATTTATTCGATAGCTTTGGAAGATTTCCGTGAATATTAATATAAATAGATTGTCAACCTTATATTATGGGGTTTAAGACTTCGAAAGGTTGTAATTATTACTTGCACAGAAGCATTGTCAGCTTTGTTGACAATAACCTTCCAATGTGGTTGAACATGAAAACAAGAGTTAAACTAACAATGATTTAAGAAAATTATAAGGTAATTAACAAAGCCAAATACTTCCCTTTATTTCTAAGAAAAAGATTCCTTTTATTAAATTTACCTAAATAAACTCAATTAAGTTTACGATCCTTTTACGAAGAAGCTACAATATCAGAATGATATAAATTGGATCCACCGAACGTGACCCTTCAGGTCCTATTTACAGACATAGGCGGCCTCACTTTCGACTCTATGCTCTCGACTATGTCGAAAGATTTTCCTTTTTATATGCAACTACAAAAATTTCGTTTTTGTCGAAAGGTTTGCCCCTTATATGCTATTATGAACCTTTCGACGCTGTCGGAAGGTTTTTCTTTCCAATGCCTATGTGAACCATTCGGCTTTGACGAAAGGTTGCTTTTCCTAATGTCATCACGAACCTTTCGACTCTATTGGAAGGATGCTTTTTTAAAGCTTTCATGATCCTTTCGATGTCGTCGAAAGGCTTTCCTTGTTCCTACTGCTGTGTTCCCTACGACCTTATCGGAAGGTAGCTCTTCTCCTAATTACAATGAACCTTTTGACCATGTCGGAAAGTTTCTCTTTGCGTGCTTATTATGAACCATTCGATCTTGTCGGAAGATTGCTTCTGACTTGATTGTTATCCAGTGTTGTGTTTCCCTTCAATGTTTTCTAACGGTTTTCTACCATTCTTTGTTGACTTTTGAGCATTGCTTTCTTCATAAAAACCTTTCGACCTTATCAAAAGGTATTTTGGATGTGCTCCAACCGGTTCGAAAGGCTTGTTATGCTTTCGAAAAGGTAGTTATGGAGTTACACCCGCTTGATTTTATTTCTCCATCTTCTTCAAAAGTTAAGAACTCCCCGAATGGAACCTTTTGACTACTTCAAAAGGTTTGAACTATTAAATATGATGGCTTCATCTTCTCGACTCCTTTAAAAGGTTTGGTTTGAGATTCTTCTCCTTTATATCTATTGAAAGACCTCTCGTCCTAGTTGAAAGGTGGATTCTTTGAGCATCGTCCTGCTTATGGACTTTGAAAGATAGCCTTGGACTTTGTTGGAAGCTCCTTGTCGGAAGGTATGATTGTCCATAACATCTTGGTGCTTTTTGATCTTTCCTCAAGCTCTCGTGAACCTTCTGCCATACCTTCGTTCTTCTAAATATTTTATGGTTACATTTTGCCCCCCTCATTCTATGAAAGAAGCATTTGTTCTTTAGGACAAAGCTCCAATGGATTCGCTTCTTAACTTCAGGTAAAATGGATAATAACTCCTATTAAAGTAATAACATTGTTATGAGTCCTTAATGAGAAATCTTAAACTTACGAAGCTAATATTTAAGATGCCAACAAGGTAACATTTTTTAGATAAATTGCTCTGTAATGGCATAGTCAAATATCATAAGATTGTGGAATAATATCACTAGACCGGTTCAAATAAATGATCCTTTGGAGAAAACTCACTACATGGTCTTGATATTACTTTCTCGAGTCAAACCTATTCCACTTGTGGAAATCAATTTCACAATATTGGGGATTTTTTTCCTGTTACTAACCATTCGACTACAAGTTTTCGATAAGGTTAAAGAGGCTTTTCTTATTAACCTTACGACTCTGTCAAAAAACTTTTATATAAACCTTTCGACTTCGTCGAAAGCCTTCTCTATGAACTTTTCAACTTTGCCAATGGTTAAGAATATTTCAGTTTTTGACTTAAACTTTTTGGGTGTTTTTATGCTCAGGCCTTTTTAAAGAACCTTATTTGCTATTTTGTTAGGTAAGATCAACAAGTTTAAGAATTGATGAAACCAAGTTTTCTCTAAAGACAGCGACCCAAATCTTATAATTTCTTTCCATGTGACAAAATATTATTCAACAAAAAAAATAGTCCACTAAACTTACTTCAATTACTCAACATCTTTCCAGAAATTTAATTAGACTAGAATCTCAAAACATTACTTATATAGTGTCAATAACCATTTAGAATATACATATTCAAAATAATATCACTATCTCAGAATTAAACATCAGGGATGATTACTAGAAAATAAAATAACCCCTAATCATAGTTCATTTCAAAGAGGAGGATGCTACAAAGTTAAATCGACTAGGTTGACGAGTGTTGGGTTCAACCCATATTGCTTGGTAAGGTGAACACACCGGTAGCGTGGGGCTCTCATCGGGGGTGTCCCAAGTAGCTAAATCCTTCCGAAACATGGCGGTGTTTAAGTCGTAAAGCATGGACCACATAGTCGTTAAGTGATTATTGAAAAAATTGAGTTGTTTATGAATTGCCTTGCTAGACTGCGCACTTTGCACTTCGTCTGCCTCTAGAGGTTGATTTAATAGTTCCATTGTGTAGCAGGATTAACACTATGGCACCTCTGCGTTAACAAAGTCATGGTGAATTTGATGAACTTTACAGGCCTCTATTAGTGCTCTTCTTGTCGCGGAGATGAATGGCTTAATGTTATTTTTATTATTTTTTATAAAAGAGGGAAGAAGTTGAATGGGCTCAAATTGATATTTTATTGGGAAAAGTTAGGTATGCTCTTCCACACATCTTAAAAATGTAATGGAGTTTTTTTGTCATCTTGTACGATTACGATCATCTTTTATCCTAAAAATAAATAGTAAAGATAAATTAGCTAGTGAAATCCTACATAAGACAAGCTTCTATATGAATTACTTCAAATTCATGGATCATCTTTATACCCTTAAATTGCTAACATGCTCTGCATGAGTATTTGTTTTATATCAAAGGCTTGCTCTTTATACATAACTTCTTTTCACTGTGCTATTTCAGGGTATTAATTCTTTAGGCCATGTCATCCCAGGAGATTATCTAAGTCAGTATGTTAACCTTAGATGATTTTACTCTAAAAAAGCACAATTCTTCAAGACTTCAAAATTAGCGAGACATTTCTCCCTTCGGAGTTTACAAAATTATTTTTGGAATTCCCTCATCTTCGCTTCTACTTTCTTGGTGAAAAGAAGAAAACTTTCCTAAAAGAAATCAAAAACTCTTATAAAGGACCATCAAACACCGTACAAAGAGATTAGAAATTGTCATAAAAATCATCAAGGAATTTCAAAATTCATCAACTTAAGACCCCAATAAAAACCACCCAAACTTTCCGATAGGTAAACTAGAAATATGAAATTTATCAATCATCACAAAAATCAGTAAGTAAGGTTAAATTTTGTTAAATCAAGGAAATAAAAGTCAAAGAATCAGAAAATGTAATCTAAAATATGTTCATTCTTATTCAAAACGAAAAGGTCAATGAAAAATTCATAAATTATCATGGAAAATCAATAAAAGGAACCAAGAAATCATGAACTCATGAAATAAGCGATAAATAGGAAACTGTCAAAAAAATTCATTGCGAAATTGTAACACTTTAAATTAATGAATCATCATAAAAATCAATAGGAAATTCATCAATTCAATAATTTATCAAGAAATCACAAATGCCAAATCGGCAAATCACCACAAAAATCAATGAGAAACAAATAAATTATCATAAGAACTCCACAAATGAGTTAAGAATTCAGAAACTCAATAAATAAACAAATGATGAAAAATCATCATGAATATTCATGTATGTAAAATTCATAAACCATTTTGGAATTTAATGAAGGAATTGGGAAACCTTAAAATAGGAAGCCAATATGAAACCTTTGTAGAAATTCTCCAATGAGATAAATTAGTTTTCATGAAGTCAATAAATCATCATAGATAGAATCTTCATGTTGAAAGTCCATAAATCAGAAAACTAACCAAAACCTTATCCAAACCGACAAATAGATTATTAGAAATTCATTCAATACCAAATAATAAATTTATCTAGCCAAACAATACTCGCCAAAACCTATGGGTTAGTAAAGTTTTGATATATTTTAGTTGAGTTGCATCTGCAAGACCTTGTGATTAATTGGAATAATAACTCCTTATATACTTATAGAGTTACTTTTGTTCTAAGGGATTACTCTATTTCCATGGATTCTGTGGTGGTTTACTCATCTTATTCCTTGTGTGTAATTTCTTTTACCATTAGAAATACTTTGCTGCCCATTTCATTCTTTTGGCTTTCGTATATACTTTGGCCTTTAATGCTATGTTGGGGATTTCATTTATCCCTTTTCTTGTCCCCTGTCATGTATGGGGATATAGATTTCCTAGTCCTTTGACATGATAACTATTTCTTGAGCAATAGATGTTCTTGGATCCGCTGATTCATATCTTATTTCCTTTCAATGTAATTCTAGATTCTTTATCTATTTTCAATTGTGGTGTTGGACATCTTTGTCATGTTGTTTGTTATGTATCCTTCTTTAGGATTTTAACTTTGTCCCGGTTGACGGATATATTTCATTCCGTAGCCCTTTATCCTTTTGGGCTTAAACCGTGGTCTATAATTGTGGACACCTTTGTCCTCATTCTATTATTTGGAGCCTCTAATATGCTTGGACGTCTTAGTCCATTCTTTGATGAGCTACTCTTTGAGCTTGGACATCTTAGTCCATTCGTTGGTGAGCCACTCTTTGGGCTTCCCTTATCTTAAAGGGATATATACTTAACTGACCTTCCCTAGAAGGTCGTTGATGGGTTCTACCCTGTCCCATCCCTTAAGAGGTGGTTTTGGACATTAGGGGTTCTATCTCTCCCTCTAGGAGATGCTACGGAATAACATCATAGGCTTATGTTCCTCCCTATAAAAGGTGCCATGGAATAGTTTCATGGGCTTATGTCCTTCCCTCTAGGAGGTGCAACAGAATAACATCATAGGCTTGAGTATTTATATATGAAAATAGTTTTTGGTCAATTAAAATGGAGCATCCTTTAAAAGAAAGAATTTTATAATTATCCACCTTTTGTATATTAAGGGCTTATTTTATTTTTTTGAAAAATAGTTTGGACTCATGAATCCCTTTTTAACAAAAGAATTTTCCCGTAATATGGTTTTTGCAATAACCTTTTTGCTGTTCTCACAATAGAGACATGAGTCTCAAATAGGAGACCAGAAGGTCAAGATTCATGAACCAACAACCTTTTAATCGAGAATAAGGTTCTCTAGTTTGAGTTTCAATCTTCCAATACCATTTATTACTTTTTCTTTTCAAAAAAGTATGGATGGGTTCATCTCCACCCAGGATTTTAGTAAACTTTGAAACATTGCAATTGCTTGGTTTGAAGTCTTTTGGTGCGCATTTAATAATGCTATGTAATATCTCAAATTAGTTGCATAAATCTGCTTGAGATAAATAAGTACTTGTTTCCCCCCGAGCCATGGGGTGATTGAGAATAATTTTCTTAGAGGATATAATTTGAGAAATTTTCTTTTGAAATCATTTGCTAAAAATAGATTTGATACATATGGATTTTCTCCTAAATTGGAACTGAGTTTAACAGTGATGCAACATTTCTTATAGGAAAGCCTTGGTGTTGTGTTGACTGAATTGTTGATAATTATCTTGCATCACGCGTTTGAGTATCCTCTTTAAGTATTCTGGAATTTGTCGTGCTCTTAGGGTTCATTGAGTGCTTTGGTTTGATTTTGTTTTTACCTATAATAGCACTCAAATTTTAATCAGTATATGATCAATGCAAATTCAAATATGAAAGAAAATAGTAATTAAATTCAGAAGATATGAAAGGACAAAGAGAAAGTTCTTAGTTGAACTAATTCCACAATTCCTCATGACTCGATTGAGATTTGCATTTATAATATGCCAAGTTGCCTTTCTCTCGTCTTGAACGAGACATCCTTCAGGTTCTTTTAAAAAAATCTTGCAAGAACCCGGCCCTGATCATGCCTTGTATTTTCTCTGATATAACACGACATTCATTGGTTTCATGTCTATTTGCCTTATGGTATTCGCAATAACTTCCACCTTTACTTCGTTCAGGGGCACTCCGAACTTTTTGAGGAGCAATAAAATTCCAATTCCTTTTCATCTTATTGTATATATAGGAGTGGGGTTTGTTCTGGATAACACAATTCATTTTAGAACTCTTTCTTCGATCTCCTTTGAGATTTTCACTTTCTCTTAGCCTCATGTCAAAGCGGTTGAGATCTGATTTCTCTTCTTTAAATTCTCGATAGGATTCTCTCTTAGCATGACGCATCTTATCTCATTGAATAAATTTCTCTATTCAAAGGAAGAAATATTGTAGGTCTCTGCATCCATTTGATAAAGGTCCTTCCAAAAAAGGGGTTTTCTCAATCAAACCTAACCAAACTGCCACGAATTTCTCCCTCTCAGTGGTACTTTCTACTATTAGTGCTTTTGTACCAAATCTATTCAAATATTCACCAAGTAACTCCCTTGGTTTCTATCTAATTTTTGCTAGCAAACTAAAGTCCATAATCGTGTCTCTGAATATAGAGAATTGAGCTATGGCGTCGCAAGTAAATTATCCTTAAGAATAGATAGTTTCCATTCGATAACCCTGCACCATTTAATAGCTACTCCTTGGAAAGTAGTGGTAAAAAATATATAACGAACTGCCTTTGCAGCGTTGTATAAGTTCATCCAATTTTCAAAGACAACAAGATGGTCATCTGGATCATTTTTTCCATTGTATTCTAGTGAAGGAATTTGAATGTGCGGAGGAAGATTTGTCATTGTTATTTCTTTGAAAAAGGGGGCTTTTTGCAGGGTAACATATTCTTTAGGATCATAAATTTCTTTTCGTCCAAGTACATTTACCACAATATGGTGTAGATTATTTTTTTGGTCGGTCTTGTTTATATGACGACTCCTGTTGTCCTCATGGATAAAGCCATCCGAGTGTTAAAATGATTTACTTACCTGACTATCTTGGTTTGACCATTGATTTTCTATCTCACTTGGAGGTTGCGCTTTATCCACTCTATCTACAATCTTTATTGATTCCTAGGTTGGAGCTCTTTTTGAACACTCCTCTACTCTTATCCTCTGTGGCCATTGATTATTAACCTTGATCACATTGCTTTCTAATTCCTTTAAGGTTGAAGATTGCCTTATTTCTATATTTCCTAAGTTAGGATTTGAGTCCATGTGACATTTAAAGGTCGACTGCGATGTATCCTCATCACTGGGATTTTTGTTACCACTCTTAGCTATTACCATACTTTATGCAATTGATCGGAGATGAAAGTTTTAAGATATTGGAGTTTCAAGCCCTCCTTCTAGTGCCAAAATATTAACAAGAATTCTTGTCAAAACCCTGAAGATATGATAAGAAGGACAAATTTCTTCTTCGAAGAACAAAATACGCGATTTCTTTTATTGTTTGCCTTACAATTCAACCTATTTCATTTATATGTCCTATATCAAACCTTCCGTTATCCTCGAATGATCTAGAACTTAGGCTATGTGACCTTCCAACATTATTGAGCTTGTTTGAAGTCGACGCAAAGGCTTTATTTTGATTAGATTAAGTTTTCTTTGATGAATATGTAACGATTTCCGGCCTTGACGAAAGGTTTAATTACTTGTATTGAGTAGATTCCAACCTTATCGAACGACTTAAACAATTTATCCAATAGCTCTGGAAGATTTCAGTGGATGTTAATCCAAGTAAATTGTCAGCTTTATCGAAAGGTTTAGATTGTGGGGTTTAGGACCTCAGTAGGTTTTAATTATTACTTGCATTGGAGTGTTGTAAGCCTTGTTGGTAAAAACCTTATGATGGGGTTGAACCTGAAAACATGGGTACAACTAACAAAGATTTAAGCAAACTGTACAAAGCCAAATACTTCCATTTATATCTAAGCAAAAGCTTCCTTTTATTCAGTTTCCCCAAATCATACTTAATTAGGGTTATAATCCCTTTATTAAGAAGTTACAAGATCAGAATGATAGAAATTAGATCCCCCAAACATGACCCTTCTTGTCCAATTTACAGACATAAGCGGCCCTCTTCAACTCTTTGCTCTCGGCTTGGTCGGAAGATTTCGCTTTTTATATGCAACTACAAATCTTTCGTCTTTGTCAAATGGTTTGCCCCTTATATGCCTTTATGAAATTTTCGATACTGTCGAAAAGTTTGTCTTTCCGATGGCTACAAGAACCTTTCGGCTTTGACGCAAGGTTGCTTTTCCTAATGTCTTCACGGACCATTCGAACTTTGCCTAAAAGTTTCCTTTTTGAAGGTTTCATGAAACTTTCAATGTTTTCGAAAGGCTCTCCTTGTTCCTACTATCGTGTTCCCTTCGACATTTCAGAAGGTAGCTCCCCTTCTTATTGCTGCAAACCTTTTGACCTTGTCAGAAGGTTGGTCTTCACATGCTTGTTATGAACCTTTTGATCTTTTCAGAAGGTTACTTCTCACTTGATTACTATCGAGTGCGGTGTTTCCCTTTAATATTTTCGAATGGTTATCTACCATTCTTTGCTGACTTTTGAGCATTACTTTCTTTATAAAAACCTTTCGATCTAGTCGAAAGATATTCGGGATGTGTTCCAACCGGTTCGAAAGGCTTTCTATGCTTTCAAAAAGGTCTTTATGGAGTTGCACCTGCTTGCTTTTATTACTCCATCTTCTTTGAAAGGTAATAACTCCCTGAACAAAACGATTCGACTACTTCGGAAGTTTTGAAGTTATTAAATCTTTATGGTTGCATCCACTCGACTTCTTTGAATGGTTTTGTTTAAGCTTCTTCTCCTTTTTATTTTTTGAAAGACCTCTCGTCCTTGTTGAAAGGTGGATTCTTGGAGCATCATCTTGCCTATGGAGTTTAAAAGATAGCCTTGGACTTCACCAAAAGCTCATTGTGGGAAAGTATGATTATCCAAAACATCTTGATGCTTTCTGATCCTTCCTCATGCTCTCGTGACCGTTCTTTCATACCTCGTTCTTCTTAATATTTTGTGGTTAACAACCTCAAAACTAGTCGAGAAATCCTTACTAGAAATATTCCAAGCGAGAATAGGTATACTATATATATAATTTGCAATGACAAATGATCACCCAAATTGACATGATGGTTGTTCCAACTCTTTGTTTGCTCACAGGGTTTCTTTCTTAAGCTATGGTTAACCACTTGAATCCTCTCATGCGAACTCCAATCTGGTTCTTTAGTTTGACTACCGAAATTTCATCGCACAACTAGATTTGAGCCATAGAATCCCTCAGTCACTTCTACAATTCTGTGACTCTATTTTCGATGATTTTTGGGGTAGATATAACGATTGATTGAAATTCAAGTTTGTCATTGAAAAGTTATTCAAAATAATTGATTTCAAAATCAAAGGGTGATTTAAATCTTCCCGTCGGAATTTAAAAACTTGTCATCCAAAAGTCTAAAAAAATCATGTTCATTAAATTCGTCTTCCTTTGTTGGATTATCAACAACTTCATTGCATATCTCAAGTTTAAAATCCAAAGTTGTTGTATTCAAATTTTGAAGATTGAAAAAAGGAAGATCGGATTTTAAGTTAGGTTCCACACCTTCAAAAGAATTGAAATCCTCCTCAATTACCAAATTTTCAACAAATTTGTTATGATTTTGGTTTTCAATTTCAAAAGTTGTTATTTGAAAATCGTCAATTTAGGTAAAAGTTGGATTATCACTCGAGTCATCACATGTTGGGATTTGGTTTTGTTGTTCACATTGTTTTATATAAGTTTCAAACAATGTATTCGTGTGATCATCGTAAATTTTGTTCATTTGTTCAACAAAATCCAGTTTGTAGTTATTAACTTGAGAATTTTCGATCTGGATTCGTTGAGAACAAAAAATTTCAATCGCGTCGTAGTCGAGATTATTCCCATGGCCAAAATTATTTGAAAAGTGGAGCACAATTTCATTTTGATTTTGAAATTCATTTTGGAGTTCAAAATTGAATTGGCATGGGTTATACTCGAAATCGTTTGAATTTTGAAGGGAATTCAAATTTTGATTATTTTGAAAACTTTGATTCGAGTTATCGCACAAATATGAATTACACGACTCATTTATCATTTGATTTTTGTTGTGTAGAAAGTTCGAATAAAAATGAAATGCTATTTTCGAGATTCGAGGGTTGTTCATCATTTTGAAAATTTTGTTGTTCAAAATTGAAATTGTTTAACGAATAGTTGTCGTTAAAATTTCCGTACGAATTCGAAGTGAAATCATATGGATTATATTGATTTTCACAACTATTGTAAAATTCAAGTGAATAGGGAAACTCGAACATTTTCAATAACGTTTTTTTTTGTTTTTGCTTTTTTTTATAAAGGAGAAATATTTAATGATAGAATTTATTTTTCACAATCAAAAATTGAATTTTGTTTTTGATTTTTGAAAAAAAAAATTTGAATTTTTTCGATTTTCCAAAAATGTAAGTTAATTTTTTTTAGAATTTTCATTTGAAAATTTTCAAAGGAAAGAAAAAAACCAAGTTAAGAATTATTTACAATTTTTTTAGTTTTGGATTTTGAATTTTTTTTGCTTTTTTTTTTAAATATGCATGAACTAATGCTACTAAATTGAATGCAGTGGTTAATTACAAATGATTTATCCTAAGTTAACCCAAAATTGTATACTCGCACATTGTCTTAGATAAACAAGATAATTTTCAGCCAGGTAACGGATAGGATTTATCGACGCACCACGAATCACCGTAGAAATGCAGCCGAAGGTTTAAATACCTTCAGAGGAACAGCCAATATAATATTTACGAATCACTGTTGTACTTAAAAATGGTTATTACTCTTCCGTAGCCTAGACACCAAGAAATTAAATTGTTCAAAGAAGACAAATTGTTAATATATAATTAAGGATTATCGATGTCTAACCGTTATTATTAATCAAAATTCTAGGATGAAATGCAAAACAGAAATTAAAAATGAATTCACAATGTAACTACGAATGAATTTTTGTTTTTGTTTTGAATTTTTTTTAAATGCAAGAAAACCAACAACGCAATGAGATAAAGGACACGATAACATAATGTGCATATTATTAGCAATTTATAGGCAAATCCCCTCTCATGATCACATAAATCAACTTAATGAAATCATGATCACATTTTAGTCTTTTTGAGTTTAGTTGATGCATTTATCATAAGCATGGCCTAGTTGTGTTGTGTTATTAATTAACATACTTAAACCATCAAACTTTAAGCACGCTCTAACCCACTTACTAACTTCAATGAAAATGATATGAAATTAAAAGTAGAATCTATTTTAAGCATGACTTATTAACTATTGAATTAGAAACATAAACCATCAAATTTTTATTCTAAATCCACTTCCATTTCCATGATCATATTTGGATGAAGAGGTAATTAGTGATTCATATTAGTAAGTATAGCTTATTTGTTTTGAACAACATAAGCTATCAAACTCAATATTAAATACAAAATCACACAAACATCCAACTTTCCATTAAGCACAAAAGAGACATAACATCAAAATATTGCATCAACATGATTCAAGAGAGCTTCATTACCCCTAAACTGTGGGGACTAGCCTCTCATTTTTGTCATCATATCAACACAAGTTGAAAGCAACATGAAATAAACAAAACAACAAAAAGAGAAAATGAAAGCTAATGGAAAAGAGAACTATTCTACTTGCATAAAAGAAAAGAAATTTACACTACAACATGAAAGTAAAACAAACAAGAGAAGAAAAAAGCAATGTATTAAAGTTGCATAAGAAGAAATTACATGAAATAAAAATGCCTAAGTAGCCATGAAAAGAAAAAAAAAGCTTTCTTTTATTTTGAGCCCAAAACTAATGAAGAGGAAGAGGAGGGTAGATGAACATAATGGGTTATTTATACAAGCATAAAACCCTAATCCATAATTTAGGGAATGCCCAAAATGCCCTTGAGGTAGTGTGGAGGTTAAGTAATCATTAGCTTCTACTAATTATCATTTAAGTGTACACGAAGCCATTTATTCCATAAACATGTGAATTAGTCTCTAATTTGTACATGAAGGTAGGTGGGTAAGTGGGGTCTTCCATGTTCTTAACTTTGAATTATTTCCATCTTCATTCCTTTGTATTTGTGCATGCATGTGTCTTCATGAACCCACACCTATTTGAGATCAAATTCCTACACAAATATTTATAAATTTCCAATTAATTTTTCTCAAAGAAATATATGCACACAAATGACCGTTTTGCGCGTATATGAAGACGGATATGTGACATTTTGGAATCAATATGGATTTTTGGTTAAAACAAGTTAAAATATCCAATATGATCATTTATTTAATTTAAATAGATTAAATATGGTGGTAAAAATATACACATTTATGTGCACATTAGTAAGCAAACATGAGCAATGCACACTACCATAAGCAACGACAGCCATCAAGAAAAAACAACAAGCAATTGGCATACAATTAACATACAACCAACCAATAAACAAGCAGCCAAAAGCATATAAAGCAATGGATAACTCAAAAAGAGTATATACTGACATGCATGACAACCAACACTACTCAAAAGTGTATATCAAAACATAAACTGCAATGAGCCTATTCGACATTCAACATAAACAAAACGCCTAGGTGGTGCAACTCCTTTCATGAATATAATACATAAAATACTTTTACACCTCCCACTATGAATAAGAAAACTTACATGATATGTTGGATCATCGAGTCTCATAACTCTCGGATAAATCGGAAAATCTAAGCCTTCACTTTCCTTTTCCTTCGAACAAAACTCATTCTCCAAAGAAAAAAACCCTACTAGTTAAGTGATCTTTGGATGACGATATACTAATTCTTAGGTTTGCATGGGTTCAAACTTACCTCAACCGCACAATGTTAACAAGGATAATATACTAAGTGCACTACGATGCTCACAAAGACAAGTTTCTACTCATCACTTAGAAGATTATCTGAATCATCACAAAACTAGTCAAGAAATTCTTACTCGAACTATCCCAAGCGAGAATAGGTATACTATACATATAATTTGCAATGACTAATGGTCGCCCAAAATGACATTATGGTTGTTCCAATTCTTCGTTTGCTCACAAGATTTCTTTTTTAAGCTAAGGTCAACTACTTGAATCCTCTCATGCGAACTCCGATCTGGTTCCTTGGTTTGACCATTGAAATTTCTTCCCACGACTAGATTCAAGCTCTAAATATCTCTCGATCGCTTCTATAATCCGACTCAAGTTCTAGACTTCAAGAATCGAGTGTAAAACCTTTCCTATCTAGTGAAAATCACCTAGAAACCCTACGCCCAAACTAGTGAAAAGAAATTAGTATGTAAATGTAACAATCTTTAGATAATATTCGTTTTGGGGTATGGGATTACTCCCATGAAGTAAGCTTTACTAACACAATGAAAAAAAATTCTAACATAAACGACTCTTGGAAAGTGCTTATAGGTCATCCATTCGATCTTTTCTCATTACTGGGCCTCCATCGAACCTTCCTTGGATACGAATCCAAGTCACACTTCATCAACTGACCCCACTTAACTTGGAAGCTCATGCATTAAGTTCAAATTATAGCACTCTCGGTTGCTTCACCTCATCTTTGTAAATAAGGCCATACAAGGTTTATCTTTACCAAAGAATTTACCTAGTATGAAAGGTATCAAGTTTAACCTATCTACCAAATAACTTGCAATAAATGAATATATAACCCAAGTATCGAAACAACACGAGCAAGTAACACACAATTAAAGTACACCATGGTACAAGTGTTTCTCTCCTCTTCCTGATCAGTATGCATACTAGGACCTAGAAATTCTATCAAGTCATAAGTAAACGTCATCACTCACCTCTCAGAAGCATAGGGCAATCCTTCTTCCAACAACCAAGTTAATTGCAATGGAAGCACTTACACTTCCCTTTAGCTGGATGACATTTCATAGTGACATGCCCCCATATGCCATGAGAATGACATACTAGACTAGTTTCTTCTACGCATAAGCTTGATCTTCCCTTGTATCTTTTGCCTTTGGGATTCAATTAGACTTTTGCTTTCCACACTCGCTATCTCAAATGGTACCTTGCGCATGCTCTCACATAGAAGAGCCATCCCAATGAAACTTTAAAAAGTAGCACTAACTAGGGACAAGACTAAGAAATGAAT
The DNA here is from genome assembly GCA_030765085.1 of Allium cepa. NCBI lineage: Eukaryota > Viridiplantae > Streptophyta > Magnoliopsida > Asparagales > Amaryllidaceae > Allium > Allium cepa. The sequence continues at coordinate 706,622,107 of CM060938.1, forward strand.
CCTCAACTGATGCTTTAAGACCCATGGTAAACTCCTATGCCTCTACCAATGAAGTACCAAAGATCACAATCCCCAAATCAAACCAAAAGATTGAATTGGTGAACATACTCCTTCACTAATAAGTTTCCCTACATAAAGTAGATGAAAAGCTCAACCTACAGGCTCCCTTAGATCTTATAAATAAACTGATAACCAAGGCAATGCATAAATTCACTTCAAGCCACGGGCCTACTTATCAGCCTCCTTTATCATTACGTCCCTCCAAGCCAAAATCTTCCTCTTAAGATTCTGGGAAACAATTCTCTTTGCAAGAAGATCTCCTCAGTCCATATTGGTGAAAGCCATCTCTTATGCACATGCCTAAGTGTGTATCTCAACAATAGCCGTAGAACTCGGATATGGTTTTCCCCAAGGATAAGGAAATCTCAACGTAGTCTGGAAATTCTAAAGTTGGTAAGGCAAGAAATAACAGTGTCCAAGGGCCATACCTCCTCTGACGCCAACCGCATATGTTGGAAATGATCATGGGCGGAGGAGCATCCCTTGCGATAGCTAGATTGTCTCTGAACTAATCAAGCATCTCAGATAGCCTATCTGCGGTCTCTCTTGCACTCCATCTGCACATCCTGATAGCCTGATGAAGATACCTTAGCAATAAAGATAAATCAATGTCGAGAAGATAAGTGTATGCAATACAATGTAATAGAAAAAACAAGCGTACTCTTTCAACCTATATTCTTTTACCAAATTGATTAACTCATACTGGTCCACCTGCTTCGACTATTGAGCCTAAGCTATAGTACCAAATGTTACAACACATCCTTCGTAATACCTTGAAACCAGCATTGAACGACAACGTCTGACTCCCGAATATCATAAAAGACAAAATGTCGAAGAATGAAAATTTTAATAAATACTAATGCTAAGTGATGTAGATAGAATATCATAGAGGAATGATAACTTGTACTAAATTGAATATTTATGAACTGAACATGTTAACAACACATACATACATACATACACACATATATAAGAGATCGCACCAGTGGAAATAACCGATAGATGAATGTCAATATAGAAAGTCAAAATGCATCAAACTCCCATAATATGGTGTTCTCAATAAATATATGATACGTCAAGTACTATATATAAATTCATATCCATTAAGTATTGCTACAATATCAAGTATATATATAAAGTATCAACATCACCTCCATAGAAAGCTTCAACTATTCTAAAAGCGTAACCCTAAAAGCACCTGACTCCATAACTACTCAATCGAGTACCTGAGAGTTAACATGACATAAATAGACAAAAACAAATTGCGGGTTAGATGTAAAGCTTGGTGAAAGGGAAACAATCTCAAATATTGTATATTAATATTATAAACAAATAAACAAGACCTGTTGAGGCACAGCCGGTTCTCTCCATGAACATGGCACAGGGGTAATCCATATTATCCATGAACAAGTAAATCAAACCAATCATAAAGATAGGATATCATGCCACAACTTGGTCTTCTCCTCTAATCGACAAGTCAGCACAACTAATATTATGTGGGCGCCTTATAAAAAGTATACTATAATATAGGTAAACCGATGCATGAAGGCTGAGTAATCATGTTATAAGTCTATCATAAAGTACATAATAAATAATAATAATATCAGCCAATTAATAATACACACAAACCATAATAATTAGAGACAACTAAGGAATACAATTTGATATCCATTATTACTAATTATTGGAGTCCGCTACAAGCATCTAAAGTGGTCCAATGATCCTCATCTAAGGTCTGAAATAAATCAGTACCTCATTATACCACAGATTCCAAGCCACATTCGGTGTGATCGAACTCATGTAGGTCTCAGAACATAAATGATAGAAATCCTACACTTGATATTTAACACCTATGTGGATCTCATTGTAACTCAGCGTTTCTAATTAAGGATCCGAAGTAAATCGAGTCAGTCCCTTAGTGTATCATAGAATTCAAGTTGCAGCAAAGTGGTCAAACTCGTGTAGGTCACACCTTACCCTACAATAAGCATAAGTGATATATGACCTACTCTATATACTTGAAACCTACGTGGGTCTCATTAAGTCCCTTATCATGTATATGTGGTAATTTACTCACTTTCTATATTTGGAGTCAATAGTATAAAATAACTAGAGTTGGTACCTTGGTGTACCATAGACCACGAGTCATACCTAGAGTAATTGAACTCCTATACGTTCCACCATACCCAATAGTGAGCATAAGTGATGAATGACCTAGTCTTGATATTCGAGAGCTATGTGTATCCCATTGTATCCTATAGTGAGCATAAGTGATATATGATCAACTCATAGATGATCGTCATCATCCATTACCGTACCCAATAGTGAGCATAGGTGGTATATGAATCATTCGTAGATAATTTCACCATCAAAACATATATGATCGCTAATATAAGACCAATATGATGTACGATTACTAATATAAGACGAGTACCATGTACTATCTCTAATAGAAGACCAATACCATTCAACAAAATATATACACCACAAGGTTAAAGCAAGTGGTTTGAACTTATCCGTTTGATCATAAATGCTTGTCGGAAGTGATCATACAATCAATCACTGTACCGATCTCCAGCTCGATCGTTGTTGATTCCAAATGAATCACTTGACATTTACATTCGAATTTTGCATTCTACCTTTCTAAGTAGCCTGAAGCTTCCTTGAAGTCATGTCAAAATCTCACATCACAATGCACTTGGATGTAATGGGTAAAACCCCGCTCGAATGGTACTTGACCTGGAATTTATTGGCTAAGTCTGCGCACGACCGGTCCAATGGTAGTCTATTACTGGCCGACCAATGGTAACCTATCCAAGGCAACAAAGTCTGGTGCAGGTGCTACCCGATCTCTATGGCCATCAATTCATGTGTTGTTTCCTCCATTGCTTCGACCAATTAGTCGCCTTACTTCCCAAGCCTACCTTTACCCATTGGACCCCCTCCGGAGTTTATTCGTTGACATTTTGGAAGTGCTTTTTTATATGTTCGAAAATTGACTTCGATACGAAATCCACTCTTTGCACCCATAGAGTTCATCGGGTGACCGTAGCAACCAGCTTCTTTTAATCATGCCAAAACATACCCAACCGATTATCTAGCCTCATGTGATGCCTACATATGCTAGCACATTGCATATTTGTACATGCCTACACAAGCACATTTCATGACGCACATCTCATTTGGACTTCACCAAGTGATTAATTGTCTCGGTCAACTTTCATGCAACTTAGCGCATATGATACTCGCTTTGAACTTGTACACATCAATATATAAATGTACTCATACAATTGCTCACACGCATATCGACAACTAAACATTAACAAAAATTCTAACTATGATACATAAATTATTTTCATCATTATACATCTACAAATGCATGTATACATATATTAAACCATATAGATGTACATTGACGTATATTTAAACAAATAATTCATTTACTACTTAATCTAATCTTATATTCATTTATTTAATCTTTTCAATAAAACTCTAATATGATTTCATACTATTTTATAAAACTCCACAACTATTTTGTAAAATCTATTATTAGATTATCAATCATTTATAAGCTTTTAAATAGTTAATTGCTTCATTAAAATTAAGTATATATCATATTACTATTTTTAAAAAATCTTGTTTTGCGCTAAAATTTTTCACAAACACCCAATCGTAGATGAAAGCACCAATTCACAGTCACATATCATAGGTAGAATATATGTAGAGGATATAAATATGAGGAACTACAAAATCTTAAAAGGAAGTTGTAAAAAGATGAGATTTATAATGGTTCGGCTAACTCTGGCCTACGTCCGCTCTAGAAATTTCCTTGTTATTACTAAAGAATCAATTACAGTTACAATCCAGAATTTTTTGAAACAATAACGGCAGAGTATCCTTTTTGAAGAATATGAAGGGAAATAGAATGAGAATCCCCCTTTCTAAAGCCCCGCCTACTGTGTTTATAGGAAAAATTTCGGTTACTGGGCTTCCTAAGTGATACGGGCCTGCAAAAATCATAGGCAAGCCCATATTGTTCAAAACTGCATTCCTGGAGTATGTAACATGCCAACCTGAAGAAACCTGTCATGACCCGAAGCAGCCATCGTATTGACCCGAAGTATCCTAGACCCTAAATAAAAGTAGAATAGTGCCAATCCCCTTTGCTAAAGCCAACGCCGACTCAAGCTCGCATGAGTGCCGACCTGAATAATTAAGCATTCCGGCTCGAAGCAAGTGTAAATGCCAATGCCTTGGAATGTTCTAACATGTCGATCCCATTTCCCTTATGTCAACCTGAGTTTATGGCAGTGCCGACCTGAAGTCATCCAAACATACTGATCCCTTAGCGCTGCCGACCCTAAAGCTTTATGCCGACCGTAGCCTGCTAGCCACCGATCCGAAGTACTTCAAATATGCCAACTGCGTCTCCAAGTTATTATACCGACCCGATATTATAAATGCCGATGCGAAGATAGGACGTTGCCAACCCGAAGTCACTACCGACCCTATGAAAACATGGTGTCCCAAACAGTAAGCTATGACTCATAGCAAGGCCTTATCTGACTTGAAGTAACCATCATGAAAACCCGAAGTAAATCCATGTGTGGCTCGAAGAAAAAACCAAGCAACCCGTAGCGACTCGACTTTTGTCGAAACCCGTATTCCAGTTATCCCACGCTTTTTGTCCATTAACTATGTTGAATCCCTGCTATATATTCTTGTTTATTATCTGTGATTGATCATCCATTCTTCCATTCAAATCAAAACCATAATATTTCTGCCTTGATAACCGAGTAATCATTTAAGTTAAGTCCGCCAGTCTACGGCCTTGCCAAAAGGCGGTTAACATTTTCTGCCCAAAACATGTCTTACTATTGGAAGGCATGTTTTGAATAGCTTTAAATCCATGATCCGGAATCCATATTCGATCCGTAGCCGTATCATCCAATGCATAATCCAATCCATTATCAAGCAATTCCATCCAAGTCCGATATCCAAATCCGATATCCAAATCCACGACTTTTCTGAGTTGTTATCCAATTTTGAATCTATCATAATCCGTTTACCGAATACATGATCACTGTGGATCATTTTATTCTAATCTGGGACAACTCTGGATCCTGTCCAAATCCAAGGACCTTACCGTGTCCAAATCCAATTCCCGGACCTCACCGGGTACATATCCCACTCCATGACTACTCTAAGTCCATGTCGGAATCTGGGACCACTCCGCATCCATATCGAAATCAAGGACTACTCCAGGTCCGTATCCAAATCCTTAGTTTTTCAAAGCCAAATCAATATTTTTTTACATCATAGAAGCCAGTGATAAAATCCTACGATCTCTTTAGACAGTTGACAGCCTCTATTGACCCTTGTTAAGCTCGATCCAAACTTAATGATTGAATAGGCAGATATTATCATGCTTCGGTGAAGCAACCTATCCCTTGAACTCCAGCTTAATATCCCTGAATCTTAAGCGGTGCCTTGGTCCTCCTAGACCAATTGTAGCCTCCTAGGACTCTTGTTGGACCTTATGCTATCGCTCTTCGATAAGGGGGAAAGAACGTCGACCTAGCCTATCCTATCATTTTTTGCTGAAGCGGCATCACTTCTTGCACTTCGGTTTAGTATCCCTGAACATTAAGCAATACCATTGCCTAAGTTCAAGATCGATTACATCCACTACAGGCTCTTCTTGGATCCTATCCTGGCAGTCTTCGATGAAAGGGAAACAACATCGAGCGAGCTGATCCTACCTCTCTCTAGTGAAGCGGCGTCACTCCTTATGCTCCGGTTCAGTATCCCTGAACGTTAAGCGATTAATTTCCAGCTAACTTCCAGTATCCATCCCTTAACTCTACAGTTAGAGATTTGTTTCATAAAATCTAAATCCATTTATTAAATCCAAATTCCAAGTGTCCAATAAGAAAAAACAGAAAAATAAGTGTTGCCTCTTCGGGAAAAACAGTCATTACCATCTCAGAACATGCCTGGGAATCGCTTAGGTTCCCTTATACGTGCAAGTGGCATAGCTGCTTTATTTTTGAAAAATTAAAAATATTATTTTATGACTGAAGTTCAAATCCTGAACTTGGCCGTTTCCATCACGATCAGCTGATGACATGTCGTAACCCCAATCCAGGGTCGTTTCTGTTTGGTGCAGGTGGTAGCTGGTCATGTTCTACTACACTTGTCTGGTGCCTCACATACTGTAACAATATTCCACTCCGAACATCTTCTTCCACCATATCCTTCAAGTGGCGGCACTCATCCTTAGCATGCCCCGTCAGCTAATGGAATAGGCAGTACCTCCTGCTCCTGCGTTCCCATTCTGTGGGATCCCTCCTGGGCAGTCTCCGATAGGGGAGCTCCCCCGTGTTTACAAGTAAATCCGCTCCAGATTCTCTATCAAGTCTGAATTTGGGTTCCTGGTCTCTCCTTCATTTGTCAGAACCACCATATCCATCGTCCTAGTTAGGCTTTCCTTTATCCATCCTACGTCCTTCTCTAGACGTTCCTTTTTCTTACACGGTGTTTACCTCCTGCCTTTTGCCACATGAATCCTCTAACCGAATAAATCTTTCTGCCTTATGATAGAACTCTCCAAGATCCTATGGTGGATCTCGTGCCGATGAATCTTTGAACTTAGTGCTTTCTACAATTCCTGCTACGGCGCCATCAAAATCATTGATGGATTTGGGCAATCCACTGAAGTCACGACTGCATTGAACCGCATTAGAAAACTCCTTACGAACTTTCATATCCTTTGCTTCATTAATGACAGTGTCATTACATTATTATGCCGCATCACGTGGACCCTAAACTCCCTTATGAAGCATTCCACTTTTTCGCCCCTGTCATGATCGATCCATTCTCTAGCTACCTGAACCAGAGCGCAGCCGAATCTTTCAAGTATAAAGGGAAACATCTTTCCATCACCTCCTCTAGTGCCTCCAGCACTTCCATGTGCCTAATGTATCTTTTTACATACATAGTTGGTCTAATTTCCCATCGTTGGCCTCCAAGTTGGTAATTTGAATTTCAGAGGTTTCCTTGTGTTTCTAATAGTCGAAGTGAACACACTTCTACTTAATCCTCCAAGCCTCTGCTCGATAGCCCCCTCTTATAATCTTTCTTATCATTCCACCCATCTGCTCGTCTTCGTTCAGGGGTGGTCTTCTGTTTGCATCTCCATCCTACCCCATGTCTTGGAGGATATTCTGGGTAGTACTCCTCATGTTGCTCATTCATGTTCATGTCGACCCCAGCTTGTTGAGCTCCATTTATGGGTCTTCCAACATTCGATCTTGGATGTCTGGCCTTAGGCCTTTGCTAATTCCCTTTACATTCCCTATTCTGGTTCAGAATCCGACTTCCAAAGATTTCTGCAGCTCCCAATCCATGTCCCGCATTGCCAGCAGTCGCGGTTGTTCCATTTCCTATATTTTGTGTCCTAGCTGTAACCATCTGCTTAAAGAGTTCGTGCATCATCTCTTTCACCTTTTCAACATCTGTTCTCGCACAGAATCCACCATAGTTTGCATCTCATCCCTTGTGATGTTGATGGATGCCTGATCTGTTGGACCTCCAAAAGAAGCGCCCTAACTTCCCTCCTGATGGATCCTTTTTATCACATGCCTCCTTGCAGATTACCTAACCACATCTTCCAAAATCTGAGTTCCTAAGCTTTCAAAATCAAAATCAAAGCTTCATAACTGAGTGCTTGATTTCTTAGCGAAAGCACCAAAGTGTTTACGACAAAATTGGTCACCAAAACCCAATCGTAGATGAAAGTACCAATTCACAGTCATAGATCATAGGTAGAATATATGTAGATGATAAAAATATGAAGACAAAAAATAAAATAAAAAATAAAGCAGGAAAAAGGCGAGATTTATAATGGTTCCGATGACTTTGGCCTACGTCCACTCCAGAAATTTCCCTTTTATTGCTAGAGAATTGATAACAGTTACAATCTAATGTTTTTTGAAACAATAATGGTAGAATATACTTTTTGAATAATATGAAGGGTAATAGAATGAGAATCCCCCTTTCTAAAGCCCCGCCTACTATATTTATAGGCAAAATTCTAGTTACTGGTCTTCTCGAGTGATATGGATCCACCAAAATCATAGTCGAGTCCATATTGTTCTACAGTGCTTTCTTGGAGTACGTAACATGCTGACCCCTAAAACCCCATGTCACGACCCGAAGCAGCCATCATATTGACCCGAAGTAAACTAGACCGTGACTCGAAGTAGAATAGTGCTGATCACCTTCACTAAAGCCAATGCCAACATAAGCTCGTATGAGTGCCGACCTAAAGAATTAAGCATGCCGACCTGGAGCTGGTGTAAATTCCGATCCCTTGGAGTGTCCTAACATTCCGATCCCATTTCCCATATGCAAACCCGAAGTCATCCAAACATGCTGATCCCTTGGCGATACTGACCCCAAAGCTTTATATTGACCCGATGCCTGCTAGCTGCCGACCCGAGGTGTTGAATATGCTAGTATATAATTTTTGTTTGATGGTAATATACATATACATATACATATAGATATATTCGTTTAAATGTATTTGTTATTTTACTATTTTATTTTTCATATAATTAAGTAAATATTTGATAAATAAAATAAATAACACAGAATTCAAGTGCAAATAAATATTTTATGACAAATTCAAATAGTACAAATTTGAGCTCTCACTACATATATACATTTTTCATTTTTTTTACAATTTCAATTGCATCATAAATTTAAATTTACAAGTTTGACCTCACTACATATTAACTCATCACTCTTATTTTTATCTTCAACTTTGTTCCAGCCTATATCATCATCTGAATTATTTACAAAATAAACACTAACGCAGTAAAATTGAAAAATAAATATTCTTGCAGTGCATAATGAAGTGTGTGTTTTGGAAATGTTATTTGCCTTGGTTATTTGGGTTGTTCGTTGTCATTTTTGTTTGAATCCAACATACACGAAAAACTTGTGACTTACATAGTGCATCACTGTACATGCCACAGGGCATTGCACACCGATATAAACTTGATAAAATTGCTGGGACAGGTGAGCATAAGGTCAAACCCAACTAAATGGTGGATTCAACTCAGGTGACTCAAAGAAACTGCAACAACCCACACATTCCAAAGGCCAGAATTCAAGAGGACAAACTAGATCGAGCTAGCAGTTCAGTGCAACATGACCCAATGTACACCAGACACATCAAGACCAACAGATCATCAAAACCAGAGGCACAATAATGAAGTGTACTCAGACTACATTCAGACTCCGTCAACATATGTACAAAGTTTGGCTTCAAACATGCTTGAACCAAACGCAGACCGATACATGAATGAATACAATAGTTTAGAGGCAAGCCGCAGTTCAACTCGAAGCAATGCAAAGAAATCATCAGCTCAATATATGTAAACTAGTCCTATACATATGCGTACAAGATGACTACAGTTCAGAGTTTCAAATGCATTCAAACATAGGCATATACAAGACTCGGTACAAAACAACATGAGACCAGTCAAGAGTGTCAACCGGACTTAACTGAAATGACTCAAAGCAACTGGAAGCAAACTTCAAAATCAAGTTCAGTTACAACTTGAACTTCAATATACACAAAATGCCCAAGCAAATAAAGATAACAAAAGTACATTTGAACTCCAAAACACAAGCTTCAGACAAAACTCAAGTGGAAACACTAGTGAAACAAAAGAATGTACACAAATTGACCAGACCAGATCAACCTCAACACAAAATGACCACATGATACAATGAATGCAAATGGAATGCAAAACTTGAAATAGAGGCCGACAAAGTGCACAAGACTTACAACACTTAGACGAACCAGGCCTGAATCAAAAGTATACCAGACACCATAAGGACACAAGCATGCATACAACATTTCAAAAATGCATAGTAAAATGTTCACCAACTAGAGTATATATGGTACAAAACCAGGATCATGTGACAATGTATGACAGCAACTATGATTCAAAGTAAGGCAATACACTCCAAGAAGCACTAATATACATGCATATAAACCAGATAGCAACAACCACGAACAATCAACGAAAACAAGTGGATAGGCAACAATCATACACATATATACATACATATATGTATGTATGTAAATGTTTATACATCTATAATAAACACAGTTGAAAGTCACAGTTCGAAGAAAAGCAGTAATTTTGTTTCTTATGTTGACCAAGCCAAAAAAGTCGGTGAAATCAAAGAGCAACACTAAGTCAAGAGAGTGAACAAGTCAAGTTTATATCAAATAATCAAATGGCCCAAATCATAGTTAAAAAGAACGAAACCGACTCAAATAAAAACAAATAAATTCATGGAGCAAATGCAAATGCATTAGAGTAATAATGGAAGCAACTTAAATAATATTGAAGCGAATTCAACAATGAATAAGTCAGAGATCACTGTACTCGTTTGATTAAAACTCAACGCAAGTGCCAAAAACACGAATTATCCAAACCATAAATATACGAATGAATTAAAGCATTTTCAACCCTAAAATTAAACCTAAAATCATCATTGGCAAATATAGTGTTTGAAAGAAAAATTGAGTCAAGCATAATCATAGATCGAAAAGAAAACCACATACCGGTGTTCGAACTGAACAGATAAGTGGCCATAAGCAATAATCAGCAAAGGGATCGATTATCAAGGCAAATCAAAGAGAATTCATCACTGCAATCGACCATATATTATTCGGCGACTTCGATTTTGAGCAAAGCCCAAATCACGCAAGCCCTAGTTTTCCAAACAAGAGTGATAAAGAGAATAAGGCGGCCACAATAATAAGAGAAAAACATCCAATTTTTATTATTTAATTTTTGGGCCGGTCATTTTTATTTGGGATTCAAATATCATATAGGGTTTTGTTTAGTTATTATTATAGTTTTATTTTTAATTTAATTTACTTTTATATTTTGGTGAGTTTCTAGTTTTATTACTAGGTTACGAACTACGGTGGTGTAGTTTGAGAATTCACAACTCATTGGCTGAGTTGTGTTGGGTTTTGAGCATAGAGTTAGGTTAGTCATTAGTAGTTATCGCAAGTTTACGTGTGTAAGCATATGAATACTTAATTTCTATAGTAGAAACGTTAGGGGTAGCACATAGGCAGGGTTTTGCGGAAGCTGGGTAAATCTGTGTTGTTCTATTTCTGCTTTTATTATTCTACTTTTATCTATGCTGCAACTATTATATTTATTTCTGCACTAATTTTTATTGTTATTAGTATCACCCTACTCACCACCCTTTTAGTGTGAAATCGACGCTACAAGTGGTATCAGTGCTAGGAACAAAAACCATTTTTTGTTTAAAAAGTTTGTTTTTTTCAAAAACCAATTTTCGTTTTAAAATTTTGATTTTTTTTAAAAATGGCTTCTTTCAATTATGCTTTTGATAGGGTCAGTCCATAGTTAGACCACCCATGTTCAATGGTGAGTACTCATATAGGAAAAATAGAGTGAAAATTTTTCTGAAAACCATAGATGCATGGAATATTGTTGAGACGGGATATAGGAAACCAACTATAGTGGTAGATAATCAAGAAATTGAAAACCCTATGGATCAATGGACATATCTTGAAAATAAACTGTAGAATGCTAATGCTAAAGCTATGAATTCTATTATTTATTCATTGGATCAAATTGAATTTAATCGTGTCCCACATTGTCTAACTGCATAGGACATTTGGCACACACTTAAAGTGACTCACGAGGGAACCTCCCAAGTTAAAGAATCTCGCCTTGCCATGCTTAGCCGCGAATACGAGAATTTCACAATGGCCAAGGATAAGAATGCTAAAGAGATGTATAAAAGACTTTCTAATCTCGTATACAAATCAAAAGCTCTTAGAAAACCAAATAAATAATTGGAAATAGTCCGAAAAATCCTCAGAGTTCTTCCACAAAATTTTGAAGCAAAAGTTACTACCATTCAAGAATCAAAAGATTTGAAACAAGTTAAAGTTGAACTCATTGGAAATCTCTCTACTTATGAAATAGAAATGAAATACAAGGAAGAACATAAAGAAAGTGATATTCAATAGAAATCAATAGCTCTCAAAGGAATAACTAAAAGCGAAGATGATGATGATGATGGTGCAGCAGAACTGGAACTACTAATAAAGAGAATCAAAAGGTGGAATCTCAAATATGGAATCCAGCCAAAAATCAACAACCGAAGAGCAGAATCATCAAATTTTGAGACAACTCAGAAAAATAGGTGATCATTTGCAATAATTGTAATAAACCAGTTCATATCAAGCCAAATTGTCCTTAGAATCGACTCTTCCAAGGAAAGAAATGGAAAAAGGAGAAGTTTTTCAGCTACTTGGGATGAAAGTGATTAAGGCAAAAATAAAAGCACTGGCAGTGAGAGTAAAAAAGCAAATCTGTGTCTTCAAGGAGAAACAACTGACAATGAAGATGATGAGACAAGAGAGGTATCAAAACTTAATTATTCGAAATTACTTGTATATTTTCATGAAATAAATGGTTGTTTTGAACGACTTAAGGATAAGTATGCTAAACTTGAATCATAAAAAGATAGTTTGATAGAATTAAATAAACAGCTTGATCAATTGGTAGAAAATTATAGAAATAAGAGCCCTAAGTGTGATAAATATCCATCATTTGAAGTAGAAATTAAAAAAATCAGAAATTAAAATTAAATCGCTTGAAAATGAAATTCTGATTTTGAAAGAAAGCGAAAACACTAGGAGAGAAAATTCTATTAAAAAGTGCAATATGTTATTCAATGAAAATGAATTTCTCAAATCACAAGTACAATAATTATCTACAACTTTAGGAAAATTATCCAAAGGAGAAAGATCACTAAATATGCTATTAGGGAAACAAATTGTTAATACTATTAGACAAGGACTTGGGTTAATCTGTTAAAACTAGAAGTAAACTAAGTGTACAATTTGTGGAAACATTGGACTTAATCAAAACAAATGCTGGTATAGATCCAAACACACGAAAACCATACCAATTTGGGTTCCTAAATGCAAGAATGTAAAATCTCTTTGAATTGAACAAATATGGGTGCCAAAGGGAACAACCTTAGTCTGCCTTGGTTCTACACAAACTTGTTTTTCAAAATCTTCTTTCACTAACAATCATGGACCTATAAAAACAAATAGGTCACCAAATTCTTTTCTTCCGTAGGTATGTTAGTAGGCTAAGGAATGACAACAATGGTACTTGGATTCTGGATGTTCCAGACACTTGACAGGCGACAAATCAAAGTTCCTTAGCCTATAGAAGTACAAAGGTGGTAGAGCCACAACGGGTAACAACGATGTAAAATTATCGGCAAAGGTAAAGTAGGTAATCGTACATTTACCTTAATTAATGTATTATATATTGAAAATCTGCACCATAATTTAATTTCAATCAATTAGTTATGTGATAAAGGAATGAATGTTGTTTTTGACTCTGATTTGCGTAAAATTATTGACCGGTCATCAAAAGAAATATTGTTTTTAGGTAAAAGGAAAGGTTACATAAATTATCATCTTTTGATGATCTCACTCTTTCAAAACGTTTAATAGCTAAGGATGTAGAAGTAAACTTAGGGCATAGATGATTAGGACATGCTAGCACGAATTTATTAAACAAATTGAAAAGAAAAGACATGGTAAGAGGTCTTCCATCTCGTGATTTCAAAAAAGAAAATATATGTAAAGCATGTACTATGGGAAAACTTAAAAAATCATTTTTCATGCTAAGAACATTATAAGTACTTCTAGGGTCCTTGAACTAGTTCATATGGATCTGTTTGGACCTAATGATATTGCAAGTTTAGCCGGTAAGCAATATTGTTTTGAATTGGTCGATGATTACTCAAGATACACACGGGTATATTTCGTAGCTAAAAAATCAAAAACTTTCTCATACGTCACTAAATTCACAAAATTAGTTCAAAATGAAAAGGAGTTTCTATTATTTCTCTAGGAAGGGATCATGGTAGAGAATTTAAATTTTATGAATTTGAAATTTTTTTTGTGATGAAAATGGATTTAAACATGAATTCTCCACCCTACATACTGCACAACAAAATGGGGTAGTCTAGAGATAGATTCGAACATTACAAGAGTTGGCTAGATCTATGATAAATGAGTATGAACTACCCTTGTTCTTTAGGGCAGAGGAAGTAAATATAGCCTGTTATGTAATGAATAGAGTTATGATTAGACCAATTCCCAAGAAAACACCATATGATCTATAGTTCAACAATAAGCCAAATATTGCATATTTCAAAGTTTTTGGCTGTTCGTGTTTTATTCTCAATACAGGTGATCAATTGGGAAAATTAGAGCCAAAAGATGACGAAGGCATGTTTATTGGATACTCCTCTAGAAACAAAGCCTATAGAGTATACAACAGAAGGACGAGAACAATCTTGGAGTCAATCAATGTGAAATTTGATGAAGGTATTGATGATCAAACCAAGGAAACAATCAAAAGCAATGTCGAAGAGGGGAGCGAAAAAGATGAAAACGAAAAAACCAAAAGAAATAACAACCACGAAAGAAGTCAAAAGAAATTTGATTCAAGAGAGATTGAAACTCAAAGCAGATCATCCTCCATAATTGGTAATAGGAAATCCTATCGTAGGTATTCAAACTCATTCTTCCTTTAGAATTTGTGTCTATACAATGGATTTAATTTGGAAATTAAACCCAAAGACATATATACAACACTTACTTATGAAAATTGGTTTATGGCTATGAAAGAAGAGCTAAATCAATTTGAGCAAAATGATGTTTGGACCCTAGCACCTAGAATTAATGATTATCCCGTCATAGGAACAAAATGGATTTTTAACAATAAATTTGACAAATCAAAAAATGTGATTAGGAATAAAGTTATGTTAGTCGCTAAAGGTTATAATCAAACTGAAATAATTTGTTTTGATGAAACTTTTGCACCAGTAGGGGGACTAGAATCCATTGGGATATTGTTAGCTTTTGCTTGCTTTAAAGGATTTAATCTAAGAAAAGTGGATAAGTGCTTTTCTTAATACAATTTTGAAAGAAGATGGATTTATTGAACAACCAGAAGGTTTTGAAAGTCATGAATACCCTAACCATGTGTATAAACTGAAGAAAGCACTTATGGATTAAAACAAGCCTTAGAGCTGGTATGAATGACTTAGCACTTATCTCCTTGAAAATTGGTTCGAAAAGGGCTACGTAGACAGCCACATTATTTCTATCGCATGAAAATGATGATCTTTTAATTTTTCAAATATGTGTTGATGATATTATTAATGGTGCCACTAACAACCTTTTGTAGAGAAATTTGAAAAAGTCATGCAGGAAAAGTTTGAAATGGGCTTCGTAGGAGAATTGAAATTCTTTTTAGGATTTGAAATCAAACAAAGCGAAAAAGGTATGTTTATCTCCCAAAAAAAATCACAGAGATTGTTAACAAATTTGGATTAAAAGATGTTAAACCTGCAAAAACTTCCATAAGCACAACAGTTAAACATGATAAAGATGAAAAAGGTAATGTTGTTGATCAAAAGAAATATCGAAGTAAGATTAGATCACTTCTATATCTTACTGCTTCTATACCTGACATTATGTTATCTATTTATTAATGTGCACGATTTCAATCAAATCATAAAGAATCTCATTTAAAAGCTATCAAAAGGATTATAAGATATCAGTTGCACACCCCATACTTTGGTCTATGGTATCCAACTAATGATAACTTTGAGTCAAAAGGACATTTAGATGCAGACCATGTTAGGAGTCTATTTGATAGAAAAAGTACTATTGGAATGTGTTTTATGTTAGAACATTTGTTAGTTGCAAGGTCAAGTCGAAAACAGAATTGTATTGCGTTATCCACCACCGAGGCAGAATATATTTGTAACGACCCGCTATTTTGGACTATTCGCATCCGCACATGTCAGATTTGAATAATTCAAAATACCGAATTGTTAATTTAAATTTGACAAAACTGAGATATACAGTAAATAAATAGTCACAGCATCACAGACAAAGAGTAATAAAGTGCAGCGGAAGTAAAAGAGATAGTAGTTCATGATGCTACTATATAAATATATAAGATACATCAGGTTTACAACAGAAGAGTAATACGATACATCAGGTACAATCAGAATACATCACTGAAATCATCGAATACTGAAAGTAGGATAGATGGCTGGATCTCCAAGCAAAGCTCCAACTCCAAAGGTGAGTCTCGAATACTGGTACACTCAGTCTGACCCGAGCGTAAAGCAAAAACAAAACACTCGAGTCAGGATTAATATTCTTATATCAATAAATCCAACTCAAGTGAAATAGCAATCCAAATAGAAGTAACTCAAAGGACGTTGGAATAACCATCCTCTAAGGATCCGTTAAACTATCTACTAGGTAGTAATGTACGCTAAGTAGATAATGTCTATCAGTAATATAAAGTATTAAAATAGTGTTAAGGCGTTACCAATATCCCCCTTAACACATTTTTATAATGCCATAGTCTATGCAGCACCGTAAACTAGTGGTTATCATAGGGTACCCCATAGGAATAACACAAAATAAAACGTAGTGGTCGCGAATAGGATAATCAGTATGACAAGGTACATGAGGCGATACCAACTAGGATACTAGTAGTTGCGTGATCCGGACTGATGTTAAGCATAGCCAGCAGCTACCCCAACACCGCGAAACAACACTCCCAAATCGAGGGTTGCACCCAAATCGAATCACAAAAGTAATAGATATGGTATCGAAGAAGTGTGTCCGCTAGAGGTGGCGAATCTCAATGGCCCGACGCGGCTCCTGTTTTAGTCATGTCAGGGGTCATCCAATATCGTTCTCTTTCTTCAGTCAACGCGTTCACCAAACCATCCACTTCATTCTGGATCAACACTCCACGTATAATAGTTATTAAAGTGGTGTTCGGTATCGACAGAGAGTATGTCCATATCTGATCCCGGTCTCTTTAATAACTACGTACACCGATTGGCCGTTTAATATATTTCAAAACAATCAATTTCAATTTCAATTAGAATTCGTAATAATATTCCATTTGTCTTTCTTTGTCAATTTCCATAATTTACATTTCGAAACTTCCAAATTATCGTTTCAAAATCTTACAATACAATTTCAAATTTTATTTTAAACATTTCAAATATTGATTCAAGTTCGCACAAGAGTTTCATGCCGGAATTAAATTTAACATTCCAATCAATTTAACTTTATTTATCGGTTTTATTCAATATTCGTTAAGTTAATTTAACATCCAAAACAATTCTTTTAATTTCCAAGTCGTTAAATCAATCACTTAAGTTAACTTCATTATATCAAAACTTACAAATTTAATTAAATTAAATTTGTCAAATCAAATTCCTTAAATTACAATTCTTACATTAATTTCAACAAAACGCATTTATTTCTTGTTAAGAATTCAATTTCACTTATTCTTTACATAGTTACAAATTTCAAAACTCAACCAATAAAGAAACTATACTCGAGAAATCAAATTTCACTTTAACTTAAATAAATTTTCCAAAACTTAATAAATAAAGAAACCCAATTCATTTATTAACGAAGTTAAAATTCACTTATTCAAAGGTTAAATCTCTTATTAAAGAATTCAATTTTTATTCACTTATCAAATAATTCAATCTTATTCAATTATTAAATAATTTAAAATTAATTATTAATAATTTAAAATTTAATTATTAAATCATTTCAAACTTAATTAAATGAATAATTCCAAAGTTTTATTGTCAATAATTGATTTTAAAACGACGCTCTTTCAACAACTACTATGTAAATATTCGTTTCAGATTTTAAATATTAACATTTTCCTTTCATTAAATTCAAATTCCAATTTCATTTCAAAACCTTATTCTTTACTCAAATAAAATCATTATTTTATTTTAAATCAAATATTGACCAATCGGGTTTTGTTTAATTTTCTATCCTAAGTCAAGTTCATTTGGGTATTTATCATTTCAACCCGATTCCATTTCAATTCAAAATCAAAGCATAGCAAAGGGAACTTGTAGTGTGATAACATGGATGGTGTCAAAGTAAATAAACAAGCAATAACAACCATCAATAACAGTTCAATAATCAATTCAAATAATCCCGAAATAATCGTATTAATTCACATTGTTATTTGTGCAAATTAATATAATTATTTTCTAGAATCCACACTATCAGTTCATGTAGATTAAAGATTATTGCACTATTATTTTATACGGTTTTTCACTTGTCATTAAATTTCAATTTCATACTTCATCAATTTATACAATATACATTCAACGGTTCAAGGTGTACATAATCAAATTCTACGTGTCAATTAATTAAACGTTTACAGGGGTCATATTATACAACTTAAACTAATCAAATTCAACACATATGTCGATTCGAAATTTTAACTATCCTACGCCGAATTCAATTGCATAATATTTATCATTTTGTACATTACAATTTAACATCCAATATAAACATCAAACAATCAATCAATTATCAATCAAACGGGATTATCATCGTATAATTAACAGATAATGGTGTCAGATGTCACAGATGAACTGATACAGGTAATAGCATATATTTAACAGCGTAAATAACTAGCAGCAGCATATTTCAATTGTTGTTTCAATTGAAATCAAATTTAATAAGTAAAAGAACATTAATCGTGAGTGATTGCTCACCTTTCGAGGCTAGAGACATTCAACGATGAAATAAGTTATGAAATCCAGGCACGAATCCCAAATCAAAGCAAGATTGCAAGAATTCGACGATCAAAGCTGATAGTAAGGAATTTACGAAATCAAATTAGACTGGATCGATGAAAATGGTTGGTATACGTGAACGCGGATGCACAACTATATACATAGCTATTTAAAATTTAAAATTTCAAATGCCTATTAAATTAGTGAATGCTGTAAAATTTTAGTACAACAAAATATACTTACATTAAATAATATATATGTAAACTAGTATTATATATAACAAAAGAATGTAAACCAATATATTACTTATAAACACTTTAAGTGTAACAGTACACGCATGTCGAGTTCATAATATGCTAAAGTAAAATGAGATACAATATATTCATTATTTTTAACTATATATATAAAATTTTAACGTATTATCATACAACAACAATCTAACATGTAAATCTTTATAAAATACATTTCCAGATCAATGTTTTAGTTAAACACCTATATCAAATCGAAGTATATATTTACATCATTACTTAGTATTTTAATATAAATAATACAATATATTCACATAAATATACTATATGTATTTTTATATATACAAAACCATGCTCCCTGTTTGCCAGGAACCTAACATATACTTTAACTTACTAGCTTTACAAATTAATAAACATATATAAAGCCTTTACAATGTAACCCAGAAACACATATATACATACGATAACGGTAGCCATATAAAAACAATTAAATAAACACATAAAACTAATATATATGCGCATGTACACAACTACGGCTATATATAAAACCTTCTTAACTATTATATTGACTACACATCTTACAGTAACTTATATTTTATAAAAACTAACAGAACTATTTTTTTTGTTGCTTTTGCTGTAAAGCTATTTAAACAAGTGCACATATACTTTAAAATATAATACACGTACTAGAAGAAAACGTATATATTATATATATTGTATTATACTATATATACCATTGTTTACAAATAAGAAAATAAAATAAATGAGGCAGCAGCAAGTGGATGAATACACATAAATTATAGGTTTTATAAATATATAAATACTTACTATATAAGCTGCGTTTTTATTTGTCGAGCTCGGCCAGGTAACCGAGTTGATGGAATGAGGTTGTGGTGGCATCACGCGCTGGAGGAATTGGACGAGGCGCTGACGTGGAGGTTGAAGTGGAGCAGGTGTTGGATGGGGTTGAAGCTTCGGTGGTGGGTGTGCACTTGCCAAGGCGGCTGTTGGGTGGAGCACGAGCAAGCGGGACGTTGATGGAAGGTTTGTGGCAGGCGTTTGCGGCCAGGCGCTCGGGTTGGAGAAGGACGACGCATGGGATGGCACGCTGAGGCTCATGGGTGGTTGCCGCGGTTCACGGTGGGCGAAGCAGGGACAGTGATGGGTTTGGGTGACGCTGTAGGCCGCAAGTGGCGGGAGGAGAAAGCGAAGCATACGGTGGTGGTAGGCGGAACTGATGGGAGGCCGGGGATGCCGAAGGAGAGAGAGGGGCGGAGTGAGGCTTAGCGCAGCAGAGGGTGGTGCTCGGCTCAGGTCAGGTTGTGCATTTAGCAAGGCCGAGCTTGCGTGGCCGTGGGTGAAGGTGAAGAGCGGGACGTCAGTGAGGTGGGCGTCTGGTGCTCGGTGATTGGGTTGTTTGTTGTCTCTGCTTTTCGATTGGAAGGAGGTGGAGGTTGGAGGAAGAGTGGAAACTCGACGTGGTGGTTACTGGAGGTGGAGCGGCTTCAGGGACGTGCGCAGAGATCTATGGAAGATGAGGAAGAACGCATGAGAGAGGGTGTCTGAGCATGCTTAGAATCATTCATTTTATTTCTTTTGAAATGAATCAACAGTGAGCAGAGAAGTGAAATAGGAGTGAATAAGGAGAAGGACGTGATGGAGTTGGAATGTACAGGCAATATAACTTTTCTCTTTGTTTATTTTTTTTACTATGTTTGGTTTCAAGGCAGAGCAAACGAAGTAGCGAATGAAAATGAATGGCCGACCGTAATTCAAGGGGTAGAAGATAAAAGAATTATGAAGAGGGAGAAGAGAGAGAGCAGAGCTATCACGTACCAGAGAGAAATAGTGCAATAATGAAGTGAGCTGTATGCAGAGGCATTAATGAAGGCGGACATATACAGTGGGGTTCAGAGTGCACAGTGAAATGCAATGATGTTTTTGCAAAGTGGTGGCTATTTGGGTTCCCAAGACGACTGAATAGACTCTAGAATTTTGAATGTTGGAAAGTTTGGGTACCGGTTTGTGCTGCGTAACGGAACGGTTTGCGCTCCGTTAACAATTATAATTTGCAACGCCGAACTCCGATTGACACAAATAAATATACCGTTTTGATCAGCGCGTCGAGGCGGTCACAACGGTATGAAAATATTGGTGATACGATCGAATTATAAAAATTCGAAATTTTCTACTGAAGAAAAATGCAGTAAAACGTCGAAAAATAAGAGCGACGGAGCTAAAGAAGTCTGAATTTGGAAAAACGAAAAATGAGGTCTTGCTCAGAAGACGATTTAGAATTTTTCTATGTAAAAATATTTAGGTTTCAAAACCGTTTATATTTCATCGATTACTAACTGGTTTAGATTGAAGTAAATTTGCGCACGAAATGAACTTTCACATTTTCGAACAAAAATTTACCAGTTGCTATGTTTAATTAGACGCATTCCAAATATGAAGTTTGAATAGCATCGGAATTTGTTTGTGAAAATTTGAAATTCTACACTAAATAAGCAATTTTAAAATTTTTAACTGGGTCTGAATTTCAGGGTCGTTACATTCTCCCCCATTCAAAACTTTTCGTCCCCGAAAAGGAAGGAGGTAGGAGAATAGAAACAACCAGAAGAAATAGACTTGAATTACAATATGAACAATTGATTTAAACCATAGAAATTTCAATTCAAATTAATTTATATTTAACAATTTGACTTTAAATTCAAGACTTTCATAAAATTGATTTGATTTCACATATATTAACGTTAGGTACAAAAGATTCCTTTCAAATGAAATTAAATTTAAATTCAATTAATTCAAGATATTCTCTTAAGTTGATTTATCCGACGCATACCTATTTTTTTATTTAACTTATTATTCTATTTATCCCGTAAACATTTATAATTAAAATTTAAGTGAATAACATTTATTATACGCACTTACATTTTATTTATAAAGACAATTTATATTATATATTATCCAATTTTCTTAAATTGACAATTTCAAAGATCATAAATTTGAAATCATTTATTATAACCAAACATTCTTTAACAATTTTAGTTCTTCTTTATTACAAATTATTATTAAATTTTTTCTACTTGGATATACCCTATCACACATATATTAAGTATATTTACATTTATTATAACTACTCAATTTATTAAAAATTCCTTTGATATCATTTTCTACTGTATAATATTCAATTACATAATTAACCCTTTTTTTAGGTAAGTTATATATAATGCAATTGAGTATTATCCAAATAAAAATTTTCAATTCAGTTACTCCAAGCTAAGTATTTATATAAAGTAATTTGGCTTCATTTAAAATTTTAAAATCATCCTTTAACAAATTTTAAGAATTAATTTCCGATTAGCTTCAAACAACTTGAGATAAAATAATGTATATATTCATAATATATCAAATCAAATTTAAATGTTCGATATATATTATAAATCAAGTAATGTTTAGAAATTAAAATCAATTTATTTTTCAAAACAAACCATAGCAAATACAGAATATCTCTCCACTTTGAAACTCGAAAATGAATGTCGATGATGCAGCCGTCATCACCGAAATTATTTTCCAGCGACAAAGAGAAGAGCACTGATTTAAACACCTAAAATTTCCTCGAAAAGATTTCTATACGAAAATACTTTAAGCAATATACCTTTTAAAACTTAAAAGTCAAGTTTGAAATCACCAGAAATTAAATTCTCAAAATCTAATTCATTACAACTTCAAATCAAATTATAACCCAAATTTTATAAATTCATTTATTTATGTTATGAAATAGTCAATGGTTTATAAAATAATAGATGAAGATTAAATTTTAACATTTCGGACAACATATTCATTAACATTTTAATTTCAAAAAAATTTATACTTATATAATATAATCATACAAAACTATTTGTTTACCAAATTTGAAACAATATTGTGTCAGTTTGCTCCGTTCAAGTGTTTGGAAATCCTATCGATAGCGTTGATCAAACGAATCGATCGAAAATCCAAATCAATATCAACAACTCAAACAACGAAATATATTAAAAAATATATTAATTTACAAATATACTTCCTCGCTCGACGATACAAGAATAGATTTCAAAACAAGTATAGAGATTCAAATTTGATGGAAATCAAATCAAAGAGAATTTTGATTCGATAATAAGTTTGAAATAAAAGATAAGATAATTCAATTAGCAAAATCGGGAGATGGACAAGCTTATTAAATTCTCGGGCAACCTTAACCGGATTGACCGTAACTTCAAGAATAAAATCGATGCTGATTCCCGAGGTAAATCAACATTCGATCTCAAGAAATTGAATTCAGGCATAGCGGAAGATAGATAGCATCGTAAACCGAGGATGCAGAAATCTCCGGTAAATCAATGCCTACTGTAAAGGAGTTTCACCCCTTTACAAATCATTCGAAGTTTGGCGAGACCGCCAGTTCATTATAAAGGTTATTCGAAGTGGAGTTACGGAATAGTCCAGAATTGAAAGAAGACGAATAGTGAGGGACGAGAATGAATTTTGGAACCGAGGGAGCGTTCCAAAGTTCAATGGAATTGAGTCAAAAGGAGAGATTGAAACTCGAATGAGAGTGATTCTGTAAATACATTTACTCTATATGCTGAGTTTTGCCTAGAGCTACCAAAAGCTCTGATACCAACTATAACGACCCGCTATTTTGGACTATTCGCATCCACACATGTCAGATTTGAATAATTCAAAATACCGAATTGTTAATTTAAATTTGGCAAAACTGAGATATACAGTAAATAAATAGTCACAGCATCACAGACACAGAGTAATAAAGTGCAGCGGAAGTAAAAGAGATAGTAGTTCATGAAGCTACTATATAAATATATAAGATACATCAGGTTTACAACAGAAGAGTAATACGATACATCAGGTACAATCAGAATACATCACTGAAATCATCGAATACTGAAAGTAGGATAGATGGCCGGATCTCCAAGCAAAGCTCCAACTCCAAAGGTGAGTCTCGAATACTGGTACACTCAGTCTGACTCGAGCGTAAAGCAAAAACAAAACACTCGAGTCAGGATTAATATTCTTATATCAATAAATCCAACTCAAGTGAAATAGCAATCGAAATACAAGTAACTCAAAGGACATTGGAATAACCATCCTCTAAGGATCCGTTAAACTATCTACTAGGTCGTAATGTACGCTAAGTAGATAATGTCTATCAGTAATATAAAGTATTAAAATAGTGTTAAGGTGTTACCATTATCCCCCTTAACACATTTTTATAATGCCATAGTCTATACAGCACCGTAAACCCCACCGTAAACTAGTGGTTATCAGAGGGTACCCCATAGGTATAACACAAAAAAAAACGTAGTGGTCGCGAATAGGATAATCAGTATGACAAAGTACATGAGGCGATACCAACTAGGATACTAGTAGTTGCGTGATTCGGACTGATGTTGAGCATAGCCAGAAGCTACCCCAACACCGCGAAACAACTCTCCCAAATCGAGGGGTGCGCCCAAATCGAATCACAAAAGTAATAGATATGGTATCGAAGAAGTGTGTCCGCTAGAGGTGGCGAACCTCAATGGCCCGGCACGGCTCCTTTTTTAGTCATGTCAGGGTTCATCCAATATCGTTTTCTTTCTTCAGTCAACGCGTTCACCAAACCATCCACTTCATTCTGGATCAACACTCCACGCATAATAGTTATTAAAGTGGTGTTCGGTATCGACAGAGAGTATATCCATATCTGATCCAGATCTCTTTAATAACTACGTATTATTACACCGATTTGTCATTTAATATATTTCAAAACAATCAATTTCAATTTCAATTAGAATTCGTAATAATATTCCATTTGTCTTTCTATGTCAATTTCCATAATTTACGTTTCAAAACTTCCAAATTATCGTTTCGTTTCAAAATCTTACAATTCAATTTCAAATTTTATTTTAAACATTTCAAATATTGATTCAAGTTCGCACAAGGGTTTCATGCCGGAATTAAATTTAACATTCCAATCAATTTAACTTTATTTATCGGTTTTATTCAATATTCGTTAAGTTAATTTAACATCCAAAACAATTCTTTTAATTTCCAAGTCGTTAAATCAATCACTTAAGTTAACTTCATTATATCAAAACTTACAAATTTAATTAAATTAAATTTGTCAAATCAAATTCCTTAAATTACAATTCTTACATTAATTTCAATAAAACGCATTTATTTCTTGTTAAGAATTCAATTTCACTTATTCTTTACATAGTTAGAAATTTCAAAACTCAACCAATAAAGAAACTATATTTGAGAAATCAAATTTCACTTTAACTTAAATAAATTTTCCAAAACTTAATAAATAAAGAAACCCAATTCATTTATTAACGAAGTTAAAATTCACTTATTCAAAGGTTAAATCTCTTATTAAAGAATTCAATTTTTATTCACTTATCAAATAATTCAATCTTATTCAATTATTAAATAATTTCAAATTAATTATTAATAATTTAAAATTTAATTATTAAATCATTTCAAACTTAATTCAATGAATAATTCCAAAGTTTTATTGTCAATGATTAATTTTAAAACGACGCTCTTTCAACAACTACTATGTAAATATTCGTTTCAGATTTTAAATATTAACATTTTCCTTTCATTAAATTCGAATTCCAATTTCATTTCAAAACCTTATTCTTTACTCAAATAAAATCATTATTTTATTTTAAATCAAATATTGACCAATCGGGTTTTGTTTAATTTTCTAGCCTAAGTCAAGTTCATTTGGGTATTTATCATTTCAACCCGATTCCATTTCAATTCAAAATCAAGGCATGGCAAAGGGAACTTGTAGTGTGATAACATGGATGTTGTCAAAGTAAATAAACAAGCAATAATAACCATCAATAACAATTCAATAATCAATTCAAATAATTCCGAAATAATCGTATTAATTCACATTGTTATTTGTGCAAATTAATATAATTATTTTCTAGAATCCACACTATCATTTCATGTAGATTAAAGATTATTACACTATTATTTTATACGGTTTTTCACTTGTCATTAAATTTCAATTTCGTACTTCATCAATTTATACAATATACATTCAACGGTTCAAGGTGTACATAATCAAATTCTACGTGTCAATTAATTAAACGTTTACAGGGGTCATATTATACAACTTAAACTAATCAAATTCAACACATATGTCGATTCGAAATTTTAACTATCCTACGCCGAATTCAATTGCATAATATTTATCATTTTGTACATTACAATTTAACATCCAATATAAACATCAAACACTCAATCAGTTATCGATCAAACGGGATTATCATCGTATAATTAACAGATAATGGTGTCAGATGTCACAGGTGAACTGATATAGGTAATAGCATATATTTAACAGTGTAAATAACTAGCAGCAGCATATTTCAATTGTCGTTTCAATTGAAATCAAATTTAATAAATAAAAGAACATTAATCGTGAGTGATTGCTCACCTTTCGAGGCTAGAGACATTCAACGATGAAACAAGTTATGAAATCCTAGCACGAATCCCAAATCAAAGCAAGATTGCAAGAATTCGACGATCAAAGCTGATAGTAAGGAATTTACGAAATCAAATTAGACTGGATCGATGAAAATGGTTGGTATACGTGAACGCGGATGCACAACTATATACACAGCTATTTATAATTTAAAATTTCAAACGCCTATTAAATTAATGAATGCTGTAAAATTTTAGTACAACAAAATATACTTACATTAAATAATATGTATGTAAACTAGTATTATATATAACAAAAGAATGTAAACCAATATATTACTTATAACACTTTAAGTGTAACAGTACACGCATGTCGAGTTCATAATACGCTAAAGTAAAATATGATACGATATATTCATTATTTTTAACTATATATATAAAATTTTAACGTATTATCATACAACAACAATCTAACATGTAAATCTTTATAAAATACATTTTCAGATCAATGTTTTAGTTAAACACCTATATCAAATCGAAGTATATATTTATATCATTACCTAATATTTTAATATAAATAATACAATATATTCACATAAATATACTATATGTATTTTTATATATACAAAACCATGCTCCCTGTTTGCCAGGAACCTAACATATACTGTAAAGACCCTGGATTTTGGCCCCATTTATTTAATAAATATTCAAATCAATTTAAATAAAATGTATACTTATCCATTTAAAACGGATATGATTTTGAAATAATTGCTATTGTTTATATAAATGGTATTTTTAAAAAAAGAAATTGATTTGGAAGTTTAATGAATTATCTCCAAAAATATTCATAATAAATTGTGTCTTTTATGATTGAATCAAAATATCTTACTTTGTTTATATTTGGTAAGTATACATATGAGTGATGATGTTTGAAATAGAATTAAAATATAAATGTGAAATATAAGTCAAACTTATGCATATAATTTTAAATAAATTACAAATGGAGATAAATATAAATAAGTATAAATGTAAATAAATCATATTGTACATAATTTAAATATTTATAGTTAAATACAAATAAAATAAAATAAATATAAAGAATGAGTAAACTCACGAATCTAATTTAGATATTGACAGTTAAAATATAAATATAAGAATATTAACTATAACACATGATTAAGAACAAGGTATAAAGTAAAATAAAAACAATATATAAAATAAAATAACACAGGTAGAATTTAAATAAATAAACAACCATACAACATAATCCTAAAATTTGTAAGCAAAATAAAATGGAATATGACACTAATATGCAAAATATGTAAACTAAAAGCTGTCGAAAACAAATACATATGAACACATCTTCTTTCACAAGCCTTAGACCTACTTGCAAGTATACTAATCAATTTCATATAAAATATTTAATGACAGAGAAGATATAACATAGCAAACATGATAACTATGTAAATATGTTAATAATTATGCAAACAAATTAAGGTACAAAACAAATATAAACAAATGAATGACTTCATATGCAAGCTTTGTTAGCCTGCAAAGTGAAAAGGAACAAATCTGCCAATATCTTTGTACTTAATATATGTGTCAGTCAATACTTATTGGTGTTTACTAATTCACAAACATGAACATTTAATTAGCAACAATATACTTTCCAGCCAAAATTTGTTGTAGCATCTCAGTTTTTTTTGTACAAGTGAAAAGTGAGTCAGCAAACATTAATATAATAAAGCAAGATATTTTGTCAAGTAAAAGCTTGTTCAAGAAGAGATACTATTTAAAGTTATAAATATGCATTCATTTGTTCTTATCATCTAGTTCAGTCATAACTTCAAAAGAAAAAAAAATGAGAACCAGAAGAAGCTTAAATAAGAAGAAAAAAAAAGAAAGGAAACATATTCAAAATACAAATAGAACAGAGGACAAAGGCAGTTTCAAATCTTCAGGTTTCATAACATCAAGTATGCTCTGTTCAACCATTATTGGAGGTGAGTAAACTTAACTTTGCTCAAGCTTAAGTTAATTATATCAGTAAGAACATTCATGAGAATTATTAGCATGTGCTTTTTTTTGATATGTGTCTGAGATTATATACAAGTTGAACCTGGAATATTGAAGATACTGAACTATGCTTTGTGTTACATGGTTGAAACAATTAAAATTTGAATTGTTTTCATTTCATTATAGTAAGTTTAAATTTTGTTTTCATCAAAACCTATTGCGTGTACTTCAATCAAAAATATTTGTGTGAAAACTGTTCCAGCATATTAGTAACTTTTATTATTTTTGTTGCTTTCTCTGTTTACAGTCAATCAAGAAAAAGAATCATAGGTAAATTCAATCATATAAAAGTTAATTTAAACTTAAATCCTGAATTATGACTACAAGTTATGATTTTTAAAAATTGAACGAGGAATTATAGCTCAATATATTAAGAGCAGTTTGATGTTGAAACAAAATTGAACTTTTATCAAATTCGAGAAAGTTACTCATTATAAAATACTGAAATTCGAATCGTAGCAAGTACGAATGTGTGTGATCTTAGGAAAAATGTTCATTTATTTTTCCACTGCATAGGAATTGAATACGAAGTCAAAATAGGGTTTATTGTGCGTTTTTATACCTGTCAGTAAATCGAAGGAATCAACATGCACACGTGACCGAGTGAATCAAGGTTTGGTGGGGAGGTTTCTGGTGACGTTGACGAAGTGTGGTCAAGTTGGCATCGCCTCTGGTGAACTGTGCGTGGGAGGCGCGACGTTTGTTTGCTGAGTGGTTGAATGTACCTTTCATTCGAACTGCAAATTTATGAATTGGTATTTTTTTGTGGTTTGCGATCTTGAATTTCTCGTTTTCGTGCTTGTTTGAATTTGCGCGAAGCCTCAGGAGATCATCGGAGGCACGAGTAGCGCCGTACACGTGCACGACACGGCGGCGTATCAGTGATTGAAGGGGAGGGCATTGTATCGAGTCCTGCTTGAGGTTTTGGTTGTTTTCTTCGAGTTTTGACCTGGGGGTGTTGCGTGTGTTCTCTGTAGTTTTTACTCGTGTTTAAATGTATAAACTTAAAAAAAAATATAACGAAAGAGAAGAAGATAGAGTCGCGTATCTGGGTGGGTTACTCGGGTGAAGGGGGCAAACAACTCGAAGTGGCGTTTGAGTTTTGCAGGGGAGACCTCGGGACTGTTATTTCTGAGTGTAAAATTTTATAAAATTTGTTACTAAATATAGGTTTCAATAAAGTTTCACAGTAAAGTGACTCACTTTAAAGATTTAAGTTAAAACCTTAATTCAAGCATTAATTATCCTAGTAGTGTTTAACAATAGTTTAACTCGTGATTAATTATTTAAATTAACTAATTATTTTGTTAAAGCTTAACCTTGTTTTAAAAAAAAATCTTGTTAATATTAAGTAACAAATTAAGTAAACTAACAAATAATGTTTCAGTTTGTAATCTAGTTGATGTCAATTTTCAAGAAGACTCGAATGTAACTAAGTAAATAATCAATAGTGATTGATTGAATTCAAAAGTAATTAAGAGTAATTACTTTGTAATTTTAATTAGTAATGTATTATGAATAATAAGTGAAATTGTAATTAACCACTTAATTAATTAATGGACGATTAATAGTTAATTAATCAAGTGATTTAAGCTAAGAATTAAGAAATGATTAATGAATCTATTAGCAGTAAATAAACAGGTTATTAAGTTCTACTTAGATCGAAGAATAGTGATTAACAAATAATTACTTAAGTAGTTAAAATTAGATAACTTGATTAAGAAAGTAATTAGTTAAATAATGTGAAAAAGTTATTAAGTAATTAAGCAATTAGGACATATATATACTAATTAAGAAATGATTTGTTGATTAAATAATTTGAAGGGGAATAAGTGATTAAACAGGGTTAAGAGATTAACTCTCAAGTAATTAAGTAACTGATGGATAATTAAGTTCTATAAGTTAATAATTAAAGTTATTAATTAATAATTACTTGTAATTAACTAAGTAATTCAGATATAATTATTAATTAAGAGTTGATTATTAATAAAATAATTTGAAATGGAATAAGTAATGAATTATTAACTAATAATTAATCTAATAGAATTAAGAGGTTAATCCTCAAGTAATTGGTTTAATTGAGTTGATTAAATATAGAATTCAAGATGATTGCTTATGGATGTTGTATGTGTTGTATATTTGTTTGTGTTGTTTATTGATGATATTTTGTGATGCTCTCTGATATGCTTTAATATATCCATGGAAATTGTGTATGAATTATCAGTGATAAATGTTATATTAATTCAATTGTTGAATTTAAATTATTAAACTGTTAAGTTAATTAGACAACTTGGCCTTTTAAAATGGCATTTGGATTTCGATGAGACCGGGATCGGGTATCCAATTGATATTCCGAAAACCACATCGATCCAAATTAAACGATAGGTCGTGAATTCTCAAGTGAAGATCAAGATGGTGCTTTCAGAATGCAAGGGATATCGTCGTTGACTCTGAGGGTGATTCCAAAATGAGTGTGACGAGACAATGCCTTCGGTTTCGTTCGAACCCGGAATGAACTTGTATGGATTGAATGCTTTCAACACATCGTCAGGCGGACGATGAGCATTCTAAGAAATATATCCTATAAAGGTAATCGCAGCCTCAAGCCTCATCAACCGGGAATGGCTAAATCATGGGAGGTGCAGCAAGGATAGGTGGGTCATGCCCAAGCAGGACGAGATATACCACTGTCTAGATGTCCCTTTATTTCGGCTGTATGGGCGGTTGGATATGCGCACCAACTGCGGGGTTATCTTGTTCGGGACTGTTCAGTAAGGAATGGTCCCGGCCTTGTGTTGCAGGGGAGTTAGGGTGGCTCCTCGGTACAGTGATCTAGACCATGTACTGTGACGGGCGGTACCCCGTTAGCCCTGCCATTGTATGGGATCCAATTTCCAATAAGCGCCGTACGTTTTGATTGTGCCCAACTATGTTGAAATGTGAGATGTAAGCATTTCAGCTATTTCCGAATTTTACTTGAAAACCCTAGACACTATTATAATATAACTGGATTTCCTATAAAATATTTTGGCTAGCGTAAGGTAAAAACTTTCCCGTATTTAATTGTGGGGAGTCTTACGTGATACCTTTGTTTTAAAAGGATTTTCAAAATTTAAACAATTTAAACCGTTTACCCATACCAGACCCATGTATGACCCGGAGTTTATTTTTGTTTTCATAAAATTTCGGGTACCCAAATTTTTACGGGTAGCCAAGGGATTTAGGTTTGGCTTTGACAAATTCTGGAGGAGCAATGGAGCAGGAGGCTTCAGCGTTGTAGATATCTATCTAGTTCCGCTGTGTTAGTTGATGTATGATGTATCTCTAATACATATAGTGACAGATGTATGTATGATTGTCATGTATATTGATATTGTACAACTCTGATATATGCACTCTATGTAATATTTGTAGGATCTAAATTAACCCTAGAGGGGGGTGAATAGGGTTAATGCAAATTTTCTTAATTTAAACACAAAAATAAAATGCAGAAATAAATATACTGAAAAGTAAATCACACACAAGATTTACCCAGCTTCGGCAACCCCTGCCTACTGCTGCATTCCCAGATTTCTATTAGAATTAAACAGTATCACGCTTACAAACACTCTAACAGACTTGCAAACCCTGCTACCGCCTATAGAGTTTTGCAAACTCGCAACCCCTGCTTACTGAACTAACTCTAAATAGACAATCAGACACAACCTAAAACCTAGGTGGTGATTTACCTAAACTCTTTGATTCGTAGAATAAAAAAAAAATTAAGAACAAAATAGCCCTAAACTAATTAACATTATTAATATAAGTTTATTAACAATATTAATTAAAAAACAAAAAACCCCTTTTGTTTTTGAACACCGGCCCACTTCCTTATTTCACCCGATCCTCTTTTTATTTGTTCGTGAGAAATAATGGCGGCTTCGTTCCAGTTAGGGCTTCGTTCCCTTTTGATCCAGTTAGGGCTTCGGCTCTTCGTTGCAATTAGGGCTTCGGTTCTTCGTTGCAATTATGGCTCTGGTTTCTTCAATTGATCTGTGATTGGTTGCCCTAGCTTGCTTGCAGTTGCTCGATCGAGTTTTGATGCTTGTGAATTCGGTATGTGCTGTCTCCTTTTGCTTTTCTAATTTGATACTTGAACTCGACCGAATTGAAATGCCGATGATGATTAGGGTTTTAATAGGATTTGATTTCCTATTTTTGCGTTCGACTGATTATTTCAAAAAATTGCTTTGGTCGTTCGATTATGTATTGATGCTTGAGATTTCTTTGACTTAATCAAATTCGTATGCACTTGATTCCTTGGTTGACACGGTAGAGAATTCTCG
The DNA here is from genome assembly GCA_030765085.1 of Allium cepa. NCBI lineage: Eukaryota > Viridiplantae > Streptophyta > Magnoliopsida > Asparagales > Amaryllidaceae > Allium > Allium cepa. The sequence continues at coordinate 706,655,063 of CM060938.1, forward strand.
GCTTGAATTTGATTTTGGTTCCGTGACTTTCTCTGACTTGATAAATTTCGTATAATTTGATACTCACGGTTTTGAAGTTGTGATTTCTTGGCTTTGACCTATTTTGTTTACTTGGTTATCACGACAGTGGTTTGCTTTTTGACTTCGGTCACTTGATTTTGACTGTGGTTACTCTGTGCTCCTTTTTGAAAATTTGCTGCTCGATATTGTTGTAATGTGTTGTTTTACCCTGCTGCATATCACTGCATTTGAATTTTGTATGTAAACTTAGATTTGCTTCATTTGAAATTCTAGTGGCTGATCATCTTGCTGTTCACGGCCATTATATCTTTACTGCATATTTTGCTTCACTGTTCTATTCATTGTCATTCATTTGTGTCTTGTATCAGTGCTCGACCATGTTGCATATTGGACATCGATTCATTTCCACTTGATTCTTAATTTGGTTGTTACCTGAGTCACTTGTTCATATTGCCTTTGAACCTGTTGCATACATGACTGCTGTATGGTTGCATATTTGTAAGTTGTTCAGTTTGCATCATGCTTTTGTGCATTTGGATTTTTGGTCGACCCTATTTCCTTGAGTTGCAGTGCTTCATGTTGTATTCATCTGTATCATGCTTGTGCATTTCTCTGTTGTATTACTGTACACTGCATAGTGGTCTTCATTGTGATGATTTTGTTGCTCTGACTTATATCACTTGATGTCTTGAGCTTCAACTGTGCTCGAACTCTGTCCATACTTGCCCAGTTTACACAGATGCTCCACTTGTTCATTTTGTTCAAGTGTACTTGTCTTCATTCTGGTTGTTACAGTCCTATGCAGTTTTGTGTTGCTGTGCACTTTTGTGCTTTGGTTTGAACTTGCTGTTAAGAACAGTTGCTTTGTCTCGACTTTATTTGTGCATTGTTGCTGTAGCTTTTTGAAGCTTGAGTTTCTGGTCTTTGCTTTGTTGTGTAGCTATGCAGTTGCAATGAAAATGCCTTGTAGTTGTGTATTTCTGTGGATGCAGTCTTACTACTGTGTTGCTGTAGTCTATTGGGCTGCATTTGTGTATATTTGATTATTTTTGCAATCTGGTCTGTGGTGCTTTGAGTTGAACCTATCTTGGGTTTGACCTTGTTTTTGATTTCTGTGCTTTTGTTTGATTTTTGCACACGAGTTGGCGAGGCATTGCACACGTATACGAATGTACACGTGTGTACTGCAGCCACTTGTAATTACCTGTCCCTGATAAAAAATATCGATATGCACAGATATTGCACAGTCAAAAATGATGACGAACAACCCAAATAACTGAGGCAAACAATGTTTTCAAAATCATCGTTTCTTTCAAATTTCAAAAATATTTCTCTTTCAATTTTACTACGTTTAAAATATTTTTGCAGATTACTCAGATGCTGGATTCAAACCGGATTATAGTTGAAGACAAAAATATGAGTGTGAGAGATATGTAGTAAGGTCGTGATGTAAATGTGATGTGATTGTAATCAAAAATGTACATGTATAGTGAGAGCATGAAATTGTACTATTTACAATTTGTAATAAATATTTGTTTGAATAAAAATTTCTGTTTGAATTCAAAATCTGTTTAACTTGTTCTGTTTGAATTCAAATTCGAATTCTGTGTAATTTAATTTTATTCAACAAATATTTATTTAAACTATGAAAAACAAAATAGTACATTACCAAATACATTTATATGAATGTATATATGTTTATTATCATCAAACAAAAATCATATAGCGCAAAGCGCATATTCAACAATCTCCCCCTTTTGATGATAACAAACATATATTTAAGATTTTGAACATATTAAATGTATTTGATAATTTCATTTGCTCCCTCTATTTGAATGCTCCCTCTCTACACAATGCTCCCCCTATATATATGCATAGAAATATATAAGAGAGCCTATATGCACAATGAAAATTATTTGACCTTTGCTTGATTCTATTCGACAAAAATCTTAACTTTTCTCTCCCCCTTTTGTTATCAGCAAAAGAATAATAGTGTTATAAAATAGGGATGAAATGATCGACATGAATCAAACATTTAACTCAATTAAATATAAATATCAAATTTCAATAAAATTCAAACAAAAATCATAATTACCCTTGTCAAGCGCATATTCCACTTTCAGAAGTGATGAAGATAGAATCATCAAAAATTCATATAGTTATGTCTATTTATGGTATATTTATTTCTGGAAAGTTGAATATCTACTAACCATGCATAGCCGTTAGGACTTTTAAATGAAATTAGTAGTATTCCAATTTAATTTTAAAAAATGAAATCAAGTATCTTCTAACCACGCATGACCGTGAGGACTTTTAAATGGGATTAGAATCAACTTGTCTATTAAATCAATTATTTTTAATATGCGTTCCATACATGCATAACCGTGAGGACTTTTAAATGAGCATGGAAGCACATAATCAAAAATCCAAGTAATTCACCCATGCATGACCATGAGGACTTTTAAATGAGAGTGAATACTTTGGGTTTTTATTTTTAATTGCTGAATATAATAAATTGAAGCACAAATAATTTCCTTCACTGATTTAAAGATATTGAAGAACAAATGATTTCCTTTGTAAACTACCACAAATTTACATACTAAATATGATCTTGATGAGTAATGTTTGATAGAAAGATGATAGAAATAGAAATGGTCATGGAATTATTACCCAACAAAAAGTTTTTATAACTCTTGTTATGAAATTCTAAAGAAATTTCCTAATTATATTTTCTCGAGTTTTAATATATGATAAATATCAACACTCATCACTTTTTCAATCACTATTCATCTTTTCGATAATCATTAGGGAGTTAGATTAGTTAAAAAAATTGTCATTTAGAATCAAATTCAAAAATCAAATTTTTTTTTTTAAAAAAAAAATGATTAGTCAACCTCTATAATTCCCAAATCTAAACGTAATTTGGAAAATCTGTCTTCGGGGAGAGGTTTTGTGAAAATATCAGCAAGTTGAGTTTCTGTTGAAATATATTCAATGCAAATGTCTTCTTTAGCAATGTGATCTCGAAGAAAATGGTGTCTCACATCAATGTGTTTTGTGCGAGAGTGATGAACAGGATTATTTGACAAATCTATAGCACTCCTACTATCACATTTTAATGGGACTTGTTTATAGACTAAGCCAAAATCAGAAAGAGTTTGCATCATCCATAGAATTTGAGCACAACAACTTCCCAAAGCAATATATTCTGCTTCAGTGGTGGATAATGCAACACAATTCTGTTTCCGACTTGACCATGAGACTAATGAATGTCCTAGCATGAAACATGTCCCACTAGTGCTTTTTCTGTCAACTAATGAACCAGCATAATCAGCATCGGAATAACCTACTAAATCAAAATTTTCACAAGAGGGGTACCATAGTCCAAATTTTTGTGTGTGTGAAAGATATCCCAAAATTCGTTTAGTAGCTTTTAAATGAGATTCTTTGGGATTAGCTTGAAAACGTGCACACAAGCATACAGAAAACATAATATCAGCTCTAGAAGCAGTAAGATAGAGAAGTGAACCGATTATCCCTCGATATTTCTTTTGATCAATTGCAATTCCTTTCTCATCTTTGTCCAACTTTGTTGATGGGCTCATAGGAGTTCTCAATGGTTTGGAATTTTCGACTCCAAATTTCTTCAATAGCTCCAATACATATTTGGATTGTGAAATGAAGATACCATCACTGCTTTGCTTAATTTGAAATCCAAGAAAGTATTTCAATTCACCAACCAAACTCATCTCAAATTTAGCCTGCATGACTCGTTCAAAATTCTCACACAAAAGCTCATTAGTAGCACCATAAATAATATCATCCACATAAATCTGAACAATCAAAAAATCATGTTCTTTATGTAATAGAAACAGAGTCGTGTCAGCACTTCCCTTTTTAAAACCATTTTCCAAAAGATATGTACAGAGGCAGTCATACCAAGCTCTTGGTGCTTGCTTAAGACCATATAATGCTTTTTCTAGCTTATACACATGATTTGGAAATTCATGATTTTCAAAACCGGGTGGTTGTTCAACAAAAACTTCTTCTTTTTAATCACCATTCAAAAAGGCACTTTTTACATCCATTTGTTTAAGTTTGAAACCCTTGTAACATGCAAAACTTAGCAAGATTCTAATGGCTTCTAACCTAGCAACTGGAGCAAATGTTTCATCAAAGTCTATGCCTTCTATTTGGTTATAACCTTTTGCAACCAACCTAGCCTTGTTTCTAATTACATTTCCTGATTCATCAAATTTATTTTTAAACACCCATTTAGTCCCTACAATTGGATAGTCATTAGGCCTAGGAACTAAATTCCAGACTTTGTTTCTCTCAAATTGATTAAGTTCATTTTGCATTGCTAAAAACTAATTTTCATCATTAAGAGCCATTTCAACAGAATCAGGTTCAATTTCAGAAATAAAACCACTATGACAACAAAACGCACATAAATTTTCATCAAATGAGGAACGAGTACGTATACCTTCCGTAGGATCACCAATAATTAATTCAGGAGGATGATTAGGTTTGAACCTTAATTTATCAGCATCAACAGTCCTCCTTTCAGTTTTCTTACTAAATGTCCCTTCTTCAGTGCCTTCAGGATCCACTCCATCGTCAACCATCCTTTCAGTCGTTTTTTCCAGATCAGATTCATCAAATTTCACATTGATTGACTCAACAATTATCTTTGTTCGTTTGTTATATATCCTGTAAGCCTTACTCCTTGTTGAATAGCCCATGAAAATTCCATCATCAGCCTTTGATTCAAATTTTCCAAGTTGATCGCCTGTGTTAAGAATGAAACAAGGACACCCAAATATACGAAAATAAGAAATGTTAGGTTTCCTTTCATGCCACAGTTCATAAGACGTTTTGCCAAGTATTGGTCTAATCATTACTCTATTCATTACATAGCACGAAGTATTCACTGCCTCTGCCCAAAAGATTAGAGGTAGCTTATACTCACTTAACATGGATCTAGCCAATTCCTGTAATGTACGATTTTTCCTTTCAACCACCCCATTTTGTTGAGGTGTTCGTGGAGCAGAAAATTCATGTTTTAAACCGTTTTCTTCACAAAAATTTTCAAATTCAAAATTTTCAAATTCGCCTCCATGATCACTTCTCAAGGTTTTAATTGTAACTCCTTTTTCATTCTGAACAAGTTTTGCAAATTTTGAAAAATATTCGAAAGATTCAGACTTTTTGGCTAAAAAGTAAACCCATGTAAATCTAGAATAATCATCAACCAATACATAACAATAACGTTTTCCATTCAAGCTTGAAATTTCATTTGGTCCAAATAAATCCATGTGAACTAGTTCAAGGACCCTTGATGTGCTAACAATGTTTTTAGGACGAAATGATGATCGACCAAGCTTGCTCAAGGAACATGCTTTACACACTTTATCATTTTTAAATTTCTGATGTGGTAACCCTCTGACTAATTCTTTTGATTCGAGTTTTTCTAAGAGACTCATGCTAGCATGTCCAAGTCTCCTATGCCATAAATATGCCTCTTCGTCAGTGGCTACCAAACATCTAGAAAGTTTTAGATTATCAAATGAAAGTGAGTAAACATTCCATTTTCTTTTGCCCATAAAAACAATGTTACTAGAAGATTTATCAATAATTTTGCAAGTATCACTATCAAAAATCACGTTCATACCTTTGTCACATAGTTTGCTGATAGAAATGAGATTGTGATGCAGATTTTCAACGTGTAAAACATTAGTCAAAGAAAAAATACCGTTACCAACTTCACCTTTGCCAATAATCTTACACTTGCTATTGTCTCCCATGATCACATTTCCACCTTTAAAATTCTCTAAGCTAAGGAACTTCGATTTGTCACCTGTCATATGTCTAGAACAACCTGAATCTAGAAACCATTCTTGTTGTTCCTTAGCCCGCCAACAGACCTACATAAGAAGAGAGGAAGATGACCTAGAGAAACTCTTAGGTCCAATGTTATTAGTGATAGAAGCATTGTGAATAAACAATCCCTTTGGAATCCATACTTGTTTAGTCCTTTTATTTTTATTCCAATAAACATGAAATTTGTTTTTAGAATTCTTAGGAACCCAAACTTGTATAAATTTTGTGTTCTTGTTCCTATGACTATCATTTTCATCACGACATCTATATATTTCACATCTATCAAAGACATTCTTATATTTTGCATTATCATCAACTTGTGTTTTCCCAAAACCTAGTCCTTTCCCGTTGTTAGCCAAAATTTGATTTCCCAATAGCATGTTGAAAGATTTTTCGCCTCTTGAAAAATTATTCAAAGATTTCTCAACACTTTGGACTTTGGTTTTTAATGTTAAGTTTTCAGTAACAAGTGAGGTGCATCGATTAATAAAATCCTTTCTCCTAGTGTCGATGGTTTCCTTAAGATTCAAGTTTTCACTTTCAAGACTTTCAAAGTTATTCCTCAGTTTTGATAATTCTGAATCTAAAATCTTACATTTTTTACATTCTAGGTTTTGAATATTTTCAATTTCAGTTTCTAACCTAGAATTTTCATGGACAAGTTTTCTCCTATCAGATTTTAGTTTTTCAATTTTAGATTCAAGAGTATCAATCATTTTAGTAAAATCACAACACATTGAAACAAGTTCTTTATAAGAATAGTTACTTACCTCACTAGATTCCTCTAAGCTTGCTTCTGAATCCGATTTTGACATAAGACACAAGTTAGCCTCCTCTGAGCTATTATTTGAAACTTCCTCTCCTTCTTCATCATCCCAAGTTGCTGCAAAAGCCTTCTTTTTCTTTTTCTTTCCTTTGTTGTTTTTGAGAAGTGGACATTTTTGTTTGAAGTGGCCAGGCTTCTTGCAGTTATAGCATGTCAATTCATTATCGGAATCGTCAGAATTCTTTGACTTATTACCACTTATTTTCTTCTTTCGTGACTTGAATCTTGACCATTTTTTAAGATTATTGATAGCCATTGCAAGCTCTTCAATTGGATCTTCTTCTTCTTCATCGCTTTCTTCTCTGCTCTTTAAGGCAATCGTCTTCTTCTTTGGTTCGGAGTTATTGCGTTCTTCCTTTGCTTTTAGCTCAAGCTCATATGTCATCAAGTTTCCAATCAACTCCTCCATGCTTAGTTTGCTCAGATCTTTCGATTCTTGGATTGCCGTGACTTTTGCCTCAAAGTTCATTGGTAAAACTCGTAGTATCTTTCGCACAAGCTCTACCTCAGTGAATACCTTCCCAAGCGCTCTAGCATTGTATACCAAGGTTGAAAAACGTCCAAACATATCCTTTATGCTCTCGCCTTTGTCCATCACAAAGTTTTCGTACTCATTGCTGAACAGGGCTAGCCGAGACTCCTTGACTTGAGAAGTTCCTTCGTGTGTCACCTCCAAAGTATTCCATATTTCCTGTGCTGTTGTACAATGAGAAATTCTATTAAATTCATTTTTATCTAGAGCACATATCAAAGCATTCATGGCTTTAGCATTTGTCGTTTTCAATTTCTTATCGTTTGCATCCCACCTATCCTTAGGTTTAGGAATCTCAGTATCACCAACGATTATAGTGGGGGGTTTATAGCCAGTTTCAATAATATCCCAAACTTCATAATCAACAGAACTGAGATAGATACCCATCCTAACTTTCCAATAAGCATAATCGTTCCCGTTAAACATGGGTGGCCTAGCAATAGATTGCCCCTCAGAAAAAGCATTATTTTGTAGACTCATGACTCTAGAGTTAAAAATACCAGGCTCTGATACCACTTGTAGGATCTAAATTAACCCTAGAGGGGGGGTGAATAGGGTTAATGCAAATTTTCTTAATTTAAACACAAAAATAAACTGCAGAAATAAATATACTGAAAAGTAAATCACACACAAGATTTACCCAGCTTCGGCAACCCCTGCCTACTGCTGCATTCCCAGATTTCTATTAGAATTAAACAGTAGCACGCTTACAAACACTCTAACAGACTTGCAAACCCTGCTACCGCCTATAGAGTTTTGCAAACTCGCAACCCCTGCTTACTGAACTAACTCTAAATAGACAATCAGACACAACCTAAAACCTAGGTGGTGATTTACCTAAACTCTTTGATTCGTAGAATAAAAAAAAATAATTAAGAACAAAATAGCCCTAAACTAATTAACATTATTAATATAAGTTTATTAACAATATTAATTAAAAAACAAAAAACCCCTTTTGTTTTTGAACACCGGCCCACTTCCTTATTTCACCCGATCCTCTTTTTATTTGTTCGTGAGAAATAATGGCGGCTTCGTTCCAGTTAGGGCTTCGTTCCCTTTTGATCCAGTTAGGGCTTCGGCTCTTTGTTGCAATTAGGGCTTCGGTTCTTCGTTGCAATTATGGCTCTGGTTTCTTCAATTGATCTGTGATTGGTTGCCCTAGCTTGCTTGCAGTTGCTCGATCGAGTTTTGATGCTTGTGAATTCGGTATGTGCTGTCTCCTTTTGCTTTTCTAATTTGATACTTGAACTCGATCGAATTGAAATGCCGATGATGATTAGGGTTTTAATAGGATTTGATTTCCTATTTTTGCGTTCGACTGATTATTTCAAAAAATTGCTTTGGTCGTTCGATTATGTATTGATGCTTGAGATTTCTTTGACTTAATCAAATTCGTATGCACTTGATTCCTTGGTTGACACGGTAGAGAATTCTCGGCTTGAATTTGATTTTGGTTCCGTGACTTTCTCTGACTTGATAAATTTCGTATAATTTGATACTCACGGTTTTGAAGTTGTGATTTCTTGGCTTTGACCTATTTTGTTTACTTGGTTATCACGACAGTGGTTTGCTTTTTGACTTCGGTCACTTGATTTTGACTGTGGTTACTCTGTGCTCCTTTTTGAAAATTTGCTGCTCGATATTGTTGTAATGTGTTGTTTTACCCTGCTGCATATCACTGCATTTGAATTTTGTATGTAAACTTGGATGTGCTTCATTTGAAATTCTAGTGGCTGATCATCTTGCTGTTCACGGCCATTATATCTTTACTGCATATTTTGCTTCACTGTTGTATTCATTGTCATTCATTTGTGTCTTGTATCAATGCTCGACCATGTTGCATATTGGACATCGATTCATTTCCACTTGATTCTTAATTTGGTTGTTACCTGAGTCACTTGTTCATATTGCCTTTGAACCTGTTGCATACATGACTGCTGTATGGTTGCATATTTGTAAGTTGTTCAGTTTGCATCATGCTTTTGTGCATTTGGATTTTTGGTCGACCCTATTTCCTTGAGTTGCAGTGCTTCATGTTGTATTCATCTGTATCATGCTTATGCATTTCTCTGTTGTATTACTGTACACTGCATAGTGGTCTTCATTGTGATGATTTTGTTGCTCTGACTTATATCACTTGATGTCTTGAGCTTCAACTGTGCTCGAACTCTGTCCATACTTGCCCAGTTTACACAGATGCTCCACTTGTTCATTTTGTTCAAGTGTACTTGTCTTCATTCTGGTTGTTACAGTCCTATGCAGTTTTGTGTTGCTGTGCACTTTTGTGCTTTGGTTTGAACTTGCTGTTAAGAACAGTTGCTTTGTCTCGACTTTATTTGTGCATTGTTGCTGTAGCTTTTTGAAGCTTGAGTTTCTGGTCTTTGCTTTGTTGTGTAGCTATGCAGTTGCAATGAAAATGCCTTGTAGTTGTGTATTTCTATGGATGCAGTCTTACTACTGTGTTGCTGTAGTCTATTGGGCTGCATTTGTGTATATTTGATTATTTTTGCAATCTGGTCTGTGGTGCTTTGAGTTGAACCTATCTTGGGTTTGACCTTGTTTTTGATTTCTGTGCTTTTGTTTGATTTTTGCACACGAGTTGGCGAGGCAGTGCACACGTATACGAATGTACACGTGTGTACTGCAGCCACTTGTAATTACCTGTCCCTGATAAAAAATATCGATATGCACAGATATTGCACAGTCAAAAATGATGACGAACAACCCAAATAACTGAGGCAAACAATGTTTTCAAAATCATCGTTTCTTTCAAATTTCAAAAATATTTCTCTTTCAATTTTACTGCGTTTAAAATATTTTTGCAGATTACTCAGATGCTGGATTCAAACCGGATTATAGTTGAAGACAAAAATATGAGTGTGAGAGATATGTAGTAAGGTCGTGATGTAAATGTGATGTGATTGTAATCAAAAATGTACATGTATAGTGAGAGCATGAAATTGTACTATTTACAATTTGTAATAAATATTTGTTTGAATAAAAATTTCTGTTTGAATTCAAAATCTGTTTAACTTGTTCTGTTTGAATTCAAATTCGAATTCTGTGTAATTTAATTTTATTCAACAAATATTTATTTAAACTATGAAAAACAAAATAGTACATTACCAAATACATTTATATGAATGTATATATGTTTATTATCATCAAACAAAAATCATATAGCGCAAAGCGCATATTCAATAATATTTATATGATATATTATATTTTGTTCCGTTCCGCTGTGAGATTCTGATGTTTTGTTCCTTTCTTTTCTATTCTTTTCTATTTCTATCCCTTTCTTTCTTATTGATGATGCGTCTTTCTGGTAGTGAGAAGGGCGGGTCATCACATATACTTTAACTTACTAGCTTTACAAATTAACAAACATATATAAAGCCTTTACAATGTAACCCAGAAACACATATATACATACGATAACATTAACCATACAAAAACAATTAAATAAACACATAAAACTAATATATATGTGCATGTACACAACCACGGCTATATACAAAACCTTCTTAACTATTATATTGACTACACATCTTACAGTAACTTATATTTTATAAAAAATAACAGAACTATTTTTTGTTGTTGTTGTTGTTGTAAAGCTATTTAAACAAGTGCACATATACTTTAAAATATAATACACGTACTAGAAGAAAACGTATATATTATATAGATTGTATTATACTATATATACCATTGTTTACAAATAAGAAAATAAAATAAATGAGGCAGCGGCAAGTGGATGAATACACATAAATTATAGGTTTTATAAATATATAAATACTTACTATATAAGCTGCGTTTTTATTTGTCGAGCTTGGCCAGGTAACCGAGTTGATGGAATGAGGTGGTGGTGGCATCACGCGCTGGAGGAATTGGACGAGGCGCTGACGTGGAGGTTGAAGTGGAGCAGGTGTTGGATGGGGTTGAAGCTTCGGTGGTGGGAGTGCACTTGCCAAGGCGGCTGCTGGGTGGAGCACGAGCAAGCGGGATGTTTTTGGAAGGTTTGCGGCAGGCATTTGTGGACAGGCGCTCGGGTTGGAGAAGGACGACGCATGGGATGGCACGCTGAGGCTCATGGGTGGTTGCCACGGTTCACGGTGGGCGAAGCAGGGACAGTGATGGGTCTGGGTGATGCTGTAGGCGGCAGGTGGTGGGAGGAGAAAGTGAAGCATATGGTGGTGGTAGGCAGACCTGATGGGAGGCCGGGGTTGCCGAAGGAGAGAGTGGGGCGGAGTGAGGCTTAGCGCAGCGGAGGGTGGTGCTCGGCTCAGGTCAGGCTATGCATTTAGCAAGGCCGAGCTTGTGTGACCGTGGATGAAGGTGAAGAGCGGGACGTCAGTGAGGTGGGCGTCTGGTGCTTGGTGACTGGGCTGTTTGTTGTCTCGGCTGTTCGATTGGAAGGAGGTGGAGGTTGGAGGAAGAGTGGAAACTCGACGTGGTGGTTACTGGAGGTGGAGAGGCTTCAGGGACGTGAGCAGAGATCTATGGAAGATGAGGAAGAACGCATGAGAGAGGGTGTCTGAGCATGCTTAGAATCATTCATTTTATTTCTTTTGAAATGAATCAACAGTGAGCAGAGAAGTGAAATAGGAGTGAATAAGGAGAAGGACGTGATGGAGTTGGAATGTACCGGCAATATAACTTTTCTCTTTGTTTATTTTTTTTACTATGTTTGGTTTCAAGGCAGAGCAAACGAAGTAGCGAATGAAAATGAATGGCCGACCGCAATTCAAGGGGTAGAAGATAAAAGAATTATGAAGAGGGAGAAGAGAGAGAGCAGAGCTATCACGTACCAGAGGGAAACAGTGCAATAATGAAGTGAGCTGTATGCAGAGGCATTAATGAAGGCGGACATATACAGTGTGGTTCAGAGTGCACAGTGAAATGCAATGATGTTTTTGCAAAGTGGTGGCTATTTGGGTTCCCAAGACGGCTGAATAGACTCTAGAATTTTGAACGTTGGAAAGTTTGGGTACCGGTTTGTGCTGCGTAACAGACCGGTTTGCGCTCTGTTAACAATTATAATTTGCAACGCCGAACTCCAATTGACACAAATAAATATACCGTTTTGATCAGCATGTCGAGGCGGTCACAACGGTATGAAGATATTGGTGATACGATCGAATTATAAAAATTCGAAATTTTCTACTGAAGGAAAATGCAGTAAAACGTCGAAAAATAAGAGCGACGGAGCAAAAGAATTCCGAATTTGGAAAAATGAAAAATGACGTCTTGCTCAGAAGACGATTTAGAATTTTTCTATGTAAAAATATTTAGGTTTCAAAACCGTTTATATTTCATCGATTACTAACTGATTTAGATTGAAGTAAATTTACGCACGAAATGAACTTTCATATTTTCGAACGAAAATTTACCAGTTGCTATGTTTAATTAGACGCATTCCAAATATGAAGTTTGAATAGCATCCGAATTTGTTTGTGAAAATTTGAAATTCTACACTAAATAAGCAATTTTAAAATTTTTAACTAGGTCTGAATTTCAGGGTCGTTACAATATTACTCTAAGCGGTTGCACTGCTCAAATTTTATGGATGATACAAACTTTGCAAGACAATGGACTAAATTTTAAATGAGTTCCACTTATGTGTGATAGCAAAAGTGCAAATGATCTCAAAAATAATCCTATACATCATTCTCTCACCAACCATATAGATGTTAGAAATCATTTCATTAGAGATCACATCTCTAAAGAAAATATCTGTATAAATTTCATTCCAACTGATTCTCAATTGACGCACATTTATACAAAACCCCTTATAGAAAATAGTTTTTTTCAACTTTGTCTCAGTTTAGGCATTTTAGGAATTTAATTTTATATTTTTTTAGATTTGGTCTTAATTGCCTATGTTGACTAGTCCGACTCCCTATCGATTATCGAAAAGATAAATAGATGAGTGTTGATATTAGTCATATATTATGATCAGAGATAGTATATTTAGTAAATTTGTTTAAAAATTTAAACTAAATCTGCAATAATTTTGATTGGTAAAAATTATTGACCATCTCTATTTCTATCATATTTCTAACAACCATCACTCATCAAAATCGAATCTAGTATGTCAAAATGTGTTATTTTAAACAGAAAATTAGTCTTTTTTTAAATTGGTGATAAAAACATCCAAAATATTCACTCTCATTTAAAAGTCCTCACGGTTATGCATGAGTGAATTACTTAGAATATTTGTGTAACGACCCCACTTCCTACTCCCAGGAAGAAGCATCGTTAATAAGAAAGAAAGATGTGAGAAAATAGAAAAGATAGAGAAGAAAGAACAACAACATCAGAATCTCACAGCGGAACGAATAAAATATATTAATAACATAAGTATTTACATATATATATAACATCAATCAGAGTGATACATATAGTACATCACATACTAGACAGTTATAAACACCTGTCTAGTTAATACAACTCAACACACAATACATCACAGAGATACCACACAGCGGAACTAAATATATCTAAAACGCTGAAGCCTCCTGCTCCATTGCTCCTCTAGAATTCGTCAAAGCTAAACCTGAATCCCTTGGCTACCCGTAAAAATTTGGGTACCCGAGAGTTTATGAAAAACAAAAATAAACTTCGGGTCAGACATGGGTCTGGTATGAGTAACAGGTTAAAGTTGCTTAATTTTGAAAAATCCTTTGAAAACAAAAGGTATCACGTAAGACTTCCCACAGATAAACATGGAAAAGTTTTTACCTTACGCTAACCAAAACATTTGATAGGAAATCCAGTGATATTATAATAGGTCTAGGGTTTTCAAGTAAATAGAAAATAGCCGAAATTGTTACATCTATTAAATTCCAGCTACTAGCCACAAAAGTGGGTAATACAATCAAAACCGTAGGCACTTATTGGATTTTGGATTCCATACAATGGCAGGGCTACTGGGGTACCACCCGTCATAGTACGTGGCCTAGATCAACGTACCGAGGATTACTCCCTTCATCCCCTGCAACACAAGGCCGGAACCATTCCTTACTGAACAGTCCCGAATAAGATAAACCCCGCAGTTGGCTGCAGACCAACCGCCCACTAAGCCGAATAAAAAGGGACATCTAGACAGGGGAATATCCTTGTCCTGCTTGGGCATGACCCACCTAACCTTGCTGCACCTCCCCTGTTTTAGCCATTCCCGGTTGATGAGGCTTGAAGTTACGATTACCTTTATAGAACATATTTCTTAGAATGCTCATCGTCCGCCTGACGATGTGTTGAAAGCGTTCAATCCATACAAGTTCGTTCCGGGTTCGAACGAAACCGAAGGCATCATCTCGTTACACTCATTTTGGAATCACCCTCAGAGTTAACGACGATAATCCTTGCATTCTGAACCTTCATCTTCACTTCAGATTCACGACCTATCGTTAATTTGGAATCGATGTGGTTTTCGGATATTCCTAATGCGAAAAACCAAAGCGTGTCTTTTAGGGCCAAGTTGTCTATTTAGTCTTAACAGTGAATTCAATATCATCAATATGCACAGATAGATAATTCACATCTCATAATAGATAATCACGTCATCATCATAAACAGATAATCAATATCACCATCCACACAAATAATTAAACATTATCATACTTAAAACATACATCCATATCACATAGACATCATCCAACTCATTTCTAAGAACACAATCAAACAATGAAATATCAATATCATCCATCAGCAATGATTTATGAATCACAAGCTAGAATTAATTTAAAATGAATTAAATTAACTACTTCCATTTTAATTAATTTAAAATAAATTAAATTAATTACTCATTCCATAAATCCTGCTCTCACAATTATTAATTAATTATAAATCAAATTAATTAACCATTCTCTAATTACAAGAAGTAAGTTAGTCTTTAATTAATTTCTAAAATGAATTATTCTAAATTATTCATTATTGAATAACATTTAATTGCTTCCCTTATTTAATTATTCCTTAATTTACAATTCTTAATTACCTCATTAATTATATTACTTAATGATCTCCAATTATATTAAATTACTTATTTAATTAATTAAGTGATTTATCTTTAATTAAACACAATTATTAATCACCCCTTGATTAATAATAAACCAGTAATTAACTACTCTCAATTACTTATTAACAAATTAATCATTCCATGATTAATTATTCCCATAAATTAATCCTTTAATTAATTACAAAAGAAATTACTCACATTACTTTACTTACAGATCATCTTGTATTAACTTCATCAAGTAATGATCATCCAATTACTATTCTGAGTAATTATGCTCCATTAATTACATTTATATCAATTTATTTCCATTTAATTATCTTGTTGATTTATTATTCTCAAATAAATCAATTTCTTAACTTCATTTTCATTTATTAATTATATTAAGAATACACATCTTCAAAACACAAATATTAATCCTCTTGATTAATGACAACCAGTAATTTATCATTCGTAATTAATTACTTCTCAATAACAAGCTTAATTAATCTCTTGATTAGTTTTTAAGTAATGATATTCTCAATTACTTCCATTAACAACATCATCCAGTTCATTACATCCCGTAATTATTCTTCAATTACTTCTCTAAGTAATTCAATTCCAAAATATCAGTTAATTAAACTAAATTAATTAACTCAAATTAATTTACACAATTAATAAGTAATTAATTTCTGAATCTCTTTTCAATAAATAATTTCTTTTAAATTTATTGAATTAATCAATCTAATTAATTTATTACAAAATCAATCATATTAATTAATTATATCATAATCTGGTTAATGAACTTCATTAATAATTATTTAATTATTTCCTTCTAACATAATCAACTTATATTAATTATTATTAATTATAAGTTAATTAACCATTATTAATTTTAAAATCTAATCTATATTTCTAAATCACACATTAGTTAATTAATTTATTAATTAACTTTAATTACTACTTTTACACTATGATTACTAGTTTAATTAATTTCAATCATTAATTATTCTTACTTAATCAACTTAAGAGTTAATGCTTCTAAAACTTCATGAATTAAAGTAAAATTCCAATATGTTTTTAAAACATTTGTTTAAATTGCTTTCTAAATGAAACCAATTTATTCTTAATCAAGTTTTAGAACTAATTCAAAACTCTTTGTAATCTCACATATTCAATTTCAACTAAAGCTTATTTGAATAAATTATAAAATTTTATTTTAGTTCTAAATCTAGCTTTTCATAACTAGTCCTGATTTCGTTGTAGTTAATTTGTCCATATACTTTCTTAACATTCTATATTTCATTTATTTTATTTTTTTGAATTCAACTCCTTTTTTGAATAAACTTAAACATTTAGCACTTTTAAATTATTAAAATAATTTAAGTTTTGAAAACTTATTTATAACAACTTTATTTCAAAACTCACTTGGATTTACAGTTAAACTTTGATTTAGATCTAGGTTTTTAACTTTGATTTTAGATTTTAAAACAAAGTTTTAAAACAGTTGAAACTGTTAAAACAGTTTCAGGTTTTACAAAAATGTATACCAAAAACCCGATGTAACGACCCAGAATTTTGAATAATTTAATTTGGAAATATTTAATTAATTTTAAATATTTAAATGATGGTTTGAATTGAATTTTCAATATAACTTTGAATTTGGCGATTAAATTATAGGATTTAATCTATTTAGGGTTGAATAAAAATTTGAATCTAAAATTTTAAGCTGATTAAAATTATTTCAAAGGCTTGTAAAATTCATATTGATAATACTGAAGATAATAGAAGCTTCAGAATTGAAATTGAAAGTGAATTGTTCAGTTTTGAAATTAAATCGTTTGAATCGATATTTAAAATAGCCGTCCGAGGCACAGTCTCGGAATTCGACGAAACCAGTTCCATTGTGTCCGTAACGTTGAATTATTTCCGGATTTCAAATTTCGTATTTTTTGGAGTTGATATGTGAGCGTACGGTGTGTAAACGCATTTAATTTTTATCGAACTCAATTTAAAATTTTAATTTAAATTTATAAACAAACACAGCACGTTCTCTTTCCTTTACTCACGCCTAGGATCACGCAGAAATCACGATAGAAATCGTGATGCCCATGTTCTTTTCACTTTTAAATACGTCCTCCCCCTTTCCTTCTTAAATTCAAATCACAGAAAAAAAAATGGCCGCGCGCGACGAGTGGAGGGGTTTTCGTGGCGTTCGAAGCGGCGGCGTATGATTCAAGGAGGCTGGGGATTTCGAGCGCGAGGTGATGGCGGCTAGGGCTAGGCGGTGCGGCGCTCGCGTGGGCATCAAATGGAGTGGGTCGCGATGCAGATTTGAGGCACGGCGGCGCGCGCTCGAGCTCGCGGCAGTTGTGGCACGTGACATGGTCAGGGCGGTGGATCGTGGGCGGCGGAGGCGGCTTCAAGCGAGGCGGCAAGGTTGGGGGGGGGGTGCGCAAATCGTGTACAGCGAGGTATATATTATTTCTTTCATTTGTTTTATTTTTCAAAATTTTTATTATAGACAGTAATAAAATATATATATATATATATATATATATATATATATATATATATTGTTATTGAATAAAAAAAATGAAACAGTTTGTTAATTTATTTAAAATTAGGAATAAATTTGATTTAAATAAAAAAAAATTATATTTGCAGTAAAGAAATAATATATCATATTATAAGTAAATACGAGTAAGTTATATTAAAAGAAAATTTTAATTTTTAAAACCAAAATTTTAGTTAAACGAATTTATTAATGGATTGTTTGATAAGTTTATTTGATTCGTTTAGTTACTAGAAATAAATTATTAATGGAAATTTTGTTTAAAATATTATTTTTAGTTAATCACATTTGTTAAAATAAAAGGGAGAATTTAATCATTAGTTAAAATAATTTATTAAAAAGGAAAGTTAGTTTAAAAGTAAAATGTTTAGTTAAATAAATTTATTTAACAGAAATTTGGTTGAAAGGAAAATAAATTTATTTAAGAAGAAATTGGTTTGAAATAAAATCATTTGTTTAAATTGAATTGTTAGTAAATTTAATTTGTCAAATAGTTAGACAATTAGATTTATTAAAGAAAATTTGTTAAGAATTCAAATTATTTGATAAAATGATTTATTTAAGGAAATTTGATTTTTAAATTAAATAAAGAAATAAATTAATTAAGTTATTAAAGGGTAAGTTAATTAAATCTATTTAAAAAGAAAATTTAGTTTTAAAAATTAAATTGTAGTTGAATAGAATTATATTAAAAGGAAAATTAGTTAAAATAAATTAATTAAGAAAAAACTGGTTTGAAATAAAGAGCATTTGTTAAGCAAATCAATTAAATAAAAATAAATAGATTATTTGATTATTTCGAATATTAATAAGTTGTGTGAATATTTATTTACAAGGTATAAATCAAGAAAATCGAGTCAAGATGGAAATGGATTGCTAATAAAATCAAAGGTGAGAACTTCTCATTCAAAAGGAATTTTGTTGTTTATTTAAATTTTAAATAGTTAAATTTAAAATTGATTGACTGTATTGATTGAATACTTGAATGATGATGGATATATATATATATATATATATATATATATATATATATATATTGGATGTGAATAGACCCTATACACCGTTAGTAAGCGGAGGTTATTTATTACACACATATACCGCGATATTCCACCTCGAAGTGGAATTGGTTTTATATTATATATAGCAATATATATATATATATATATTGGCATATGTATATATTGCAGTTGATTGATTTCCCGCATTTGTATAGCGGATGAGACCCTATGCGCCGTTAGTAAGCGGATATATATTTATAAAATCCCATATACCGCGATATTCCGTCTCGAAACGGAATGGTATTGTGCTAATGTCTGTGGATGCAGGGAAACAGGCTGGAGGGATCCAACTGGATTCCTCACAAATATTTATTTGATTTCATATATTGTGATATTTGATTGTTTACCATGGATGATGTATATGATGTTTGAAAAGTCGTGATTGACTAATTGATGCGTTGCATCATCGGATCCAATTTTTGAAGTTTAAAAATAACGATTTTGATTTCTAAAGTGATTTTTGGAAATATACGTTTATAAAATATTTTTGGAATTGATTCATCTTAAATAAATAAACATTATAATTTTAATATTATAAAAATTATGATTTTTGAGAAATACAGTTAAAAGTTGATTTTTTAAATTATGGGATTAGTGATTTTATAAAATAGTTTGAACTGGGATTTCTGAATTTATTATAAGAAGTCTAAAAATAGAATTTATGGAATTTGATTATTTTATAAATCAAATGATGAAATTATAAAAGAGTTTAAAGACGTTTTAAAAATAGTAATATAAATTATTTTATATTAAAAAGATTTATAAATTGATATTTATAAATTAAAAATATTGGAATTATAAAACGAGCTTTTCTAAGTGTTAGAAAAAAATCGTGAATGAATTTCATAAATGAAAGAAATTTATAGAATTATAAACAGTGAAGTTATAAATGAAATTTCATAAGCAGTAGGTTTATAACATTTATAAAGTTATTAAAGGAATGAATTTGGATAAATAAATGAATCTTAGAAGTTATAAGATTTATAGATTTGGGAAGTTTGAAGGAATGATTTTGTAAATAAATAAATTATAAGTATTTGACTTACAATATGAATTTTTAATATATCATTGTGATATGAATTGAATAGATTTATAAAGGAATTTATAAAAAGGAGTTGATATAAAATAAATAGAAATAGAATTTATAAACATTGTTTTATAAATCAGCAACGACTTATTTTGATAAGGAATTGTTGTAATTTATTTATGGAATTATATTCATGTTTTAGACAGTGAATAATTCTTTAAAATAAAATGAATAGAAGTGATGAAATTTATTAACAAGTATATTCACGTTTTTGAATAGTGAATATTTTGTTAAAGAAATTATTTTGGATGTGATGTTTTAAATAGAATTAAAACGATCTAAAGATGTTTTAAAATGTATTGAGATTCGAAACCATAGATTTCAACATTCATTGTTGAAATAGACGTTTTCGAGAAATAGAAGGAAATGGTAGATTATAACACTGTTGTTATAATAAATGATTTCCGAAAGGAAATGTTTTGTATAGTATTGGGATTTATATATCTATTTTAATTTCGAATCCCTATACTAGTGATTTTGGGTTGTCGTAACGATGTTTTACGCAACATTCGTTTTGGCCCAAATAAATATGGTTAAGTGAATGATTTCCTTAAAGAATGAAATATATACTTAATTTCGATTAGGGTATATTAAATATTTTCTAAGTATAGAAAATAAAAAGATCTGTGAATTACGTATTGTTAATAAGTATAGAAATGCTTTTCCAATATTAAGTGAATATTTGGAATTTATCTTTTTAAAGATAAATTGAAAATGAATATTAGAAATCGAATGGAAATCGTATATTCATAAATATTTTGGAATGTAAATTCAATATGGAATTTATAAATGGAATTTGGAAAATGAGTTTAAAAATAAATATTGATTTATTTTTGAAGAATGGAAAATGTATATCTTATAAAGATATTTTTGGGAAATAAATAATTTGGAAAATTATTTGGAATCTGGTGATGATTGTGCATATCTATTGATAGTTCAATAACTGACTATCAATATTTACCTTTAAATAGGTATTTGTTGTGATTTGTTTGAAATTGAATGCCACACTTATTTTTATTTTTTTTTAAATAAGCGCTCACTATTCGGGTTAACCGGGAAAGGACCTTGGGGTCGTATAACCCATTCCGAATATGTGATACGTCGTTATGAATTGCATTCGAAGATCGGTGTTGAAGACCGGATATTTTCAAAAACGAAAGGGTTTCTTGTTGATTGTCTCTGCACTGGCTGATCCCCGGTATTGAGATCTCCATATGTGATGGGAAATCCGAACGTGATTAGAGATTATTCGGATTGCAAGGACTTCTTTGTAAGTGCCTTCGGTTCTGTTCGATCCCGGAACAGACTTGTATGGATAGTATGTCTGACATTACAAATTGAGATATAAAGCCGATTTCTTTCAAATATATTTCTATTGGTGGCGGAGAATTTATTCTTTTAGCTTAACACCCTTCTCTGAGACGTACGAGCTCAGAGGTTATATAGTTGAAGTTATCAGCGATATATTCCCAATTTGGCAATGTGACATACTGAGTGTTGCTGTGAAATGATCATTGTGTTGATTATTTGTGATAGGATCAATTGTTTGATCGTTTATCTTTGTGATCATCTCTATGATCATTTGTTGACCCAAAGCATGGCTTTTGTATAAAGTATGTTTATGTGGACGTGAATTCGTCGAGCCTCACACCCCGTGAATGGTCAAAACAGGAAAGATGCGGCAAGGTTATGAGGGGTAGCGCCCTTTAGGATGTGTGCATTTCCTTCTGGAAAAGGGTGGTATCATGGTATGGAGCCCAGATACTTACTCATGTTGAAAACATTTTGTTATGATTATGTGAATTGATTACGAGCGCTCGGTTGAAAGGTCCCAAAGGACCGGGGGATGGCATATTCGGTCAGTTGTTACTCAGTTAGGGGTAACCCGGCCTTGTGTTGGTAGAGATCCGGTTTGGTTCTCGGGGATGTCCATCCAGAGGCATTCTCATGTGGCAATGGAAATTTCCTTGGCCTGATCATTCGTTGGAAATCCAATTCCCAATACGAAACTTGTACGGTATTAGTTGTAGAACCTGCCATTTACTTATGGTGCTCACCACTGTTTAGATGGTAGCTATAGTAGGCATACGATAATGGTCGTATGTTGGCTAAGATTTATATTCTACTTTCGAAATGAATTTTTCTCTACA
Source organism: Allium cepa (assembly GCA_030765085.1). NCBI lineage: Eukaryota > Viridiplantae > Streptophyta > Magnoliopsida > Asparagales > Amaryllidaceae > Allium > Allium cepa. The sequence goes on from CM060938.1 coordinate 706,677,188, forward strand.
CTATGCACTAATAATAATATCAAATGTTCTTTTAAATGCGTATCAAGCATCTTTGACTATCATAAGGAGAAATCTCCTCCGATTCTGCGTTTGCATTGTGTGTGTGTGCGGGAGGCCTTATGGTAGTCTCATTTTTAAAAGCATTGCGAATTGACTTTAAAAATATTCCTCTATTTTGATTTTTAAAGATAAATAAACTATTTTGAGTTCCCACACCAGTCTTGTTAAGCTTTGGGCTATGTGATGGGGGGTTCTCGCTTCGGGGTTTGGTGGCGAACGGGAGACTCTTACTCCCACACATCCTCTTTTAGGGGGTTGGTTAGGTGTAACCTGAGACAGTCGAGAGGCTGGCCGTAAAAGCAAGTTTGGGATATCAGTGTAAGCCACGGTGGGGCTGGGATGGTTGAAAAGCCTACCGGTCTTTACATTTGGTATCAGAGCTTATGGTTAAGCGACAACCATGGTTCTGTTGGGTATTACTCGTTAGAGATAGAGTCAGCAGTACTCTAGAATGAGTTTGAGTGTAATAATAGATATGAGCGCGTATATGTTAGTGAATATAAAATTGTTTTTGAATCGGGTAAATAAAGTAATTTTGCCCAAAACTATTTTGTATAGAAAAGAAATGATTTTTCTATGAATTATTATAGTATATGGTTGCATAATTGTTAGAAGTGATGATATTGAATTATTATCATTAGTATATAAAATTAAATAAGAAATAAAATGGATTGAGTTCAAGTAAATTAACTTGATAATTTATTCATTTGTGAAATAATTTCAAATGGAATGAATTGAATATTGAAATGAATTAGTAAATGGAAATTAATCGATAGAATTCAATATTTAGAATTGAGAATTGAATTCAAATTGAATTGAAATTTTGAATTGAATTCAAATGAAATTGAAATTGTGAATTGAATTGAAGAGTAAAATTGAATGAAATGAATATGTAACTTCAATAATGAAGTAAAAGTGTATAAGAACATATGTTGGAAATTTTGTAATAGAATTTGCAAAATAGTTTGAATGTTGGAATTGGATATTTTGGATGCTACTACTAGCAGGTTATACAGGTGTATAAAGGAATTGAGATTTTGATTTCAAAGATAAAATTGAATGGCTCGACAAAAAGGTACGTATTTCAATTTCAGTATGAAATTTGATGATTTTCTTCTCCAGCCACTTGGCTTTCTCTTTTCTTTTTGATTCTGAGGGGCCGTGGTGCCATTTTGTAGTCGTACCGAGCTAGCCGCGCAAAGGAGACGCTGGCGAAATTTTTCGAAAATTTAGGGTGTTAGAAAAATTTTGAGAAATTTTGAAAGTTTGAAATTTGAATTTGAATTTAAATTTAAATTGTTAGGAGAACAATGTTGTTTGAAACTTATAAAAATTGAAATTTGAAAGCTAGTTGAAACGATAATGAATCTCTAATAAAAAGATTTAGGTTAGTAAGTTGATAAAACTATTGGATTGTGAAAAATGATAGACGGGATAAGGGCATTCTTCTTAACTTGTAATTTCGGGACGAAATTCTTTTAAGGGGGAAGATTGTAACGACCCAGAATTTTGAATAATTTAATTTGGAAATATTTAATTAATTTTAAATATTTAAATGATGGTTTGAATTGAATTTTCAATATAACTTTGAATTTGGCGATTAAATTATAGGATTTAATCTATTTAGGGTTGAATAAAAATTTGAATCTAAAATTTTAAGCTGATTAAAATTATTTCAAAGGCTTGTAAAATTCATATTGATAATACTGAAGATAATAGAAGCTTCAGAATTGAAATTGAAAGTGAATTGTTCAGTTTTGAAATTAAATCGTTTGAATCGATATTTAAAATAGTCGTCCGAGGCACAGTCTCGGAATTCGACGAAACCAGTTCCATTGGGTCCGTAACGTTGAATTATTGCCGGATTTCAAATTTCGTATTTTTTGGAGTTGATATGTGAGCGTACGGTGTGTAAACGCATTTAATTTTTATCGAACTCAATTTAAAATTTTAATTTAAATTTATAAACAAACACAGCACGTTCTCTTTCCTTTACTCACGCCTAGGATCACGCAGAAATCACGATAGAAATCGTGATGCCCATGTTCTTTTCACTTTTAAATACGTCCTCCCCCTTTCCTTCTTAAATTCAAATCACAGAAGGAAAAAAAATGGCCGCGCGCGACGAGTGGAGGGGTTTTCGTGGCGTTCGAAGCGGCGGCGTACGATTCAAGGAGGCTGGGGATTTCGAGCGCGAGGTGATGGCGGCTAGGGCTAGGCGGTGCGACGCTCGCGTGGGCATCAAATGGAGTGGGTCGCGATGCAGATTTGAGGCACGGCGGCGCGCGCTCGAGCTCGCGGCAGTTGTGGCACGCGACTTGGTCAGGGCGGTGGATCGTGGGCGGCGGAGGCGGCTTCAAGCGAGGCGGCAGGTTTGGGGGGGGGGGTGCGCAAATCGTGTACAGCGAGGTATATAATATTTGTTTCATTTGTTTTATTTTTCAAAATTTTTATTAAAGACAGTAATATATATATATATATATATATATATATATATATATATATATATTGTTATTGAATAAAAAAAATGAAACAGTTTGTTAATTTATTTAAAATTAGGAATAAATTTGATTTAAATAAAAAAAATATTATATTTGCAGTAAAGAAATAATATATCATATTATAAGTAAATACGAGTAAGTTATATTAAAAGAAAATTTTAATTTTTAAAACCAAAATTTTAGTTAAACGAATTTATTAATGGATTGTTTGATAAGTTTATTTGATTTGTTTAGTTACTAGAAATAAATTATTAATGGAAATTTTGTTTAAAATATTATTTTTAGTTAATCACATTTGTTAAAATAAAAGGGAGAATTTAATCATTAGTTAAAATAATTTATTAAAAAGGAAAGTTAGTTTGAAAGTAAAATGTTTAGTTAAATAAATTTATTTAACAGAAATTTGGTTGAAAGGAAAATAAATTTATTTAAGAAGAAATTGGTTTGAAATAAAATCATTTGTTTAAATTGAATTGTTAGTAAATTTAATTTGTCAAATAGTTAGACAATTAGATTTATTAAAGAAAATTTGTTAAGAATTCAAATTATTTGATAAAATGATTTATTTAAGGAAATTTGATTTTTAAATTAAATAAAGAAATAAATTAATTAAGTTATTAAAGGGTAAGTTAATTAAATCTATTTAAAAAGAAAATTTAGTTTTAAAAATTAAATTGTAGTTGAATAGAATTATATTAAAAGGAAAATTAGTTAAAATAAATTAATTAAGAAGAAACTGGTTTGAAATAAAGAGCATTTGTTAAGCAAATCAATTAAATAAAAATAAATAGATTATTTGATTATTTCGAATATTAATAAGTTGTGTTAATATTTATTTACAAGGTATAAATCAAGAAAATCGAGTCAAGATGGAAATGGATTGCTAATAAAATCAAAGGTGAGAACTTCTCACTCAAATGGAATTTTGTTGTTTATTTAAATTTTAAATAGTTAAATTTAAAATTGATTGACTGTATTGATTGAATACTTGAATGATGATTGTTATATATATATATATATATATATTGGATGTGAATAGACCCTATACGCCGTTAGTAAGCGGAGGTTATTTATTACACACATATACCGCGATATTCCACCTCGAAGTGGAATTGGTATTATATTATATATAGCAATATATATATATTGGCATATGTATATATTGCAGTTGATTGATTTCCCGCATTTGTATAGCGGATGAGACCCTATGCGCCGTTAGTAAGCGGATATATATTTATAAAATCCCATATACCGCGATATTCCGTCTTGAAACGGAATGGTATTGTGCTAATGTCTGTGGATGCAGGGAAACAGGTTGGAGGGATCCAACTGGATTCCTCACAAATATTTATTTGATTTCATATATTGTGATATTTGATTGTTTACCATGGATGATATATATGATGTTTGAAAAGTCGTGATTGACTAATTGATGTGTTGCATCATCGGATCCAATTTTTGAAGTTTAAAAATAACGATTTTGATTTCTAAAGTGATTTTTGGAAATATACGTTTATAAAATATTTTTGGAATTGATTCATCTTAAATAAATAAACGTTATAATTTTAATATTATAAAAATTATGATTTTTGAGAAATACAGTTAAAAGTTGATTTTTGAAATTATGGGATTAGTGATTTTATAAAATAGTTTGAATTGGGATTTCTGAATTTATTATAAGAAGTCTAAAAATAGAATTTATGGAATTTGATTATTTTATAAATCAAATGATGAAATTATAAAAGAGTTTAAAGACGTTTTAAAAATAGTAATATAAATTGTTTTATATTAAAAAGATTTATAAATTGATATTTATAAACTAAAAATATTGGAATTATAAAACGAGCTTTTCTAAGTGTTAGAAAAAAATTGTGAATGAATTTCATAAATGAATGAAATTTATAAAAGTATAAACAGTGAAGTTATAAATGAAATTTCATAAGCAGTAGGTTTATAACATTTATAAAGTTATTAAAGGAATGAATTTGGATAAATAAATGAATCTTAGAAGTTATAAGATTTATAGATTTGGGAAGTTTGAAGGAATGATTTTGTAAATAAGTAAATTATAAGTATTTGACTTACAATATGAATTTTTAATATATCATTGTGATATGAATTGAATAGATTTATAAAGGAATTTATAAAAAGGAGTTGATATAAAATAAATAGAAATAGAATTTATAAACATTGTTTTATAAATCAGCAATGACTTATTTTGATAAGGAATTGTTGTAATTTATTTATGGAATTATATTCATGTTTTAGACAGTGAATAATTCTTTAAAATAAAATGAATAGAAGTGATGAAATTTATTAACAATTATATTCACATTTTTGAATAGTGAATATTTTGTTAAAGAAATTATTTTGGATGTGATGTTTTAAATAGAATTAAAACGATCTAAAGATGTTTTAAAATGTATTGAGATTCGAAACCATAGATTTCAACATTCATTGTTGAAATAGACGTTTTCGAGAAATAGAAGGAAATGGTAGATTATAACACTGTTGTTATAATAAATGATTTCCGAAAGGAAATGTTTTGTATAGTATTGGGATTTATATATCTATTTTAATTTCGAATCCCTATACTAGTGATTTTGGGTTGTCGTAACGATGTTTTACGCAACATTCGTTTTGGCCCAAATAAATATGGTTAAGTGAATGATTTCCTTAAAGAATGAAATATATACTTAATTTCGATTAGGGTATATTAAATATTTTCTAAGTATAGAAAATAAAAAGATCTGTGAATTACGTATTGTTAATATGGCATATTCGGTCAGTTGTTACTCAGTTAGGGGTAACCCGGCCTTGTGTTGGTAGAGATCCGGTTTGGTTCTCGGGGATGTCCATCCAGAGGCATTCTCATGTGGCAATGGGAAGTTCCTTGGCCTGATCATTCGTTGGAAATCCAATTCCCAATACGAAACTTGTACGGTATTAGTTGTAGAACCTTCCATTTACTTATGGTGGTCACTACTGTTTAGATGGTAGCTATAGTAGGCATACGATAATGGTCGTATGTTGGCTAAGATTTATATTCTACTTTCGAAATGAATTTTTCTCTACACTATGCACTAATAATAATATCAAATGTTCTTTTAAATATGTATCAAGCATCTTTGACTATCATAAGGAGAAATCTCCTCCGATTCTGCGTTTGCATTGTGTGTGTGTGCGGGAGGCCTTATGGTAGTCTCATTTTTAAAAGCATTGCGAATTGACTTTAAAAATATTCCTCTATTTTGATTTTTAAAGATAAATAAACTATTTTGAGTTCCCACACCAGTCACATGACTGACTCGGAGTTTATTGTTTTCCTTCCTAAACTCTGGGTGCCCACCAATTTCCACACGGGCAGTTAAGAGTTAGGTTTATCAGGATATTCTGGATATTCTGGAGTTGCTGGAAGCAAGCTGGATGGCATGACGTATTACTAGTTATATAGTATTTCCTTTTCCGTTGCACTGTTTGTTGTTGTATGTTGTTATACACTCTGATGATATGATGTAATGAAATGTAATGTATAAAATGTAATAACTGATATAGTTCTTTGTTTAAAGATTATTCATTTATTATTATATGTTGTTCCGCTGTGAATTGTGAGATTCTGTTATTGTTCTGTTGTTTTCTGTTCTGGTCTATTCTCTTTTCTTTCTATTTTAAAATGATCTATTTTCTTTCCTCTCTATTTTCTATCTTCTAATCTCTTCTTTCTTCTTTCTTCTACCTCTTTCTTCTTTCGAAAACCCTAATGGTTCGGTTTTTCGGCAACGAAAAATCGCGATCGTTACACCCGAGCACTTCTCCCTATTTCTTCGAGTAAAACTTGAGTTTCCCCGAGTAAAACTCAAGCTGCCTCGAGTTCTCCCCCCTGCACAAATTTTCCCCCTTCCTGTCTTCCTAATTGAAAAAGATCAAGCCCAACAAAAACAGCGCGCAAAGCTCGTGTCGACCCCGAAGTAACCCACGTTCGAACTCCTGTACTTCTTCTTCCCCAACTACCCACACAACCCAGTCCATCAACGTGCCTGTGCACGTGCACCATCCCTCTGGCCATCGCCGGCCATCCACTACAACTGCTTCCCATCGGCGATCACCTCCATATGTCGTCACGACCATCCAAACCCACTGCATCACCTCATATCAAAATCGAGTTGCCTGGAGGACAACGGTTTTACCACTCGACCCTGAAAACCTCGCCGCATACCAAACTCCGACCACTGGAGCACCACCACTTTCGGCTACAGCCCCCACTACCTTCCCTCTACCTATTCCCAAGCCCACGTTGAACTCGATCGCCTCTGGTCACCGAACGAGACCAAATACCCAACCAAGCAAAAACTAGGTTTACAACCTTTGAACGTCTGCCGCTGTCGCCACCGTGACCGTGGCCACCCCCATCCATTTTTCCCATCACCATGGAAAGCTCCCCTACCTCCTCGCACAATCTGACCATCTCTAATCCTATAGATCCCCAGAGATTCCCCAAAAACCCAAAACAGTGCAACCCAGAATTTCACTTTTATTTCTAATTTAAAAATTTTGATTTATCCTTTAAAAATCATGTTATAGTTCACTGATTTACTTTGTATACTTGAATTTGTAAATTTAGCAATTCGAAATTTGACTAATTTGTAGTTTGGTTCAGTTTCTTAATTTCCAGAGATGTTGTTAAACTGTTTAGGCTTGAATAAAATTTTAAAACCTAATTTACCTAGTAACAGACAACCTTTGTTTTAATACTAGATTTAGATATTGAGTAAATCAATTTTAAATGATTCTTTAAACCAAAATCTTATGTTTAAAGCACAGAACAGAGAACATATGTGATTAACAGCCTGCACACAAATGCTATTCATTATTCACAGAACATCCATATGTATAAAGATACAAACATAAGCATTCATCTATATAAACAACAATCTTATACTTTAAATTTATTAAAAAGTTGTTGTTACTCACCTGAAATAGAAAAGAACAGAGCCTACAAATGTAAACAGATCCTTACACTTGAAACCTGAAACAACTGAAAATCCTTTCTGTTTGATCCACTGTTTTGCTAAGTTGTTGTTTAAACTGAAGCTTTGTTTGTTTGAGTTTGAAATGAAGTTTACTTTCTTTTTTTTTTCAGTTCGAATTGAAGAAAAATGAAACTGATTAATAGAAAGAAAAGAGACAGGGAAAATATGCAGACATGCTTATTATTATGTTTCAAAAATCTGAGACAAATATTTGTACAATATAACACTAAAATCTTGTTTGTACAGATTTTAAAACAGGATATTTATTAATGGTGGCTGATATGTATACTTAGTGTACTAAAAGATTTTTACATTAATTAGTTTTTGTTTATTAGCTTAAGATATTTAATGATGTCTTCCTAAGCAAGCTTCACATATGCAGTTGTTTATTTTTATTACTGTCATGTGTTCATTCAATTTGGCCTGCACACATATATATCTTAATATCTTCATTTTGTTACTGTCTTTAGCTTTGTTTGTTTACTACGGCCTGCATATGATTTCACTTGTTTGGATAACATATATTTTATTTCTGTCCTTATTGCTTTACTTCAGCCTGCACACATTTTTGTGCTTTTAAACATATACATTTATTTATACTGAAGTTTGTTTTTTTTATGTTAGCTTACAACTTTGAAATTTATTTTGTTCTTGATATTTTACACATATTATATAGGTTGCAGTTTGGTCATGTTGGTTTGTACTTTGAAAATTCTTTGTTTCTAGTTTTAATTGCTGACTTATTATTGTAAATTGTAAATGTTTGTGAATGTTATATAAATTTATCCAATATGATTATTACTTATTTAACTTATTATATATAGTATGTTAACTTCTAATTTATAGCTTTATGTATATTTTATTTTATTTCTATGTTTGTTGTTTGAAACTAAATGACTTAATAGTTGTTATGCTACTATAATTTAACTTATGTAATTACTTATATTTCTATATGCATATTTTAATTTTATTTATTTTATAAAAACATATTTATCACTTTGAAATGATAGATAGAATAGATTATCTTTTATTATAAACTACATATTTATTAGTGTATGTTAATGTATTTATTGACAAAATTATATTAGAGACTCATATATATTGTTTAAATCCATGTTTTAATCAAGTTATACTAAAAGAAAAGTAAACAATTCTTTTTGTTAATAAATTTAAATTTAAACTTAAGTTAAAATGAGTCTTGAACTATTTAAACATTTACTTATGTATTTAAAATCCTGTATTTATTTATTTATTTAGCTTTGAAATGTTTATATTAAATAATACACAATTTCTAATTCACTAAAATATATTAGTATTTAAACATATTTTATTAATTAAATTTTAAAACAAATTCATCTATTTACAATGTATACAAATATATACATATATAAATAGTCAACAAACAATTAATTTCTAACAGATAAAATTTATCAATTAGATATTTATTAAAAGAAAAGTATCAATTCAGATTAAATTATCAAAAATATATCACATCAATTTAATATTTAATGCAGATTATTAAATTGATATTGCTAAAAAAATTCGGGTCGTCACATTCCTCCCCCCTTAAAAGAATTTCGTCCCCGAAATTTAAAAGCAAAGGTAATTTAATAATATATTTAAGATTTTAATTAATTTTAAACTATAAGCATATATCAATCACATGCTAACAATCATCACAAACAATCTACTCAATCAACAAAGCTAACTATCCATACAAAATTCTGGGTAGAGTTCCCTAGAGTTTCCCAGTGGAATACCGGAATACTCGATCTATAGAATCTAAACAGTCTATACTACTAATCTATAGAACTTCATTGAATCAGAGAAAATTCATACAAAATGAAATCACCAACTCCCAAATCCAAATTTCTTTGTCTCTTATCAACCAAATACTTCTGACAATCCAGAGCTGCCTTCCACCTACTGATCAACGCAACCCTTGCTGATAACTTCTAAAACAATCTGAATTCAAAAACAATCCAGTAGAATGAGCTTCTCAAAATTAACCAAAGCCAAGAACTCAACCTTTCCTATCATCAATAGAAAACAACTTCTCTTTTTCCAGAAAAGCAAATCAGATGCACTTCCAACAGCTTCCACTACGCAACTCTGATCTGGGGTAGATGAAAATGCTGATGATGCACATAAGCACAAACTGGACAACACATCACAAAAATATGGTTCAACAGATCCAAAATAAAACTCAGAAGTCCCTCCAAAATTTGAGCCGCTTTACCAATTCCTCTCTCCAGAAACCATTCTATTATTAAGCTGAACCATCGGTACTACTTCTGAAATCCAGTTGATATCAAACTTAACTCCTCAGATGCTAAGACAAACCATCGACTTTTCAAAGATATCCAGAAAAATTCTGCCATTCCAGAGAACACTTTAACCATCGCAAGTCTCTTTTGCGACCAACCCAGGCTAATATCCAAAGAAAACTGTTCTCTCCTTACCAATCTGAACAACTTAAGCTTATCCAGCCAATCCATTGAAGAAATGGATCCACAGACTGCCTCTGAACTTCACCTCTAAAGAATTGCTGACAGATGACCTCCTCGCGTGCCGGCAGAACAATCTGAGCTGCAACACTGCTACTGATGCCAAAAATTCCTTAATCTAAAATTCCTCGGAAAACTCAGGCCTCAAAGCCAAACACAACATTCCGCTGAACTCAAACTCAACACTAATGCAGACACACTTCCTTATCCAAAGATCCTTGAGAACTTCTTCGAAAACAATCCATCGCTACTGCATCTCACACACAACTACTACTTCTTGAGTTACCAAGATAATATTCCTAGCTTCTGCTCAACTAACAAAATCCAAATTCTACTCATCCAATCTTGTACAACAAAAATGGACTCCAAATCTTAATAGGTTTCCTCCAGAGATTAGGGGAAATCCTTACACCACAAATTTACTCGAGACGGTATTAGGTCTACAGTCTCATCAGATATACTTCTAACCACAGGTAGTCGTGTTACACACACCACTACTCAATCTATCCTTATACTTATAGTGGAAAACCCAGACAGGTAATCCAACTAATAGATAGAAAATATATATATATATATATATATATATATATATATATATCAAATTTACAAATACGCTCTCTCAGGAAAGAAATCACTTAAGAGCCTAGGTATTCACTCAACCTAGCGCTCTGATACCACTGTAACGACACCACTTCCTACTCCCAAGAAGAAGCATCGTTAATAAGAAAGAAAGAGGTGAGAAAATAGAAAAGATAGAGAAGAAAGAACAACAACATCAGAATCTCACAGCGGAACGAATAAAATATATTAATAACATAAGTATTTACATATATATATATAACATCAATCAGAGTGATACATATAGTACATCACATACTAGACAGTTATAAACACCTGTCTAGTTAATACAACTCAACACACAATACATCACAGAGATACCACACAGCGGAACTAAATATATCTAAAACGCTGAAGCCTCCTGCTCCATTGCTCCTCCAGAATTCGTCAAAGCTAAACCTGAATCCCTTGGCTACCCGTAAAAATTTGGGTACCCGAGAGTTTATGAAAAACAAAAATAAACTTCGGGTCAGACATGGGTCTGGTATGAGTAACAGGTTAAAGTTGCTTAATTTTGAAAAATCCTTTGAAAACAAAAGGTATCACGTAAGACTTCCCACACATAAACATGGAAAAGTTTTTACCTTACGCTAACCAAAACATTTGATAGGAAATCCAGTGATATTATAATAGGTCTAGGGTTTTCAAGTAAATAGAAAATAGCCGAAATTGTTACATCTATTAAATTCCAGCTACTAGCCACAAAAGTGGGTAATACAATCAAAACCGTAGGCACTTATTGAATTTTGGATTCCATACAATGGCAGGGCTACTGGGGTACCACCCGTCATAGTACGTGGCCTAGATCAACGTACCGAGGATTACTCCCTTCATCCCCTGCAACACAAGGCCGGAACCATTCCTTACTGAACAGTCCCGAATAAGATAAACCCCGCAGTTGGCTGCAGACCAACCGCCCACTAAGCCGAATAAAAAGGGACATCTAGACAGGGGAATATCCTTGTCCTGCTTGGGCATGACCCACCTAACCTTGCTGCACCTCCCCTGTTTTAGCCATTCCCGGTTGATGAGGCTTGAAGTTACGATTACCTTTATAGAACATATTTCTTAGAATGCTCATCGTCCGCCTGACGATGTGTTGAAAGCGTTCAATCCATACAAGTTCGTTCCGGGTTCGAACGAAACCGAAGGCATCATCTCGTTACACTCATTTTGGAATCACCCTCAGAGTTAACGACGATAATCCTTGCATTCTGAACCTTCATCTTCACTTCAGATTCACGACCTATCGTTAATTTGGAATCGATGTGGTTTTCGGATATTCCTAATGCGAAAAACCGATCCCAGTCTCATCGAAATCCAAAGCGTGTCTTTTAGGGCCAAGTTGTTTATTTAGTCTTAACAGTGAATTCAATATCATCAATATGCACAGATAGATAATTCACATCTCATAATAGATAATCACATCATCATCATAAACAGATAATCAATATCACCATCCACACAGATAATTAAACATTATCATACTTAAAACATACATCCATATCACATAGACATCATCCAACTCATTTCTGAGATCACAATCAAACAATGAAATATCAATATCATCCATCAGCAATGATTTATGAATCACAAGCTAGAATTAATTTAAAATGAATTAAATTAACTACTTCCATTTTAATTAATTTAAAATAAATTAAATTAATTACTCATTCCATAAATCCTGCTCTCACAATTATTAATTAATTATAAATCAAATTAATTAACCATTCTCTAATTACAAGAAGTAAGTTAGTCTTTAATTAATTCTAAAATGAATTATTCTAAATTATTCACAATTGAATAACATTTAATTACTTCCCTTATTTAATTATTCCTTAATTTACAATTCTTAATTACCTCATTAATTATATTACTTAATGATCACCAATTATATTAAATTACTTATTTAATTAATTAAGTGATTATTCTTTACTTAAACACAATTATTAATCACCCCTTGATTAATAACAAACCAGTAATTAACTACTCTCAATTACTTATTAACAAATTAATTATTCCATGATTAATTATTCCCATAAATTAATCCTTTGATTAATTACAAAAGAAATTACTCACATTACTTTACTTACAGATCATCTTGTATTAACTTCATCAAGTAATGATCATCCAATTACTATTCTGAGTAATTATGCTCCATTAATTACATTTATAACAATTTATTTCCATTTATTTATCTTGTTGATTTATTATTCTCAAATAAATCAATTTCTTAATTTCATTTTCATTTGTTAATTATATTAAGAATACACATCTTCAAAACACAAATATTAATCCTCTTGATTAATGACAACCAGTAATTTATCATTCGTAATTAATTACTTCTCAATAACAAGCTTAATTAATCTCTTGATTAATTTTTAAGTAATGATATTCTCAATTACTTCCGTTAACAACATCATCCAGTTCATTACATCCCGTAATTATTCTTCAATTACTTCTCTAAGTAATTCAATTCCAAAATATCAGTTAATTAAACTAAATTAATTAACTCAAATATATTAACACAATTAATAAGTAATTAATTTTTGAATCTCTTTTCAATAAATAATTTCTTTTAAATTTATTGAATTAATCAATCTAATTAATTTATTACAAAATCAATCATATTAATTAATTATAACAGAATCTGGTTAATGAACTTCATTAATAATTATTTAATTATTTCCTTCTAACATAATCAACTTATATTAATTATTATTAATTATAAGTTAATTAACCATTATTAATTTTAAAATCTAATCTATAGTTCTAAATCACACATTAGTTAATTAATTTATTAATTAACTTTAATTACTACTTTTACACTATGATTACTAGTTTAATTAATTTCAATCATTAATTATTCTTACTTAATCAACTTAAGAGTTAATGCTTCTAAAACTTCATGAATTAAAGTAAAATTCCAATATGTTTTTAAAACATTTGTTTAAATTGCTTTCTAAATGAAAACAATTTATTCTTAATCAAGTTTTCGAACTAATTCAAAACTCTTTGTAATCTCACATATTCAATTTCAACTAATGCTTATTTGAATAAATTATAAAATTTTATTTTAGTTCTAAATCTAGCTTTTCATAACTAGTCCTGATTTCGTTGTAGTTAATTTGTCCATATACTTTCTTAACATTCTATATTTCATTTATTTTATTTTTTTGAATTCAACTCCTTTTTTGAATAAACTTAAACATTTAGCACTTTTAAATTATTAAAATAATTTAAGTTTTGAAAACTTATTTATACCAACTTTATTTTCAAAACTCACATGGATTTACAGTTAAACTTTGATTTAGATCTAGGTTTTTAACTTTGATTTTAGATTTTAAAACAAATTTTTAAAACAGTTGAAACTGTTAAAACAGTTTCAGGTTTTACAAAACTGTATACCAAAAACCCGAGCACTTCTCCCTATTTCTTCGAGTAAAACGTGAGCTTCCCCGAGTAAAACTCAAGCTGCCTCGAGTTCTCCCCTCCCCCCCCCCCCCCCCCCGCACAAATTTTCCCCCTTCCTGTCTTCCTAATTGAAACAAGATCAAGCCCAACAAAAAGAGCGTGCAAAGCTCGTGTCGACCCCGAAGTAACCCACGTTCGAACTCCTGTACTTCTTCTTCCCCAACTACCCACACAACCCAGTCCATCAACGTGCCTGTGCACGTGCACCATCCCTCTGGCCATCGTCGGCCATCCACTACAACTTCTTCCCATCGGCGATCACGTCCATATGTCGTCACGACCATCCAAACCCACTGCATCACCTCATATCAAAATCGAGTTGCCTGTAGCACAACAGTTTTACCACTCGACCCTGAAAACCTCGCCGCACACCAAACTCCGACCACTGGAGCACCACCACTTTCGGCTACAGCCCCCACTACCTTCCCTCTACCTATTCCCAAGCCCACGTTGAACTCGATCGCCTCTGGTCACTGAACGAGACCAAATCCCAACCAAGCAAAAACTAGGTTTACAACCTTTGAACGTCTGCCGCTGTCACCACCGTGACCGTGGCCACCTCCACCCATTTTTCCCATCACCATAGCAAGCTCCCCTACCTCCTCGCACAATCTGACCATCTCTAATCCTATAGATCCCAAGAGATTCCCCAAAAACCCAAAACAGTGCAACCCAGAATTTCACTTTTATTTCTAATCTAAAAATTTTGATTTATCCTTTAAAAATCATGTTATAGTTCACTGATTTACTTTGTATACTTGAATTTGTAAATTTAGCAATTCGAAATTTGACTAATTTGTAGTTTGGTTCAGTTTCTTAATTTCCAGAGATGTTGTTAAACTGTTTAGGCTTGAATAAAATTTTAAAACCTAATTTACCTAGTAACAGACCACCTTTGTTTTAATACTAAATTTAGATATTGAGTAAATCAATTTTAAACGATTCTTTAAACCAAAATCTTATGTTTAAAACACAGAACAGAGAACATATGTGATTAACAGCCTGCACACAAATGCTATTCATTATTCACAGAACATCCATATGTATAAAGATACAAACATAAGCATTCATCTATATAAAAAACAATCTTATACTTTAAATTTATTAAAAAGTTGTTGTTACTCACCTGAAATAGAAAAGAACAGAGCCTACAAATGTAAACAGATCCTTACACTTGAAACCTGAAACAACTGAAAATCCTTTCTGTTTGATCCACTGTTTTGCTAAGTTGTTGTTTAAACTGAAGCTTTGTTTGTTTGAGTTTGAAATGAAGTTTACTTTTTTTTTTCCAGTTCGAATTGAAGAAAAATGAAACTGATTTATAGAAAGAAAAGAGACAGGGAAAATATGCAGACATGCTTATTATTATGTTTCAAAAATCTGAGACAAATATTTGTACAATATAACACTAAAATCTTGTTTGTACAGATTTTAAAACAGGATATTTATTAATGGTGGCTGATATGTATACTTAGTGTACTAAAAGATTTTTACATTAATTAGTTTTTTTTGTTAGCTTAAGATATTTAATGATGTCTTCCTAAGCAAGCTTCACATGTGCAGTTGTTTATTTTTATTATTGTCATGTCTTCATTCAATTTGGCCTGCACACATATATATCTTAATATCTTCATTTTGTTACTGTCTTTAGCTTTGTTTGTTTACTATGGCCTGCATATGATTTCACTTGTTTGGATAACATATATTTTATTTCTGTCCTTATTGCTTTACTTCAGCCAGCACACATATTTGTGCTTTTAAACATATACATTTATTTATACTGCAGTTTGTTTTTTTATGTTAGCTTACAACTTTGAAATTTCTTTTGTTCGTGATATTTTACACATATTATATAGGTTGCAGTTTGGTCATGTTGGTTTATACTTTGAAAATTCTTTGTTTCTAGTTTTAATTGCTGACTTATTATTGTAAATTGTAAATGTTTGTGAATGTTATATAAATTTATCCAATATGATTATTACTTATTTAACTTATTATATATAGTATGTTAACTTCTAATTTATAGCTTTATGTATATTTTATTTTATTTCTATGTTTGTTGTTTGAAACTAAATGACTTAATAGTTGTTATGCTACTATAATTTAACTTATGTACTTACTTATATTTCTATATGCATATTTTAATTTTATTTATTTTATAAAAACATATTTATCACTTTGAAATGATAGATAGAATATATTATCTTTTATTATAAACTACATATTTATTAGTGTATGTTAATTTATTTATTGACAAAATTATATTAAAGACTCATATATATTGTTTAAATCCATGTTTTAATCAAGTTATACTAAAAGAAAAGTAAACAATTCTTTTTGTTAATAAATTTAAATTTAAACTTAAGTTAAAATGAGTCTTGAACTATTTAAACATTTACTTATGTATTTAAAATCCTGTATTTATTTATTTATTTAGCTTTGAAATGTTTATATTAAATAAAACACAATTTCTAATTCACTAAAATATATTAGTATTTAAACATATTTTGTTAATTAAATTTTAAAACAAATTCATCTATTTACAATGTATACAAATATATACATATATAAATAGTCAACAAACAATTAATTTCTAACAGATAAAATTTATCAATTAGATATTTATTAAAAGAAAAGTATCAATTCAGATTAAATTATCAA
Source organism: Allium cepa (assembly GCA_030765085.1). Taxonomy (NCBI): domain Eukaryota; kingdom Viridiplantae; phylum Streptophyta; class Magnoliopsida; order Asparagales; family Amaryllidaceae; genus Allium; species Allium cepa. The sequence goes on from CM060938.1 coordinate 706,694,039, forward strand.
AAATATATGACATCAATTTAATATTTAATGCAGATTATTAAATTGATATTGCAAAAAAATTCCGGGTCGTCACAATTTGAGTATGTGCTTTCATGCTCTTTTTAAAATCCTCACGGTTATGCATGTGTGGAACGCATATCAAAATTGATTATTAAATAAACAGTTGATTCTAATCCCATTTAAAGTCCTCACGATTACGCATGGTTAGAAGATGCTTGAAATTCATTTTTCTAAATTGGAAATATTACTAATCTCATTTAAAAGTCCTAACGGTTATGCATGGTTAGTAAGTAATAAAATTCCTGATATAAATATACCATAAATGGACACAACTAGATGATTTTATATCCGACATCACCTGCATCACTCTAAAGTGGAATATGCGCCTAACAAGGTATTTATGATTTTTGTTTGATTCTTTATTGAAATTTAATAACTATACTCGATTGGGTATTAATTTTGTATTAATGTCTATCACTTTATCTCTTTTTCTAACATTATAACTCTTTTGTTGATAACAAAAGAGGGAGAGAAAAGTTAAGCTTTTGGCAAATAATGTTCAAATAATTTTTGTTGCATATTCTCATCTCGGTTCATTTGCATATTTTTATTTATTTTCATGCATATTTGAAGGGGGAGCTTTGTTGTAGAGAGGGAGAATTCAAGTAAAGGGAGCTAATGGAATTCATCAAATCAAATACATTTAATAGAGTCAAAATCTTAATATACGCTTGTTATCATCAAAAGGGGGAGATTGTTGAATATGTTGGTATATGATTTTTGTTTGATGTATATATATATATATATTCATTTGAATGTATTTGCTATTGTACTATTTTATTTTTCACATAATTAAATAAATATTTGATGAATAAAATAAATAACACAGAATTCAAATTCAAATAAATATTTTATTCAAACAAATATTTTATTACTAGTCAAATAGTACAAATTTGAGCTCTCACTACATATATACATTTTTCAATTACATTACAATTTCAGTTACATTTAATTTCAATTTACAAGTTTGACCTAACTACATATGCACTCATCACTCGTATTTTTATCTTCAACTTTTTTCCAGCCTATATCCAGCATCTGAATTATCTATAAAATAAACAGTAATGCAGCAAAATAGAAAAAAACATTTTTGTAGTGTATAATGAAGTGTGCGTTTGGAAAATGTTATTTGCCTCTTATTTTTGTTATTCGTCATCATTTTCATTTGAATCCATCACACACGAACAACTTGTGACATGCACAGTGTATGGCTGTGCATGCCATAAGGTCGTGCAAACCTATATACACTTTATAAAATTGCAGGGCTAGGTAAGCAAAAAGTTAAACCCAACTAAATGGTGGATTCAACTCAGGTGACTCAAAGAAACTGCAACAACCCACGCATACCCAAGACCAAAATTCAAGAGGACAAAACCAAATCGAGCTAGTAGTTCTGTCCAACAAGAATTAGAGTACACCAGGTACATAAAGACTAACAGACCATCATAACCAGAGGCATAAGAATGAAGTGTACTCAAACTACATTCGGAATCCATCAACATATGTACAAAGTTTGGCTTCAAACATGCTTGAACCAAGTGCAGACTCATACATGAATTAACACAACAATTCAGAGGCAAGCAGCAGTTCAACTCGAAGCAATGCAGAGAAAGCACTAGTTTAAAATGTTTACACCAGCCCTATAAATATGCATACAAGATGACTACAGTTCAATGTTTCAAATGCATTCAGGAATATACAAGACTCAATACAAAAAACATGAGACTGGACATGAGTGTCAACGAGACTTAATTGAACTAACTGAAACAAACTAGAAGCAGACTCAAAGCAACTAGAAGCATACTTCAGAATCAAGTTTAGCTACAGCTTGAACTTGAATGTATACAAAATGCAAAAGAAAATACAGATAACGAAAGTACATTTGAACTTCAAAACACAAGCTCCGAACGAAACTCAAGAGGAACCACTGATGAAATAAATGAACGAACACGAAATGACCATACCAGATCAGGCTCAATACAAAATGACAACATGATAATATGAATGCAAATGGAATTCAAAACATGGAACAGAGGCCGGCAAATCAGTCAACAAGACATACAACACTAAGGTGAACCAGGCCCAAATCTCAAGTATACCAGACTCCAAGAGGACACAACAACACATACAACATTTTAAAAATGCAAAGTAAAATGTTCACTAACCAGAGTATATATGGTACCATACCAAGATCAAGTTACAGTCTGTGACAACAAGTATGATTCAATGTAAAGTGACACACTCCAAGAAGCACTAATATACATGCATACAAATAAGACAGCAACGATCATGAACAACCAATGAAAATTAGTGGATATGCAACAATCGTACACATATATACATACATACATATATGTATGTATATACATATGTTCATAGTAAACATAGTTACAAGTCACAGTTTGAAGAAAAGAAGTAGTTTTGTTTCTTAAATTGATCAAGCCAAAAAAGTCAGTAAAATCAGAGCGTAACACAAAAATTGGAAGAAAGTCAAGAGAGTGAACAAGTCAAGTTTATGTCAAATAATCAAATGGCCGAAGTCATATGTGAAAAGAACAAAGCCGACTTAAAGAAAAATAAAGCAATTCATCGAGCAAATGCAAATGCATTAGAGAAAATAATGGAACCGACTTAAATAATATTCAAGCAAATTCAACAATGAATAAGTCAGAGATCACTGTGCTCATTCGATAAAAAATCAACGCAAGTGCCAAAATCACGAATTATTCAAGCCAAAAATATTCAAACGAATTATATGGTTTTCACCCCTATAAATTAAACTCACAATCATCATTGGCAAATATAGAGTTCAAAAGCAAAATCGAATCAATCATAATCATAAATCAAAAAGAAAATTGCATACCAGTAGTTGAACTCAACAGAGAAGCGACCGTAAGCAATAATCAGTTAAGGGATCGATTACCAAGGCAAATCAAAGAGAATTCATCACTACAATCAACCATATATTATTCGGCGACTTCGATTTTAAGCAAAGCCTCAAATTCCGCAAGCCCTAGATTTCCAGGCCAAACTGATAAAGAGAACAAGGCGGCCACGATAATAAGAGAAAAACATCCAACTTTTGTCTTTTAATTTTTGGGCCGAACATTTTTATTTGGGCTTCAAATATCGTATAGAATTTTGTTTAGTTATTTTTATAGTTTTTTTAATTTTATTTACTTTAATATTTAGGTGAATTTCTAGTTTTGTAACTAGGTTATAAGCTATAGTAGTGTAGTTCAAGAATTTGCAAATCAGTGGCTGAGTTGTGGTAGGGGTTTAAGCATAGAGTTAGGTTAGTCAATAGCCGATGTCGCAAGTTTACGTATGTAAGCGTCTGACTACTGAACTTCTAGTAGAAACCATTGGTGCATCACATAGGCAGTGTTTTGCTAAAGCTGGGTAAGTCTGTGTTGTTCTATTTATGCTTTAATTATTCTACTTTTATCTATGCTGCATTTATTATAATTATTTCCGTATTAACTTTTATTATTATTAGTATCAGCCTATTCACCACAATCTAGCGTGAAATCGATCCTACATGAAGTATATGAAATATGCCGACCCCATCTCCAAGTTTTTATTCCGACTCAATATTGTCATTGCTGACCTGAAGATAGGACTTTGCCAACCCGAAGTCACCACTGACCCCATGCATGCGAATCCCAAACTATAAGCTCTGACCCAAAGCAAGGCCTTATCTAACTCGAAGTAACCATCAGGAAAACCCTTAGTAAATCCAAGAGAGACTCGAAGCATGCTCCAAGAAAATTGAAGCAACTCGACTTTTGTTGAACCCATATTCCAAGTACCCAGTTCTTTTTGTCCATCGACTATGTCGAATCCCAACCTTATATTCATGTTTATTATCCATGGTTGATCGTCCATTCATCCATTTGAATCAAAATCACAATATTTTAGGAATGATATCTGAGTAATCATTTAAGTTAAATCCGCCTATCTATTGCCTTACTAATAGGCAGGTTAACAAACCTATTTTCCATTTTATAAAATATATACTTCATTTATAAAATCATATAAGCATTTTGTAAATGCTAATTAAGCTTTATTCATACTATTTTATTAACTATAACGTCATTTTATAAAATACTTCTTTTACTTATAAAATCATTACATACTTAGGTAATATTTATAAATAAACTATCCATTAATAAGGATTGTTTCTTTATTTTTAAATAATATTCACAAGTACTAATAATTAAACTTCGTTAACCCTATAATAAATTTAACAATAAGCGTAGAGTTCAGAACTCACTTAATTAGCTTATTAACTTTTCTAAAACTATTTAAATTAGTTTCATTATTACTAACTAATTACATGCACTAATTGTATCATGTAATTAGTCTCTAATCTAACACAACATCACATATAATCATTAAATTAAGCAAAAATCAATTTATTAGCTTACTAACTATTTTCAAAAATAATAATTAATGTCTTAAACAAATAATGATTTGATATAAGCATGTTTATAACATGAATAAAGGCTTAAATCATGAAATAAAATCATCTAAATCATTACACATAACTTTGTAATCACATAAGCAAAAATAAACGAAGTATGAATGCAACAATAGTTAGAGATTCGATACACACTTTCTTCTTCACCAAATCGAGCTCTTATCACCATATACCTAAACTTTGCTCTCTTGAAATCTTGGATGAAGATCCAAACTTTTATTCAAGAAAATTCCTTGGTGGGTTATGTGAGGAATTGGATAAGAAGAAGTATAGTGACTTTAGTTTGAAATTATGAATATTCTATGAAGGGATTAGAGTGTATTTAGGGTTTAGGATCAACGGAAAATTAGGAAAGTGATTATGGAGACGAAATTCAAAGTTGTATGGAATAAAAATGAGATGAAGAGTAAGTAACTTATAAGCTGGCTTATGGGCCTTGGCACAAACTCAATTTCTATTCCTTTTTAGAAATCACTATTCATTCTAAAAACTTATCAACTCCAAACAAGGGCAAGTTTATACAACATTTCTCGCAATGGAAAAGCATTCTCAATTATGAATGTCTTGAATTCCAATTCATTTGTCTTCGAAAAATCGAATATAATAGGAATTCCTTAAATTAACAATTAAATATTTAAAATAGTTATTTAAATATTCGGTTATTATAATTGCAGGGTGTAATAAAATGGTTCCCTTTTTAATGTTTTGACCAATTGGAAAAGAAAGAGAATGTGCCAGAGTGGATGTTAGATAGGCACAGTTGGGATGAAAAGAGAGAATGGCCACCTTTTCCTTTCAAAGAAACATTGGAAATAAGAATTATATAAAACACTAAAAGTACATAATATGGAATAAGAAATGTGATTTCTATTCTAAATATATTTTCGTATAGAAAATTGTTTTGTACAGAAGTTATTTCTTTGAGTTTAAGATATTTGATCTCAAACTTAAGCCTATAAATAAGGTAAAGTGTATGAAATAAAAATTTATAATACATGGTTAGATGGAGCTTCAGATTTCACACATAGTTATAATAGTGATGGAAATAGTGGGTGCATACTATATGACCTTTCTTAGTGGACGAATCATGTTATAAGCAAAAAAAATTAGAACCATTCCAAATATTATTTATGAAATAATGGATGGTTTTAGTTATGGCTATAAATAGCTATGGTTTTACTTTTATATGAGCATTTTAAATCTTCATTATAAGATAAAACTATAATAATGGTATTTGTTTTCATAACAAAAGTGAGACATTAGAAAATTCAAAAATATTTAAAAATTTTACCATTATTTTGGAATTATTGACTGAACCGTTTCTTTAAGAAATAATGTAATAATCATATAATTATGAATCATATAATGTTGATGAATTGTATCTCAAAAAGTTAAGGGCCAAAGCACCCATTTAGTGGTAGCGACACTACAGTTGGTGAACTCGGAAGACTAATATATGCATGTATGCAATTGTAGGTCTAATGGTAACAAAACGGTCCGTATACTTTTTTAAATTCACTGATGAATTATCACTAACATGAACCTATGTATTTGACAAACATGTACCGTTCTATGTTAAGTTCATAGAATATAGAAAATAAGTAAATAACAAATGTGAAAATGAAAATGAAATTATTCAATTTGGTCGAATAAGTGAGTGTATTGGAAAGGGATTCCAGTTGTACTGAAAAGCGCATGAGATTTAATCTCAAAAGTCACTCCTCTTATGATACGTAATAATGCATTGATAAGATGTAATCAAACTTTGCTGGACAAAGTAGGATTGATGATGAGTGAAGTTGATTTAACTTCTTTTGGTAAGGCATGTACTTAAGAGTTGATACATAGTGTTAAATTTAAGTTTATAAAAAAAAATACAAAATCATACAATAAAGGAGTAGATGTAACAACACATGCATCCTTGGTTAAGAGGTTGAAAGGTTGTATGAGTCGAATGGCCACACATAATACATTTATGGGTGAGCTTGTGTGGACCACACCAAATGAGTTTGGGACCGATCAATATTTATTGACCAATTTATTTTATGAAAATAATTTTCTTAAACTTTATAACTAAATTATTCTTATATATATATAAGCAATTCAAAACATGTTAATGAATACTTATTCCTTTGCATCGAGTAACAATTTTTTTTCATTAAACACCAATTTCATGACGAAGGAATTTCTTTTAGAAATTTTTAGCAGTAAATTGTATTTAGATAAAATTTAATTATAAAATTGAATGCAAAGGATGAAATGAAATTGACCAATTCTAAATGGACACAACAAATTAGAACGTTTGCTAAGAACTCCTGCACATTAAAGAGAAATTTTGATTTCCTTAGCGATATCGAGAATTGTAACAACCTGATATTTTCAACCATTCGCATCCGCATATGCCGGACTTGAATTGGTCAAAATACCGCGTTGTAAATAAAATTTGGCAAATCCCATGACATACAGTAAATAAAAATAACAGAACACAGACACGGAGTAAGAAATGCAGCGGAAGTAAAAGAGATAGTAGTTCATGAAGCTACTATGAAAATATATCAGAGTTAAATAAAATACAACAGAATAAATAAAGTACAACAGAAGACTCTAGATGATAACCATGTACAAGCTGAATAGAACAACAGAACTGGAATAGATAAAACTAGATAAGCAGATGATCTCTAGCGATTCCAATCTCCAGAAAGTGGAATCCAAATCTGTGAATAACTCAGGCTGACCCGAGCGCAAATAAAATACAAACCCTCGAGTCAGGACAATATATATACTTATATAATGTAAACCAACTCAAGTGAACTGTAATAAAGTACAAGTAAAGTAAAGGATGCCTGGGACCGTCCATCCTCTAAGGATCCGTTAAACTATTTAATAAATAGTAATATTGCGAAATTATAATAATGTCTACAGTAAAATAAACTTACTTTTAAATAGCGTTCCGGGCTACCCATATCACCCTTCACACATAATAGTCCTAGCAGTCCATCCAATATCATGAAATCTCCACACCGGGTGACTCAAGGGATACCACACGGGCTATGGGAGAAAAACAAACTTGTAGTAAAGGCTCGGTATGGTAGGTGACACGGCACACAAGGCAATACTAGGGTAGATATACCAATTACGCACACGGGCTGGTGGTAACGCAGTAGCCACATACGCCCACCTCGGAACACACTCCCATGTCAAAATCGGAGGATGGCCATCTAATCAATCACAAGTAAGAGTATAGTATCAAAGGAATGTGTCCAACCAGAGGAGCTACCCCTTTTGGCCCGAGATCGCTCCTGTTTTAGCCACCTTAAGCCAACTCACGGGAGTTGGGTCCACGTAATATACCTTAGGCACGCCGCCACCATCCTACTTCATTCTGGAAACTCCACCGCGTAAACAGTTGTTAAAGTGGTTTTGGGTATCGACAAAGAGTATGTCCATATTCGATCCCGGTCTCTTTAACAACCAATCGTTATTATAACCCGTAGTTATAATTTAAAAGTCATAGTTTATACTTCAAAATAAAGTATCATTTCAAATTCAAATCTTTATCAAAATAAAGATCTAACCATTTCCAAACCATTTCGAAAACATCATATCTTTCCAAAACTTCCCGTCAAATCATTTCAATATATCATAATATCATATCTTTCCAAAACATCATTTCAAATCATTTTAATATATCATAATATCATATCTTTACAAAACTTTCTTTCTAATCATCTCAATATATCAAAATATCATATCTTTTCAAAACTTCATTTCCAATCATTTTAATATATCAAAATATCATCTCTTTCCAAAACTACATTTCCAATCATTTTAATATATCAAAATATCATATCTTTCCAAAACTACATTTTAAATCATTTTAATAGATCAAAATATCATGTCTTTACAAAACTTCATTCATTTCAAATCATTTTAATATATCAAAATATCATATCTTTTCAAAACCACATTCATTTCAAATCATTATTCATTTTATTCAATTTAAAATACCATTTCAATTCACATTTCAAAACAGTTTATATTGCAAATCAAATTACTTCATTTAAATTAAAAATGAAGTTATTACATTTAATAATTAAATTATTAAATTTCTAAAATTTTCAACTTTGAAAGTTCATTTAATCACGAAAGTTTGTCAAAATAGTGAAAATTTACTTTTCGCAATATTTAGAAAATGCTACGGAAAGTTACATTCAAAACAGTTTAATTTAACAAAAACGGTATTTTAAAAATGCTCTAATAGGGTTTACTTAAATTTCAAATAAACTTAGTTAAATTCAACAATTATATCACTTACAAAAAACACTATAATAGCCTTTAATTCAATTTTGCTTTTTAGTTCATTATCATCAACTACAGCATTTACAAATGCTATAATATCATTTACATTACAATTAATAGCATTTCGAAAATGCAATTAATTAACTTCAAATATTCAATATAATTTCACAAACAATCATATTTTTATTTAAAACATTTTTAACTTATAAAATCATACATTTTCACATTTATAAACATCATTTAATTTTCCTTAAGTTCATGATTTTTCAAATTTCCATTCAAAAATCAAGATTTAATAATAATTCACTTATTAAATTTCAACATTCGATTTTAAATTCACTGAATTAAATTTCAACTTAAAAATTAAGTTTAAAATTTCAAAATATAACTTAATTTCAATTTTATTTATTTAACTTAAAATTCACTTTTAATTCAAATTCACAAATTTCCATTTTGGTTATATTTTAAAATTTCAACTTAAATAATCATTCATTCCACATTTTAACTTTATTCAAAAATCATTAATATATTATAAAATCACTTTAAATTCATTTTAAATTAAAATTATCATAAATTTATCATAATTTCATGTTCATTATAATTTCCAATTATAATTAAATCAAAATTTCTAAAATAACTTACATTCAGATTTTCTAACTTTTCCATAATTTATTTAACTTATAAATTTCCAGAAAATCAATAATACTTTACAAAATATATTTTTTATTAAGTTTAAATCAAAATATAGTAATATTTACATTTCAAAAACATTTTAAAAAATTTAGAATAACATATTTTAACTGCGGGTCTGTATATAGTTTTCTACGCTAGGTAAAGCGATACGGATAATATATCATTTCAACCCGTAATTTAAAAAAAATCCGGGTTTTATCATTTAAAACCCGCAGTCCCAAGTAAATGAAATAAAAGAAAATCGCTCAGGCCTATCATTTCAGCCCATAACGATTTTCCCTTGTTCTAAAGACCGTTCGGGTATGTATCATTTCAACCCATAGTGATTCTAATCTAAAAGGAACCTGTAGTGTGATAAACAGATATAAATAACAGAATAACATAAAATAATAGTAACATATGATATAATAGGTGTAATAATAGGTGTGAACATCATATGACAATAATATAAACAGATATAGCATCATGATATAATTTACAGATTCAAATGGTGTCGGTTTATCAGTTATATAAGTACATATTAGTCTGGTGTGATTTACTCACCTCTATAAGATGGAGATGACAACCAAAACATACAATAAGAAAGGCACAAAAGCACGACAATGATTTGAGTGTGAGAGAGACAAGATTAAATTCCTTGAATACATGCAACAAAATCGTACAAAATACATGAATAAACACTACGCATATTTATAATCAACTTGTAATTGCATGCACAAAACAGATCCAAACCAACTGTACTTGCCTCCATCTAGCATAGGCCCAGCCTTGACTGGAAAATACATGGTTGTAGGTTGTTCTACGGTCTGGTTGTGGACCTATAAGGGTCGGCCTAACTTAAAGAAAATGGCGCACTAGTTGGTGAGGCAAGAGGCTAACATTTCAAGGCAAAAGCATGGATTTAAAGGCAACTTATGGGCTCGACCAAGGCATGGAGGGCATGGCCACATCAGGTATGGTCAGGTGAGGGTGTGCAGAGGTGTATTAGGTCAAGATCAGGCTAGTGGTGGTGGTTGGTCGGTCGGCCTAGGTGGTTGAAAGAGGTGGTGCTAGGCCTAGGTGTGCTCCGCTTGCATATATATGAGATGTTGCGCAAAACTATGGTGTTTCTCATCACAAAGGGGCTCGGCTATGGAATGGGAAGGGGCTGGAGGAGATGTTGGTCAGAGGGGATGGTGGTGAAGGCGGCCTAGGTGGTGGATGAGGGCAGGCCGATCCAAAGAAGGGGATGAAGGCAAGGCAAATCCATGTGAAAACAAGAGAAAACATGAAAAAAAGAAAAGAGTTTTTACCAAAATATTTTGCACAGAAATGGCCAACCATTTTCTTTGAGATGAGAAGGTTTGTGTACGTGAATGAAGTGGGGAAAAATGTTCAGCCGAAAAAATTGATAGTCGGCCAAAGCAATTGAATGAAAAGGTTGGAAAACGAAGAGGCAGAATGTAAAAGGACTTTGGAAGATTAAGAGTTTAAACCTTTCAAATTTCCATCAATTTATTTAAATTTATAAATACATAAAAGGATGAAAATAAAGAGTAAATAAACTCAGAAATAAAGTAAAGAAATAAATAAAATAAATAAATTTTAAATTAATTAAATTAAATGAAGAAAATAGCAATATATACAAAACTATGCTTAATAAATTGAAATAAATTTCAATAGACTTTAGAAAAATTATATTATCACTTTAAACATATTAAAAGACAAAAACATACATAAAATAACATATTAACACATATTAAAATAAAATATGACAATAAAAATATAATTTATATAATTTAAAATAAACAAAATAGCTAAATAACTCAAATTGTACTCAATATTGAAATATACATAACTTTCACAATATAACTCCGTTTTCAACGAAACGAAAAGCAGTATTCATGTTATTAAATCTATTTTCATAATAAAATATAAAATTTATGAGTTAAATGTTTAAATTTAAAATTTAAAAGTAAAAGTTTGTCTCATTTGACCAGAAATCCACTTTTCAGTAAAATATCCAATTTATACAAGTTTGAAACAATAATTTACACAAAAATCAAAATTTATATTTTAAAATGAAATGTTTGGAATAAAAAAAGTTTAAAAATAATTTCAAAATAAGATAAAGTCAAATTTAAATTATATGAAAAAATTTAGGGTTGTTACACTCTCCCCCACTCAAAACTTTTCGTCCCCGAAAAGGAATGAGGTACGGGAAAGCACAGAAAAGATTGAAATGAAATAAGATTAAGATAAGGTAACAAGAAGATTGAGATTATACATGATCTGTTGTTATAGGTAAATTTAACAAGGTGAAGATGATCAAATCAAGATCACAAGCATGAAAAGACCCTTTAGGATCTGATTCACCCTTTTCCGTTTGACCGTCGGTCTGTGGACGGAAAGCAGTGCTCAGATCTAGATGAGTACCAAAGATTATCAAAGATTATAGAAAGTTTTCCAAACAGACTGGTATAAGAAATAGCCTCCCCATTCTGTATCAAGATAAGGAAAATAAGGACAACTAAAAGATAGTTTGAAAAACAAAATAAGTTAATAAATTTGAAATCATAATGCTTTGAAATCATAATATTTGGAATCATAACAATTTAGAGATGTTATAATTTGGAAATCATACTACTAAAAATCATAACACTTAGAAAGTCATAACACCTTTAAAATAATCTTCATTTAAACCATTAAATTCAAGGTCAAATAATATTCATTTCAAAGTTGTAACATTTCTAAGTTCATTTATTCAATTAGAAAATTTCCAAACATTGTATTTTCAGAAACAACAGCATTTATAAAGTGCTACGGTAGATATATTAGTATTTCAAATCAGTTCAATTTTAGAAATATTCATTTGGATATCACTTAACTTACGATTTATTAAAACAAACTTTTATGAATGGAATATCCAAATAAGCTATACTTCGTTTATTAAATCAAAAGTTCACTATTTTACCTAACTCTTAATTTAACAAATAACCTAACACTTTATTTAAAATACCCATTTCATAAATATGATATTCCTTCAATAAGTTACACTTGAAATTTCCATTTGAAAACCAAATTCTTAATCATCAAATTTAGTGATGTTAAGAATGCATTTTAACTATTTAAATCATAATTATTCATTTTATAAGACATATCTATTTTATAAATAAAATACTTATCATAGCGAATACTATAACCAAATTTCTTTATACCCTTTTTCATTTAGACATTAATTAAACTATGATTCCAAGTTAAGTATACTTTATTACCAAAATGTCCCATTCAAATATATTTTATTTATCCATTCAAAGATACATTGTTTATTATACAAACATATTCATTTCAGGAAATAACCTTTATTAAATTCCTAGGTTAGACCTATGGTTCCATATTAAATCAAATTTGATTATCAGGTTATTTAAATAAAATTATTTAAATTTTCTTTTTCTATATTTACCTCTATTAATCTTTTATAACTAAAATTTAAGTGTATAACATTTATTATAATCACTCAAATTTTATTTAAAAAATCTTTTTATATTGTATATTATCGAATTACATTGTTAACTTTTAAAAATTAAGGTAAGTTATATTTAAATGCAATTGATTATTATACAAATAAAACTTTCTAATTCCCTTATCTCAATTTTGAATCATATATCTAAAATTTTGACTTTTTTTTATTTATAATTGAAATGATTCTTTTAAGATAAAGTTTAGAATAAAATTTCTGATTCCTTCAAATCATTTAGAGATAAATAAATATATATACATAATATGTAAAATCAAATTTAAATCATATATCTATATATATTATAAATCCAGTCTTATTTTTTTAGAAATTCAAATCAATTAAATTTCCCAAAACAAAACTGTATCAAGACTATAGAACGGTCTCTTCACTTCGAAACTCGAAAATGAATGTCGATGATGTCGTGGTCATCACCGAAGTTATTTTCCAGCGACAAAGAGAAGAGCACTAATTTTAAACTTCAAAATTTCTTAGAACAAATTTCTATTAGAAAATACTTTAAATAATATACCCCTTTTAAAACTTTAAGCACAAGGTTTGAAACCATCGAAAATTAAATTCTCAAATTTTTTGTTTTAACTCATTTCCATTCCCAAATGAATTTATAAATAGCTATTTATAAATTCATTTATAGAACAATAAATGATAAATCAAGTATTATCATTTTAAATGATCAATTTAAATCAATTTATTAAGTTCCATAAATTTACTTATATCAAAATTTATTTCATTAACCAATTTTTTTTTTAAAAATAATATTGTGTCAGTTTGTTCTGTAAAAGTGTTTTAGAAATCCCATCGATAGCGTTGATCAGGCAAATTAATCAGAAATCCAATTCAACATCAACAACTCAAACAACACAATATATAAAACATTTAAATTTAAATATTAGTTTACAAATACACTATACAGGAACAGATTTTCAAAGAAGGATAGAGATTCAAATTTTTATTAACTCAAATCAAAGGAAATTCTGTTTTAAAAATAAGTTGGAAACAAGGATGACATGATTAAATAACAGAATAGGAAGATGGATATGGTTATATAAATCGCGGGCAACCTTAACCGGGTTAACCGTAACTTAAAGAATAAGATCAATGTGGATTTCTGGGGTAAATCTACATTCGACCTTAGGAGATAGAGTTTGGAATAACAAAAGATATTAGCATCTAAACCAAGGATAGATATAAATCTCTGGTGAATCGATGATAATTATAAAGGAGTTTCTCCCTTTACAAATGAATTTTTGAGATTGGCGGGACTGCCAATTCACTATAAAGCTCATCGAAGTGGAGTTATGGGATACTCCAGAATCAAAAGGAGATGAATAGTGAGGGACATGAATGGATTTTGGAACCACAGGGAACGCTCCAAAATTCAAATGAAATTTGAATCAAAGAGGAAGAGATTCAAGTTTGGATGAAAGTAATTCTGCAACTAAATTTACCATACATTCTAGGTTTTGCCTCAAAGCCAAAGCTCTGATACCAACTGTAACAACCCGATATTTTCAACCATTCGCATCCGCACGTGCCAGACTTGAATTGCTCAAAATACTGCGTTGTAAATAAAATTTGGCAAATCTTAGGACATATAGTAAATAAAAATCACAGAACACAGACACAGAGTAAGAAATGCAACGGAAGTAAAAGAGATAGTAGTCCATGAAGCTACTATGAAAATATATCGGAGTTAAATAAAATATAATAGAATAAATAAAGCACAACATAAGTCTCAAGATGATAACCAAGTACAAGCTGAATAGAACAACAGAACTGGAATAGATAAAACTAGATAAGCAGATGATCTCCAGCGATTCCAATCTCCAGAAAGTGGAATCCAAATATGAGAATAACTCCGGCTGACTCGAGCGCAAATAAAATACAAACCCTCGAGTCAGGACAATATATATATTTATATATTGTAAACCAACTCAAGTGAACTGTAATAAAGTACAAGTAACTTAAAGGATGCCTAGGACCGCCCATCCTCTAAGGATCCGTTAAACTATTTACTATATAGTAATATTGCGCTATTATAATAATGTCTACAGTAAAATAAACTAACTTTTAAATAGCGTTCCGGGCTACCCATATCACCCTTCACACATAATAGTCCAAGCAGTCCATCCAATATCATGACATCTCCACACCGGGTGACTGTCAGAGGATACACATGGGCTACGGGAGAAAAACAAACTCGTAGTAAAGGGTCGGTATGGTAGGTGACAGGGCACACAAGGCAATGCCAGGGTAGATATACCAATTATGCACACGGGCTGGTGCTAACGCAGCAACCACATACGCCCACCTTGGAACACACTCTCATGTCAAAATCGGAGGAAGTCCATCTAATCAAACACAAGTAAGAGTATAGTATCAAAGGAATGTGTCTGACCAGAGGAGCTACCCCTTTTGGCCCGAGATCGCTCCTGTTTTAGCCACCTTAAGCCAACTCACGGGAGTTGGGTCCACGTAATATGCCTCAAACACGTCGCCACCATCCTACTTCATTCTGGAAACTCCACCGCGTACACAGTTGTTAAATTGGTTTTCGGTATCGACAGAGAGTATGTCCATATCTGATCCCGGTCTCTTTAACAACCAATCGTTATTATAACCCGTAGTTATAATTTAAAAGCCATAGTTTATACTTCAAAATAAAGTATCATTTCAAATTCAAATCTTTATCAAAAAAAAGATCTAACCATTTCCAAACCATTTCGAAAACATCATATCTTTCCAAAACTTCCCGTCAAATCATTTCAATATATCAAAATATCATATCTTTCTAAAACTTCATTTCAAATCATTTTAATATATCAAAATATCATATCTTTACAAACTTTCCTTTCTAATCATCTCAATATATCAAAATATCATATCTTTTCAAAAATTCATTTCCAATCATTTTAATATATCAAAATATCATGTCTTTCCAAAATTACATTTCCAATCATTTTTATATATCAAAATATCATATCTTTCCAAAACTACATTTCAAATCATTTTAATAGATCAAAATATCATATCTTTAGAAAACTTCATTCATTTCAAATCATTTTAATATATCAAAATATCATATCTTTTCAAAACCACATTCATTTCAAATCATTTTTCATTTTATTCAATTTAAAATACCATTTTAATTCACATTTCAAAACAGTTTATATTGCAAATCAAATTATTTTATTTAAATCAAAAATGAAGTTATTACATTTAATAATTAAATTATTAAATTTCCAAAATTTTCAACTTTGAAAGTTCATTTATTCACTTAAGTTTATCAAAACAGTGAAAATTTACTTTTCGGAACATTTAGAAAACGTTACGGAAAGTTACATTCAAAACAGTTTAATTTAACAAAAGACGGTATTTTAAAAATGCTCTAATAGGGTTTACTTAAATTTCAAATAAACTTAGTTAAATTCAATAATTATAACACTTACAAAAAAACGCTATAATAGCCCTTAATTCAATGTAGCTTTTTAGTTCCTTATCATCAACTACAGCTTTTACAAATGCTGTAATATCATTTACATTACAATTAATAGCATTTCAAAAATGCAGTTAATTAACTTCAAATATTCAATATAATTTCACAACCAATCATATTTTTGTTTAAAACATTTTTAACTTATAAAATCATACATTTTCACATTTATAAACATCATTTAATTTTCCTTAAGTTCATGATTTTTCAAATTTCCATTCAAAAATCAAGATTTAATAATAATTCACTTATTAAATTTAAACATTCAATTTTAAATTCATTGAATTAAATTTCAACTTAACATTTAAGTTTAAAATTTTAAAATATAACTAAATTTCAATTTTATTTATTTAACTTAAAGTTCACTTTTAATTCAATTTCACAAATTCCCATTTTGGTTATATTTTAAAATTTCAACTTAAATAATCATTCATTCCACATTTTAACTTTATTCAAAAATCATTAACATATTATAAAATCACTTTAAATTCATTTTTAAATTAAATTATCATAAATTTGTCATAATTTCGTATTCATTATAATTTCCAATTATAATTAAATCAAAATTTCCAAAATAACTTACGTTCAGATTTTCTAACTTTTCCATAATTTACTTAACTTATAAATTTCCAGAAAATCAATAATACTTTACAAAATATATTTTTTATTAAGTTTAAATCAAAACATAGTAATATTTACATTTTTAAAATATTTTAAATTTTTTAGAAAAACTTATTTTAACTACGGGTCCGTATATAGTTTTCTACGCTAAGTAAAGTGATACGGGTAATATATCATTTCAACCCGTAATTTACAAAAAAAATCCGGGTTTTATCATTTCAAACCTACAGTCCCAAGTAAATGAAATAAATGAAAATCGCTCGGGCCTATCATTTCAGCCCATAACGATTTTCCCTCATTCTAAAGTCCGTTCGGGTATGTATTATTTCAGCCCATAGTGATTGTATTCTAAAAGGAACCTGTAGTGTGATAAACTGATATAAATAACAGAATAACATAAAATAATAGGAACATATGATATAATAGGTGTAATAATAGGTGTGAACATCATATGACAATACTATAAATAGATATAGCATGATGATATACTTTACAGATTCAAATGGTGTCGGTTTATCAGTTATATAAGTACATATTAGTCTGGTGAGATATAATCACCTGTATAAGCTGGAGATGACAACCAAAACACACAATAAGGGAGGTACGAAAGAACGACAATGATTTGAGTGTGAGAGAGACAAGATTAAATTCCTTGAATACATGCAACCAAATCATACAAAATACATGAATAAACACTACACATATTTACAATCAACTTGTAACTGCATGCACAAAACAGATCCAAACCAATTGCACTTGCCTACATCTAGTATAGGCCTATCCATGACTGGAAAATACATGGCTATAGGTTGTTCTAGGGTCTGGTTGTGGACCTATAGGGGTCGGCCTAACTTAGAGAAAATGGTGCGCTAGTTGGTGAGGCAAGAGGCTAACATTTCAAGGCAAAAGCATGGATTTCAAGGCAACTAATGGGCTCGTCCAAGGCATGGAGGGCATGGCCACTTCAGGTATGGTCAGGTGAGGGTATGCAAAGGTATGTTAGGTCAAGATCAGGCCAGTGGTGGTGGTGATTGGTCGGTCTAGGTGGTTAAAAGAGGTGGTGCTAGGCCTAGGTGTGCTCGGCTTGCATATATATGAGATGTTGCTCAAAACTATGGTGGTTCTCATCACGAAGTGGCTCGACTATGGAATGGGAAGGGGTTGGAGGAGATGTTGGTTAGAGGGGATGGTGGTGGAGGCGGCCTAGGTGGTGGATGAGGGCTGGCCGATCCAAAGAAGTGGATGAAGGCAAGGCAAATCCATGTGAAAATAAGAAAAAACATGAAAAAAAGAAAAGAGTTTTTACCAAAATCTTTTGCAAAGAAAGGGACGATCATTCTCTTTAAGATGAGAAGGTTTGTGTACGAGAATGAAGTGACGAAAAATGTTCAGCTGAAAGAATTGATGGTCATCCAAAGCAATTGAATGAAAAGGTTGGAAAACGAAGAGGCGGAATGTAAAAGGACTTTGGAAGATTAAGAGTTTAAACCATTCAAATTTCCATCAACTTATTTAAATTTATAAATACATAAAATGATGAAAATAAAGAGTAAATAAAATAAGAAATAAAGTAAAGAAATAAATAAAATTAATAAATTTTAAATTAATTAAATTAAATGAAGAAAATAGCAATATATACAAAACTAGGCTTAATAAATTGAAATAAATTTCAATAGACTTTAGAAAAATTATATTATCACTTTCAAAATATTAAAAGACAAAAATATACATAAAATAACATAATAACACATATTAAAATAAAATATGACAATAAAAATATAATTTATATAATTTAAAATAAACAAAATAGCTAAATAACTCAAATTGTACTCGACATTGAAATATACATAACTTTCACAATATAACTCCGTTTTCAACGAAACAAAAAGCAATATTCATGTTATTAAATCTGTTTTCATAATAAAATATAAAATTTAATAATTTAAATGTTTAAATTTAAAATTTAAAAGTCAAAGTTTGACCCATTTGACCAGAAATCCACTTTTCAGTAAAATATCCTCTCTAAGAATTATATAGTTTATAGCTTCATTTTCCTGCAAATGTAATTACCAAGTACAAGTCAAAGACTTCTTTTAAACAATTTGACCTCCCTCAAAACAAAGAGTTTATTTTCTAGACCCGATTTAATACCCTTTAGGCCATCTTTCCTATTTATTCATTTTTCCAAGTAAGATTTAAGACTACATTCAGTATCAAGTTAATAGTATAACCTGAGATCCATTTAAGTATGATTTTGGAAACCTTGAGTATCCTTTTTGCCCCTCCTAAGAGATTTAAGGCTGCGGCGATGAATTTGCTCTTTTTTGAACCTTCTGATAGGACAGGAAGGTATTCCAACCTCAAATTTTTTTCTATTATCGAAAGGTCAAAATAGCTTAATAGTTGGTCCTTTCGACAGTAAGCTTTTATTGAAATGTAAGAGTCCTAAACCTTTTGATTCCTTTCTGTATATTAAAACATCATACAACAAGGCAACTAATACATAAACACATTTTTAGCTGTACAACATAACTTCAAAAATTCAACTAAAATATCAAAATATTCACCTATATGCTTCTTTGTGTTATATTTTCCAAAGTGTCTTGTCAATATGTACGTGTTCAAAATGACACTAACATCCTAGCATCAGACACCGAAAGCAATTAAAAGCGGTAAGATGGTCTTCCCCTTTCCTACAGATCATTTGGAAAAGGCAGAAGGTCGGGAGCAAAATCGATGAGGTTGATGATGATGGTTTCTTCCTAGATTGGCTGATAAGGCGAGTCGGTTATTAGTGTAATATTTTCCCAAAAAGCATCCAACTTGGCTAAATCCATCCAGAATGTGTTCATGGCCAGATCAAAAATTAAGGAGTATGTTGCTTTTATACGTGGATTAAGGAATTTATGTTGCTTCTATATGTGTATTAAGGACATCAGGCTGCAGTTGGTTTGCGTTGCTAGATAGCATGCTATTGACTTCTTCTACCTCTTGCGGTGGGTTTAATAAACCTAACGTAAAGCAGCAACAATAGTGTGGTGCTTCCGCGTTGATGAAATCGGGATGGATTGGGTGGAGGTTGGAAGCGACCATTGAGGCTTCTCTTTTGTTTTGTTTGTTTTTCTTCCTTTTTTAAAAATAAATGCCTATATAATAAAAATTAGAAGAGAGAGGGAAAAAGATAAATGGATCATGACAGTGATTCTGGTGTGAAAAATAAGACAATCTCTTGTTTTCTAGAAATCGTCATTAATCGGTTTTGTCTATTTGCATCATTGCCGCTCCATTTTGATTTGAAAACAAATATTTGTTAGGAATTATCTGGGGAAATTCTACAAATGATAGGCTAGGTGTGAAGTGGTTTTTTAAAAAAGAGCGGCGATTTCCTAATCTTTCACTGGCCGTCGAGAGTGACATTTGGCTAATTCTGTGCAAAGTGCATTTTTGGCACTCTGCCATCAAATTCTTATAATTTGTTTAAATTTCAATAGGGGTTTATTTGAGTGTTTCTATTTTTATGTAAGGTTAGGTTTTGGCCTAAATCCTGTTGCGTGCTATAATTTTCTTTGAATCAGACCGTTTGTCAAAAAAATTCCTTAAGTGGTTTAGGTGTTCTAAGTATTAGTTTATTTTCGAATTTCCTTCTAAGTCCATTTTGTGTAAATTGGGGAGTGATTACAAACAGGTGACTAGCAATTCTTCTATGCATATACATTTCATAGTATGTATTTTATGTTTCGCTTGTCTATACTATGTTTATTCCAAACTAATTATTCCTTAAATCAAGTCTCCTTAATAAGTCAACCTTGTTAACATGCTATATAGAGGAAGGTCATCATCAAAAATGGCCTAATACCATTTATCTTAGGGTAAACGGATTTCGTATGTATAACACCATCTCTCCTTACCCGCTTCCTTCGAAGGTAGATGGAAAATTTATTTTAAAGAAAATTAGGATGTTTTATTTGATATTGATTTATAGTTATGCTTTAATACCCTTCTAACCGAGAGATGAAATTAGCAAATACATGCTAGTTACCATTCGAGACGATGATATTATATCTTATTATTAACAACAAGTTACAACAACAAACATACTCTAGTATGTGTTCTTATTGCTGAAATAAAGAGATTCAATTTCTGTTTCGCTTGTTGATATGGGATACTTGAACAAGACTAGTTTTTCCTTCCGAAACTCCTTCTTCGGAGTTTGTAATGATCTTGGATAACTTAGGAATGGAGCTTAAACAAAGTTAATTTTCATAAAGACTTCTTTAATTTCTAAGCTCAAATTTTGCACTATTCAAAGATTCTTTACAAAAATAGAGATTTTGAAACTGAATTGTCAAGAAATAGTGAGGCTGGGATACAAAAGTTTTAAAGCATTTCATTGGTGGAGATACCTGGGTAAATCTCAACTTGAATTAACTAAGCTTCAAGAGAAGATATACAGCTTGGAAATAAAATATAAAGATAATCGGATTCCATGCAAATCTTCAGAATCCATAGGGTGTAAAGATAATCGGATTCCATGCAAAGCTTCACGGGCATCTCAATTTATACATGGGGTGTGTTTTCTATACCATTGCAATGCTATGCAGCATAATGCAGTACTTATAATATTATAAATGCTGCATGTTTTGTTGTCTTTCTTTACACCATGTTTATCTTATATTCAGATATGCCTCTTGGAGATTGATGTGTCTCCAAGCTTTTTGTTTCAATACATTACTCCACTTTTGGTTAAGTGAATCTAGATTCTTTGTCACCCTGTCATTCCTGCAAAAACATATAGCATATAGTACTCTTTAATTATTAGCTTGAACTTGACAATCTAATATTGAAGACCTCAGTTGCCAAGGTTGGCAAATCATTATGGCAATTGTATGAAAATTAATTCAATAAAAATGTCAATGTCTCATTTTTATCCATAATGAGGGATGGACATAGATTTAGCTCCTTTCACTTGTTTAGCAATCCTGAAAATAGTTAATGTTCGGCTGCATTAATTATCGAAATCTAACATTTACTCAATAAAGACCTTGATGGGACATTTATGATTGAGATCTTGATATAGTATTTTTTTGGATTCATTCCGCATTATCAAGGAAATTTGAGAATGAGAAGGTCGGAAGGTCTCATTAGGAGACTCTTTTAGCGGTAATCTTCCTCCACTAATGTTCCTTGATTTGGGTCAAATTACTTGATATGAATAAAAACCCAAAGATTGATTACCTAAATTAGGACTTTCAATAACATTAGTCTTAGAATCATTAATGATGAAGTTTTACAAGATATCACTGAACCCAGAATCGGGTATTAGAAAATAATGAAATAATTTAGCAGTCGCTTTTTGGTATACTCTGATAATAGGTGATGGAGAGTTAGATTGTCAAAATTCCTTTCCTTGCAAATAAGCAATAGAACCCTGTCGTATCGTTCCCAATGATGGTCGTCATATAGATAGAAATTCATATTTGCTAATAAGATACTATGTTCATTAATCTGATGCGGCACTGGATTATTAGTAGAAGACCAAGAATTCACCCTGGTATTTAGTATCAAAAGACCAGGAAAACCATCTTGGAATTTTGGTAATAAAAGTTTAGAATACCAAATGTAGTAGTTAATAGTGAAGGTTCATGAACTTACCCTGACAATGAGTAATAAAAGAACAAACTACCATTCTCTGTAATAAGTGATAGAAGACCAAAATGCCACTTTGAGAATTTCATTTCAGCCAACAGAAGTCTAAGGAACCATTAAAAATATAAGGCCAGAATACCACTTCTGATAATAAGCAATAGAAGACTAGAATACTAGTAATAAGCAATAAAAGACCAGAATACCATTCCTGATTATTAATAATAGAAGACCAGGATACCATTTCTGGTAATAAGTAATAGAAGACCATAATACCCATCTAGCAGAAGTTCAAGAAATATTTCTGATTTTATCTATTGAATGTTTAATCTTCTGAATTTGAGGAAGTCTTGCATGCTTTTGCTTTCTTGGGCCTAAGTTTTTCTTTGTCCATTTGTCATTTGTTTTGGCCTATTTTAGGAAGGGATTTTGTCTAATTTTGTGCTTATTTAAGAAGAGCCTTTTTCAGACTGTTTGTCATCTTTTATACTACCGACCTTTTTAGTGGGTTCTATTTTAAGTAATGCCAATTTCTACCGGTGCCTATATTAGGCATGGACTTTTCTTAGTTCGTCAGACATTTCATCTAGGTTTCCAGTGCGCTTGGCTTGCTTATTCTGAAGCTGGGGCCAAGGATTTACCCAACCTCCCACCAGAAGGTGCCTTAACTTTTCCATAGTGTGACGCGGTTAAGGGCTTTCATAACCATGGTCAGGCCATAGCATGGTGGGGCCAAGGGATTGCTTGTCCTCCCTCTAGGAGGTGCCTTATCATGGCTATGGCATGACGAGGATGATGGCTTATGCTGCTTTAACATGGCTATTTCTAGTTTGGGCGCTTACAAAGGCTTACACCCTCCCGCCAAGAGCTGCCTTGACCCGTTCATCTTGGCACAACCAAGGGCTTTCTACCATATTGGTAGCCTACCTTTTTAGATAGTCCAAGTTTAAGGAGGATTCCTCTTCCGATCATCTATACTTTTCTTATTTTGAGAATGGATCCTTTATTTCATGGCTTGATTAATCCTTTACAAATTGTTTTAGCTTTCCTTGTTTTAGAAAGTGTAGGACCATTTTTCTAAGTACATTACATTGGTTAGTATCATGTCCTTTTCATGAGATGGAAGTTGCAATATGCTCCTTTAGACCTTCTCCCAAACCCTAGCCTTTTCTTTTGAGAGGGCCAATAGTTCAGTTTTTCTTTGGTTCTAATATAAATGTCTTCGATTGACATTTTAAGATTGTATAATCCAAGTAGTATTGATTTGTGAGCCGTCTTTGACTAGCTTCTAACTCTTTTGTAGCCTAGTTCAAATACTTCTTCTTGAGGGATAGGTTCCTTTTCATTGTTAATTGGTTCTCTTTCAAAGGCTTTCCTTTCAGTCTTAGGGTTTTGGTTGGAAAAACTCCTTGGTAATTCTTATATTTCCACCAAGAAGTTCTTTTATCTGTCTTATTTCTTCAGTCGTGGATTTTCCCAGATGCTCATAGTTTTCCCTTGGGTGGCGAGCCTCAATGATGATCTTAATCCACTTGTTCATGAAATTATCATAATCCTTATCATCTCTTTTTCAAACATAATTCCCCGGGAATATGACTGGATAGTTCTTCTCATTTGATTAAAAATGTTGTCGTTTCCATTTATTCTTTTTCCAAGTGCAAAAATTGGGGTCGGTCCTACATGAAAGGGGTTCAAGCTTCATTTTTTAGGGTCATAAATTCTACATTCTTTTTGTTTATAATTTTCAAGACTTTATGCCTTAACCTTTGTTACTTAACTTGATTAGAGTCATTGATTCTTACCTAGGAACGCTGTACCGAGTGTGATTCGGAAGACCCTTGCTTAGACCTCTTGAGTCTTTTAGTAATCAGTATTAAATGAATTTGATGCAAAATTGGTTCGATGAGAATCAGAGAATGGTTGCGTTAGGAAATTAATCAAGTCGAAGGTTCGAGACCTCCTTCCAACGCCAAAAATGTTAAACAAATTTTTGGTCAACTCCCTAAGTAGTGCTTCAATAAGAAAGGGAAGATAATTTGAATAGAAGGGTAAGATATCCCCAATAATAGTCTTTGCACTTTGTTATAATAATCGTTGACTTTTGATTTAGATCTCTCGACGTAGTCGAAATGTTTAATCATTCAAGTAGAAGAACCACTACCAAAGGTAAAGCTTATTAGGAATTTCATAGAACTTTTCTTTATGACATGAATGATTATTAATCAAAATTATTTCATTAATGCCAAACTCTAATACTTTCAAAAGGTTTGAGTGATTAATCTCCTTAAAATTAGGTCAGATACTTACTTCCTGGGTGGTGTATGAGAACCTTTGACCTTGCCGTAAGTTTTGGTCACATTTAGGAAGTTGATTTTAGCTTTGTCGAAAGGTATTAGGATTTTAACCATTGGTTCAAGCTTTATATCCCTGAACTTAGACTAACGAAGGATTAGATTGCTCAATTAATGACTATAAAAGGTTTTGTTACTACTAAAGTGTAAGCATCCATTAATTTAGTTAAAGGGTTCAGGTCGTAATACCAATTATCTCGGAAGATAACCACTCATGTTAATCAAGGCTAGTTGTCGACCTTATCGAAATGTTAGGGAAGAAAAATTGATGGCTTTTGAAGCTTGAGGTTGTTGCTTAACTAACAAAGCTTCTAACTTTATTGGAAAGAACCTTTCGATGGGTTTGATCCTGAAAATTGAATTAAGCCAGCAAACATTTAAGTAATCAACAAATTAATTCTCAAAATTAATGGCCTCCCGCACAACTCAAGAAAGGACTTCACATTATTAAGTTCCCCCCATTTGATCCCTAATTAGGGTTACAAAGTTATGATTAAGAAGTTACATGTTTTTTTTGAATGAAAGGAAAATCTACGCCAAAACAGGACCTCTTGGGTCATATTGACAGATGCCGATGGTCATGCTTCCATCCCTGTGCCTTCGGCTGGGCCAAAAGGTTCCATTCTTTTACACAGTTACTAAACTTCTGACTTCATCGAAAGTTTTTCTTTTTGCATGTTATTATGTATCTTTGTGAACTTCCGAATGATCCTTCCTCCATTTTCTTTTAGAAACCTATTTCACTTGTTCCAAACTCAGTCACATGTCCGGTAGGTGAACCATTCGGCATTGCCGAGGGTTTTCGGATATTGTGAACCCTTCGACTTTGTTTGAAGGTTGCTTTTTTACTTGGATGTTGGTGAGAGTCGAGCTTTCCTTGAACATTGTTGGAGAATTTCCTTATGTTATTTACTAATTTACAAATGTTGCCTTTATTATGGACCATTCGACACCATCGAAAGGTGTTTAGTAGGTGTTCCGACCGGCCCGAAAGGCTTATTATGCTTTTGGAAAGGTTGTTATAGGGTTGCTTGTCCTTGTCTTGATTTGTTTTCCTACTTCGGAGGTCAAGATCTTCTTGGATGTTGTGGAATAATAACCTCCGTCTTTTACGAATGAGTTGCTTCATATTGTTGACTGCATCCCTTCAACCTCTTCGGAAGGTCTGATCCGTATTCTTTTCCTTCTGCCATTTGTTTAAGATCACCTGACTTCAGTGAAAGGTGAATTTTTGGAGTAACATAAATTTTTGGTAAATCTCTAAGAAACCAATATCTTGTTACTTTTGAAGATTTTGAAATTGAGGCCTTTTTGAGGTAAAATCTTCTCAATTTGACATATTGGCTTACGTAATCTCTAGAGACAAGATTACCTGAGAAATATTCTCTCTATGATAACATATAAAATACAACCAATTAAAAAAGGAAAAAAATTTACCAATCAATATTATTACGTATTCGTAGTTATTCATTCGGTTCACGCAAAATTGACTTGGAAAATAATTCTGAAATAAATTTACCCATATAATACTTGAGTTTTTCAAGAGATAGATTTTGGGGAATTTATGTGACCCGTGGCATGTTCCAACATGCCTTAGGATGTGGTTCAGATCCAAATTCGTCGAAGTATCTTTTAGGAAAACGCCTAAGTTGACTCCTACTAAAATCACCTATATATGACAAATAATTAATTAGGTGTCCACAATAGGCTTTTTATAAGAAATTAACCAAAATGTCTCTCTCTTCGATCAACATCCAAAAGAGGGTAATCAATTCTCGGTTTCCTTCACAAGAGTGTCATATCGAAGGCATGC
This sequence comes from Allium cepa, assembly GCA_030765085.1. NCBI lineage: Eukaryota > Viridiplantae > Streptophyta > Magnoliopsida > Asparagales > Amaryllidaceae > Allium > Allium cepa. The sequence goes on from CM060938.1 coordinate 706,721,012, forward strand.
TCTCCTACACCATAGGTCGGCTTCTTAATGCTTAAGGATGCTAAGACTGTCACACTTCTATTGAGTTTATGATAGTTATCAAAAAGAATGTTGTTCTCCTTTAATTGTCTGTCTGGCTCCTTATATAAACTATTTATCTCACTTGTTTTCTTTCAAGCTCTATCATATAGAGGTGGATATATTTCTTCCTTATCTAAATAATTGATTTACACCATTATTATCTTCGAAACGAAAGGTAACTAAACTAAGAATCTCATAACTAAGATACCGGGACTGATGCTTGAGAGACCTTCTTCTTTTATTTTGGCACTTCAACATTAATAAAAACAGGCTCTTCTTGTGGGTCGGAAGGAACATGAGGTTCAGGCGGGTTAGCTTCTTTAGGAGATGGATCTTTTTGGAAACCCTTGTATGGTCATCCCCATCTTTCTTTAAAAGATTCAGTTTAAGCGTCTCCATCACCACCTTAACTTTGACCGCCATTGATGTTATCATCACTACCATCATTGTTGCCGTCGTCGTCACCTTCTTCTTTGACGACCTCATCTTTATCACCTTTATCTTTGGAGTCAGATTGGACTTCAAAGGAAGGAACTTCAAAAATGAGAATTTTGGAGGCGTCAATCTCTTCTTGTTCAGCACTTTCAATTCCCTGCTCCATCTGTTTGATCTTGCCTATAACCCTACAGACAAAAGCAGAGGCAAGCAAAGGAAAGCTTAATTCAAGGCATTTGTCGACGATATCGGCGTAGGAGAGCATCAAAGCATCTTCAAAGGGATTCATCTTAATATCTCTAGAGAGGTGTCAAGAAATTGTGACACTGGCCACTTTACTTTAGAAATAGCGTCGACTACTAATTTTAGGGAAGCTTTTTTTACTTTCAACTTCTCCTTTAGAGAGGCCTGTTTTGCTACCATTTGGATCTTTTCCTTCTCGGCTTCTTTTAAGGTCATTTTCATTGCTAAATTCTCATCAACAAGGAGTTCGCAGGCTTTCTTTTCCTTAGAAATAACAGACTCTGACTAAACAAGAGAAGCTCTTAATCGCTCCTATTCAGTCATAGCATCATTCCTCTGCGGATAAAGTGGAGACTTGATTCTGTAAGTTAGAAATCTCCTCCTGAAGTTTAGAAGATTTAAATGCATGTTCCGACAATGAGAGCCTTCGAAATCTTAAAGATGAAGTATGTCATAAGTCAAAAATTTAAAGAAGAACAATAACAATAAAGTCAAATGAACAGAAACTTACAAAGAGTTGTTGTTATACTAAAGAACCATAATGACCCGCCAAGACAGGAACAGAGGAAGGTGAGTGCATGGAGGCAAAAGATAAGGAACTCAGAATAGATTGGACTATCGCTTTAAAATTATTTGAGGAGATGAAGACCTAAATGGATTGAGCAGTTGAGAAGTGGTCGTAATGTCCAAAGCCTTCCGCATCTACTCAATCACACTTAGAGGGCTTGTGTAGACGATGTAGGAAAGTGGATCAACCATCGTGGGAGTCTTTTTAGGTTGATCAAAAGAAGCTTCAACAGTTGGACTCTCTAATGCTTTATTAATAATTAAGATCTCCTCTTCCTCTAGTGGTGGAGAATTAGAAACTTCTATAATTTTTTCTACCTTTAGTGATGGTTGAACCATAGACATTTGACCAATTTTCTCTTGACAACCATCATTGTCATAGCAAGGGCCTGAGAATGGATGGCGCATGACAAGTCAAAGAGGGAAGAGTAGGACCACTGATGGGTTTTCCCACCCGAGGAGAAGGTGTAGAAAGTTCAAACAAATTATAAGTCAGTATATTATTTGAAAAGCAACATAGCAATAGATAACAAGCACAACATTTAAAATTACCTAACTGATCAGGGCAAATAAGTGACATTTGGGAGAAGTTTGATGGGTCACCGAAAGAGATGAAGCATTTACTTCGGGGTGTGTGTTGGACAGAAGGAGGTTGGTCGAGTATCCTTTGTCCCGCCGGCAGAAGGTAGAGCTTTTGTAGATTTGTTGGATTCAACAGCGTTAATCTATTCCCAATTTTTCTTGAAGCTGCAGGTAAGGACTCCACTGTTATCTAATCCTCCACATTTAGTCCTTTAGTAGGAGCACCTGATAAGAAGCATAGATCTGTAAAGAAAAGTAACTATATGGAAGGAAAATAATGAAATCTAAGCTTTCGTGGATTAGAGGAGTTTCTGATAATGCGGGGAAAAAGGAACTGGCTCTTCCTGTTATCCTGCCTTTTGGCAAGGCCGTGACACTAAGAAATTGACTGGAAAACAAAGATAGTTCATCCCATAAAATGATTATACATAGGTTTGCTATGGATGCTGGTGAATTTGTCCTAAGTCCGGATCAAGCTACAATTAGCATGACATAACAACCAATGCTATGAAAGCCAACGTTACAAATTTCAAGTCTATCAGAGTTCGTATGCTCAAGATATGATCGATGCAAACCAAGGAAATCAACTCATTTGTGTCGATCATTTCGCCTTCTACGCATTGCTTTCATTCGTATCCATCACAAGCAGCGTTCTTCGTATCCATCCTTATTCGCATCCATCTACAGTGGCCTCCTCGTATCCATTGCAGTCGAACTCATTTGCATCCATGGAACACACATGGTTCGTATACTTCTATTCTCATATCGCTACGCATCCATCATCTCCAGGTTGTTCGTATCGATCAACCAACATCTACTTTATATCCACCGAAGACGTAAAAAACCATTACTCCATATCAATCTATTAACACACTACACTCGTATTGATAGGCTAGTGATTGGTACGAATAATACAAGATGGACCGATACGAATGACACTTACATTGATCGATATGAAATAGATTAGTGACGATCGATACAAACAGGGTAGCGAATAATGGATATGAACAAGTATAAGCTGGCTCGATATGAATGAGGCGTGCCAATAAGAAAGTCTCAGTCGCTCGGCATGAAAATTGGATCGATCCTAAAAGTTGGTGCCACATTACCTTGCAAGCTTGTGCCTAGAAGCGATGCAAACAGGAGCGATGCGAACAGAAGTGATGCGAACTCAACAGCCTTCTGTAAATTCAAACTTGCATCAATCATAACTCGAGATCTACAAGTCCGAATGCCACCAAATTTGCACATGAGCTTGCATGCAACCTCAGGAATGTTCAGGATCGATCTCGACTTGATTGGGCTAAATCTTAATCAATGCAAAATCCATTCGTATCGATCATGGATCGAGTACAAATGATTGGGGATCGATCATCTGGACTCACCCACATGAGAGAAGTGGTCTTTCTAAATCTGGGCGAGATGTATGCTGCCTACGCTTATAAATAGTGACCCTGGACCTATAGAAAAGGGAATTTTGGTTCTTCTACATCTAGACTCTGCCAAAATTATTATTGTACTTGAATTGTACTGTTGGAATGCATTGTAACCAGCAAGCAAAAATCAATAAAAGTATACCATTTCATAGTGGACGTAGGACATACACCAAACCAGTCTAAATCTAAGTGTTTCTGTGCATTTTTCATTGCTTATTGATTGGTATGTTTGTTAGATCTTCCTCATTTTCCATTTATATTCTTCATTTTATCTCTTCAAACACATCCAACGAGAGGTGTGTCCAATTTTAGTACATACACTTTGGTGCTTTCACGAGAAAACCCAAATTTTCTCCTACTTGTTGGATCTACTACCAATATCGGTTTGCAAGAATATAAGGAGAAGATCTAGATCTTAAGTTTAGAAGTTCTTCCATCCTATTCAGATTTGCACCATGTCTAGGAGAGAGCTTCGCCATCCACCATGGTCAACACTATGACTACATTAACAGCTGCAAATCCAGAAGGATGGGACAGACGGAACCCCATGCAACTTCCTCTTGCCGACAGAATGTTGTCGGACCTTCAGATCCACAAGGCCCTGTCACCAGGGAAGAGTTTCAAATGATAATGTGAGAGCTGATAAAAAGCCGCCAACAGCTTACACAGCAACTCCATGCTAACGCGGAATTAACCAATCAACTAAATCGTCAACGACGAAGGAGATCTAGAAGGGATCAGACTTCCTATTCATCTACTTAAAGTTCACCCTCTTCTGACTACCATTATAGATCCGCGTGCCCACGGCTTGACGGAAGCTATACACAAGCTATTGGAAATCAACGCACCTTTAATCTTGGGCAACATAGAGCTGGTCCATCAATCAACCATCATACTGGACCCTCTTCGCTAGGAGTTAACGTTCCTTATCATGCTACTGACAACCACACTGCTACCACCGCCATCGAGTTGGAAGTTGATGCTCGAAACCAAACGGATTCGACCTACCGTCAATGCAATTATACTTTGAAATCTTGTGTTCCTGAGGACCTATAACCAAGGAGGCGATACATGTACCGTCGACTTCGACCGGCCCATCCTCGCATTCTGGAAAACGAACATACCTTGTCTCAACATGTCCAAAACGTCCAAATGCCGGATATACCGACAATGATCTGTTCTTTGATCCGTGAAAGTCATCGCCTCACCAATGACGACTAAGGAATCTCCCGGAGTCATACTCCTTTTATGGACGATATACTCTACGCTGAACCTCCTCATTGATTCAGAATGCCAACTCTACCCGTTTATGAAGGGAGCTCTGATCCTAACCAGCATATCTTGAAGTATGAATGCTTAATGAATGTTGCACGAGCTGATGACGTGGTCAAGTACCGAAGTTTCCCTATCTCCTTAGGGGGCATTGCAACTATGTAGTTTACTTGTCTACCACCTCGATCTATCTCATGTTCTGACTAGTTGGAAACAAAGTCCATCGAACAGTTCCGCATGCATGTCACAAGGCCAAAAGATTTTAACACCATGTCTAGTGTCACTCAAGCTCCTAGAGAGACAATTAGATGTTATCTGGAGAGATTTCATGTTAAATGCGCTGAGATTAGTAATCCCAATGATAACTCAATTCTGATGGCATTAACTAAGGGAATCAATTCAGATTTCAAATTCGGCAACTGGTTGGCCGGAAAACCCCCCGTGTCATTGGATGGTTTCTATTCCAACGCTGCTCAGATCTTGAGAAGGGAGGATGAGAAACAATCTTGAAAAAAGGATGATGTAGAGCCTAGTGTCGAAGGTATCTAAAGTAATGTTGTTGTTAAACAGACCTAGGAGTGTTCTGGGAAGGTGCGACTGAATATACAGGATAAATAGGATCAACAAAAAGGTAATGGAAGTCAAAACAGGAAACGGGCTTAGAATCGTGGGCCGCGACATAGTGCTCCTTTGTTTGACAATTATACTCCTTAGAATACGTTTCTTGAAAATGTGTATCTGCAGACCTACAATACTATCCAATATAAGAAACCTACTCCGAAGCCATCGTTAAAAAAACAGATGCAGACATGAAAATTTTGAAGATTTCACGATAGCTACGGCCATAATACGAACGAGCGCCATGATTTACAAGAAATTGTTGAGAAGTTGATGCGAGAGAGAAAGCTGGAGCAGTTTGTGCGGGCGCCGCAATCAGGAGGTGCGGACCCATCGAATTAAAGCCAGATACCAAATCAGGTGAGACAGAAGGAACTCGCTCGTACCAATAGGAGGATAGTGATTAATACTATTAGTGGTGGTCCTTATCCAGCAGACCGAAGGTGGAAGGAAATGGAGTCGTATGCCGGTTCAATTAGGCAAGAGTGCTTCGAATGCTGTAGTAGTTTGGAAGACGGTGCTCCGGCCAAGCAACAAAAAACGATGACAGATGACACCGTACGAGATAGGGATGCCGACAGATTTGAAGCCCCAACCATTGATCCACTTATTATTTCAACTCAGATAGGCCTTGCTTGGATGAAGAGGATTTTAGTAGACAGTGGAAGTTCACTGAACATAATGTTCAAGCGAGCCTATGAACAAATGAAGATGGAAGCCAAGGATTTAAAGCCTTGTAAATCTCACATTCACGGCTTCGATGGAGGTGCGACTATACCTACTAGGATGGTGGAGTTACTAGTGGAACAGTGGATTGGGGAACGCCGGAGAGTCCGGATATTACAGTTTCTTGTGTTGGACATAGACCCACTATACAATGCTTTCCTGGGCCGACCGACCCTAGCTAAATTCAGGGCTGCCATTGCCCCTTGGTGTATGACTTTGAAATTCCCTACCGACAATGGAGTTGGAGTCATTCAGGGAGACCAGGCTGCTGGGCGAGCATATTATATTGCTGAGCTGCAAGAGGCGAAGTGAAGGGAAAAAGGAAAGGGTGTAGGGGAATATCTCTGTGTCCGTTTTGTTGAGAATTGACAACTGACAATTTGGCCAAGGTCGGGGCACCCCAAACAATTCCCAAGGGATCTTAACCTGAGAGATATCAAAAATGAGGATGAAAGTAAAGACGGTCAATCTTCCGGGGCTAAGCTGACGATCGATGTTCCGATTGATGATAATGACGATTGTAAAATGATAAAGATTGTTTCTCAGCTAAACCAACAGATGCAAGAGGAATTGTTTGAATTTCTCCTGGCAAACCTCGACATTTTTTCCTGGACATATTCTGGATGTGTGGAATCTCCGCTGACATCATGAGCCACACATTGAATATTGACCAACGGCATGTCCCGTCAAGCAAGAAAGGCGTGGTATGGATCCAGAGAGGTCTGCCGCCCTTAAGGAAGAGGTAGATAAACTTAAGGCGAACGGGTTTATCCGAGATGCATTATATCCAGAATGAATGTCCAATCCTGTACTTGTCAAAAAGCCTAACGGGAAATGAAGAACATACTTTGATTACTCAGAAATGAATAAAGCTTGCCCTAAAAAAGTTTTTCACTTCCCCGAATTGATCAATTCGTAGACTCAACGACTAGTCATGAGCTCTTATCCTTCATCGATGCATATTCTGGCTACAATCAGATACCCATGCACTTTCCCAATCTGAAGCATACTAGTTTCATCGCCTTTCTAGGACATTACTACTAAAAGGTCATGCCCTTTGGACTCAAGACTGCTGATCGCCAACCAGATCGGAAAAACCATGGAGGTATATGTGGACGACATGCTTGTGACATCACGATTCTCCACTGATCATATCAAAGACCTGGAATTGATGTTCAACATCCTCCGAGAATACATAACGGAACTCAACCGATTGAAGTGCCACTTTGGGGATGCGTTTAGAAAATTCCATGGATTCATCATCAACGCTCGAGGAATTGAGGCCAATGCCAAAAAGTTCCGGGCAATCAGAAATCTTGAAACTCCAAGGACTACAAAGCAGGTTCAGAGCCTCAATGGAAAAGTAGTAGCACTGAGCATGTTCATTTTGAAATCCACTAGCAAATGCATTCCCTTCTTCGATCTATTCAGAAAAGGAAAACAGAATTTCGAATGGACAATAGAATACAAGGGCGCATTCCAAGCACCGGTTAAATATCTGTTTACACCACTTATTCTATCAAAACCTATTGATCACGAGAGATTTTACATTTACTTGGCAGTGTCAAAAAACATAATCAGTGCTGCGCTAATTTGGGAAGAAGATCGAATACAATGACCAGTATATTACATTAGCAAACAACTGACCTAAGCAGAGAGAAATTATCCGAAGCTGGAAAAGCTGGCTTATTGTCTTGTCATTGCATCAAGGAAGCTCCGCCGGTATTTCCTGGCTCATCCTATTACCATCTTCACTGACCAGTCATTACGACAGGTCCTTACGCGGCATGTGATGTCTGGTAGGTTACTCAAGTGGAATATCGAGCTGAGTTAGTTCGACATCACTTGCACACTAGGACGAGCCATTCAAGGACAAATCCTACTATATTTCATTTCTGAATCCCGGAGGACTTGCCTGACACCAGTGAATCTCCTAAATATGTCTAGAAGCTACATACTGATGGTGCATCAAACAACCGCTACTCAGGCGCCGAGGTTATACTTGAAACTCCTAAAGGCCGATCTATATGCTTCGCGTTAATGTTCGATTTCCATGCAACTAACAGCGAGGCCGAATATGAAGCCCTACTCGCTGGATTAAGACTTGCTAGAGATTTAAGAATTAATACTTTGGAGATTTACTGTGATTCACAATTGGTCGTATGCTAAGTTCGAGGAGAGTACCATGCCAAAGACCGAAGACTGGCTGCTTACCTTGCTCGGGTTAAGGAAATATTATATCAGTTCGATTATTACGCCACATATTGTGTACCCCGAGAACGCAATCAGGCGGATTCATTAGCAAAATTAGCCCGTACAGGTGATGCATAGCAAATGGGAATCATTCCCGTGGAGACATTACCTTCCCCGAGCATTGATCAGATGGAAATATGTTTGGGTATTTGAAGTCATTCTCGATAAGGAGTCATGAATGACTCCGTTCAGAAACTATCTCGAGCATGGGACCGTACCGAAGAGTAGGAGTGAGAAAAGACAAGTTCTTCGAAATGCTTCATGGTTCACTATTCAAAATAAAGTCAGGTATAGAAGAGGTTACTCTATTCCTTTACTCTGGTGTATCGCCCATGATGAAATCAAACGAGTATTGCATGACGTACATGAAGAAGAATGTGGCGATCACACCAGGGGAAAACTCTTGCCAAGAAAGTGCTCCGATATGGATACTACTAGCTGATTGTAAATCACGTTGCACCGGATTACGCCATAAAATGAGATAGAAGTCATAAACACGATCGGATTCCTAGAGCCCCAGCCACCGAAATAACTTAGATGATCAGTCCCTGGCCATTTGCAGTATGGGGAATTGACATTATTGGTTCTCTACCTCTAGCCAAATGCGGTTGAAGTACGCTATCTTTGCGGTTGATTACTTTGCCAAGTGGGCGGAAGATGAGCCTCTTCCTACTATAACAACGAAGAAAGTAATCGACCTGTGGTACGCAACATCATTAGTCGATTTGGCCTTCCGCAAACCATCATTACTGACAATGGATCATAATTCAACAGTGTTGAATTTAAGAATTTCTATCAACAATTCCATATCCAGAAGAAGTTCTCTGCAGTTGCATACCATCAAGCAAATGGACATGTTGAAGCTATAATAAGGTTATGAAATCCATTCTGAAAAAACAACTGGAAAAGGCCGGGAGCAAATGGGTCGATGAACTCTATATGGCCCTATGGGCTTATCAGACTACCCATAAATCCACGACCGGCAACAATCAGTTCTCTCTTTCCAATGGTTCAGAAGCCGTTATTCTAGTGGAGAAGGAAGTACCTTCTCATCGTGTGACATATTTATGATCCGAAGAGGGATGCTATATTACTTGTCGAATCTCAAGATTCATTGGATGAGAATCAAGGAGAGGCTGATTTGAGAGCAGCCGCATACCAAAGTTGAGTCGCCCGATTGTACAATGCTAAGGTCTGACCGATAACTTTTGAACACGGCGATCTCGTCCTCAAGAGAATTTACCCGATTCCTTCACGTATGAAACCAATGTGGAAAGGGTCGTATGTTATTTGAACATTCAAATTGTCGACCGTTGACGGTCTTACTCTATCAATAGCGTGAAACAGAGAAAGTCTTCTTCGCTACTACACATAACAGGCTTTATTTATATATGCAGTTTATTTTTCATTTGCAATTTGTTTATGCATTTTGGAATTTGAATTTGTAGTAAGGCAACTAACTTTGCCGTATTTTCTTATTTCATTAATAAAATGCAATCCCTTCAAGCCAGGGCTGTGATTTTTTGAAATGCATCATACGACCATCATCATGCATGGAGTGCTAAGTTCCACCCTACTGTGGGATTTATTCAAATAGGGAGCGCTGTGATATGACCGATTACTCGCTAAGTGAAGCCTAAGCTTGGGGACAAGTCATCACATTAAAGCGAAAAAAAGGATTGATACACGACAATCCTCTCACTAACTCTTGATTTCCAGAGTGCGAACTGGAGTATAAACTCACTAATACAGACTCGAAGAGGGTGGATCCATCCACCTAACGACTTCGCCCATATTTGAACAAAGTTCGGGAGGATGGACCCATCCATCTAATGGCCTCACTTGTTAGCTCAGGGTGGATGTGAATCGACCATCCACAAACCTGATAATTCCATCGTTCCCGTAGTGCGAACGAAATTCTGAAACTCATAAACAGATATGATCGACCGCCTTTTAACTAACTCCAGATTCCCAAAGTGTGAACTGGAGTATAAACATCAACTAACTCTAAGTCCCCAGAGTGTTGATTGGAGTATAAACATCGACTAACCCTAAATACCAGAAGTGTGGATTGGAGTTTAAACACAAACTGGGTGTTAATTGACCACCCGTTGGACAATTCTGAGTCCCTGGAGTGTGGATTGGATTATAAACACAAAGTGGGTGGACTAACTTCCCACGAATCAACCTAAGTCCCCAAAGCATTGACAAAGTTCTAAATATCAAACGGTTGTGATCAACCTCCCATGAAATAACTTTAGTCCCTGATGCGCGGACGTATCTCTAAATCTCAACTGTGCATAATCGACCACTGACAAACAAGTGCAATCTCTAGAGTGCGGATGCAATCACCAAGCGATGAGCGAGTGTGGTTCGATTACCTAAACATGTCATGTTTTATCTTCGCTTTATGAAGTTAAGTTCGACGTGTTCAAGGCAAACAGAGTTGCTAAGAAATCTTTTCGACTTACCCTGAGACCAAGGGCAAAACTTAAGTATCATCCACTGATTGAGACAATGCGGTATTGGAATTCGACTTAACAATTCGATCATGGCCCGAAGCCATGATTTTAGAACTTAACAATAGTACTCAGTTCCAATTCAAAGGCTAAAACTTCACAAGTGTATTGGAAGGAAGTTTGAACGCTGAAATACTTAAGTGAAATAAAACTAAAACTGCATTGAAGACAAAATGGAATCTTATTTCTATCCATTGGAAAATAAGGGTAAGTACAAATTTACTCCAAAAAATCCTACAAGCAGGAGCTGAACATTCATCTATACATGGCCTACAAAAACAAAAGGAAATTCCAATCTATCTACAAAAATTGCACTAAGAATATATGCCCATTCTCTCAATTTTTTCTTCCTCCTCTTCTTTAGTGTGGACTCATTAGAACTACCGCTTGGCTCCCTTTCGGAGCTTATGCCTTTTGGCAGTTGATCTCTAGTCGAGGCATTATGGCAACCTCCGCCTCCAAGCTCACATGGATTGGAATGCTTTCTGAAGGCGGAGTTGAACGTATAGGATCAATGTTAGATGGTGAAGGAGGCATACTTGTGTCAACGATCGTGCCACCAAGAGAAATCATTCGCAAATGGGCTGGACCAAGGCCAGCCATCCTACCTCCCAAGCTACTGGCCTGCGCAACTGCTTCCTTTCCAGCGTTGATTTCAGCAATTATCTCCTCTTCATGCATTGTTTGGGCATCTCCAGGAATGCTAGTAGTTGGGCCCGAGGAGCTGGCCACAGGTGCGCCTCCGCCCATGACAAATGGCAGATGGACAAAAGGGTCACTATGGTGACCGAGAAGTTCCTCCATCATTTGCTCATCAAAAGTAAGTTTGCTACCCTGTGTTCCCTCGGTTGGTGCGATAGGCGTTGTAGTGGTCGCTTTTATTATGATGGCCTCCTGCTCATGATGCAGCTCTTGAGTTGCAAGAGGTGCGACAGATGTACATCCTATCACTGAATAGAGAAAAATAAAAAAGAGTTAGCGATTACTTCAATCAACGTTTTCGATTTTGAATGAGCATGAGAAATTTTCAGCATACCTTCCTCGGTTTGGCTCGCAGGTGACATAGCAGCTTTTGTGAAGTGCTTACGGGCTGGAGATAAATGTGGTTGATCGCGATTATTCTCTGGAACAGACTGAGGATCAACCGTAGAAATAGATTTAGGCAGGGTAGAAACAAGATTTTCAGAACCCACATCATGGTTCTCAACACCAGAACTCTCTCCAAACTCCGAATGTTGAGTACCAAGTTTCTCCTTTTCATATATGATCGTGATGTGTCATGGAGAACTTTTCTTTCATCTTCTCTTAGCACTCGATTCTCTAGTTTAAATTCATCGACTAATCGGCTTGATGCTCAGCTTTCTTATCTTCCACCAAGCGGCCCCTAGCATTATACAAGTGAGATGGATTGTTATTGAGCCAGGTTAGGTTTCGGTGTTTTAGAACATTAGCGTTGTATGTGATAAGAAGATCTTCGATATCGACCTCCAACCTGGCCTCCGTAGCTTTCACCTCGTTCTCAACCCTAATTTTAGTTTCATGGACTTTGAGCACTGCCACATCCCTCTCGTTTCTAAACACCATAGCATGTTCATGTGCTTCCTGGTCTATCTTGCTTGCATCGTCTTTTTCTTTGACGATTTCAGCAAATTTGGCCTTAAGCTCCTCAAGCTCCTTCAGCACAATGTTCCTTTCGACCGTAACAACGGTGCTTCGATGACCTATCTCCTTAACCAAGACAAAATGCATCTGTCGCATCCTTTCCACAGATTGATTTGCCTCGTTGGCTTTCTTGTTGGCCTCTATTTCTGATTTCTTAGAAGATCCGACCTCATTATTAAGCATTTGTTTTATACAGTTCTTTTGAGCAAGATCAGCTTCTAATTTTTCAATTGTTTTGCACGCTCAAAGGCCACTGCTGATGATCTATCCGCGGTCTTCATCCACTCCCAATATTGGCTATAAACATCATGGGTTTAATCGTGCATAGTTTGTTTCCTTCAAATTAGAATTCTCTTTAGATGCAGAGGAAAGATGAAGCCATCAAAATAGATGTTTGAAAAGTCTTTTTCAGCTGGGCAATTCCGATCGCTCCCTACCCAATGTGTTCGATGACAACTTGCTCAATAATAGTGGGAGTTTCGACTTTAGTCCTCCGGCGATGTGAATCAGACCTTTGAACTTGAGAAGGCGGACTTTGGCGTGAAGGTTCCAAAGGTTTTTTGTCGAGGCTGGAATGTTGTGTTGGAGCTCACGGAGGCAGAGAACCTGACCGGGATCGTTATCTACATTCCCTATCTCTGTCCCTCTCCGTTTCATAACGCGCGTGGCTAGAATAACCGTGATCGCAGTCTATATTGGCCTCCCTTCATGGGACTCATAATATGAACTGGATGACCGGCATGCCGAGCGAAGGCTTCCTAGCATAGATTCTCACCTTGTCATCGTATCTGTAAAGTAAAAGGGAAGTAGAATCAGTAATCTCCAGAAATGAACAACTTACGATTGGAGATCGTGTAGTGCCGTGGAGTGTATATAGGCATGTGCTAAACTCCTCGACCAACATTTATGTGAGCCATACGTGTAGGAAGTGACTCGCTTGAATCTAAAGTGCTTTGAAGCCCTTTCAATCCGATGTTGTGTTGGAGCAAACGTAGTACGGAATTGGAATGTCGGCGAGTCTTCGAAAGGATTGTCCACTTGTAAGGGAGGAGCCTCCGAAATTCTATCTCCGAAGGCTGGCATGGACACGACCTCGGATTTCCACCTTGAAGAATTATGACATTTATGAGCAACTGCCTTTCCTCCTTCCCTTTAAATCCTGAGAAATGTCTAGGGGCCCAGCTATGGGCTCGTTTTCAGTGGGTGTATCTTCTTCGTTGCCCTCCCCAATTATTACAACCCCGAGTGCTCTATGCTTGGCCTATCTTTCCATGGCTTCCCAAAGAGATTCCTCAAGTCCTATGCTATGGTTTCGATCAATCAGCCCAACAATCCTCTATTTTTTATCTATCAACACTGAGTCGATCTCTTTCATTTCACCAGGCACATCTTGAAGAATCCATACTATTTCTTTAAATTAGGCACCTTCAGGTCATGGTATTGTGGCTGTAAAGAAAGAAAATATCAGATTCAATGTCCATTACAACTATCTCGATAGCCACTAAAGAGATTGCGGCACTTAAGACTGACAAACCACCGACTGGCAAACCATGGAGGGCACTTGAAGTAGCTAAGCCAGATCCAGGATCCAGTCACCATTTGGCAATTCCTGACTGCCTCTAAGAATCTAAATGAGGGGTTATCTCCTTGAATCTTGACATTGAACAAGTATCTGACTTCTTCTGGAGTCGGAGGTCAATAGATATGCTCCATAAAAACAATGGGCAGATTGTTCAGCAATGCATATCCATTTGGATCTAACTATGATAGAGCGATTCCAAAGAAAGCTAACACTTCTTTAATATTTGGGTTAAATGGAGGAAGCGTTCTAATTGTGCACGATTGTTAAAAGCGGTGAATCCTTCTAGGGAGAGTGTTGTCTATCATTCAGTCATGGTAGCAAAAAGTCACCTAGTGGGAGACCATATCTTAACCAGATTCTCACCAACATATCTTCAGAGACATTGGATGGTACAGAATCTTGGGGATTCGCAATAAAGATTTATCCTAGTAACTCATCTGGAGCTAGACCTATAACTTCGGTCGCAATGGCCGGCATCTCTATTATCGAAAGAGATGAGATTTAAGCCTCCTGCTGTTGTGAACTCCTGGGTTCTATAACTAATCTACTTAGTAAAAACCATCATTAGATGATAATAATCCCATGTGTTCCCCAGTGTGAAGTGCATGAATGTGTTGTGCAGTGCAGTGCTGCATAATACTTAAGAAATTCTACAGAATTTGACAAAGTATTCGAATGATAAGACTTTGAGATTCAACCGGAGTGAACGTCATGCAGACCGTCACAACTGCCATTCAAACATCAAAGAACGATCCATGCTACAGTTCGATAAGTTTTTCAAGTTACAGTTCCCTCGACGAGCTTCGAAGGGCAATCAAACATGCAGTTTAACAGTTAAGTCCAGATATGCAAGAATGAAGCTCGTCGGTGTCAGATGCTCGATTATAAAATATTTTGCATACTTGGATCAATCACTAGGGATGAGTTTGTATCGATCATGGTAGGCAGCAGTTCGTATCGATCTTAGAATGGCATTTCGTATCAGTCACCCAAAACTTCATTCGTATTGATCAGAGTCCTCTAATTCGTATCGATCACCTGGTCCAACATTCACATCAATCACTTGGCATCGATATGAATGACCATCGTTAAATGATCGACACGAATAGTCACCATCCATCAGCATGAAGTGATTCACTCCTTTTCTATGAAGTATTGTTGAGTCTGGATTGATACGAACTCGCCAACCATCCATCATCGATACAGATCTCTTCCTCGTATCCCTCCAAATTTAATCTTCTCCAGTCAACACGAACGCCACTGCAACCTTCTTCAACCAAGCTTCTGCCTAATTCCAGCCTTGGTGTCATCAGAATCGACGATAAATATGGATGGATTAGCAATTGAAATAAAATATCATCGTTTTTTAATGTGAACTCATTGACTAATTACCTAAATTGAAGTGTAGATTAAAGGGATTGAGGAGTTGTATTAATTTGGATGAAGGCAATTTCTTTTTCTCGGTTTCTCCTTGATACGAAGGCAAGCCGAAAAGTGAGAGTAGATAAAAATTGGCTATGTATGAAGCGTGTGTATACATACATACATATACATGGACAAGAAAATTAGAAATCGATTCGTCTCTTGGTCATTTTGACCTCTTAGGGCCAGTCTCCTCGAATCGATATGAAAGTCGTCGTTCGTATCCATGTGCCATCAGAGCAAAGCAATGCTTGTTCGAACCCACTTAGGACATATCAATCTGAGTTGCCTTATCCATGTCCATTTAATGTGACGACCATCCAACCCATTTGCACTCTGATATGAAGTGCCAGCTTCGTATCCCTCTATTCAAAGACTCTGAGATTCATATCCGTAAATATGAACTACAATGGGTCTAACCAACTTCGTGTTCATCGACGTAAGATACTTTAAAAGCCCAACTAATTCTTGTCGATCACCATCGATATTTTTTTTTTAAAATTCCTTGAATCTATCCAAGAGAGGATTGATATGAAGAGAAACACCAAAGCAATCATTAAGCATTGTTACAACTCAAATTTCACATCGATTTAGGAGAGGATCAATACGAAATTCGGTACGAAAAAAATGACAATGACTTATGAACATGCGAACGTTAACGAGAGTCAGATTAACATACGTACATGTATGTCGGACTAATATTCAATTTTCAAAACTCACAGTAGTTGAATGCTCACCTAGTGACAATTACAACAATGAACAACAGTTTGCGATCATTCAATACTCAGTTACTACAGTGCACGGTAAAACAATCGGCAGTCAACTGTTCGTTATTTGTACCGCTGAAGACCAAATGAAGGTTGCATCTTTCGACGAGAAGACAACAACCGTTCAAAAGTCGGATGGAAATATTCAGAATGAAGATTGCATCTTTTCAATGCATGTCTTGTCCTCAAAAGACATAGTTTGGGAGGCAAATATTATACCGCCTTTTGGCAAGGCCATGACACCAATAAATTGACTGGAAATCAGAGACAGTTCATCCTGAAAAGCGGTTATGCAGAGGTTCGCTATGGATGCTGGTGAATTTTTCTCGAGTCCGGATTGAGCTATAATTAGCATGACACGATGATTTAATCTATAAAAGCCAACATTCAAAATATCAAGTCAATCAGAGTTCATATGCTCAAGATATGATCGATGCAAACTAAGGAAATCAACACATTTGTATCCATCATTTCGCCTCCTTCGCATCGCTTTCATTCATATCCATTCAAAGCCACATTCTTCGTATCCATCCTCATTCCCATCCATCCACAACTACCTCCTTTGTATCCATTGGGTCAAACTCATTTGCCTATGGAACACACATGGTTCGTATCCATTCATCCTCATATCGCTTCCCATCCATCATCTCCAGCTCGTTCGTATCGATCAACTAACATCCACTTCGTATCCATCAAAGCCATAAAAACTCGTTACTACGCTTCGATCCATTAACACACTACACTTGTATCGATAGGCCATTGATCGATGCGAATAATACAAGATGGACCGGTGTGAATGACACTTACGTTAATCGATATGAAATAAAGCAGTGACGATCGATACGAACAGGGTAGCAAATAATGGATATGAACAAGGCTAAGTTGGGTCGATACGAACAAGGAGCACCATAAGAAAGACTCGGTCGCTCGGCATGAAAAATGGATAAATCCTAAAAGTTGGCGCCACGTCACCTAGCATGAACGTGCCCGGAAGCGATGAGAATTGGAGCGATGCGAACTGAAGCAATGCAAATTCAACAGCCTTCTATAAATTCAAACTTGCATCGAACATAACTCGAGATCTATAAGTCCAAATGCCACCAAATTTTCACATGAACTTGCGTGCACCTCAAGAATGTTCGTGATCGATCTCGACTCGATTGGGCTAAATCTTGGTCGATGCGAACTTCTTTCAAACCGATCATAGATCGAGTCTAAATTAATCATGTGGGCCCACCAACGTGAGTGATGTGGTCTTCCAAGATCTGGGCGAGATATATGCTGCCTATGCCTATAAATAGTGACCCTAGACCGATAGAAAAGTGACTTTTGTCTCTTCTACATCAAGACTCTACCGAAATTATTATTGTACTGGAATTGTTAAGTTGTACTTCATTGTAATCAGCAAGAAAAAGTAAATAAAAGTCAACCATTTTATAGTAAATGTAGGCCATATGCCGAACCACTCTAAATCTGTGTATTTCTGTGCATTTTTCTCTATTTATTGATTAGTGTTTTGTTAGATCTTCCACATTTTCCATTTATATTCTTCATTTTATCTCTTCAAACACATCCGAAGAGTGTTGTACCCAATTTTGGTATAAAAACTTCCAGTCTCTGAACTTGTTCACTACATTGGATATTAGATTCTTAAAAGGGTTTACATAGAAAACTTGGTTCTTTAAGTTGTTGATCTTAACAACTAAACAACGTTATTTAGAACATCAACATTTAAGAAGGGAATGCTAAACTTTGGTGCCATCGGCTCCAAAAATAAAAGATAAGTGTACACATTCGGAGATAGCTGAATGAGAGCAATTCCAAGATAAGCTAAGAACTTAGACTAGAATTTTGAAAAAGGAAGGAATCTACCGTGTCAGATGTGGATTGTAGTGTAGGCGAAGAATCCTTCTGGAGGGCTTTTGATGGTATCATTTTCAGTGGGTGGAATGGCTTCCACCCCGGTGATTCCAAAGTCTTTATGGATTGCATCCACTTCATCCTCAGTGCATAATAAGGAATGCTTGGAGGTAGGTTCAATCTTCTTTGGGAACTCATGATTCTCCTAGGTGAAAACATTCCAGTTAAAAATTACAGTTTGTTATGAAATTAACATTCTTTCAAGGATTACTATAAAATTATCAAAATAATTTTGACATCAAACAAGATATGAAACTTCATACTCTTGAAAGATTGTTAAAATTAAACAATGAAATTCACTGAGCTTTCAACAATTTTGAAAAGGGAAATTGAAGATAACACTTAACAAACACCTTTCAACAATGTTCGAAAGCCCAAATATAAACATTCACCGAGCTTTCGACAGGGTCAAAAGGGGGGAAGGAAATGTATGTCCAACTAACCCTCTTCAACGATGTCGGAAGCTCAATAGAAGCTTTGTTATTAGAGATGAACGGTTAAAATCGACACAACATATTGAAACAAAGTATACACTACCAATATTTAGTAAACATGGAAAACAGACCCTTCGACACTGTCAAAGTCCACGACCCTGGTTTTTTTAAAAGGAATACAAATGTAGTAAAAACCTTATATACCACTTAAGTTAAAAGGTTTCGAATTTGAATTATTGTGATAAAGAAATTAAATAACTTAGGACATTTCGACGATGATGGAAAAGGAGAATGATTAAATCCAAATCACTTATAAAAGGTTTTAACAGAGACGAAAAGTGGTATATGGTTTTGAAGGTATAAGAACGATAAAATGTAAATCAACATAGTAGATTTCTATTAAGTTGAATGAAGTAGGTTTCGTCTAAGTCGAAATATTTGATTTGCAACTTATACAAAGTATTTTTCCTTTAATCTGCTTTACAAAAATATGTATTTTAACTTAAACAAATTGGGAATAACTGTGTTCTAAACGCTAACACACGAAATTGCTTTCGAAAAGGTTGACTGCATGCTACTTTACTATATCACCTTTGGACGAGTTAATCAAATAGAGCGCTATGCTACCTTTTGGCCTCGTCGAAATAGGCTAAGAAAGCAAAATGAGGTTGCAGCCTTAATCCCTTTCGAAGGGCTTGAAAGGTTAATTTATGGCACCAGTTTTTTTTAATTCGTACAATGCAAAGCTTTTACACGAATAAACCAAAACCTTCTTCTTCCCTAAACCCAATTTCAACACATAAATAAAAAAAGGGCAAGCGAATTGATTTAAGCCAAATCAACTATTTAAAGATTATTAAGATGAAAATTCAAATACACTAAAAATAACACTAGCAATGAAACCCAAATCGGGAAAATTAAAACGAAAATTAACAGGAAATCAAATAAGATCACCGTAAGAAACAAAATTATAGATTGTTTCACAGAAAATGAAATCTTAGGCAATATCCATTGAATCAAAAGCAATAATAAAAATATGGGCCAAAAACATTTTGAGGATTGAAATCCAGTGTGAAGTAAAAGTTTTGGAAAGGAAATGCAAAGTAAAATACTTATTATAAATTCGAGCACTTGTTGTAGATAAAGATTATCTAAGGATTTGAGAGCTGCATTTTTTGCTCGAAGGTTACTTGATTGCACGTAGATGGGAAAGATGTGATTCATAAGAAAAGTCAGCAAAGAAGGAAGACCACCTGAATAAATTCAAATGAATAGCCCAGATTCACACGGGAATAGGGAAAGGCGAGAAATATTGAAGGTTTCGAGAAGATTGACTTGAAAAGTCAGAGGCATCCTTTCGCTGGTGGGGGGGATGCTACCACCAAGTATCCTTTTGACCTTGTCGAAATCCTATTGAAAAAAAGGAAAAGAAGGACAAGAGAGAGAAGCACCAGCAAGGCCTATCTAAGGAGTCGAAGGGATACAACAACCAATGACTGGAAGTATTAATACCATTCGAAGGGGTCAAAAGCATCAAAATCATGCTTCCGCGTCAATGAAAACCTTTCGAAGTAGATGCTTCTGCATGCATGGAGTCCTTTCTACTCAGTTAAAGAAGTAGCATTTGAAGACAATGCATCACAACCTTTCATTTGCATGCCTAACCTTTCGAGACCAAAGGTTTTGCCTTTACTCAAATCATTCAGAAGCAAACCATGCTCAGAACAACACATTCAAAAGTAGGTTCAAGTCTTTCGAACCCGTCGAAGCCTTTAATATCCATGGAAGGTTCAACATCAAGTTGCAAGCATATGTTAGAAAGCTACTAACAGCATCGAAAGCATTAGCATTTTAATAGCATCAAAACCGCTGGAAACCACTCATTGACAAAATCGAAGGCTCTTACAAAGCAACATAAAGGTGAAAGGTGCAACTATCCCTTTCATTGAAGATGAAATCATTCAAGTCCATTCAAAAGCATTGTAGAGGAATACGCGATGTCAAAGGAGTAGAAAGGCATCGGAAGCCGATTCTTGACCAAGTCGAAAGCATTAGGTAGAAATGTGCTAACTCGCATCTATAAATAAGACCCAAGAGGTCTGTTTTAAGGGATCCAAATTCATTCATTCCAATCTTATATTTCCTTAATTCTACAAGATTGCAAACCCCAATTTGTAAATTGAATAGTAGAAAATTGATCAATAAAGACTTTGCTGGATTAATAAAGGGAAGACTTCAATACTCTTGATTACATAACGATCGTGAAGGCTTTTATTATTCTTAATTCTGTTTTCCAAGTTTCAACTCCGACAAAAGGCATCTTCTAACTTGGTTGAAACCCCCGAATTCTCAAATAATCCTAGTCCATAATTCCAAGCAATCATTCACCAAACTTCTCTTTTCTAGTGGATCGAAACCTTAACTTCAACCTGTTTCGGCTCAGATCCCTGACCTTAACCCAAGCCACATACGATTCAAGCTTTTAACAAGATCATAACCATTCATAATAGATCATACCCTCACGTCCGTATGCGAACGACATACAATCATAGTACGTATGCGAGTACGGATCGATCCCACAAGGAAAGAAAAATTTCAAAATCACTCAATCAAATTATCCCCATGTTTGAAATTTTGTTAACTGAAAATTTTTAAAAGTAAGAGAAAAATAGAATTTAAAACTGTGAGATTAGAAGGCAATTTAGAGGAAAATCCCTTCTTATGATCATACAAATCAACACAAAATGAATTTAGGATCTCTTTTTTTAAATGACTTATGAATTAGTTGATGTATTTATTATAAGTATAGCCTAATTGTGATATTGACCAACACAATTTAAACCATCAAACTTTATGTAAGGACCCGCAAATTCGTACTCCTTGAATAGACACTAATCTCCATTGATTAACTCAAGATGAACGGAAATACGAACCATTATGGTAAAAGAAGAAGAAAAAGATAGAAGAAGAGAGAAAAGATAGAACAGAAAGAAAACAACAAAACAATATCAAAATCTCACAATCGCAGCGGAACAACATATAATAAATAAATGAATAATCTCTAAACAAAGATCTATATCAGTTATTACATTACATCACATTACATTACATTATCAGAGTTTACAACAACAAACAACGGAAAAGAAATGCTATATACTAAATGATACGCCATGACATCCAGCTTGCCTCTAGAAACTCCCGAATTCCAGAATATCCTGATAACCAAACTCTAGACTGCCCGTGTGGAAATTGGTGGGCACCCAGAGTTTAGGAAGGAAAACAATAAACTCCGAGTCAGTTATGTGACTGGTGTGAGAACTAAAACAGTTTATTTTTAAAACAAAGTATAGGATAATTTTAAAATAGATTCGCAATGCTTTTTTAGAAAATGAGACTACCATAAGTCCTCCCGCACACACACACAATGCAAACGCAGAATCGGAGGAGATTTCTCCTTATGATTATTAAAGATGCTTGATACGCATTAAAAGAAACATTTCGTATTATTACTAGTGCATAGTGTAAAGTAAAGATATAAATCTTAGCCAGCATAGGCATTCCGCACTTATGCCTACTATAGCTACCATCCAAACAATGGTGACCACCATAAGTGAATGATAGGTTCTACAACTAAAACCGTACAAGATCGTATTGTTTCTTTTGATTTCCAACAAATGGTCAGGCCAAGGAACTTCCCATTGCCACATGGAAACGCCTCTGGAATGACGTCCCGAGAACCTAACCGGATCTCTGCCAACACAAGGCCGGGTTACCCCTAACTGGGTAACTACTGACACGAATATGCCACGCCCCCGATCGTAACCGATCTATATCCGAGGATCCTCGATTTCCAACAACCACAAAGCAATAAATTTGCAGCAACAACATAGGTTAAGTATCTGGGCTCCATACCATGATACCACCTCTATCCAGAAGGAATGACATACACTAAAGGGGCGCTACCCCCTAATAACCTTGCCATGTCCTTCCGGTTTTGACCATTTCCGGGGTGTGAGGTCCAACGCAGTCTCGTCCACAAATCTACGCTTTATACCAAAAGTTGTGCTTTGATCATCAAATGCTCAACATCACTTCATATGCCACATTACCAATTTGGGAATGTATCACTAGCAACCATCAACTACATAACCTCTAAGGGTGTTAAGCTAAGAGAATAAATTCTCTGCCACCAACTGAAATATATTTGATAGAAACCAGCTTTACATCTCAAATTGTAAAGTTAGACACACATCTATACAAGTCCGTTCCGGGATCGAACGGAACCGAAGGCACTTACAAAGAAGTCCTTGTAATCCGGATATTCACTAATCACGTCCGGACTTCCCATCACATATGGAATCTCTATACCGGGGCCATTCGGTGCAGAGACATTTGACGGTAATCGTTCCATTTTAAAAAATATCCGGTCTTGAACACTGGTCTTCAAATGCAATCCATAACGACGTATCACATATTCGGAATGGGTTATACGACCCCAAGGTCCTTTCCTGGCTAACCCCAAAAGTGAGAGCTTATTCAAAAATAAGTGTGGCATTCAAATTCATGCAAATCACAACAAATATCCATTCAAAGGTAATTATTGATAGTCGGTTATTGAACTATCAATGGATACGCACAGCATCACCAGATTCCAAATAATTTTCCAAATTATTTATTTTCCAAAAATATCTTTACAAGATATATAATTTCCATAATTCAAAAATAAATCAATATTTATTTTTAAACAAAATCCCCTTTCTTTTATAATTCCATAGTGAATTTATATTTCAAAATATCTACTTATGTACGGTTTCCAATAGATTTCAAAATTCATTTCCAACTTATCTTTACCAAGATAAATTCTCAAAAATGTTTCATTTTATATTGGAAAAGCATTTCCATACTTATTAATAATAAGTAGTTCACAAATCTATTTATTTTCAACACTTGGAAAAATATTCAATATACTTAAGTCACAATTAAGTATATATTTTATTTTTTAAGGAAAGTGTTCTTTTAAACACATTTATTCGAGTCAAAAGGAATGTTACGTAAAACATCGTTACGACAACTCAAAATCATTAGTATAGGGGTTCGAAGTAAGATAGATATATAAATCCCAATACTATATAAAACATTTCCTTTCGGAAATCATTTACTATAACAACAGTGTTATAGTCCACCATTTCCTTCTATTTCTCGAAAACGTTTATTTCAACAATGAATGTTGAAATCTATGGTTTCGAACCTTAACACATCTAAAACATCGTTAAATCGTTTCAATTCTATTTAAAATATCACCTCCAAAACATTTTCTTTGACATATCATTCACTATCCAAAAGCATGAATATACTTCGTTAACCAATTTGATCATTTCTATACATTTTATTTTAAAGGATTATTCACTGTCTAAAACGTGAATATAACTCCATTAATAAGCTATAACAATTTACTTATCAAAATAAGTCGTTCGCGGATTTATAAAACAATGTTTATAAATTCCATTTCTATTTATTTTATAACAACTTCCTTTTATAAATCTCCTTTATTAACCTATTTCAATTTATAACTCAATTATATACCAAAATTTCATATTATAAGTTAAATACTTATAATTTATTTGTTTACAAATTCATTCTTTTTAAGACTTCCCAAATTATAAATCTTATAACTTATAAGATTCATTTATTTACCCAAATCTATTCTTTTAATAACTTTACAAAATTTATAAATCTTACTACTTGTAAATTCCATTTATAACTTCACCATTTATAATTCTATAATTTCATTCACTTATGAAATCCATTTACCCTTCATTCTAACATTTATAAAAAAACTCGTTTCATAATTCCAATATTTTAATTTATAAATATCGATTTTATAAATCTTTTATATGAATCATTTTATATTATTATTTTAAAACGTCTTTAAACTCCTTTGTAATTTCATCATTTCGATTTATAAAATAATCAAATTTTATAAATCCTATATTTAAACTTTTTACAATAAATTCAAAAATCCCAATTTAAACTATTTTATAAAATCATTTACCCCATATTTTCAAAAATCAACTTTTAACTATATTTCTCAAAAATCATAATTCTTATAACATTAAAATTGTAACGTTTACTTATTTTAAATGAATCAATTCCAAAAATATTTTATAAACGTATACTTTCAAAATCACTTTAAAATCCTTTTAAAATTTCAAAATTTGCCCAATAATGCTACACACCAAATAGTCAATCATGACAACAACGACATCATATATCTGTATATGATAATCAACAAATATCAAAATATCTATAATAAAATAAATACTGTTGAGAAATCCAGTTGGATCCCTCCAACCTGTTTTCCTACATCCACAAACATTAGCACAATACCAATTCCGTTTCCAAATGAAATATCGCGGTATATAGAATTTAAAATATTATCCGCTATTATACGGCACAATAGGGTCTCATCTGCTATATAATGCGGGAAATCAACTCCAAGTACATAAATAATACCAATTTCACTGTACTGTGAAATATTCGCGGTATATGTTTTTAATAAATAACCTCCGCTTACTAATGGCGTATAATGTCTATTTTAACAATCAATAGATAAAAATCATCATTCAAACATACAATCAAGAATTTTAAATCTAACTATTATAAAATTAAAATCGAAACCGATTCGATTGAGTGAGAAGTTCTCACCTTGATTTCAATTTCGTTTTCAGCTTTTTATTTCGAATAAAATTAAACACGCATTTAATTTTACCCGAAATTCTCACTAACTCCAAACGACTACAAACTAGCTCCATAGCGTAGTGTTCGTCCATACGAACCCAACGCAACTTGTTTCGTGCGATTTCGACCTCGTATGAAAACGATATCACATTTTAAATATTCCACGAATTTAAAACATATAAATTTACAAATTTCTTTTATATTTCTAAACCTAACAGATCCCAGCCGTCCATTGCTTTGCCCAAGATCACGACCGTGATTCATCATCTTCCCCTACGCGAACATCTACAGGCAATTACACGCAACCGTGAACCCAAAAGCACCTATCAAGGGTTCCATTTCGCCTCCCCTCTGCTCGACCACATGACGATCAGCTAGTGCCATATTGAAGTCCATCACCTCCTCTACCTTCGGCATGAGCACAGCCAAGCTCGGCCCCCTCTTCCTCACTGAAAAACATGCGCAAGCGCGTGACTTCTTTGGCTGATTACGACGAATCCGAGCCACTTCAGCGCGAATCCACAGTTGGATCTGTAGATCACGTGATGATCTACGTTTTCCTAGTTGAAAGTTTTTGATAATAATTGGTGGATTTGAAGAAATTGAGGGAAAAAGAGAAGAAGATTTCATCCATGGATTACTATGGAGGCGGCGGCTGTAGTTTGACCTAGGGTTTTGTTTTTCTTTTGCAAATGAAAACATGTAGGTCCTTTTATAGAAAATACGCGACACTATTCATCCCGGATTTTCCGAACTCCAAACGAAGCGTGTCGGTTGACGTTTGTAAGGTTTACCCCGCGTTCCAGACACAATGGAACGTGTTTCGGAAGCTAATTCGATCATCTGTGTGAGTTACGGCAATAAACGATCAATTTAAAATTAAATCGGTAAATCAAATTTCTAGGCGTTTTAGCTTGCCTCGGACAAACGGTAAATCCGATTGACACGAAAATTGAAACCATACAATAATATAACATTACGGATCCGATGAAACTAGTTTCGTCGAAATCCGAGACTGTTTGAAAAATGGCTATTTTAACTCGTCAATTAAATATTAAAATATTCAATTTTCACAAATTAACTTTTAATTCGATTTTAAAAGTTCTATAACATCATTATAACTTCAATATGATAAAATAAAATTTTATGAATCAAATTAAATCATATTAAACCCAATTTTCAATTATTTCTATAATTTCCAATATTAAATTATCGATTTAATTATCCAATTAAATCCAATTATTCGAAATAAAATTTATTCGACTTACAAATTTCACTTATTAATATTTAAAATTAATTAAATATACGAATTTTAATTGACAGAAATTCTGGGTCGTTACAAACTTCCCCCCTTAAAAGAATTTCGTCCTCGAAATTACCAAGTAAGAAAAGTTACAGAATCTATTAATTTTCCCAAAATCCATAGTTAAACTTCTTACAGTAACTTTACTAAGCTTTCAAATCATACATAGTTATCTTTTCAAAAACAACTACCATTGTTTAACTTTCAACTCCAAATCAAAATTTTAGTTTTCACAAAAATTTTCAATTTTCTTAAAATTTTTCTAACGCCTTAAATTTTCAGAAAAATTCGTCAGAGTCTCCTTTGCGCGGCTCGATCCAAAAAAAATGACAGTATATATATCACAAATATACATCTCATCAAGTGATGAGGCATCCTGCAGGGAAAAAAGTGTAAAAGTACGATATGTAATCCGAGATATGTACCTTATATATTATTAGCGAGCATATACGGCTAATATAGCGCGAAAGCGAGCTCTAAATGTGAAGCAAACGCGATCCGCACCTATAAACACTCAACAAACAGATGAGAAACATGTATGCAGACAATAGTATGGGTATACAACATATAGCAACATAATAACTATATATGCCAACATAGCAAATGCAGTAAAAGCAATATATTCAACCATCAACCAACTATCATCCAACTAGCATCCATAACCTCATTCATATTCTCATTAATATTCAATGAAATGGGTTTTCAATTTAATCACATTTGATTCATTAACAGTGGATGTTTTTACTAATATTCATTTTCAATTAGTTTATATTCACTAATCATATTCAAGTTGGTTCACTTCCAAATCAAATTCAATTCTATTTAAGATTCACTTAACTTCCAATTGGATTTCAATTACTTTAGCTTTCAATTTCATTAACTCAGTTTCATTAACACTTAATGAATTATATACAATCAACTAACTATCATATAACAACCAATGTATATTAATTACAACCAAATTCCTTTGCTTATATTCATTCAATTTGGTTTAACACCTTTACTTTCAATTGATTTAATTAAATTGATTTTTATTCAATTATTCAACTTCCGATAACATTAGATTTTAATGAATTAACACTTACATTCATTATTTCATATCAATTATTCACACTCAATTGATTTACATTCAATCCATTCATTAATTCAATTACTAATACATTAAACATTTCAAGTTGAATTCCATTTACATAACTTAAATTCACATTTATCACTTAACTTTATTAATTTACTTTGATACCAAAATCAACTTATGTACACTTTAATAATTCTGAAAAATTATTCCTTTATATATAAAATATACTCAAGGTAAAATTATTTCATTTACCCAATTTAAAACAATATCGTGTCGAATTGTTCTGTACAAGTGTTTAGAGATCCCTATCAACAACGTTAATTACTCGTATTAACCATAATCCATATACCACTCAACAAACCAATCATCACAATATAAAACAATTTTATATTCACTAACAAATACGCTCTCATAGCTATTATAACACTCAAACTCAATCTAGAGTACTACTGACTCTATCTCTAATGAGTAATTCCCAACAGAGCTTTGGTTGTCGCTTAACCATATGCTCTGATACCAGATGTAAGGACCCGCAAATCCGTACTCCTTGAATAGACACTAATCTCCATTGATTAACTCAAGATGAACAAAAATACGAACCATTATGGTAAAAGAAGAAGAAAAAGATAGAAGAACAGAGAAAAGATAGAACGGAACAGAAAGAAAACAACAAAACAATATCAGAATCTCACAATCGCAGCGGAACAACATATAATAAATAAATGAATAATCTTTAAACAAAGAACTATATTAGTTATTACATTACATCACATTACATTACATTATCAGAGTTTACAACAACAAACAACAACAAACAACGGAAAAGAAATACTATATACTAAATGATACGCCATGACATCCAGCTTGCCTCCAGCAACTCCCGAATTCCAAAATATCCTGATAACCTAACTCTAGACTGCCCGTGTGGAATCTGGTGAGCACCCAGAGTTTAGGAAGGAAAACAATAAACTCCGAGTCAGTCATGTGACTGGTGTGAGAACTAAAACAGTTTATTTTTAAAACAAAGTACAGGATAATTTTAAAATAGGTTCGCAATGCTTTTTTAGAAAATGAGACTACCATAAGGCCTCCCGCACACACACAATGCAAACGCAGAATCGGAGGAGATATCTCCTTATGATAGTCAAAGATGCTTGATACGCATTAAAAGAAACATTTGATATTATTACTAGTGCATAGTGTAGAAAAAAATCATTTCAAAAGTAAAGATATAAATCTTAGCCAGCATAGGCATTCCGCACTTATGCCTACTATAGCTACCATCCAAACAGTGGTGACCACCATAAGTGAATGATAGGTTCTACAACTAAAACCGTACAAGATCGTATTGTTTCTTTGGATTTCCAACAAATGGTCAGGCCAAGGAACTTCCCATTGCCACATGGAAACGCCTCTGGAATGACGTCCCGAGAACCAAACCGGATCTCTGCCAACCCAAGGCCAGGTTACCCCTAACTGGGTAACTACTGACACGAATATGCCATCCCCCGATCGTAATCGATCTATATCCGAGGATCCTCGATTTTCAACAACCACAAAGCAATAAATTTGCAGCAACAACATAGGTTAAGTATCTGGGCTCTATACCATGATACCACCTCTTTCCAGAAGGAACGACATACACTAAAGGGGCGCTACCCCCTAATAACCTTGTCGCATCCTTCCTGTTTTGACCATTTACGGGGTGTGAGGTCCGACGCAGTCTCGTCCCCAAAGCAATGCTTTATACCAAAAGCTGTGCTTTGATCATCAAATGCTCAACAGCACTTCGTATGCCGCATTACCAATTTGGAAATATATCACTAGCAACCATCAACTACATAACCTCTAAGGGTGTTAAGCTAAGAGAATAAATTCTCCGCCACCAACGGAAATATATTTGATAGAAACCAGCTTTACATCTCAAATTGTAACGTCAGACACACATCCACACAAGTCCGTTTCGGGATCGAACGGAACCTAAGGCACTGACAAAGAAGTCCTTGCAATCCGGATATTCACTAATCACGTCCGGACTTACCATCACATATGGAATCTCTATACCAGGGCCATTCGATGCAGAGACACTCGACGGTAATCCTTTCGTTTTCAGAAATATCCGGTCTTCAACACCGGTCTTCAAATGCAATGCATAACGACGTATCACATATTCGGAATGGGTTATACGACCCCAAGGTCCTTTCCCGGCTAACACGAATAGTGAACGCTTATTCAAAAATAAGTGTGGCATTCAAATTCAAGCAAATCACAACAAATGCCCATTCAAAGGTAATTATTGATAGTCGATTATTGAACTATCAATGGATATGCACAACATCACCAGATTCCAAATAATTTTCCAAATTATTTATTTTCCAATAATATATTTACAAGATATATAATTTCCGTAATTCAAAAATAAATCAATATTTATTTTTAAACAAAATCCCCTTTCTTTTATAAATTCCATAGTGAATTTATATTTCAAAATGTAACGATCGAGATTTTTCGTTGCCGAAAAATCGAACCGTTAGAGTTTTTGAAGAAGAAAGAGGTAGAAGAAGAAAGAAAAGAAAGAGAAGAGAAAACAGAAAAACAAGTAACAGAACGAGAAACAATATCAGAATCTCACAATCGCAGCGGAACAACATATAATAGATAAATGAATATCATTAAAACAAAAGAACTATGCATTTTATACATACATCACAATACATCATATCATCAGAGTGTACAACAATAAAACAGCGGAAAGAATACTATATACAATAGATAATAGACTACGCTATCCAAGCTCGCCTCCAACATCTGCACAGCAACTCCCGAATCCAGAATAACCTGATAACCTAACTCTAGACTGCCCGTGTGGAAAATAGTGGGCACCCAGAGTTTAGGAAAGGAACAATAAACTCCAGGTCAGTCATGGGACTGGTGTGAGAACTCAAAACAGTTTATCTTTAAACAAGCAACAAGAAAATTTAAATTTTTAAATCCGCAATGCTTTTTGGAAAATGAAACTACCATAAGGCCTCCCGCCACACACACAATGCAAACGCAGAATTGGAGGAGATTTCTCCTTATGATAGTCAAAGATGCTTACTACGCGAAAATCAAATCATTTTTGATATTATTACTAGTGCATAGTGTAGAAAACAATTCGAAAGTAGAATATAAATCCTAGCCAGCATAGACATTCCGAACTATGCCTACTATAGCTACCATCCAAACAGTGGTGACCACCATAAGTGAATGGCAGGTAATACAACTAAAACCGTACAAGGCGCGTATTGTTTTGATTGGATTTCCAACAAATGGTCAGGCTAAGGAACTTCCTACTGCCACATGGGATCGCCTCTGGCGGGACGTCCCGAGAAACTAACGTTACGGTTAGATCTCTGCCAACACAAGGCCGGGTTACCTCTGTAACTAGGTAACTACTACACGAATATGTCATCCCCCGGTCCTTTGGGACCTTTATCCGAGCGCTCGATACCAACAACACCACACAGAAATAGATATAGTGTTTTCCACATGAGTAAATATCTGGGCTCCATACCATGATACCACCCTTTTCCAGAAGGAAATGACATACCCTAAAGGGCGCGACCCTCATAACCTTGCCGCATATTCCTGTTTCGACCATTTCCGGGGAGTGAGGTCCTGACGAAGTCTCGTCCACAAAGCTACGCTTTGTGCAACAAAGCCATGCTTTGGGTCCACAGATGACCAAAGCAATAATCACAAAGATAAATGATCAAACAAATGATCATATCCAAACGATCAACCAATGATCATCACACAGCAGCACTCAGCATGCCACATTACCAGATTGGGAAATATCGCTGATAACCTTCAACTACATAACCTCTGAGCTCGTACGTCTCAGAGAAGGGTGTTAAGCTAAGAGAATAAATTCTCCGCCACCAACAGAAATGTATTTGAAAGAAATCTGCTCTATCTCTCAAAATGTAATGTCAGACATGTAACCATACAAGTCTGTTCCGGGTTCGAACAGAACCGAAGGCACTTCCAAGGAAGCCCTTGCAATCCGGGTATTCACAATCCCGATAAAATTTCCCATCACAAAGGAAATCTCCATATCGTAGCTAACAATGCGGAGACAATCGATAGGTCATCCTATCGTTTTCACAAATACCCGGTCTTCAACACCGGTCTTCAAATGCAATCCAAACGACGTATCGCATATTCGGAATGGGATATATGACACAAAGGTCCTCTCCCGGCTAAACCGAATAGCGAGCGCTTATTTTTAAAAATAAGTGTGCATTCAATTCCAAACAAACACAATCAATACCATCCAAGGGTAAATACTGATAGTCGGTTATTTAACTATCAATAAAGATGCGCCACATCATCAGATTCCAAATAATTTTTCCAAAATTATTAAGTCCCAAAATATCTTTACAAGATATATATACACAATTTCCAAATAATTGCCCAAATTATTTGATTTACCAAAACCACTTCACGATAAAATTTTCCACACTTTACCCATTTGAAAACCCATTTCAAATTAAACACCTCAACCCTTTGAAAACCAATTTCAAATCACTTTACATCATTTATACCCTTTGAAAACAGATTTCGAATCATCGAATAAATCTTTACCGATTTATTTTAAATTTACGTTCCAAATTCGTAAATTATATTTTCATATTTCAAAATAAATCAACATTTATTTTTAAACAAATTTCCCTTCATATATAAAAATTCCAAAGTGGATTTAAATTCCAAGCATCTACTAGCATACGATTCCCAAATCGATTTCAAGTTATTTGCTTTCAATTACTTTAAAGGTGAATTCACAAAAACCGTTCCATTTCATATTAGAAAACCATTTCCATGCTTATTTTAAAAATAAGTAATTCACAAATTTATTTATTTTCAACGATTTGAAAATATTCCATATACTTAAATCACAGTTAAGTATTTTATTCCATTCTCTTTAAGAAAACATTCTTTTATTCACATTTATTTGGGTCAAAACGGATGTTGCGTAAAACATCGTTACGACAACCCAAAAACACTAGTATATGGATTTGAAATTAAAAATAGATATATAAATCCAATACTATACAAATTATCCCCTTCTGTTTCTCGAAAACGTCTATTTCAACAATCAATGTTGAAATCTATGTTTTCAATACTCAATACATTTTAAAACACCTTTAATTCGTTTTAAATTCCATTTAAAACATTCCTTTCCCAAAAACAAACCCATTTTATTTAATAATCTATTCAATATTCAAAATAGTGAATATAGCCCACTTAACAAATTCCCATATTTCAATTTATCAAATTCGATGAATTTCAAATTTATAAACATAGTTTAAAAATTCCATTTCTATTATAAACCCCAATTTTATAAATTCCTTTATTAATCCGATGCAATTTACATAACCCAATTTCATACCCAAAAGCCATATTGTAAGTTAAATACTTATAATATTATTTATTTACCAAATCGTTCCTTTGAACTTAACCAATTTAAAATCTTATCATTTACAAGATTTCTTTATGGTTTATAATAATTTCAACTAATGAAATCTTCATTTATTAACAATTTCTATAAAATTCCCCTTTTTAATGCCCAAATCCATTTCTATAAGTTAATAACTTATAAACTTAAAATTTTCCAATAACCATTCGTTTTATAAATTTCACATTTTTTTTTATCTATAAATCCTAGTGAAATTCATGTTATACATCAACTTAACACTTTATAAATTTATCCTATAACTTCAATAATTTTTATTTAAAAACATCCATTTAAAAAATCCTTTATATAAACCATTAATAATAATAACTTCCCAAAAACCAAATTTAACTATTTTATAAAAACCTATTATTGTTAAAAATTTCTTTTAAGTTATATTTTATAAAAATATAAATTTTTAAAACATAAAATTTTATCCATCTATTTATTTTAAAATTTAATCAATTCAAAATTTTTAATAAACCATATTCTTTGAAAAATCGATTTAAAACCCCTTTTAAATTCAAAACCGTTATTTTTAATTTAAAAATTAGAATCCGATGATGCAACGACATCGAATGGTCAATCACGGGAATAACATCATATATCAATGTGATTATCAACAATCAACATAATATTCATAAACAAATAAATATGCGAGGAATCCAGTTGGATCCCTCCAACCTGTTACCCTGCATCCACAGACGTTAGCACAATACCAATTCCACTTCGAGGTGGAATATCGCGGTATATGGGATTTTATAAAATATCCGCTTAATAGGCGGCGCAATAGGGTCTCATCCGCTATACGAGGCGGGAAATCAAATTCAATATATACATATGCCAATATATATATATTGCTATATATAATATATATCCTATTATATCTACTACCACAATCAATCAACAATTATCAATCAATATTAACTATTTAAAATTTTAAACAAAACCTTTCGATTGAGTGAGGAGTTCTCACCTTGATTTTATTTCCGGCTTTCGCCTTCGTTTCGAATAAAATTAAACGAACGTTTAATTTTATCCGAAATTCAAACGAGCTCCAATCGACTCCAAACTGGCTCCATTGCGAAGAACACGACCTTACGATTCCAACGCACTTTGATTCGCCCAAATCGGACCTCGCAGCAAAAAGATATCGCAGTTTAAAGTTTGCACTATTTAAATTTAATTTAATTTACAAATTTTTTTTTTTTTTTTTCATTTACCCAGGCGCACGCGACATTGCTTTCTTCCAACTAAAACGCGCAACACTTTCCTCTCCCAGGTTTATCACGTAATACCTACACCCATTTGCCGCTCCCTTTGACCAAATTTCGCAACCACCACATCCACTTCTGCTTCGATCCACTAACGCCAAACGAACGGCCTCACTCCCCTCTACTATCGGCCAAGGACCGGCCTCATCTAGAGCTGCCACCAGCTCGCGAATCAAGGTTGAACGCACGACTTTGAATGCCGATTGACAGCGATTGGCAGCTCCTTAAACGATCTCCACCGTTGGATAGGTTCGCCTCGCTATGCTCTACAATAGTGCAGTTGACACTTTCTCGATTCGATGTGAGGATTTTGAGAAAATGGAGGGAGAACGAAAGTGTACTTCGGCCATTGAATATAACTAACGGCGGCTGGTGAAAATTTCTAGGGTTTTGAAGTGAAAATGTTAATATATAATATGTTACTCATATTATTTTAGTAATAAAATCTCCAATTTAACACTTATGCAAACGACCTCCAATCTACGCGTTCCGACAGGCGATCCTAAGGTTTTTTCCGCGTTCCGGACACAATGGAACAGGTTTCGTAAGCTAATTCGATCGTATGTGTGAGATATGGAATTAAACGATCAATTTAAATTAAAACCGATTTAAACGATTTCTAGGCGTTTTGGCTTGTACCGGACAAACGATATATCCGATTGACTTGAAATTTGAAACCTTACAATAATATCACATTACGGATCCGATGAAACTGGTTTCGTCGAAATCCGAGACCGTTTGAAAAATGGCTATTTTAACTCGCCGAATTAAAATTAAAACGATATCGATGCGTTTCGAGCTGCCACGGTCAAACGACAACTCTGATTGCTATGAAAATTGAGATCCGATAATAACTAACTATTACGGATCCAATGGAACTCGTTTCGTTCAATTCCGAGACTGTTCAAAAAATTGGCTATTTTTCAGTCGATAATTAAATATTAAAATATTCGATTTTTACAAATAAATTCCAAATTCAGTTTTAAAAGTCCTAAAACATTTCTATAACTTTAATATGATAAAACAAAATTTTCCAAATCATTTTCAATCACATTTAACCCAATATTTAATTATTTTTGGAATTTCACTATTAAATTATCGATTTAATTATCCCATTAAATCCAATATTCGAAAAATAAATTATTCTACTTAAAAATTCCACTTATTAATATTTAAAATTAATTAAATACTCAAATTCAAATTATCAAAAATTCTGGGTCGTTACAATCTTCCCCCCTTAAAAGAATTTCGTCCTCGAAATTGCAAGTTAAGGAGAATGATTCCTAAACCGTCTATTATTTTTCCAAAACTAATAGTTTTATCCACCTTCTAACACCAATCTTTTTATTAAAGATTTACTATCATTTCAATTAGCTTTCTAACTTCAATTATAGGTTTCAAACAACATTGTTTACTCAACAATTCAAATTTAAATTCAAATTTCAAACTTTCAAAATTTTCTCAAAAATTTTCTAACACCCGAAATTTTCGAAAAATTTCGCCAGAGTCTCCTTTGCGCGGCTAGATCGGTACGACTACAAAATGGCACTACGGCCCCTCAGAATCAAAAAGAAAAGAGAAAGCCAAGTGGCTGGAGAAGGAAATCATCAATTCTCATACTAAAAGTGAAATACGTACCTTTTTGTCGAGCGATTCAATTTAACTTCATAACCAAAATCCCAATTCCATTATATACCTGTATATCATACTAGTAATAGTATCCAATTCCAACATTCAAACTATTGGCCAATTCAATTACAAAATTTCCAATACATGCTTCTTATACATTTTTAGTTTGCTATTGAAGTTGCATATTCTTTCTCATTCATTTCCCATTAGTTTACATTCACTAATTAAATTCACATTGGTTCACTTTCAACTCAACTCAAATTCAATTCTATTCAAATTTATTTACTTCACTTTCAATTTGAATTCAATTACATAGTTTTCAAATGCGCTAATTCAATTTCATTAACACTTAATGAATTTACATACAATCA
This sequence comes from Allium cepa, assembly GCA_030765085.1. Taxonomy (NCBI): domain Eukaryota; kingdom Viridiplantae; phylum Streptophyta; class Magnoliopsida; order Asparagales; family Amaryllidaceae; genus Allium; species Allium cepa. Next base: position 706,757,397 of record CM060938.1, read on the forward strand.
ACCAACAAGCAAATAACAACCAATGTATATCCAATAAAACCAAATTATTAGTTTTTCTCTCATTACATTCAATTTGGTTCAACAGTTTTAATTCCAATTGATTTAACATTCAACTGATTTTCATTCAATTATTCAACTAGCTCGAAATGGATTTACACTTACATACATCATTTCATATCAACTTATTCACATTCGATTAATTAACATTCAATCCATACTTTAATTCAGTTGCCAATTCTTTTACAAATAAAATTGAATTTCATTTATATAACTCAAGTTCACATCATTTAACGATTTCATTAATTCACTTTATTCATTTTATTTTGATATCAACATCAATTCTTTCAACATTATTCAAGTTATATTCCATTCAACTTCATTTACATTTACTTCCACTATTCAACTTAAGTATTCTCCTAATTCATTTCAAACTCTATTCCATTTAACATAATTTGTTCAAATAAACTTAAGTTTCCACTTATCAATCCAATTCGGTTTCCAATTCTAAAGTAAATTCTATTTAATTTTTACTTAAGTCAAATTCATATCAACAATCAAATTCGTATTTCATTTTACTTAACTTAATTGTTTAACCACTTCAATAATTGGTTTTACTTACATTTTCTCATTCTATAAGTTATACAACTTATTATTCAACTTCCAACTCATATTATAAGTTCAAAACCCCTTTTTTTCACTTATATTTGACAATTTCAAGTTGAATTTTAATTTCAAATTTGTTTACTACAACAAAGCTTCAATTTTAAATTCATTATTGTAGCAAATCCATCACATAGAAACTCGAAAATGATACTGATGATGCTGCAGTCATCATCCTTATTATTTCCCAGTAACCATAGTGAAATCAATGCTAAATATTCTTTCAAAATTTCCCTTTATTTATAAATTACATTTATAAATCTTACTTATAAAATTTCACTTCCTATATACATAAGATTATTTTACAATTGTAAATCATTTTAATTATAACTTCATACTTATAATTCATTGGTTATACTATTATTCTTTTACAATTGTTGCTTTCATTTAACTTATTCAAACAACTTTTAATTAACTTATATATATTTATATTTCAAACAATCAAACAATCAATTATACACACACTTCAATAATTCTTGAAAAAAAATATTTTCTTATATAGAAAATATAGTCAAGGTAAAATTATTTCATTTACCCAATTTAAAACAATATCATGTCGAATTGTTCTATTCAAGTGTTTAGAAACCCCTTCGATCCAGTTGTACAGACTGTGCCGACGAAGGTTCATATGCCACTCAATAAACCAATCATCACAATATAAAACAATTTTATATTCACTAACAAATACGCGCTCATATCTATTATTACACTCACACTCATTCTAGAGTACTGCTGACTCTATCTCTAATGAGTAATACCCAACAGAACCATGGTTGTCGCTTAACCACATGCTCTGATACCAAAATGTAACGATTCGAATTTTTCGCGTTCGAAAATCGACATCCGTACTCCACTGTACTCGAATGCCGCAGATTCAAACGTCGAAATTCGAGTCGTGCCGGAGCTTATAACACATTAAGTAAATAACACAGCGGAAGAAAATGAACAACATATATCAATATACAACATTTGATACAATAACTGATACAACATGAATGATACAACAGAATGGTACAATAGATATCACCATTATCAGAGATACAAAGAATAGCAGCGGAAATAAAAGATAACACTAGCAGCGGAACACATCTCCAAAATAGTCTTCAGGGAAGAACTCCAGTATCGGTAATCTCCATCTCCAAAGCACTAATCCAGAAATGGCTCGAACTCCCAAATCAAGATGAAGAGAAGCAACTCGATCCAAAATGCGATTGCCAAATCCTAAGGCTGAAAGCTATCGAATCTACACCTACTATAGATTATCTGAAAAACCCCAACTCTAGACTGCCCGTGTGGAAAAATAGTGGGCACCCAGAGTTTAGGAAAGGAACAATAAACTCCAGGTCAGTCATGGGACTGGTATGAGCAAACAAAATATTTGGTCTTTAAACAGACAACCAGATAATTTAAAATAAATCCGCAATGCTTTTTGAAAAATGAAACTACCATAAGGCCTCCCGGCACACACACAATGCAAACGCACACATGGGGGAGATTTCTCCTTATGATAGTCAAATATGCTTAATACGAGAAAATTCTTTGATATTATTACTAGTGCATAGTGGAAAATCTTTTGAAAGTATAATATAAATCCTAGCTAGCATAGGTACCATGATGCTATGCCTACTATAGCTGCCATGTTAAATGGCAGGTTCTACAACTAAAACCGTACAAGGCTCGTATTTGAAGAATGGATTTCCAACAAATGGTCAGGCTAAGGAACTTCCTACTGCCACATGGGATCGCCTCTGGCGGGACGTCCCGAGAAACTAACGTTACGGTTAGATCTCTGCCAACACAAGGCCGGGTTACCTCTGTAACTAGGTAACTACTACACGAGCGTGCCATCCCCCGGTCCTTTGGGACCTTTATCCGAGGTACCTCTAAGCAACAACCACACAGTAAATGAGATTGGAGCAACCACATGAGTAAATATCTGGGCTCCATACCATGATACCACCCTTTACCAGAAGGGAATGACATACCCTAAAGGGCGCGACCCTCATAACCTTGCCGCATCTTTCCTGTTTCGACCATTTCCGGGGAGTGAGGTCCTGATGCAGTCTCGTCCACAAAGCTACGCTTTGTGCAACAAAGCCATGCTTTGGGTCAACAGATGACCAAAGCAACGATCACAAAGATAAATGATCAAACAAATGATCATATCACAAATGATCAACCAATGATCATCACACAGCAGCACTCAGCATGCCACATTACCAAATTGGGAATATCACTGATAAATATCAACTACATAACCTCTGAGCTCGTACGTCTCAGAGAAGGGTGTTAAGCTAAGAGAATAAATTCTCCGCCACCAAGCAGAAATGTATTTGATAGAGATCAGATAACATCTCAAAGTGTAATGTCGGACATACAACCATACAAGTCTGTTCTGGGTTCGAACAGAACCGAAGGCACTTCCGAAGAAGCCCTTGCAAATCCGGGTATCCACAATCCCGATCGGACTTCCCATCACTTAGGAGAACTCTATACCGGAGCAACTCAGTGCAGAGTCAATCGATAGGTTATCCTATCGTTCTCACAAATACCCGGTCTTCACCACCGGTCTTCAAATGCTATCCATAACGTCGTATCACTATTCGGAATGGGTTATATGACACAAGGTCCTCTCCCGGCTAAACCGAATAATGAGCGTCATATTTTAAAACACATGGATATGGGATTTTAGTTAAGTCACAACTTATAAAATCCAAAGTTTCTATTTTAAATGGTCAAACAAATTACCATTTTAAATCTTTAAATAAAAAGATTTATTTCACAAAGTTTCACCCAGTTTCACAAAGATCTATCCATAGATTTCAAAACAATTCCCATTTCAATTGGATTAACCCAATTAAATCTTTGAATTAAAGATTTATAGCTTTCAAAACACGTTTCCAAAAATTTATCTAAAACTTGGAATACTATTTTCATTTTTTGACTTGAAGCCCTTTAACACAAATTGAAAGTTCATTTCTTATGTGAAAGCTTCAATCGTTTGAAAACAAATAGTTTTATTTTAGAAAAATCCAATTTATACAAGTTGAAATCTTGGCTTGAATTTAAATTCCAAAACATCACCTTTTAAATGGTTTAAAACCATATAACCCATTTGTAAGTTGAATAACTTTTTAAACCCTAGTTCTCGAATTTTAGGATTCAATTTCAAATATTGAATTCAAATTTATATGAATTCATTTAAATTCCAAGATTCAATCAAGTTATTTAAAATAACTTTTATTTTTGACAATCATTTTCAAAAGCTTCAATTCCAATTCCAAAACTAATTTGGATTAAAAAATCAAATTTTAAAACAATTTCAAATCTGTGACTTAACCCATTTCCACGTGCAATCCATATTTGTGTGTGTATAAGTGTGGTCCAGGGGTTTAGCACAATAGTGCACAACATCATCATCATAGATTCAACCATATCGATAAGCGGTATAACCCATAACGCTTATCTTCATCAACAGATTCATAGATAAAGTAAATTTATCAATCACAAAGATTCACTAACATGTTTCGATGTGGGTTTCGGATAACCAACTGGAATCCGACTCCCTGTCGCATCGAAATTCAAATGTCATTCTATGGGTCAAGGGGTTGCATATACATATAACAATATATACGTCACAAATAAAATAGCCCAGCACAAGCATTACATAGCATCACAAAACATATCAATCCATCATGAAGCATTCAATTGGCAATCAAACATCTACAATTAAGATGAATAAATCTATGTCGTTTTAAATCTATTCCTCACATAATCACTTTCATTAGTAATGAACTACCCTTAATTGCTTCTTTAATTACTTCTAAATTTATTTCATTAATTTATTACCTATTATTGATTAATTAATCCTAATTAATCATCCTTAATTACATCACTAATTAAATGATTAATGATCTAAATTATTTCTTAAATTAATTACTCAAAGTAATTAACAACTTAATTACTATATTGACCCAAATTAATTATCCTTAATTTAATTTCTTAAATTAATTATTTGATTAATTACTAAATAATTAATCCAAATTATCTCCCACTTAAACATCTCCACTTAATTACAATCTGTAAATATTAAACAATTACTTAACTATGTAATTTCCAAATCATTAATTACATAAAGTAGTTATGTATAAAACCCAAATGTTTAAAATTAATTAAACTTAATTAATTAAATTAAACAATCTAATTCAATTAAATTAATTACATTAAGTAATTAATTTCTTAATTACTTTATCAAGTAATTACTCAATCCATTTATAATTGATTATTATTAAATTAATTAATATAATTAATAAATAAAATTAACCAAATTAATTATTGTTAAATAATCCTGGTTAATGACCTTCATTAACCATTCTTTAATTATTTTATAAGGTAATTAACTTAAATTAATTACCAATTAAATTACCTTTAATCATTTATTTATTAAAGTTAATTATAAAGTTAATTAACCTTAATTTAAAACTTAATTACATAATTAATATTCATTTATCATAATTTAATAACTTACTTAATGATCTTAATTCCAAATTGATTTATCATTAATCAATTGTTAATCCCAAATACAATTAATTAATTAAATTAATTAACTAATCTTGATTACCTTATTAATAAATTCTAAAACATAATTCTTAATAAAATTTAAAATAAACACAACTTAATTATGTTTTAAACAATTTGTTTTAAAACAAAGTACTTTTGAAATTATCTTTAGATTTCAATTTAAAATTCAAATTTAAAATAAATTAATTTTAAACTTATCAAAATTTTAAATAAATTTAAAACTTTTAAATTGCCAATCAAATAAATACTATATGAAAATATTAAAGTTAACTCCATTCCAAACCTTTAATAACTTAAGTTTCCATTCTAATTTAAAACTTCAAATTTAAACCTACTTTAAAATTTAAATCTGAAATTCAAACCAAACCTTTGAATTTCCAGAAAAAAAAAAAAACTTAAATCCACTCATATTTTTTTAAAATCTCATTTCTAAAAATATTAAAACTATTTCATTAAACCAAGAATTAAATAAGTTTAAAATTTCTGAAACTTATATTTTATTCTCAAAACTGGAATTTGAATTCAAGTTAGAAATTCATACTTACATTGGAATTCAAACTGAAACTTTACTTCAACCAAACTACCGATTTAAAAAAAAAATTAAAAATCCAGATTTTGAAAAAAAACAGAAAACAGGTTTAAAACCTGGAATTTAAATTCAAAGTAATTCAGTCTTGAATTAAGTTTAAACCTAAATCTTATTCATACCTATAACTTCAGATTTTGAGTTTACAAAACCTTAATTTTTTTTTTTTAAAAAAAAAAAAAAAAAAAGTTTAAAAACCCATATTTTTAAATCAAAACACAGTTTACTGTGTAAACTGTATCTACAAGTTAACCCGAGACCCCCCCTAATTTACTTCGAGTTCTAAATGCTATTGCTTCGGGTTTCTGCCATACTTACTTCGAGTCATTTCCATCCAACTCGAGTAAACAGAACCCTTCCCTGAAACCACCCCCAACCAAAACAGATCACCAGAAAATCATGTCGCACCACCTCTCCGACCCCCAGTGAAGATCCAACAACCACCAAAAACCCCTCAATACCCTAACTACAACACCAGGTTGAACAGAATTTCAAGCATTCAGATTTAGTCTTGAAAACCCCAAATTTTAAAAACCTGGAAAAACAACTTACAGGTTTCGCTCAAAACCTGTAAACTTCCACTTCACGCTGCTCCGACCATCGGACTCCCGCCCCCTTTGGCCACCAACTCCATTACACATCCACTACCCATACCCCAAAACCCAGAACACTCGATCCATCCAAGCCTTCCCACTGATCCCGTGTTCACACACCATTTCAAAACTAGGTTTAACAGAAGAATTCCAACTGCACTTACTCTAATCAAATTTAAAAGTCATTTCAGATTTTTATGAGGATCAATTATCCTTATTTTATAATCCAGCAAGACTATATAATCTACTTAAATCACAATTTGCGAGTATTGCACAAATTCATACTTTTATTATCCAGACCAAACTGACCATGAACATTCACTTAAAATACTAATACTTGATTTTAAAACCAAGTTTTGTCAATGCCTTAAGTTTATGGAACTGGATTTTAAATATTAATGTGTTTGATTTGATCAATATTAAACATGCAGGGAAGTTACTTAAGTTTACAGAGACAAATTTCCAGTATTTTAATTTTCCCAAAGGTTTTTAAATCTAGACTTAAGAAAAAGAAACACATTACTTTATAAGTTTTGAAACTAATATAAAACAACAAACTCTTTTAATTATTTTAAAAAAATGCAGATGTTATCTCAATTTAGCTCAATTGTAGGAATTCTTTTCATAGGAAGATATCTGGATATACTCTGCAGAATCAAAATCAAACATGCAAATACAACCACATTTACATCAGGCACACAAACATGTTTAATTCAAGCAACCTAAATTATAGTTTAAGATTAAATGTTACTCACAAACAAAAATAAACAAACTCAGGGAGGAGATTTGCTCACCTTGGAGTTGTGCAGGAAGAAGCAAAGAACAGAAAGCAAAGGCTGTATTTTTTTTTTTTTTTTCACTTTATCTCTTTGATCTGCAAAAGTTTATTAACATAAAACTTTGTTTAAATTTCCTATTGCATTTGTTGCTTACTTCATTAATAACAAACAAGAGAATCAATTTACTTACAGTTTTTTTTTTTTTTTGAATTTGTTTAAAGCTTCAAACTTGCTGTAGACTTCAATTTTCACTTGCTTTGAATTTCCTTCTGTAACTGATTGACATGATTGTTTAAATCTTTGTCTTTGTTACTGATTACTAACATCAAAATCAAATTCAATAAAAAAAAAACTTGCCTTCATTCTTTTTTTCTTTTCTTTTTTTCCCAAGAAACTGTTTCTTCCAGGTTTGCTTTCAAATTGAACCTGCATTTAAATTTCCAGGTTGAAAGCTTTTGAATTCCCTTTGCTTTGCTTTCAGTCTGAAGTCTTGAATCTTTACTGTCTATAGGTTTGAGATTTTGAATCTTTGTTTCGAATTGATTTGAAAAGAATTACAGTTCTTCTCTCTCTTTTTTTATTTTTGATTTTTTTTTTTGAAAGCCATCACGTTATTATTAAAGTCTTCAAATGCTATCCATAACGTCGTATCACTATTCGGAATGGGCTATATGACACAAGGTCCTCTCCCGGCTAAACCGAATAGTAATCGCCATATTTTAAAACATATGGATATGGGATTTTAGTTAAGTCACAACTTATAAAATCCAAAACTTTTCTTTCAAATGGTTAAACAAATTACCATTTTAAATCTTTAAACAAAAAGATTTATTTCACAAAGTTTCACCTAGTTCACAAAGATCTATTCATAGATTCAAAACAACTTCCATTCCAATTGGATTAACTCATTTAAATCTTTAAATTAAAGATATATAGCTTTCAAAACACGTTTCCAAAGATTTATCTAAAACTTGGAAACTATTTTTCATTCTTTGACTTGAAATCCCTTAACACAAATTGGAAATTCATTCTTATGTGAAAGCACATCTAATTTATACAAGTTGAAATCTTGAGTTGAATTTAAATTTCAAAACATCACCTTTAAAATGGTTTAAAACCCATATAAACCCATTTATAAGTTGAATACCCTTTTTAAACATAGTTTTCAAAATCATAGAATTCAATTCAAATATCGAATTCAAATCAAATTATTTAAATTTCAAAACTCAATCGAGTTATTCAAAATAACTTTTATTTTCAAAAGCTTCAATTCTAATTCCAAAACTATTTTGGATTCAAAAATACAATTTTAAATATATTTCAAAAATCTGTGGCTTAACCCATTTCCACGTGCAATCCATATTTGTGTGTGTATAAGTGTGGTCCAGGGGTTCAACACAATAGTGCACAACATCATCATCACCGATTCAATCATATCGATAAGCGATATAACCCATAACGCTTATCTTTATTCATAAATTCATAGATAAGATGAATTTATCAATCACAAAGGTTCACTCATATGATTCGATGTGGGTTTCGGGTAACCAATTGGAATCCGACTCCCTGTCGCATCGAAATCCAAATGTCCTTTTATGGGTCAAGGGGTTTCACACACATATAGGAACAAATCACAAATCACAGTCCATCACAAAGCAATCACAACATCACAACAAAATATCAATCCAATACAGAACAATTTGATGATAGTTAATCAACTCTAATTAGGGTGGATATGATTAAGTGTGTTAACCACACAATTTATTTCATAAAATTTAAATCAACGATTAATTGTTCTTAACTATAAATTGGTTCGATCCTAATTAACTTTATCAACTAACTTTTCTTAATTAATTATCTTAATTCATAAATCCTTAATTTAAAATTAAGTAGATCTTAATTACTTTGCTGAATTTTAATTTGCTCGGGTTATGGCTTTGAACCCAGACTTGCTTTTCCCAGATTGCTATTTCTTCTTATTTTTTTTTTCCTGATTTTTTTCTTTCTTGCTTGAAAGCCATCACGTTATTATTAATGGTTTATATAAAGGATTTTATAAATGGATGTTTTTAAATAAAAATTATTGAAGTTATAGGATAAATTTATAAAGTGTTAAGTTGATGTATAACATGAATTTCACTAGGATTTATAGATTAATAAATGTGAAATTTATAAAACGAACGGTTATTGGAAAAATTTAAGTTTATAAGTTATTAATTTATAGAAATGGATTTGGGCATTAAAAAGGGGAATTTTATAGAAATTGTTAATAAATGAAGATTTCATTAGTTGAAATTATTATAAGCCATAAAGAAATCTTGTAAGTGATAAGATTTTAAATTGGTGAAGTTCAAAAGAACGATTTGGGTAAATAGATAATATTATAAGTATTTAACTTATAATATTGATTTTAGTATATAATCGAGTTATGTAAATCGAATTGGACTAATAAAAGGAGATTTCTAAAACGAAGTTTCATAAATAGAAATGGGATGTATGGACATTGTTATAAATCCGAAAAATCAATTTAATTTGATAAATTGAATATGGAATTTGTTAAAGGGGTTGTATTCACTATTTTTGAACGGTGAATGTATTATTTTATTAAATGAACGTGTTTTTGGAAAAGAACGTTCTAAATGGAATTTAAAACTAATTAAAGACGTTTTAAGATATGTTAAGTATCGAAATCATAGATTTCAACATTGATTGTTGAAATAGACGATTTCGAGAAATAGAAGGGAATATTTTGAATAGTAGTGGATTTATGTATCCATTTTTTTATTTCAAATCCATATACTAGTGTTTTTGGGTTGTCGTAACGATGTTTTACGCAACATTCGTTTTTAACCCAAATAAATGTGAATAAAGGAATGTTTTCTTAAAGAGAATGGAATAAATACTTAACTGTGATTTAAGTATATGGAATATTTTCAAATCGTTGAAAATAAATAAATTTGTGAATTACTTATTTTTAAAATAAGCATGGGAATGGTTTTCTAATATGAAATGGAACGGTTTTTGTGAATTCACCTTTAAGGTAATTGAAAGCAAATAACTTGAAATCGATTTGGGAATCGTATGCTAGTAGATGCTTGGAATTTAAATCCACCTTGGAATTTATATATATATGAAGGGAAATTTGTTTAAAAATAAATATTGATTTATTTTGAAGTATGAAAATGAATTTACGGATTTGGGACGTAAATTTAAATTAAATCGGTAAAGATTTATTTGATGATTTGAAATTTGTTTTCAAAGGGTATAAAGGATGAAAAGTAATTTGAAATTAGTTTTCAAATGGTTAAGGTGATTTGAAATTAGTTTTCAAATGGTTAAGGTTATTTGAAATTGGTTTGCAAATGGTTAATGTAATTTGAAATTTGTTTTCAAATGGTTGAGGTGTTTAATTTGAAATGGGTTTTCAAATGGTTAAGTGTGGAAATTATATCGTGAAGGTGTTTTGGTAAAGCAAATAAATTGGGCAATTATTTGGAAATTGTGTATATATATCTTGTAAAGATATTTTGGGACTTAATAATTTTGGAAAAATTATTTGGAATCTGATGATGTGGCGCATCTTTATTGATAGTTAAATAACCGACTATCAGTATTTACCCTTGGATGGTAATTGTTGTGATTGTTGAAATTGAATGCTACACTTATTTTTAAAAATAAGCGCTCGCTATTCGGTTTAGCCGGGAGAGGACCTTTGTGTCATATATCCCATTCCGAATATGCGATACGTCGTTTGGATTGCATTTGAAGACCGGTGTTGAAGACCGGGTATTTGTGAAAACGATAGGATGACCTATCGATTGTCTCCGCATTGTTAGCTACGATATGGAGATTTCCTTTGTGATGGGAAATTTTATCGGGATTGTGAATACCCGGATTGCAAGGGCTTCCTTGGAAGTGCCTTCGGTTCTGTTCGAACCCGGAACAGACTTGTATGGTTACATGTCTGACATTACATTTTGAGAGATAGAGCAGATTTCTTTCAAATACATTTCTGTTGGTGGCGGAGAATTTATTCTCTTAGCTTAACACCCTTCTCTGAGACGTACGAGCTCAGAGGTTATGTAGTTGAAGGTTATCAGCGATATATTCCCAATCTGGTAATGTGACATGCTGAGTGCTGCTGTGTGATGATCATTGGTTGGTCATTTGTGATATGATCATTTGTTTGATCATTTATCTTTGTGATCATTGCTTTGGTCATCTGTTGACCCAAAGCATGGCTTTGTTGCACAAAGCGTAGCTTTGTGGACGAGACTTCGTCAGGACCTCACTCCCCGGAAATGGTCGAAACAGGAATATGCGGCAAGGTTATGAGGGTCGCGCCCTTTAGGGTATGTCATTTCCTTCTGGAAAAGGGTGGTATCATGGTATGGAGCCCAGATGCTTACTCATGTTGATACACTATATATATTTCTGTGTGTGGTGTTGTTGCGAGCGCTCGGATAAAGGTCCCAAAGGACCGGGGGATGACATATTCGTGTAGTAGTTACCTAGTTACAGAGGTAACCCGGCCTTGTGTTGGCAGAGATCTAACCGTAACGTTAGTTTCTCGGGACGTCCCGCCAGAGGCGATCCCATGTGGCAGTAGGAAGTTCCTTAGCCTGACCATTTGTTGGAAATCCAATCAAAACAATACGCGCCTTGTACGGTTTTAGTTGTATTACCTGCCATTCACTTATGGTGGTCACCACTGTTTGGATGGTAGCTATAGTAGGCATAGTTCGGAATGTCTATGCTGGCTAGGATTTATATTCTACTTTCGAATTGTTTTCTACACTATGCACTAGTAATAATATCAAAAATGATTTGATTTTCGCGTAGTAAGCATCTTTGACTATCATAAGGAGAAATCTCCTCCAATTCTGCGTTTGCATTGTGTGTGTGGCGGGAGGCCTTATGGTAGTTTCATTTTCCAAAAAGCATTGCGGATTTAAAAATTTAAATTTTCTTGTTGCTTGTTTAAAGATAAACTGTTTTGAGTTCTCACACCAGTCCCATGACTGACCTGGAGTTTATTGTTCCTTTCCTAAACTCTGGGTGCCCACTATTTTCCACACGGGCAGTCTAGAGTTAGGTTATCAGGTTATTCTGGATTCGGGAGTTGCTGTGCAGATGTTGGAGGCGAGCTTGGATAGCGTAGTCTATTATCTATTGTATATAGTATTCTTTCCGCTGTTTTATTGTTGTACACTCTGATGATATGATGTATTGTGATGTATGTATAAAATGTATAGTTCTTTTGTTTTAATGATATTCATTTATCTATTATATGTTGTTCCGCTGCGATTGTGAGATTCTGATATTATTTCCTGTTCTATTGTTTGTTTCTGTTTCTTCTCTCTTTTCTCTCTTCTTCTACCTCTTTCTTCTTCTTAAACCCTAACGGTTCGATTTTCAACCATCCCAGCTCCAAACATCATCAGATTCCAAATAATTTTTCCAAAATTATTAAATCCCAAAATATTTTTACAAGATATATATACACAATTTCCAAATAATTGCCCAATTTATTTGCTTTACCAAAACCACTTCACAATAAAATTTTCCACACTCAACCAATTGAAAAATCAATTTTCAATTTACCTTCACCATTTGAAAACCAATTTTCAAATTACATTAACCATTTGCAAACCAATTTCAAATCACCTTAACCATTTGAAAACTAATTTCAAATCACCTTAACCATATATACCTTTTGAACAAATTTCAAACCACCAATTAAATCTTTACCGATTTATTTTAACTTACGTTCCAAATTCGTAAAATTATATTTTCATATTTAAAAATAAATCAACATTTATTTTTAAACAAATTTCCCTTCATATTTATAAATTCCAAAGTGAATTTAAATTCCAAGCATCTACTAGCATACGATTCCCAAATCGATTTCAAGTTATTTGCTTTCAATTACCTTAAAGGTGAATTCACAAAAACCGTTCCATTTCATATTAGAAAACCATTCCCATGCTTATTTTAAAAATAAGTAATTCACAAATTTATTTATTTTCAACAATTTGGAAATATTCAATATACTTAAATCACAGTTAAGTATTTATTCCATTCTCTTTAAGAAAACATTCCTTTATTCACATTTATTTGGGTTAAAAACGAATGTTACGTAAAACATCGTTACGACAACCCAAAAACACTAGTATATGGATTTGAAATAAAAAAAAAAATAGATATATAAATCCAATACTATACAAAACACCTTTAATTCGTTTTAAATTCCATTTAAAACATTCCTTTTCCAAAAACAAACCCATTTTATTTAATAATCTATTCGATATTCAAAATAGTGAATATAGCCCACTTAACAAATTCCCATATTTCAATTTATCAAATTCGATGGATTTCAAATTTATAAACATAGTTTATAAATTCCATTTCTATTATAAACCCCAATTTTATAAATTCCTTTATTAACCCGATGCAATTTTACATAACCCAATTTCATACCCAAAAGCCATATTGTAAGTTAAATACTTATAATATTATTTATTTACCAAATCGTTCCTTTGAACTTCACCAATTTAAAATCTTATCACTTACAAGATTTCTTTAAGGTTTATAATAATTTCAACTAATGAAATCTTCATTTATTAACAATTTCTATAAAATTCCCCTTTTTAATGCCCAAATCCATTTCTATAAGTTAATAACTTATAAACTTAAAATTTCCAATAACCATTCGTTTTATAAATTTCACATTTATTAATCTATAAATCCTAGTGAAATTCATGTTATACATCAACTTAACACTTTATAAATTTATTTTATAACTTCAAAAATTTTTTTATTTAAAAACATCCATTTATAAAATCCTTTATATAAACCATTAATAATAATAACTCCCCAAAAACCAAATTTAACTATTTTATAAAAACCTATTATTGTTAAAAATTTCTTTTAAGTTATATTTTATAAAGATATAAATTTTAAAACATAAAATTTTATCCATCTATTTATTTTAAAATTTAATCAATTCAATTTTTTTAATAAACCATATTCTTTGAAAAATCGATTTAAAACCCCTTTTAAATTCAAAACCGTTATTTTTAATTTTAAAAATTGAATCCGATGATGCAACAGCATCAGATGGTCAATCACGGGGATAAGTGTCATATATCAATATGATTATCAACAATCAACATAATATTTATAAACAAATAAATATGTGAGGAATCCAGTTGGATCCCTCCAACCTGTTACCCTGCAACCACAGACGTTAGCACAATACCAATTCCACTTCGAGGTGGAATATCGCGGTATATGGGATTTTATAAAATATCCGCTTAATAGGCGGCGCAATAGGGTCTCATCCGCTATACGAGGCGGGGAATCAAATCCGATATATACATATGCCAATATATATATATCGCTATATATAGTATATATCCTACTATATCTACTAGCACAATCAACAGCAATCAACAATCAATAATAACTATTTATTTAAAATTTTAAACAAAACCTTTCGATTGAGTGAGGAGTTCTCACCTTAGCTTTTTATTTGCAGTCCATTTCAACTTTATTTACATCATTTAATTCACTTGATTATTTAACTTTGATACAAAGATCAATTTTTTTTATTCAACTTCACTTAAGTTATTCCATTTAAACATCATTTGTTAATTAAACTTAAGTTTTACTTATCAATTCAATTCGGATTTTAAATTCCAAAGTAAATCCTATTTAACTTTTACTTAAGTCAAATTCATATCAATATTCAAATTCATATTCCATTTTACTTAACTTAATTGTTTAACCACTTCAATAACTGGTTTCACTTACATTCTCCCATTTTATAAGTTATAAAACCTTTTTATTCAACTTCTAACTTATATTATAACTTCAAAACCTTTTTCACTTATATTTATCAATTTCAAGTTGAATTTTAATTTCAAATTGATTTATTACAACAAAACTTCAGTTTTTAATTCATTATTGTAGCAAATCCATCACATAGAAACTCGAAAATGATACTGATGATGCTGCAGTCATCACCCTTATTATTTCCCAGTGACAATAGTGAAATCAATGCTAAATATTCTTTCAAAAAGTTTTCTTTCTATTATTCATAAATCACTTTTATAAACCTTTTACTTATATAATTTTACTTCTTATATACATACATGATTATCTTACAATTGTAAATCATTATCAATTATAATTTCATCTTATGATTCATTGGTTTATACCATTATTCTTTTTACAATAGTTGCTTTTATCAGCTTATTCAAACAACTTTTAATTATTTTATATATATATATATCATTTACAACAACCAAGCAATCAATTATATACACACTTCAATAATTCTTGAAAAATTATTTTCTTTTTATATATAAAATAAAATCGAGGTAAAATTATTTCATTTACCCAATTTAAAACAATATTGTGTCGAATTGTTCTATTCAAGTGTTTAGGAACCCCTTCGATTCAGTTTTCGAGGCTGCGCCGACGAAGGTTCATATACCACTCAATAAACCAATCATCACAATATAAAACAATTTTATACTCACTAACAAATACGCACTCATATCTATTATTACACTCACACTCATTCTAGAGTACTGCTGACTCTATCTCTAATGAGTAATACCCAACAGAGCAGGTTGTCGCTTAACCATATGCTCCGATACCATAACCCGAGCAAGAATTCGTGATACCATTCCACACGGGCAGTCTAGAGTTAGGTTATCAGGTTATTCTGGATTCGGGAGTTGCTGTGCAGATGTTGGAGGCGAGCTTGGATAGCGTAGTCTATTATCTATTGTATATAGTATTCTTTCCGCTGTTTTATTGTTGTACACTCTGATGATATGATGTATTGTGATGTATGTATAAAATGCATAGTTCTTTTGTTTTAATGATATTCATTTATCTATTATATGTTGTTCCGCTGCGATTGTGAGATTCTGATATTGTTTCTCGTTCTGTTACTTGTTTTTCTGTTTTCTCTTCTCTTTCTTTTCTTTCTTCTTCTACCTCTTTCTTCTTCAAAAACTCTAACGGTTCGATTTTTCGGCAACGAAAAATCTCGATCGTTACATTTGGCTGTGGGTTATTTAACTATCAATAAAGATGCGCCACATCATCAGATTCCAAATAATTTTTCCAAAATTATTAAGTCCCAAAATATCTTTACAAGATATATATATATATACACACCATTTACAAATAATTGCCCCAGTTATTTGTTTTACCAAAACCACTTCACGATAAAATTTTCCACACTTAACCAATTGAAAAACCAATTTTCAATTTACCTTTACCATTTGAAAACCAATTTTCAAATTACATTAACCATTTGCAAACCAATTTCAAATCACCTTAACCATTTGAAAACTAATTTCAAATCACCTTAACCATTTGAAAACTAATTTCAAATCACCTTAACCATATATACCTTTTGAAACAAATTTCAAACCACCAAATAAATCTTTACCGATTTATTTTAACTTACGTTCCAAATTCGTAAATTATATTTTCATATTTAAAAATAAATCAACATTTATTTTTTTAAACAAATTTCCCTTTTTATATATAAATTCCAAAGTGAATTTCCAATTTCCCAAATATCTACACATACACGATTTCAAATCAATTTCAAAATATTCACTTCCAACTTACCTTTAAAAGGTGAATTCTCAAACGTTCCATTTCATATTAGAAAAACCATTCCCATGCTTATTTTAAAAATAAGTAATTCACAAATTTATTTATTTTCAACAATTTGGAAATATTCAATATACTTAAGTTACCGTTAAGTATTTTATTCCATTCTCTTTAAGAAAACATTCCTTTATTCACATTTATTTGGGTTAAAAACGAATGTTGCGTAAAACATCGTTACGACAACCCAAAAACACTAGTATATGGATTTGAAATTAAAAATAGATATATAAATCCAATACTATACAAATTATCCCCTTCTGTTTCTCGAAAACGTCTATTTCAACAATCAATGTTGAAATCTATGTTTTCAATACCCAATACATTTTAAAACACCTTTAATTCGTTTAAAATTCCATTTAAAACATTCCTTTCCCAAAAACAAACCCGTTTATTTAATAATCTATTCAATATTCAAAATAGTGAATATAGCCCACTTAACAAATTCCCATATTTCAATTTATCAAATTCGATGAATTTCAAATTTATAAACATATCTATCTCTCAAAATGTAATGTCAGACATGTAACCATACAAGTCTGTTCCGAGTTCGAACAGAACCGAAGGCACTTCCAAGGAAGCCCTTGCAATCCGGGTATTCACAATCCCGATAAAATTTCCCATCACAAAGGAAATCTCCATATCGTAGCTAACGATGCGGAGACAATCGATAGGTCATCCTATCGTTTTCACAAATACCCGGTCTTCAACACCGGTCTTCAAATGCAATCCAAACGACGTATCGCATATTCGGAATGGGATATATGACACAAAGGTCCTCTCCCGGCTAAACCGAATAGCGAGCGCTTATTTTTAAAAAAAAAAGTGTGCATTCAATTCCAAACAAACACAATCAATACCATCCAAGGGTAAATACTGATAGTCGGTTATTTAACTATCAATAAAGATGCGCCACATCATCAGATTCCAAATAATTTTTCCAAAATTATTAAGTCCCAAAATATCTTTACAAGATATATATACACAATTTCCAAATAATTGCCCAAATTATTTGATTTACCAAAACCACTTCACGATAAAATTTTCCACACTTTACCCATTTGAAAACCCATTTCAAATTAAACACCTCAACCCTTTGAAAACCAATTTCAAATCACTTTACATCATTTATACCCTTTGAAAACAGATTTCGAATCATCGAATAAATCTTTACCGATTTATTTTAAATTTACGTTCCAAATTCGTAAATTATATTTTCATATTTCAAAATAAATCAACATTTATTTTTAAACAAATTTCCCTTCATATATAAAAATTCCAAAGTGGATTTAAATTCCAAGCATCTACTAGCATACGATTCCCAAATCGATTTCAAGTTATTTGCTTTCAATTACTTTAAAGGTGAATTCACAAAAACCGTTCCATTTCATATTAGAAAACCATTTCCATGCTTATTTTAAAAATAAGTAATTCACAAATTTATTTATTTTCAACGATTTGAAAATATTCCATATACTTAAATCACAGTTAAGTATTTTATTCCATTCTCTTTAAGAAAACATTCTTTTATTCACATTTATTTGGGTCAAAACGGATGTTGCGTAAAACATCGTTACGACAACCCAAAAACACTAGTATATGGATTTGAAATTAAAAATAGATATATAAATCCAATACTATACAAATTATCCCCTTCTGTTTCTCGAAAACGTCTATTTCAACAATCAATGTTGAAATCTATGTTTTCAATACTCAATACATTTTAAAACACCTTTAATTCGTTTTAAATTCCATTTAAAACATTCCTTTCCCAAAAACAAACCCATTTTATTTAATAATCTATTCAATATTCAAAATAGTGAATATAGCCCACTTAACAAATTCCCATATTTCAATTTATCAAATTCGATGAATTTCAAATTTATAAACATAGTTTAAAAATTCCATTTCTATTATAAACCCCAATTTTATAAATTCCTTTATTAATCCGATGCAATTTACATAACCCAATTTCATACCCAAAAGCCATATTGTAAGTTAAATACTTATAATATTATTTATTTACCAAATCGTTCCTTTGAACTTAACCAATTTAAAATCTTATCATTTACAAGATTTCTTTATGGTTTATAATAATTTCAACTAATGAAATCTTCATTTATTAACAATTTCTATAAAATTCCCCTTTTTAATGCCCAAATCCATTTCTATAAGTTAATAACTTATAAACTTAAAATTTTCCAATAACCATTCGTTTTATAAATTTCACATTTTTTTTTATCTATAAATCCTAGTGAAATTCATGTTATACATCAACTTAACACTTTATAAATTTATCCTATAACTTCAATAATTTTTATTTAAAAACATCCATTTAAAAAATCCTTTATATAAACCATTAATAATAATAACTTCCCAAAAACCAAATTTAACTATTTTATAAAAACCTATTATTGTTAAAAATTTCTTTTAAGTTATATTTTATAAAAATATAAATTTTTAAAACATAAAATTTTATCCATCTATTTATTTTAAAATTTAATCAATTCAAAATTTTTAATAAACCATATTCTTTGAAAAATCGATTTAAAACCCCTTTTAAATTCAAAACCGTTATTTTTAATTTAAAAATTAGAATCCGATGATGCAACGACATCGAATGGTCAATCACGGGAATAACATCATATATCAATGTGATTATCAACAATCAACATAATATTCATAAACAAATAAATATGCGAGGAATCCAGTTGGATCCCTCCAACCTGTTACCCTGCATCCACAGACGTTAGCACAATACCAATTCCACTTCGAGGTGGAATATCGCGGTATATGGGATTTTATAAAATATCCGCTTAATAGGCGGCGCAATAGGGTCTCATCCGCTATACGAGGCGGGAAATCAAATTCAATATATACATATGCCAATATATATATATTGCTATATATAATATATATCCTATTATATCTACTACCACAATCAATCAACAATTATCAATCAATATTAACTATTTAAAATTTTAAACAAAACCTTTCGATTGAGTGAGGAGTTCTCACCTTGATTTTATTTCCGGCTTTCGCCTTCGTTTCGAATAAAATTAAACGAACGTTTAATTTTATCCGAAATTCAAACGAGCTCCAATCGACTCCAAACTGGCTCCATTGCGAAGAACACGACCTTACGATTCCAACGCACTTTGATTCGCCCAAATCGGACCTCGCAGCAAAAAGATATCGCAGTTTAAAGTTTGCACTATTTAAATTTAATTTAATTTACAAATTTTTTTTTTTTTTTTTCATTTACCCAGGCGCACGCGACATTGCTTTCTTCCAACTAAAACGCGCAACACTTTCCTCTCCCAGGTTTATCACGTAATACCTACACCCATTTGCCGCTCCCTTTGACCAAATTTCGCAACCACCACATCCACTTCTGCTTCGATCCACTAACGCCAAACGAACGGCCTCACTCCCCTCTACTATCGGCCAAGGACCGGCCTCATCTAGAGCTGCCACCAGCTCGCGAATCAAGGTTGAACGCACGACTTTGAATGCCGATTGACAGCGATTGGCAGCTCCTTAAACGATCTCCACCGTTGGATAGGTTCGCCTCGCTATGCTCTACAATAGTGCAGTTGACACTTTCTCGATTCGATGTGAGGATTTTGAGAAAATGGAGGGAGAACGAAAGTGTACTTCGGCCATTGAATATAACTAACGGCGGCTGGTGAAAATTTCTAGGGTTTTGAAGTGAAAATGTTAATATATAATATGTTACTCATATTATTTTAGTAATAAAATCTCCAATTTAACACTTATGCAAACGACCTCCAATCTACGCGTTCCGACAGGCGATCCTAAGGTTTTTTCCGCGTTCCGGACACAATGGAACAGGTTTCGTAAGCTAATTCGATCGTATGTGTGAGATATGGAATTAAACGATCAATTTAAATTAAAACCGATTTAAACGATTTCTAGGCGTTTTGGCTTGTACCGGACAAACGATATATCCGATTGACTTGAAATTTGAAACCTTACAATAATATCACATTACGGATCCGATGAAACTGGTTTCGTCGAAATCCGAGACCGTTTGAAAAATGGCTATTTTAACTCGCCGAATTAAAATTAAAACGATATCGATGCGTTTCGAGCTGCCACGGTCAAACGACAACTCTGATTGCTATGAAAATTGAGATCCGATAATAACTAACTATTACGGATCCAATGGAACTCGTTTCGTTCAATTCCGAGACTGTTCAAAAAATTGGCTATTTTTCAGTCGATAATTAAATATTAAAATATTCGATTTTTACAAATAAATTCCAAATTCAGTTTTAAAAGTCCTAAAACATTTCTATAACTTTAATATGATAAAACAAAATTTTCCAAATCATTTTCAATCACATTTAACCCAATATTTAATTATTTTTGGAATTTCACTATTAAATTATCGATTTAATTATCCCATTAAATCCAATATTCGAAAAATAAATTATTCTACTTAAAAATTCCACTTATTAATATTTAAAATTAATTAAATACTCAAATTCAAATTATCAAAAATTCTGGGTCGTTACACAAAATATCTACTGATATACGGTTGCCAATAGATTTCAAATATTCATTTCCAACATATCTTTACCAAGATAAATTCTCAAAAACGTTTCATTTCATATTGGAAAAGCATTTCCATACTTATTAATAATAAGTAGTTCACAAATCTATTTATTTTCAACACTTGGAAAAATATTCAATATACTTAAATCACGATTAAGTATATATTTTATTATTTAAGTAAAGTGTTCTTTTAAACACATTTATTTGAGTCAAAATGAATGTTACGTAAACCATTGTTACGACAACTCAAAATCATTAGTATAGGGGTTCGAAGTTAAGATATATATATAAATCCCAATACTATATAAAACATTTCCTTTCGGAAATCATTTACTATAACAACAGTGTTATAGTCCACCATTTCCTTCTATTTCTCGAAAACGTTTATTTCAACAATGAATGTTGAAATCTATGGTTTCGAACCTTAGCACATCTAAAACATCGTTAAATCGTTTCAATTCTATTTAAAATATCACCTCCAAAACATTTTCTTTAACATATCATTCACTATCCAAAAGCATGAATATACTTCGTTAACCAATTTGATCATTTCTATACATTTTATTTTAAAGGATTATTCACTGTCTAAAACGTGAATATAACTCCATTAATAAGCTATAACAATTTACTTATCAAAATAAGTCGTTCGCGGATTTATAAAACAATGTTTATAAATTCCATTTCTATTTATTTTATAACAACTTCCTTTTATAAATCTCCTTTATTAACCTATTTCAATTTATAACTCAATTATATACCAAAATTTCATATTATAAGTTAAATACTTATAATTTATTTGTTTACAAAATCATTCTTTTTAAGACTTCCCAAATTATAAATCTTATAACTTATAAGATTCATTTATTTACCCAAATCTATTCTTTTAATAACTTTACAAAATTTATAAATCTTACTACTTATAAATTCCATTTACAACTTCACCATTAATAATTCTATAATTTCATTCACTTATGAAATCCATTTACACTTCATTCTAACATTTACAAAAAAAAATCGTTTCATAATTCCAATATTTTAATTTATAAATATCGATTTTATAAATCTTTTATATGAATCATTTTACATTATTATTTTAAAATGTCTTTAAACTCCTTTGTAATTTCATCATTTTGATTTATAAAATAATCAAATTTTATAAATCCTATATTTAAACTTTTTACAATAAATTCAAAAATCCCAATTTAAACTATTTTATAAAATCACTTACCCCATATTTTCAAAAATCAACTTTTAACTATATTTCTCAAAAATCATAATTCTTATAACATTAAAATTGTAACGTTTACTTATTTTAAATGAATCAATTCCAAAAATATTTTATAAACGTATACTTTCAAAATCACTTTAAAATCCTTTTAAAATTTCAAAATTTGCCCAATAATGCTACACACCAAATAGTCAATCATGACAACAACGACATCATATATCTGTATATGATAATCAACAAATATCAAAATATCTATAATAAAATAAATACAGTTGAGAAATCCAGTTGGATCCCTCCAACCTGTTTTTCTGCATCCACAAACATTAGCACAATACCAATTCCGTTTCCAAATGAAATATCGCGGTATATAGGATTTAAAATATTATCCGCTATTATACGGCACAATAGGGTCTCATCTGCTATATAATGCGGGAAATCAACTCCAAGTACATAAATAATACCAATTTCACTGTACTGTGAAATATTCGCGGTATATGTTTTTAATAAATAACCTCCGCTTACTAATGGCGTATAATGTCTAATTTAACAATCAATAGATAAAAATCATCATTCAAACATACAATCAAGAATTTTAAATCTAACTATTATAAAATTAAAATCGAAACCGATTCGATTGAGTGAGAAGTTCTCACCTTGATTTCAATTTCGTTTTCAGCTTTTTATTTCGAATAAAATTAAACACGCATTTAATTTTACCCGAAATTCTCACTAACTCCAAACGACTCCAAACTGCTCCATAGCGTAGTGTTCGTCCATACGAACCCAACGCAACTTGTTTCGTGCGATTTCGACCTCGTATGAAAAAGATCACATTTTAAATATTACACGAATTTAAAACATATAAATTTACAAATTTCTTTTATATTTCTAAAACTAACAGATCCCAGCCGTCCATTGCTTTACCCAAGATCACAGCCGTGATTCATCATCTTCCCCCACGCGAACATCTACAGGCAATTACACGCAACCGTGAACCCAAAAGCACCTATCAAGGGTTCCATTTCGCCTCCCCTATGCTCGACTACATGACGATCAGCTAGTGCCATATTGAAGTCCATCCCCTCCTCTACCTTCGGCATGAGCGCGGCCAAGCTTGGCCCCCTCTTCCTCACTGAAAAACGTGTGCAAGCGCGTGACTTCCCTGGCCGATTACGGCGAATCCGAGCCACTTCAGCGCGAATCCACCATTGGATTTGTAGATCTCGTGATGATATGCGTTTTCCTAGTTGAAAGTTTTTGATAATAATTGGTGGATTTGAAGAAATTGAAGGAAAAAGAGAAGAAGATTTCGGCCATGGATTACTATGGAGGCGGCGGCTGTAGTTTGACCTAGGGTTTTGTTTTTCTTTTGCAAATGAAAACATGTAGGTCCTTTTATAGAAAAATACGTGACACTGTTCATCCCGGATTTTCAAACTCCGAACGAAGCATGCCGTTTAACGTTTCTAAGGTTTACCCCGCGTTCCGGACACAATGGAACATGTTTCGGGAGCTAATTCGATCATCTGTGCGAGTTACGGCAATAAACGATCAATTTAAAATTAAATCGGTAAATCAAATTTCTAGGTGTTTTAGCTTGCCCCGGACAAACGGTAAATCCGATTGACATGAAATTTGAAACCATACAATAATATAACATTACAGATCCGATGAGACTGGTTTCGTCGAAATTCGAGACTGTTTGAAAAATGGCTATTTTAACTCGTCAATTAAATATTAAAATATTCAATTTTCACAAATTAACTTTTAATTCGATTTTAAAAGTTCTATAACGTCATTATAACTTCAATATGATAAAATAAAATTTTACGAATCAAATTAAATCATATTATACCCAATTTTCAATTATTTCTGTAATTTCCAATATTAAATTATCGATTTAATTATCCATATAAATCCAATTATTCGAAATAAAATTTATTCGACTTAAAAATTTCACTAATTACTATTTAAAATTAATTAAATGTACGAATTTTAATTGACAGAAATTATGGGTCGTTACACTTTAATACACCCTATAAATCCACTTGTCCAATCTAGTGAAGATGATTACGAAATTAAAAATAAAATCTATTTTAATCATGATCTATTTACTATGAATTATTAACATAGAGCATCAAATTTTGATTCTAGTTTCACATCAAATGAAAGGTAACTTGTGTTTATGTTTGATTAAGTAAAGCCCATTTGTTATGAACAACATAGGCTATAAAGTTCAGTAATTAATAATAAAATTCCGTTAACATCAAAATTTTCATTAAGAACAAAACAAGAGAACATAAATGAAATCCTTTTTTAGTTTTATATGATTCATGAGAGCTCCATTACCCCTAAATTGAAGGAGTTTAGCTTCTCATATTTGAATACATATTAATATGAATTGATCTCAACAATAAAAAGAAAACGAAAGAAAAAACTAATAAAAAGGGAAGAGGGCTAATTAAAAGGAAGAAGAGAGCTAGCTAATTGCATAAAAAATAAATCTACATGTATAAGATAAATCTAATCTACTAACATAAAATAAAAAGAGACATGAAATAAAGTAGCATAGAAAAGAGCATCAAATAAACGTGCATAAAATAAAAGAGAAGGCTCAGAAGCCATTAAAGATGTGAGGACTTTTATTTCTATTTGGTGGCTATAACTATGCATACAAGGTGAGATCCATTACATAAAATATAAATGGATATTTATACAAGTTTGAAAACCTAATCTCTTTTTAGGAAGCTACCAAAAATGCTCTTGACCTTTGTAGCCTCCAAGTCAGCATTATTGTTTAGTAAATCTTCCACTAACTATGCTTTTGCTTTTAAATATGGTTCATTAGCAAGTGGGTAAGTGAGCTTCTCCATTTGACTTAATTCTTTCTTTTCTTCATTTTTTTGGCTTCCACTATTGCATGCATATATCCATGAAATCATCTTCTAATTTACATTCAATTTCCTACAAAATTAAATTAAATTATGCAAAAAACTTCTCCCAAAATAAATACACAAACAAAATGATCGTTTTGCCCAAAT
Source organism: Allium cepa (assembly GCA_030765085.1). Classification (NCBI taxonomy): domain Eukaryota; kingdom Viridiplantae; phylum Streptophyta; class Magnoliopsida; order Asparagales; family Amaryllidaceae; genus Allium; species Allium cepa. The sequence goes on from CM060938.1 coordinate 706,783,145, forward strand.
TTAAATGAGTGAATGATGATTTGAAAACATTTTTGTATTTTGGGTACAATGTGTAAAAATACCTTGATAAGTCCTTTATTTTAATAAAAGAAGATTAAGCATAAGCGTAAAAATATACATTTTTACACGCACATCGTTGAACAAATATTTTGATAGAAGAATCAACCAATTCAAATTTCAGTCAAAAATGCAGTGGAATCATGAGTCTATAAGAAAGCAATATAAAGATAGTAAAATTTCAAAACCATAAGTAAACAAAAAACTTATAAATGTTAACGATATACGGGTGTTAAAATCATTTTAGTTCTATTGTTCAATTCACGATATTGGATTGGAAATTGACATCTTATATAATTAGTACAAAAAGATGATGGATTGTCCTGAAATTTAAAGTTTAATATGGAGCATGCAAGATGGATTTTCTATGCATTAGCAATAGCAAATATGATACACATTGTATTGTCTGAAGTATTGCACTTTGCTTCTGTATTTCTTACATAGCTCTAGCATTAAATCCGAATAAAGTTGACTAAATGACGTTGTACTCGAGTATTTATGAACAAAAGTATTCTTTGCAGAAATTATGAACTCCTTGTGAAGGAGTGCATAGAATCGAACTTCATAAGTGATATCGAGTAATGTATGTCAATCATAAATTCATGATCAATCTTAAGTTAAGAACTTTAAGTTGGAAATGTTCTGAGCAATAAGTAGTGCCTAGATTACTGAAAGGCTAAGTACATTGTTTTGAACAGCGATATGATAAAAAAGCACGTATAAATTTAATTTTTTATAAATGAACTATCGGTGATTCCAAACGTTGAGAATCCAATGACATTGTTATATGATAACAATGCTGTGATACATTACGTAAAAGAACCTAAAGTTCACTAGAATGCAAAATACATACTCTGAAGGGTTCTACAAGATAAAGTTTGTTTATCAGCGTCAAAGAAACTTGATTGAGTTAGTAGATAGTCAGGACAACATATCATATTTGTTCATTGAGGGACTAGCTCGATTTTTTTGAGAAAATCAATCGAAGTAGTCGGAATAAGATTCCATAACTAACCATAAGTGCAACTTGTAGATTGATGCAGTTTGGGTTATGACCTATGGGCAATTTTATAATTTGTTACATAAAGCTAACTCGATAATGGTTCTTATTCATAATAAAGATAGTAAATTTCTATAATATACTTTGTTTTACTGTGACATCATTAATTAAGTAATTAAATTAAAGTTTATAAAAATAGAAATCTTAACCAAATTTATGGTCAACACCACAAATTTATTCTAGGCAGTGTGATTAGTCTAATTTGAATGGGATTAGTATCCTTAGGGATTGCCTTTGTATTTTCACCCATAAACATCATTTGAATCTGACCTTTCAATATCGTCGTAAGGTTTATGTGCTTGGTCATGAAACCTCCCGACTTTATTGAGTTTGTGCGAGATTCTCTTCAAGAGTTTCCTTCTTAGTTTTGACCGGATTGCCTTGAATTTTTCCTTTAGTGGTCAGATTTTATCTCATCGAAGGTCAGGATAATTGCCTTCTTGGGGTTTACACAAGTTATCAGACTCCTTTGAAGGTATTTAGAAGCTTTTGATCTTATTAAAAGGTAAGGTTAATTATAAGGTGTATTTCGATCATTGCCGAAAGGTATGGAAGCGGTTCCTTGTGGAATAAGCCTTGTAAACCTAGATATTTATACTCAAAGGATAGTCTTCGATTCAAGTCGAAAGGTTGGACCACTTGAATTATATCTTCGAAAGGTTAGTGATATTTTACACCATAAGCGCTTCTGACCTTGTCGAAAGGTTTAAGCGGCAAAGTTGAGGGCATCATAAGGTTGCAGTCATAATTGAATCAAGAATGTTGTTGACCGTGTCGGTAGGAACCTTTTGGTGGCATTGAACCTAGAATTAACAATTTATTTGAAAAAGCTTTAGCAAAACAAAGTTGAACACATGAATTCCCTTTATGTTTGTAATGGCCGAGCATTTTAATCATTTGAAATTCGTACATTTAATTGATTTTAAATATTCACAAGTAAATTTAATAAGCTGAATAAATTATATTTTGAAATATAGTGAATTAATTGGATAAATAAATTATTAATTTAATATTTGAAATTACTGAAACAATTGATATTTGAATTATATGTGAATGAAAATGATTTATAAAGTTGTATTAAATTCTGTTTGGATTAGAATGATGTCGGTAATCTTTTAAAATTGAATTAAGAGTTAAATTATGGAAATTGAATATTTTAAAATTTAATTAATGTGTAAAAATAGACGTTTTTTACACAGTCTCGGATTTTGATGATATCAGTTTCATTTGATCCGTAATGTTTTATTATTGTAGGATTTCAAATTTACTGTCAATTAGATTTACGGTTTGTCCATGGCAAGCTAAAATGCATAGAAATTTGTTTAAGTGAATTATAAATTTAAATAGTCGATTCAAAAACCTATCTTCCAAATACCAACGAATTGGGTCCCGATATATATTCCATTGTGTTTAGAATAGGGGTAAAACACTATAAATGCTAGGAGGCATGCTTCGTTTGGAGTTCGAAAAATTTTCGGATGAATAGTGTTTCAGAATTTTCTATATAAGGTCATGCCTTTTCACTATTTTCATCAAACCTAATCAACCTAGGGCTAGACGCCACCCCATTTACACGGCCAAAAATCTTTAAAAGCCCCTCCCTCCCATCTCCTCCTCCATCCATAATTAGACCTCGGCTTCAACAGGAAAGTCAAAGAGCACGATGAGATCTTCGATCTCAATGGTTATGATTGAAAAACTACGAAGCAGATCGATAGCAATCCTCGCTCAAAGGCGCAATGTTCATGCACGTGTTACGAGATGGATCTAGAGCCAAGCATTACCGGATCTCAAGTGGAGGTGCCATGGTCTACGAAATGGCATTGTTCGATCATCTCCTCGGTGATCGATGGAGGTGCGAGGAATCGATGGAACGATCGAACTATGGGTTCGTGATTCATAGTTTTGAACAAAGAAGGAGAAGCATTTTAGAACAGCCAGATTTCTTTAAAGAAAAACGAATAGTTGCAATTTTATAAAGGTTTAATAATAAACAGAAACTGTGAAATTTATATATATTAAAATCGTACAAACTTTGAAAAATCATAACTTCTTCATACGAGGTCCGTTTTTGACGAAACAAGTTGCATTGGGTCTGTATTGACGAGCATTACATTTTAGATCTAGTTTGGAGTTGATTGGAGCTAGTGTTAATTTTGGGTAAAATTAAACACTCGTTTAATTTTATTCGAAATTAAACACTGCAACTGCTATGGAACCAAAGTGAGTGCAATTCACCCTTTCTGACTCAGTGATATTTTAATACAAGCGAGAATAAATTTATTTTATGCTGATTGATGATTGTTTTGATGATATATGATGTATTATATATATATATATATATATATATATTGATTGATATTTGGATATCTTCATGCCTATTGGTGCAGATGAGACCCTATACGTTCACGTGTATGAGCGGATGATCCTTTGTGCACGCGTCTGCCTCAAATCGGATATTGTACATATTTTCTAGTATATATATATATATATATATATTTGTTGCAGACGATAGGTTGGAGGGATCCAACTGGATTCCTCACCAGTATTGATTTCTTTATAGATATTGTGATATATGTTGTTATCGTGTTATATATGATGTTTTGGTCGCTGTGAATGATGTATTTAGTGCTGTTGCAGCACTGGGCCTATTTTTGGTAATTTTAAAATTAATAAAGTGATGATTTAAAATTAAAAAAGATTTTTAAGCGATTTGAAAACACATATTTTAAATTGTTGTAAAGGAAAGAGTTTGTTTTAAATAAATAAATGTTATAATTTTTATATTAAAAAATTATGATTTTTGTGAAATAATACTTAGGTATGAATTTTGGAGTTATATAAGTTTTAATAACGATTTGTAAATTATGAAAAGAATAAGTTTATTTAAATAGGGATTTTTGATTTATTATAAACAGTTTATATAAAAGATTTATGAAATTGATATTTTTATAAATCATAATAATGGAATTATAAAGGAGTTTCGTAAATGCTTAAAATAAGGCTATAAATGGACTTTATTAGCAAATAAGATTTGTGAATTTATATAGTTTTAAAAAGAATGAATTTTGGAAATAAAGTAAATTATAAGTAATTAACTGATAATTTGGATTTTTTGCATATAAATAAGAGATAAATGGCACCGGTTAATTAAGGAATTTTGCATATGGAAGCTTTTATAAAATATATATAGAATTTATAAACATTGTTTTATAAATCCGAAATCAATTGAATTTGATAAGTTAAATATATAAGTTTATTAAAGGAGATATATCCATGATTTTGGACAGTGGATAATCCTTTAATGAATATATAGAAGCAATGAATTTCGTAAAGGGATTATATTCACGATTGGCTACTGTGGATAACCCTTTAATAAATATATGTATAAATAATGAATTTGGATTAAAGGAGATATATTCACGATTTTGGGCAGTGTGTAATATTTTAAATTAAATAAATGTTTTGGAATTTGATCTTTTAAATTAAAATACAGGTTTTAGAAATTGATTTTTCTAAATGCAGTAAAATGGTTTGAAGGTGTTTAAACTGTGTTACGTATCGTAGCCATAGATTTAAACATTCATTGTTGAAACAGACATTTTCGAAAAATAAGGGAATGATGGACTCTAACACTATTGCTATAGTAAATGATTTTCAAAAAGAAATGTTTTGTATAGCGTATGGGATTTGTATATCTATCTTATTTTTGATACTAGTGATTTTGGGTTTTTGTAATGATTTTTAGGCAACATTCGTTTTGACCAAAATAAAAGATACTTAAAAGAATAATTTCCTTAAAGAACAAAATATATGCTTAATCATGATTTAACTATTTGTAATATTTTCTAAGTGTTGAAAATAAAGAGAATTGTGAATTACTTATTATCAAATAAGTATATGAAAATGTTTTCCATTGTTGTAATGGTTTTTGAGAATATATATTTTTAAAGATAATTTGAAGTGAATATCTGACATATGATTTAATTAATAAAAGATTTATTTGAAAGGGCTTAGTGATTCCTTATGGTGCCAGATATTTGATTGTATGCTTTAATAGTTAAATAATCGACTATCAAATTTTTCCATTTTAGTTCCTCGACTTGACGTGGGAACTATTTTTCGTACATTTAGTGCGTTGCCTTTTGTGTAGGCTTGATTATTGTTTGTGTTGAGGATGATGATTCGTGTAGTGTAGAACATTACTCCAATCTATCGAACTTCCTTCTTGGCTCAAAGGATAGCAAGTAAAAAGTTGGAGACGTGATAAGTCTATGAGACTTAGTTTCTGTGTGAGGTTGAGAAAAGCTTTTGCGTTGTTGGTGCGAAGAGACCGGGATCGGTTTATCCAAAAACAATTTCGGACCAACGTATACACGACGATTGTTCAGGTTGATTGTGATGATATTGATATTCAGGATTTTCATAGTGGGGGACTGCTTGTTGATCATTTGAGGTTAAAATCCCAATATAAATATAGTAGCAGTGGTCTCTTCATTATGAAATATCCAATGCAAGGACTATTCGCTACTAATCCTAAGGATTTACCGATAGGATGTGGTAGGAAAGTACCTTCAGTTTGTCCTGTTATTGGACAACTAGTATGGATGTTTGTCTGACTTTGCATTTCTAAAGATTATGTACATTGGTTTTTACAAACATACATCAATGGTGGCGGAGAAGGCAACTTCTCTTAGCTTAACACCCTCCTTGAGAGGTATGAGCTTAAGGGTTGTATTTTTATGGAAGGTAATTAGTAGTCGATGGAAATGGCCACATGGCATTCAAAGTGATGTGATTGTGACTTGTGAAAGGTAATCATTACCTTAGGCCTCATCAACCGAAAATGACCAAAACAGGGTTAGATGCGGCAAGGCTACGTGGGTCATTCCCATAAAGGGTATGATCATCCTCTTCTAGATATATCTGTACACGCTATGATGTCATGTATCTGGTTATTGTGGTTTGTATGCTAGAGGGCCCTCGGTAAAGGTCGGTAACAACTGGGGGATGACATGTTCGGTACCGTCTAGTTATAGAGGTGGGTCGGTCTTGTGTTGGTAGAGGGTAGATGTTCAGTGCCTTAGGGACATCCATCTAGAGGTGCACCCATCGAAAGGTAGTCACATCACCAGGTCATTTGCATGGAAATCCAAACTCCACTACGTGCCATCCATTTTGACTGTATTACCCATTTTGGGCTATATGTTGGAATTTAATCAATGTGACAATTTCGGATATGATTAATATTATTTTTGTCCTAGATACTAGTATAATATAACATGATTTGATATGGAAGGTTTTAGTTATCGTGAGGTAAAAACATGTCTGCGTTTATGTGTGGGTGTGTCTTACGAGATACTTTTGTTTTGATATAGGAAAAGTTTGGTAATTTAATGAATTCAGTTGAGTGTGTTTCTCACGCTGGTTTACCAGACTCATCCGGACGTTCTTTCCTTTCAATGCTCTGGTCACACCGAGTATATTTACTGGTTCAGATTTGGTGCTTTTGGAGCTTTAGCAAAAGAGACGAAGATCTTAATTTTCGTATACACGTATCGGTTTTGATTATCCTCTACTTAATTATTGTTTATATTATCGGCAATTGTAAGGACATGTAATTATAACTGTTCAGGCTGATAGTTGTTGGTTGATTGCTGAACTCTGATTGATGTATCTATATATACAGTTTCTGCTTTGTAAACATCATTGATATGATATTATAAGTTTTCTGATCCGTTTTGAGATTCTGTATTTTTCTGTTTGGTTCTATCTTCTCTCTTTCTTCTCTTCTCTTCTTCTCTCTTCTTTTCTTTCTCTTGACTTTCTGTCAGTCTGTATTTTTGGATCGAACATGTGTGGATTATTGTCGATTCAAAGGGTATGGATTTGCAGGTAGTCACAATATTCACGACAAATTTTGTTTTATTAAATACCCAAATCATTACCCAATTAGGGTAACAACGTCCTGACTGAGAAAATACTGGATTAGAATGAGATAATTCAGATCCCCTAAACACGACCTCTTAGATCTTATTTATAGATGCAGGTGGCTGACATTTCAACTCCATACATTCGACTAGGTCAGAAGGTTCCCTTTTTATACGCGGTTGCGAACCTTTCGACTTTTTTGAAAGGTTTTTCCTTTATCTGTTATCATGGACCTTTCGACTTTGTCGGAAGGTTTGCTTTCCTTTACACCTTCATGTAACTTTCAACTTTGTTGAAAGCTTTGCCTTCTTTATGCTGCTATTAACCCTTCGACCTTGTTGGAACGTTGCTTTTCCCTTGTTTGTTGTAAACCCTTCAACCTCGTCGGAAGGTTGCTCTTTACTTGTTTTTTCAGGAGTTGTTCTTTCGTTCAATGTTGTCGAAAGGTTGTCTTTCTTTTTTTATTGACCTGTAAGTGATGTTTTCTTCATAAATCATTCGACACTGTCGAATGGTATCTTCGATATGTTCGAACCAGATCATAAGGCTTGCTATGCTTTCGAAAAGGCCATTATAGAGTTGCTTGCACTTGCTTTGACTTCTCCACCCTCTTAAGAAGGTAAGAACACTTTGAATGTTGAGAGATGAAATCTTTTGACTCCTTCGAAAGGTCTGGGACTGCTATACACTATTGTCTGCATCCATTCGACTCTTTTGAAAGGTTTAAACTAAACTCCTTTTCCTTAGCCTTTGTTAAGAGACCTTTCGTCTTGAACGGAAGTTGATTTTTTGTGCAACATTTGCCCCCCCCCCCATTTCAAAGGGATGCTCTTGACTTTTCAATTCATTTTAATCTGAAGCTCCAAATCTTCCCTCCTCTCAGTCTTCCCGCGTTAATCTGGGACGTCCATTTATATCTGATCCTACAATTGAGAATTTGGGTGACTTTTCTTATATTATGCCCCTTCTCTTTCTTCTTCTTTTACCTGATATAAAAATGTTACGTACAAGTAAAAGAATTTATCTAGAACTTCTCAGATCTCATTGTTAAACAACAAGGTAATCTCTTGAATTCGATTCATAATTTTAGTCTAATCTCTGCTCTTTTCGATTTTTAATCGCATTTCCAGTTTCTAAATCCAAAATTAAATTCAATTTCAATTTGGTTTTTTTACTTGGAAAATTTTTCAAAATCTGTTTTCAAATTAAAAAATTCATCCTTGGCTCTAGATTAGAGATTGGTAGTGTTTAATGAAGAAAATCTCTTTATCAGGTTTAGTTTTTAATCCAAAGACTGTAAATTTTAATTTTTGTTCTTACCACTGGGTTTTTAATTTGTTGATAATTTTTATTCTTCTATGAAATCAAATTAGATTCATTTTAGATGAAATCAGTTTTCTTAATGGGTTGGTTTTACTTGTTTCTCAAGAAAAAATTGAAACTGCGTTTATTATTGGGTTCGGGTTCGGTTAAACCCGATGTTATAACTTGAAAACTACTCATGTACAAATTGGTATCACAAAATGACCCTTCTACCATGCCAACGGAGATTTAGGCGAAAAGTATGGTTTTTCCCTCTTTGTAATTTTGGACCGGGTCGAAAGGTATTGTTATTTCAACTTACCATTGTTGTCGAAAGGTTATATAACCAAGCGGTGCAACCATTCGTCAACAAGCTTTCGACAAGGTTGGAGGATTTCAAACCTTTCGTTTACTAGCTTTCGTCAAGGCTGGAATCCTTCAACTTTAACTTGCTTCTGCTTATTTTTTTCAAAACATTTTAAGCACACATAAGGCAAACTTGAAACTTTTCGACTTCAGTGGATGTGACATATTTTGATAACTTTGACTAGTCCTTTAGACAACATCAACAATATCAATATTTTTTAAGTTAGGAATTTTGTGGGTTTTTAATTTTAATCATGTCGAAAGGTCTTACAACTTAAGCTTATATTACACATGGAATAGGTCTAGGTTTGCATAGAGCTTTTGGCATTATCGGAAGGTAGTGAATGAGTTAACACTTCACCTTTTCTTTTCGACCTTATTGATAGTTTGAGGAAGTTACATATTTGTTTACTTTTAAATATTGTTGAAGTATAGTAGTTAAAGCTGAGGTTATTATTCTTTCCGACATTTTAGAAAGCCTGCATTGTTAACCTTTCGACATCATCGAAAGCTTTAACATAAACCTTTCGACGTCGTCGAAAGCTTAAACTATAAACATTGCAACTTTGTCAAGAGCCTAAACCGTTAAATTTTTGACTAAATTTTTTGCATAAATTTTATTTAAAGCCTTGGGACTGTTTTCATGCTTAAGCTATATAAGCAACCTTACTTTTGAAGTTTTTATTGCATTCTAATTCATAATTAATAAAGGGTCTTGAATTAAAACATTTTCACCTAGAAGGACTGTGAGCTCCGTAAAGAATGAAGCCACTTCCGAGCACACTTACATTGAGTTTCAAAGCAAGGTGATGCCATACTGAAGGACTTTCGCATCACCGGTATTGAAGCTACCCCTCCTAAATCCATAGATACCATAGACAAACCCCAGAAGGGCATTTTGCATACCCTACCATCCGCATATGGCATGGTGGCTTTCTCTCATTTTTTGAATTCTTGTTCTCCTTCCTGTCTCATATTGGAGTTGCTCCAATACAACTTTCCCCCAATGTATATTCCTATCTTTTATCCCTTGAGATGATGGCACTGGAATCTGAATTTTCTTTACTTAACCCTGATGTTTTAACCTCCTTGACCAAACTGGCAATGTTAATTAAATCTAACAAGAAAATCTTCCGAGTTAATGTATATAATAAGCTAATATTAGATGGAATCAATAAGTTTAAAGATTGGGAGAACAAATTCCTCTTTTGTCAAGTGCATTTCGAATGTCCGTGAGGCCTTTGCCTTCCCTCATATGTCTATTTCAATGTCATCTTCATTTTTCTCCATATTTTCTATAAGCTAATCTCTAATCTTTTTTAGGTGAACCTCTAAACATATTTAGCTATGTAGAATAAAGAATCATCGATTCTTTATCTGCCAACCCAGAAAAACATAGGAGGAAGTTAATGCACCTAACCCTTTCGAATATAAGGAAACATTCTTTGCTCCCGATTGGCGAAAGGATTCTTTGCACTTCACCTGTCATTTTGCACAATTCTTGAGGAAATCGCTCCTACTCCTCAAGCGATGCTGAACATTTTACTTCGTTGTCTCCTATTCGTTCAGACATTTCTTGTATATTGTTAGCTTTTTATTCTCCCCCTTTTGTCTATATAATTCTTGAACTCTCTGACTAATTTTATATCCGTTTGAATTTGCTTTATCTCTCTCTCCATGGTCATCTTGTATTCAAGTGACGTTGCTCCTCCCTCATCATCTTCAGATGTTTCATTAGTCTTGAAGGCTTTTTCTAGTTCCAAGAGATCATCAAAAAGAAAACTAATGGTGCTTCTCGAGGTTGCTCCTACAGCTAAAGTGGCATTGATTACTAATGTAGAGGAGTAAGTAGAGCTCATTATCTCTTAAGAAATTTTCAAAAAGCCCGTTTATTGAAGCTCTAACAGACATAGTGGTGCCAACTCCACCTACACCTACTACTCTTCCACATATTACTATTTCAAACTCTTCATCTTCATTGGCATAGGTGCAACATTCTTGTAACGACCCATAAGATTTTAATGATTTTTAATTGGTTTTATAACAGATTTAATTAGATTTTTGAGAAATTTTTAATGATAATAATTTTGAAATAAAAATTTAATATTTGAATTACGTCCAAATAAACATAGCAGATTTTAAATTTTCAGTTTATTTTAACAAAGTTTATTTCATTGGGAAATTCTATTAAATTCAAGCTAAAAATTGCTGATAATAAATTTATTATCAAGCAACAGCCACTATCCTTTACTTTAGTAAATATTTTCATCAGTTGCTAAATTTTAGCCGTTGCCATCATTTCAAAAATCAAGCGTATAATTTTGTATACGTTGTATTTATCATTTTGAACGGTTGATATGTTAATTGCCTTTATAGCTTTAATATTTGTCAGCTAAATAAATGGGTGACCGTTACTGCCAATATTTAATTTGATACGTTTCCCGGTTGCCTTTTTCATTCACTTGATTGATTGATTTGTTGCCGTCTCTGTTATTTTCTCTCTGTCTTCATTGCTTTTTAAAGGTAAGAAACTGTTCCCTCAAAACATAAATATTTGATTGTAGCCAGCAGTAACTTGTTTTAATAACCTTTTCCTAAATCAAAGCTTTTGAGTGTTACAATTTCTTTTGATTGGATATATGTGTTTAGGAGAAAATATTGCAGGTGACCGTTACAATTGATTTCGGTGACTTTCTTTCTTCCCATACATCATTATATATTTGCTTTCCATTTTTCCTGAATTTATGTTTAGCAGTTTCGAAAATCAAACGTATACATTTGTATACGTCGTAATTATTATTTTAAAACGATTCACTTTATTTTTCTTTCCCTTTTTAACTTCGTTTCTCTCTCTTTACTTTATATTGGGACTTTTGTTTCCTTTGCTTTTCAGCCTGAGCCTTGCTTGCCAAGCAATAAATTTATCGCTTAAATAATTTTCAGCTGAAATCAAGAAATTAGACCGTTACCATTTTGGTTATATTGATTTCCCATTTATTTCTGGCTCGTATTGCTCTGACTTTTCCTTTTCCTTTTCTATACTTATGTTTCAAAAATAAATAGTACATATAATAACGTACATAATAAATTGCAGCCAGCTCATTTCTCACATATTTATTTCGTGCCTTAAAACCCCGTCACTCAACGCATCGATGACTACCTTTAATTTCGCCAGTTTTGAAATGTAAATGTTGGATACGTTGCATCCATTGCCTTATTCCTATATATTTAGATATGAACCATTTGCCTTTACCTTTTCAATTTCTTCCTCATTCATAAACCACCTCCTCCTGCTTCACGTAACCACTCACCAAACGTTACATCACTCCTTCTTCTTGCACTATCCACTCTCACGCCACCGAGGCCATCACCATCCACCTCTCCGTTTGTCTCCCCTCCTCTTCCACGCCGAAGCATGAACCAGTGCCGTGCTCCCCTCCGAGCTCCCCACCACCCCTGACTTCGGCCTTTCTCCTTCCTTTTTGGGTTAGTATATGTATCTTAAATATAAGTATAATATTCTGTGTAAATTATTTATATACATTAAGTAATAGATTCATAACTATTGTATATATATGTCTAGCTTCTGTTATAATATGAGTCTAGTATATAGGCAGATTGTATGGGTTGTCTGCATAGTTGTATAAGTTTATAAATAGTTTATATAAGATATTTTAGTTATATAGTTTACATATATATTGGTATAACTTTTGTGTGGTGTGCGTATGTTTTGGGTTGTAACTTTTGTATGGTGTGCGTATGTTATGGGTAGTATTTGTAGTGTATGGTTTCAGATATTATTATATTAAAGTGTACTAAGTATATTGGGTTCGAATTAAATATAGTTTTAAATTTTTATGTTTTGAATGTATGTAAAAGCAAAAATATGAATAAGTTGTAAGATTTTGTTTCTGTTGGAGATAAAGTTGGACTTTAAATTTTTTTTTTACCTGTCTAAATTAAATATAATATATGTATAAAGTTTTAACTGTTTAAGAAAAATATATAAAGTTTTAAGTGTTGTTAGAAGTATTGTTTTATTCGCTAAAAGGAAAGTATTTTGTTTATATTACTTATATAAACGTTGTCAGTTTTAAATACATAGGTTATGGAAATTTGGTATTGAGTCTTTTCATTTGGGTAAGGTTACAATAATTTACTTATACATATAGCTGCATGTTCACCTGTATATGAATTTACCTTTTTGATTTAGGCTGCAACTACATGAATTTTGAATTCCCACGTTTTCTATTCTAAATTTTTTTCCAGATTATATTAATATGTTTAGGCAATTGTTTATTTTTGAGTTTACAAGATTTCTTTTTTTTTTTGTCTGCATAGTGAGTTAATATAAAAAGGTATATTTTATTTATAAGCGGTTGTATACACATTAGTAGTTGTTTTAGTTAACAGTAATAAAAACAAAATTTATATAGCCTGTGTTAATTTATATATCTAAACTATCAAGTTTATATGGGTATAAATGATTAGGTCAAAGTGCATATACAAGCTATAAAGATTTTATTGATTTTGGTTATATATATATAAAAAAAATTATTTGAGATTTATTTCAAATGAATATGTATTTTAAAATAATGGGTTTAAGTGAAATATTAATATAATATGCGTCTCGTCCAAAACTTTATATATTTTGATCTGTTCCCATCGTTTTCTGTTACCAGAATCTGTTCATCAAATTCGTGCCAATTTTGCTTTGCTTGGATTTGTAAATCAAATTTCCATGTCCGTATCAGTGTGTGTTTTCGTATCACCTTCGGTACCCTCTAGCCACGAAAGGTGAGCAATCACTCACGACTAACGTTCTTTTATTTACTAAATTTGATTCCAATTGAAACGACAATTGAAATATGCTACTGTTAGTAATTTACATTGCTATATATTTTGTTGTTTGTAAATTTGTTCATCTGTGGGATATGACACCATATCCCATTGTATATTATACTGTTATTGTTGATATATGCCTGTTATTTTATTATTTGTTATCACTCTGCAAGTTCCCCGTAGTTTATAATTCAATACGGGTTCAAATGATACATACCCGAACGGACTTTAGAATAGGAGAACTTCGTTATGGGTTGAAATGATAAACCCAAGCGATTTTCAATAAAGATTGAATTTGGGATTACGGGTCGAAGTGATATCTACCCGTATATTTAAATTTCGGATTGAAATCCATATCCCTTGACCATAGGGTATGAAATTATATACAGACACCGTTGGTCCTAAATATTTTGAAAATAATTTATAAGGGTTGAAAATAAATATACAGTTTTAATAAATATTAATTCTTAAAATATTATATAAAAATAGAAATTTTATATATAGATTTAATAGTAATAATTTGGAGATCGATTTAATCCATATAATATGTTTAAGTATTTATTTAAATTTATATTTCAAAATTGATTGTTGTAATAATTTGGATAAGTTAAGGTTGAGAAGATAAAGTTGAATTAATTGAATTGTATTTAGTTAAGTATTTTACTTAATTGGATTTATTTGAAACAAAGAATTTGAAATTTAAGATTCGATTTATAACTTGATTTTGATCTAAATGATTATATGGAGGTTTCAAGTTTAAACAAATCGAAAGGAATATTTAGTTTAAATGTAAATTTGGTTATTAAATAAATATTGAATTTTTTAGTGAACATTTCAAGACTAAATAACAAGGTTAAATCGAGATCTATATGAAACTGTTAAATCAAACTTTGAGTTGTTGAATATTAAAGCGTTGAAATATAGTAGAATTTAAACGGTAAAATTTTGATTTAGTTCTGTATTTGAAATGAATATAATTTGAATTTGTTTGATCAAAAACTGAATTGTATAAAAATTTATAAATTGAGATTGAATTAAATTTGAATGGGATGGTCGGGTTGATTTTGAAAACGATTTGTTAAGTTGAGGAAACTACAAATATTCTACTCTAAATATTTATGTATATATATATAATGAAAAGATATTTTTGTTGTGAAGTATAAATTAATTTGAAATGACCTCGGTATTATAGTGTATATTTCTACCTTATAGATAGTTCCATGGACCCTTAGAGGATGGTTATCCCAAACGTCCTTTAAGTTAATTATATTTCAGTTGATATTTCACTTGAGTTAGATTTATAGATATAAGAATGTTAATCCTGACTCGAGTGTTTTGTGTTTTTGCTTTACGCTCGGGTCAGACTGAGTGATACAGCATTTGAGACCTACCTTCGAAGTTGGAGCTTTGCTTGAAGATCCAGCTATCTATCCCTTCAGTCATCTAGTTGATTGGTTCAGAGAAGTCATATGCTCGTACTGGAGACTTCACTGCATCTGGGATATTCTGATGTATTTTATTTCTAACTCTGATGTATATAGTAGCTTCATGAACTACTATTCCTTATCTATTCCGCTGCATTTTATTACTCTATGCCTGTGATCTGTGACTGATTTATTTACTGTATATGTGACGTTTGCCAAATTTAAATTAACAATTCGGTATTTTAAATTATTCAAGTCAGACATGTATGGTTTTATTGTCGATTTGAATGGTCCAAAATAGCGAGTCGTTACAGTTGGTATCAAGGCTTTGGCTCTAGGCAAAACTTAGCATATATGGTAAATTCATTTACAGAATCACTTTCGTTCGAGTTGAATCCCTTCCTTTTTGACTTGATTTCCTTTGGATTTTGGAATGTCCCTCGGTTCCGAAATTCATTCTTGTCTCTCCCTATTTATATTCGTTTGATTCTGGAGTATCCTTTAACTTCATGGAATGAATTGTAAAAGGGGTGAAAACTCCTTTACAATTGGCATTGATTCACCGAAGATTTTTTTATCCTCGGTTTACGGTGCTGATATATCTTGATATGCCGAATTCCAGCTCTGGCGACCGAATGTCGATTTGTTTTGGAATTCCGCATCAATTATATCCCTGAAGTCACGGTTGACCCGGTTAAGGTCGCCCGTGATTTGTAGAAGTATATCCATCTTCTATTTTGTAATTAAATTATCTCATCTTCGATCGAGACTATCTTCGAATCAGGATTCTATTGATTGGAGTTCCGCTAATTTAAATCTCTATCTTTGTTTGAAACCCATTCTTTGAAAATCGGGCATGTTTGTATTTTTAAAATTGTTTATATATCGAAATTATTATTTTGATAACTATGATTTTATTCTATATATAAAAGTGAAATTGTTTTCGATAAGGATTAAATACCTATATATAATAATAATAAAAACAAATAAGAAATGTTATTCTATATAAAAGGGTTTTGAAAGGATTTGAAATTTTGAAAAAAATATAAGAAATTGATTTATATAAAAATGATTTATAACTGTAGAGTAAAATTTGAAATTCGAGAATTTAATTCCGGTATTTTGAAATTGGTTTTAAGATTTTGGAAAATATATAAAAATAATACGATTTAAAAGTATTTTTCCGAATCAGAAAGGTTTCAAATGAGTTCAAATGAATTCCAATAATTTTGAAGAAATTTCAAAGAAGTTTCCAAGAAAATAGAAGTCCAAAACTCACTTATGTCGCTGGAAAATAATTTCGGTGATGAGTGCACGCATCATCGACATTGATTTTCGAGTTTTAGAGTGGGGGAGAGGCCACTTTAATAGCTCGCTATGCGAGTGATTTTGTAAAACCGTTATGATTTCAAATTCCGAAGTATAATTTGATATTTTCAAAGATATATGTATATATTTGAAACAATTTAAAGTGAGACCGGTGTTCAGTCCTCGAGTTTTAGATTTAATAATTGATTTATTGTTGATTTTCAACTCTTGAATTTAAAATTTGATTTCCCTAACTATTTTGAATGTTCGAACACTTCCAAATCGAGATTAAAATTTTCAAAGCTAAGAAATTTCGAAGAGTATAAAATGTTTGATAAAGAATATAAATTTAGTTTTGAAATGTTTTGAAAAAAAAATAGTTGAATAATGGTTTTTAGAAAGGTAAATTGGATATTTCACATAGAAATAGATAGTTTAAAAGGAAAAAAAAAGGGATAATTATAAATTTGGAAACCATTTTGAGTATAATTGATTTTGAGAAAATATTTGGTTTTGAAATTAAATTGAAATCAAAAACCAGTACTCTTATGGAGATTTTGGAAATGAATTTGGTTGACTTGAATTATTTTAATTTAGAAACTGGGATAATTTTCTAAACCTATTATTTTGGGAACTTTGAAATTTAGATACTTAATTTGAAAGAAAATTTGGTGAAATCATATATGATTTGGAAACTGAACGGATACTGAATGATTTGAAATTGAGAACCTTATATTATTAAGCACTTGATTTGGGAGTGGTCGAACTTATATAAATTGGATTTGTAAAAGTATTAAATTGATTTAAAATCCATTGATTTGAAAGGTACTCAATTTGGAAAGAGATTTTATATAATCGAAGTCTATATAAGTATGATTTGATCTACTATTGATTTGGAAAGTATTCGATTTGGGAAAAAATGGAATCCTATATATATGGACTTTATATAAGTACGATATTTGAAAGTGATTTGAAAAGGTACTATATGATATATATTTTCGAAGTAAAGATATGGAAAGTGCCTTCTGCTTGATATCCACTTTGTGGCCACATCATGGATTCATTCTATCGATATTATTCTCTATGATTTTTGGTTTTCCGGATGTAATACTCGAGTGTTCCCACCGTGGCGTAACCCATGGTTTTTTTTCTCTCGTGAATGCATAGCGCAATTGCCTGGCTGAGTCTTGCCTAGGGGTACGGATTGTTTCCTGGGGGATCCAGGCGTAACCATTGTGTATCCTGCAATCTGTGTAGGTCGCGAATAGTAGCGCAAGTGCCTGGCTGAGTCTTGCCTAGGGGTACCGATTGTTTCCTGGGGGATCCAGGCGTAACCATTGTGTATCCTACACTCTACTAGTCATCATGGCGTAACTCGCAGGGCTGAGAAAGCTTACGGATATGGATTGTTTCCTGGGGAATCCAGGCGTAACCATTGTGTATCTGCGAACCATGATCGGACAAAGGTTTTGGTTTGGTTGTTTTGTTTGGATAGTACTTTCCATATCTGTTTTTAAAAGGTTTTTCAAGTATTTTCACTAGGTGTTGAAACAGGTCTACTAAGTACTTGAAGAATTCTAGCTTTGCGCCTGATCAACGCATGGCCAGAGTCTGCAAGAACAAGGATAAACTTGTTGAAACATCGAGTTATAAAAAGTATTTTCGAAAGGAAAATTTATTTCGATATAATAGTATTTTATTATAAAAATATTGTTATAAAGGTATTTATTATAAAAGTATTTTTCCAAACAAAGAAATTTTGTATTAATATTTTAGAATTAAATTCTTCCGGTTTGAATTAACTATTTGTGCCCGATTCTATTCTTTTGAATCTACCTTATCTGAACAGCTAATTTATTCACCTATATTCTGTTTCCTGAATCTACCTTTCTTTCCTTTTGAATATAATCTTTAAAATACTATTTATTTATATACTACTTGGTTTTACAGAAGATTTTAAATATTGTAAATAATTTTGAAGTTATTAATTAAATAAAACATATTTAAAGAAAATGATTGTTAGTTTATTTATAATATTGGAAAGATATCTTGAGATACAATTTATAGGTTTGTGAATTATGGATTTAATGTTTATATAGCTTCTGTGTAAATATAACTAATTGTGTAAATAAAAATTGTTTTCCAATAATTCCATATATTTATTAAGTGTTATTTAAACATATTTAATCCCAATAGGTTTTTAAAAAAAAAAAATTAAAAAAAAAATATATATTATGGTATTATAGGAAATTTAATTTCAAATGAAGTTCTCAAATAAATATTTCAAATAAAATTGTGTAGTTCAAAAATTAATTGTTTATCTTGTCTTTCAATCTATATTCTTTCTGGTTGTTTTATTCTCCTACCTCCTTCCTTTTCGGGGACGAAAAGTTTTGAGTGGGGGAGAATGTAACGACCCATAAGATTTTAATGATTTTTAATTGGTTTTATAACAGATTTAATTGGATTTTTGAGAAATTTTTAATGATAATAATTTTGAAATAAAAATTTAATATTTGAATACGTCCAAATAAACATACCAGATTTTAAATTTTCAATTTATTTTAACAAAGTTTATTTCATTGGGAAATTCTATTAAATTCAAGCTAAAAATTGCTGATAATAAATTTATTATCAAGCAACAGCCACTATCCTTTACTTTAGTAATTATTTCATCAGTTGCTAAATTTTAGCCGTTGCCATCATTTCAAAAATCAAGCGTATAATTTTGTATACGTTGTATTTATCATTTTGAACGGTTGATATGTTAATTGCCTTTATAGCTTTAATATTTGTCAGCTAAATAAATGGGTGACCGTTACTGCCAATATTTAATTTTATACGTTTCCCAGTTGCCTTTTTCATTCACTTGATTGATTGATTTGTTGCCGTCTCTGTTATTTTATCTCTGTCTTTATTGCTTTTTAAAGGTAAGAAACTATTCCCTCAAAACATAAATATTTGATTGTAGCCAGCAGTAACTTGTTTTAATAACCTTTTCCTAAATCAAAGCTTTTGACCGTTACAATTTCTTTTGATTGGATATATGTGTTTAGGATAAAATATTGCAGGTGACCGTTACAATTGATTTCGGTGACTTTCTTTCTTCCCATACATCATTATATATTTGCTTTCCATTTTTCCTGAATTTATGTTTAGCAGTTTCAAAAATCAAACGTATACATTTGTATACGTCGTAATTATTATTTTAAAACGATTCACTTTATTTTTCTTTCCCTTTTTAACTTCGTTTCTCTCTCTTTACTTTATATTGGGACTTTTGTTTCCTTTGCTTTTCAACCTGAGCCTTGCTTGCCAAGCAATAAATTTATTGCTTAAATAATTTTCAGCTGAAATCAAGAAATTAGACCGTTACCATTTTGGTTATATTGATTTCCCATTTATTTCTAGCTCGTATTGCTCTGACTTTTCCTTTTCCTTTTCTATACTTACGTTTCAAAAATAAATAGCACATATAATAACGTACATAATAAATTGCAGCCAGCTCATTTCTCACATATTTATTTCGTGCCTTAAAACCCCGTCACTCAACGCATCGATGACTACCTTTAATTTCGCCAGTTCTGAAATGTAAATGTTGGATACGTTACATCCATTGCCTTATTCCTATATATTTAGATCTGAACCATTTGCCTTTACCTTTTCACTATCTTCCTCATTCATAAACCACTTCCTCCCGCTTCACGTAACCACTCACCAAACGTTACATCACTCCTTCTTCTTGCACTATCCACTCTCACGCCACCGAGGCCATCACCATCCACCTCTCCGTTTGTCTCCCCTCCTCTTCCACGCCGAAGCATGAACCAGTGCCGTGCTCCCCTCCGAGCTCCCCACCACCCCTGACTTCGGCCTTTCTCCTTCCTTTTTGGGTTAGTATATGTATCTTAAATATAAGTATAGTATTCTGTGTAAATTATTTATATACATTAAGTAATAGATTCATAACTATTGTATATATATGTCTAGCTTCTGTTATAATATGAGTCTAGTATATAGGCAGATTGTATGGGTTGTCTGCATAGTTGTATAAGTTTATAAATAGTTTATATAAGATATTTTAATTATATAGTTTACATATATATTGGTATAACTTTTGTGTGGTGTGCGTATGTTTTGGGTTATAACTTTTGTATGGTGTGCGTATGTTATGGGTAGTATTTGCAGTGTATGGTTTCAGATATCATTATATTAAAGTGTACTAAGTATATTGGGTTCGAACTAAATATAGTTTTAAATTTTTATGTTTTGAATTGATGTAAAAGCAAAAATATGAATAAGTTGTAAGATTTTGTTTCTGTTGGAGATAAAGTTGGACTTTAATTTTTTTTTTACATGTCTAAATTAAATATAATATATGTATAAAGTTTTAACCGTTTAAGAAAAATATATAAAGTTTTAAGTGTTGTTAGAAGTATTGTTTTATTCGCTAGAAGGAAAGTATTTTGTTTATATTACTTATATAAACGTTGTCAGTTTTAAATACATAGGTTATGGAAATTTGGTATTGAGTCTTTTCATTTGGGTAAGGTTACAATAATTTACTTATACATATAGCTGCATGTTCACCTTTATATGAATTTACCTTTTTGATTTAGGCTGCAACTACATGAATTTTGATTTCCCACGTTTTCTATTCTAAATTTTTTTTCCAGATTATATTAATATGTATAGGCAATTGTTTATATTTAAGTTTACAAGATTTTTTTTTGTCTGCATAGTGAGTTAATATAAAAAAGTATATTTTATTTATAAGCGGTTATATACACATTAGTAGTTGTTTTAGTTAACAGTAATAAAAACAAAATTTATATAGCCTGTGTTAATTTATATATCTAAACTGTCAAGTTTATATGGGTATAAATAATTAGGTCAAATTGCATATACAAGCTATAAAGATTTTATTGATTTTGGTTATATATATATATAAAAAAAAATTATTTGAGATTTATTTCAAATGAATATGTATTTTAAAATAATGGGTTTAAGTGAAATATTAATATAATATGCGTCTCGTCCAAAACTTTATATCAAGCTATTTTGATCCGTTCCCATCGTTTTCTGTTACCAGATTTTGTTCATCAAATTCGTGCCAATTTTGCTTTGCTTGGATTTGTAAATCAAATTTCCATGTCCATATCAGTGTGTGTTTCCGTATCACCTTCGGTACCCTCCAGCCACGAAAGGTGAGCAATCACTCACGACTAACGTTCTTTTATTTATTAAATTTGATTCCAATTGAAACGACAATTGAAATATGCTACCGTTAGTTATTTACATTGCTATATATTTTGTCGTTTGCAAATTTGTTCACCTGTGGGATATGACACCATATCCCGTTGTATATTATACTGTTATTTATGATATGTGCCTGTTATTTTATTATTTGTTATCACTCTGCAAGTTCCCCGTAGTTTAGAATTCAATATGGGTTGAAATGATACATACCCGAACGGACTTTAGAATAGGAGAACTTCGTTATGGGTTGAAATGATAAACCCAAGCGATTTTCAATAAAATTTGAATTTGGGATTACGGGTCGAAGTGATATCTACCCATATATTTAAATTTCGGATTGAAATCTGTATCCCTTGACCATAGGGTATGAAATTATATACATACACCGTTGGTCCATATGTATAAATATTTTGAAAATAATTTCTAAGGGTTGAAAATAAATATACGGTTTTAATAAATATTAATTCTTAAAATATTATATAAAAATAGAAATTTTATATATAGATTTAATAGTAATAATTTGGAGATCGATTTAATCCATATAATATGTTTAAGTATTTATTTAAATTTATATTTCAAAATTGATTGTTGTAATAATTTGGATAAGTTAAGGTTGAGAAGATAAAGTTGAATTAATTGAAATTGTATTTAGTTAAGTATTTTACTTAATTGGATTTATTTGAAACAAAGAATTTGAAATTTAAGATTCGATTTATAACTTGATTTTGATCTAAATGATTAAATGGAGGTTTCAAGTTTAAACAAATCGAAAGGAATATTTAGTTTAAAGGTAAATTTGGTTATTAAATAAATATTGAATTTATTTAATGAACATTTCAAGACTAAATAACAAGGTTAAATCGAGATCTATATGAAACTGTTAAATCAAACTTTGAGTTGTTGAATATTAAAGCGTTGAAATATAGTAGAATTTAAACGGTAAAATTTTGATTTAGTTCTGTATTTGAAATGAATATAATTTGAATTTGTTTGATCAAAAACTGAATTGTATAAAAATTTATAAATTGAGATTGAATTAAATTTGAATGGGATGGTCGGGTTGATTTTGAAAACGATTTGTTAAGTTGAGGAAACTACAAATATTCTACTCTAAATATTTATGTGTATATATATATATATAATGAAAAGATATTTTTGTTGTGAAGTATAAATTAATTTGAAATGACCTCGGTATTATAGTGTATATTTCTACCTTATAGATAGTTCCATGGACCCTTAGTGGATGGTTATCCCAAACGTCCTTTAAGTTAATTATATTTCAGTTGATATTTCACTTGAGATAGATTTATAGATATAAGAATGTTAATCCTGACTCGAGTGTTTTGTGTTTTTGCTTTACGCTCGGGTCAGACTGAGTGATACAACATTTGAGACCTACCTTCGAAGTTGGAGCTTAGCTTGAAGATCCGGCTATCTATCCCTTCAGTCATCCAGTTGATTGGTTCAGAGAAGTCATCTGCTCGTACTGGAGACTTCACTGCATCTGGGATATTCTGATGTATTTTATTTCTAACTCTGATGTATATAGTAGCTTCATGAACTACTATTCCTTATCTATTCCGCTGCATTTTATTACTCTGTGCCTGTGATCTGTGACTGATTTATTTACTGTATATGTTACGTTTGCCAAATTTAAATTAACAATTCGGTATTTTGAATTATTCAAGTCAGACATGTATGGTTTTATTGTCGATTTGAATGGTCCAAAATAGCGGGTCGTAACAATTCTCTTCTTAAGACTCCTTTAAATCTTATACCCTTTCGGAGTCGTCATCTTCCACTCCTCTGCCAACTAATTTCGACAAACTCGTTGAGATCATTATTCAATCAGAATCCTTCACTTCTTCTCTACTATCATTTAGCCCGAACTTTGCAGAAATATACCGCTCACTCATTGAGCAACAAATCTTGGTTAGTTCTTGTCAAGTTAATCTTATCATCACTTGATCTTTTTAATTTCTAATCTGTGTTTCTTTTTTTGTTGCAGATTTCCAAGAACTGGATTTCTCTTAATGAAAATGTCTACAGACTCCATTTTGGATCCTCTAGGCTACAAGAGGAGAATGTTGAATTTAAAAGCCAACTAGCTTCATTGATGGCCACTCAAGATGTAATTTCCTTAGAACTAGAGTGAACCAAGGCTTCCCTCACTAGGGCCAAGGGCAATCTAGAAGCAGAGAGGCAAGCTCATCATCTTACCTCTGATGAAACATTTGCAAGGGAGTAGGCTTTGAAGGATTCGGAGGAGGAGAAACTCACTCGGTCACTAAATTTACTCCATTGAAAGAGAAATTCAAGTGGACCAGAGCTTCCCTGAAGCTAGCCATTCAAACCATTTTCGATTTCCAAAAGCATGTTACCGAGTTTGCTGATTCCACCTTAGGGCCTATGATGCTAAGTAATTATGAAGACGCCCTCATACTCACCAAAGCTTACAACCGTGATAGATGTCCTGACTTTTATTTTCCTTCACTTGATCTAATTATAGCCAAAAGATTTATGGACAAAATTGAGCAAATTAGGAAGGGTTCTAAATCCGACGATAAAGAGGGGACGGTTGATATCAAGGAAGATCTTTCTTTTGATATCCCCTCCTTGGAAATTGAATCTGATTCTGTATAGGAGGATGACAAAGATGACGATCCTAAAGGAAAAGGTTATGATGGTGATGATACCAACTGGGACAGTGATGAGGATGATGCTAATGATGATAACCCCTATGGAGGTCAAGGCCTTGTTGGAGACATAGGGGGTCTCTTCGGTGCCACAAAAAAAGATGGAGATGGTTCAACCAAACTTTCTTAAAAGGAGTCATCCCCTTGCGAAGATTTGCCTCCAACATCCCCTGGATCAATTGGCCCTCTATGGGAGGAAACTGCTCCCACTCATTCTGGGGCTCCTCAAAAGAAGAAACAAGCTCCCCAAGCTTCCATTCCAGTTTCATAGATATGGAATTCCCTGCTCAAATATCTTGCACCTCAAAGGTAATAATTAGTGATAAATTATCTCACTTAGATAAAGAGGAAGTCAAACTTTCCTTATAGCATAAAACTTGAGAGAAAACAGGCAAAGGTTAACAAGCTATATAGCGATTTAGACAAATTAATAATGTAACACATTGCACTATCTTAGAAATATGACTGTCTAGACAGGAGTCCTCCCCTTTAACATCTTTTAAATATAGTATGGTGGCTCCTTTAATAAAGAAAGCACGTACACAGTACGGTGCCCTCTTGAAGGAAAATAGAGAGTAAACAACTCTATTCTGGATGTTAATGGAAGAGAGAGATATTTTAATTAATTTTTTATATAAAGTATATTGTAGACACTTAACCATAGATTTCATACTTTTGTGAATTCGATAGGGGTCTACTTAGACGTTTTCATAAAAGATACTTGGATGAATTTAGTTCTGACCCGCATCCTAGTGCTTGTAGGAATTTACCGTGGGTCAAATCAATTCCTGAACATCTCCCTGCTGAAAAGCTTAAGTATAATAAGGATAAAAATTTTTCTGCGTTCTTTTTTAAATCTATTTTGTATGAAGCAGATGAATGGCCATAAATATATAACAAGTAGTTGATTTATGAATACATGTGTTTTATGCTTTCTATGCCTATCTTATTTTTAATATGGTATTTCAAAATACCAGTTCTTTAGGTTAGTTCATCCTAAGTGACCACTTAAGTCAGTATGTTAAGTAGAGGAGAGTTTACTCTAAAAAAGGACCAATTTTAAGGACTCTGAAGTTAGCAAGATATTGCTTTCTTCGGGAATTGCAAAAATTATACTTGGAATACCCCAGTCTCCGCTTTGACTTCATCGATGAAAAAAAGGAATTATTCCTAAAAGAAATCAGAACATTTCATTCAAAATTAATTTGAGGTTGCGACAGTCCACCAGCCGAAAAATGGGATTATAGTAAATGTCCACCTGTTATAACTATTGCAGGAGTCACTATACCATTTGGTTCAACAGCTATGCTTTCCACTAATACTCTAGGCAAAGTTAGGAATGTTGCCTCTCAACTTTAGATGTAATGAAAGCATTCATTGTTCCTTTTAAATTTGTGGTTACTTAAGTTGTAATCCATCATTATGGCAATGAAGATATATTTTAACTCAATTTTTATCTTATTCCATTTATTTTGATTTAAATAGGAGCTAGGGTCTACTATGATCTATCGTTCTCAAAATTTACTTTCTCCCACCAACGCTATCAGAGATAGATTACTAAGCAGAAGTGATGAGATCATGACCCACGGCAATGTCCTTCTTGAGCGTTTCGATGGTAATACTGAAGCTGGGAAGTGGCATAAAATATATCTCATCCAAAAGAACATAGCTAGTAGTCATAAGAATCATATTGACCATCTTGAGACTGAGATTAAGATAAATGATGAATCGATTATTTTATTTAAGCGGTAAGTGAAATAGAATCCTACAATCGACTTTGATGAAAAGATGTCTGAACTCATCCAATGGATAAGCGATTTAGAGTTAAAATTAAGGGATAGTCAGGCTCAATGTGCCTATTTAGAATTCCTCGTAAGGGAAAAGATTCCAAATGTTGATCTTCTGGCCCCTCAAACAACACCTTCAATTCTCAGGCCTACTAGGTCAAACTTCTCGTAGCTCAGAAACTTCTAACCATGTTGAACTCTCCTCTTGGTTTAGGGGATAATGTAGTTGGAAACTTATGCCGGAGGGTGAACTTTGAAATTGCCAAGTATTTCGATGAGCATCATAAAATCAAGTATTCCCACACTATTAATGATTATGCTGCTAGGAATCAGAAGCTTGAGCAAGATAATTATTTCCTCGATAAGCGCGTTGCTAAGTTGAAAAGGGAAAAGAAAACCCTTAAAGCTGCAAATAGAGCTTTTAATCCCACCTTAGAGATGACCATCGATGAAATTGATGATGAGAACCAAATAAGGGAAAGGAAAAGAAGCTAAAAGAAGTTCTCCGCATAGCAATCAATCGTGTCATAAATTCTTCAATGGTCGTGTCTTCAAATAAAGCTACCCAAGATTTGTAATTCATTTATATAACTGAGTCATGTAAATCTATCTTGTACAAAATTTGGTAGTTTATAAATGACTCCATAACTTATGAAAATTATGAAAAAAAATTAATATCTCCTGATTTTTGATCCTTTTTCTGTATTGTGACTTTAAATATGACTTTGAATTGCTCATTCAACAATCTTTGTTCTTGCTGAATCTTTTGTTACTCCTTGTCATTCTGATTTCGTTAAGAAACATGTAGAAAACAATGTTTTTAATTGTTAACTTGTAATTAACATATTTGTTAAGGTATATCATTTGCCTAGATTAGCAGTTCATCTTGCCAATTGTATGAAAAGTAATTTATTCAAAATGTAGAGATCTCATCTTTAACCATGATGTTAAATGTCAAGGATATAACTCCATCCATCAGTTTAGAACGCATAAACTTGTTGCAAGTAGATTCTGCCATGCATAAGATCATGGATATTTGAACCTAACTTTCATTCAGTAAAGAATCTGATTTAGGAGTCAATGTTTGAGATTTTTGAATTAATAACTCTTTTACCCATTACTTTGACATAGTTAGAAGCCTAAAATTCCCATTCGGAGAGTCTTAATAGTGTTATTTTTGATAATATTCTTTGGCCTAGATTCGGGCATTTGAGATGAAGAGAAATCCGAAGACCTTGTACCCATATTATGGTTTAAATAACTAGCGGTCTTGATATCCAGACTAAGGCATAATATGTTAACGATCAATAATGACTCAAAATCCAGATTCGCGTATATAGATTTTAAAATTCATATATAAGAATCCTGAAGCCCCAAATACCCTTTCTGGTAATAAATGATAAGAAGTTGGAAAACCATATCAGCTCATATGGTACTAATAATGGAAGACGAGAAAACCATTTTTGGCCATAAGTATCAGAAGACCAGAAAAACAATCTGGAAATATGTAATAGAATGCCATAATACCATTTCGAATAATAAGTATTAGAAGACCGGAGTACCATTTCTAATAATAAGTAATAGAAGACCAGAAAAACAAACCAGCATTAACTAATAGAAGACGAGAAAACAAATCTGGCAATAAGTAATAAAAGACTAGAATACCATTTTTGATAATAAGTGATGGAAGACCAGAATACTAATCTGGTAGATCTCTGTAAGAGGATGTCAGTGACATCTTTCTGATTCTCTGGTCGAATGCACCATCTTTAGGCTTTGGTCAAATTTCACATGGTTTTTCTTTCTTAGGCCTGAGTTTCTTTATTCGTTTATTTAGGCTTATTTTAGGTAGGGACTCTTTTTTCCATTTATTGTGCTTATTTAAGCAATTTCCATTTTAGGCATTGTCGATTTCTGGTGGTTCCCATTAGAGGTAGAGACTTTTCTTAGTCCGTCTGACATTTCGTCCACGTTTTTGGTGCGCTTGGCTAGCTTTTTCTCAAGTAGGACCCGAGGACTTACCCGACCTCCCTCAAGGAGGCGCCTTAACCAGGTCATTGTGTGACATGGCTAAAGGCTTGTTCGGTACCTTTGTGAGGCCATGGCATGGCGGGACCAAGGGATTACCCGGCTTCCCTCTTTGAGGCGCCTTATCCTGGCCATAACATGTTGTGGATAAGGGTTTATGCTACTTTAACCTGCCATTTCTGACTTTGGCACAGCTAAAGGCTTACTCCCTCTACCTAGGAGGTTCGGGCCCTCCTTCTAGCGCTAAAATGTTAACAAAATTTATGGTCAACGCCCCAAAGTTGTTCCAAGTAGTGTGAATAGTCTGATTTGAATGATGGGTTTGGTATCCTTAGGGATTGCCATTGTATTTTTACTTTGAAATATCTTTTAAATCAAACCTTTCGATGTCGTCGAAAGGTTTAGGTTATTGGTTGTGAAACCTTTCGGCTTTATTGAGTTTGTGTTAGATTCTCATCAAGACATTCCTTCTTGGTTTTGATTGGATTCCCTTGAATTTGTCCTCTGGAGGTTGGATTTTATCTCATCGAAAGGTTAGGTTCAATGCCTTCTTTGGGTTTAAACATGGTATCAGACTCCTTTGTAGATATGTAGAAGCTTTCGATCTTATCGAAAGGTAAGATTACTTATAAGGGGTATTTCAATATCTTTCGAAAGGTATGGGAGCGGCTCCTTATAGTGTAAGCCTTGTAAAGCAAGATATTTATACTCAAAGGATAATCTTCGATCAAGTCAAAAGGTTGGACCGCTTGAGTTATATCTTCAAACAATTATTGATATTTTACAGCACAAATGCTTCTAACCATGCCGAAAGGTTTAAGCTGTAAGGTTGAGGGCTTTAAAAAGTTACAGTCACTAATTGAATCAGAAATACTGTCAACCTTGTCGATAGGAACCTTTCGATGGATTGAACCGGAAATTAACTGTTAATCTGATAAAGCTTAAGAAAAACAATAAGGTAATTAATTGATAACAAGACATCTCTTTGTATTAATGCAAATTCTATTTTATTAAATCCTCAAATTATTACCAATTGGATTACAACATCTTGATTGAGAAAATACAAGATTAGAATGAGAGAATTCGAATCCCTTAAACATTATCTCTTAGGTCTTATTTGTAAATGCAGGTGGCTAACCTTTTGACTCCATGCTTTCGACTGGGTCGGCAGGTTCCCCTTTTATATGTAGTTAAGAACCTTTCGACTTTGTCGAAAGGTTTGTCTTTCATCTTCTATCATGGACCTTTCGACTTTGTTGGACGATTTTCTTTTCTTTACACCTTCATGTACCTTTCGACTTTGTCGAAAGGTTTGACTTTTTATGCTGTTGTGAACCCTTCGACCTTCTTGGAAGGTTACTTTTCCCTTGTTTGTTGTAAACCCTTCGACCTTGTCGGAAGGTTGCTCTTTACTTGTCTGTTGTTGAGAGTTGTACTTTCCTTTAATGTTGTCCAAAGGTTGTCTTTCTTTCTTTATTGACTTGTGAGTGTTATTTTCTTCATAAACCTTTCGACATTGTTGAACGGTATTCTGGTTATGTTCAACTAGTTGGAAAGGCTTGCTATGCTTTCGAAAAAGCTATTACAGGGTTGCTCACACTTGCATTGACTTCTCCGCCCTGTTCGGATGGTAAGAACACTTTGAATGTTGGGGGATGAAATATTTTGATACCTTTGAAAGGTCTGGGACTACTATAAACTGTTGACTGCATCCCTTCAACTCTTTCAAAAGGTTTGAACTGAACTCCTTTTCTTTAGTCTTTGTTGAGAGACCTTTTGTCTAAAATTGAATGTTAATTTTTAGTGCAATAAGAAAATCCTTAAATGGTATGTTATGTGATAGTAATTACAGTGCGTTATAGTCGTGATAAATTTATCGCATTAAAAATAACATAATCTTTAAATATTCTTAGTCAAGATGTTTCAAGATGGAATATTGATGCATATGTTAAGACTAGAGTGTGTAATACTCTCCCAATATTTGGCAACATACTACTCATGGCTACGAGGAGAACCAAGGGTTTACATACCGATAGTTATTGAATAACTATGAAATGAATCACTCGGTAGTTTTCTATTGGTTAATATAACAAAGGTCAAATAGTGAATCTCCAAGTGAAGAAGTTATACAATTCCCTCGACTTGAAAATACTATGGAACTTCAATGTGCATAGCCCACTCTGATTATAGTAGTAACAATCTGCATATTTTACGATTGCATATTTAAATGATTTATTTAAATATAACATCGTTAGTCGGATTAAAGTCCGAAATGCTGCTTCCTGTAAACAGTAGAATTAGGACTCGAGACTACTTCCATTGAGGCCAAAACAGCGTTTGCGACCTTTTTGAGTATAAACATCCATATGTTTGGAGTTGAGTCAAGTTTTGCTATTTTTCTATTGAGCTTTGGGTTTGGGTTTCAGCCCACGAACCCAACTCATCTAATACCCTAACTCCTCAACTCTTCATTCATTCTACTTCTTATTACCTAACACTCAAACTAAAGAGAAAAATAAGGGAAAAGAAAGGAAATTAGAAATTCCTAAGCCCTGGTTCTCTTAGGAAATTCAATTCTTGCTCTAATATCAAAGAGAAGCTTAGGTAAGCTCTTCTTCATCTTCTCCATCTCAATAGATTGAAGATTCTAGAGGTGTATTGAAGAGGAATTGGTCTTGCTTTGTTTTAAAGCCTCTCATTCATTGTCTTAGAGTTTTAAAGGTGAGTTCTTGAACTCATATCTATGTCTATAGCTTTCATTATTGTTAGGTATGAATTCCTAACATCTATTTCATGTTCAATTACTTTTGATTTGAATTGATTTGGTGAATTTTTCAATTTCGGTGTTTTGAAGTCAAAATCTTTAAGGATCATATCTTGAATGTTTGCCCATGTTTTTGGTGGTGTATCAAAGAGCTTGTAGTGTTGGGTTATCGATTGGCATAAATCTCTAGCATCCATCGCTCCTTCGATCCCATTTCGGTTTGGATTTTCTCTTTTAGGGCTAGGCTAATTTTTTTGCCTAACAGAAAAATTCAAACGTTTGGAACATAATCCATACGTTAGAAACGAAATCTAGACGTCTGAAATAAAGATTCAGACGTTCGGAAGAGGTCCTTGGAAAGGGCAGAGCTAAAATCCAGACGTTTGGAAAAAATCCAAACGTCTGGAGCCAATCCAGAAGTCTAGTTGAAAAATACAGAAGTCTGAAATAGTTCTGGAATTAAAAGAGAAAGGAGAAAAAGCATATATTTTTCTAGAACCTAGGTTCAGACGTCTAGTTGGTAATTTCAAAGGTCTGGAACTATGTAATTTGCTTATTTTTGTTGTTTTTGAGTGTATTTCCGATTTTAATCGATTTTTGTTGATCCAATTAGTTGTTATCATTTATTATTGACTTTAATGAGTTCTTTTTTAGGATTTTTGGGAATGTCCATTTGATGGATTTGTTATCGATTTCTATGGATTTGATTCATGTCATCGTATGTGAATTTTTGGTGATTGATTGTTTTTACAATCATTTCTGTGATTTTTCACTTTAAAATACAAAGGTTTCTATACTGGTAGTAAATATTCAAACTCTTTCACAAAATTGATTTCAATGTTATTTATAAATACAGAGCTCGTTTTTAAAACCGTTTTCCAGTCTATTAGTATATACAAACCTTTACTTCATTCATTCGAGAAATCTAATTAAATGACTTAGAAATACAAGTGGTATGAAATGCTTGCATTTACTTTCTCGGTTAATTCTTGGACTTGTTTGATTGAACTCTTGTGACAACTTTTGAGTGGAAATCTACAATTTGTTTGTAAATATTTAAGTTAATCCAATGGTTATGAGACAGGAAGCTAAACTCATTTACCTACTCGCTTAATGTAATTTACACTTCTTTTTTATCAATAATGATCATTTTTTGTTCTGAGTGGAAATCTGTAATATGTTCATAAATATTTAAGTTTAGCCAGTGGTCATGGTACATGAAGCTAAATTTATTTATTTATGTGACGACCCGGAATTTTCGAGCATTTAAAATCGGAATATTTAATTAATTTTAAATATTCAATAGAGCAATTTTAACTTGAATTACGAATATCACAATTTATTTGATAATTAAATTATCGAATTAAATAACTTGAATTTGAATAAAATGTTGAATCTGGAATTTTAAGCCTGCTAAAAATAATTTGAAGACTTATAAAATTTATATTGATAATATTGAAGATAGTAGAAGTTTTAAAATTTAAATTTAATGGTGATTTATTCGGTTTTAAAAATTTCATCGTTTAAATTGAATTTAAAAATAGCATTCCGAGGCATAGTCTCGGAATTCGACAAAACCAGTTCCATTGGATCCGTAATATTGTATTATTATTGGATTTCAATTTTCATGGCGTTTGGAGTTATCGTGTGGTCGTACGGTAGGTAAACGCACTGAAGTTAAATCGGATTTTTTTAAATTAAATGATAATTAGTTTGACCAGTCAAAAAAAAATATGTCAGCATCAAAACCTTTACCCTTACTTCAGATTTACTGTTGTGAGGCGTATTCAGTACGCTAAGAAATTTCTTCCCTCAGCAGCTTTTGTTCCCTCTGAAAATACTGCAGTATTCCTCAGCACGCAAACGTATTTTCTTGTCCCCATTTCTTTTACGCGACAATTTTAAATGCAGGGAGAAATCGATTTCCCCTTAAAAATTTAATCAATGGCCGAAGTTAATAACCCTCCTCTTCACTTCAGCTTAAAAGAAGAAATCACCTCCCCCTTGCTATCTGATAATTCAATCGATTCATATAAAAATAATAATAATAATAATAATAATAATAATAATATGTAGTCGAACTCTTCTTCTCAGGTCAATTCAAAGCCGATCAAAATCACAATCTTCGTAAATAAAAAAATAGGGCCAAAGCCTCTTCGTCTATAAGGACTAAATCCCCTCTTCTACAAATCGTCACCCTCCTCAAATTTCGACCTAATCAAGCGTGCTTCTGAAGCTCGCGTGCGCGCTCACGTTCGCGTACGGAGTATCACTTGGCAACGAGCTCGTTTGGGGTTTGTGCGAATCGTGGGTTCGAGGCTGTGGAGGGAGTGGAACGGAGTTTTCGCGTCAGGTCAGTAGCGTGCGCGTTAGGGTTTGCTCTAGGTTTCGAGAATCATAGGTCGACGTCGATCTGGGCAGGGATAGGCAATTACGGCGGCGATTAGTGGATAGGCTCGTGGCAGCTAGGGTCGGCATTCATATGGGGTGTCGTGATGTGCTGCTCTCGAGTGGTTGCTGTGAGGTATCGATATGTTGTTTTCATTTAAATTTTTATTTAATTATGTATGTAGATATATATGTATATAAAAAAAATAAGTAAAATTCTGTTTTCTTTCCAGGAAAAAAATGATGATGAAATGACTACAGTAGGGTTTAAAATTTATGTCAGTTTTGATTCAACATATAGGTCTACTGAAGGAAAGAAATTGCTGCAGGAAGTTGTATATAGGAAAAATTGGAAAGAGAGAAGAAAAAAATAGGGATTAACTTATTTAATTAAGTTATTTAATTTATATTATTTGCTAAAAAATAATTTATTAGAGGGAATTCGTTAAACTTAGAATTTATTCTGTTAAAACCTAATGGACAGTTAAATTAAATTATTAGCCAATTTAACTTATGTATGGGTAAGTATCAGTAGGTTATCTTGGATATTAATAAAATATATAAATATTTATACTAGGCACAAAATTGGGAAGTAATAGTCGAGATGGAAATGGATTGCAACGGAAAGTAAAGGTGAGTAAATCTCACTCAGTTAAATTTAAATTTAAATGATTAAATGATTTAGATTTAATTAATTGTTTGAATAGTTGAATTGATTTATGTGATATAGTATGGTATTTTGTAATTGGTGAACTATATTCTGCTGACGTCTGTTGATGTAGGGAAAACAGGTTGGAGGGATCCAACTGGATCCCTCAACATTTTTTTAAATTATTTAGTACCCCTGTTGTGATTATTTTATATTCTGTGATGAATATTGTTGATAACTGGAATATTGGATGATATGGTTTATCTGAATATTTTCTGGTGCACTAAGTTATCAAGATATATAGAATTGGAATTTGGAAATAAAATGAAGAGAATTTGTAAGTGAAATAATTATAGAAATTTTAAATAAATTAAGAACAAATTGGATAAGAAAAATAGCAGTGTTGAATGCTAATTAATAAAATCCTGTATATGGAAAGGAATTTTTGAATAAACAGAAAGTTAATGAAGTTTGAAACTTCAATGATATGATTCAATAGAACAAAACATTTATGTAATAATTAACATTTAAATTATTGAAGGAATAAATAAGGAAATGGGAAAAGCCTAAAATTTGTATATTTCAGTTAAAAGATTTAAAATCAAACAGCAAATAATAATAATAAAAATAAAGTCCATAATTAATGAATTTTGAAATGAACCAACTAAGTAAAGAAATTTATTTCAAATAGAATAAATTGGAAATCAATTTGGGGAAAATTGATTTAAGTGCTAGAAGTTGGAATTTTCTCTGGGTGGCCAAGTACACGTTTTAAAAGTAAATTTGTAAATGTACATTAAATGTTTTGAAGTTTTTTTTTTTTTAAAGGAAGCATGTTTTATAAAATTTATTTTTTCTAATATTTAATTTCTAAAGCAAGTATTCCCTTTGAATATATTATAGCATTAATTATTTAAAGTGACTTAGTATTTGTTTTAAAAGTGAAAACCTGGTTTTATATTTTATAAAGTAACCTTATTTTCTCATATAGTATGCATTTTTAACAAATTATTTAAGTAGTTTTATCCTAAATGTTTTAAAGTATATATCTCAAAGTAAAGTGTTTTAAATTATTTTAAAAATCTATTTTTGTGCTTGGTGATTTCAGAGGAGATATAAAATATTTGGGAAAGTTGATTCTGAAAAGAAAGATGGGTTTGAAACTGTTTTCAAAGGATTGAAAATAGAAATATTGGGAAGATATTTTTGGAGATTAATAAATAATTTGGAAAATTATTTATTGGTTGATGGTTGTTTTGCGAATATAATTGATAGTTAAATAACCGACTATCAATATTGGACAATGCATTGATCGTTTCGAAGAGACCGGGATCGAGATTTATTTCTCGAAAAACCACTTTGATCCGATTTGTACGTTTCGTGAAAACGATTTTGGATTCGAAGATGGAGCAGTGAAGTACAAGGGCTAGTCGCTACTAATCCTGAGGATATTTTCAAAATGGATGTAGTAGGAATAGTGCCTTCGGTTCCGTTCGAACCTAGGACGGACTTGTATGGATGAATGCTTGTGAAACATCGTCAGGTGGACGATGGGCATTCTAAGGGATATATTCTAAAAAGGTAACGCTTAGCCTCAAGCCTCATCAAATGGGAATGACTGAAAATCAGGGGTTATGCGGCAAGGCTAGGTGGGTAGCACCTAAGCAGCGTGAGGTCATTCCTGTCTAGATGTCCCTTTTTATTTTTCGGCTTAGTGGGCGGTTGCTGATCCCAACCGCGGGGCGATCTCACTCGGGACAGTCCAGTAAGGGATGGCTCCGGCCTTGTGTTGCAGGGGAGCGGGCGTACTCCTCGGTACGGTGATCTAGGCCCCGTACTGTGATAGGTGGTACCCCAGTGCCTAGTCATTGGTGGAAATCCATTCTCCCTACGAGCCTTGTACGAGTTTTGTTTGTATTACCCACTTTTGTGGCTAGTAGCTGGAATTTAATAATGTAACAATTTCGGCTATTTTATAAGTACTTGTATATAGACCCTATTACAATATCAGAGGATTTCTATAAAAATTGTTTTAGCTATCGTAAGTTAAAAACCCGACATGTTTATTTGTGGCGTTGTCTTACGAGATGCTTTTGTTTTCAAAGGATTTTTGAAACTTTAATAATAAATTGAGTGTGATTTTCTCACGCTGGTATTCCAGACTGACTCGGGTGTTATTTAACTGTAATGCTCGGGACAGGCCGAGTATTATAGAATACAGGATATGATGCTGTGGAGTTCAGGAGACGAGCAGGATGACGATACGTACTCTCGTACTTGTTTATATATATATATATATTCCGTTGTGTTGAGTTGTTGTGTATCCATTGTATTGTATTGATGTGAGCTGTGACTGATGTACTCTGATGATGTAATGTATGTAAACAGATATATTTGATTTTGAGTAAAGATTATTTACTATCTATTATATTTTATTCCGTTGCGATGGTTAGATTCTGATGTTGATTTTGTTTTCTCTTCTTCTACCTCTTCTTCTTAAACCCAAATGGTCCGTATTTCTGTGCAACTTGAGTTGATTTTTGTAGAATAGCGTTGACTCAAGGGGTACGGATTTGCGGGTCGTTACAGTTGGTATCAGAGCATAGGTTGGTGATAACCTTGGCTCTGGTGGGAATTACTCATAAAATAGAGTCTATAGTACTCTTGAATGAGTTTGAGCGTATTAATATATATGAGCACGTATTTGTTAGTGAATATAAATTATTTTAATATTGTGTTGGTTGGTTTATTGAGTGGCATATGAACCTTCGTCGGCACAGTCTGGACAACTGTATTGAAGGGGTTTCTAAACACCTGAAGAGAACAATCGACACGGTATTGTTTTAAATATGGGTAAATGAAATAATTTTACTCAAAACATATTTTGATATAAAGACAAGATTTTGTAAACTATTTAGCTAATATATGGTTGCTTGGATGTTAGAGATGATGATATTAAATTATTGTCATTAGTGTGTAAAAATGTAACTAGAAATTGAAAATATAACCAAAGTTTAAGGGAATATATTCATTATAAAATAAAATTTATAAATATGAATTGTAAATGTGAATTATAAATTGAAATATAATTAAATGAAATTTGTATAAGCATAAACTGTATAAATGAATTATAGTTAAAATTTATATAAGCAAGATTTGGAAATTTAAATCCCAGAGATTTGGAAATATTTTGAAGATAAATGATAGCATTATTGTTTTGGAGATATTTCTGAAAGGAAATCGTTACAAATGGATTTTGGAAGTAATATAGCATTGAAATCACTTGGATTATTGGAAAATAATTCTGATGATGACGGCCGCATCATCA
This sequence comes from Allium cepa, assembly GCA_030765085.1. Classification (NCBI taxonomy): domain Eukaryota; kingdom Viridiplantae; phylum Streptophyta; class Magnoliopsida; order Asparagales; family Amaryllidaceae; genus Allium; species Allium cepa. Next base: position 706,820,334 of record CM060938.1, read on the forward strand.
GTATTCATTTTCGAATTTCTAAGTGAAGAATTGCTACCAAATTGATTTGTTTAGAAAAGCAAGTTGTTTTTGAAAATTTCAAAGGAAATTTGTTGGGAATAAACCAAGATTGGATTAAATTTTTGGGAAGTGTGATTTTGAAATGTTGGAGATTTAAAAATAAATTTGAAACCAAAGCCGGGTGTTTAAAAATCCTGATGAGATAGTTGTAAGCTTATAAATTGAGATGATTTTTAAATCATGAAAGGAATATAAGCTTTGAATAATGGAATTTAAATTTAAAAGTTAAAAATGAAATTAACTTGGATGGGAATGAAAATTTGAATGAATTGAAATTAATCGAATCAGCTGAAAATATTACCAGTTGTATTCGAATCAAGTTGAAATTGAATTGAGTCAAATAAATCTGAGTTAAAGAAAATTGAATGGGAATGAGAATTCAATTGAATTAATAAATGGAATTATATTCTTACCTGAACAAATGGAAAATAAATTGGATAAGAATTAGATTGAAATAAATAAACCAGAATAACTTATAAAAGAATTAAAATGCATGAATAAAATATGCTTGGGTTATAAAGAAGCATAAGGCTTGAGTTAAAATAAAAGAAGAATATATTCAAGCCTATAATGGATGGAATTGTGTAAATAATAAGTTGTGACTTATAAATTTTGGAAGTGGAATAGAAAATCCAAAATAAGTATTGTTTGATGTTTTGGATAATATAATAAAATAAAAAAAATCTAAACTTGAATTATAAAATGAATTTGAACTTAAGAAAATTAAATGAAGAGATTTTGAGTTTAAAAATCAAGTTCTGGATTATAAGTTGGGTAAAAACTAATTAGATAACTAATTAGTTAATGAAATTGAATTGTGAGTTTATGAAGAAGTTTGGAAATAAATTCAGGTTACAAAGTAAATTCAAGTTAAATTGTTGATGGAGTAAATGTTTGAGAATGAGGTTGAATTGTGAGTAATTAAATTGGATAGTAAATTGAAAATGGACAGTGGGCTTAGAACTTGAGCTATAAATAAAATTTAACTTGAAGTGTTAATAAATTAAATATAATTGGAAATGTAAAGAATAGAAATGAGAGTGGATTAAAATAATAATGGTATGGTTTGCAAATAAAATCCAAATACGTAGAAATAAATTAAAATGACCTTGTAATTTATTAAGCGAACTGAGAATGAATCGAGCTTGGAAATTTGAAATTTATAATAACTAATCAAGTTAAATTGAAAAGAGAATTTGTTTGCAAAATGAGAATGAGCTTAAGTATAAAATTTGAATAAATTGAAGTAAATCGACTTAAGCTAAATGAATGAAGGAGAGTTGAATTGAATTCAACTTAAACAAAGTTTAATTATAGTGGATTGGATTTAAATCAAGTAAAAATGGGTTTTAATTGAAGTAAAATTCGGTGAGTTATAAATAATATTAATGGAATGAAATTCCGGAATAAATAATTGTAAACCATTTAAAATTATTAAGGAATTGAAATAACTTGAGACAATAAGAAAATGGAATGTTTCAAGTTTAATAGAATGGATTTAAATGAACACGGATTAGAAATGAAGTATGAATGAGTGGATTGTGAATGAAATTTAAATGGAATGTGCCGAGTTAAATAAATGGTTGTGAATGAATTAAAATAAAAGGGGGAAATTAGATTGGTGATGAAGATGAACCTAAATTGTTATTGGTTCTGAATAAACTAGATTGATTAATAAAATGAAATGCGAGGAGAATGAGAATATATGGATGGTGAATAAATTGAAAATGGAATAGAATTAAGTATAAATTGAGTTGAAATCCATTTAAAATGGTTATAAAACATAAATACTTATTTATTCACATAAATCTCGTCAAATTGCAAGGAATAAATTGATATTGAATGAAAATAGAAGTTATTACAATGCCTTGGATGGGTAGGAGTAAAATAAATTGATTTTGAGAATAATTGGATTAAATATAGGTTTAGGTTGCTTGAAAATAAATTGAATGTAAGCGATTGAGTTTTAAACCATTCAAATTGAATGAAAATGGTTTGTAAATTAATTGAAATAGTTGAATAAGTATGAAATTGTATAAATTGCTTACGGAAAATGCTGGTGTGCATTTCTTTTAGAATTCATATGTTTTAACTATTGTAAACAAGTGAAATGTAGTTAAATTTCATATATATGGCACTTACATGTTTAAATTGAGTAAGTACAGGTACCTGGAAGCCATGTGGCTGGATTTGGTTGTGCTATTTGCTACAAATAATAAGCTGTTTGCTTAAAATGCTAAATAAGGTACGCCTACGCAATAAAAATAGGAAATATGAACTGTTTTTGGTTTTTCCGACCGTGTGGGTCGATGTATTTATATTTATATCTTTTGTCAAATTGCAAAAGCTCCTCCGTACAAAACGGTTTCAAATTGAAAATTTAAAATAAGTTAGTAAATGAAACTAATTAAAGTAATGACACGAGTTAGTAATAAATGACAAATAAAATTTATATATGCAGAGTTAAAGATAAATTGAATTCATATGAAAATGAAGGAATTAATTGTGAATAGAAATAGATATAAACTAAAGTGGAAAATGGAAATAAATATAAGAAACATATATAATGTTTACACTAAACTTAAGAAAGGCATGGTGAGTTCTTAATTGGAAATTGAATATTGCAAATATATTCTAAGTTGATATTTGGATAAATATTGACATTGTAAGGAAGTCGATAAAATGTTTTTGGGATACTGTGATTGGATATTAGTTCTAAGCCGGATATGCAGGTATTATATAAAAGGAAAAGAGAGTTGGTTTTGATTTCAAAGATACATTTGAATTGCCCGACAAAAAGGTATGTTTTTAAAATTGATATGAAATTTGATTGGGATTTGGATTTGGATGGAGCCACTCGGCCTTTTGTTTTCTTTTTGGATATGGGAGGCCGTAGAGCCATTTTGTAGTAGTACCGAGCTAGCCGCACAAAGGAGATGCTGGCAAAAAATTTCGAAAATTTAAGGAGTTAGAAAAATTTTGAGAAATTTTGATAATTCAAATTTTGGTTTTAAGATTGAAACTTGAACGGTTGGGCAAATAGGATTGTTTGCAAACTAGGGAAAGATTTGGAAAGTAAATAAGAATAATAATGGGTCTTTTATAAAAAGATAGTTGGTAAGTTGTTGAATTGTTAGGAACCGTTTGGTCATGGAGAAAAGTAAACGGGTAATGGATCATTCTTCCTAACTAGTAATTTCGGGGACGAAATTCTTTTAAGGAGGGAGGAATGTGACGACCCCGAATTTTCAAGCATTTAAAATCAGAATATTTAATTAATTTTAGATATTCAATAGAGCAATTTTAACTTGAATTACGAATATCACAATTTATTTGATAATTAAATTATCGAATTAAATAGCTTGAATTTGAATAAAATGTAGAATCTGGAATTTTAAGCCTGTTAAAAATAATTTGAAGACTTATAAAATCTATATTGATAATATTGAAGATAATAGAAGTTTTAAAATTTAAATTTAATGGTGATTTATTCGGTTTTAAAATTTTCATCTTTTAAATTGAATTTAAAAATAGCATTCCGAGGCATAGTCTCGGAATTCGACGAAACCAGTTCCATTGGATCCGTAATATTGTATTATTATTGGATTTCAATTTTCATGGCGTTTGGAGTTATCGTGTGGCCATACGGTAGGTAAACGCACTGAAGTTAAATCGGATTTTTTTTTAAATTAAATGATAACTAGTTTACCAGTCAAAAAAAAATATGTCAGCATCAAAATCTTTGCCCTTACTTCAGATTTACTGTTGCGAGGCGTATTCAGTACGCTAAGAAATTTCTTCCCTCGGCGGCTTTTGTTCCCTTTGAAAACACTGCAGTATTCCTCAGCACGCAAACGTATTTTCTTGTCCCCATTTCTTTTACGCGACAATTTCAAAAGCAGGGATAAATCGATTTCCCCTTAAAAGTATAATCAATGGCCGAAGTTAATAACCCTCCTCTTCACTTCAGCATAAAAGAAGAAATCACCTCCCCCTTGCTATCTAATAATTCAATCGATTCATATAAAAATAATAATAATAATAATAATATGTAGTCAAACTCTTCTTCTTAGATCAATTCGAAGCCGATCAAAATAACAATCTTCATAAATAAAAAAATAGGGCCGAAGCCTCTTCGTCTATAAGGACTAAATCCCCTCTTCTATAAATCGTCGCCCTCCTCAAATTTCGACCTAATCAAGCGTGCTTCTGAAGCTCGCGTGTGCGCTCACGTTCGCGTACGGAGTATCGACTTGGCGACGAGCTCGTTTGGGGATTTGTGCGAATCGCGGGTTCGAGGCTGTGGAGGGAGTGGAACAGAGTTTTCGCGTCAGGTCAGTAGCGTGCGCGTTAGGGTTTGCTCTGGGTTTCGAGAATCATAGGTCAACGTCGATCTGGGCTGGGATAGGCGATTGGGGCGGCGAATAGTGGATAGGCTCGTGGCAGCTAGGGTCGGCATTCGTATGGGGTGTCACGATGTGCTGCTGTCGAGTGGTTGCTGTGAGGTATCGATATGTTGTTTTCATTTAAATTCTTATTTATTTATGTATGTAAATATATATATATATATAGAATTTTACATATAAATAAGTAAAATTCTGTTTTCTTTGCAGGAAAAAATGATGATGAAATGACTACGGTAGGGTTTAAAATTTATGTCAGTTTTGATTCAAAGGTCTACTGAAGGAAAGAAATTGCTGCAGGAAGTTGTATATAGGAAAAATTGGAAAGAGAGAAGAAAAAAATAGGGATTAACTTATTTAATTAAGTTATTTAATTTATATTATTTGCTAAAACATAATTTATTAGAGGGAATTCGTTGAACATAGAATTTATTCAGTTAAAACCTAATAAACAGTTAAATTAAATTATTAGCCAATTTAATTTGTGTATGGGTAAGTTATCAGTAGGTTATCTTGGATATTAATAAAATATATAAATATTTATACTAGGTACAAAATTGGGAAGTAATAGTCGAGATGGAAATGGATTGCAACTGAAAGTAAAGGTTAGTAAATCTCACTCAGTTAAATTTAAATTTAAATGATTAAATGACTTAAATTTAATTAATTGTTTGAATGGTTGAATTGATTTATGTGATATAGTATGATACTTTGTAATTGGTGAACTATATTGTGCTGAAGTCTGTGGATGCAGGGAGAACAGGTTGGAGGGATCCAACAGGATCCCTCAATATTTATTTAAATTATTTAATACCCCTGTTGTGATTATTTTATATTCTGTGATGAATATTGTTGATAACTGGAATATTGGATAATATGGTTTATCTGAATATTTTCCGGTGCACTAAGTTATCAAGATATATAGAATTGGAATTTGGAAATAAAATGAAGAGAATTTGTAAGTGAAATAATTATAGAAATTTTAAATAAATTAAGAATAAATTGGATAAGAAAAATAGTAGTGTTGAATGCTAATTAATAAAATCCTGTATATGGAAAGGAATTTTTGAATAAACAGAAAGTTAATGAAGTTTGAAACTTCAATGATATTATTCAATAGAACAAAACATTTATGTAATAATTAATATTTAAATTATTGAAGGAATAAAGAAGGAAATGGGAAAAGCCTGAAATTTGTATATTTCAGTTAAAAGATTTAAAATCAAAGAGCAAATAATAATAATAAAAATAAAGTCCATAATTAATGAATTTTGAAATGAACCAAGTAAGTAAAGAAATTTATTTCAAATAGAATAAATTGGAAATCAATTTGGGGAAAATTGATTTATGTGCTTGAAGTTGGAATTTTCTCTTGGTGGCCAAGTACACGTTTTTAAAAGTAAATTTGTAAATGTACATTAAATGTTTTGAAGTTGTTTTTTTAAAGGAAGCAAGTTTTATAAAATTATTTTTTCTAATATTTAATTTCTAAAGCAAGTATTCCCTTTGAATATATTATAGCATTAATTATTTAAAGTGACTTAGTATTTGTTTTAAAAGTGAAAACCTGGTTTTATATTTTATAAAGTAACCTTATTTTCTCATATAGTATGTATTTTTAGCAAATTATTTAAGTAGTTTTATCCTAAATGTTTTAAAGTATACATTTCAAAGTAAAGTGTTTTAAATTATTTTAAAAATCTATTTTTGTGCTTGGTGATTTCAGAGGAGATATAAAATATTTGGGAAAGTTGATTCTGAAAAGAAAGATGGGTTTGAAACTGTTTTCAAATGATTGAAAATAGAAATATATCTTGTGAAGATATTTTTGGAGATTAATAAATAATTTAGAAAATTATTTATTGGTTGGTGGTTGTTTTGTGAATATAATTGATAGTTAAATAACCGACTATCAATATTGGACAATGCGTTGATCGTTTCGAAGAGACCGGGATCGAGATTTATTTCTCGAAAAACCACTTCGATCCGATTTGTACGTTTCGTGAAAACGATTTTGGATTCGAAGATGGAGCAGTGAAGTACAAGGGCTAGTCGCTACTAATCCTAAGGATATTTTCAAAATGGATGTAGTAGGAATAGTGCCTTTGGTTCCGTTCGAACCCGGGACGGACTTGTATGGATGAATGCTTGCGAAACATTGTCAGGTGGACGATGGGCATTCTAAGGGATGTATTCTAAAAAGGCAACGCTTAGCCTCAAGCCTCATCAAATGGGAATGACTGAAAATCAGGGGTTATGCAGCAAGGCTAGGTGGGTAGCACCCAAGCAGGGTGAGGTCATTCCTGTCTAGATGTCCCTTTTTATTTTTCGGCTTAATGGGCTGTTGTTGATCCCAACCGTGGGGTGATCTCACTCGGGATTGTCCAGTAAGGGATGGTTCCGGCCTTGTGTTGCAGAGGAGCGGGCATACTCCTCGGTACGGTGATCTAGGCCCCGTACTGTGATAGGTGGTACCCCCGTGCCTAGTCATTGTTGGAAATCCATTCTCCCTACGAGCCTTGTACGAGTTTTGTTTGTATTACCCACTTTTGTGGCTGGTAGCTGGAATTTAATAATGTAACAATTTCGGCTACTTTATAAGTACTTGTATATAGACCCTATTATAATATCAGAGGATTTCTATAAAAATTGTTTCAGCTATCGTAAGGTAAAAACCCGACATGTTTATTTGTGGCGTGGTCTTACGAGATGCTTTTGTTTTCAAAGGATTTTTGAAACTTTAATAATAAATTGAGTGTGATTTTATCACGCTGGTATTCTAGACTGACTCGCGCGTTATTTAACTGTAATGCTCAGGTCAGACCGAGTATTAGAGAATACATGATATGATGCTGTGGAGTTCTAGAAACGAGCAGGATGACGATACGTACTCTCGTACTTGTTTATATATATATATATATATATATATATATATATATATATATACCGCTGTGTTGAGTTGTTGTGTATTCATTGTATTGTATTGATGTGAGCCGTGACTGATGTACTCTGATGATGTAATGTATGTAAACAGATATATTTGATTTTGAGTAAAGATTATTTACTATCTATTATATTTTATTCCGCTGTGATGGTTAGATTCTGATGTTGATTTTGTTTTCTCTTCTTCTACCTCTTCTTCTTAAACCCAAATGGTTTGTATTTCTGTGCAACTTGAGTGGATTGTGGTAGAATAGCGTTGACTCAAGTGGTACGGATTTGTGGGTCGTTACAATTTACTACCTTGATGTAATTTACTCTTATTCTATGGAGCTTTGGCTCAATTTTTATGGGCTAGCGAACCATGTTCTTTTATGGAGTTCGGTTCATCGGACATACCGTTATTGCACTACGTCATTATTCCAAATTATTCGACTTTCAAATTCCTCGGGCGTACCGCTATTGCACTACGACATTGCACGGGCTCAAATTTGATGGTTAGCGACCATGGAATAGCGTTCCATTTGTGATGTACGTGTTAGTGAGTTTTTATGCTTCCGTTTGTGATAGGCCTCCCCCTTTGTGATTTCAAGATTTCTAATTGATGATTTCTGGAATTTTGTTTCACCAATTTTTGCGATTGGCATAGATATGTTTCGTCAATATTTGTGGTTTGTTGAATAAAATAAAGAATATTACATTCTTTTTGGTCTTTGAGAAATTTTGAGATACTATACGATTTTTGTTGTTATTTAATGTATACTTGTCCAGTATGGCATTATTGTTATCATACGTTTTTGTCATATCTCTTATCATATCTCATTTTATATGATATTTATAGCTAGACTGGCATTATTGCTTGACTTCTTATCTGGGTCCCTTATCTGACTATTGGCTAACTACTTAGCTTAGTAGTTTTATTTTATACATTCGAGATAGAGACTCTTTGATGTATACATAGTCTTTTGTCTAGCACTTGTACCTAATATTTTGTGATGTAGTGGATCTTATATAATCACTACTTTGATGCACACTCTTATGTGATATATTCATTTCTATTTCCGCCTTAATGATATGAATATCTGTGACTGATTTGTGTTAAGCTTATTTTATATTTTTTTCAAGATCACATAGCCACTATGTAGTAGTTTTGAGTTTGTATCGGTATATCGGATTTCCTCTTAAAACGAAAGCGATATTTTATCTGGCATATTGGTACTCGCACAAAGTAATTACACAGATGGTCGCTTCTCAACAGCCTTATTCTTCACGCTAGTCGATGGCATTACCCATAGTGTCCTTGGCTAGTTTGAGTATAGTGGTGGGACATCACGGCTTGGTATCGGAGCCAAACTTCGGAACAATATAAATATTATAACAAGGATCATTATCCTAAGTCTCTTTTGAGAATCGTGCCTTAGGATTTAATTCGAATCTTAGGACCTATTCTATCCTATTTTCATTTGTAATGCCTTGTTTTATCAGGCAAGTTTGTTTGATATTCATTCTGAGAATAACTTTTTACCTCTACTTCTTTCTTTCTTTCTTTAAGAAGAAGAGATGGTTAGATCTGGCAGTCCTATCATTGGTCAATCCAGTAGTCCTTCTCTGGATGGCGTATTCATGTCCGCCCAACAACTTTTGGCTCTTGTAAAGAATCAAAGGTTTATCTGTGCTTTGAGTGAGAACCCCAAAAAGGTTTTACGTCTTAAATTAGAAGTTCCTTTCGATCAGCTTGTAGATATCGGTCTTTGAATAGAAGAGGCCGATAAAGGAAGTGATAGTGATTTTGGAGGTTCCAAAAAGAGCCTCAATAACAACATGAAGTGGGATATTGTGTTCAAAAGCCCTAATCCCCACAAGAAAGGGAAGTAGGAAACTTCGGTAGCAAAGACTCCTACCTCTAGTCATGGACAATGCTACAATGGTGGTTCTAAGGACCATTATGCAAATAAGCGTCCAAAACCTTTTACTTGCCGCTATTGCAAAAGTTCGGGTGATCTTTTATCTTCTTGTCCTAAACTTCAAAGTAGGAGGGAGGGGAAGCTGAATGTTGTGCAAGCTCCTAGTGACACTTCATTTGGTCAAGGTATTTCTCATTCAGTCCTTAATGACATTTGTTTTGTGATTATCCTATTCGAGTTCTTTTTGACATGGATTCATCCCATTGTTTTATATCAAAAGAACTTATTGATTCGTTTTCTTTAAACATTTTGGACTTGATGACTACACTGAGAATTGCGAATCTGGTTATGGATCCGCAACACTCCGTTTACTTTGTAAAATTGTCAAGATTGTTGTATGTGATTATGCTTTCCGATCCGATTTGCATGTTATGTGCTACTTAGGTTTTGGAATTGATTTTTGTGAAAGGACTAGCTTAACCATTATGAAGCCCATATCCAATATCCTGCGAGGACTATCTATCTTCGACATCCTAAATCTGTTAAGTAGATTTCTATTTTTCTTAATGATTTCGATTCCAATTTGGTGGCATCATTTTATTCTTTAAAACCACATAATGAGGAAAATGTTATTTCTCTCATTCAAGTAGTTTGTGAGTTTTTGGTATTTTTGAGCTTGTCTTAGGATTACCACCTAAGCGATCTACTGAGTGGTGCTAAGGTATTTTCAGCTCGACATGCCACCAGTTTTCATTAGCTATGAGTTGCGGACGATAACATTCCACTAACCGCATTTCGCACTCATTAGGATTCTTATGAATGACTTGTTATGCCATTTGGTTTGACGAACCCTCCAGCTTATTTCATCCATCTTATGAATCGAGTATTCTGCGAGTATCTCGATGACTCCATCCATGTATTCATTGATTATGGGTGAAAACAGCAATTTAAAATTTGCGAATCTTTTTAATAAGATACAATTATAAGTATAATTGGATTTTGTTCTTAAAACGAGCAAAGAATATTTGTAATAATTTTTTTAAGAGACATGTTTATCATGTAGAAGATGATTTTGTGTTGTTTTTCCTATTGAGTGCTTTATGAATTCTGATCGATGCGCCTGATCAACGTTATCGATAGGAATCTCCTAAACGCTTTGATGAAACAGTCAGACACAGTAAATTGACTTGTAAAAAGTAAATTTTTCTAAAAAGAAGATTACATAAAGTCCATTATAATTTTGAATTTCTTAGCTTTTCAGGAAAGAGGATCATTTAAAAGAAATCCTTTCCGATATTCCTATTCTTGTGATTCCTGAAGGGAACTAAGACTATTTTGTTTATACCGATGCTAGTCGTGTTAGTTTAGGAGCCGTTCTCATGCAAAGGGAACGTGTTATCGCTTATGCTTTTAGGAAATTAAAGCCTGCCGAGTCTAAATATGCCACTCATGACATAGAGCTTGTGGCTATTGTTTTCGCCCTTAGAATTGGGCGTCATTATCTTTTAGGAGAGAAATTTGTTCTCTACACCGATCATGAATCTTTGAAGTACTTATTTTCTCAAAAGGAACTTAATTTATGTCAATAACATTGGATCGAGTTCCTTTCATCTTACGATCTTGATATTCTTTATGCTCCCAGGAAGAGAAATCGTGTTGTCGATGCCCTTAGTCATAAGCAACAAGCGGTTTTTCCATGATGATATCCGAATGGAATGATCTCGAGACTTTTTTCACTAGTGAGATTCAAGATCGTGAATCTAATTCATGTTAATCTCCTGTTTATGTAGCCTAGGGGCTCATCCTTCTCTTTTAGACCGCATTCTTGATGCTCAAAATCATGATCCCGAATTGGCTCATCTTTGCCAAAGTTGTAGGGATGGAATTATTGATGGTTTGAAAGACTTCAAAAAAAATTTGGTAGACTTATCGTGCCAAATACCAGTAATCTTCATAAAGACATTTTAGAAGATACTCATTATTCTAAATTTACCATTCATCCCGGTAGTAGTAAAATGTACGTGGACATGAAGCGACTTTATTATTGGGATGGGATGAAACTGATATTGCTAACTTCATTAAGCTTTGCATGACTTTCCAACTCGTTAAGGCCAAGCCTCAAAGGCCCGGTGGGTTATTACAACCTTTAGACATTTCCGTTTGAAAGTGGGATCAAGTCTCCATGGACTTTATTGACAGTCTTCCCCGTTCTCGCTCAGGTCGTGATAGTTTATGGGTGATTGTGGATAGACTTACAAAATCCGCCAATTTTACTCCCGTTCGGTCCAATCGGACTGTAGCTCTTTTGGCCAAACTCTATGTTAGAGAAATTGTTAAATTGCATGGAGTTTCTACTTCTATTGTTAGTGATCGTGATCCACTATTTACTAGTGGATTTTAGAAGTCTTCAAAAAGCTTTGGGAACGAAGCTTAATTTTAGCACCGCTTATCATCCTCAGTCCGATGGATAAACCGAGCGTTTGAATCAGACTCTTGAAGTTCTTCGTGCATGTGTTCTTGATTTTGGTGGAAGTTGGAAAGATCATATTCCTCTTGTTGAGTTTTCCTATGATAGTAGCTTCCAATCTAGTATTGGTACGACACCTTTTGAGGCACTCTACGGAAGGCCGTGTCGATCTCCTTCTTGTTGGCTTGAGACCGGTGGGAAGCTGGTTTTAGGGCCATACTTTATTCGTAATTCCATAGAAAAAATTGATCTTATTCGTCATAGGATGAAAGAAGCTCAAAGTAGACAAAAATCCTACGACGATAACCGCAGAAGGAATTTGGAATTTTCTATGGGAGATTTAGTGTTTTATCTGTGTTTCACCTATGAAGAGTGTTGTGCGTTTCAGTTGATCGGGAAAATTAGCACCTCGATATATTGGCTCATTTCCCATCGCCAAACATATTGGTTCCATGGCTTATCGCCTTTTATTACTGGCACAATTTTCTACTATTCATGATGTTTTCCACGTTTATCAACTATAGAAATGCCTTAGATTTTCTAATTCTATTCTTGAGCCCGGTGTTACTAAAGAAATTGAAGTTTCACCAAATTTGACATATGAGCAATATCCCATTCGTATCTTTGCTACGGAGGTTAAACGCCTTCGAAATAAAGATGTTCCGCTTGTGAAAATTCAATGGTCCGCCAATCCTAAGGATTGCTCTTGGGAATCCGTAGAATTCATCGAGCGAACACATCTGGGCTTACTCTCTCATGCTCTTTAAGGTGAACTTCTCACTTTAAATTTTTTTTTTGGGTTGATATGCTTTTATGGTTGTTACTCTTTATTTTATTCTTAAGTATTGCGAGGACGCAATTTCTTTAAGTACATTTAAATGATTTATTTAAAAATAGCATCGCTAGTCGGATTAAAATTCAAAATGCTACTTTTTTGTAAACAGTCAAATTAGGACTCGAGACTACTTCCATTGAGTCCGAAACGACGTTTGCGACCTTTATGAGTATAAACATCGATATGTTTGGAGTTGAGTCAAATTTTGCTATTTTTCTATTGGGCTTTAGGTTTGGGTTTCAGCCCACTAACCCAACTCATCTAATACCCTGACTCCTCAACTCTTCATTCATTCTACTCCTCATTTCCTAATACTTAAACTAAAGAGAAAATGGGGAAAAAGGAAGGAAACTAGAAATTCCTAAGCCCTAGTTCTCTTAGGATATTCAATTTCTTGCTCTAAAATCAAAAAGAAGCTTAGGTAAGCATCCTCTTCGTCTTCTCCATCTCAATCTCTCTTCAATTTTCGAAAATTCCTATAACCTAACTTAGGAAAACTTCACCTTTGATAATAGATTTAAGATTCTAGAGGTGTATTGAAGAGGAATTGGTCTTGATTTGTTTTAAAGCCTCTCATTCGTTGTCTTTGAGGTGAGTTCTTGAACTCACATCTATGTTTATAGCTTTCATTATTGTTAAGCATGAATTCCTAACATCTATTTCATATTCAATTGCTTTTGATTTCAATTGATTTGGTGAATTTTTCAATTTTGGTGTTCTGAAGTCAAAATCTTTAAAGACCATATCTTTGATGTTTGCCCATGTTATTGGTGGTGTATCGAAGAGCCTATAGTACTTGGCTGTCGATTGGCATAAATCCGTAGCATCCATCGCTCGTTCAATCGCATTTCGGTTTGGATTTGCACTTTTTGGTCTTGGCTGATTTTTAGCCTAGTAGAAAAATTCAGACATTTGGAACAAATACATATCTCTGAAATGAAATCCAGATGTTTGGAACAAAAATCCAAACATTTGGAAATGGTCCTTAGAAATGGAAGAGCTAAAATCCACATGTCTGGAACAAAATCCAAACGTCTGGAACCAATCCAGACGTCTGGTTGAAAAATCCAAACATCTAAAATAGTTCTAGAATTAAGAAGAGAAAGGAGAAAAAACATATATTTTTTCAGAACCTAGGTTCAGATGTCTGGTTGGTAAATTCAAACGTCTGGAACTGTTTAATTTGCCTATTTTGGCTGTTTTTGAGTAAATTTCCAATTTTTATCGATTTTTGTTGATCTGATTAGTTGTTATCATTTTTTATTGACATTGATGACTTCTTTTTCTAGATTTTTGGAAATATCTATTTGATGGATTTTATATCATTTTCTATGATTTGATTCATGTCATCGTATATGAATTTTTGGTGATTGATTGTTTTTACAATCATTTATGTGATTTTTCACTTTAAAATACAAAAGTTTCTATACTAATAGTAAATATTCAAACTCATTCAAAAAAATGATTTCAACGTTATTTTTAAATACAAAGCTTGTTTTTAAAACTATTTTCCAATCTATTAGTATTTATAAGCCTTTACCTCATTCGTTCGAGAGTCTAATTAAACAACTTAGGAAAACAAGTGGTATGAAACGCTTAAGTTTACTTTTTCAGTTAATTCTTGGACTTGTTCGATTGAACTCTTGTGACAACTTTTAAGTGGAAATCTACAATTTGTTCGGAAATATTTAAATTAAGCCAGTGGTTATGGGACACGAAGCTAAACTCATTTATTTACTAGCATAGTGTAATTTACGCTTCTTTTGATCAATGATGATCATTTTGTGTTTTGAGTGAAAATCTACAATTTGTCCGTAAATATTTAAGTTAAGCCACTGGTTATGGGATATGAAGCTAAACTCATTTATTTACTAGCTTGATGCAATTTGCAATTATTCTGTGGAGCTTTGGCTCAAGTTTTATGGGCTAGCGACCTATATTCTTTTAAGGAGTTCGGTTTATCGGGCGTACCATTATTGCACTATGTCATTGTTCCGAATTATTCGAGTTTTAGGTTCCTTGGGCGTATAGTTATTGCACTACGTCATTGCACCGGCTCAAATTTGATGGTTAGCAACCATGAAATAGCGTTCCGTTTATGATGCACATGTTAGTGAGTTTTCATGCTTCTGTTTGTGATAGGCCTCCCCCTTTGTGATTTCTTGATTTCTAATTGATGATTTGGGGAATTTGTGTTTCACCAATTTTTGCGATTGTCATAGATATGTTTTTTCAATATTTGTGGTTTGGTGAATAAAATAAAGAATATGATATTCTTTTTGTTGATTGAGAAATTTTGAGATATTGTATGAATTTTGTTCTTATTTAATGTATACTTGTCACGGTATAGCATTATTGTTATCATACGTTTTTGTCATATCTCTTGTCCTATCTCATTTTATATGATATTTATAGCTAGATTGATCATTTATTATTTTCTTCTTAAATAATACTTGGGTTAGACCGACGTATTTCAGGTGCTTCTGCTTGACTTCTTATCTATGTCTGTCATCTGACTTTTGGCTAACTACTTAGCTTAGTATTTTTTATTTTATACACTTGAGATAGAGACTCCTTGATGTAAACATATTCTATTGTCTAGAACTTGTACCTATTCTTTTTTAATGTAGTGGATCTTATATGATCACTACTTTGATGTACACTCTTATGTGATATATCATACCTGTTTATGCCTTAGTGAAATGAATATCCGTGAATGATTTGTGTTATAATTATTTTATATTTGTTTCCGAAGATCACATAGCCATTGTGTAGTTTTTTTGAGTTTGTATCGGCATGTCGGATTTCCTCTTGAAACGAAAGCGATATTTTATTTGGAAATCGGTACTCTCACAAAGAAATTACACAGATGGTCGCTCCTCAATAGCCTTATTCTTCGTGCTAGTCGATGGCATTACCCCATAGTGTCCTTGGCTAATGTGAGTATAGAGGTGGGGTGTCATAGTAGTTAAATCATACATTTGTGATCTATCAAGTGAGTATAGTTAGGACTAAGTTGAAGCATTAGATATGAAGTACAATTCAATGGAGAATCAATCTCCTTAAATATAATAGGTTAGTATCGCGATCAACTGCCTTAGACATAAAGTCAATATGTTTGGTATGAGTAGTACGATTAATAATAATTGTTATTATTGAACTAATGATTTTATGTTTAGACTAATCAAGTTTAATATGGATGATAGTGGAATTTTGACCATAATCAAATTCCATATGTCTTAAGGCAAGACAGTCTCGATGAAGAGAATTAGCATAAATGTTATATCACTAGCTAAGGTGATGTATGAACATTAATAATCGAATTGTCCAATATTTACGGTTGAATGAATTTACACCCTTAAGTCGTATAACGGAATGATGAATACTCCCAAAAACCACACAATTTAATTAATTCATAATTTTGTAAATTAATAACTGATTAAAAATTATGAAATATTAATTATTGTATTTTTATTTAGTTTGATGTTTGAATTCCATTAGTATTTAATGAAATGCGTATATGTATAAGTTATGTATACATGTATCGATATACAATATCGATAAAATATTCAAATCTAATTTAAAAAGATTGATAACTAAATGGTTTCAGAAATCATATAGGCCCAAATATCCCCTATCTTGGTTAGCCATGCATTATAAAGTGTGGAGGGCTATTTGATTGAGAATTAAAGAGTGAAGTTTTTATTAAGGAAGTTGAACAACTTTCAATTAATCCTTTAAAACAAAATTCATTTTCATTCATTAATTCGCCTAACAATTCATTTTCTTCCGCTCTCCCTTCTTTCTATATTGGCCAAAAATTCCATGGCTTTATGGAAGAAAAAAAATTCAATATAAAATCAAAACAAACAGTAAAATAAATAAAAAAGGTAGTGCTTCAAATTATTGCAATCCGCGGAGTTGATTTAATCGTATATAGGTGTTTTCATACATTTAAGGTGAAAACCATAAGCACTTTCTTTTGGTAAGTTTGTTATCTCAATTTCGCTTACGTACATCATTATTTTAATGTAAGTTAAATCTTATATGCTTTCGAACAAACTTATATGTGTTAATATGCCAAATCTAATATACATACATACATACATATATATATTCAAATTGGTTTAAAACAAAAAAAAAACATTATTATAATATGTATGTGTGTATGTATATCAGTCATTATAGTGTATCAAGTGAACAATAATTTTGTTTTAAAAAATTTATTGCATAAAATAATTTTACAACGTTTGTGTTTGTGTGTATAGGCGCACATACAAATATATATAAAAAGAAAAGAGCTACGTGTCCATGTTTTTGATCTTGTTATAAGAAAAGTCCCCATAGAAATGGATACGCAAATTTTATCTCTATTTTTTAAAAATAAAAATGTATGGTTCCTTTAACTTTTCTGACAGAAAGTGCAAGCTACCTTGCACATTTTCGAATTTGAATTTTTTTTAGAATTTATGAAATTTCCGAAAAGCGTAAGTTAACTTGCCCTTTCTATAAGAAAACTGCAAGCTGGTGTTAACGCTAAAATTTGAACGCTAACACCCCGGTGTATGAAGTGTAATTGTGAAAGCACCACCCGATAGCCCAGGAACAGATTATAAGCAGATAATAGCGGGAAAGCAGTAAACAACAGCAATTTTATAGTGGTTCGGCTTAAGAGAGAGCCTACGTCCACTTTGAATATCTTTATTGATGATTTGATTACAAGTCGATGCAATTACACTTTGATTACAACACACTTCGAGTTACAAGTGACTTAGAACAAGTAGCCTAAACTTCAATGTCGATCCAAATCCTCGAACTCATGTTGGACATGTATGATATCTTCGTGAAGTTCCTTGAGGCGTTCTTTATATCTCAAAAGCTTTAAATGTTGGAGTAGTTCAGAATGCAGCAGAGTAACGGCGCTTGGAATGAATGAACAGAAAAGTCCCTTGAATGTTGGAGGTGGCCATGTATTTGTAGGCAAATTTCTTGGCTGGAATTGTTGATCAAGTCATGAGTCGTGACCGACTCAGGATGAACCGTGACCGACTCACATATCACGAGTCAGCAAGCAGTGGCATAGATGAAATGGCATTGAGCTTGTTCCTCGTATGCTTAGGTCGCCAGCGACTTATGATAGGTCATTAGTCACCTTTAGTCGTTGGAAACCCTGAGTCGTTGGAAACCCTGAGTCGGTCTGCCCCATAAACCACTAACTAGTTAAACCACTCTGCTCCTCTAAGGCATTAACTCGTTGAGTCGTTGATCCACTGAGTCGTTACGAATCTTGAGTAGATGAGTCGGTTCAGTCCTTGAGTAGATGAGTCGGTCCAGTCCTTGAGTCGTCTCATATGAGCCGTGAATTTCGTTGAGTCGGTAACTCACTGAGTCGGCCTGTATCATGAACCGTTAACCTCCATGAGTCGTTCCATTCCTATAAGTTGCCTTGAGCCTTAGCTCGTCAGCCAATTGAGTCGCTACCAGTTGAGTCGGTCCTTTCCTTAAGTTGCTGAAGCCCCTTGAGTCGTAAATCCAATGAGTCGTTAAAGACCTTAAGTGGATGAGTCGGCCCAAGTTTCAACTCGTTGGCAGAACAGGGTTAACATTTGGCCCTCGAAGTACACGCCTAAGTCGTAGGTCGTGTGCTTCGACTTATCTTAACTCGTGTGCTGACTCAAACTCTACTGCCCAAAGTTATAAAAACCTGAGTCGTTCCCCTTTTCTTCTCATTCCCCAACCTTTAAACCATGTCTGCCATTAACGCACATTCAAGCTCTCACAGGCGATTTCGACCAGATTCTCCATCGATCATCTCTATCATCATATTGCGTAAGCGATCTCGCCCTCCTTGTGATTTTCGATCATCCCTAGCTTATGCGCCCCATCTCCATCTTCGATTTTCCCCTTTGAGCCCTGCGAATTTGGTTGCTTTGGTCATCAATGGACTTAGGGTTATCTGTTCTGATGGTTTACGATTCGAGGCGGTTTAGTGGTGCGATAGAGCTTGGATTGTTGATTGAGAGCTTATTGGATTAATGGGTTAGGAATTAGAAGGTTCACGGGATAGGAGGTAGACGGTTCATGGGTTAAGAGCTAGAAGGTAGACGGGTTTAGGAATTGTATGGTAAGTTGGCCAATCAGAGTGGAGCATTGCCTCAGATGCGACTCAATAATTCTGGACGACCTAATATCCTTTGCGACTCAACTCTGGACCGGCTTACCAGTCCTCATGACACAAGTCTTGAGTCGGGGCCGAGATAGGACTTGGAGAATTTTCTCATAACTTTGAACTGAAATCTATTCCCTCTTCTATGCCTTACGACTTAAACGCTGCCGACTCAAAGTGTTGATAACTTAAAGCATAAATGACCTAAGCCGCCTTATAACTTTTAAATCGTGGGCGAGTTAACACGTTGAACTGTCTCGGGGCATAATTCTGACTTGAGCTTTAACTTGGATTGCTGAAATATACTGCCTGAATATTGATTTGTTTGGACTCTAACCTGTTAAACTTTGTTGCATATTTTAGTTTTGCAGATTGCTTCAATTTGTAAGTATACAACCTGCTTAATACAATAATCACAGAAAATCGGGACGAATATACTGCCATTGATTGCCCACATCCAATGATAGATTAGTCAATAGAAGATAATTAACTTAAATAGATTGCGTGAATGAAGTGCTTTAAATCAACGAATTCAAGTAGAGTGCTAAAGCAACATTGAACTAGTCAACTGGAATTGACCGGTTTGCACCAACACTATACCTGAATTTTTAAATTAACAAGTCCTGAAATTTGGTAATCGATCAATTGTCAACTAGCATAACTTCAGTTATATTTACTTGTTTATTTTCATTAGTTCTGCACAACACTTCACACTTTTAGGAAACGTGCACCTTCACATTTGAACATCCAGTTGCTTTTGTAGAATGGCTTCTCAACAAGAAGAATCAATGGGCCAGGCTGAAGAAGTCTTCCCAATAGCTAACCCATTAGATAACCCTCCGGAGAGAACTCCCACTACTCTGAATCAGCGGGTGTTCAACCAACTGCGCATCCAGTTTGGTATTGCTGAAGCTGATGCCTTACTCCCGGGGCCAAATGATACTGCAGATAGGCCCCCTCTCGGCTTTATCGCTGTCAATCGCTAAATGTGCTTGAGCGGTGCCATCCCACCTTTCAATGACTTTCTTCAGCAGTTCTTGCTTCGGTTATATATCTCTCCATTCCAATTGCACCCCAACGGCCATGCCATTCTGATGGGGTTATGTGTGCTATTTAGGAGAGTTTTGGACCGATTACCGAGCTTTGGGGAAATCTGCTACCTCTGCCCATTCACAAAAATTAAAGATCATCCCTCTATCGTAGTTATAAGGAGTGCTCGAAACCGCAAACTCATTACTGATCTTCCTGATAGCGCTCATGGATTTCTAAATCAATATTTCTTCGTTCGCTGTCCTCCAGGGTTTTATGCCATCTGGAGAGTAGGAAGTAAGATTTCCTGTTTTTATTTCTCCATTCTTGAGCTTTTCGAAATCTGAGTTGCTAAATGCTAACTTCGCTTCTTTTTTCCTTTTGTTTTAGCACTTCCTCCTCCCTCTAAAGATCCATGCTATAAGCAAATTTTTGAAAGACTGAATGCCGTGGCGGCAGAAGAGAGGAGTATAAAGTTTTTGTTAAATGATGAATTTTTACATCAATTTGGACTCCTTCACCCTTCTCGTTCCACTCAGCTTTGTGAAGTTCCCGATTCTCCAGCGAAGGCTGAAAAGCTTATGCCAAAAGATCCCTCCACTGAAACTCTACTGGTGAAGTGCCCCACTCTCACTGATGTTGCGGGGCCGTCTAGCAATTTGACACTTGCCCCAGTTATCGAAGAGGAAGAACCTCCACGATCTTCCGGGAGATCTGCTGACGAAGGAGTTGAGAAAGCAAGTGCCAAAAAGCATGATGGTGATGATGTTTTTGAGGGGTTGAGCGACCTAATTGTGACTTCACAAGAACTTTTTAAAGATGATGTTTCCAAAACTATCTCTTCTGTAATCGAGGCGACATCTTCTCTACAACAAATGCCAACTCCTCCTAATCAAGTTATCACCTCCTCTACTCCACAGAGTGGTCTGTAGCTGGATGCGTGTAGTTTACACATCACACAACACTTAGGATTTTTCAGCACTTGTTTGTGTTTGACTTCTTTTTTCTAAAGGCTTTTAAGACTTGTCTTTTTGCCTTTCAGATCCTTCAATGGGGCGTAGCGGTTCTTACTATAAAGACTTTCAGCGCTATGGAGGGCGTGGCAACTATGATTACAGACGCTACCTTACTGGTCCCAGAGAAACCGACGAGCAGAGAGCTGCTCGAAAAGCTAGAGAAAGGAGAGAATATGAAGAACGTCACGAGAGGGTAGATGTGCGACATGAGTCTTCTTCAAGAGGCGATGACTCCCACAAACGTAAAACACATGATGGTCGGGGGAAGAGCCACATCGTTGAGGACCCGAGCAAGCGGGCCAAGCCTAGTGAGAAACACGCATCTGCAATATCTGAAAAGTTTGACGCTCCCATCTCTATCGACATTCCTTCCAAATCCCCTGCTCTTGAAGGAAGCGCTATTCAAACACTTCCTAATAGGCCTTCATATCGTGTTGAAAGGGGCCCACCGACCCTACAAAGCCGGTTCCCGAATTGGTGTTTAAAGGGAGTTCGCTTCGATCTTGATTTAGTTCCCATCGATAAAGGAGCCATGTACCAAAATCTTGATGCCGTTAGACTCGATATTGAAAGAATGTCTGGATGGCAAAAGCTGGCTGATGAACTCCAAAGGGTCAATCGGGCCAATATCGAGGCGATGCTAACCATGGAGAACGATAAGTCGGAATGGCAGAAGATTCTTGACCAGCACAACATTGAGATGAAAAACATAACTGAGTATAACGAGAAACTTGAAGCTGAAGTCAAGCAGCTTAAAGACGATCTTGCCACCTCTTCTAACACTTATACTCAAAGAGAAGAGGTGCTACAAAAACAAGTGCGGGATGCACATGCTGGCCAAAGAAATGCCGAAGCTAAAGTTGAGAGGCTAGAAGAGGTTGTAGAGAATTACCGCACTGATGCCGCTCAGTTGCGAAGTAAAATGAGCGCCCAAGACATGGAGATTGAAGCATTAAAAGCTCAACTTGCTAAAATCGAAAAAGAACGAGATGCGGCCATGGCTGGTAAAATCGTAACTGAAGAATCTATTCAAGCCATGGAAGCCAACGTCAGTTCAACTTTATTCGACTTTTACTTGCACAGCGTCTTAGGGCATGGCAGTCTCTCTTTTCTCGGTCCTAAATACGAAATCACTTTGGCTGAAGTGTGGGAAGCTGCTCTCGACATGTTCAAAGGCGCCGGGTATACCGAGGAAGAGCTTGAGGCGCGCTACCTAGATGAGGAAACTCACGCTGCTCTTGCGAAGGGAAAAGAGCAACTCGCCAGAGTGCGGACTGGGATGGCGGAAGAGGAATGTTCTGAAAAAGAACTACCACCTACTACCTCCGAACCTCCTTTAGTTTCTCCTGAAGTTGACATCACAGGTTCCAGTGCTCATTCCCCGCCTCTTACAAGAACCGGGGTAATTACCCCTACTGATGATGAGGCTTTGGAGGATATTGGAGCTCAAAATTATGAGATTGAACTAACGAAGCAAATATCTTCAGGTAATTTTGACATTGGTCCGATTCAGGTGGATTGCCTGCTTGCTCCTCAAAAGTTTGATGAGCTTCTCGATTACTTCTTGAATCACGACGAACCCATATCTCCCTTCTTTTGGGGAGATACTAATATTTTTAATTTCTCTTCTTCTGCAGTTGAAACAACAAGTGCTGTGCAAACTTCGCCTCCTCCGGTTATCCCTCCTCCGTCTCTTCAGGTGGCTCCTCCTTCTGCTTCACAGCCCGGGTCACAAGAGGAGCAAATTGAGGCTCTTCATGGCTTAGATGACCCTATCGCTTCGCAAGAGCAGAAAGACGAGGGACTTGAAGGAGGCGAGATCTCTCCGGAGCGGACTCCTTCTGATGATGTAATTTTGTCTGCTCTTATTACTCCAGGGAGTGAGTCTTCTTCGAAGAGGAGAAAGAAGCACAGAACATCGAAGAGGAGGGGGAAGAAAATCATTGCTACTGAAGAGGAACCGGAAATTGCACCAGTTGCACCTCCCTCTCCTTCTTCCCTTATGCCTTCAGACCGTCCTGAAAAGCTAACCATTCGGCCGGGCAAAGGATCTAAAGGTGGCAAGAAGAAATGAAGATTCCAGCTTTTAGCTTCTTGTCTTTTGCATGTACTGGTCGAGAACTGTGCGGGTACCGGCCCCTGCTTTTTATTTTGAAACTTGTATCTGCAATACAATTGAATAAAATGATCCTTTATTTGTACAGACTCCTGTTTGAATTTGAGAATGCATTTATTATTCATTTTTGCACAAGTTTATTTATATGATATTGCAGCGGGCTTATGGCATGTTGTTTGAGCATTACTTTCGCCGATGTGGCTATACCATATTGTATATAACTATACCATGTTGCCCCCATACCATAAGCTTGCTGCAATATTTTATACTTCGAGGGGACTTGCACTCTTATTTTCTGAAGAATAATTATTTCATTCTTGAAGAAATTCTTCGTAGAGTACAACTCCCTTCATATAAGTTTTTACGCTTTGTCCTTCGAAGAAATCACTTTTTCTTTTGCTTATGTACACGTTTTACCAAGTGAATTCTTCTATGAGGTAAAGTGGGCCTCTGAAGGGTACTTTAACTTTCCTTTTTTTTTCTTTTTTTTTTGAGGAAGGTTATTTTCCAGAATCGGTAAATCACTCTTCCTTTGAAAGTTAAAGTGTGCTCTTGATGAGGATGTTTTTTTTTACATAGAAAGTTGTACCTCTGAGGAGGGATTTTTCACGTGTTAACACTTGGAAGTTTTATTTCAATCTTGGTGAAACGTGTACCTCCAAAGAGTTGTGCCTTTGAAGGAAGCCTTTTCACGTTTCAACACTTGGAAGTTTTATTTCAATCTCGGTGAAACGTGGGCTTCCGAAGAGGTCTTTCTTCTTGATTGTGTCTCCGGGAGGAGGTCTCTTTTTTTTTTGCATTTCATCTCTGGTGAAGTGAAATTCCGAAGAGCGGCTGTTACACTTCAACTCCTGGTGAAATGTGCCTCCGAAGAGGTCTTTATTTTGTTTGCATTTCAACTCTAGTGAAGTGAAATTCCGAAGAGCGGTTGTTACACTTCAACTCCTGGTGAAATGTGCCTCCGAAGAGGGCTTTTATTTTGTTTTACATTTCAACTCTGGTGAAGTGAAATTCCGAAGAGCGGTTGTAACACTTCAACTCCTGGTGAAATGGGCCTCCGAAGAGGGCTTTTATTTTGTTTTACATTTCAACTCTGGTGAAGTGAAATTCCGAAGAGCGGTTGTAACACTTCAACTCCTGGTGAAATGGGCCTCCGAAGATTGCCTGGAAGTTACTCTCTCATGGTTGGAGGGTCATGACTCCTCCAATCTTTTTTGGTTGAGTAGAGAACTTTCTTTTTTACGGCATATGCTTCGTTAGAGGTCTTTATCCTCCGAAGAGTTGTGCCTCCGAAGAGGACTTTAGTTGTTCCTTGTCCACTTGCTTACGCCTTTTCAGTGATCCTCTATTTATTTTTTTAAGCTTGCACTCCCTTCTCTTACAAGTAGCTTGTTTAATCCAAAGAAGTGTACTTCATTGCTAGGCCAGTTCACGAGAACGGACATAAGCTTCTTAATTGGATGTTTGTTTGTTCAAACTTCTCAATTTATTAGCTAAAGCCCGTTTTCGGCGAAATCATTGACCGTTCAATTGAAGCACTTCTTATCTAGGATTTAAGCTCGGGAATTTTGCGACTTGGAATTTGTTTGTTGAATGATAACAAGGATCACTTGGCCTCGTAATGTGCAAGTTTTGTTTTCGTTGCCTGCAAAAATTTAAATCGACATTTCAGTAATACATTCAATGTACTTTTCATATCGAAAATAAAGCAAACATGTAACAATAATAAGGAACACAAGATTTATAGTGGTTCGGCCAAGAATTTGGGCCTACATCCACTTTATAGTCTTTCATTATTCACTTGCATCAGTTTTACAATCGCTTTCAATTACAGGAATCATACATTCATAATTCTCTTTACAATATTTCAACAAAGCTATCAAGTAAAGTATGGACGCAAGTGATTGCTGTTCCAAGCTCTTGGAATTTGATCTCCTTCGACAGTAGTGAGTTTGTATGTGCCGTCCAGAAGCTTTTGACCTATGACATATGGTCCTTCCCAATTTGGCCCAAACACACCTGTTGCTGTCATAATTCTCTTTAGGACTAAATCTCCAATTTCAAAGCTGCGTTGGCGAACTTTGGAATTGAAATGTCTGGCTATCCTTTGCTGATGAGATGCGATTCTGACCTCAGCCTCTTCTCTTTTTTCATCAAGGAGATCTAGTGCCTCAAGCTGTAGTTTCTCATTCTCCGCTTGATTGAAATGAATTCTTTTATGTGAAGGGACCTCTGTTTCTACCGGAATCATTGCCTCTGATCCGTATGCCAATGAAAACAGAGTATGCCCAGTCGCAGTTTTGTGGGTAGTTCTGTAGGCCCATAGTGCCAGCGGTAGCTTATCGACCCAACCACCTTTTGCTCTTTCAAGTTGCTTCTTGATGGTTGACTTGATAATTTTATTTACGGCTTCCACTTGCCCGTTTGCCTGCGGATGGGCTACTGCTGAGAAGCTCTTTCGGATTTTGAATCGTTTGCAAAAATCTTGGAATTCTTCACTTTCGAACTGAGTACCATTGTCTGTAATTATTTTTTGAGGCACACCGTATCTGCAAATGATACTTTTAGTCACAAAACTTATCATCTTTTTTGAGGTGATAGTAGCCAGTGGTTCAGCTTCTGCCCACTTAGTAAAATAATCTACAGCAACAATGGCATATTTAATTCCAGATTTGGCAGTTGGTAACGGTCCTACAAGGTCTATTCCCCATATCGCAAACGGCCATGGACTAACCATCTGTGTGAGTTTAGTGGAAGGAGCTCTAGGAATTTTGGCGAATCTTTGGCATCTGTCACATTTTCGGGAATAGTCTGTTGCATCTCGATTAATTTTTGGCCAAAAATATCCGTATCGGAGAATCTTTTTCGCTAAAGTTTGACCACCTAAATGATCACCACATTCTCCCCCATGCACCTCAGCTAGGATTGTTTTGGACTCTTTCCTGGATACACATCGAAGTAACGGCATTGAGAATCCCCGTCTGTATAACTGGCCATCTTGGACTATATAGCGAGAGGCTTTCCTCAGTAGCTTTTTTCGTTCTTTTGAATTTTCCGGTAAAGATCCATTGAGCAGATATTCTGTTATTGGAGTCATCCATGATTCTTGCTCTTGAGACACGCTCATGATCCAATCAATATCCATTTCATCAATGCTTGGGGTCGACAGGATCTCCACTGGAGATAATCCCAGAAATTGAGCTTCGCCTGTGCTAGAATACTTTGCGAGAGAATCTGCTTTCATGTTTTCTTCTCGAGGAATGTGACTTATCATGTAATGATCGAAATCACCCAGGAGTTCCCAAGCCTTTGACAAGTAGGCGGGCAGATTCCCCCCTTTTGCTTGGAATTCCTTTTTGACTTGGCATACAATAAGCAGAGAATCACTGAAGATCTGTAATGCTCAGATGCTTAGTTCTTTAGCAATCCTTAAGCCAGTGATAAGGGCTTCGTATTCTGCTTCATTGTTTGTTGAAGGAAATTCCAATCTTAGTGCATAGCATAATAATCGACCTTCAGGGGTCTCAAGTACAACTCCAGCTCCAGAATAGTAGTCGTTTCTTGCGCCATCGACATATAACTTCCATTGGATTGGGGAATCGTCGATCGTTTCCTCCTCACCGTTACCCTTATCTTTGAATTCTGCGATGAAATCCGCTAAAGCTTGTCCATTGATCGCTTTTCGGGGATGATAAGTGATGTCATATTGACTGAGTTCAATATTCCACTTTAGAAGACCACCCGAAGTCTCAGGACGAAATAGTACTTGCTTTAAAGGTTGATCAGTGAGGACTCTGATAGGATGAGCTTGGAAATATTACCTCAACTTCCTAGATGCAATTAGTAGGCAATAGGCGAGTTTTTCCAACTTAGAGTAATTCATCTCTGCCCCAGTGAGTCTTTTGCTGATATAGTAAACTGGATGTTGAATCCTCTTGTCTTCTCGTATTAGCGCTGCACTTAAAGCATGAGATGATACTGCCAAGTATATAAGAAGATCCTCGCCATCGCCACGCCTAGAAAGTATTGGAGGCGTTTCCATATGGCGAATCAATTCATCAACGGCTTTTTGGCATTCGGGAGTCCAACCGAAGTTTTTCTTTCCTTTCTTTAGGGCGTCAAAGAATGGGATGCATTTATCTGTGGCTTTGGAAATGAACCGACTCAAGGCGGCGACTTTTCCATTGACACTCTGCAATTCCTTCTTTGTTCTTGGAGCTTTGACTTCCTTTAAGGCGGTAATTTGATCTGGACTAGCCTCAATGCCCCTAGCGCTCACGATGAAACCTAAAAACTTGCCGGATTCCACTCCAAATGAACATTTTAAAGGATTGAGCTTCATTCCGTATTTTCGGAGGACTGCGAACATGTCTGCTAAGTGTTCTATGTGATCCACTACTTTCTTAGACTTTACTAACATGTCATCGACGTAGACTTCCATAGTCTTGCCCAATTGCGGTTTGAACATAGCATTAACAAGTCTTTGTATTGTTGCCCCTGCATTCTTCAACCCGAAGGGCATAACTCTGTAGCAGTAAAGACCAATGTCAGTGGTAAAGCTCGTGTCCTCCTGATCTGGCTCATGCATCATGATTTGGTTGTATCCGGAGTAAGCATCCATGAAAGATAACAATTCGTGTCCCGGTGTTCCGTCTACCAGTTGATCGATTCTGGGTAATGGGAAGCATTCTTTGGGGCAGGCCTTGTTTAGATCTGAAAAATCGATGCATACTCTCCATTTTCCGTTGGCTTTCTTAACCAGCACTGGATTTGAAACCCAATTCGGATAGGTAGATTCTTTAATAAAATTATTCTCCATGAGCCGATCAACTTCTTCTTTTAACGTTGCTGACCTTTCTGGACCCTGAGTTCTCCTTTTCTGCTTTACAGGTGTAAATTTTGGATCAATATTTAGAGTGTGTACTGCAACTTCTGGGGATATTCCGCACATATCGGCATGAGTCCAAGCAAAAACATCCAAATTTGCCTTTCAAAAAGATATTAAGATATTCTGAATTGACACATTAAGTTGTGAACCCACATTCAACATCTTGTTTGGGCCCTTTGGGTCAACAGGTACTGGTATTGTCGTTTCCACTGGTACCACTCTATTCTCCCCTGCAGCGACTTTTCTAGGATCCATCTCTTTCCTTGCTCCGCTGTGCTCGCCAGTGCAGGGTCCGCCCTGTAATTGCTACAAGGCTGGTTCTTTGATGCGGACTGGGGCTGCCGCATCCTTTCCCATTTCTCTTTTCCTCGTTTCTCGTAGCCCTGTTAGATAACATTCCCGCCCCGCATTTTGATCCCCTTTTATAACTCCTACTCCATTATCTGTGGGAAATTTAATGGTGAGGCACCATGGGGCCAGAACAACTTTGAATTCTGCGAGAGTTGGACGGCCAAGGAAAGCATTATAAGCAGAAAATTCGTCGACAATCACAAAAGTTTGCTTGCGGACCACTTTTCTCTCTCCTTCTCCAAGTTCCACAAACAAATCAACGGTTCCTATCGGCTGTTTTGGCTCCCCAGTGAAGCCAGTGATTTTCTGCGATGAGGCTTGCACATCAGCCATAGGGATCTTCATTTGGTCGAGTGTTTTCTTGAAGAGGATATTGCAGGATGCGCCACAATCTATGAGAACTCTTCTGACAATAGCTGGCCCGATACCAGCCGAGATGACTAAGGGATCCAAGGTAGGAGCTTCAACACCTGCGGAATCCCTGGCTCTGAACACAATATCATCATTGAAAGTTCTTTGTTGCTTCAGGGGCATAGCACCTTCCAAAACAAATACATCTTCCTCAGTCGGTACATACTTCAAAGCTCGGGTATACCTTTCCATCTCACCCCAGCTCCTGCCTGCTGGGTGAGGTCCTCCCGTAATGACATTGATAACAGGCCTTCCGGATTCATGCCCTGTAGTCTTTTCACCTGTCCTGGGTTGATGAGCAGGTGCTCATTGCCCCTGACTGGTCGAAGCGGGATTGCTGCTATTCTTTTCCACAAATTGCTGCAGCTTGTTTTCCCTTATCAATTCTTCAATCAAATTTTTAAATTGTCGGCATTCGTCGGTATCATGACCAGGTTGATTATGAAAGCGACAGAACTTCCCACTTTGCACAGCTTTCCTCCCGGTTCTCAGAACAGGAGGTTTAGGATATTCAACAGAATCTTTAGTGGTAAGGTATATATGCTCCGGTGTATCTGATAAAGGAGTATATTCCGATGGTTTAAAGGAACGAGGCCTCTTCAGATTTTTCTGTTTCTTTCCATCGTTATTTTCCTGTTTCTGTCCTACAGATTCGCTCTTGCGAGGAGCAGCAATGTTATCTTCAGCTTTTTCTAACACTGCCTTTACCGATACAGGACGGCTTTCAGGCGTATGAACTCATCTGCTTTCTTGTAGAATTTTTCAAGGGAATTTGGTTCCTTCATATTAAGCCATTTTCCAAATTCGCTCGACTTGTCGATGGCCCTCATCAGATAGGTCAAGATCATCCGTGGTTCTGCATTGTCCACCTCGGCCAGTGCTATATTAAAGCGGTTTAAGAAAGATCTGATAGTCTCCCCTGGATTCTGTTCTAAACTTGACAACGACATGATGTCCTTGGCTTTTGAAGCATATAGTCTGAACTGCTCCTTGAATTTTCGGGTCAGGTCCCAAAACTGATCAATAGATCGGACTGGTAGCTTGGTGAACCACAGTAGAGCCACACCTTCTAGATATACAGGAAAATATCGGCACTTTATCTCATCAGAGGCTCTGGCACCTGTCATGTGCCAATCATACTTGTATAAGAATTCCTTCGGATCGCTTGTCCCCTTGTAAGCTGGAATGGTTGGAGGGACAAACTTCCTTGGGAATTCAGCCTTTAAGATTTTCTCAGTAAATGGAGTTTTACTTGGGGCAAAACCCCATTCTTTCTCGTCTTCAACCCTCCGCATACTCTCTTTCATGATTTGTCGGACCATTCCAGAAAGATACTCCTCATCATGTCGAGTTCTAGATCCACCAACCTCAGGAAGTGTTTGTTCAAAGGGGCTAGCAGCCCTTTCAGGAGCATTCCTTTCTTCAGCATCATGAATGTTATCAGCAAAGTTCCTTTCATTACCTGCCGGTTGACGGTTTTCCCCAAGCAAATCGTTCAACCTATTCAGAATTAGGGCATATTGGGCATTCTGAGCCTCGAATTGTGCATTTTGGGCATTTATCTGCTGGTTCAGCCCTAAGATTGCAGCATCCAGCTCTGCCTTTGTAACTCCGACAGCTGGAGTGGCTTGATTCGATACAGGGGAAGCGGAGGTTCCCTCTTGAGCATTTCCAGATCTTACAGATCTACTCTTTCTCCCCGGATCCATGATTTCGGATAAACTTCTAGTCTTCAGAGAGGTTACTTTAACAAACTTTCGTGGAGCAATGATGACGGTTTGCCTGAGTTCAGCTCTCAATGAAAGCACCAAAAATGTTAACGCTAAAATTTGAACGCTAACACCCCGGTGTATGAAGTGTAATTGTGAAAGCACCACCCGATAGCTCGGGAACAGATTATAAGCAGATAATAGCAGGAAAGCAGTAAACAACAGCAATTTTATAGTGGTTCGGCTTAAGAGAGAGCCTACGTCCACTTTGAATATCTTTATTGACGATTTGATTACAAGTCGATGCAATTACACTTTGATTACAACACACTTCGAGTTACAAGTGACTTAGAACAAGTAGCCTAAACTTCAATGTCGATCCAAATCCTTGAACTCATGTTGGACATGTATGATTTCTTCGTGAAGTTCCTTGAGGCGTTCTTTATATCTCAAAAGCTTTAAATGTTGGAGTAGTTCAGAATGCAGCAGAGTAACGGCGCTTGGAATGAATGAGCAGAAAAGTCCCTTGAATGTTGGAGGTGGCCATGTATTTATAGGCAAATTTCTGGGCTGGAATTGTTGATCAAGTCATGAGTCGTGACCGACTCAGGATGAACCGTGACCGACTCACATATCACGAGTCAGCAAGAAGTGGCATAGATGAAATGGCATTGAGCTTGTTCCTCGTATGCTTAGGTCGCCAGCGACTTATGATAGGTCGTTAGTCACCTTGAGTCGTTGGAAACCCTGAGTCGTTGGAAACCCTGAGTCGGTCTGCCCCATAAACCACTAACTAGTTAAACCACTCTGCTCCTCTAAGGCATTAACTCGTTGAGTCGTTGATCCACTGAGTCGTTACGAACCTTGAGTAGATGAGTCGGTTCGGTCCTTGAGTAGATGAGTCGGTCCAGTCCTTGAGACGTCTCATATGAGCCGTGAATTTCGTTGAGTCGGTAACTCACTGAGTCGGCCTGTATCATGAACCGTTAACCTCCATGAGTCGTTCCATTCCTATAAGTTGCCTTGAGCCTTAGCTCGTCAGCCAATTGAGTTGCTACCAGTTGAATCGGTCATTTCCTTAAGTTGCTGAAGCCCCTTGAGTCGTAAATCCAATGAGTCGTTAAAGACCTTAAGTGGATGAGTCGGCCCAAGTTTCAACTCGTTGGCAGAACAGGGTTAACAGCTAGTTTGCGCTTTCTGATTTGGAAATTTTTGAAATTTTTGAAAAGATCAACTTGACTTGCATTTAATAAGTTAACAGCGCTTTCTACCAGGAAAGCATAAGCTAGTTTGCGCTTTATGATTTAGAAAAATAGTGACCTAATTTGTATACTCATCGTTATAGGAACTTTCTTGTAACAAA
Organism: Allium cepa; assembly: GCA_030765085.1. NCBI lineage: Eukaryota > Viridiplantae > Streptophyta > Magnoliopsida > Asparagales > Amaryllidaceae > Allium > Allium cepa. The sequence continues at coordinate 706,851,992 of CM060938.1, forward strand.
ATCAAAACAGGGACCTTCTCTATAATGCCCCTATATATAACTTAAAATTTCTTTGTATATATACATAAGTTTATGGATTGAAAAAATTAGAATTTTGTTTTAGGCTATAACGTATATCATTTATTATATGCTGTGTTATCTGGTATCCTGTCACAGCTATACTGAAATGATTATGCATGATGGATTCGAATGTTATTAAGGAGGATGACCATGGAGCAATGGCTGTAGGACCTATAATTACATTTCAGATGGTTATTTGAAGCCAAGATTGAACGGAGTTGATAGATAGACGACGTAGAATGCTAGAAATATAGGAATTAGCTTGGATAAGCATGGGATCAACATAGCTTGGTAATACCTTGGGATCAGCATGGTTAGTTGGATGAGGTGTTGGCATGGATGAAGTTATGAGGTTTTTCCATAGTTGATGGTGCATGTATCGACATGATTGGATAAGCAGATGGATCACCATAGAATGTAAGAGGGATCAGTGAAGTTTGGTGGGTTATATGGATCGACATACTGGAGTCAACTATGAGGGATCGACATTATCCATTTAGAATAAATCGGTAGAAATAACCTCCATGTGGATTTGAGCCAAAGATCAAACAAAAGTACAAGCTCCACTTGTCCAATCAGCATGCATTTTAATTACTAACGTGTTTAAACATGAAGTAGCCACCGTAGGGATCGCTACCCTGGAATCGACCAATGAAGGGATCGATATTGATCCTTATTCATTGGGATTTAGGCCAAGCGACCACTCTGGTGGACCCTTTCGGTTATAAGATCCTGTAGTTGAAGTTTCAGAGAGATTGTTGGTCGCCTTCAGTTATAAATGCTAGCCTAGGGAGTTACTTTTGAGGATCTTTGTGCTGCTAATTATATTATTCTTAATTATTTTCACCTAACTTCCTGTTGTTTGTTACTGTAATCAAGCTATTCGTGAATCAATAAAGAATCTTCAAAGTGGACATTGGCATACAACGCCAAACCAATAAAAATCCAAGTGTTCTTGATAATTCTTTGATTTGCATGTTAGTTATTCTATTCCTCTGTTTTAATTTTACTTTCTTCATTTATTTCACTACATAAATCTATTCTTGGGTGTTTGTGACCAATTTGGTTACAAACATTTTGGTGCTTTCACTGAGAACTTGATTCTCAGCATGTTAGAATTCCTTTTTTTGCTACTAGATTAGACAAATCCCCCGAAGGAGATCTATAGCTATCTTCATAAACTTTCTTACACTACTTAAATTTGCAAAAATCTAAAGAAGGATATTGAGAATGGTGAGATATACCAGGTCCACTATTCAGAACGTTGATGGAAATGAGACTGCTAGTATTCAATAAGGAGGCCAAAGCAACCAACCTACAAATTTGAATGCCGATTTGGTTGAAGTGCAAAACCATGCCGATTCTATAACTCGAGTAGAATTTCATAATATGATCAGAGAGAGAGCTAATGGAAAGCCGAAAATAATTAAATGAGCAGATTCAGACCACAATTAGCCTGATGAAACAGATTACCCAACAACGGCGTGGGAAGGCTAGGAGGGATCCCACTATCTACTCGGTATCAGAAAATTCAAGCTCATCAGACGAATGCCGGAGGATTAGTCGTTGTAGGCTTAAAGGAGATCACAAGAAACGACAGAGCACCGCTTGGCATACCAATATGTTCTGCCAAGACCGATTGATACCTATTCCTTCCTATTGACCAATGTCGATCCCTCTTCTGGAGGTCGAATTGCCCCATTACATTTAGTGAATCGCGTGGAGTTCTTCCTAGAAGCTTCGATGTTGGAGCTCCATAAAACGATGACCAGGTACCTCGCTGGAATGACAATGAGATAAATGTTTAAGGTGTGCATCAAGGGGATGTTAAACTAAGAAGGAGTGAAACACACGTAGACATCGACCGGACCGTTCATGTGAGGTGGAGCGTGACCATCGCTTGGCACCGCCCATCTAGACGCCAGGCTTATCAGCTATGGTCGAACAATTGGTGAGAGGGAATCAAGTCTTGAATAATGATGACTGGGGAATCTTGAGAAGCCATATCTAGTTTACTGATAACGTTCTGGATGACGAATAACCGAGGTGGTTCGACATGCCACCAATGTCAACCTATGAGGGAAAAACCAAACTGGGGCAGCACATTATGAGATACGAATGGTTAATGGATTTTGCAAGAGCTAACGACGTTACCAATTGTAGATTATTTCCCATAACCCTTTAAAGGATAGCAATGATGTAGTTCACGAAACTACCTCTACAGTAAATTTTGAGATTCGATGGGCTGGAAACAAAGTTTGTAGAGCAATTCCAAAGGCACGTAGTTCATCTTAAAGACGTGATGTCCCTTTCCAATGTTATCTAGACCCTAGGGATATCATTGAAAGATTACTTGGAGAGATTTCATACAGCCATCATGGAGGTCAGTAGCCCGAATGATCTTGTTATACCAATGGCTGTGACGAGAGAGATTGATCCGAAATCTGAGTTTGGCTACTACTGGCTGGAAAACCACCTACCAAGTTGGAGCGCTTCTACTCAAAGGTAGCTCGGTTTTTGAGGAAGGAGGAGGCTGGTCCTCTAGGAAAAATAATGTTACAGGACCGAGTGGATAAGCCGCATAAAGTAATATCGCAATAAAACAATCTGATGACAGTTTCGGGAAAGTTCCAGTGAATTTTTATAATACGCCAAATCAACAAAAGAAATACGGAGACAAGAATTGAGAGCGGAAGAGGGATTTTGAGAGACTAAAGCCTAGGATTCTAATGTATGAAAATAACAAGCCGCTAAACACATCCATGGAAAACATTTATCTATCCTTATGCAACACCATTCATCATAGGAAGCCGCAAACCAAAAGAGCCCTCGGAGAGACAGAAGCAGTTAAGGAAGTATTGCCGGTTTCACAAATATTATGGATACAATATGAATGAACATAAGAACCTCTAGGATGTCATAGAAAAATTGATTGGTGAAAAAAGTTGCAACAGTTTGTGAAAACTCCACGAGTCGGCGAAAAGGGAACATCCAACCACAATCGAGGACAAGCTCTGCATTTGGCTAAGGACCCTACACGGACCGGTGGAAGACCAGTGATAATACGATAGTTGGGGGACCGCACCCTATGGACAAGACTGGGCATGTAATGAAGCGTTATGCTAGCGTGATAAGGCATGTAGATTTTGAATGTTGTTCGAATACAGAAGATGGAACCCTGACAAATCATCAGCGCATTATTGCATATTATATTGTGTTTAGAAGCTGGGATGCTAAAAAAGTAGAGGCTCCAACAATTGACCCGATGGCCATCACAACTATGATTGGTCCTACGTTGGTAAGAAGGATATTGATTGAATATGAAAGTTCGGTGAATATAATCTTCATAAAGGCATATGATCAGATGAGATTGAGGCCAAAGAATTGAAACCGACTAAAGCTCGTATTCACGATTTTAATGGAGTTGTAACTAAGGGTATAGGATACATGGAATCACCTGTCGAATTGGGAGAAGGTGAATAAAGGGGAGTGTGAATCTTACTTTTTATTGTTTTTGGACATTACCTCTCCAAACAATGTTTTTCTAGGCCGACCGGCCTTAGCCAAACTCCAGGCAACTCCTAACCAATGATGTTTAACTCTGAAGTTTCTAACGGATATTGGTGTAGGAGTTGTTCATAGCGATCAGGTGACTGGACGTGCCTGTTATGTAGGTGAGTTAAGCGAAGCTCAGCATAAGGAGGAGGGAAAGGGTGTGGACAAAGCTGTCCGCATCCAAGCTACTGAAGATGGACAACCAACGCCCAGGCCTTGGCTCAAGCACCACAGTCGGTTCTATAAAGATATAGATTTAAGAGATGTCGAAGAGGAGCCTAATGAGACCAAGGCTGCACTGGCTGAGCTGACGATTAATTTCACATTCAGCCACAATGACCCATCACGAGTCCTGAAGGTTGAGTCACAGCTCAGGCCCCCAATGATGAAAGAACTTGCTGGTTCTCTCCGAGCGAATCTAGATGTATTCACTTGGACTCACTCTGACATGTGTAGATTCTCCACTGCCATTGTGAGCCATGCATTGAACATTGATCCAAAGTATATTTCGGTGAAGCGAAAAAGAAGAGGCATGGATCTGGAGAGATCTATCGCCCTTAAAGAGGAGGAGGATAAACTGAAAGTTAGTGGGTTTATCCACGACATTCTCTATCCTAAATGGGTATCTAATCCCATACTTGTGAAAAAGGCAAATGAAAAATGGAGAATGTGCATTGATCATTCAAATATGAACAAAGCATGTCCAAATATAGTGTTCAACTAGTTGATTCAACTGCAGGACACAAATTGTTATCGTTTATGGATGTGTATTTGTGATATAACAAAATCCCCATGATATCCTCGATCAAGAGCACACCAGTTTTGTTACAGATATTGGGTTGTATTGTTACGTAGTAATACCACTTTGATTGAAGAATGCTAGAGCAACATATCAGCGCTTGGTTAACAGATTGTTTAGGGAACTGTTCGTCGACGAAATTCTATCGGTTTAGAAAACCGTCGAACAAATTTAAATTTAAAAATAACCGCAAGCGCACGGTGTACGAATGTAGCACGCGGCGAATACGGGTCGATCCACACGGAATTGATAATTTTAAAATTCTATTCAATCAAATTAAACCAAAGTCGATGGAAAGTTTAGCTAGAGAATTAACTAACTAACTAAAAGAAAACTGAAGCAAATATAAGAGTTAAGTGACAATTTAGAGAATAAATCCACTCTACAGATCTTGTAGTTTAACACATATGAAATCATGATCTCTCTTTTACGATCATTAGTGCTTTAATTGATGTGCTTATCATAAGTATGGCATATTTGTGCTATTGATTAGCCAACATAAGCCATCAAACTATAACACATCCCATAAAGCACGTACTTACTCTCATGAAACTTGACAGAGAAAATGAAAATGAAATATATTTTAAGTATGGTCTATTAACTATTGATTAGAAATATAGACCATCGAATTTGAATTTCAAATCACTTTCTTATGCCATTATCATATTTTGATGAAGAGACATTTGTTTTAGTGATTGTTTAAGCATAGCCTATTTGATGTCAATAATATAGGCTATCAAATTCAAAGCAAAAACAACAATTAAACCATTTCTATCATCATTAAGCACAAAAAGAGAGCATGAATCAACAAATAGTTGAAGCTACATAATTAGAGAGCTTCATTATCCCTAAATTGAAGGGGTTTAGCCTCTCATATTTGTCATTAAAACAACAAATGTAGCTTGCAACATGAGAGAAAAAGTAAAGGAAAAAGAAAACAAGATAAAGAAAACTATTCTACTTGCATGAAAAATAAATCAACACTACAACATGAAAGTACATAAGCATGAAAAATAAAAGTACATGTATTGAAGTTGCATAAAAAAAAGAAATTACACAAAGATAAATGCTAAGTAGCCATGAAAAGAAAGAGAAGTTTTTCTTTTATTTTGAGCCTAAACTAATGAAGAGGAAGAGGAGGCTAAGAGAGAGGAAGAGGGAGATTACATGAAACATAAGGGGTTATTTATACATGCATGGAACCCTAATCCATAATTTGGGGAATGACCAAACTAACCTTGAGAACGTGTGGAGGCTAAGTAATCATTAGCTTCTACTAATCATTATTTAAGTGTACATGAAGCCATTAATTCCATAAGCATGTGCATTAGCCTCTAATTTGTACATTAAGGTGGTTGGTAGGTGGGGTCCTCCATGATCTTCACTTTGAATTATTTCCATCTTCATTCCTTTATATTCTTTGTGCATGCATATTCCTTCATGAAACCACTCCTATTTTGAGACCAAATTCCTACAAAAATATATATAAATTTCCCATTAAGTTTTCTCAAAGAAATATATGCACACAAATGACTGTTTTGCCCCTATATGAAGATGGATATGTGATAATTTGGGAATTAATATGGATTTTGGGTAAAACAAGTTAAAATACCCAATATGATCATTTATTTAATTTAAGTAGAGTAAATATGGTGGTAAAAATATGCACATTTACGTGCACATAAAATAACCCCACACTTATTTTTTTATTCGTCCTCGAATAAAGAAAAACTAAGGTAAGTCCATTTTCGTAGGAAGCACGAATGCATTGAGCATATGCAACAAGCCGTTAAACCTCTAGGTGTCCCCAGTAGGACGAGTGTTGTCTCGTGGGGGTTTTCAGCGGATACTACCCACAAAATCCACATGCAGGATGAAAATATTTACAAAATGTAAGATTTATTTACAAAGAGAATAATGCAAGTTTTTGAAATATTTACAAATGAAGGGTTTATTTTTAATTTGACACAACTAAGTCAAATATAGGTTTTGGTTATTATCTTGAAAATTTATGTCATTTACTCATTAATATTTCCAATAAAAACGAAGTTATCATAACAAATAAACTATAGTTTTAACTCGTTGTTTTGGTTAATAACACAGTGTAACTATGAAACGGATCATTAGTTGATTATCAAAGTTTATCAAAGTGGTATTTTCATTTCTTTTCAATAACAAATCAAATCTAATAAGTAAAAATAGTGCTAGTATTTCAATTGCTTGCTCTTTCATTATTTGCAAGAAAAATTACACACCTAGCTCAGGTAAACTGAGGCCATATATACCGCCCATGCACTGCCTTTCGGACTTATGTGAGGGGAGTATAGAGCATGGCGAGTGCACACACTTTCGTGCATACACCTATCGACCGTAGGTGGTTTTTATTAAGTCTATTTTTTTATATGTGTTACATACCTGCATAACCGTGAGGACTTTTAAATGAGTATGAAAGCACATAATCAAAGATTCCAAATAATTCACCCATGCATAACCGTGAGGACTTTTAAATGAGAGTGAATACTTTGGATGTTATTAGTTTTATATTTTTTAGGAGAGAGAGAGTTTTGCAAAATCATCTTAGCACCATCTAACTTAGAAGACAAAAAAAATGTTATATCCTTTACTTTAAATTCACCACTTTTAAAACAAAGATTTTCAATTAGGATGTATTTCATAATTAACACGTATGAATCTTCCTATATACTAGTTAAACCATTGTTATTTATAATACAACTTCATTTTTATTTTTGTTAAGATAAATAAATGTTCAATAATTGAAATTTAATAAACCAAAACCATATATTTATCCTATAGTGTTCCTTTAAAAATAAATCAAAAACGCTAAAAAAATAAAAATTCTTCTTTTGTTTTTGGATTTTTTTTTGGTAGAAAAATAAAAAATTAGTCCTGAAAAATCAAGAAGAAGATGAGTCTCCCCCCACACTTGATTTTGACTGTGTCCCCACAGTCAACCCAAGTGAAAGGAACGTTTATTATTATTTACTTGAAAATGAAATGTATTTACACGAGATCAGAAAGTATATCGTCAAAAAATAAATGAAACGGTCTTCAAAAGACCAATTCATTTATCTCGTCAAGTATGCGAGACACGGCTTAAGCCCGAAAAACCAAACCATAAAAGATTTCGAAGTTGAATGTTGATGGAAAAACGAAGTTGTTTTTATTGAAAATTGAATGGGTTGTTTTGTTTTCGATGATTTTTGGGGTTGATAAAACAACTGATTGAAATTCAAGTTTATTTTCACCAAGTTGAAGTTCAAACTTATCATTGAAAACTTCTTCCAAATTATCGATTTCAAAGTCAAAATGGTGATCGAAATCTTCCCCATCATAATTTGATGACTCATTTTCGAAAAGTCCATAAAACTCGTATTTGTTAAAGTCATCTACCTTCATTGGATTATCAACAACTTCATCGCATATATCCATTTCAAAATCCAAAGTTGTTGTATTCAAATTTTCAGAAAAAGAAAGATCGAAATTTAAATCGAGTTTCTCACCCTCAAAAGAATTAAAATCCTACTCAACTACCGTCTTTTCAACAAGTTCGTTAATATCATCATTTTCAGTTTCAAAAGTTGTTGTTTGAAAGTCATCGGTTTGGGTAAAAGATGGATTATCACTTGACTCATCACACATTGAAATTTGATTTTGTTTCTCACGAAAATTTTCCAATGTTTTAATCAACAAATTCGTGTGATCATCATAAATTTCATTCATTTCCACAACAAAGTCAAATTTGTAATTATTAACATGAAATTTTTCGATTTGGACTTTTTGAGCACAAGAATTGTCAATTTCGATAAATGGTAGATTATTATTTGATTCTTCGCAAGTTGAGATTTGAATATGATTTTCACGAAAAGTTTTGTATTTTTCAAGTAATAAATCCCCGTTATCTTTTTCCATTTGGTCAACAAAATCAAATTCATGATTATTAACATGAACATTTTCATTTTGAATTTGTTGATAAGCAAAGTTTTCAATCGTATCATTATTGAAACTATTCCCATTGCCAAAATTATTTGAAAATTGGTTCACATTTTCGTCTTGATTTTGAAATTCATTTTGAAGCTCAAAATTGAATTGGCAGGGGTTATACTCGAAATCATTTGAATTTTGATTATTCTGACTTGAACTATTGCACAATTTTGAGTTACACAAATCATTTATACTTTGATTTTGTTGTATAGAGAGTTCAAGTAAAGACGAAATTTTACTTTTAAGAGTTGAGGGTTGTTCATCGTTTTGAAAAGTTTGTTGTCCAAAATTTGGATCGTTTAAAGAATAGTTGGTGTTAAAATATCCATACGAATTTGGAGTGAAATTATATGGATTATATTGATTTTCACAACTATTGTAAAATTCACGTAAGTGGGGAAACTCGGACATTTTCAAGAATTTTTTTATAAAGGAAAAAATTTATAAATAGAATTTATTTTTCAAAAGGGAAATTGATTTTTGTTTTTTTTCAATTTTTATTTTATTTTTTTTAAAAGATTTTATATATTTTTTGGATTTTGGATTTTCTAAAAAAAAACTAAGTAAATTTTTTTTTGTATTTTCTTTTTAGAAATTTCATTTGAAAATTTTCAAAGGAAAAGGAAAAAAACTAAGATAAGAAATATTTACAATTTTTTTGTTTTGGATTTTGATTTTTTTTTAAATATGCATGAACTAATGCAACTAAATGAATTCAAGGTTTTAATTACAAATGATTTACCCTAAGTTAACTCAAAATTGTATAATCACAAATTGTCTTAAATCAACAAGATAGTTCTCTGCCAGGTAACGGGCAGGGGTTATCGGTGCACCACGAATCACCTTAGTAATGCAGCCGAAGGTTTAAGTACCTTCAGAGGAACAACCACTCTAATATTTACGAATCACCGTAATATTTATAAATGGTTATTACTCTGTCTTAGGCTAGACAACAAGAAATAAAATTGTTCAAAGAAAACAATTGTGAATATACAATTAAAAGTTATTGATGTCTAATCGTTATTATTAATCAAATCTAAGGCGAAATGTAATACTGAAATTAAATATGTATTAACAATGCAATTACAAATGAATTTTTTTTTTGTTTTTGGTTCTTCAAATTTTTTTGTTTTTGATATATAAATGCAAATACAAGCAACTAACTATGCAAGACAAATAAAAACAACAAATATGTCAAACAAGTAGTTTTTTTGGCAAGCTAGATGAAGCAAGATTCTCCTCCAATCTGTTTTGGCAACCTGAAAATAAAACAAAGATATATATACACGTTTTTTTATTAGAGAAAAAATCAAAATAAAATAAAACACCACAAAAGAAACAAAACGATTGAAAACAGAAAAAAACAATTGAAACACTTTTTTTTAAGATATGATCAAAGCAAAAACAATTGAAAGAAATTGAATTTTTTTATCTAAAGATTCATGACTTTAACTTTCAAAACCAATGAGCCAAGAGAAACCCTGCCCAAAACGCTGAAACACTTTTTTTTTCTTTTATAAGAGACGATGCCAATGCATATAATCAAAATAATAACCAGAATCGAAATCCCAATTCCTCAAATCCAGAAATCTCCCTCCCCACTTTCGTATCCAAATTAAATAGATTCCCGCAAATCAAAAGCTTCTCTCCTGTTGATTTTGTACGTGATTGTGGGATAACGTGTTCGAATTCGGCGAGATGAAGTATTGCCGTGGTCTGAAGGGATGTAGTGGTTGTGAAGGCGATGAGGTTCTCGAGTTGTGTGATGGAATTGAAGTGTGGTTAATGTGAAGGGATGCAGTGGTTCTTGGATAATGTATGGCAGGAATGTTGGTGGCACTGTGAAGTGCAGCAGTTTCAGGCGATTGTGTGCATATAGTTGAATGAGCAAGAAGTGGTGGCCGGTCAGCAGAGGAGTGGAAATGGAACAGAGGTGGATGGCTAGGGAGATTGATGAACTGTGTATTGGTGATTCTCATGGGTTTGTGAAGATGACTGGTTGAACTGCTATAGTGGAGATGTAGTACCTATAGACAATGTTTGTCGATAAATGGTGGTTCAGGCTGGCCAATGGACAGTGCATAGTACAGTTGATGTTTATGTATGATGGGTTACGAATGGTTTAGGAAGGTACTGTTGCAGGGAGCAGTGGAGATAGTGGAGTAGGAATATGGTATGTTGTTGCAAATGGTGTTGTTGTGGATATGGGCAATGTTGCACAGAGAAGTGGAGGATGATGGTTGGTTGTGAAGAGGTTTTAATGTTGAACTCTGGTTGGAGGTCAGCAGGTAAATGAGGTAGTGTTTGATAAGAGGGTGGTTTAGAAGTATATGAAGTATGAAGTGCTGTGAATCGGCTATGGGGTGAAGGTTTGTGACAGTATGTTTTAGGATGATAGCGTTTGTGGAGAGTTGAATGATGAGATAGAACTGGATGAAGTTTGGGTTAAGGGGCAGTGGTCACAGCAGTTAAAAGTGAATGCGAAGTAGAATTTGGGAATATGACAGAGGAAGTGAATGTCGGGGTGGAAGTATGAAGGCTGATGTGTATGTGCAGGGTTGTGTACAAAGAGTAGATGACAGCAAGTTGTAGAGGGGAGTGGATGTATGTGCACGGTGAAGTGCACAAAGGAGAAGATTATGATGTGTTGACTGTAGTTGAATTGAAGGTGATGAAGAAGAAATGTTTATGTAGGGGTATAGAAGGAAGGAGCAGTGTGGTATGCAGTTGTTTGCAAGAATGTGCAATGATGATGGTAACAACAGTATGCTCGAGGAAGTGATTTTTGGGTGTATAAAGTGACAGCAGGGATGAGTGTGAATTAACAGCAGAATGAAAGAGACAGTGGCAATAGTTGGGTTGAGTACTGTGATTTGATTGTTGCTAGGCGAAATTTGGTGGCAGTGGATAGTTAGGTGGGAATGGAATGGCAACAGAGTGGTAATAGATGAAAAAGAAGTGGTTTTGGGGTGATGGAGGACAGTAAGGACGTGCTATGATTTTTTTTTTTTGGTTAATGTGGATGGTGATCTGATGTGGTTGAAGGGTGGTTGTGCACTGGAAGTTGGAATGGAAATGGGTGAAGAAGTAATGCGGTGTCTGGACAGGGACAGGGAAGAGGGGAGCTTTAGTCAGGCGGGGGTTAGTGCACGGCAATGCACAGAAGATATATTTTTTTTCTTTTTGAATGTAAATGGGAAAAAGGAAAATGCAATAGTAAAAAAAAAAATGTAAATGCAGCTGTAAATCTGTAAATGCAATTTGAAATGGATTTTTTTTTGAATTGTATTTGATTATTTTTAGAAATGCAATGCAAAATGAAAATAAACCACAACAAGCACACACACATGCAAATGAAAGTAAAACAAACACACAACAATAATTCTTTTTTCTTTTTCAATGCACTCCACACACAAAACAATCACACAATGAAATCAAACAAAAAGTAGTTCGAAGAATAGAAAATCAAAATCAATGCAATTCCCCGGCATCGGCGCCAAAAACTTGTTCGTCGACGAAATTCTATCGGTTTAGAAAACCGTCGAATGAAATTAAATTTAAAATAACCGCAAGCGCACGGTTTACGAATGTAGCACACGGCGAATACGGGTCGATCCACAGGGAATTGATAATTTTAAAATTCAATTCAATCAAATTAAACCAAAGTCGATGGAAAATTTAGCTAGAGAATTAACTAACTAACTAAAAGAAAAAAGAAGCAAATATAAGAGTTAAGTGACAATTTAGAGAATAAATCCACTCTATAGATCATGTAGTTCAACACATATGAAATCATGATCTCTCCTTTATGGTCATTAGTGCTTTAATTGATGTGCTTATCATAAGTATGGCATATTTGTGCTATTGATTAGCCAACATAAGCCATCAAACTATAACACATCCCTTAAAGCACGTACTAACTCTCATGAAACTTGACAAAGAAAATGAAAATGAAATCTATTTTAAGTATGGTCTATTAACTATTGATTAGAAATATAGACCATCAAATTTGAATTTCAAATCACTTTATTATGCCATAATCATATTTTGATGAAGAGGCATTTGTGTTAGTGATTGTTTAAGCATAGCCTATTTGATGTCAACAATATAGACTATCAAATTCAAAGCAAAAACAACAATAAAACCATTTCTATCACCATCATTAAGCACAAAAAGAGAGCATGAATCAACAAATAGTTGAAGCTACATAATTAGAGAGCCTCATTACCCCCTAAATTGAAGGGGTTTGGCCTCTCATATTTGTCATTAAAACAACAAATGTAGCTTGCAACATGAGAGAAATGGTAAAGGAAAAAGAAATCAAGATAAAGAAAAACTATTCTACTTGCATGAAAAATAAATCTACACTACAACATGAAAGTAAATAAGCATGAAAAATAAAAGTACATTTATTGAAGTTGCATAAAAAAAAGAAATTACATAAAGATAAATGGCTAAGTAGCCATGAAAAGAAAGAGAAGCTTTTCTTTTATTTTGAGCCTAAACTAATGAAGAGGAAGAGGAGGCTAAGAGAGAGGAAGAGGGAAATTACATGAAACATAAGGGGTAATTTATACATGCACGAAACCCTAATCCATAATTTGGGGAATGACCAAACTACCCTTGAGAAAGTGTGGAGGCCAAGTAATCATTATCTTCTACTAATCATTATTTAAGTGTACATGAAGCCATTAATTCCATAAGCATGTGCATTAGCCTCTAATTTGTACATTAAGGTGGTTGGTAGGTGGGGTCCTCCATGATCTTCACTTTGAATTATTTCCATCTTCATTCCTTTATATTCTTTGTGCATGCATATTCCTTCATGAAACCACTCCTATTTTGAGACCAAATTCCTACAAAAATATATATAAATTTCCAATTAATTTTTCTCAAAGAAATATATGCACACAAACGACCGTTTTACCCCTATATGAAGATGAATATGTGATAATTTGGGAATTAATATGGATTTTGATTAAAACAAGTTAAAATACCTAATATGATAATTTATTTAATTTAAGTAGAGTAAATATGGTGGTAAAAATATGCACATTTATGTGCACATCAGGAACGGATTGGAAAGACATTTGAAGTGTACGTCAGCGACATGCTTATGAAGTCACGACAATCAAGTTACCACATAAAAGACTTGGCAAAAATGTTTGATATCCTCTAATATTGCAAGATGAAAATTAATCCTTTGAAATGTTCGTTCAATGTTGCTTCAGGAAAGTTTCTGGGCTTTATTGTCAATGCTCATGGAATAGAATCTAATAAAGAGAAGATTCAGGCTATTTGTAATATCTAGGCACCAAGAACCATTAAACAAGTGTAGAGTCTAAATAGGATGGCAGCCGCTTTAAGTTGATTTATCTTCAGATCTACTAACAAATGTGTTCCTTTTGTTGATCTAATTAAAAAGGGGAAAAAGAAACATTAAATGGACATAGGATTGTAAAGACACATTCCAAGCTCTGGTGAATCATTTGGAGAGACCCTCTATCTTGTCAAAGTAGAATCATAAGGAGTTTTTCATTTCTTTGGCTGTATCAGCACACGCTATAAGTGCTACCTTGATTCGTGAGGAAAATCAGATCCATAGGCCGATGTATTATGTTAGTAAACGTTCGACAGGAGCAGAAAAGAATTATTCGAAAATAAAGAAACTAGAGTACTACTTGCTAATTGCATCATAGAAGCTTTGACTATACTTTCAGGCAAATCTAATTAATATTTACATTCACTAGCCATTACGACATGTCCAACAGTGAACTGAGATGTCTGGGAGGTTGCTCAAGTGGAACGTTGAGCTCAACCAATTCAACATTGCTTATCTCCTTCGAAGAGCTATCCACGGACAGGCTTTGGTGCGCTTCATAGCAAAGTTTACTATGTAGAATGATCTTCCAGAAGGAAGTGAAATCCTTATCGTATGATGGAAGTTACATACTTATGGAGCATTAAATGATTATTGATCTGGAGATGAGATTTTTCCTGTAACTCCTACAAATCTGTTGATTAGTTATACTCTGAAGCTTGATTTCTTGGTGACTAACAACGAGGCTGAGTATGAAGCTCGATTGCTGGACTTAAACTCGCCAAAGAATTTGGAGACGAATATCTCAGAATGTTTTAGTATTTGCAATTTGTGGTGTATCAAATTAGTGGAGACTACCAGGCTGTAATATCCCCTATCTAGAAGCCCCAAACTAGGCGCTATAGATGTTGTAGTCATCTGTAGTATTAAATTCCGACGACGAAATATGGCTATGTTAATGGTATTTATAATATTAGAAGCACGTGGATATGAAACAAATCATAGATTTCAAAACACCAGTACATTTCAAAATAGATGTTCCATATTCAGATTACATAATCCCATAACATTTCCTAAGCAATGATAAAATATGCTTATTACAAAATGCGCCAAGAGCGGCATGCCCTCTTGGATGATCATAATCATATAGTCATAATTTACTTAATACGTACACAGCGGAAATAAACACGAAATAAAGAACTACAACTCCTAAATAGCAATCCGTTAGCCTCCTGCTTTCCTCCTGTAGCTTCATTCGTCATCCTACTAAAACTTGAAAGAAACTTAACCCTCGGTCTACTCAAATAAATTTTGAGCACCCGAGAGTTTAATGGGAAAACATAAACTTTCATGTCAGATATAAAGCCTGATGTGAATAATAATATACTTCCATGCTATTAATGTTAAGTGAGACTACGCCGCTTAGTGGAATAGGTTTCCCTTCACTAACATCCTATTTTGACAAATATTTTGCTAATCTTTATCCTGCAACCAAAACAAGTTAAAACTGTAAAGCATTATCATGTAAACATACATTCCAGGTAACAAATGGACTATCTATCCGAACACTATAGTTTGGTTTGGCTTATTATTAACCTTAGGCTGACTCGGGCCCACCAGACAAGATAACAAAATTTTAGCTAACATCTATTAGACATGCCTTTTTTGGACAGGCTATCCTTAACTAATTTTTGACCAAAAATCTACTTAATAGCAGAAGTACGAAAGAAGGACAACAAAATTGAAGTCTTAAAGAAGAGATGGTCCAAATCATCATGAAAGACTTATAAAGAATGTTCTGAAGGTTAAATTATTTATATAGTGTAGAGTCCTTTAGCTTAGATGAAAACCAATAGAACCTTCCACCACCTTTCGACACAGATTAGAAAGTAAAGATGACTTCAGAACCCTTTTCAAAAGCAATCAATAGTGCTCCCTCAACTATACATCAAACCTTTAGAAGGAGTCGAACGGATGCAGTCATTAGAGTTTAAGAGTCTCAAACCTTCCAAAGGAGTGGAACGGTTCCGTCTCTCAATATCCAGGGTGCTCTTGCCTTTCGAAGAAATCAAAGCAAGTGTGAGAAACTCCATAGTGACATTTTTGAAACCATTACAAGCCTTTCAAACTAGTTGAAATGCATGCAAGATACCTTTCGACAATTTTGAAAGGTTTATAAAGAAATTAGAATTCAAGTAAACAATGAATGAAACCCAACCTTTCGACAACATTGAAGGGAAGCACAGCTCTCGATAACAATCAAGTGAAGAGCAACCTTCCAACAAGGTCGAAGGGTTCACAATAGTATAAAGAAGGCAAACCCTTCGTCAATATCGAAGGGTTCATGAAGGCGTAAAGACAAGCAAACCTTTCGACAAAGTCGAAAGGCACATAAAGGCAAAAGAAAGGGGAAACCTTTCGCCAACGTCGAAAGGTTTAGAACAGCGAGTTGAAGATGAACCTTTCAACAATGTCAAAAGGTTCACTATAGCATACAAAGGGAAGAATTTTTCGATAAGGACTAAATTAGGGAAGCAAAAGAAATAAACCAAGGAACACAATAGACTCATAACCTTTTGACATAGTCGAAGGGTTCAAAACCTTTCGATGCAATCGAAAGGTTAGAGGTGGCATAAAAAGGGGAAACCTTTTGATGGGTGAGAGCAAGAAGTCGAAAGGGAGGCCGTCTGCATCTACAATTAAGGCCCAAGGGCTCCGGTTTTAGGGGTCAAATTTCGTATATTGAATTCATCTTCTTCTCTCTACTTTCATAGTGATAATTGTACTTAGATAAACCCTAAATTGAATTGGGGAAGGCTCAATTTCTTATAGCACATTTTAGATATGAAATAAATGGACTAGGCTTGTTCATAATGGATATTGGCAATAAGGAGAATCTTTTAGATCATTAGCTAGACAAATAATCAATTGCACATGATTTCTACCTTTTTCGCATAATCTCTTTTAATCTATGCTACGTATAGGATCGACTTATTCATTCCTTATTGAAATACGCCATCATTGAAATCCATACTTAACGTGGGTAGTTAAAGTAATGATGATGTATCACATATGTTGAATGCATGGATATAGAAATAACTAAGTTGATCTTATATTTGAAGAGTAAAGGGGTTAAAGATATAAACAGGGACTGTCTTGAATGGAGGAAAACCTTTCGACTTGGTAGAAAGATTTACTTCATAGTGTAATCCGGGGTAATATATCTTATAACTACTCATGATGGACTTCATTCGAAGGGAATCTACTTCCCTAAGCATTAGTAAACCCTTTGAATTTATTCCATAGAATGAAAATAGACATCAAAGGGGCTAAATGCTGTTAGGGTTGGCAAATGAGCTATGCATCTCTTTATAATGATGTCGAGAGTTTTCACATGTTACCATTCGGCATGATTAAAAAGGAAGTGGTAGACATCAGCCATAACCACTTCCGACTCCAAGAGGAGATGGAACTGAATAAATTACTAATTTCATGAAGCTAAATGACTGGGAATTATATAAAACCTAATCGACAGGTCAGAATAGCCTTGTCATGCCTTTCGACAAAGTCGAAAGGTTTGGCAACTTACTTCTATACCAACATAGACAAAATGTTGAAGTGGTCTTGTTGATAACCTTTTGCCAATGTCGAAAGGTTACCCTATTTCCTTCTACACAAACCCAGATGAAAGGTTGGATTGGTCATGCGAATAAACTTTCGGCAAGGTCGAAAGGTTTGACAATCTAGTATCTAAACAACCCGGTCGAAGGATTGAAGTAGCCTCGTGAATTTTTCAACAAGGTCGAAAGGTATGACCATACGTTGTTCTTTTCATCCAGATCAACTTGATTGGGATAGTTTATCCAAAAAACACGCTTTCAGAAATGAAAATCATCTCAACCACATGGTTATATTCAAAAAAATTGTCTTATCAAAGCATTGGGGATGTTGATAAGATTTCTTGTTAATATTTTTGGCACTAGAAGGAGGGCTCGAACCTCCGACCCTATCACTATATATAGATTAATTATAGTTTGTTTCTCTTTCCTAGGAAAATTAGATCAAAATGCTTGAGTGGATTCGAAGAGGGAGTACTGCACACTTCCAACCTAAAAGAAAATAAAGCTCCTACATTCAACCAGGATGGGGTCCTTCTAGGGAAAACTTTGTCGCCAGTACCATAGGATGAAAATATGGAGAAAAATCAAGCGCTTGGAGCAACAATTATAGGAAATGCTGGATCTATTGAAGATGGCTTTATCTCAAATCCATTAAAAACTCCAACGAAAACTCAAGGAGAAGAAGTAGTTTCTCCTAGAAGAAATCTGAGAGAATGTTCCAAGGATTGCAAAGATAAAGTAGACTTGACCTCCTCAAAGAAGAAAGATCTCACACAAGCAAAGATAATCATCAAGGGAGAATTCATAAAAAGTCATTAGAGTAGTCTGGCAGCTCGACTTCAAAACAACATTACTCGAAGCAGAATAGTTATGACAATGTAGAAGCTTTTCTTAAAGATGCTGCCGAGAAGGCAATCAAGGATGCTAGGGATATAGACCCTGATGATCATCTAATGTCTTTTGACAACCAGATGGACTTATATAATGCTTCTGGGGCAGTCAGATCCAACTATTGCAAGGATCCTTCTATTGAATACACAGTATTGTTAAACAAAAAATAAAGGCACGGTGAATCTTTAGGAGATTATTTGAGAAGATTCAATATAGAAGCTTTAAAGGCTAAGGATGTGAATGATCGTGATAAGCTCATAGTTTCCCATTCTGGCTTGATCGAGAATACCCCTTTCTAGAAGCAGCTCTTTGTCAATGGCTGTAAAGATCTACAAGTCTTCCACTTTCAAGCAGATAAGTTCATCCGTATGGTTGAGCTTTATTACGCCATGAAGAAAATAGTTCCCAGGAAGGAAAGAGGAAGGTTTGGCCAGGACCATGGCCATTAAAGGACTATATAGGAAGAACCAGTTGCTAGCTTTAAATAAGCAACTATCTTACATATATGCTACATTTAAGTAAAAATTCAACCTTCCAACCTCCTATAAGACTAAGAATAGTCCAGAGCTTAGGAAGGGAGGAGACTGCTGCGCTTAACATAAAGCTAACGGCATAGAACAGATGAATGCAAAGTTCTGGTCGGAATAATCCAAAAGATGATCCGAGAAGGCCACCTTAAAGAATTTATCCAAGATCAGCACAAAGCTCAAAGAACTAAAATTTCTCCCAAGAAGTGTCCGGACAATGCATCAAATGTTCTAGAAGATGAATATCCCCTCAGCTTAAGCCCGCTGATTAACGAGATTGATGAAATCCACATCGGGCCACATGCGACAGGGAATAGTAAACGTG
This sequence comes from Allium cepa, assembly GCA_030765085.1. Classification (NCBI taxonomy): domain Eukaryota; kingdom Viridiplantae; phylum Streptophyta; class Magnoliopsida; order Asparagales; family Amaryllidaceae; genus Allium; species Allium cepa. The sequence continues at coordinate 706,871,091 of CM060938.1, forward strand.
CTTGAAGCAGAGATATAAAGAGGCCATGGAGGGAGTTTGTTCCGTTCAAGAGGAGCCTCCAATGAATAGTCCCTGACTCAATATTCAAATGCCAAATCTGGTGGTCACCCCGCAAGAGCTACACAATGGAGCCCATCATCCACACAAGAACCCCCATATGATAACAACAAAAATTAGGCTTTCTATCATCTCCTAGTTTCTAGTCTATACATGTAGTGCAGTTATTGTCATTTTCAAGCATGATTTTGATCAAATGAATATCCTAAAGCATAAAATTGGAGCTGAGCACCGAGCCGATATTTGGCTTCAACAACAGGGAGTCAACTCCAATAGGGAAAGTAAAGCTTCTAGTACGAATGGGGTTGCCTCCTATCTGTCGAACATTTGAAACCATCTTTATGATAATTGACCAACCCTCTTACTACAATGCTATTTTCGGCAGGCCGGCCTAGATGAGATTGATGCTTTCGTCTAGCCAAACTACCTAATGATGAAGTTCTTGACAAAGCGAGGCTGGGGGACTGTGCGAGGAGAACAATTCAACTCCCACGAAATGCACTTTGCCACCCTCGATCAATATAAAAGGGAGTATTCTACTTACTATTATTATTGTACTACTTTATAACATTCAAATGATGGATCTTTATATCTAACATTCGAAGCAAAGATTAATGATACGAAGTCTAATAACCATATTTATTAAAAGTACATTTCTTCAGGAAAAAAGAGAAAGAGGATTGACACTAATTTAGCAGAAGAAGCACCAAGAGTCAAAGAGTTTGATTGTCGGGGTAAAACAGAGAGAATAAGGCCCAAAGGGGACCTTGAGGAAACCCACATAGACTCTGAAGATGTTTCTAAATTGGGAAAAGTGGGAAAAGATCTTGATGGCGAGTTAAAGAAAAATCTGATTCAGTTCCCCAAAGACAACAAGGATGTGTTTGCTCGGTCACCGATGTGGTGGGAATTGAGCCAACTGTTACGTGCCATTACCTTAACATCAACCCAGGAGCAACCCCTATAAAACATAGAAATATGCAATTGGAAAAGGTTCGAGCAGTTACTCTGAAAGAGGAGGTTGATAGGCTCATGTAAAATGGATTAATCCGGGAAATATATTACCCTAAATGGTTAAACAACCCACTTTTGGTAAACAAGTCAAACGAAAAGTAGAGAACATGTGTTGATTACAAAAATTTAAATGAAGCGTGCTCGAAAGACTGTTTCTCGGTGCCACGAATAGATCAACTGGCAATGCAACAAGTGGACAAAAGTTGTTATCTCTTATGGATGCTATTCGTGGTACAATCAAATATCAATTTTAAGCCAGATGAAGATCATACCAGCTTCATAACAGAATATGGAATTTATTGTTATTGAGCCATGTCATATGGTATAAAGAATGATAGGGCCCCTTATCAGAGTTTGGTTAATCGAATGTTCAAAGGATAGATCGGTAGAAACATGGAAGTTTATGTTGAAAACATGCTAGTAAAATCAAAAGAACCTGCAAACCATCTCAAGGATCCAGAGGAAATGTTTGGGACATTGCAAAGATATCAGATGAAGTTAAATTCGTAAAAGTGCTCTTTTAAGGTCCATTCTGGAAAATTCTTTGGCTATTTGGTAAGTGCACAAGAGATAGAGGCAAGTCCCGACCAAATTCAAGCTATAAGGGATATGGCCGAACCAAAAAATAATAAGGAAGTGATGAGCATAAATGGAAGAGTAGCTGCCCTAAGCAGGTTTATTTCTAAAGCTACTGATAAAAGCATACCTTTCTAAAACGAAGAACTTCGAATGGGGAGAAGATTGCAGAAAGGCTTTCTTGCAATTAAAAAGCAATTTGGATTAACCACCTGCACTTTCAGGACTAGAGAGTGGTGAAACTTTGCATCTATATATGGTCGTATCAAAACATACGTTCAGTTCAGTACTGATCTGAGAGGACATTGGAGCACAACTCCCAGTATATTATGTAAGCAGGTGGTTGAAGGATGCATAAGTTTGATACCTAGTTATAGAGAAATTAGCTTATTTCTTGATTCTTACAGCTCAAATGCTCGAGGAATATTTCCAATCACATTCGATCAGGGTATTGACAAATTTTCCTCTTAAATAAGTTTTCAGTTAGCCTGAGACATCAGGGAGATTAGTAAAATGGGGATTGAACTCAGCTAATATGAAATAGTATTTTAACCAAGGGCTGTAATCAAAAGCCAGGCCCTAGCAGATTTTGTTAATGAATGCACCAGCTTTATAAAACATCAATCGAAAAAAGAGAAGGATCGGATGTTATGTGGCAACTATTTGTGGATGAGGCATCAAATGAGCAAGGTGCTAAAGCAGGAAATGTAATTACAACCCAAAACAGACATCGATTGCTCTATGCCATGAAATTGGGTTTTCCCGCAACCAATAATGTGGTAGAATATGAGTTAATGGTAGTGTGACTAACTTTGGCATTAGAATTGACAATCCCACGGATACATATTATAAATGACTCACGGCTAATGGTCAATCAAGTAAAGCAAGTATATTTAACAAAGGACACCAGCTATCTATATGTGACGAAGATATTGCAAATTCTCGCCTTGTTTGAGGGTTTTTGAGTAAATCAAGTTCCAGGGGCAGAGAATGCACATGCAGACTCTCTAGAAAAATTAGCTAGCTCAAGGGGAGCCCATAAAACACGAATTGTTCCCGTTGAATATCAAGAAAAGGTGAGAATTCAAAAGAGACATCCGAACAAGGAAAAGAAATGCTGGTTCTGACAAGATCTCGAACCAAATCTCAGAGGAGAGAAGAAACAGAAAGTAGTAGAGAGTTGACAAATGAAAGGATGGACCTACCTAGTCTAGATAGCACGTATGCAGGGACGTGGATATTTCCCATTGTTGATTATTTAGTGAAAGGGACATTACCAATTGATAGAGGTAAAGCAAGAAAAATCAAGAGGCAGTCTCCAACCATTGTTATGATAGACAAAAATCTCTATAAGAAGGGATATACTCAACCTTTTCTTCGTTGTGTGAGCATGAATGATGAAATGAGGATAATGGCTGAAGCACACGAGGTGTTGTGTGATGATCACTCAAATGGAACAAAGCTTGCAAAGAGAGTAATAAGGCAAGGGTTTTTGGCCTCACATGGTTAGCAAAGTAGATTATGTGGAAAGATGTTTGAAATGCCAAAGTTGTCAAAAAGACCTAGGTTGCCACCGAGTCAATTAACTCCAATCACAAGTCCTTAGCCCTTTGATGTTTGGGGAATAGATTTGATTGCCCATTTCCAATTTTATAAGGAAGAGCTAAATATGCGATAGTGGCTATCGACTATTTTACCAAATGGGTTGAAGCCAAATCACAACGAAAAATCACATTGGGAAAAGTATTAATAAATTTCATCAAGAAATCATAATCAAATTGGAATTCCCCAAAAGATAATCTATGATAGTGGGATGCAATTTGAAAGCGAATATTTTTCTCCATTCTGCCACAAAAAAGGAATTATTAAGAGTTTTTCAAATGTTGCACATCCAAAAGCTAATGGGGCAGTTAAAGTTGCAAATAAGACCATAAAAACCATTCTAAAAACCGACTAAACAAAGAAAAAGGGAATTGGGTAGAAGAATTACCATTAGTGTTATGGGCCTACCAAACATCTGCTAAAACGGCAACGGGACATACCACGTATTCCTTGATTTATGGATGTGAGGCAATGCTACCAATTGAGATTGAAATACCCTTACATCGAAGGATTGCCTATGCAATTGATAAGAATCAAGAATTGAAGAAAGAATCGCTAGAATTGATACATGAGCTTAGAGATGAAATAGTGGTAAGAACCGCAGTATACCAGAGGAGTATCTCTAAATATTACAACTCAAGAGTAAGAACACGGTTATTTCAAAAGGGGGATTTGGTACTCCGTAGAGTAATGGCCAATACGAAGAATCCTTCAGTTGGACCCCTAGGACCAAACTGGGAGGGGCCATTAATCATATGCAAAGCAATCCCACCAGAAGCTTACGAACTATATCATCTAGATAGCAATATGGCACCCAGGACCTGGAATGTTGAACCTTTAAGGCCATATTTTCCAAAGATGGGTTAATAAAGAACATCTTTTTGTAAGGAGAAAATCTATATGGTTAGGAGTGAAGTACTTCTTAAATTTGGATACTATCTAAGATGGTAGTCCACCTAAGATGGTAGAAAAGCCTCTGTCTGTGCTAAGATGGCCAGGATAGAGCTCCTCTTGGAGGGAGGATGGAGTAAGCTTCTATCCACGCCTAAGATGGCCAGAGTAGACCACCAAACAAGCCATTATTCGTGCCACGCTATGGCCAGGTTAAGGCACCTCCTGGAATGAGGAGGGAGTAAGCCTCTATCCACGCCTAAGATGGCCAGGGTAGTGCAATGAGCAAGCCTATGTATGCACCGTAAAAGGGCCAGGGCAGGGTGCCTTCTAAAGGGAGGTTTGGTAAGTCCTTGCTTCCAGCATCTAGGATGAGCTAAACAAGAGCATCGTACAATGGACTAAGATGTCCAAGCCTAAGAAGAGGCTCATTAAACAATGGACTAAGATGTCCAAGCCCAAGAAGAGGCCGAACAAACAATGGACAAAGATGTCCAAGCCCAAGAAGAGACATATTCATCGAAAGACTGAGAATTCCAAGCTCGGGAGGAGGCTCATCCAATCATGTATTAATACGTCCTAGGTCAAAAGGTAGCCAATCAAATTATTTATATATACGTTCAAAACTTGGAGTATTCGTACATGTCAAAAAAAGATGAAAGAAGAGGAGTAGAACAAAACTCTTCTTTTTATTAATACCTGAATCTGGGTTTCGAGATTTTCTTAACATCACCTAATAATACTCGAATCTGGGTTTTGGTACTTTCTTAACATCATCTATTAATACCCTAATATAGGTTGTGGGACCTTCTTAACATCATATATTAATGCCAGGATTCACGTATACGGGTCTCAAAATATAATACCCGAATTCTTAACATGTTTATTGAGTCTCTAGTTGTATTTTCCATAAATTTCATATATAAGGAAATAGACCCCATGAGATATCCCATGATGATTTCATAACATATACTCGGAGTGAATAGAGAGGATAATAAATAAATCAAGTATAGTCAGTTGTTAATATCGAATCAACGACTGATTATGATCATCTCCAAATTCAAAGTTGATCGCAAGCCATAATCCTCTTTATTTTCTCATGATGAAGCTTAATACAAAGTTTAAGAATCAAATCCCCAATTTGATTTCTAAATTAGGGCTCAAACATAATGAGCGGATGTAAAATTTGTAGAATGAGTGCAGAATGGGAAGAACCGGATCCCAGAACTGGACCAATTGGATCTTATTTATAGAGGCATGCGGTCCTCCTTTTGGCTTCGTGCTTTCGTCGGGGTTGAAAGGTCACGTTTTATATGTAGTTGTAAACCTTTTGACCTTATCGAAAGGTTTCCCATCATATGCCATTGTGGACCTTTGAACGCGAAATGTTTTCTCTTTCGTATGCCTTTACGAACCTTTCCTCTTTGTCAAAGGGTTTGCCTTCTATATGTTATTGTGAACTCTTTGACCTTGTCGACTGGTGTGAACCCTTCACTTGACTGGTGTGAACCCTTCGACCTTGTAGGAAGGTTTCTCTTTACTTAATTATGGTGAACCCTTCGACCTTGTCGGAAGGTTGCGCTTCACTTGATTGTTGTTGAGAGTCGTGCTTCCCCTCAATCTTGTCGAAGCGTCGTCTTCCATTCTTTATGAGTGTTGCCTTCTTCATAAACCTTTCATTATTGTCGAAATGTATCCTGGATGAGCTTCAACCAGTTTGAAAGGTTTATTATGCTTTCAAAAAGGTTATTAAGTACTTGCGCACATTTGCTTTGACTTCTCCATCCCCTTCGAAAGGTAAGAACACTTTGGATACTAGAGACAAAACCTTTTGTCTCCTTCGAAAGGTTTAATGCTAATGAAATTCGATGATTGCATCCTTTCAACTTATTCGAAAGGTTTGGTTTGTGTTTCTATTTCTTTGCTCTTGTTGGTAGACATTTTTTCTTGGTCAAAAGGTTGTTTTTTAGTGTAACAGCATCCTTTTGATTCCTTCGAAAGGTTTGATTTGAACTCCTTTTCTTTAGCCTTTGTTTATGATGACTGGTTGCGAGCCATTCTTCTATCCTAACCGAAAAGTGTTTGGTGGTTCTACGCCTAGTTGCTTTGTTGTGCCTTAGTAATTCTTTCCTTTGTACTTGCGGAAGCCTTGTTCCAAAGTTCCAACGTCCTCTTCTTTGTTAGCATTGAATAATCCTTTTGACTCCATCGAAAGTTGACTTTTCCTACCACTCTTTATCCATGCTGACGCTTTTGGAAGGGCCTTCTTTACCTTCATTTATATTTAATGGTTAACATTCAGCCCCTCTCCTCCGTGTAAAGTAGGCTTTTGTTCTTTCGGAAAAAAATTCTAGGATTGCCGAATTGCCCCTATATTCCTACAATACATCTAATAATATTCATATGGTTAGTTCACACTACAAGTATCTTTTCAGTTTGGTTGACCTTTGGTTCCGATTTTATTTTAGCGAAAGATTCATCCTTTGAACATTCAAAACTTGTAATGATCATAAGTAGTTTAAATCATCAGTTTCTTGCCAGATATTAATTATTTCCCATTTTTTCATGAATGATGGAAGTCCATAAGTCATAATAAAGGTCCCATACTTCCATGATGGATGGACCTTATTAATAAGAATAGGTGTTTAGAAATTTACTCTTAGCAATCGAATCTTAGAAGACCATGCATAGATAATTTAGAAATTCATATCTTGCTATAATGCATTAAATAATAGTAGGGAGACCAGAATTATATTAATCATCATAGTAGAAATCTAAAACCCTACATCAATCTGGTAAGAGTGAGAAAGACTAGAATACCAATTAGATCAATCATTCAGATATGAAAGTTTAGGAGATTATCTTTGGTTATAAACGTTAAAGGTCCAAATGACTTGTATTTTCATTCAATAATAGAAGATTATAAGCCCGTTTTTGGTGATAAATAGTAGTAGACCAGAAATCCATATTTGATAATAAATACTAGAAGACCAGAAATTCATAGCTGGTATTAAGCAATAGATGGCCAGAATACCCAATTTGGCATTGAAAATGGAAGTTCAAAAAACCATTTATGTCAATAAGTAATAGAGGAGCATAAAACCATTTCTGGTAATTGGTAATAGAAGACCAGAACACCATTTTTGGTAATTAATAATTAAAGACCAGAATACCATTTTTGGTAATTAATAATAGAGGACTAGAAAACCAATCTGGCAATAATCAATGGAAGACTAGAAAACCAATCTAGCAGATTTTCATGGGGAAAGTCAGAAAATTCTTTCTAGTTCTTTTGTCAAATGTACCATCTTCAGGCTTTGATGTTATCTTGCATGTTTTTCTTTCTCGGGCCTGAGTTTTTCTTTATCCATTTGTTTTGGCCTAATTTAGGCTAGGACTCATTTGTCCAATTCTCATGCTTAATTAAAGTAGTGCCCATTTCAGGTTGTTGTCATTTTAGACGTTGTCAATTTCTGGCGGTTGCCATTTTAGGCGGTGCCGATTTTGTGCGGTGTCCAATTCAAGCAAGAACTTTTCTTAGCCTCCGGACATTTCATTCGGGTTTCCGGTGCGCTCCACTAGCTTATTCTCAAGTAGGGCCTGAGGACTTACCCGACCTCCCTCAAGGAGGCGTCTTTACCTGGCAGTAGCATGATGCGGCTGTGGGCATGTTTTGTACCTTAGCGAGGCTATAGTGTGGCGGGACCAAGGGATTACCCGTCTTCCCTCCAAGAGATGCCTTATCCTGACCATAGTATGACGCGGATAAGGACTTGTGCTGCTTTAACCTGGCCATTTTTGATTTTGGCGCTGCTAAAGGTTTACGCCTTCTCTCGAAAAGGTGCTTTAACCTGGCCATCTTGGCATGACCAAGGGCTTTCTACCATTACCGGTAGCCTACCGTTTTAGTTAGTCCAAGCTTAAGGATTATTTTACTCCTAGTAGACCTCTTAGTGAATCATAGTAGAGACATTCTTGAAAGTTCTTTATGCATTCAAAGTTGGAAAATATGGTTTCAAATGTTATGCGTTCCAAGTTCTCGATACCATATTATCATCAGGATGGCATAACTTGTAGGTATCTGTGGGGATTTCTATGAAAATTATTAGTGGACCTTCCCAATTTGGTCCCAATGGCCCATCAGATGGGTTTCTCATGTTGGCCATTACTCTTCTAGTATGAAATATCCTTGTATGAATGACCTCATTTTTTCCTTTGATTTAATATACTTCGATATTCTTCTTTGGTATTCAGCCGTTCTAAAGGCTGCCTGATCTCTTATTTAATGAATCAAATCAAGTGATTCCTTATTTAGTTCTTGATTTGGGTTGAAGCATAGGAAATCCTTCAATAAGAAGTACTTCAATTTCTACCGGTGGCATTGCTTCACAACAATATGTTAGCGAATTCGGGGTATGCCCCCGTTGTAGTTCTAGTGGATGTTATGTAAGCCCATAAAACATGGGGTGATTCTTCTACTTAATTTCCCTTTGCCTTATTTAGTCTCTTTTTCAAAATTATTGTTATTATTTTTTTGGTGGCCTCAACTACACTATTGGTCTTTGGGTGAGCAAAATAAGAGAAACTTTTTATAATTCCATTCTAATGGAAAAATCGTGAAAATTCTTCACTTTTAAATTGGCTTCCATTGTTGGAGATTATTTTTTAGGGTATCCCAAAACTTGTGACAATGTTCTAAGTGAAAAATCTTACACTTTTCTAGAGGTGATCTTTGGAAGTGGTTCTGCTTCAACCCATTTTGTGAAGTAATCAATTGCCACTACAGCATATTTTGCTCTACCTTTGGAGATTGGAAGCGGTCCGATTAAATCAATTCCCTAAACATCGAATGGCAATGGGCTAGTGAAGGTGGTTCGTTGACACAAAGGAAGACATGGTATCTTTGAGTAGTGTTGGCACCTTTCACATCTTTTAACATATTCAATTACTTGGTTGGTTAACTGTGGCCAGTAAAATCTTGTCTCGTTATCTTTCTAGCCAGTTTGATCCCATTGGAGTGAACTCCGCAAAGCCCTTCATGGGCTTCCTTTAATATCCTTAATCTTCTTTCGGGTTTGCACATCCAAAAAGGTAAGGGCATATCCTTTCTTTAATAGAACTCCATCCATAATGATAAAGTTTTGGGCTTGCTTATTTAGCTTTCGTGCCTCTATTTTGTCTACAAGTAGTGTCCCGTTGACAATATAACTTATAATCGGTGCCATCCAAGTGTATTCATAGTATTCTTCCATTATTTGAGCTGCGGATTCTTCATTTGGCCTTTCCTGACCTTATTCCTCCATTTCTTCTTTTATAGCCTATGATCGGGTCAACAGCTATAGCTCGTTAGTTTTCTCTTGTTTATTCTCCTCGTTGCTAGGATTATCCTGAAATCGCACAGGCACAATTCGAGTCTCAGGGACTCCTCTTAAACTTGCCAACTTGAGTTTGCTTAGGAATTGTCTCGTCTTGGTATTTGGCGTATAGAGAAATCTTTGAAAAGTGTTAGCATATTTAATACCTTTTTCACAAACTGACCGAGTTTGGGATCTTTTGTCCAGTATACTTGTTTGATTTGATTAATCATTAATTGGGAATCATTGAATACTTGAATCCTCGGGATCTTGAGTTGTAAGGAAACGGTCAATCCTACAACCATAGATTCATATTTTACCATGTTGTTAGTTGCTGGAAACCCTAATTTCATAGTATAGTGAAGTTTGTGTCCATCAGGGTTAATTATTATGTATCTTGCCCCAGCTCCTTGTTCATTTGAGGCACCATCCACAAATAACTACCACTTGGGTTTTAAGTACTTTTCCTTTTTGGATTGCTCTGAAACGAATCCCATACATTCATTAATGATGTCAGCTAATGCTTGTCCTCTTATAGCTGCCCTAGGTTGATATTCTATATCATATTTACTTAGCTCAATTCCCCACTTAATTAGCCTTCCAAAGTTTTCAGGTTTACTAAAGACTTGTTTTAATGGAAAGTTGGTAAACACCTTTACTGGGTGAGCTTGAAAGTAAGGTCTTAACTTTCGTGTTGTGAAAATTAAGCAATATGGTAGTTTATCAATGACCGAATATCGAATTTCAACACCCTTTAGCCTTCTGCTCACATAATAAACCGATAATTGCAGTTCCTTGGTTTTCCTGAATAACACTAAGCTTACTACGTGTTCTTAGATTGCCATGTACAAGAATAGATCATCTCCATTCTTGGGGCAAGATAAGATCGGAGGTTTTTCCAAATGTGATTTCAACTCTTGAAATGCCATTTTGCAATCTTCAACCCATTCAATGTTTTTCTCTTCTTTACTACTTCAAAGAATGGAATGCAATTATCGGTGGCCTTTGTTATAAATTTGCTTAGCACTGCAACTTTCCCATTCAAACTCATAACATCTTTACTTATCTTAGGCTCTACCATATCCTTAATGGCCTCAATCTGTTCTGGACTAGCCTCAATTCCTTGTACATGGACAATATAGCCCAAGAATTTTCCCAAATGAACTAAAAAGTTGCATTTTTGAGGGTTGAGCTTCATTTGATACTTTCGGAGTACTTTGAACATTTAATCCAGATCTTCAAGATGATCCTTTGTCTCTAGGGGTTTCACCAACTTATCGTCTACATAAAATTCCATATTTCTTCCACTTTGAACTTTGAACATCCAGTTAACCAATCTTTGGTAAGTTTCCCTAGCATTTTTTAGTAAAAATGGCATAACTTTGTAATAATAGGTTCCCTCATCTGTAATGAAACTAGTATGCTCCTCATCAGGTTTAAACATAAGAATCTGATTGTATCTGGAGTAAGTATCCATCAAGGAGAGCAGCTTATGTCCACTAGTTGTGTCGACCAATTGATCTATCCTTGGTAGTGGGTAATTGTACTTTGTACAATCTTTGTTTAAATCTGCATAATCCATGCAAGTTTGCCACTTCTCTTTAGATTTCTTTACCAAAGCTGGATTTGCCAACCATTTGGGGTAGAAGACTTCTCGGATAAATCCATTTTGCAATTTCTTGACTTCTTCCTTTAAGGTGTCGAACCTTACCTTATCGAATTGCCTCTTCTTTTCCCCGATCAGAGGGATGTTTGGATTGATATTTATGGCGTAACTCATGATTATAGAGTCAATTCCAATCATGACATATTGGGTCTAAGAAAAAAATCCTTATTGGCTTTTAATTATTCCGCCAATTTCGATTTCAAGTGCTCCTCGAGGTCCTTTCTTACTCTGACCATTTTAGTAGAATTGGTAGGAACTACTGTAGTTTCCTATGTTTCCTTAACGGCTTAACTCTTTAAACCTCTCCTTGGCAGTCTAGCTCTGTAATAATTTCACTTTCCTCTATTGAATTGACATCCATTCTCTTCCTCTTTCCGTAAAATGCAAAACATCTTTTGGCAATATGTTTATTAGTTCTATTAGATTTTTTTCATTGCTTCGAATGATGGATGTAGAAACCCATCATCCGAAGGGTATAAAGTAATGGATGAATCGAAGTAACAAGTAAAATCCTTGTTATATTGTTCCAAAGTTGCGAAGCACATTTCCCTTGATGCAAATTGCTCACCTCGGATAGTTTTCCAGCAATTCTTAGTAAGGAATTTGACTATCAGATATTTGGGTGAGACAAAAGCATCCATTTTAGATAGCACTGGATTTCCATAGAAAGCGTTGTAGAATGATGGCAGGCCTACGATTACAAAAGTGGTTTCAAAAACATGAGAGCTTGGAGGGATTCCCAACTGTACAAAGAGCTTCACTTGTCCTAGTGGAGTTGTTCCCTTATTGTTGAACCCGAAGATGGGTTCGAGACTAGGCTCAAGTGCTCTTTAGCAATCCCCATTTGATCGAATGCCTGTCAGAAGATCACGTTTATAGTGCTCCTAGTGTCAACCAAGATCTCTGTAACCACTGAGGATCCTATCTAAGCCGTGATCATCAATGAGTCATTGTGGGGTTGATGGATTCCCCTTCTCAACTCCTGGGGATTGATCACTAAAGTGTGCATGTTGATATTATATTTTGGATTCTTGAGAGGTGGTTCTTCTTGTACAGAAAATACATCCTTTCTAGCTTCACGAATGTATCTATTCCTAGCATTCTGAATTCTGCCCGTAGGAAGTAGTCCGCCATATATAACGTGGATCCTATTTTGGGGTGGACTCAGATTCAATGGATCATCATCTTTAATCATATTAACAGTGGTACCGTTAGTTTTTCTTGTCTCGGTCTTTGGCAAGGAGGCATGTTGTGGGTTTTTCACAAACTCCTTTAAATGTCCTTTTCGAATTTGTTTCTGGATTATCCCTGCAAACACTTTACATTCATTGGTCCGGTGATAGTTTACCTTGTGAAAGGCGCAGCAGTTATCTCCTTTCTTTTGCTCTAGATAATTTTGAGCTTTGAATAAAGTTGGGAAATTGACCTTTTCTTGAGTCATTGCATAAATGTAAGAGATCAGTCTGCTTAACGCTACCTAGTTAGCGTTAGTATCTTCCCACCTGGAATTTTTGTGAATCCTATCTGAGCTAAATTTTCCACCATCCCTCCTCTGATTCGGTTTCTTCTTAGAATAGTAAAATTCATCCATTCAGATGAACTTATCGGCCTGAAAATGGAAGTCTTGCAAGTCTCGGCAACCATAGATGAATAATTCCTTCCAGAAAGGCGAATTGACCATAAGCCCTGAATGAACAACAATAAATTTGCCCCTATCGTTCATTCCCTTAGCTTTCAAAGCTTTAGCGTTAAACCTCTTCAAGTAATCTTCCATTGACTCACTGTGATTCTATCTTATATTGGCGAGCACTGCATAGTCGATTGATGGGTCTTTTTAGATGCAAAATTGAGCCGAGAACTCATAAGAGAATTGTTCTCAAGAATAGTTCGTGTTCTTACGATATTGCCGGTACCACTTGGTAGTGGCTCCTTAAAGAGTAATTGGAAAAAGGCGGCACCTAACGACACTAGAAGCATTGTGTAAATTCATTTGACTGTCGAATGCAATAAAATGGTCGTCGGGATCCGATGCACCGTGATATTTCATTGTAGGGACCTTCACGTGAGAGGGAATCGGTGTTGTCGTTATCTCAACGATGAAAGGGGAAACCATCTCATTATCATTTACTCTCTCATTTACTGTTCTCTTACACTTATTATTCAACAAGTCCTTCACGACCTTCTCTGCCTTGTCTTTGAGATAAGCTTAATTGTTCAAGTAGTCTTTCCTATTTGGATTGTAGCCATATGAGGTACAACTTGTAGAACGTCCTTGTCTTCCTCTTGGATCCTTATTTGATAGTTTGCCTTTAGTGGGAGATGATCCTTCTTTAAGGAAATGTCAGTTTTGCTTTTTGTGACATTAGTGCTGATTTTCAAGTCTCTCCGAGGAGAGACAACTTGCTCCTCTGTTGTGGCATCTTTCATTGATGACTTGCCAGATAGAACTTCTTCTAGGAGATTCTTCATCTCCATTGTTTGGCAATCTATGTATGTAACTTTAGCAATACGATCCTTTGGTTGAAGATTTTGAGCCGAAGCCAATTGCGTAGAAAGTTGAAACTAAGCCGGTGGTGGAATTAGTTGAGTTGGTGCGTAAGACTGCCCATGTTCCCTATTCCCAGGTTTGAAAGATGGTGATACATTGTAACAGGCCGAGCCAATGGCGACCGGTAGGTTTTTCAACCATTTCAGACCCACCGTGGCATACATTAGTACCTTGAATATTCTTTTACGGCCAGCCTCTCGACTCGCAACCAACCCTCACAAGGACATGTATGGGTGAGATTTTCCTGCTCGCCACTAAACACGAAGCGAGAACCCCCTATCATGATGTAATGTAGCAAACCCGATCCCTATCGATATGGTTGTACTTCCCGTACCGACTAGAATTCATAAACACTCAACCAATAAATCAACACAATATAAAAAAATTATTTCACTAACAAATATGCGCTCATATCTATTAATACACTCAAACTCATTCTGGAGTCCTACGAACTCTATTTTTAATGAGTAATTCCCACCAGAGCTAAGGTTCTCGCTTAATCTTCAGCTCTGATACCAAAATGTCATGATGATGCAGCTAAGGCCAGAGAAGAAGTTGTGCAAACTTTAATTCCTGAAAACACGAGTTTGTGGTGTAGTGTGATGACTCGTCCACGACTCAATGAAGGTTTGAGTCGTTTCCGAGCTAGGGAAGGAGGTCCACGACCTAACAAACCATGGGAGAAATCAGGCCGAGATAACAAGGCATCGGAGTTGAGTCGTCCACGACTCAACGGTCTATCCATAAGTCGTTTGCGACTTAACCAAGCTCAGGAGAAGATGTACCGACCTAATGATATCTACATGAGTCGTCTACGACTTAGCATGAAGCAAGGGAAAGCCCCAGCTAGTGAAGGCCTTGAGTCGGAGGGAGTTAGGACGGCAAGGAGTTGAGTCGGCTGAGTCGCTTGGCTTGTTGAGTCGTGTACCTTGTGTGTTTGATGAGTCGTGAGTCGTTTACGACATAAGTTGGGTCATGTATGTACTATATGAGTCGGTCGTGTTTGAGTCGTTTGTATTGTCTGTGAGTCGTAACGTGTTGAGTCGGGTGAGTTGTGGTTGAGGTAGTAAGTCGTGAGTCATGCCCTGCTTGAGTCGGTTGCGTATGAAGTGTTGTAATGGCAGTATGTAGCGACTTAGATGAGTCGGCAACGACTTAGATGAGTCGTGAGATATGAGTCGGTCACGACCTAAGGGCCAGTTGTAAACTCTATAAATAGGGGCGTGAGTTGTAATTTTTGGAGGTTGATTTTTGAATAAAATTCTCTTTTGTTAGCTTTGTGCTTTCATACCAATTGGTAGTTGAGTGTAATCTCCTATCTCCTCTTTCGGTTAATCGAGTGCGCTCGATTCAACGATCGTAGAAGCCGATTCACGGAATCTAGTGCGCTAGATCAACGTGCGAAGAATCGTAGATCTTTGAACACGGTATAGTGCGCTATCAACGTGTTTGAGATAGCTAGAGTTCGGTATCTTTGGATCAACGAACTTGGGCATTTTGGTATCTTCAACTCACCGATTGCTACATTCCATCGATTGAAGTTTTGTTCGAATTATCCGCTGCGTCATTTATTGGTATCAGAGCCATACTTAGCCAATCATAGCTAAGTTGATTCTTGGAACCAAGTTTTTGAAGTTTGAAGTTGTTCATTGTGTTCATATTGAAGTTGCAACAAGTTTGACTTGTTTGATCCATTACATTTTGGATCAAAGTGAGCAAAGGAGTTTGAAATTGAAGAAGGCCGTGTATACTAGCGGGGAGTAGCCGAGCCTTGTGGAGTGTTTGAATTTGGAGCCGACTTAACCTAAGTCGCGACTTGTTGCCGAGTCAAGGGTTAAGCCGAGTCAAGCTAAGCCGTACATTGTTGAGCCGAGACTTGTTATTTTGTTGAAAGCTTTGGAGTTTTGTGTTTGAATTGTAGAAGTTTGTGAAGTTTTCAATCATGCCACCAAGGAGAGCTAATCGTCATCAAAACGTTGAAGCTTTGTATCGTCGAGAAGAAGCCGAGCTTATGGAACAACGTATTAATGAGAAGTTTGATGAAGGCATTGGTAAATTGGAGAAATTGATGAATGATTTGAATCAAAGGAGGAGATCACCAAACTCGAACCATGGAGGAAACCGAGTTTCGCCATCGGTTACGGAAGCGAGGAGGGTATCACCACATTCATGTAGAGATAGAAGAGAAACATCAATTTCATCACGAAGAGATCATCATGACTATGCACATGAAGAGAGAAGAAGTCAACGTGAATTTGACCATGAAGTATATAGGGATGAAGAGAGACATAGTCAAAGAAGCATGCATGAACGAAGGGATGATAATGGTCGAGATCGATGTAGACGTACTTTTGATTTTTTTGAAGAAGGTGATAGAGCTAGTATTCATTATCGAGATCGAGACCAAATTCGAAATTCTTATCGGGATGTTGAAGATGATCGTCGATGGGAATCGGGTATGAAGATGGAAATCCCGGAGTTTAAAGGCGGGATGGTTGCTGAAGAGTTCTTAGATTGGTTGTCTAATGTGGAGGAAATCTTTGATTTCAAGGAGGTTCCGGAGAATCGAAGGGTGAAGTTGGTTGCTACTAGGTTGAGGGGGAGAGCTTTAGCGTGGTGGCAGCAAACTAAACTAACCAGGGAGAGAATGGGGAAGTCAAAGATAGAATCATGGGATAAGATGAAAAAGTTGATGAGATCTACTTTCTTACCTTACAACTACCAATCACTTACGTACCAGAGGTTGCAGAATCTGAGGCAAGGGACAAAATCTGTTAGTGATTATGCTGATGATTTTTACCAACTCATTGCCAGGAATGATATTTTGGAGACAGAAGAACAGCTAACTGCTAGATTCATTGGGGGATTGAGAATGCAGATCCAGGATATGGTTAATATGTTTGATCCTAGATCAGTTGCAGAGGCACATCAGAAAGCGTTGGCTTGGGAGAAACAAGGAAGGCGTGGAGGTGGTGTGTTTACTAATTCCAATAATCAAGCAAGGGGTGTTGGTGGAAGTTCTAATGTTCCTAAACCTGTTTCAAAGCCAGTGGTGAAGGAGGCTGAGAAGGCGAAGGTTAGCAGTGGGTTCAAGTGTTATAATTGTCAGGAGTTGGGTCACAAAAGCAACGAATGTCCGAAGCCGAAGAAGAGAACCATGGTTGCAGAAGTTGAGGAGGATAATGGTGAGGAGGCAGAATGTTCAAATACACGTTATGTTGAGGAGGAAGAAGAATTGTTTGGAGATGAAGGTTGTAATCTTATGTTGAGGAGGTCATGTCTCACACCAAAGCAAGAGGAGGATTGTAGTTGGTTGAGAAGCAATATTTTTCAGTCGACCTGCACTATTCTGGGAAAAGTTTGCAAGTTCGTTATTGATGCTGGAAGTTGTGATAATATTATTTCTACAGAGGCTGTGAGGAAATTGAACTTGAAAACTGAGAAGCATCCTAAACCGTACAAGCTAGCATGGTTAAGGAAGGGTGGTGAAGTGAAGGTGTGTCGAAGGGCTTGTGTTAATTTTTCTATTGGGAAGAAATACAAAGATGAAATTTGGTGTGATGTTGTGGATATGGATGTTTGTCATTTGTTGTTGGGCAGACCGTGGCAATTTGATAGAGCAGTTCAACATGACGGTCGTGCCAATAGTTACAGTTTCATGTTCGAGGGTACGAAAATCACTTTGGTTCCTAAGAAGCAACAGCAGAAGGAGAGCAAGCTAGAAGAGATTGAGGAATTGAAAACTCTGTTGACTTTGAAGGAGTTTGTCAAGGAAGTCGAAGAAGAACCTGAAGTGTTTTTGTTGATTGGGAGAGAGAGTAGTGAAGAAGTTAAGATTCCAGATGAAGCAAAGCCAATTTTGAAAGAATTTGAAGATGTCTTTCCAGAGGAGTTGCCTAAGAAGTTACCGCCACTTAGTGACATTCAACATCAGATTGATCTTGTGCCGGGAGCAGTGTTACCACATCGACCACACTACCGAATGAGTCCGAAGGAACATGAGGAGTTACGAAGGCAGGTGGAAGAGTTGTTGGAACAGGGACGTGTTCAGGAAAGCTTGAGTCCTTGTGCCGTGCCAGCATTATTAGTACCAAAGAAGGACGGAACATGGAGGATGTGCACAGATAGTAGAGCTTTGAATAAGATCACTGTCCGATATAGATTTCCTATGCCAAGGTTGGATGATTTGTTAGATCAATTGAGTGGGGCAACTATATTTTCGAAGATTGATCTGAAGAGTGGTTATCATCAAATTCGAATCAGACCTGGAGACGAATGGAAGACAGCTTTCAAGACGAGAGAGGGGTTGTACGAATGGTTGGTTATGCCATTTGGTTTGTCAAATGCACCTAGTACATTCATGCGGGTGATGAATCAAATCTTTAGACCATTCATTGGGAAGTTCGTCGTGGTTTATTTCGATGATATTCTGATATACAGCAGGAGTACGGAGGAGCATGTTCAACATTTGAGGGAAGTATTGATTATTCTTCGTGAGGAACAATTTTATGCTGCTACGAAGAAATGTGTGTTTATGACGCACAGAGTTCTATTTCTGGGTTATGTTGTTTCAAGAGAAGGTATTCAAGTTGACCAGAGTAAAGTTGAAGCTATTAGAAATTGGCCACAGCCGAGAACTATCACTGAAGTTAGAAGTTTTCATGGGTTAGCATCATTCTACCGAAGATTCATACCACACTTCAGTAGCGTGATGGCTCCAGTGACTGATTGCATGAAAGTGAAACAATTTGTATGGTCAGAAGAAGCGGGGGTTGCTTTTGAAAAGATCAAGGAATTGTTGACGTCTGCACCAATTCTTGTTTTACCAAATTTCCAGTTGTTGTTTGAGCTACACACTGATGCATCAAAGGTTGGGATTGGAGGAGTGTTGAGTCAATGTGGGAGACCTATTGCATATTACAGTGAGAAGTTGTCAGGGGCAAAGATGAGATACAGTACTTATGACGTTGAATTCTATGCTGTTGTGCAAGCTGTTAAGCATTGGAGACACTATCTATTTCAGAAGGAATTTGTTCTTTACACTGATCATGAAGCATTGAAGCATTTACAGGGGCAGGACAAGGTTTCAGCAAGACATGCGTCATGGATTGCTTATTTGCAGCAGTTTACTTTTGTCGTTAAGCACAAATCAGGGGTGACAAATCGGGTAGCTGATGCTTTGAGTAGGAGGAGTCATTTATTAACAACATTGAAGGTTGAAGTGACGGGGTTTGAATTACTGCCAGAGATGATTAAAGAAGATCCTTATTTTGTGAAATATGTTGAAAAAGTGAAGGAAGGGGGTACCGATGAATTTATGATAGTTGATGGTTTTCTGTTTAAAGGGAATCGTTTGTGTATTCCAGACTGTAGCTTGAGATTGAAAATTATCAAGGAGTTACATGAGGAAGGGCATGTGGGCCGTGATCGTACTTTGCAGTTGATTTCACAATCCTACTTTTGGCCGTCGATGAGAAAAGAGGTTGAAAGGTTCGTGGAGCGATGTCATATTTGCCAAGTTTCAAAGGGAACAGCAACGAATGCAGGGTTGTATATGCCATTACCAGTACCATCTAAGCCATGGATTGATATTAGCATGGATTTCGTTTTGGGTTTGCCCAGAACTCAAAGGGGAAATGATTCGATATTTGTTGTAGTGGACAGGTTTTCGAAGATGGCACATTTTGTTGCTTGCAAGAAAACAGCAGATGCAGTTCGAGTGGCACAGTTATTTTTCAAGGAGATTTATCGACTTCATGGTTTACCAGAATCTATTGTTTCTGATCGAGATACTCGTTTTCTGAGTCACTTTTGGCTGAGTTTGTGGAAGATGATGGGAACGAAACTGAAATTTAGTAGTGCTTATCATCCGCAAACTGATGGGCAGACAGAAGTTGTTAACAGGTCATTGGGAAATTTGTTGCGTTGTCTTGTACAGGATAATTTGAGAAGTTGGGACATGAAGCTATGCCAGGCAGAATTTGCTCATAATCATGCAGTGAATCGTAGCACAGGATTCAGCCCGTTTCAGATTGTTTATTCAAACTTACCAAGGGGACCGTTGGATTTAGCAGTAGTACCACAGTCGAAGGGAACAGTTAAACGAGCTGTTGATTTTGTTGATGAGTTGACTGAATGTCATAAAGTCGTTCAGAAACGATTGGAGAAATCGAATGAGAAGTATAAGAAGTTTGCAGATTTGAAACGACGAAATGTTGAATTTAAGGAAGGTGATTTGGTTTATGCTGTATTGACAAAGGATCGTTTTCCAGTGGGTGCTTATAACAAGTTGAAGGCGCGAAAAATTGGTCCAGTTGAAGTTTTGAAGAAAATTAATGAGAATGCTTATCGATTAAAGTTACCGGATGATGTTTATACTTCTGATGTTTTTAACATCAAACATTTAATTCCATATCATGGAGGTGGGATTGTTGAGGAAGAATTTACAAATTCGAGGTCGAATTTTTCTCAACCAGGGGAGGATGATGCAGCTAAGGCCAGAGAAGAAGTTGTGCAAACTTTAATTCCTGAAAACACGAGTTTGTGGTGTAGTGTGATGACTCGTCCACGACTCAATGAAGGTTTGAGTCGTTTCCGAGCTAGGGAAGGAGGTCCACGACCTAACAAACCACGGGAGAAATCAGTCCGAGATAACAAGGCATCGGAGTTGAGTCGTCCACGACTCAACGGTCTATCCATAAGTCGTTTGCGACTTAACCAAGCTCAGGAGAAGATGTACCGACCTAATGATATCTACATGAGTCGTCTACGACTTAGCATGAAGCAAGGGAAAGCCCCAGCTAGTGAAGGCCTTGAGTCGGAGGGAGTTAGGACGGCAAGGAGTTGAGTCGGCTGAGTCGCTTGGCTTGTTGAGTCGTGTACCTTGTGTGTTTGATGAGTCGTGAGTCGTTTACGACATAAGTTGGGTCATGTATGTACTATATGAGTCGGTCGTGTTTGAGTCGTTTGTATTGTCTGTGAGTCGTAACGTGTTGAGTCGGGTGAGTTTTGGTTGAGGTAGTAAGTCGTGAGTCGTGCCCTGCTTGAGTCGGTTGCGTATGAAGTGTTGTAATGGTAGTATGTAGCGACTTAGATGAGTCGGCAACGACTTAGATGAGTCGTGAGATATGAGTCGGTCACGACCTAAGGGCCAGTTGTAAACTCTATAAATAGGGGCGTGAGTTGTAATTTTTGGAGGTTGATTTTTGAATAAAATTCTCTTTTGTTAGCTTTGTGCTTTAATACCAATTGGTAGTTGAGTGTAATCTCCTATCTCCTCTTTCGGTTAATCGAGTGCGCTCGATTCAACGATCGTAGAAGCCGATTCACGGAATCTAGTGCGCTAGATCAACGTGCGAAGAATCGTAGATCTTTGAACACGGTATAGTGCGCTATCAACGTGTTTGAGATAGCTAGAGTTCGGTATCTTTGGATCAACGAACTTGGGCATTTTGGTATCTTCAACTCACCGATTGCTACATTCCATCGATTGAAGTTTTGTTCGAATTATCCGCTGCGTCACATGACCTTATTTTTCGACGTCCGAAAATCGACATCAATACGTCCACTGTATTAAATCTCGAACAACTGAATGCCGGAAAAATGTACCGTTATGGTTAAAGAAGAAGGAGGTAAAGGAAGAGAAAACAAAACAACAACAAAATCTTACCATCGTAGCGGAATAAAATATAATAGATAATAACTGATCCTTGTACAAAAAAACTATATCTGTTTATATATTACATCATCCAAGTACATCAAAATCTAAACAATTACTAGACAGTTATATTACTTGTCCTCACAAAACTTGACTATACAGCCTGTACTGGACAACGGAATGTACTCCAAGTACGTGGGATATGTCTCGCCGTCCAGCTCGTCTCTTGAGCTCCACAACAGTCCATCCAGAATCTGTATTCTATAATACTCGATCTGACCCGAGCATTATAGTTAAATATTATCCGAGTTATAAGAAAATACATTCAATTGGATTATTAAAGTTTTCAAAATCCTTTGAAATATAAGGTATCTCATAAGTCCACCCACAAATAAACATGTTGGGTTTTTACCTTACGATAACCAAAACATTTCTTATCAAATCCTCTAATATTATAATAGTGTCTACATACAAATACTTATCTCTACTACTAATAATAAAATTCTTTGAACAAATTTACACGGTGTCTTTTTGAAATTCCAAAAATATCCTTGCTTTCCATTTACAATGATACAAACTGCCCGTGTGCGAAAACGAGCCCATACTAGTTCAAATAGTGGAAAATGTTACATTTATTAAATTCCAACAGTACTAGGTTCTACAAACAAAGTCGTAAAGGCACGTAGGGAGAATGGATTTCCATCAATGGCAGGGGTACTGGGGTACCGCCTGTCACCGTACGTGGTCTAGATCACCGTACCGAGGATACACCATGATCCTCTACATCACAAGACCGAAGCTACCTCTTGCTGGATAGTCCGAATAAGGTCACCCCACAGTTGGGATCAATAACCATCCACGCAGCCGAATAACAGGAAACTCTAAACAGGGATGACCTTAACCTAATTGGTTGCTAGCCACTTAGCTTTTGTGCACCTCCTCTGTTTTAGCCATTCCCGGTTGATGAGGCTCGAGATTAAGCGTTACCTTATAGCACACATTTACTTAGATTGTTCATCATCCTCCTAACAATGTTCTGATAGCATTCGTCCATCCAAGTTCGTTACAGGTCCGAACGGAACCAAAGCCACTACTCCTACT
This sequence comes from Allium cepa, assembly GCA_030765085.1. Taxonomy (NCBI): domain Eukaryota; kingdom Viridiplantae; phylum Streptophyta; class Magnoliopsida; order Asparagales; family Amaryllidaceae; genus Allium; species Allium cepa. The sequence goes on from CM060938.1 coordinate 706,893,557, forward strand.
ACATCCATTTTGGAATCACCCTCAGGATTAGTAGCGATTAGCCCTTGCACTTCGCTGCTCCATCTTTGACTCCAAGCTCTTGTCTTCCTCATGAAAAAATTCAAACCAAATCGAAGTTGTTTTCGAGAAATCAATCCCGATCCCGGTCTCTTCGAAACGATCAGCACATTGGCCAATATTGATAGTCGACTATTTAACTATTAAATAACATCCACAAACAATCATTAGATTTAAATAATTTTCCAAATTATATATTTATTTCAAAATATCTTCGCGAGCTATTTTTCAACACTTCAGCTTTTTGAAAATAGTTTTCAAATCATTCTCCTTTCGCAGAATAAATCCCAAATATTATTCATTTCCACTGAAAATCACCAAGTCTAAATACTTTAAATTTAAAATAATTTAAAATAGCTTTACCCAAAAATATATATACTTTAAAACATTTAAAATAAAAACAACTTAAAACACTTTCTTCAAAATACTAGTTATGAAATTTAATAATAATTTTCCATATAAAACTTAAGCTAAAACAAATTTAAAATTAAAAGTTATTCTATAAGGTATAAATATTAAATAATAATCTTTTAAATCATAAAACTAGTTAAACCTTTAAATAATTTAACCACTATAATTAATTTAAATAAGTATTTACTTTAAAATTCTAAAACAATTTAAAACCACTAAATTGTAATTCCTTTCTAAATCATTCTTTTGAAACCATTTTAAAACCTCTAACTTATACTTGAAAATCTTTCTATGAAAATATACTCGGCTTTTCAGGAAAATACACTTTCCTTTCCACACCTTTAAAAATAAACCACTATTTATTTTTATAACAATTTCCCATCCCTTTATAAATTCCCACCGTGAATTTATAATTCCAAATATCCACTTCTTATTTCACTTAATAAACCCAGTTTATAAAGTCCATAGTCTCATTTTCCTTTTAAAACACAATTTCAAACACTAAATCAATTCCAAATCGATTTTCAAATTTTACACCATATAAAAATGAATTCCTTTACTTACTCAATTTATTTCAAAACCCGTTAATTTCATATTTACTCCTTTATTATGATTTAAAATCTAATTTAAAATGAAAATACCAATTTCATATTTTATTTCAAAATTCTTCTTTTATTTCTTCCCAAACCATTTAAATTTCGAATTAAAAATAAATCTTTTATTCCTTTAAATATTATCTCTTAAGTTTAAAAATTCATTTATTCCCATTTATTCAAAAATCCCCTTTGCCATACTTGGAATTTATTTATTAGAATTTAGAAATCAACTTTTATCCTTTTCCAATTCATTCTTTAATTTATCCAAATTCTACATAATTATTTTACTTAAAAATTTCCCTTTTATTTCCTTTAAAGATCCAAACTTTATATATGTATATATATATATATCATTTTCTCAAATTACCAATATATATTCAACCAAGCCATAGTATTTAATAATTTCCATTCCCAATAAAATCAATATAATCCATCACAGATTATCACACAAATCACATTACTGAATATAAAATAAATTCAACGTCTTGAGGAATCAAGTTGGATCCCTCCAACCTTCCCTACATCTACAGATGTTAGGACAATATAAAATCCCAATTCAACTTCGAGGTGGAATATCGTCGTATACGGGGTCATCCGCTATTATGCGGGGCGCATAAGGTCTCATTCGCTAAATAATGCAGGAAATCAATCACTCCAATATATATGTGTATATATATACACTATCATATATAATATACCACATACAAATTAATATCAAATTATCAATCTAAGCAAACAACCAATAATTTAACTTTAACTATTTAAATTTAAAAAAGTGATCGGATGAGTGAGATTAACTCGCCTTTAATTTTATTAGCAATCCGGTCCGGCCCAACTTGTTTTCATCATGATTTCAGACCTTGAATAAATATCATATGATTTATTAATATTCAAAATAACCGAATAATCGATTTCCATTTAACAATTTGATTTACTAATAATTAAATTTTAACTAATAATTAAATTTTAACTAATAATTAAATTTTAAACCGATCTTCCTAAAATTGATTTTTAGTAGTTAAAATATTTAAATAGGTTAATTGAACAAGTTAATTAACAATATACCTTATCATTTTTTTATATATATGCAGTTTCTGAGGAAAATAAAATACGCATATACACCTTCTTAAATTACTAGTTTAGTTTTATAAAAAAATAAATGATAAGGTATATTAGTAGTTAACTTGTTCAATTAACCTATTTAAATAATTTAATTACTAAAAATCAATTTTAGGAAGATTATTTTCAAATTAAATTATTAGTTAAAATTTAATTTGTTTTAAATCAAATTGTTAAATAGAAATTGATTGTTCGGTTATTTCGAATATTATTAAATCATATGATATTTATTTAAGGTCTGAAATCGTGAAGAAAACAAGCTAGGTTGGACTGGATTGTTAATAAAAGTAAAGGTGGGTTAATCTCACTCATCCGGATTACTTATTTAAAATTTAAATAGTTAAATTTAAATTATTGGTTGTTTGTTTGGATTGATAATTTGGTATCATTTTGAATGTGGTATGTTATATATATATATATATATATATATATATATATATATATATATATTCAAGTGATTGATTTTCCGCTTTATTTAGTGGATGAGACCCTATGCGTCCCACATAATAGCGGATGACCCTATTACCGCGATATTCCACCTCGAAGTGGAATTAGTATTTTATACTGTGCTAACATCTGTGGACATAGGGAAACAGGCTGAAGGGATCCAACTGGAATCCTAAAAACATTTAATTTATTTTATATTCAGTAATGTGATTTATGTGATAACCTGTGATGGATTATATTTATTTTATTGGGAATTGAAATTATTAAATGCTATGGCTTGGTTGAATATATATTGGTAATTTGAGAAAATGAAATATATATGAAGTTTGGATTTTTAAAGGAACAAAAGGAAATTTTTAAGTAAAAATAATTATAGAGAATTTGGATAAATTAAAGAATGAAATGCAAAAGGATAAAAGTTGATTTCTAAATTCTAATAAATAAATTCCAAGTAAGGGAAATGGGATTTTTCAATAAATGGGAATAAATGAATTTTTAAACTTAAGCGATATTATTTAAAGGAATAAAAGATTTATTTTTAATTCGATATTTAAATAGTCTGGGAAGAAATAAAAGAAGAATTTTGCAATAAAGTATGAAATTGGTATTTTCAGTTTAAATATGATTTTAAATCATAATAAAGGTGTAAATATGGAATTAATGGGTTTTGAAATAAACTGAGTAAGTAAAGGAATTTATTTTTAAACGGAGTAAAATTTGGAAATCGTTTTGGAATTGATTTAGAGTTTGAAACTGTGTTTTAAAGGGAAAACGAGACTATGGAATTTATAAACTGGGTTTATTAAGTGAAATAAGATATCAGTGGACATTTGGAAATATAAATTCACGGTGGGAATTAATAAAGGAATGGAAATTTTTTATAGTAATAAATAGTGGTTTATTATTAAAGGTGTGAAAAGGAAAGTGCATTTCCCTAAAAAGCCGAGTATATTTTCAAAGAAATATTTCCAAGTATAAGTTAGAGTTTGTAAAGTGGGTTTAAAAGGATGTTTTAGAAAGGAATTATTATCTAGTGGTTTTAAATTGTTTTAGAATTTTAAAGTAAATACTTATTTAAATTAATATAGTAGTTAAATTATTTAAAGGTTTTACTAGTTTTATGATTTAAAAGATAATTATTTAATATTTATAACTTATAGAATAACTTTTAATTTTAAATTTGTATTAGCTTAAGTTTTGTATGGAAAATTATTATTAAATTTCATAACTAGTATTTTGAAGAAAGTGCTTAAGTGGTTTCTTTTTTGAATGTTTTAAATTATATTATATTTTTGGGTAAAGTGATTTTAAATTATTTTAAATTTAAAGTATTTAGACATGGTGATTTTCGATGGAAATAGACAATATTTGGGAATTTATTCCGCAAGAGGAAAATTATTTGAAAATTATTTTCAAAGAGTTGAAGTGTAGAAAAATAGCTTGCGAAGATATTTTGGAAAAAGTAAATAATTTGGAAAATTATTTAAATATGATGATTGTTTGTGGATGTTATTTGATAGCTAAATAACCGACTATCAATATCAGCTAATGCGCTAATCGTTTCGAAGAGACCGAGATCGGAATTAATTTTCGAAAACCGCTTCGATCTGGTTTTGAACGTTTTCGTGAGGAAGACAAGAGCTTGGAGTCGAAGATGGAGCAGTGAAGTGAAAGGGCTAATCGCTACTAATCCTGAGGGTGATTCCAAAATGGATGTAGTAAGGGTAGTACCTTTGGCTCCGTTCGGACCCGGAACGGGCTTATATGGATAAATGCTATCAGAACATTTCTTGTCTCATGAAGCTATTAACCTTTATATAACTTTCAACATCATCGCTTTATCGAGTTTTATCAACCCTGGAGGCTGAAAACAATCAATCATCAACATCTTTCATCTCCTTTCTCAGGTCGAATGGTCATATTCAAGAACTTTCGACCTTGTCGAAAGGAGATTCTCACTCTATTTTTTATTTCTTTATTGCTTTCGACCTTTCGGGTTGGTATTTCTCTTATGGAATCCCTTTAAAAGATATGTATCATTCGATCATGAGATAAAAATAAGAGTTGATATGATATGTCATGAAACCATATCAGGGATTTGGCATCATATTTTTATTGAGCCGCAACTTGCATTTCCCATGAATTTCATATATAAGGAAATATACCCGGTGGTGATATCCCATGATGATTTCATAACATATACTCGGAATGAACAAAGAGGATAAGAAATAAATCATTTACGATCAGCCGTTAATATCGAGTTAACGCCTGACCATGATCATCTCCAAATTCAAAGTTGATCGCAAGCCATAATCCTCTTTATTTTCTCATGATGAAACTTAATGCAAATTTTAAGAAACAAATCCCCAATTTGATTTCTAAATTATAGCGACAAACTTAAAGAGTGGAAGTGGAAGTTGTAGAATGAGTGCAGAGCGGGAAGAATCGAATCGCAAAACTAGACCATTCTATTCTTATTTATAGATGCAGGCGGCCCTACTTTCCGCTTCATGCTTTCATCAGGGTCAAAAAGTCACCTTTTATACGCAGTTGTAAACCTTTCGACATTGTTGAAAGGTTTTCCCTTCATATGCCACTATGGACCTTTGAACATTGTCGAAGGGTATGCTCTTCTTTATGCCTTCATGAACCTTTCGTCTTTGTCAAAGGGTTTGCCTTCTATATGCTTTATCAACCCTTTGACCTTGTGGGATGTTTGCCCTTCACTTGACTGGTGTGAACCTTCGACCTTGTCGGAAGATTTATCTTTACTAGGTTGTTGTGAACCCTTCAATCTTGTCAAAAGGTTGCTCTTCACTTGATTATTGTCGAGAGTCGTGCTTCCTTTCAATGTTGTCGAAAGGTTGTCTTCCATTCTTTATGAATGTTGCCTTCTTCATAAACCTTTGATCATTGTCGAAGGGTACCCTGGATTTGCTTCAACCAATTCAAAAGGCTTATTATGCTTTCGAAAATACCATTAAGTTTCCGCTCACAATTGCTTTGACTTCTTCATCCCCTTCGAAAGGTAAAGACACTTTGGATACTAAAAATGGAATCTTTCAAATCATTTGAAAGGTTTGATGCTAATGAAATTTGGTGATTGCATTCCTTCGACTCATTTGAAAGGTTTGGGCTATGTTTCTCCTTCTTTTCTCTTGTTGATAGACCTTTTGTCCTAGTGAAAGGTTGATTCTTAATGTAATAGAATCCTTTTGACTCCTTCGAAAGGTTTGATTTGAACTCCTTTTCTTTAGCCTTTGTTTTTGCGGAGCTATTTTTTATCCCAACTGGAAGGTGTTTAGTGGTTCTGCGTCTAGCTACTTTGTTGTGCCTTAGTAATTCTTTCTTTATACTTGCGGAAGCCTTGTTCCAAAGTTCGTACGTGCTCTTCTTTATTAGCATTGAACAACCCTTTCGACTCCATCGAAAGGTGGCTTTTCCTCCCACTCATTATCCATGCAGAAGCATTCTAAAGGGCCTTCTTTATCTTCATTTATATTTTATAGTTAGTAGGTTTGACTCTTGATTTAAAAATGAATTTTTCATAATATAATGTAGGATGGGATAACTTTGCCATTTGTGGTGGTTCTAACACAATAGCTTCAATGATAATTGAGGATAAACAATGGCAACCACAATTACATCTAGTTATTAATCCACATAAACCTGATATTTGCAAAATTCTTCTTGATCTTAATGCAGACACTGACTATTGGAAATGGAAGCTAGCAACAAAGGTAAGTTCTCTTTTAAAACTACTTTGAAAGTTATCCGAAATAAATTACCCAATGTTGAGTGGTATCAATGTATATGAAATAAAGTGAATAGTCCCAAGATGGCTTTTTATACATGATTTGCTATAGATAACAGATTGCCAACTTGGGATAAAATAAATAAATTTGGCAATATAACTAATTCACTCTGTACCTTATGCAATTTAGTTAATAAAAGTGTTAATCGTCTGTTTTTCTAATGCAGCTATTATTATTTTACTTGGAGTCGCATTCAAACTATACTGAGTATTCCAAACAATGGACAGATGGATCTCATAAAAGCAATTCACCATATCAATAGTCAATTTAAGTCTAAATCTAATGGAAGAGTTTATGCTCACATTTTAATTACTACCGTTGTCTTTCATATATGGAAAGAAAGAAATTTCCGAACTCATAATAAAACTAGTATGAATAAAGAGCATAAATGTTTACTTATCGAGACCGACAGCAGAATAATCCTCCAAAAATCAAAGAAAAAAGTTAATGATTAAACCAAGTTTGGTTTTTTAGCTGATGAGTGGAGCACATAAGCTGGTTGTAAGCACTTAGGGCATTTTCTATCTCGTTCTAAAAGCTTCAAGACTAATCAGCAACTTACCGATGTCACAGTAGTTAATTGAGACTTTATTTCAAACGTCGATGTTATTACTGAGAAGGAATTAACAGATCTGAGTATGATGAAATCAGATTTGTTAATTCTTCTCTATTCCTCTCATATCAGAGAAATTATAACTTCAACGAAGACGTTGAAGAGATGAGATGAGGGTTTAACGGTTGCTTATCATAACGAGAGAGAGAGAGAGAGGAAGCTAGCGGAGCTAAGAATGGAGGCAGAGAATCATAGAACATGTAAATCACTGCTCCGCCATTATTGAAAGGTTTGAGTTGTTGTGTTTTAGTTTGAGATAATGTCGTGGTAACATAGCTAAAGTTATGAGATATGTATTGGTTTTTCGGCTGGGAGGTTTATACCCGTTTGATATCAGCTGTAAGTTTTGGGCTTAGCCCGTTTATCATCATTCAAAAAAAAAAATGATCGCGTAGTTGGGCCAAAGTCAGCCCAGAACTTTGTATTCAATTGTAACCGACCTGCTTGTGTTAATATACTCCCTCCTATGCAAAGTAGCCTTCATTTTTGATATTGTAAATGGAGGAAAGTGAAAATAGCCAAATGTTGGCCAAATTTTTTATGAAATTCAGAAGTAGAAAGCACAGGAAATTTAAATGGTTTTTTTTTTTTTTAAAAAAAAAAAGGAGAGTATGCATAAGCGTTGAGTAAACATATTTTGTGAAAAAATAGAAAACTATCTTTAATTACAGTGTCTTCGATTCGATTCGATCATCTCTAAACATAGAGAACTATCTTCCTGTTAATACAAGTGTTATGGATGTCGTCAGTAAAGGTATAACAGTGCCCATTCCAAAGTAGCTGACACACCAAAACATATCAACTTAATGACCATAGACAGTATATTGTTTGTCAAAATGTTTTAAAATTGCCATGAATGAAGAAGAGAAACCGTTTGCTTCAGTCATAATGGCATACTAGCACTTTAAACATGATCGATTCTCCAACAAATGCTGAAATTAACCACATTGCTCAGTTTTAGTCAAGAAACCGATAAGCCAGTCATTTTGCATAAGGAGAAAATTTCATTCGTGAAGATGAGAAGTTGCTGGTAAAAATGTACTTGGTGGAAAAGCAAACAATGCTCTGCACCGTCATTCCTTGTTACTTAAATGAAAACTGTTATCACCATCATGCGTATGTTTAAAACAGTGAAAATTATACATTAACTCCGCATAAACCGAACTTCTTCCAGACTCTGTATAAAATAACCTGTTGCCATGCGGAATCTTACCAAGATTTTTAAACTGGTCCACATGTAGAAAGATCCATCGTGAAAATATTAATTACGAGAAAGGCATTCCTCATATAAACAAATATGAATCAAGTTAATAGCACAATTTTTAACATAATTATGGAAGTAAAAAATGCTTCTGCAAAGAACTGGTTAACACCATATTAGAAACCTTGGTAATTGATGGTATGCAATAAAATGCATGTGCATAATTTATATATAGAATATGTCCAAATGCAAAGTTGCGTTTGAGATATACTCATGGAATAAAGCAAAAAAATCTTTATACATAATAACATGTAATATATAGCCATATGGTAAAGGTTAAAGCAATGATGGTAGGTCCAAACGTCATTAGGGATGTGTGAATTGGATTGAGCCATTCATAATTCATCGTATTCCTCCTATGTCATCTAATATATTTTCTCCTTTCTCTATAAAAGAAGGCCACAATACTATGAACTAAGCAGATTATAAAGAAGTGGAACATTATATATCCATAGCAAGGCTAATTAGCTATGGAGTCTTACGACAAAGTTGGCAGTAATAAAGTGCCATGCCTACTGATTTTGACATGCATAATTATGTCTTCATTTGTAAACAATAATATTGTTCAAGCGAAGGTGTCATGGAGTTTGAAGGCAGCAGAAGAGGCAGAGGCAGTGGCTAATATAAACTGTTCAGGGCATGGAAGAGCTTTTTTGGACGGAATTCTTTCAGATGGATCTCCTAAATGCGAGTGCAATACTTGCTACACTGGTGCAGACCAAGGTTCTAAATACCGCCCGGCACGCCGGAATTCCGACCATTCCGGTCCGGTTCCGGCGATGACCGGGTCACAAATCTCTTAAAATTCCATTCCGTTCTCTTGCAGTAAAAAAAAAGCTATCGGAAATTAAAATTTTTACTAGCTGTAAACATTTTTTCAACACAATCATTGAGGCACGGGAGAGAAAAGGCAGAATTTTATGCTTTAAATTCGCTCAATCAATTCAAAATTTGGATTTACAGTAAAACTCATATTCGAAACAAAAATTTCACGTGAAATCGAATCGAAATTTTGCTATAAAATCATACGAAAATTAGACAAATATCATCAGAAACAAAAACAAAACCTAACCATTTTGCTTCTTCTTCGATTTCTTCATCGTCTTCTTCTTCAAAGCAACTGAAATCATCTGCAGTACTCTCGTTTAGCAAGCGGCAATGGAAGATTTTTACATTCTTCTATCATCGATTTAGGGCACCGCTTCCTTTTGGATTTCTCGTCGTCGTCGATTTGAGTATCTGGTAGAAACGAGTCTGGTAATAGAAACGAGTGCGGAGGCAATAAATGTTTGTTTAATTTGTTTAAATGGACAGTGTATTGGGCATGGGTTGATTGGGTAATGAAAACCATACGTATAGATAATGATGTAAAATTAGTGCGGGTTGAATTGTGCAGATTCTTAATTTTAAACATAGACATATGGGTTATTACAACCAGCCGCAAAAATTAGCTATGTATTTTATTTTTTAAACATGTATAATTAGTATGGGTTAGTCTAGTTAACTTTTGCGGGTTATTTACAGCCAGCCGTAGTATAATTAATTTAGGCCAATTAATTTAGGGTAGTTGACTATCATATTTATTTGCGTATTTATAACAAAAATGTACCGGAATTCACAAACCGGATTTAAAACGGAATTTCCGAAAATTCCGAAACGGAACCGGGATTTTGAATTTTTCAGATGACCGGAATGGAAACGGAAACCGGTACTTCGAACCTTGGTGCAGACTGCTCTGAAAAGATTACAGGTTGCTCTGCTGATGTTGCCAGGTATAAATATTTTCTTCTTCACAATACATAGTACTATATAGCAGAAGCTTGCATGCTGAAAAAATTAAAACATTGTATACAGTGGCGATGGACTGTTTCTGGAAGAATACTGGCAGCAGCACAAGGAAAACAGTGCAGTGCTGGTTTCAGGATGGCACAGAATGAGCTACTTTTTCAACCCAGTTAGCAATTTCATATCTTTCGAGCTTGAAAAAACAATTAAAGAACTACATGAGATAGTCGGAAATGCTGCTGCGAAGGACAGGTACATTGTTTTTGGAGTAGGGGTGACTCAACTCATCCATGGATTGGTCATCTCCCTTTCACCAAATATGACTGCCACTCCTTGTGCACCACAATCTAAAGTTGTTGCTCATGCCCCTTATTATCCGGTAACTCTATAAATATATGTTTCTAAGTTGAACTATCTGAAGAGAACAGTTTATTTCTTACTGACAGACATCATTAACTTAATTTAAACAAAAAAATGACACAGGTGTTTAGAGAACAAACAAAATACTTTGACAAGAAAGGGTACGAGTGGAAAGGAAATGCAGCGGATTACGTGAACACTTCAACTCCAGAGCAATTCATTGAGATGGTTACTTCACCTAATAACCCAGAAGGTCTGCTTCGCCATGAAGTAATAAAGGGATGCAAATCCATCTACGATATGGTTTACTACTGGCCTCATTACACCCCAATCAAGTACAAAGCGGATGAAGATATCATGTTGTTTACAATGTCTAAATACACTGGACACTCTGGTAGTCGATTTGGGTATGTCCACATATTATTACTTCACATCTTTTTCTACCTATAATAAACATATTTACGTTAGTAAGTAACTCATACTTTAATATCTTATTAAATTAGGTGGGCGCTGATAAAGGATGAAACTGTGTATAATAAATTGTTGAATTACATGACAAAGAACACAGAGGGCACTTCCCGAGAAACACAGCTACGATCACTCAAAATTCTAAAAGAAGTTATAGCAATGGTTAAAACACAGAAAGGCACCATGCGCGACCTCAACACATTTGGTTTTCAGAAACTTAGGGAGAGGTGGGTAAATATCACTGCATTGCTCGATAAATCAGACAGATTCTCCTATCAAAAGCTTCCACAAAGTGAATATTGCAATTACTTCAGGAGAATGAGACCTCCATCCCCATGTATGTATGCCTGTATATTATCTTTTATTGAAAGATGTACTGTTATTGATTATGAACATAACAATGAAACATTAACCGCTGATGCATATGATGACAGCTTATGCATGGGTGAAGTGTGAATGGGAAGAAGACAAAGATTGCTATCAGACATTTCAAAATGGACGTATCAATACGCAAAGTGGAGAGGGTTTTGAAGCAGGTAGTCGTTATGTGCGTTTAAGTTTGATCAAGACAAAAGATGATTTTGATCAACTCATGTACTATTTGAAGATTATGGTTGAAGCAAAGAGGAAGACTCCTCTCATCAAACAACTTTCCAATGATCAGATCTCCCGCCGTCCTTTCATTTAAGTACTCATGTTATGTATTGCTCTGCTGTTTTGTTAGTGTATGACTATGTTCATACCAAGGTTCGAAGTACCGGTTTCCGTTTCCATTCCGGTCATCTGAAAAATTCAAAATCCCGGTTCCGTTTCGGAATTTTCGGAAATTCCGTTTTAAATCCGGTTTGTGAATTCCGGTACATTTTTGTTATAAATACGCAAATAAATATGATAGTCAACTACCCTAAATTAATTGGCCTAAATTAATTATACTACGGCTGGCTGTAAATAACCCGCAAAAGTTAACTAGACTAACCCATACTAATTATACATGTTTAAAAAATAAAATACATAGCTAATTTTTGCGGCTGGTTGTAATAACCCATATGTCTATGTTTAAAATTAAGAATCTGCACAATTCAACCCGCACTAATTTTACATCATTATCTATACGTATGGTTTTCATTACCCAATCAACCCATGCCCAATACACTGTCCATTTAAACAAATTAAACAAACATTTATTGCCTCCGCACTCGTTTCTATTACCAGACTCGTTTCTACCAGATACTCAAATCGACGACGACGAGAAATCCAAAAGGAAGCGGTGCCCTAAATCGATGATAGAAGAATGTAAAAATCTTCCATTGCCGCTTGCTAAACGAGAGTACTGCAGATGATTTCAGTTGCTTTGAAGAAGAAGACGATGAAGAAATCGAAGAAGAAGCAAAATGGTTAGGTTTTGTTTTTGTTTCTGATGATATTTGTCTAATTTTCGTATGATTTTATAGCAAAATTTCGATTCGATTTCACGTGAAATTTTTGTTTCGAATATGAGTTTTACTGTAAATCCAAATTTTGAATTGATTGAGCGAATTTAAAGCATAAAATTCTGCCTTTTCTCTCCCGTGCCTCAATGATTGTGTTGAAAAAATGTTTACAGCTAGTAAAAATTTTAATTTCCGATAGCTTTTTTTTTACTGCAAGAGAACGGAATGGAATTTTAAGAGATTTGTGACCCGGTCATCGCCGGAACCGGACCGGAATGGTCGGAATTCCGGCGTGCCGGGCGGTATTTAGAACCTTGGTTCATACATCCTAATGCTATGGTAGTAAGGAGTATCTTTCTATGCAATAAATAATGTTCATGTTTGTGATCATGTATGGGCTACTATGATTTTGTAATAAAATCGCTTTTCATATACTGCCGATCCTACACTCACACTAGATGTGTTATCCTTAAAGTTGTGATGTCACATCTTCCAATTCATCGTCCTTGGTAAATTTACTCTACAAGTAATTTTATGTATTTGAGTTCAGTGAAGAGTACCATGTGTTTATAGTTTTACTATAAATTTATAGGCAAATATGTCAAATATTTGATAGTCTTGCTGTATTGATCAGTTATCAGACTCGTGACAAGCATTCCTTTAATTTTCTGATACTAATCAGATTAAAAAATATTTGTGTGACTGGCGATTAATTGAACTGTTGCTAACGCTCTCTGGACCATTACTCTTAATCCAGATTTCAAAACCTATGTTCCCGCAATCTGCTAATAATTATTTAGTTTTTTTAATGTCTTTGCTTTTGGATGATTTTTTGAAATTGATTATATTCATGTAGGCAGCTTCATTTTCATTTCTTTCTAACATCAATGAAGTTGATATTAAATAATGTTAAAAGGCTGAATAGTCTTCTGGTCCATTAGAGGCAGCAATAAATTATTGGTTGAGTTATTATTGGCTTTTCAAATTACAAAATTGTTTTCATGACCATTCTTTTCTTTTTGCAGTCCCTCTATCTTGTCTGTATATAAATTTCATGCATGTATGCCTGTTAAAAAAACCGAGGGGAATGTAAATTGTAATTTGTATTATTTCTGTTCAATCTGGTTTACATGCGCTTTGCGCATTGTATTTCTTGTTTACATTCTTCTATTGGGCTGAGTTATAAGATACAGGCCATTATCTACCCACATAAGCATAATACATTATCATACCCAACTTTGCATTATTCGACCCCATATTTCATTATTATCTCATCTGATACCCCTTTTCAAATCTGACTAGGATTAGGTTTTGGGATTTTGCTCCCAATTTGCGGTCAATACTTTAAATCTTTAGATCTGTGCTTTAATCATTTAATTCTTGCTTCAAGCATGGTTTTGCTAATGTGTTGGAACATTAGCTGAGCATCGCAACTCGTTTTGAGATGATGATGACATCAACAATTTTGGCTTGAGCTTTGACAATGAAAAATCTGGTTTTTGCTTTGGTTTTGCAGATGTATCGGCTCTTTGATAGAGATCTGGAAATGAGTTTCGGTTTTGTTACTTGTTGGTGAATGACTGCTCACGTCATCAATTTTCAGTTCCTTTTCAATTGAATGAAGTCCTTCGATAAAGGCTTTGTGAGTATATATGCTCTCTGGTAAGGTGTTGTTTTATCGAGATTTCCTTTTATGACTTGTTCTCTGACTAAGTACAAATCCAATTCCATATTTTGTGTTCTTGAGTGTAGTACTAGATTGATTTTAAGTGCAATTGTACTCTTGTTGTCGCACCAGATTGTAGCTTTTTTGTGTGTTCTGATTCTTAGTTCACTTATGAGTGACTCAATCCATATAATTTCTGCAGTAGCACTAGCAATACTTTTGTATTTTGCTTCTGTACTAGATTTAAAAATTGTTGCATGTTTCTTCGAACACCATGAAATTGGATTTTGTCCTAGAAATATGTAGTAACCAGTTGCAGATCTCCTGTCATCCATGTCCATTGTGCATTCCACATCTGCATAGGCTGTAATACTGATTGACTTGCATGATTATAGAGTTTGCCTATGATTTAGTGTCCCTTTTAAATATCTAAAAATTCTTTTAATAACTTCCAATGTTCATCTAATGGTCTTTGCATGAATTGACTTGCCTTATTCACATTGAATGAAATTTATGGTCTGGTGATAGTTGCATATTTTAGTGCTTCTACTACGCTCCTATATTTCTTGTCATTTGTAATTGGCTCTCCTTTATTTTTTGATAAGTATAGATTACTCATCACATGAGTAGGTAGTGCACTTGCCTTTTCCATTTTAGCTTTCATAAGAATCTCCATGATATACTTATTTTGGTTTAGTTGAATCTTTCTGGTTGAATTTCCATTTGCTTCAATACCAATGAAGTAATTTAGATTGCCATGATCCTTGATAGAGAACTCTTTTTGTTTAGTTGCTTTGTAATGTAGTTGATTTCTAATTCATTATTTCCTGTAATTAGAAAATCATCAACATATATTAGTATATATGTTACTATGTTATTACTGAATTTTGTAAATAGAGAGTTGTCTGATTTGGTTGGATTGTATTCCCTTTTGATCAAAGTTGACTTTAGCTTATCAAACCAAACCTTTTGTGCTTGCATGAGCCCATAAATTGATTTGTTCCACTTGCATACAAGTTCTTTATTGTTACTCCAACTAAACTCAATTGGTTGCTCTATGTCAACTTACTCCTGCAAATCACCAATCAAAATGCGTTATTTACATCAAGTTGTTTTATGCTCTAATTTCTGTTCAAGGAAATCGTGAGAATTATTCTAATTGATGTTGGTTTTACAACAGAAGAGAATGTTTCATTAAAGTCAAACACGTTCTACTGTGAATACCATTTTGCCACCAATATTATCTTGTAATTAAAAATTGAACCATTAGCATTCTTCTTCAACCTATATATCCACTTGCATCCTATAATATTTTTGTGCTTTGGCAAAAGGACAAGGTCCCGGGTTTTGTTTTTTATCAGTGCTTGATATTTATCGTTCATGGCAGCTTTCTACTTTTCACTTTCTATTGCTTGATAGTAAGTGCTTGGCTCTTCATCTTCATAAATTGTGTTGTATATTTTTTGCTTGATTATTTCTCTTTTGCTCTTATGATCATATGATGACCAGTTTTTCTAGGAATAGATTGTTGAACAGTGCTGCCAATTGTGGTCTCTTGTTGACAAATAGGTGGATCTGAATAATCCATTAGTTGACTGGATACAGGTTGGTTGCTATTGTGTTGTTGAATTTGATGCGAGCTTTCAGAATCATCCCTTTGTTCCTGACCTGGTTTAGAATTGAGCATTGTGTGTTGTGGACATGGAGTTTCCTAAGTTATTTCAGTTGTAGCTTGTTCCACTAAGTCAGGCATTGGTGGTATGGAGAATCTTGCATTTTGTATTTTTTCAGATGTTTTGATTTCCGTTTTGTTGAATGGAAACATTTTCTCATTAAATACCACATGCATGGATATGAATATTTTTCCTTTGCTATCTAAACACTCGTACCTTTTTTTATTGGCTGCATATCCTAGAAAAGTGCATGGTGCCGATATAAAATTCAATTTGTGAGCATTATATGGCCTTAGACAAGGAAATCATAGGCATCCGAAAATTCTTAAATCACGATAATCTGTTCTAACATTAAAAGAATTTCCATAGGACTTTTAAGTTTCGGTATTTTTGTTGGTAACATGTTTATTAGATACACAGTAGTAGAAAATGCATTAGGGCAAAAAAAAATTACTAAGGCCCGAGCAATAAGTGTTAAACCAGACTTTATAATGTGTCTATGTTTTCTTCTGTCAATCCATTTTGTTTAGAAGTATAGGACATGTTGTTCTATGAGTAATTACTTTTTTTTAGAAAACTCCTTAAGTGGATGAACTTCAGTCCCACCATTTGTTTGCATAATTTTCACTTGATAATCAGTATGTTTTCAACTAAAGCAATAAAGTGAAGTACTACATTATAAGTTTCAAATTTTGATTTCAAGAATTAAATCCAAACATGTCTAGAAAATGCCTTTATAAAAGAAATAATATATTTGAAACCATAATCGGTACTAATTGGTGCAGGCCCCTATAAATCATTTACAACTAGCTCTAATGGTTTGTTATAAGTGGTGGTTGAGTTTGAAAAGGCAACTTTGTGACTCTTGTCTATTTGATAGTATGTAAAAACATTGGGCATAGAAATATTTTTAAAAGAAATACTATTATTATTCAACACTTGTTTTACAACATTTGCATTTGGATGTCTTAGCCTATAATGTCACATATCAAAAGTCTTACACTTACTTGCTTGAGTTATTTAAATATTGTTACACTATTTATTTTTAAAATTTTGATTTCTTGCATTAACAATATAGAACTTGTATAGGCCTTACCCTAAAGAAGAACTTCATCAGTAAGAATATCTTTGACCAAACTGTTATCCTGGTTTTTAACCCAGCAGGATCTAACAAGAGACAGAACAAAATGGTGTTATTGGAGTGGTTTAGAACTGAACCACAAAGGCTAAGAAAAGAAGTTAAAGAAAGCCAAGCTATATCACTAAGGCAACGACTAGGATCAACAAAACCGAGAGATCGGCATTCTTTTAGCCCAAACAGCAGTTGAGTGCAGACAGCTAGTAAAATGGAATCATATGACTATGGAAACATCTCCAATTCCGAACTCTAGAAAAATCCTAAGTGCTCAGATCATCAGCAGCCCAAACATCTTTCTGATTCAACAACAAACTACCCAAGGATGCAATGAATAGAAGGCCAAGGCATTGGCTCACAAAACAAGTCAAGTCTATAGGTAGCCGGCAACCCATGGACCATGGGTCGCCAACAACCCATGGTTTTGCCTCGGGTTGGGATCCAAGCTTCCTCTGGGTCGTTCCCTACCTATCTGCGAATAGGCGATGAAGTGGCCTGGTACAGAAGCTCTTCGGTCTATATAAATACTATCCTACCTGCAACACAAGCTAGATCTTCTCTATATTGGTTACCGAAACTCTGTTGAAATTATTCTTCACTCTCTACCTACCTCATAACAACCTCCAAATGAATTCACTATGATTCTCCAGTGGATTCCAACTCTGGGGGATAAATCTAGCAAAAGATAATCAAATCTTTGTAATTAAACATCTCTTATAACAAAAATCAGTCTATAATAAAATTATAAAGTGGACATAGGCTTCATTAACAGCCGAACCACTATAAAAATTCTCTATCATATTTCTTTTACTGTTCTTTTCCTATATCTGTTTTCAGTGACATTGATTTATCCGAACAGGGCTGGTACTTTCAAATTCAAACCAAGGTGTTAGTCTATTTTTTTGAGTCAACATTTTGGTGCTTTCATTGAGAAGTATGGTGTTGGTCCATTTTTTAGGTAAACATTTTGGTACTTTCACTAAGAACCCAACTCAGCTTCCAAATCAAGCTATCTACTTTAGATCCCATAGGTGTAGAAGTTAGGTCCTAACTCATTGCTTGAAGAATCCACTGTTTGGAAGCAATGTCTCTTGGAAGAAGAGGAAGAGCGGCATCTGGAAGGTCCATAGGGGTAGTAGTAGCTGGAGAAGATGTTAATCCTTAATAAAATGAAGTAAACGGTGCTAACTTAGGAAATTAGGCACCAGCCTTCTCCAATCAGCATGAAGTTGTTGCCAGAGATGAGTTAAATAAAATGGTTGCTGAGATCAACCAAAAAATGGAGAGTAGCCAAATGGTTCTAATGGACAACTTAACGCTCTCCTAACCCTACAATCGATTCTGCTCCAAGTATTATGCCCAAACCTGTGGCTTCTATGGAATACGAGAATTCCTCTATTTCTTGTCTAAATAGAAGAAACGAAAAATAGTCACAAAAAGAGTGACAATAGGACTTAACATTGACGAAAACGCAAGTACTCCATTTTCCATAAGGCAACCTACTTTGATTTGAGTCAAGGGACAAAGACCCTCGTAGAAGACATAGCTTTGGATCATTCCGACTCAGAGGATGGAGAGAAAAATGACAGATTGGAAGGAAATGCTAATGCATTTGACAATGCAAGGAATACCCAAACTGCTCCTGATAGACCAACCGTAAGCTAAGGGACCCTATAGGAGTGGCTTTCCCTAAGACTGGAGAGACTAGGTCTCAGCCCATTCACCAAGACTGTTTGCAAAGTCAAACACTTAGCGCAATGACCGATTATCATCCTTAGGACTACCAGACATCAGTGGCATACATAGAGGACATGGTTAAACGATTAATGGGGATCTGCGCCAAGTCGGCCTCCCTTTACGATGAAACCTTGAATGGGAGATATCCATTAAAATTCACAATGCCAACTATTCCATCCTATGATTGGACAAGGGACCTGAAACCTCAATTGTACAAATACAGTTGGTATATGGACGGAGCAAATTCCTTTGAAGCTGTTCGATGCAGATGCTTTCCTATCTTTCGTGGAGGTGTTGCGTCAATGTGGTTCACTAGGCTTCCACCAAGATCTATTTCTACATTTGACCAACTGGCAATAAGGTTCCTTGATCAGTTCAGACTCTATACTGTGCAACAAAAAGACGTCATGTCCCTATCCGGATTGTTCTAAGAGTGTAACGAATCACAAAAATATTTCATGAATAGGTTTAACACCATGGCAATGGAAGTCAGAAACCCCAATGAAGATATTGTTTATATGGCATTAGTCCATTCCTCAAAAACTAAATTCGAAAAGTGGATTAAGATGAAACAACCTACCACCAGAAAAGATTTCCATCGTAAAGCAAGTCAGTACCTAAGGTTGGAGCAAGCATAGGAATTGGAAAGGAAGTCTACTAGTGTATGACTGGCGAACGTTGGCAAAGCGATGTAGGAATGAATCAAAATGCACATACTTCTCGAACTGCTGAAGGAACCACTGGGAAAGATGGAAATTCAAAGAGAAAAGGTCAAAACTGCAATAAGAAGAATGGTAATGGAAGCAATAAAAAGCTCAAAGGGTTTTGGCCCGATGGCTACATTCCCCTAAGCGACACATGGAAAAATATTATCCTCGCAATTTAAGGGACCGAGGAATGCAAAAAGTCTTCTAGCAAGAAGGCAACTAAGCAGCAGAAGCGCTCAGGGAAATTCTGCCGCTTCCACGAAACACACGGCCATAATACCAACGAATGCTACCACCTAAAGGATTTCATTGAGAAACTGAACAAGAATAAAAACTCCAGCAGTACGTAAAACAACCACAATACCTCGATCAATCTACGAGTCCTTAACACCAAAGAGAACGAAGGAATCAAGCTAGAACCAGCGAAGAAGGTTCGAAACAAAATGAGCAAAGGCCTATTATTAGAAAAACAACTAGGGGACCCCATCCCACACAAAGAAGTTGGGGAGAAGTAGAGCGATATGCAAGTTCGTTGAAGTATGCTCAAAAGGAATCATGTTTGGCTATGGAAAACAAAACTCTAGCTAAGATGAAAAGGATCTTGAATGACGATATTGTGTTCCGAAATAGGAATACCAAAGGAATTGTAGGTCTAACCCTTGATCCGATAGTGGTGACAGTAAGAATTGGCCTACTATAGTTCAGCAGGTGTTGGTTGATAGTGGCAGCTCCGTTAACATTCTTTTCAAACACACTCTTGCTCTAATGAAGATTAGCATGAAAAGTGTGTCCGCGTGCCAAACAAAGATTCAGGGGTTTACTGTTGAGCCCAAACAACCGGTGGAAACAATTGATCTACCCTTGGATCTTGAAGAGGGTGAGCAAAGGGTCACCCTCATTTAGACTTGCATGATCATGGATGAAATGTTAGCATACAACACCTTCTTGGGATGTCCCACATTAGCCGACTTTAGATTAGCACTGGCCCAATGGTGCCTTACATTGAAGTTCACTACAGAACACGAAGTCGGAATTATGAAAGGTGACCAAAGCACTACTTGGGAATGCTACATTGTAGAATTGCATGAGTCAAGAAGAAAGGAAAAAGGAAAGGATGCGGAGAAACCCATCCACATCCGCGAACCCATCGAATAGCAACTACAGAACTACCTCTGGCTTGGGACCATAGCCTCGTCGACATGGATTTGGACCCTGGAAAGAAGGGCTTAGAGAATGATCAAGTAGCACCAGTAGATTGACGATGTCTGTCCCAGTCTATATGGATGGCCCAACACGGGTCATGAAAATTGGGATGCAGCTTGGAAACATGATGCATTCAGAATTAACCAAATTCCTTTGCACCAGTTTGGACGTATTTCCTTGGACACACTTTGATATGTGTGGGGTATCATCTAAAATTGCCACCCACACACTTAATATTGACCCTCAATTTACACCGATAAAATAAAAAAAGCGCGGCTTGGGCCCCGAATGGTCCAAGGAATTAAGAGAGGAGGTTGACAAGTTGATGGATAACGACTTCATCCGGGATGTAACATATGCTAAATGGGTATCGAACCCAGTTTTAGTCAAGAAGTCTAATGGGAAATGGCAAACTTGTATTGACTAATAAGATCTAAATAAGGCTTGTCGAAAGATAGCATCCCACTACCAATAAACGATCAACTTATAAATGGAACGATAAGGCATGAATTGCTATCATTTATGGATGCATACTCGGGCTACAACTAGATCCTGATGCATGAGTAAGACTAAGAGAACACCACCTTCATCACCGATTTGGGACTGTACTACTGCAGATTCATGCCATTCTGGTTAGAGAACGCAAGGGCTACATACCAAAAGCTAGTGAATACTATTTTCAAATGCCAGATTGGAAAGACTATGGAAGTTTACGTGGACAACATGCTAGCCAAACATCGACTAGCTGCTAACCATCTCGACAATCTCGCTGAAATGTTTGAGATAATCTGAAAATTAATTGAAGTAAATAGCCTTGTGAACTGGAGGGCATACACCAGTATTTGGAAGAAACGCCTAAAAACAATAAGTTCACAAATTCCATTACACTCCAAACAAAGAGTTTCTATAGAATTTTTAAACAAAGAAGTCAACGAAGAATTTCTAAACAAAAAAAATTTCAAGTTCTATTACTTCCTGAAGTTCTAAGAATTTCTAAACAAAATTTTCTAAGTTCTAAGAATCTCTAAACAAAATTTTTCCAAATTCTATTATTTCTGAAGTTCTATGAATTTCTAAACAAAATTTTTTTCGAGTTATGGTAATTTCTAAAGGTTCCATCAACTTCCAAAGTGTTGTTAATCTCTATGTTCTGTTTCTTCAAACGACAGGCTTTGGCTATAATCATAGAACTAGAAAAGTATGAAATAAAACAAGCATGAATACACAAACACAAATGAACAGACATATAAAAGTATAGTCAAAATATCAATATATTGCTTATAATTTTCTATACACAAGGTCAAAATGTGAGGGCCATACCCATAAAATACCAGCCAACAAAAAGAAAATACGGACTCTATAGTAAAGAGGTAAAGTGCAGACTCTATCCTTGAATAGAATGACTCGAGAAGAAATAAAAACGAGTCCAACATCTTGCAAGCTATTGACTAAAATCATGTTAACCTCATACGATCCACTCAACGTTTCTTGCCAGCTCTCCCCTTTCCATCCTTGATCGACAGCTTCTGCTTCTTCTTAGGAGTGGTGTCAATGCTGGTAATGTTAACAAATAGCTCGGTGGCAATGTCCTCATCAGCCTCCGAAGCCTTCTCAGAAGCCTCTCCCTTCGTCTTTCGCCTTCGAGATTAATTGCGGGAGCTTTTGGAGGATTTGATCGCTTCGACCTTTTCCCTCTTGACAGTAACGAGATTGTGTTGAGTCTTCTACAGTGACTCCGTCTGAGTCTCCTGCTTTATGGTCTCTACCGCCGTTACATTGCCTTCCAACGACATGGAAGGGTCGTCCAGGCCATGAAGTGCAGCTATTTTTTCAGTTCTAACCCCGGTTGCGAACCGGACGCAGATGTAGAAACCGAAACAGGACACATAAGATGTGGAATTGGCAACAGGTACAGGAGTCGAAGTAGTTGGCTTGTCAATGGGGAAGGTAGATGGACCTATAGGATCAAAAATGAAAACATTAAACTCCTTTTGCCTTTGTGACATAAGTTAGAACTCCCAAATTCGGAGGAGCCAAGGACATTATCTACACAAGAAGGATGCTCGAGAATGTCTACTTCGTACTCACCATCCTCGCCCTCTTTTATGGTTCCACCAACTAAAGTATCATTTCAAGTCCTAAACTCATTGGCTAGTCATGGAGCTGCTTCAATAATTTTCCCACGTTGAAAATAGAATGCTTGGCAAGCACGTCGGTGGCGGTCGTTAAGGCGGCATTAGTAGTCTCCTTCTCTCTTTTAAGTCAGAGAATTTCCTGGTCCTCAAGTAATGCCTTCTTGGATTCGTCGTTGAGATAGGCATCTCGCTAGTCTCGATCAGTGCAAATGTCACTGCTATAGGTAAAATGAGATAAGATTTCCTCCCAGACAAAGGCGAGAGTGTGCGGAAACTTCAGGCCAAGATAGCAGAGACATCCTTGATGCAATAGAGAGTTGATATAGAAATTTATAATAGTCACATCTAGCTTCTCCATTTTTCTTTTGAAAGCACTTTGGAGGTCCAAGTAATCCGCTCGCATAGTAGCTTTCTCATCTTCAATGGCTATCTTGTCGGCACTAAGTTGTGCAACTTGGGCCTGCAACTTGGCAATGATCTCGGCTTGGTCGAAAATTGTTTTGTTGTTCCCTTCAACGATGTGGTCATGATCAGCGAAGCTTTCACTGAGCCTCAATCATTGTGCTGCAAGCATTCACTTCTTGCTATAACTTCTCCTCCCCTGCATGAGCCTCATTGATCTTGTCCCCATAGACGATTTCTATTCGGTTGTGGGCTTCTCTTACCTCTTTTAATATGTTAGTTTTTTTCTTGCTATCCTGTAGTGCCATTGCCTACTCTTCCTTTAATTTCTTAATCTTGGCGTCACGCCCGACCGATGCCTTTTCAAATTCATCTTTCTCCAATTCGAAGGAGTGGATCTCTTGATAATTATTTATATTTGTATCTGCTAGCTGCTTACAGTGCTTCTCCCATCGTTCGGCATGTTCTTGGTCGCTTTGGATAGCTTGGAGATGCGGCATGTAGAAATCCTTGCAAATGGGGTGGAGGTCTAGGTCAAAATTGACCCCTTTAAGAACCAAACCATGAAGCGCTACCTCAAGTTTAGGGGGAAGGAAGGATGTAGCTAGATGACCAGTGGGGCGAGAAGCATTAGGGGTAGCAGTGACAATAGAAGATGATGAAATATGAGTTGAAGATGGAATCGGAAAAAAAGTGATGGGAATTTCTTGGCCCATAGAAGAGTGCTTTGAAGCGAGTTCTGAATGAGGGCGATGTTCAAAATTTGACTTTTTGACGGCTCATCTCATTCCCTAAGAGATCTATGTAAAGTCTCCTTTCATGAGCGCATCAAAGTCGACAAAACATCGCTGAAATCTCCGAATTTTGTTCTGACATCCCTATTTGAAGAATCTTGATGTCCTCTAGTTTCGAGGGCTTTGCCTTCATCGCTTTAATCAGAATGAGGTGAACCCGGGAGAACGGGACTCATTCTTGGAGTTTCATCACAAGACTCAGAGTCTCCACCATCGGATTTAGATGAGAAGTAATCACCAGTAGTGGACTCATCACTACTACGTTCAAACTCTCCCTCTTCCTTTTCTGAATCCACCATGGCCTTTCCCTCTCTTTGTTTAAAATTTTCTTCTGCTTCCTCCAGGATTAGAGACATTCTACGTAGGCTGCTTAATCTAGTCGCAATAGCCTCTTACCCCTCAAGGGTTTTGTCGGTGGATCCTCTAGAAAAGCTTTCACTCTCTTGGAGACATTCTGCCATTGACTTCATCTTGTCCCATTGTTTGATATACAGGTTGAACAAAAAACCTAATGCGGCCGCTACAACCCTAATTATCGCTCGACCTTCGTTCATCTCTATAACAATCAACCTACGTCATCGTTTCGGCCTACCAACACCGCACATGCGGCCAGAGGCTGGTCGAACTTGGCTGCTTCCTTGCCTCGAAAAACATGAAATAATGGCGTGCATTTGAATGCAGTTTTTCGTCGATCCGTTGCTCTAAAATCCATCATCTCCGTATGGATTCGAAGATCCCGCGATGCTCTATGACTTCGTAGTTGGAAGTTTCTTGAATAGATATACGGATTGAGAGAGATTAATGGAAGAAATTCGTGCAATTCTGGCCATTGATTGAATATGGTGGCTAGCCCTAGAAGGTTTAGGGTTTGTTGAAAAATAAGAAAAATGATGGCCTTTTATAGAAAATTCACGACACCATTTATCGTGAAATTTTCCGAACTCGAAGCGGAACGTGCCGCTTGGAGTTTATAATGTTTTACCCCTATTCTGAACGCAATAGAATATATATAGGGAGTCAATTCGATCGTATTTGAAAGATAGGTTTTCGAATCGACTAATTTAAATTTAAAATTCACTTAAACCGATTTCTACGCGTTTTAGCTTGCCCCGGACAAACCGTAAATCCGATTGACATGAAATTTGAAATCTTACAATAGTTTAACATTATAGATCCAATTAAACCGATTTCGTTGTAATTCGAGACTGTTTGAAAAATGACCATTTTACTCGTCAATTAAATATTAAAATATTCAATTTCTAGAATTTAACGTTTAATTCAATTTAAAAAGTTTACTAACATCATTGTAATTCAAATATAATTTAATATCACTTTACAAATCATTTTTATTCACATTTAATCCAAATCCCAATTATTTCGGAAATTCCAAATATTAAATTAGCAATTTAATTATCCAATTAAATCACGATATTCGAATTATAAGTTATTCAGTTTGAAAAATTCACTTATGAGTATTTAAAATGAATTAAATATACGAATTTAAAATGACTGAAATTCTGGGTCGTTACATTCTCTCCTACTTAAAAGAATTTCGTCACCGAAATTACCAAGTAAGAAAAAGTCACAAAATCCATTAACTTTTCAAAACAAATCGTTCAATTTAGATTTACCAAAATCACTTAAATGTTTAACTTTCCAAAATCTTTTAGTTAGACATCTTACAATAACTTCTCTAAGTTTTCAAATCTACTTATTATCTTTTAAAACCAACTAATATCATTTAACTTTATAGCTTAATATCAAAGTTTTAGTTATCATAAATTTTCCAAAAATTTTCTAACGCCTCAAATTTTCAAAAAAAATCGTCAGCGTCCCCTTTGCGCGGTTCGATCGTAGTAAGATCACAAGATATATATATCGCAAATATACATCTCATCATCAAGGACGAGGCATCCCGTAGGGAAAAAGGTGTAAAATTACGATATGTAATCTGAGATATGTACCTTATATATTATTAGTGAGCATATACGGCTAATATAACGCGAAAGCGAGCTCCAAATGGGAAGCATTTGCCATACACACCTAGTAAATACTCAACAAACAAATAAGAAACACGTAGATATGAAAATAATATCAATATACAACATATACCAACAACTGTATATGTCAACATAGCAAATGCCACCAAAAACAAAAAATCCAACCATCAACCATCATCCAACAAACATCCAACAACTATCCAATCTATCCATAACCATATCAATATGAATTCACTTCTCATTAATATTTATTGAATTGGTTTTTCAATTTAATCACATTTGATTCAATAACATTGGATTTTACTAACGTTCATTCATTCATTCATTTTCAATTAGTTTACATTTACTAATTTACGTTCAAGTTTGTTTACCTCCAATTTGGTTTAACCCTTTTAATTTCAAATTGGTTTAACATTCAATTGACTTTCATTCAATTATTAAATTTCTAGTTTCATTAGATTTTAATGAATTAACACTTGCATCCAATATTCCATATCAATTTACTTACATTCGATTGATTAACATTCAATTCATATTTCATTTACTAATCTATTCCATTAGTTAAATTCAATTCATTTGTTAATTCAATTTCTAATTCATTCTTACAACTAAAGTTGAATTTTTATATAACTCAAGTTCATATTCATCACTTCATTTAATTATTTCACTTTATTAATTTACTTCGGTACCAAAATCAACTTCATTTAACCATACTTAAGTTATCTTTCATTTCAATTTCATTTTATTTAACCTAAGTCAAAATCATATCACCATTCAAATTCAGACTTTTTTTTTGACTAGCTAAAAGTGTTTAACCATTTTAACATTTCGATTTACTTACATTTTCTCATTTTATAAGTTATACCACTTATTTATTCAAACTTGCAAATTCATGTTATATAATCACTTATCTTTTAAGTTTAATTTCTATTTCAATAACTTATCAAATCCAGTTAAAATCCAATTCCTTTTATTTAACTACCCTTTAGTTAAATTTCAAATCAAATATTTAATATGCCAACTCAAATTTTATTTCAACTTTATCAAAGCTAAAATTTTATTATCTCATATATTATAAGTCCAAAACTTATTTTACTTATATTTATCAATTATAATTTAGATTTTATATCAAATTTGTTTATCGTAACAAAACTTCAGTTTCAATTTATTATTGGTAGCAAATCCATCACATAAAAACCTAAAAATGATACTGATGATGCTGCAGTCATCACCCTTATTATTTTTCCAGCAACAGTAGTGAATTCAGTGCTTTATATTCTTTTATATTTACAAATCACATTTATAAATCTATACATATATAATTTCATTATTTTACTTTACTCACATAAGATCATTCCAAATTTACTCATCTTATTTAGATTTATAATAATATAACCTCTTTTACTTTTGAAAAATAACTTTCAAAATAAACGGGATTCACATTTTCAGATTCTTGGTAAAATCCATTTTTATTTACAACTCATATTTATAAATATATTCATATAGTTCCATGTCTTATACATAAGATTATTTCACTATTGCAAATCATGTTAATTATAACTTCATAGTTTATAATTCATTTGCTTATATAATTTATTATTTTACAATTGTTGCTTTTATTTAGACTATTCAAACAGCTTTATTAACTTTTATATATTTACTTTTCAAGCAACCAAACAATTCATTGATATACACTTTGATAATTCCTGAAAAATTATTTCTTTATATACAAAATATAATCGTAGTAAAATTATTTCATTTATCCAATTTAAAATAATACTATGTCGACTTGCCTCGTTTAAGTGTTTGGAAATCCATATCGATAACATAGCGTCCCACATGCCGATCAGAATTCACAAACAACTCAACGGATAAGCAAACGCAATATAAATTTTTTTTATAGTCACTAACAAATACACGCTCATATATATAATACACTCAAACTCAATCTAGGGTGCTACTGTCCCTATCTATACTGAGTACACATAAAAGCTTAGGAATATACAAAATCTAAGCTCTGATACCAAATGTGATGATCCGAAAATCCATACCCTTTGAATTGACAATAATCCATATATGTCCGACCCAAAAAACGCAGACTGACGGAAAGTTAAGAGAAAGAAAATAAGTTAAGAGAAAGAAAATAAGAGAGAAGAAGAGAAGAGAAGAAAGAGAGAAGGTAGAACCAAACAGAATAATACAGAACCTCACATCACAGCGGAAAAATATATAATATCATATCAATGATCTTTACAAAACAGAAACTATATACATACACACATCAATCAGAGTTCAACAATCAATCAATAATTATCAGCCTGAACAGTTATAATAACATGTCGCTGCAAATACTGATAATTTAAGACAACAACTAAGCAATGCAGCGGATAATCAAGCAAATATGAAAGTACGAAAATGATGATTTCCAGCTCTCCTGCTGAAGCTCCAAAAGCATCAAACTTAGTCCTGTAAATATACTCGGTCTGACCCGAGCATTGAAATGGAAGAATGCCCGATCAGTCTGGTAAACTAGTGTGAGAAACACACTCAACTGAATTTATTAAATTACCATACTTTTCCTTAGTTTTCAAAACAAAATTATCTCGTAAGAAAAGTCCACACATAAACACGGACATGTTTTTACCTTACGATAACTAAAACATATCATTTCAAATCCTCTTATATTATAGTAGTGTCTACTATATACAAATAATATTAATCATAGCCAAAATTGTTACATTGATTAAATTCCAGCATATAGCCCAATTGCGTAATACAATCAAAATGGAAAACACGTAGTGGGTTTGGATTTCCATAAAAATGACCAAGTGAAGGGACTACCTTCCGGCAGTACATCTCTAGAAGAATGTACCGAGAAACCATCACAAAGTTTCTTTACCAACACAAGACTGGCCCACCTCTATAACTAGATGGTACCGAATATTTCATCCTCCGATCGTTACCGACCTTATTGAGGGCCTTCTAAGCATACAAACCACATAATCGGATACAAGACATCATAGCGTGTAAAGAAATATCTAGAAGAGGATGATCATATCCTTCTTGGAAATGACCCACTTAGCCCTGCTGCATTTAACCCTCTTTTGGTCATTTTTGGTTGATGAGGCCTGACGAGGTAAGGATTACCTTTCACAAAGCACAATCACATCACTTCGAATGCCACATGGCCATTTCCGTTGACTACTAATTGCCTTCTAAAAAAATACAACCCTTAAGCTCATACGTCTCAAGGAGGGTGTTAAGCTAAGAGAAGCTGTCTTCTCCGCCACCACTGATGTGTGTTAAGCTAAGAGAAGTTGTCTTCTCCGCCACCACTGATGTACGTTCATAAAAACCAATGTACGTAATCTATTGAAATGCAATGTCAGACAAACATCCAAACAAGTAGTCCAGGAACAGGACAAACCGAAGGTACTTTCCTACCACATCCTGTCGGGAAATCCCTAGGATTAGTAGCGAATAGTCCTTGCATTGGATATTTCATAAATAAAGAGACCACTGCTACTAGATGTATATTGGAATTTTAACCCCAAACGATCAAGCAGTCCCCCACTACGAAAATCTGGAATATCAATATCATCACAAGCAACCTACACAATCGTCCATATACGTTGGTCCGAAGTGGTTTTCAGATAAATCTGATCCCGGTCTCTTCGCACCAACAACGAAAAAGCATTTCTCAACCTCACACAGAAACTAAGTCTCATAGACTTATAACATCTCCAAATTTTAGCTTGCTATCCTTCGGGCCAAGAAGGTAGCTCGATAGATTGGAGTAATACTCCGCACTATACGAATCAACATCCTCAACACAAACGATAATCAAGCCTACAGAGAAGGCTATGTACTAAGTGTACGACTAAATAATTCCCACATCAAGTCGAGGAACTAAAATTTGGCCAAGTTTAATAGTCGGTTATTTAACTATCAAAACAAACAAATATTTAGCACCATATACAATCATTCGGGCCTTTTAATAAGTCTTTATTAATTAATTCACTTGCCAAATATTCACTTCAAATTATCTTTAAAGAGAAATATTCTGAAAACCATTTCAACTTCTATTTTGGAAAATATTTCCAAATACTAATTTAACAATAAGTAATTCACAAATCAATTTATTTTCAACATTTAGAAAATATTGCATATACTTAAATCTCGATTAAGTATATATTTTACTCTATAAGGAAAACATTCTCTTTAAACATATTTATTAGGATAAAACGAATGTTGCGCAAAACATCGTTACGACAACCCAAAATCACTAGTATAGGGATTCGAAAATAATATAGATATATAAATTCCTATACTATAGAAAAACATTTCCTTTCGAAATCATATACTATAACAACAGTGTTATAGTCCATCATTTCCTTATTTCTCGAAAACGTCTATTTCAACAATGAATGTTGAAATCTATGGTTTCGATGCTTAACACATTTTAAAACATATTCAAATCATTTCTCATCCATTTAAAATATTACTTCCCAAAATATTTCTTTAATATATTATTCACTATCCAAAATCGGAAATATAAATCGTTTACCAAATTTAATATTATTTCAACATTTAATATAAAGGTTAATTCACTATCAAAAATTGTGAATAAAATTCCTTTAAATATTTAACTTTTCAAAATAAGTTGTTTTCAGATTCATAAAACAATGTTTATAAATCACGTTTTATTTTATAAAAAACTTCCATAAAAAAATCAAACTCCATTTATTATTTTATAAGAACTTCAACTTGTAAAAATCCCTTGATTATCATATTCTATTTATATCTCATTTAAATGCCAAAATCCAATTTATAAGTTAATTACTTATAAATCATTTATTTTACAAATTCATTTATTTTATAACTTTACGATTATAAATCTTATTTCCTTATAAACTCCATTTATAACCTCATTTTAACACTTACAAAACTCCTTTATAATTCCATCATTTCTGATTTATAAAATATCGATTTTATAAATCTTATATGTAAACCAATTATAATAATTCAAAAATCACCATATATACTATTTTACAAAATCATTAACTCCATATTTCAAAAATCACATTTTGATTATATTTCACAAAAATCATAATTTTTATAACAAAAAAGTCACAAATTTCTTTTATTTATAATAAATCAATTTTTTTAATAATTCAAAATTCAATAAAACGAATATTTTCAAAATCACTTTTAAAATCCTTTTTAAATCGAAATCATCACCTTAACATTTTAAAATTTCCAAAATAGGCCCAATGTTGCAACATCACTAAATACAATAATCACGGCATCCAAAACATCATATATCATATGATAACAGAATATATCACGATATTTGTAAATGAATCAATACGGGTGAGGAATCCAGTTGGATCCCTAGGAATCCAGTTGGATCCCTCCAACTTGTCACCTGCAACCAATATACATATTAGAATATGTGTGCAATGTCCGTTTCGAGGCAGACGCGCGTACAAAGGGTCATCCGCTCATACAAGGGAACGCATAGGGTCATCTGCTCCACTAGGCAGGTATATATCCAAATACCAATCAATGTATCATATATCATCTAAACAATCAACAATCACCATATAATAAATTATTTTTCACTTATATAAAAATATCAGTGAGGCAGAAAGAGTGAGTTGTACTCATATTGCTTGTAATCGCCGCAATAGCGATTTATTCCAATTAAAATTAAACTAGCTTTTAATTTCAGCCAAAATTTTCACTAGCTTAAATAAATCCCAATCTAGCTCCATAATGTAGTGCTCATTAGTATGAACCCAACGCAATTCGTTTCGTGCGAAATGGACCTCGTATGAAAAAGTTACAACGTTTTAAAATTTATACGATTTATATATGTATAATTTACAACTAAAATTTTAAATTCAAACCCTAGATTGCATCATGGCCGTGCATTTTTAATGAACCATATCATGCCATTGAATTCATCTTCTCCAATCGTTCGTTATACAGGTCGAAAAAAACGCAATGGTGCCGCTACAACCCTAATTATCGCTCGACCATCGTTCATCTCAACAACGATCAACCTACGTCATCATTTCCGCTTACCGACGCCGCACGTACGGCCAGAGGTCGGTCGAACTCGATTGCTTCCTTGCCTCGAAAAACACAAAAGAATGGCATGCGTTTGTATGCAGCTTTTCGTCGATCCGTTGCTCTAAAATCCATCATCTCCGTATGGATTCGAAGATCTCGCGATGCTCTATAACTCATAGTTGGAAGTTTCTTGAATAGATTTACGGATTGAGTGAGATTAATGGAAGAAATTCGTGTAATCGTGGCCATTGATTGAATATGGAGGCTAGCCCTAGAAGGTTTAGGGTTTGTTGAAAAATAATAAAAATGATGGCCTTTTATAGAAAATTCGCAACACTATTCATCGTCAAATTTTCCGAACTCAAAACGGAACATGCCGCCTGACGTTTATAATGTTTTACCCATATTCCAAACGCAATGGAATATATATCAGGAGCCAATTCAATCATATTTGAAAGATAGATTTTCGAATCGACTAATTTAAATTTATAATTCACTTAAACCGATTTCTACGCGTTTTAGCTTGCCCCGGACAAACCGTAAATCCGATTGACATGAAATTTGAAATCTTACAATAATTTAACATTATAGATCCAATGAAACTAGTTACGTCGAAATCCGAGGCTGTTTGAAAAATGACCATTTTACTCGTTAATTAAATATTAAAATATTCAATTTCTAGAATTTAACTTTTAATTCGATTTTAAAAGTTTACTAACATCATTCTAATTCAAATATAATTTAATATCAGTTTACAAATAATTTTTATTCACATTTAATCCAAATCCCAATTATTTCTGTAATTCCAAATATTAAACTAACAATTTAATTATCCAATTAAATCACAATATTCGAAATATAAGTTATTCAGTTTATAAAATTCACTTGTGAATGTTTAAAATCAATTAAATATATGAATTTCAAATGACTGAAATTCTGGGTCGTTACGTCATGGGTCATCGACAACCCAAATCTCCAAAGGAGAATTTCACAAAAATATGGATCACTAGCGATCCATATGCTAATGGATCGCAGGCGACCCATAGTGTTATGGCTACTTTTCCTCGAGCTAGTTCTATGACATTCATTTATCATTTCAAAGAATGGTCAGGAAGCTAAGAGCAGAAATATGATCCATTATGCAAGCGACATCAACCCAAAGCAAGATGACCAACAACATGACCTGCCACGCATCCGTAAACTATAACGAAATAACTTTGAAATCGATGGACATATATTGAGAGCGATAATTTCCCGAGCATGCCTTGTGGACAACGAAAATGCACTCTTGGGGGCAAATGTTATCCAGCTTTTCGACCCAGCAAGATCTAATAGGAGACATAACAAACAGGTGTTATCAGAGTGGTTTAGAACTTAACCAGAAAGGCTAAAGCAAGAAGTTAACGAAAGCCAACCTATATCAGTAAGGCAACGACTAGGATCAAAGAAACCAAGAGACCGACATTATTTTAGAGCAAATAGCATCTGAGCACAAATAGCTTGTAATATGGAGCCACGACGACTATGGAAACATCTCCAATTCCAAACTGCAGAAAAATCCTAAGTGCTGAAATCATCAACAACCCAAACATCTTTCTGATTCAACAACAAACCACCTTAGGATGAAATGAAGAAAAGGCCAAGGCATTAGCTTGCAGAACGAGTCAAGTCAATCGGCTGCCAACGACGCATGTTTTTTCCTTCAGTTGTGAGTCAATCCTCCTCTGAGTCGTTCCCTACCTATCTACGAAATGTGATGAAGTGGCATGGCCTAAAAGCCTCCGGTCCATATAAATACCATCCTACCTGCAACACAAACTTGGTCTTCTTCAGACTGGTTGCTGAAGCTCTGTTGGAATTCTTCTTCACTCTCTACCTCCCTCACAACAACCTCCAAAGGAATTCACTGTGATTCTGTAGTAGATTCCAATACTAGGGGTTCAATTTTGCTAAAGACAATCAAAGCCTTGTAATCAAACACTCTTGTAACAGCAACCAGTCTATGGTAAAATTATAAAGTCGACGTAGGCTTCATTAACAACCGAACCACTATAAAAATTCTTTGACTTATTTATTTTACTTCTCTTTTCCTATACTTTTTTCTATGATATTGCACTTTCAGAATAGGGCTGGTGCTTTCAAATTCAAACCAGGGTATTGATCCATTTTTATGGTCAACATTTTGATGCTTTCACTGAGAACCAGGGTTGTGATCCATTTTTTAGGTCAACACAAATAGTGTTTAGGGTAGAACTCAAAATATACATTGTTTTCCTTTGCAAATCATGAAACATTTTCTTTAATTAATAAAAATCTTAAAAGATTATTGAGGTGGATTTTTCTTGCACCTTTGATATATGCATTACTAGTATTTGTAATTCCAATAGACATACCATTTCCCATGTGAAAGCACCGCTTACCTATGTACTCTTAATTGCCGAAATTCAAATAGCTTAGATTATTGTTCACATGATTAGGCCCTTGACTCTGGAAACCAACCTTCATCTTAAATGCCTTCGACATTAGTAGTGCTTTTTTTCCGACCATTTGTATCTTGTTGAATGTTGATTGTATTTGCACTTTGATAATTTTTCTGACTGTTGTTTCATTGATAAGTTAGAGTGTAGTTTGTATCAAATCTGAAATAACACTTGTTTGTATCATAAACATATTTTTCACAAATTTGACAGCTTAATTTATGGGAACTGGATGTGATATTTGCAATTTCCACAATGGGAAAAAACGCATTAGACAACAACTATGCTCCATTGTCTAATTGCATACCTATCCATCGTTAAATCTCGTACTATCTCATTACACATCAGACCATAGGTATGCCTCATCTTCGGATATGCACTAACACAACAACAAAAAAACCATATGTTGTCTAATGTTATAGTATCATTTTTAGAATTTCCTACTAGATGACATATATATATTCACTGGTATGATTAATTGTTTACAGAATGAAATAAATGAATCGCGATTTTATTTAAAAAAATGTTATACTTCAAATCAAATTTAAATGAAATACAACTTTAACAATTACTCTACATAAATTTTCGAATACGATACAACTTAAATTTACCCAGAATGACTCACACTCACTCGAGTTTGTTTTTGATGTTGATCTTGATTTGCTTTCTCCAGCTTGTGTCACATATGTCTTGTACCTATTAAATAAACAACAATAAACTGAAAAAATAAAATTGAATTTGAATATTAAATATTTCCTTAGTTTATGGGTTTTTTTTGAAAGGGATAAATAAATATGTGCACGGAAAACTTATGATACACACGATGTACCATTATCAATATCATAAGGCTAATCCATGATTCAATCACACAGAGAGTTGCAGAGGTCAAGCCTGAAAGCTCAACTTAGTGCAAACACACCAATTCAAGCCCAAGCAAGCTCAGCCTCGACACAAGTAGTTTAATTCAGCTCAAAATAGATCAAACAACTCAGCAAAGCAAAAGTGCATAAACAAGTTCAATGCATATGGAGATGTACAAAGTCGAGCACCAACAAATATGATTCATGGCAGTATCAAGCTTGACACATAATGATATAGAATTTAGTGCACAAATAGCACAAACAAGGAATAATAAGTACAAATTTACAAAAATACTACTACTTGCATCTCCTATGGTGAGCAACACACATATACACATATGTATATACATGTATATGTGTATATATGCAACACATGTCAAATGCAGCCAGCAAGTGCCACAAAAAAATGATGCCAGGAGGTACATGAGTTCAAGGTAGGAAGTACAAACAAATGACCAGGAATTAAAAGAACATTCATATAGGAATCAAATTAACAAGGAAGTACATGGAGTTCAAGGCAGTGCGCACTACCTTTTTCAAAATAAGAAATTAAAGAATCTTAAAGGTAATAAAACTATGGACCAGAAACCAAAACATATAAAAGGTATTAAACCAATGTCAAGGGAGTGCACTGCCATGACAAAATGGTGCATTGCCTTGAACAGGGCAGTGTGCACTGCCTTGAACAAGGCAATGTGCAAGTACATGGACAACGCGACAATGCAACAATGCAACATGTGAACAAGGCCAACAACATGGACCAAGTCAAGGCAAAACAAGATTGCAACACATCAGACCAAACTATGGAAGTTCAAAGCAAAAACATTGTAATATTTCACACATACATACATACATATGTATGCATGCATATACGTGGAAGATATTCCACAAATAAGACTCAAAGGCCAACAACATGTCAGTAATGTTACAAATGCATGATACAAGTGAAACAAGTGTAGGGATTTCACAAACCAGTTCATGAAATGGTACAACATGTCCACATAGTAAGACAAGCATATTCAAAAGACAGTTGAACAGAACAAGGCAGAGTTCAAGCCATTCAAGGTTCAAGCAAGGCAAGGCACACTCATAAGTCCATCAGAAAATTAAAACCCTTTAGCGTTCAAGCACACTAACATACAAATATACATATATGTATATACATGTAGATATGTATATACATATGTGTGCAAGTACATAGACAAGGCCAATAATGCAATAATGTAGTGCCAGAAATTAAAATGAGGCAGTGCTACAAATATTAAGTGCCACAACAAAAAATAAGGCAGTTCTACAAATTAAAACAAGGTAGTGCCACAAAAATTCACACATATATAAATACATATGTATGTATATATATAAATTGACGCAGCGGATATTACGAAAACAAATGAATCGGTGAAAGTAGCAATCGGTGAATTGAAAATACTGCAAGGCTCAAATTCGTTGATCCAAAGATACCGAATTTTAGCTATCTCTGACACGTTGATCGCGCACGATACCGTGAAAAGAGATCTACGATTCTTCGACGTTGATCTTGCGCACAAGATTCCGTGAATCGGCTTCAAGAAATGATGATTCGAGCGCACTCGAATAACGTAAGTGGAGATAGGAGATTACACTCAACTACCAATTTAAATGAAAGCACTAAGCTTCACAAACAAAAGTTTATTCAAAAACATCACCATTACAGGTTACAACTCACGCGTATTTATAGTCCAGACCCTTAAGTCATTGCCGACTTAACTCCCCTTAAGCCGTTGCCGACTCATGACTCACGACTCACGACTCAACATTCAACGACTCAAGGAAAAGAAACAAACAAATTACAACGTCACGACTTAACTAGGTCGTTGCCGACCTAACCTTCTTCCGTAGGTCGTAACTCTTTAGTTTGAAACACTTTAGGTCGTAGCTCCTTTCCCCTTGCTTTGTTAAGTCGTAGCCGACTTAAGCCCTTAAGTCGCAGCCGACTTAAGTCTTCGCTACATCAATGCGGCAGATCAGTAGGTCCTTGGCTTTTAACTCGCAGCTCCTCCTCACGTGACTCCTTATGTCGAGGCCGACCTTCATTAACTCGCGAACGACCTAAGCCTTGTGCTTCCGTAGGTCGTGCTGCATCATCCTCCCCTGGTTGAGAAAAATTCGTCCTCGAATTTGCAAATTCTTCCACATCAGATTGTTCATCTCCATAATATGATAAAAGGTGCTTAACATTGAACACGTCAGAAGTGTACACATCCTCCGGCAGCTTCAACTTATAAGCATTTTCATTGATTTCTTTAGAATTCTAACTGGACCAATTTTCCTGGCTTTCAACTTGTTATAAGCGCCTACTGGAAAACGATCCTTTGTTAACACAACATATACCAAATCTCCCTCATTAAACTCAACACTTCTTCGCTTCATATCAGTGGATCTTTTATACTTCTCATTTGCTTTCTACAATCGCTCCTGAACGATTTTATGACATTCAGTCAACCCATCAACAAAGTCTACAGCTCGTTTAACCGTCCCCTTCGTTTGTGGTACTACCGTTAAGTCCAACGGTCCCCTTGGTAAATTTGAATATACAATCTGAAATGGACTGAATCTCGTACTACGATTCACTGCATGATTGTGAGCAAACTCTGCTTGGCATATCTTTATGTCCCAACTCTTCAGATTATCCTTTACAAGACATCGTAACAAATTTCCCAACGATCTATTGACAACTTCTGTCAGTCCATCTGTTTGCGGATGATATGCGCTACTAAAGTTTAACTTCGTTCCCACCATCTTCCACAAACTTAGCCAAAAATGACTTAAAAATCTTGTATCCCTGTCCGAAACGATAGATTCTGGTAACCCATGAAGTCTATAAACCTCTTTGAAATATAACTGAGCAACATGAACAACATCTGCCGTCTTTTTACAAGCAATAAAATGTACCAACTTCGAGAAACGATCCACTACAACATATATCGAGTCATTTCCCCTTTGCGTTCTCGGTAATCCCAATACGAAATCCATACTAACATCCACCCAAGGTTTTGTAGGTACAGGTAAAGGCATATACAAACCCGCATTTGTAGCTGTTCCTTTCGAAACTTGACAAACATGACATCTCCGAACAAATCTTTCAACTTCCTTCCTCATCGATGGCCAATAGTACGATTGAGAGATTAACTGCAATGTTCGATCTCTACTCACATGTCCTTCTTCATGAAGCTCCTTTACTATCTTCATTCGCAAGCTACAATCCGGTACACATAATTGATTCCCCTTAAATAAGAAACCATCAATCAACACAATTCATCAGTATTTCCCTCTTTAACTTTCTCAACAAATTTCTGAAAGTAAGGATCTTCCTCAACCAGTTCTGGCAACAATTCAAACCCTGTCACCTCAACCTTCATTGTTGTTAATAAATGACTCCTTCTACTAAAAGCATCAGCCACGCGATTCGTTATCCCTGATTTGTGCTTCACGACAAAAGTAAACTGCTGCAAATAGGCAATCCACGATGCATGCCTTGCTGAATTCTTATCCCGCCCTTGCAAATGCTTCAAAGCTTCATGGTCTGTGTAAAGAACAAACACCTTATGGAATAGATAGTGTCTCCAATGCTTAACAGCTTGCACAACAGCTTAAAACTCTACATCATATGTGCTATACCTCATCTTTGCTCCTGATAATTTCTCACTGAAATATGAAATAGGACGCCCCTTCTGACTCAACACCCCTCTGATTCCAACCTTAGATGCATCAGTGTGTAGCTCAAACAACAACTGAAAGTCTGGTAATACAAGAATTGGTGCTGACGTCAACAGTTTCTTGATTCGCTTAAAAGCAACCCTAGCTTCCTCCGACCAAGAAAACTGTTTCCCTTTCATACAATCAGTAATTGGAGCCATCACTCTATTGAAGTGTGGAATGAATCTTCGGTAGAATGACGCTAGCCCATGAAATCTTCTCACTTCTGTAATTGTCCTCGGCTGTGGCCAATTCCTGACTGCTTCCATTTTATTCTGGTCCACTTGGATACCTTCTCCTGACACAACATACCCCAGAAATAAAACACTCCTCGTCATAAACGCACATTTCTTTGTTGCGGCATAGAACTGTTCTTGTCGTAGTACCATCAATACTTCTTTCAAATGATGCAAGTGCTCCTCTGAACTCCCACTGTATATCAAGATATCATCGAAATACACCACTACGAATTTTCCGATAAAAGGTCTAAAAATTTGGTTCATCACCCGCATGAACGTACTTGGTGCATTCGAAAGACCAAACGGCATAACCAGCCATTCATACAATCCTTCTCTTGTCTTGAATGCGGTTTTCCATTCGTCACCTGGTCTAATTCGAATTTGATGATACCCGCTCTTTAAATCAATCTTCGAAAAGATAGTAGCTCCGCTCAACTGATCTAGCAGATCATCCAATCTAGGCATTGGGAATCTGTACCTCACAGTGATCTTATTGAACGCCCGACTATCGGTACACATCCTCCACGTTCCATCCTTCTTCAATACCGACCAGGATGCCACAGCACACGGACTCAAACTCTCCTGCACTCGCCCCTGTTCAAGTAACTCTTCCACCTGCCTTCTCAATTCTTCATGTTCCTTCGGACTCATTCTGTAATGTGGTTTATGCGGCAACACAGCTCCTGGAACAAGATCTATTTGATGTTGAATATCCCTCAACGGTGGTAACTCCGTTGGCAGCTCCTCAGGAAATACATCGTTAAATTCTTCCAATACTGGTTTCACTTCCTCAGGAATTGCAACCTCTTCATTACTCTCTCGTCCAGTTAACAAAAAGACTTCAGGATCATCTTCAACTTCCTTAACAGACTCCTTCAAAGATAGCAAAATTTTCAGTTCTTCAATCTCCTCCAACTTTCTCTCCTTCTGTTGTTGCTCCTTGGGAACTAAAGTGATTTTAGTACCTTCAAACATGAAACTGTAACAATTAGCACGACCATCATGTTGTACTGCTCTATCAAACTGTCATGGTCTGCCCAACAACAGATGACACACATCCATGTCAACTACATCACACCAAATTTCATCTTTGTATTTCTTCCCAATTGAAAAATTCACACAAGCTCTTCGTCCAACTTTCACTTCACCACCCTTCCTTAACCATGCTAACTTGTACGGTTTAGGATGCTTCTCAATTTTCAATTTCAACTTCCTTACTGCTTCAGTAGAGATAATATTGTCACAACTCCCAGCATCAATGACGAACTTGCAAACCTTTCCCAGAATAGTACATGTAGACTGAAATATGTTATTCCTCAACCAACTATTTTCCTCTTCTTGTTTCGGTGCCAAGTAACTTCTCCTCATCATCAAATTACACCCTTCATCTCCGGACAACTCTTCTTCCTCCTCAACATAAGGTGAATTAGAACAATCAGCTTCCACATCCTCTTCTTCAATCTCAGCAACCATTGCTCTCTTCTTCGGCTTCGGACATTCATTTCTTTTGTGACCCAACTCCTGGCAATTGTAACATTTGAAACTGCTATTAACCTTTGCCTTTTCAGCCTCCTTCACCACTGGTTTACTGATAGGTTTAGGAACATTAGAACTTCCACTAACACCCTTCACTTGATTGTTAGAATTAGTAAACACACCACCTCCACGCCTTCCCTGCTTTTCCCAAGCCAACGCTTTCTGATGTGCCTCTGCCACAGATCTTGGATCAAACATATTAACCATATCCTGGATCTGCATTCGCAACCCTCTAACAAATATAGCGGTCAACTGTTCTTCTGTCTCCATAATATCATTCCTAGCAATGAGTTGGTAAAATTCATCTGCACAATCATTAACTGATTTCGTCCCTTGCCTTAGATTCTGCAATCTCTGGTACATAAGTGATTGTTAGTTGTAAGGTAAAAATGTAGCTCTCATCAACTTCTTCATCTTATCCCAAGACTCAATCTTTGACTTTCCCATTCTCTCCCTTGTAAGTTTAGTTTGCTGCCATCATGCCAAAGCTCTCCCTCTCAACCTAGTAGCAACGAACTTCACTCGACGATTCTCCGGAACTTCCTTAAAATCAAAGATCTCTTCAACATTAGACAACCAATCAAGAAATTCTTCAGCTACCATTCCACCCTTGAACTCTGGAATCTCCATCTTCATTCCCGATTCCCATCGACGATCATCCTCTACATGCCGATATGCATCTCGTACTTGGTCTCGACCGCGATAATGAACATTACATCTATCACCAACTTCATCAAATACAGATGTACTTCGATAACGATCTCGTTCTCCCACATCTCTATGATCACGCATATCCCTTCTACTTGGTCTTTCAACATCACGATATGGGCCATATTCATACTCCTATGGAGTCCTTCTCTCTTCAATTCTATGTTCATGATGTTCTCTTCTCAATGAAACTGAAGATTCTCTTCTTTCTCGGTAAGATTGCGGTGATACCCTTCTCGCTTCCGTAACCGATGGCGAAACTCGGTTTCCTCCATGGTTCGAGACTGGTGATCTCCTCCTTTGAGTTTGATTCATATCCATCATCAGCTTCTCTAACTTTCCAATGCCTTCATCAAATTTCTCATTAATGCGTTGTTCCATTTGCTCGGCTTCTTCCCTTCTATACAACGCTTCAACATTCTGATGATGGTTAGCTCTTCTCGGTGGCATGATTGAATCAACACAATCACTTCAACAAATTCAAATAATCTTCAAAGTCTTCAATACTTCGACTCAAAGTGGCACACGGCCTATACTTAGCTCGGTATTACGCAACGACCTAAGACTTAGGTCGGCTCGGCTTCAACAGAGCATGGCTTCAAGCATTTCACTTCAAACTTTGGCGCGCAAACTCTCACGGCCAAAAAATTCAAACAAATCTCTCACTTTGATCCAAAATGGAATGGATCGAAAGTTGTCCTCTTGTTGCAACTTCAAGATGAACTCAATGAACACCAAACTTCAACTCCTTGGCTCCAAGACTCGTCTTAGCTATGATTGGCTAAGTCAAGCTCTGATACCAAACTTGACGCAGCGGATATTACGAAAACAAATGAATCGGTGAATTGAAAATACTGCAAGGCTCAAATTCGTTGATCCGAAGATACCGAATTTTAGCTATCTCTGACACGTTGATCGCGCACGATACCGTGAAAAGAGATCTACGATTCTTCGACGTTGATCTTGCGCGCAAGATTCCGTGAATCGGCTTCAAGAAATGATGATTCGAGCGCACTCGAATAACGTAAGTGGAGATAGGAGATTACACTCAACTACCAATTTAAATGAAAGCACTAAGCTTCACAAACAAAAGTTTATTCAAAAACATCACCATTACAAGTTACAACTCACGCGTATTTATAGTCCAGACCCTTAAGTCGTTGCCGACTAAACTCCCCTTAAGTCGTTGCCGACTCACGACTCACGACTCATGACTCAACATTCAACGACTCAAGGAAAAGAAACAAACAAATTACAACGTAATGACTTAACTAGGTCGTTGCCGACCTAACCTTCTTCCGTAGGTCGTAACTCTTTAGTTCGAAGCCCTTTAGGTCGTAGCTCCTTTCCCCTTGCTTTTTTAAGTCG
Organism: Allium cepa; assembly: GCA_030765085.1. Classification (NCBI taxonomy): domain Eukaryota; kingdom Viridiplantae; phylum Streptophyta; class Magnoliopsida; order Asparagales; family Amaryllidaceae; genus Allium; species Allium cepa. Next base: position 706,936,372 of record CM060938.1, read on the forward strand.
TAGCCGACTTAAGCCCTTAAGTCACAGCCGACTTAAGTCTTCACTACAACAATGCGGCGGATTACTAGGTCCTTGGCTTTTAACTCGCAGCTCCTCCTCACGTGACTCCTTAGGTCGGGGACGACCTTCATTAACTCGTGAACGACCTAAGCCTTGTGCTTCCGTAGGTCGTGCTGCATCATAAATGGAAGTTCCCAAAATCGAACAATGAAGTGAAAAAATCACAAGTGCAACGGGCAATAAAACAAGCATGGGGCAAGAAGCGAACAATGAACTTACCGAAGTCGTACAATGAGGTGAACAAGGAAAACAACTCAAAATCGAACAACGAAGTGAACAATGAAGTGAATAATGATTCAAGTTCAAGTTCATAGGACACACATAAGTGCATAAATAATTCCAGTATGCACTGCCTTCAACATCCAATTCAGCAATCAAATAAGTGCTGGTGCATTGCACAACTCTCATATCACAAGCCAATTCAACAAATTTATAAATCCTCCAGTTAGAGGCCCAAAACTAACGGCTACGGATGATGCAGTCCTCCATAGTTATTAATCCTCAGTGACTAAATATGGTAATGTTAGACAAATTGATATAACAGACACATGAATATGGATTTTTTTCTAAAAATTCAACAAACAACTTTTCATTCCATTTCAAAGCATTTCAAATTCTTTACATAATCCTAATAAGAGAACAAGTTTCAAAGAAAATATAATTATTACAACATATGCTAAGAACGACATATAAAGATGCCCCTTTGGACAATCAAAGTATATATCTAGGCAATTAAATATCTTTTCCTTTACAAAAAACAAAGCAGAATCAAAGTAGAAAAGAACCATAAATAGCTATCATGCCTCCCATATGTCTTCGGAAGCTTATTCATCTAAAGAGGTATCTGAAATCCTCAACACTAAAAGTACTCAAAATCAATTGAGCACTCAAGAGTTTAAAGGGAAAACATAAACTTCGAGTCAAACATTAAGCCTAGTATGAATAGTAGTCTACCATCTCAAACCATTTAGATATCTAGTGAGACTACGCCGCTTAGCACAACTGGTTTTCCCTCACTAGTATTTTATTCAAAACTTTATAAAACTATATACTGTGCTTGTAACGACCCGCTATTTTGGACCTTTCAAATCGACAATAAAACTACACATGTCAGACATGAATAATTCAAGGCAAAACTCAGCATATACAGTAAATAAAATAACCACAGAATCACAGACACAAAGTAATATAACAATAATGCAGCGGAAACAAAAGGATAGTAGTTCATGAAGCTACTACATATATAGCAGAGTCAAATAAGATAAAATAGAAGTCTCAAATACCATAGTCAAATACAAGATCAGAATATATCAGTGGAATCAACTGAATATCTGAAAGCTGGATAGATTGTTGGATCTCCAAGCGAAGCTCCAACTCCAAAGGTGAGTCTCAAAAGCTATATCACTCAGTCTGACCCGAGCGTAATGCAAAACACAAAACACTCGAGTCAGGATTAACATTCTTATATCAATAAATCCAACTCAAGTGGAATAACAACTGACATACAAGTAATTCAAGGGGTGTTTGGGATAACCATCCTCTAAGGATCCGTTAAACTATTTACTATGTAGTAATATACGCTATTATAATAATGTCTAAAGTAAAGTAAACTTACTTGAAAATAGCCTTAAGGTTTTACATTTTCCACCTTAACACATACACAGTCCCAGTAGCCTATCTAGTATCATATTCCCTCCTGATCGGCAAGCCACTGGAGGATACTCCATAGGCTATGGCATAAAACCAAAATCGTACAAGATGCGCTAGGGTAGGTGACATAGCGCAACTACGCAATGCCAGAGTAGATATACCAATTGCACTTTTGGACCGGTGGCAACACATAGTAGCTACTACCGCCCACCTCGAACCACACTTTCAAAAATCAAAGGTGTAACCAATCAATCACAAAGTAATAGAATGGTATCGAAGAAGTATGTCCGATAAAAGAAGTGACCTCATCAGCCCGTCGATTGCTCCTATTTTCGCCACCTTATGCCAACTCACGGGAGTCGGGTCCACGTATATACCTCAATAGAACGTCGCCACCATACTACTTCATTCTGGAATCTCCACCGCGTACATGGTTGTTAAAGTGGTTTTCGGATTTGGCAGAGAGTATGAAAACTTCCGATCCCGGTCTCTTTAACAACTAAACATTATTATTACATCGTGGCCATTTCAAAATAGTTTATACTTCAAACCAATATATCATTGCCATTTAAAAAACCATGTCAATACGATATCATTTCCATTTCAAAACCAAATACGGTATCATTTCCATTTCAAATATATCCATTTTTAGAATCATAACATTTTCAAAGTTATAAAACTTTCGAAACCAACCACTTGAAAATATAACATTTTCAAAACATAATTCTTTGAAATTCATAGCTTCGAAACCATAACTTTCACCACTTAAACATTTTAGATATTCAAATAGTATATATAATAAAAAAATTAATTTAAATTTAATTTATAAAATAAAATAATTTCCTAAGCTTCTCAAATTGATTCAAATCAACTTGAATCCAAATTCAATTTATATCAAATCTTAATTCATAAATTTCAACTCAATTCAGCTTTCAATAACCTATCTCAATTTATATCAATTTCAAATACAGATTTGAACCTCAAATAAACCGTTTAAACTTCCCTATATTTCAAAGCTTTAAATATTCCATAATTTCAAAACTAAATTGTTATAATTCCATATATATATATATATCTATGTATGTATGTATGTATTTATGTTCGTCGACGGAAATTCTATCGGTTTAGAAAACTGTCGAACGAATTTAGAGATAAAAATAACCGCAAGCGCATGGTGTACGAATGTAGCACGCGGCGAATACGGGTTGATCCACAGGGAATTGATGATTTTAAAATTCTATTCAATCAAATTATACCGAAGTCGAGAGTGAGTAGCTAGAAATGTAAGAAACTAACAAAAATTAGCAAAAGAAAATGGTAAAAATATGAGAGTTAAAAGAACAATTTAGAGATAAATCCACTCTCTAGATCATATAAATCAACAAAATGAAGTTATGATCTCTCTTTCTTGTCATTAGTGAATTAGTTGATGTGATCATAAGTATGGTATATTTGTGCTATTAATTAGCTCAATAAAACCATCAAACTATAACACAACCACTAATACACATTTAACTCTCATGAAATATGACAACAAAGTTGAAATAAAAATCTATTTTAAGCATAGCCTATTAACTATTGTTTAGAAATATAGGCTATCAAATTTCAAATTCAACATTCACTTCTTTGCCATAATCATATTTAGATGAAGAGGCAATTTTTGTTATGTTTGTTTAAGCATAGCCTATTTGTTATGAACAACATAGACTATCAAATTCAAAGCTAAACAACATCATTAAACCACTTCAAGTGTTTCCACTAAAGCACAAAAAGAGAGTATAAACATCAAAATGTTGCATCTACATACTAGAGAGCTTCATTACCCCTAAATTGTAGGGATTAAGCTCTCATATTTGTTATCAAATCGACAAATGTAGAAAGCAACATGAAAGCAAAAAGAAAGGAAAATGAAAGCTAATGGAAAAGACAACTAATCTAATTGCATAAAGGTAAATCTACACTATTACATAAGAAGAGAAGAAGCATGTAACTAAAAAAGAATTAACATTACACAAAAGAAAAGAAAATTACACGAAATAAAATGGCTAAGTAGCCATGGAAAGAAAGAGAGCTTTGATTTATTTTTTAAACTAAAACTAACTAACTAAGAGGAAGATGGCTACATGAAACACAAGGGGTATTTATACAAGTTAGAAACCCTAATGAATATTTTTGGGGAATGCCCAAAATGCCCCTTAGGAAGTATGGAGGCCAAGTTATCATTAACATGTCTTAATCCCCCATTAAGTGTACATGAAGCCATTAACTCCAAAAGCATGTGCATTAGCCTTTAATTTGTACATTAAGGTAGGTGGGTAGGTGGGGTCCTCCATGTTCTTCACTTTGAATTATTTCCATCTTCATTCCTTTGTATTAATTTTGTGCATGCATATCTTCATGAAACCACTCCTATTTGAGACCATTTTCCTATAAATATGTATATAAATTTCCAATCAATTTTTCTCAAAAAAATATATGCACTTAAATGGCCGTTTTGCCCCTATATGAAGATGAATATGTGACAATTTCAAATAATATGAATTTTGGTTTAAACAAGTCAAAATACCCAATATGATCTTTTATTTAATTTAAAAAAAATAAATATGGTGGTTAAAATATGCACATTTACATGCACATCAAATACCCCCACACTTATCTTTTTATTCGTCCTCGAATAAACTAAAAAAGGTAAATCCGTTTTCGTAGGGAGCACGATTGCATTGAGCGTATGCAATAAGCCGTTAAACCTCTGGGTGTCCCCAGTAGGATGAGTGTTGTCTCGTGAGGTTTTTCAGCGGATACTACCCACAAAATCCAAATGCATGATGAAAATATTTACAAAATGCAAGATTTATTTACAAAGAGATGAATGCAAAATTTTGAAAATATTTACAATGAAGGATTTACTTTTAAATCGACACAAATAAGTTAAACATAGGTTTTGGTCATTATCTTGAGATTTAAGTCATTTACTTGTCAAAATTTCCAATAAAAATCAAGTTATCATAACAAATAGACAATAGTTTAACTCGTTGTTTTGGTTAATAACATATTGTAACTATGAAATGGATCCTTAGTTGATTATCAAAGTTTATCAAAGTGGTATTTCACTTCTTTTCAATAACAAATCAAATCAACTAATTTAAAAAAATAGTGCTATGATTTCAATTGCTTGTTCTCTCATTATTTGCAAGAAAAATTACACACCTAGCTCAGGTAAACTGAGGCCAGATATACCACCCATGCACTGCCTTTCGGGCTTATGTGAGGGGAGTACAGAGCATGGCGAGTGCACACACTTTCGTGCATACACTATCGACCGTAGGTGGTTTTAATTAAGTCTTTTTTTTTACATGTGTTCCATACATCATAACCGTGAGGACTTTTAAATGAGTATGAAAGCACATAATAAAAAATTCCAAGTAATTCACCCATGCATAACCGTGAGGACTTTTAACTGAGAGTGAATACTTTGGATATTATTTTTTTTTTTAAGAGAGAGAGAGTTTTTCAAAATCATCTTAGCACCATTTAACTTAGACGACAAAAAAATGTTATATCCTTTACTTTAAATCAACCACTTTTTAAAACAAAGATTTTCAATTAGGATGTATTTCAAAATTAACACGTATGAATCTTCCTATATACTAGTTAAACCATTATTATTCGTAATCAAACTTCATTTTTATTTTTGTTAAGACAAATAAATTTTCAAAAATTTCAATTTAATAAACCAAAACCATACATTTATCTTATAGTGTTTTTTTTTAAAATAAATCAAAAGAAAAAAAAATTTTGTGATTTTTTTTATTTTTTTTTGAGATAATAAAGCAAAAATAAACCATGAAAAAAATGTAGATGAATCTCCCCCCATACTTGATTTTGACTGTGTCCCCACAGTCAACCCAAGTGGAAGGAGAAAAATAAAATAAAATTCCAATATTTATATGAAAGATTATTATTTACAAGAGATGAGAAAGTATATTGTCAAAAAGTAAATGAAACGGTCTTCTAAAAACCAATTTCATTTGTCTCATTAAATGTGTAAGACACAGCTTAAGCACGAAAAACCAAATCGTAAAAGATTTCGCAGTTGAATGTGGATTTGGAAAAATGAATGTCGTTTTTTTGAAAATTGAATGAGTTGTTTTGTTTTCAATGATTTTTGGGGTTGATAAAACAATTGATTGAAATTCACATTTATTTTCACCAAATTGAAATTCAAGTTTATCATTGAAAACTTCTTCCAAATTATTGATTTCATAGTCAAAATGGTGATCGAAATCTTCCCCATCAAAATTTAATGACTCATTTTCGTAAATTCCGTAAAACTCATGTTCGTTAAATTCATTTTCCTTTGTTGAATTATCAATAACTTCATCGCATATATCCATTTCAAAATCCAAAGTTGTTGTATTTAAATTTTCAGAAAAAGGAAGATCGAACTTTAAATCTCGTTTTTCACCCTCAAAAGAATTGAAATCCAACTCACTTACCGTGTTTTCAACAACTTCATTGAGATTGTTATTTTCAGTTTCAAAAGTTGTTGTTTGAAAATCGTCAATTGTGGTAAAAGATGGATTATAACTTGACTCATCACACGTAGGAATTTGATTTTGTTTATCACGTTGTTTCATATATGTTTCAAACAACGAATTCGTGTGATCATCGTAAATTTCATTCATTTGCTCAACAAAATCCAATTTATAGTTATTAACATGAGAATTTTCGATTTGGATTTGTTGATAACAAAAAATTTCACTCGTATCGTAGTCAAGATTATTCCGATTGCCAAATTCGTTTGAAAAGTTATTCCCATTTTCATGTTGAGTTTGAAATTCATTTTGAGGCTCGAAATTGAATTGGCATGAGTTACACTCAAAATCATTTGAATTTTGAAGTGAATTCAAATTTCGATTATTTTGAAAACTTTGATTCGAGTTATAGCACAAATATGAATTGCATAACTCATTTGTCTCTTGATTTTGTTGTGTAGATATTTCAAGTAGAGACAAAATGCTATTTTCAAGGTTTGAGGGTTGCTCATAATTTTGAAAACTTTGTTGTTCAAAATTCGAATTGTTTAACGAATAGTTGTTGTTAAAATATCCATAAGAATCTGGAGTGAAATCATGTGGATTATATTGATTTTCACAACTATTGTAAAATTCACGTAAGTGGGGAAACCCAGACATTTTCAAGAATGTTTTTTTTTTGGTTTTTTTATAAAGAAAAAATATTTACAAATTTATTTTTAAAAAGGGGAATTGATTTTTGTTTTTTTTTTCGTTTTTCAATTTTTTTGTTTTTTTTGAAAAGATTTTTTTTTATTTTTGTTTTTCTAAATTTTTTTGGATTTTTGAAATTTCAAAGAAAAAGGATTTAAAAATTTCAATGGAAAAGGAATATTTACAAAAAAAAATTTAGTTTTGGATTTTTGAATTTTTTTTTTTGTTTTTTTTAAATATGCATGAACTAATGCAACTAAATGAATGCAAGGTTAATTTCAAATTATTTATCCTAAGTTAACCCAAAATTGTATAATCACACATTGTCTTAGATAAACAAGATAGTTCTCAGCCAGGTAACGTGCAGGATTTATCGGTGCACCATGAATCACTGTAGCAATGCAGCCGAAGGTTTAAGTACCTTCAGAGGAACAACCACTATAATATTTACGAATCACCGTAATATTTATAAATGGTTATTACTCTGTCGTAGCCTAGACACCAAAAATTAAATTGATCAAAAAAGTAAAATTGTCAATATACAATTAAGTGTTATCGATGTCTAACCGTTATTATTAATCAAAATCTAAGATGAAATGCACAACAGAAACTAAACGTGTATTAACAATGCAACTACAAATGAATTTTTTTTATTTTTTAAAATGCAAATGCAAGCAACCAACAATTCAATTCAAATAAAACTAGAAATGAAAGTAGAATTTTTTAGCAAGCAGAGCAATTTATTTTGCCTAGCTAAGGAAGCAATTTTCAGCAAGCTATTCTTCCTTTATTTCCTGCTTTGGCAACCTGAAAATTAAAAACTAAGATATATACAATTTTTTTTTAGTTTTTTTTGAAAGGAAACTTAAAAGTAGAGTTTTACTTAAAAAAAATGAGAAAAAGAAGACTAAAACAAATGGAAAATCAAAATAATTAAAATCAAATGAAACAAAACAAAACAAATGAAGAAAAGACTTGTATGTTGTTATTTTTTTATATTATGAAGAAAACAAAACCAGAAAACCTGCCTTTTTCTTTTCTTTTCTTTTCTTTTGTTGTTTTTTTATAAAGAAAAGATGGAAACGAAAGCCAAACAAGATTTACTCCTCAACTGTCTACAAGAAAATTTAAATAAACAAAACTACTCAAAGCCCAAAGCCCGAACGGCCCAATAAAAGGTACAATTCGAAAACAAACCCAAAATCAACTTGTATGAAATTCAACAGTTCACTATTCTCAGTTTTAACATCGAACATTCCAACAAAATTTAAATCCCCCGAAATCAACTGCTTGCCCCAATTTCAACTTGGAAAATTCCAAAGCCAAACTCAATCAATTCGTGCAGACATACTCATTCTGAGGATCGATTGGATGATTTCGTGGTCACTGAGTTAGCTGTGATTAATTGATTGCTGGCGGTTGTTCTCGAGGAGGAGGGAGACTGGTGGTTCGATTGCGAGGAGAGTCGAAGTCGCGATGGGATTTCTGGTTGGCAATTTGGGGGTGAAGGAATTGGGATCGCGTTTTCAGGGATTGGGAATGGTGAATTGGGAATTGAGGGGATTGGAGATGGTTTCTGTATTGAGGATTGTCGATTGCAGAGGTTGGCAGTGCGGTTTCAGGTGCTCGAAGAAGTTGTATTTAGCTGGTTGTGAAGAGGAGATAATGCTGTAGAAGGAGGTACTGACAGTTTTTGGTTTTTGTTTTTTTGTTTGAGGATATGTAGTGGTATGTAGTGGATATATAGGGGATGTTGTAGAAGGTCGATGCTGAGGGTAGGAAGAAAAAGTGTGGTTTGCTGTTGTTTGCTAAAGGATAGCAGTGGTTTGAATGCAACAGTTGTATGTTGATGAATTATTGGTAGAGAAATGTTGTAGCTTGATGGTGAATGATGAATGCAGCAGTTAGGATGGTGGCACGGTAGTGATTTGGGAAGACAGTAAGATGATGTTGAAATGTTGTAGTTTCAAATGGAAGTTATGGGTTGTAAGCAACACTGTGAAATGGGAGGTGATGTTTTGGAAATTGTCGGAAAGGTGAATTGGTTGTTTGCTAATGTGTGGAGCCGTTGCACAAGTGTAGGAGGATAGTATAGATGAGTTGCTGCTGCTGGTGAAGTGGGTCAGTGAAGAAGTTGATATGTGTTTGATGAGGCAGAATGTATGGTTGTTGCATATGAAGTGTGAAGCAGTGGGATGGTATGTATGAAGTATAGGGGATGTTGTAGTGTGAATGTGCAACAAAGTTGTACAGGGCTGCTGTTGTTTTGTGTGTACACAAGGCAGAGGAATAGTTGTTGATGAGTTCGGGCTTTTGCGGCTACTAGTGGAGATTGTATGTTTTAAATGGAGTGGGATGGTGGTATTAGAGCGGAATGTGATGAACTGGATGTTAAGAGAGGGCTGATGTTGGTGGTTGAATGGTGTAGCACTGTTGAGGGGGAAGATGTTTGTAACAGGGGAATGTGGAATGAAGTAGAGGGAAGTTTGCAGGCTAATGTGCACAGCCATGTAACAGTGAATTGTAAAAGGAAAAGAAAGGAAACAAAAATTGTAAAAACAGAAAATGAAATGTAATTTGCAGTGAAATAAAATATTGCTGTTTTGTTTTTAATTGTTTTTTTTTTGTTTTTTTGTTTTTGAGAAAATGCAAATACAAAGAGAAAACTAGATCAATATGCACAAAACAAATTGAAAACAAAAATAAAACAACAAACACACGCAAAATAAAGTCACACAAAATAAAAATAATAATAATAATAATAATAATAATAATAATAATAATTCGAAGAATAGAAAATCAAAATCACACAACTCCCCGGCAACGGCGCCAAAAACTTGTTCGTCGACGGAAATCCTATCGGTTTAGAAAACCGTGGAACGAATTTAAAGATAAAAATAACCGCAAGCGCATGGTGTACGAATGTAGCACGCGGCGAATACGGGTCGATCTACAGGGAATTGATGATTTTAAAATTCTATTCAATCAAATTATACCGAAGTCGAGAGTGAATAGCTCGAAATGTAAGAAACTAACAAAAACTAGCAAAAGAAAATGATAAAAATATGAGAATTAAAAGAACAATTTAGAGATAAATCCACTCTCTAGATCATATAAATCAACAAAATGAAGTTATGATCTCTCCTTTCTTGTCATTAGTGAATTAGTTGATGTGCTTATCATAAGTATGGTATATTTGTGCTATTAATTAGCTCAATAAAACCATCGAACTATAACACAACCACTAATACACATTTAACTCTCATGAAATATGACAACAAAGTTGAAATAAAAATCTATTTTAAGCATAGCCTATTAACTATTGTTTAGAAATATAGGCTATCAAATTTCAAATTCAACATTCACTTCTTTGCCATAATCATATTTAGATGAAGAGGCAATTTTTGTTATGTTTGTTTAAGCATAGCCTATTTGTTATGAACGACATAGGCTATCAAATTCAAAGCTAAAAAACATCATTAAACCACTTCAAGTGTTTCCATTAAAGCACAAAAAGAGATTATAAACATCAAAATGTTGCATCTGCATACTAGAGAGCTTCATTACCCCTAAATTGTAGGGATTAAGCTCTCATATTTGTTATCAAATCAACAAATGTAGAAAGCAACATGAAAGCAAAAAGAAAGGAAAATGAAAGCTAATGGAAAAGACAACTAATCTAATTGCATAAAGGTAAATCTACACTATTACATAAGAAGAGAAGAAGCATGTAACTAAAAAAGAATTAACATTGCATAAAAGAAAAGAAAATTACATGAAATAAAATGGCTAAGTAGCCATGGAAAGAAAGAGAGCTTTGATTTATTTTCTAAACTAAAACTAACTAACTAAGAGGATGTAACGACCCCACTTCCTACGCCCAGGAAGTAGTATCGTTATTAAGAAAGAAAAGGGTGAGAAAATAGAAAAGATAGAGAAGAAAGAACAATAACATCAGAATCTCACAGCGGAACGAATGAAATATAATAATCACATAAGTATTTACATAGTATATATATAACATCAATCAGAGTGCTACATATAGTACATCACATACTATACAGTTATAAACACCTGTCTAGTTAATGCAACTCAATACACAATACAACACAGAGATACCACACAGCGGAACTATATATCTATATCTATAACACTGAAGCCTCCTGCTCCATTGCTCCTCCAGAATTCGTCAAAGCTAAACCTGAATCCCTTGGCTACCCGTAAAAATTTGGGTACCCGAGATTTTATGAAAACAAAAATTAACTTCGGGTCAGACATGGGTCTGGTATGAGTAACAGGTTAAAGTTGCTTAATTTTGAAAAATCCTTTGGAAACAAAAGGTATCACGTAAGACTTCCCACACATAAACATGGAATTTTTTTTACCTTACACTAACCAAATCATTCGATAGGAAATCCAGTGATATTATAATAGGTCTAGGGTTTTCAAGTAAATAGAAAATAGCCGAAATTGTTACATGATTAAATTCCAGCTACTAGCCACAAAAGTGGGTAATACAATCAAAACCGTAGGCACTTATTGGATTTTGGATTCCATACAATGGCAGGGCTACTGCGGTACCGTCCGTCACAGTACGTGGCCTAGATCAACGTACCGAGGATTACTCCCTTCATCCCCTGCAACACAAGGCCGGAACCATTCCTTACTGAACAGTCCCGAACAAGATAAACCCCGCAGTTGGCTGCAGACCAACTGCCCAAACAACCGAATAAAAAGGGACATCTAGACAGGGGAATATCCTTGTCCTGCTTGGGCATGACCCACCTAACCTTGCTGCACCTCCCCTGTTTTAGCCATTCCCGGTTGATAAGGCATGAGGTTACGATTACCTTTATTGAACATATTTCTTAGAATGCTCATCGTCCGCCTGACGATGTGTTGGAAGCATTCAATCCATACAAGTTCGTTCCAGGTTCGAACGAAACCGAAGGCATCATCTCGTTACACTCATTTTGGAATCACCTTCAGAGTTAACGACGATAACCCTTGCATTCAGAACCTTCATCTTCACTTCAGATTCACGACCTATCGTAATTTGGAAACGATGTGGTTTTCGGATATTCCAAATAAGGAAAACCGATCCCGGTCTCATCGGTATCCAAAACATGTCTTTTAGGGCCAAGTTGTCTATTTAGTCTTAACAGTCAATTCAATATTAACATGCACAGATAGACAATTCACATCTCATAATAGATAATCACATCATCATAAACAGATAACTAATATCATCATCCAAACAGATAATTAAACATTATCATACTTAAACCATACATCCATATCACATAGACATTATCCATCTCATTTCTGAGATCGCAATCAAACAATGAAATATCCATATCATCCATAAACAATGATTTATGAATCACAATCTATAATTAATTTAAAATGAATTAAATTAACTACTTCCATCTTTAATTAATTTAAATTAAATTAATTACTCATTCCATAAATCCGGCTTTCACAATTATTAATTAATTATAAATCAAATTAATTAACCATTCTCTAATTACAAGAAGTAATTTAGTCTTTAATTAATTTCTAACATGAATTATTCTAAATTATTCATAGCAGATTACATTTTATTACTTCCCTATTAATTTTCCTTAATTTACAATTCTTAATTACATCATTAATTATATTAATTTATGATCTTCAATTCATATCAAATTACTTTATTTAAATTAATTAAGTGATTAATCTTTACTTAACACATTTATTAATCACCCCTTGATTAATAACAAACTAGTAATTAATTACCCTTAATTACTTATTAACAAATTAATCATTCCATGATTAATTAATTCCATAAATTAATCCTTTGATTAATTACAAAAGAAATTACCCAAATTACTTCATTTACAAATTATCTTGTATGAATTTCATCAAGTAATTATCATCTAATTACTTCCCTACTAATTACACTCCATTAATTTCACTATGTAATTACTCATACCAAGTCATCAAATGATTTCTAAAATTTATTAATTAACATAATTTTAAATCTTATTCTCAATTACCCATATATATTCAAATTAAACATCTTTGTTTTAAATATCTTTTGCACCATTCCAGTAATTTCCTTTAATTTATTTACAGAAATTAATCTTGAATAAATCCATTAATTAATTACATTTATTGATTTATTACCATTTACTTATCTTGTTGATTTATTATTCTCAAATAAATCAATTCCTTAATTACATTTCATTTGTTAATTATATTAAGAATACAAATCTTCAGATTACAGTTATTAATCCTCTTGATTTATAACATACAGTAATTAATCATTCATAATTAATTACTTTTCAATAATAAGCTTAATTAATCCTTTGATTAATTTTAAGTAATTATATTCCAATTCCTCCTATTAACAACATCACCCAATTAATTACATCCCGTAATTATCCTTCAATTACTTCTCTAAGTAATTCAATTCCAAAATATCAGTTAATTAAATTAATTAACTCAAATCAGTTTACACAATTAATAAGAAATTAATTTCTTAATTACTTCTCAAATAAATAATTTCATTCAAATTATAGAATTAATTAATTAATCTAATTAATTTATTACAAAATCAATCATATTAATTAATTATAACATAATCTTGTTAATGAACTTCATTAATAATTATTTAATTATTTCCTTCTAACATAATCAACTTGTATTAATTATTATTAATTATAAGTTAATTAACCATTATTAATTTAAAAATCTAATCTATAGTTCTAAATCACATATTAGTTAATTAATTAATTAATTAACTTTAATTACTACTTTTAAATTATAATTACTAGTTTAATTAATTTCAATCATTAATTATTCTTACTTAATCAACTTAAGAGTTAATGCATATAAAAATTCTAAAACTTCATGAATTAAAGTAAAATCCCAATACGTTTAAAATATTTATTTTAATTTACTTTTTAATTAAAAACCAATTTATCATTAATAAAGTTTTAGAACTAATTTATTATTTTTTTCAAAACTCTTTGTAAACTCACATGTTCAAGTGCAAATAAAACATATTTGAATAAATTTAAATTATAAAACTTTATTTCATTTCCAAATTTAGAATTTCAGATCGAAGTCCTGATTTCTATTTTTGAGGTTAACCTGTTTTCAATCTTTTCTTAATAGTTTAAATTCATTTGAACTTAACTCTCGTTTGAATATATTTTAATTATTAACCACTTTTAAGTTATAAAAGTATTTAAATTTTAAAAACTTATTATTTCCAACTCTCTTTCAAAACTAACTTAAATTCACGATTTAAACTTGATTTAAAACTAAGCTTGACTTTGATTACATTTTAAAGCCAAGTTTCAAAACTGTAAAACAAAAACAGCTACAGGTTTTAAAACCTGGAAGAAAAAAAACAGCCGAGTCCCCCCCTTATGTTACTTCGAGTAATATTTGAAGTTTCCCGAGATAAAACCCGTAGCCTGCTTCGAGTTTTATTCCTAGGCACGCGCGAATGAAATAAGAAAGACAAACCTGAAAAAAACACAACCTCACCTCCCCTCAAACCTGTCAGCGCCACGGACGCGGTGGTCCCACCACCGGAGGCCACCAAACTCTGGCTGCCCCTTCGACTGTCTTCCCTCTACCCTTCCTCAAATCCACGTGCCACTCGCACGCCTACGCTAGCCGCGGTGATACCAAACTCAAAGTGCAGTAAAAATTAGGTTTCAAAACTTGAAACTCAAACCAATGCTTCCACAACCCTTTGCGCCGCCATCCCCTATTTTTCCCAGCTCCACGGCAGCCTCCTGTATCCCCAGTCCGAGGCTCGACCCCCCAGATCAACTCCATAGTCCACGGCCACTCAAAATGCCTAAAATATATGCACTGGAACTGCACCTCACCCCCTCCACTAAAAATCACCATACTCATTTTAAAAATCATAATTTGATTTAACTATTTGATTTATGTACCTGAATTGATAAAATAAGATATTCAAATTTTTGATGTATATTGAGATGTTCAGAGATTGGTTTCCGGAGACAAAGTTTTAAGATGTTTTTATCTTAACTAAATTCTTAAACTTAGTTTATAATGATACAGACATAAATCTTAAGTTTAAACAGAAAAGGAGTAAATGATTTAGAAAGTAAGATTTGTTTACAAAGTATCAGAGAGCAAGCATATGCAACCTTTTCCAGTTTCACTTATACCCTGATGATTCTACAAACATGCACATGCATATTCACCAAAATAAGTATCTATTTCACCAAAGTAAAGTCTCAGATTTTAATCCTCAACTAGATTTAAATTTAAATTATTAAATATAAAGTTACTCTCTTGCATTGGTGAAAGAACAGAGGCTATCAATGCCCAAATATACAATGCAAACATGCATGTTTACAGAAATTCTTAACACTGAATTATCACTATATATGTGTAAACAAGTAATCATCATCACAGAGCTTTACAAACAATAGAAAACTATTTATTTAGTTTTGATTTAAAAAGTTACTCACCTGAATTTGCAGAGAAGAACAGATGCTACAATTTTGAACAGGACCTTAAGTGTGAAACCTGAAGCAACTGAAACTTTTTTTTTCTTTTCTGTTTAATCCCTTGGCTGCTAAGTTGTTGATGAATGTTTGTTTAGGTTTTAATGAAGTTTATTTTAATTGTTACTTAGTTCGAACTGAATCAGGGAAGTTGATTTATAGAAAAAAGAAAGAGACAGAGATATATGATTATGTTTCACGAAACTGTAACAATCTTGCATACAATCTTTTGTTTGTGCAGCTTGTTTCTAGAGATATTTGTTAATGGTGGCTGATATGTAATACTTAGTGTACTAAAAAGATTTTACATTAATTAGTTTTGTTTGTTAGCTTCAAGATACTTAATAATGTCTTCCTACACAAGCTTCATATATATATACAGTTTGTTTTTTATTCTGCCTGCACACATAGATATTTTTATATCTTCATTTTTGTTTGTAAGACATGTGTATTCTTATTACTGTCATTTATTTCTAGATATTATTCTTTTGTTACTGTCTCTGTTTTATCTTACCTAGTTTGACCAGCACACATTATTGTTACTAAATTTTGTTTGTATAACAGATATTTATCTAGATGCTTTAAACATATACATATGTATACTACAGTCCTGTTTTATGTTAGCTTACAACTTTGAAATTTCTTTTGTTTCTAATTTCATTGTTGACTTGTTTTTAGTTTTATTACTGACTTGTTATTATATTTGTTTTATTTCTATGTTTGAAAACTAATTTTATAGTTGTTATATTATTTATCCAATATGATTATTTCTTATTTTAACTTATTACTTAAAATCTTGTATCCCTATATATACATTCTTACTTATTTATATTATAAAACACATGATCAATTTGAAATGATAAATAAAATGAATTATCTTTCTATTATAAACTACATATTTTATAATATATGTTAAAACTCATATATACTTTGAAATCTATATTTTAATCAAGCTATACTAAAAAGAAAAGAAAAAAAATCATTTTGTTAATAATTCTAAATTTAAACTTAAGTTAAAATAAGTTTTAAACTATTTAAACATTTACTTATGTATTTAAAACCCTATATTTATTTATTTATTAGCTTTGAAAAGTTTATATTAAATAAATCATAATTTCCAATTCACTAATATATATATTAGTATTTAAAACATAACTTATTAGTTAAACTTTAAAACAAATCACATTTATTTACAATGTATACAAACATAACATTTATAAATAGAAACAAACAATTAATTTTAACAGATATCATTTACTAATTAAATATTTAGTAAAAGAAAAGTATCAATTCAGATTTAATTAATAAAGATATATCAAATCAATTTAATATTTAATGCAGATTATTAAATTGATATTGCTAGAAAATTCCGGGTCGTCACATTCCTTCCCCCTTAAAAGAATTTCGTCCCCGAAATTTAAAAGCAAAGGTAATTTAATAATATATTTAAGATTTTAATTAATTTTAAACCATAAGCATATATCAATCACATGCTAACAATCATCACAACCAATCTACTCAATCAACAAAGCAAACTATCCAGACAAAATTCTGGATAGAGCACCCTAGAGTTTCCCAGTATAATGCCGGAATACTCGACCTATAGAATCCAAACGGTCTATACTACTAATCTATATAACTCCATTGAATCAGAGAAAATCCATCCAAAATGAAATCTCCGACTCCGAAATCCAATTCCTTCGTCTCTTATCCACCAAATACATCTGACAGTTCAGAGCTGCCTTCAACTTTACTGATCAGCTCAACCTTCGCTGATAACTCCTAAAACAATCTGAATCCAAAAACAATCCAGTAGAATAATTTCCTCAAAACCAACCAAAACCAAGAACACAACCTTTATTATCCTCAGTGGAAAACAATTTCTCTTTTTCCCGAAAAGAAAAACAAATGCACTTCTAACTGCTTCCGCTGCACAACTCTGACCTAGGGTAGATGAAAATGCTGATGATACACATAAGCATAAACCAGACAACACAATATAAAAATATGGTTCAACAGATCCAAAATAAAATTCAGTAGTTCCCTCAAAATCTGAGCTGCTTTACCAATTCCTCTCTCTATAAACTATTCTATTACTAAGCTGAACCATCGGCACTACTTCTGAAATCCAATCGATACCAAACTCAACTCCTCAGATGCTAAGGTAAACTATTGACTTATTCAAAGATATTCAGGAAAACTTCTGCCACCCCAGAGAATACTTAACTATCGCAAGTCACTTTTGCGATCAACCCAGGCTAATATCCCAAGAAAACTGTACTCTCCTTATCAATCTGAACAGCTTAAGCTTATCCAGCCAATCCATTGAAGAAATGGATTCACAAAACTGCCTCTGGACTTCACCTCTAAAGAACTGCTGACAAATGACCTTCTCGCGTGCCGGCAGAACAATCTGAGCTGCAACACCGCTACTGATGCCTAAAATTCCTCGGAAAACTCGGGCCCCAAAGCCAAACACAACATTCCGCTGAACTCAACCTCAAAACTAATGCAGACACACTTCCTTATCCAAAGATCTTTGAGAACTTCTTCGGAAACAAACCACCGCTACTGCATCTCAACACACAACTATTACTTCTTGAGTTACCAAGATAATATTCTAGCTTCTGCTCAACTCACACAATCCAAATTATACTCATCCACTTGTACAACAAAAATGGACTCCAAATCTTAACAGTTTCCTCAAGAGATTAGGTGAAATCCTTACACCACAAATTTACTCGAGACGGTATTAGGTCTACAGTCTCGTCAAATATACTTCCAACCACAGGTAGTCGTGTTACACACACCACTACCAAATCTACTCTTATGCTTATATTGGAAAACCCGAAAAGGTAATCCAACAAATAGATGAATATATATATATATATATATATATATATCAAAATTACAAATACGCTCTCTCAGGAAAGAAATCACTCAAGAGCCTAGGTATTCACTCAACCTAGCGCTCTGATACCACTATAACGACCCCACTTCCTACGCCCAGGAAGTAGTATCATTATTAAGAAAGAAAAGGGTGAGAAAATAGAAAAGATATAGAAGAAATAACAACAACATCAGAATCTCACAGCGGAACGAATGAAATATAATAATCACATAAGTATTTACATAGTATATATATAACATCAATCAGAGTGCTACATATAGTACATCACATACTATACAGTTATAAACACCTGTCTAGTTAATACAACTCAATACACAATACATCACAGAGATACCACACAGCGGAACTATATATCTATATCTATAACGCTGAAGCCTCATGCTCCATTGCTCCTCCAGAATTCGTCAAAGCTAAACCTGAATCCCTTGGCTACCCGTAAAAATTTGGGTGCCCGAGAGTTTATGAAAACAAAAATAAACTTCGGGTCAGACATGGGTCTGGTATGAGTAACAGATTAAAGTTGCTTAATTTTGAAAAATCCTTTGGAAACAAAAGGTATCACGTAAGACTTCCCAAACATAAACATGGAAAAAATTTTACCTTACGCTAACCAAATCATTTGATAGGAAATCCAGTGATATTATAATAGGTCTAGGGTTCTCAAGTAAATAGAAAATAGCCGAAATTGTTACTTGATTAAATTCCAGCTGATAGCCACAAAAGTGGGTAATACAATAAAAACCGTAGGCACTTATTGGATTTTGGATTCCATACAATGGCAGGGCTACTGGGGTACCGTCCGTCACAGTACGTGGCCTAGATCAACGTACCGAGGATTACTCCCTTCATCCCCTGCAACACAAGGCCGGAACCATTCCTTACTGAACAGTGTTGAACAAGATAAACCCCGCAGTTGGCTGCAGACAAACTGCCCACACAGCCGAATAAAAAGGGACATCTAGACAGGGGAATATCCTTGTCCTGCTTGGGCATGACCCACCTAACCTTGCTGCACCTCCCCTGTTTTAGCCATTCCCGGTTGATGAGGCTTGAGGTTACGATTACCTTTATTGAACATATTTCTTAGAATGCTCATCGTCCGCCTGACGATGTGTTGAAAGCATTCAATCCATACAAGTTCGTTCCGGGTTCGAACGAAACCGAAGGCATCATCTCGTTACACTCATTTTGGAATCACCCTTAGAGTTAACGACGATAACCCTTGCATTCAGAACCTTCATATTCACTTCAGATTCACGACCTATCGTAATTTGGAAACAATGTGGTTTTCGGATATTCTAAATAAGGAAAACCGATCCCGGTCTCATCGGTATCCAAAACGTGTCTTTTGGGGCCAAGTTGTCTATTTAGTCTTAACAGTCAATTCAATATTAACATGCACAGATAGACAATTCACATCTCATAATAGATAATCACATCATCATAAACAGATAACTAATATCATCATCCAAACAGATAATTAAACATTATCATACTTAAACCATACATCCATATCACATAGACATTATCCATCTCATTTCTGAGATCACAATCAAACAATAAAATATCCATATCATCCATAAACAATGATTTATAAATCACAATCTATAATTAATTTAAAATGAATTAAATTAATTACTTCCATCTTTAATTAATTTAAATTAAATTAAATTAATTACTCATTCCATAAATCCAGCTCTCACAATTATTAATTAATTATAAATCAAATTAATTAACCATTCTCTAATTACAAGAAGTAATTTAGTCTTTAATTAATTTCTAACATGAATTATTCTAAATTATTCATAGCAGATTACATTTTATTACTTCCCTATTAATTATTCCTTAATTTACAATTCTTAATTACATCATTAATTATATTAATTGATGATCTTCAATTCATATCAAATTACTTTATTTAAATTAATTAAGTGATTAATCTTTACTTAACACAATTATTAATCACCCATTGATTAATAACAAACCAGTAATTAATTACCCCTAATTACTTATTAACAAATTAATCATTCCATGATTAATTAATTCCATAAATTAATCCTTTGATTAATTACAAAAGAAATTACCCAAATTACTTCATTTACAAATTATCTTGTATGAATTTCATCAAGTAATTATCATCTAATTACTTCCCTAAGTAATTACACTCCATTAATTTCACTATGTAATTACTCATACCAAGTCATCAAATGATTTCTAAAATTTATTAATTAACATAATTTTAAATCTTATTATCAGTTACCTATATATATTCAAATTAATCATCTTTGATTTAAATATCTTTTGCAACATTCCAGTAATTTCCTTTAATTTATTTACAGAAATTAATCTTGAATAAATCCATTAATTAATTACATTTATCGATTTATTACCATTTACTTATCTTGTTGATTTATTATTCTTAAATAAATCAATTCCTTAATACATTTCATTTGTTAATTATATTAAGAATACAAATCTTCATATTACAATTATTAATCCTCTTGATTTATAACATACAGTAATTAATCATTCATAATTAATTACTTTTCAATAATAAGCTTAATTAATCCCTTGATTAATTTTAAGTAATTATATTCCAATTCCTCCTATTAACAACATCACCCAATTAATTACATCCCGTAATTATCCTTCAATTACTTCTCTAAGTAATTCAATTCCAAAATATCAGTTAATTAAATTAATTAACTCAAATCAATTTACACAATTAATAAGAAATTAATTTCTTAATGACTTCTCAAATAAATAATTTCATTTAAACTATTGAACTAATTAATTACTCTAATTGATTTATTACAAAATCAATCATATTAATCAATTATAACATAATCTGGTTAATGAACTTCATTAATAATTATTTAATTATTTCCTTCTAACATAATCAACTTATATTAATTATTATTAATTATAAGTTAATTAACCATTATTAATTTAAAAATCTAATCTATAGTTCTAAATCACATATTAGTTAATTAATTTATTAATTAACTTTAATTACTACTTTTAAACTATAATTACTAGTTTAATTAATTTCAATCATTAATTATTCTTACTTAATCAACTTAAGAGTTAATGCATATAAAAATTCTAAAACTTCATGAATTAAAGTAAAATTCTAATACGTTTAAAATATTTATTTTAATTTACTTTTTAATTAAAAACCAATTTATCATTAATAAAGTTTTTGAACTAATTTTTTTTTTTCAAAACTCTTTGTAAACTCACATGTTTAAGTGCAAATAAAACTTATTTGAATAAATTTAAATTATAAAACTTTATTTCATTTCCAAATTTAGAATTTCAGATCCAAGTCCTGATTTCTATTTTTGAGGTTAACCTGTTTTCAATCTTTTCTTAACAGTTTAAAGTCATTTGAACTTAACTCTCATTTGAATATATTTTAATTATTAACCACTTTTAAGTTATAAAAGTATTTAAATTTTAAAAACTTATTATTTCCAACTCTCTTTCAAAACTAACTTAAATTCACGATTTAAACTTGATTTAAAACTAAGCTTGACTTTGATTACATTTTAAAGCCAAGTTTCAAAACTGTAAAACAGAAACAGCTACAGGTTTTAAAACCTGGAAAAAAAACAACAGCCGAGTCCCCCCCTTATGTTACTTCAAGTAATATTTGAAGTTTCCCGAGATAAAACCCGTAGCCTGCTTCGAGTTTTATTCCTAGGCACGCGCGAATGAAATAAGAAAGACAAACCTGAAAAAAACACAACCTCACCTCCCCTCAAACCTGTCAGCGCCACGCACGCGGTGGTCCCACCACCGGAGGCCACCAAACTCCGGCTACCCCTTCGACTGTCTTCCCTCTACCCTTCCTCAAATCCACGTGCCACTCGCACGCCTACGCTAGCCGCAGTGATCCCAAACTCAAAGTGCAGTAAAAATTAGGTTTCAAAACTTGAAACTCAAACCAATGCTTCCACCACCCTTTGCGCCGCCATCCCCTATTTTTCCCAGCTCCACGGCAGCCTCCTGTATCCCCAGTCAGAGGCTCGACCCCCCTGATCAACTCCATAGTCCACGGCCACTCAAAATGCCTAAAATAGATGCACTCGAACTGCACCTCACCCCCTCCACTAAAAATCACCATACTCATTTTAAAAATCATAATTTGATTTAACTATTTGATTTAACTATTTGATTTATGTACCTGAATTGATAAAATAAGATATTCAAATTTTTGATGTTTATTGAGATGTTTAGAGATTGGTTTCCAGAGACAAAGTTTTAAGATGTTTTTATCTTAACAAAATTCTTAAACTTAGTTTATAACGATACAGACATAAATCTTAAGTTTAAACAGAAAAGGAGTAAATGATTTAGAAAGTAAGATTTGTTTACAAAGTATCAGAGAGCAAGCATATACAACCTTTTCCATTTTCACTTATACACTGATGATTCTACAAACATGCACAAGCATATTCACCAATATAAGTATCTATTTCACCAAAGTAAAGTCTCAGATTTTAATCCTCAACTAGATTTAAATTTAAGTTATTAAATATAAAGTTACTCTCTTGCATTGGTGAAAGAACAGAGGCTATCAATGCCCAAATATACAATGCAAACATGCATGTTTACAGAAATTCTTAACACTGAATTATCACTATATATGTGTAAACAAGTAATCATCATCACAGAGCTTTACAAAAAATAGAAAACTATTTATTTAGTTTTGATTTAAAAAGTTACTCACCTGAATTTGCAGAGAAGAACAGATGCTACAATTTTGAACAGGACCTTAAATGTGAAACCTGAAGCAACTGAAACTTTTTTTTTCTTTTCTGTTTAATCCCTTGGCTGCTAAGTTGTTGATGAATGTTTGTTTAGGTTTTAATGAAGTTTATTTTAATTGTTACTTAGTTCGAACTGAATCAGGGAAGTTGATTTATAGAAAAAAGAAAGAGACAAAGATATATGATTATGTTTCACGAAACTGTAACAATATTGCATACAATCTTTTGTTTGTGCAGATTGTTTCCAGAGATATTTGTTAATGGTGGCTGATATGTAATACTTAGTGTACTAAATAGATTTTACATTAATTAGTTTTGTTTGTTAGCTTCAAGATACTTAATAATGTCTTCCTACACAAGCTTCATATATATATATATATATATATATATATATATATATATACAGTTTGTTTTTTATTTGGCCTGCACACATAGATATTTTTATATCTTCATTTTTGTTTGTAAGACATGTGTATTCTTATTAATGTCATTTATTTCTAGATATTATTCTTTTGTTACAATCTTTGTTTTATCTTACCTAGTTTGACCTGCACACATTATTGTTACTAAATTTTGTTTGTATAACAGATATTTATCTAGATGCTTTAAACATATACATATGTATACTGCAGTCCTGTTTTATGTTAGCTTACAACTTTGAAATTTCTTTTGTTTCTAATTTCATTATTGACTTGTTTTTAGTTTTATTATTGACTTGTTATTATATTTGTTTTATTTCTATGTTTGAAAACTAATTTTATAGTTGTTATATTATTTATCCAATATGTTTATTTCTTATTAACTTATTACTTAAAATCTTGTATCCCTATATATACATTCTTACTTATTTATATTATAAAACACATGATCAATTTGAAATGATAAATAAAATGAATTATCTTTCTATTATAAACTACATATTTTATAATATATGTTAAAACTCATATATACTTTGAAATCTATATTTTAATCAAGCTATACTAAAAAGAAAAGAAAACAAATCATTTTGTTAATAATTCTAAATTTAAACTTAAGTTAAAATAAGTTTTAAACTATTTAAACATTTACTTATGTATTTAAAACCCTATATTTGTTTATTTATTAGCTTTGAAAAGTTTATATTAAATAAATCATAATTTCCAATTCACTAATATATATATTAGTATTTAAAACATAACTTATTAGTTAAACTTTAAAACAAATCACATTTATTTACAATGTATACAAACATATACATTTATAAATAGAAACAAACAATTAATTTTAACAGATATCATTTACTAATTAAATATTTATTAAAAGAAAAGTATCAATTCAGATTTAATTAATAAAGATATATCAAATCAATTTAATATTTAATGCAGATTATTGAATTGATATTGCTAGAAAATTCCGGGTCGTCACAGAGGAAGATGGCTACATGAAACATAGGGGGTATTTATACAAGTTAGAAACCCTAATGCATATTTTTGGGGAATGCCAAAAATGCCCCTTAGGAAGTGTGGAGGCCAAGTTATCATTAACATGTCTTAATCCCCCATTAAGTGTACATGAAGCCATTAACTCCAAAAGCATGTGCATTAGCCTTTAATTTGTACATTAAGGTAGGTGGGTAGGTGGGGTCCTCCATGTTCTTCACTTTGAATTATTTCCATCTTCATTCCTTTTTATTAATTTTGTGCATGCATATCTTCATGAAACCACTCCTATTTGAGATCTTATTCCTACAAAAATATATATAAATTTCCAATCAATTTTTCTCAAAAATATATATGCACTTAAATGGCCGTTTTGCCCCTATATGAAGATGAATATGTGACAATTTCAAATAATATGAATTTTGGTTTAAACAAGTCAAAATACCCAATATGATCATTTATTTAATTTAAAAAGAATAAATATGGTGGTTAAAATATGCACATTTACATGCACATCAATATATATCAAATTCAATTTACTATTATTTAGTTTTGAAATATTTACTTAATAAATCCAGTATCATTTGAATAAAACTTTCAAACTTCAAATAACTGAATATTGCTTCAATTTATTTAAACTTGATATAATCATTTAAATCACCTTAAACCAAAATCAAGTTATAAAAATCATATCCTTTTAAAATTTCAAACTTAATAAATTTCAAATCAACCTTATTTGAGTTTAATTCGTAAATAAATTCAATTTCAAACCAATTTCAAATTTATCTTCCAACCTTAGTTTATTTAAACCATTAAAAACTCTATATTAAAATATGATTTAAATAAATATTTGACCATATTATATTTTAATAATAAATCTAACTTTATTATTAAACTTGTTCTATATTAAAACAAATTTATACATAGCTTAAAAATCAAGAATTTAACTATACATAATATAACACTTATATAATATCAAAAATCAATATTTATATAAAACTATATATTTTTCCAAAACCATAGAAATCATTTCAAAATATTTTTATATATATAGACGACAGTGTCTGTATATAATTTTATATCCTATGGTCAAGTGATATGGATATTTGTCATTTCAATCCGCAATTTTAATATATACGGGTATATATCATTTCAACCCACAATCCCAAATTCAATTCAAATAAAAATCGATTGGGTCTATCATTTCAACCTGTAATGGTTTTCTTCTATTCTAAATCCCATTCGCGTTTGTATCATTTCAACCCATAGTGAATTCTATACTAACAAGGAACTTGCAAAGTGATAACAGATATGATCATAATATAACAGGCATATATCATAAATACAAATAACAGATAATGGTATCAGATGTCGCATGTGAACAGATACATATAATAGCATTTAAATAGCAATATAACTAACTAACAGCAGCATATTTCAATTATCATTTCAATTGGTTTCAAATTTAATAAATATAAGAACATTAATCGTGAGTGATTGCTCACCTTTCGAGGCTAGAGAGAGTAGACAATGAATTGAGTTACGGATCCCAGCACGAATTCCAAATCAAAGCTAGATTGGCACGAATTCGACGAACAATGTTGATATATAGGAATTGATGACAGTAAAATCAGAATCAACTTGATATATACAAAAATGTATTTTTATTAACATAATATATATATTTATATTTATATATATTCAAAAATTCATTTAAATATATATAGAAAATTATATATATATATATATATATATAATTATTCTCAATCTGTATTAAATTTAGACCATTATTTATTTTAAGAATAAATATGAATACCAATATTATAAAATACATAAACTAACGTACTATTAACCAACCTACATATAAAGCCTAGAAATATATCTTTAATACAACAGATTATACATTTTTATATAACAGATCTCATATAAAATATATTATTATAACATATTCATATAAATCCGATCATAGAGAAAATAGAAACTTTTATAACTGACAGATTTAACAACTTATACAACACATATATATTATATTAAAACGTGTATATATATTATAATTAAAGTCAGTATAAAATTTGAACGCATAAAAGAATCTATAGGTATATACTCCAAGAATCCAACATATAGACCAAAAAAATTCAAAGCCAATGTTGACATATACATATGATATATAAAATAGGCCTATATATATAAACATATATATGTATATATATGTATATAAATATATTTAAATAAGAGGCTAAAGCTTCAAATCCCATCTAACGAGCCAAGCAACATACTTTATCTAACTTCAAAACCGTTATAAATTACATAACACCTAATATATATCTACCAATATAAACTTCTTGATATAACCATAGGTAATGATACATATATACCACACATGCATGTATATACACTGCGCACGCAACTAAAATATATGCAAAATAGACTATTTTTTCTTCATGTATATAATTAAACTAGTACATATATTATAATGTAACTATTATAATTTTATACCATAAAACTTACATACTGAAACTAGTAATATGATATACCATACAAAAATAAAATATATAAACACACCGAAATATATACAATCTATAACCTAAATAATATAACCGAACCCAAGTGCACAAAACAGAGAAAAAGAAATATAAAACTTATATATATGTATGTATAAATAACGCAATAAATATATGTACAAACCTACCTACTCAAAACACGTGCACATTCCACATATATCCATACTTGACTTCGACCAAGCTGTTCGAAGTCAGGAAGGTGGTCCGGAGCTAGCGACGGAGGTGGTGGAGTAGCGATTTCCTAGAAGTAGGTAGCTAAGGCATGCGAAGGTGCGTGAGTTTTAGGGGAATAGCGGTTGGGTTCGTAGCCTCGGGAATGGTGGTTGTTGCGCGAGTTGGTGGCCGGTTGCGGTTAGAGGGAGGGAGGCTGTTGAGTGGGTTTTGGCGAATGGAGGGTGGTAAAAAAAGGATGAAGGCGAAGGGGAGAGATGTGAGGTGTGAGGCTTTGAGTCAAGGAGAGGGAAGAGAAAGCGTGAAGGAGTAGGGGATCTGTAGGAAAATGAGGGGAGAGTAGTGAAGATTTGCATTGGCAACATTACGATTGTTATTTAAATTTCTTTTGAAGCCTAAACGTGTAGCAAGCATGCGACCAAATGATTGAGCCTATGTGAAAAATGAAAGTAAGATACGCTTCCAATTCTGGAATACAAATGTAAATTGCTATGTTTAAGTGGATGTATTCCAAATATAAAAAATTTATTTCAAAATTTTATTGTTTAAAATTTCACAAAATTCAATTAATTAAATAAATAAAACCACTAAAATTTTCGGGTCGTTACACTCTCCACCACTCAAAACTTTTCGTCCCCGAAAAGGAAGGAAGTAGGAGAAAAGAAACAATCAAAAGAAAATGGACTTGAAATACAAAATAAAACAATTAATTTAAACCATATAAATTTCAATTTAAATTAATTTATGTTCAACAATTGATTTTAAATTCAAAGAATTTTTTTTTCTTTCTTAAGTTGATTTGATTTCAATTTATTAATTCTCTTAAAAAAAGTTTACTTAACTCATTTATTATTCAGTTAACTTTTATTCTATTTATCTCTATTCACATTTTATAATTAAAACTAAGTGTATAACGTTTATTATGATCACTCAAATTTTATTTATAAAATCATTTTATATTGTATAATTCAATTACATATTTAACTTTTGAAAAATTAAGGTAAGTTATATAAAAATGTAATTGGGTATTATAAAAGTAAACTTTCTAATTCTATCATTACAAATTTAAATATTTATCCAAAATTTCACTTCAATTTATAATTTAAATCATCCTTTAACCAAATTGTAAGCATTAAATTCCTGATCAACTTCAAATAATTTAGAGATAAATATACAAATATACAATATATATATATATATATATATAAAAATCTATAATCATATACCTATATATACGTAATATATATTATAAATCAAGCCGTATTTTATAAAATTAAATCAATTTCATTTCCATAACAAAACTATAGCAAAGGTACAGAATGGTCTCTCCACTCCGAAACTCGAAAATTAAAATCGATGATGCAGCCGCCATCACCTAAATTATTTTTCAGCGATAAAATAGGAGAGCACTGATTTAAGTATTTAAAATTCTTTGAAACAATTTATAATAAAAATATTTTAAATAAATAATATACCCTTTAAAACTTTAGAACCAGAAATCATCGAAAATTAAATTCTCAAATTTTTAATTTAAATTCTTTTCAATTCTAAATCAATTTATAAACCATGTTTATAATTCATTTATAGAACAATAATGATAGTCAACTATTATCATTTCAGACAACCAATTTAATTAACTTATTAAATTCCAGAAATTAATCATACAAATTTATTTCATTTCGAAATTTGAAAAATAATATTCTGTCAGTTTGCTCTGTTCAAGTGTTTTGGAAATTCTATCGATATCCCTAATCAGACGAACCGATCGAAAATCCAAATCAACATTAACAACTCAAACAACACAATATATATATAAACATTTTTAATATTAATTTACAAATACACTTCCTCGCTGGACGATACAAGAATAGATTTCAAAGCGAGGATAGAGATTCAAAATTTGATGGACTCAAATCAAAGAGAAGTTTGATTCGAAGATATGTTTGAAAAAAGTTAAGATAATTAAATAACAAAATAGGAAGATGGATAAGTTTATTAAATCGCGACCAGCCATAACCGGGTCAACCGTGACTTCAAAAATAAGTTCGAGGAAAATCAACATTTGATCGCAAGGGATAGAATTCCAGCATTCAAGAGATGTCAGCAGCTAAACCGAGGATATATAAATATTTGGTAAATCGATGCTATTGTAAAGGAGTTTCACCCTTTACAAATCATTTGGAGATTGGCGAGACCGCCGATTCATTATAAAGTTCATTCGAAGTGGAGTTATGAAATACTCCAGAGTCAAAAGAATACGAATAGGGAGAGACAAGAATGGATTTTGGAACCTCAGGGATCGTTCCAAAGTTCAAAGGAAATCGAGTCAAAAGGAAAGGATTCAAGTTCGAAAGAAAGTGATTCTGTAAACAAATTTACCATATATGCTAAGTTTGCCTAGAGCCACAGCTCTAATACCACCTATAACGACCCACTATTTTGGATCATTCAAATCGACAATAAAACCACATGTGTGAAACTTGAATAATTCAAAATACCAGATTGTTAATTTAAATTTGGCAAAACTCAGCATATACAGTAAATAAAATAACCACAAAATTATAGACACGGAGTAATACAACAATAATGCAGCGGAAACAAGAGGATAGGAGTTCATGAAGCTACTATATATATGACAAAGTCAAATAAGATACAACAGAAGTCTCAAATACCACAGTCAAATTCAAGATCAGAATACATCACTAGAATAAACTGAATATCTGAAAGCTCGATAGGTAGCTAGATCTCCAAGCGAAGCTCGAACTCCAAAGGTGAGTCTTAAAAGCTGTTTCACTTAGTCTGACCCGAGCGAAAAGCAAAACACAAAACACTCGAGTTGGGATTAACATTCTTATATCAATAAATGCAACTCAAGTGAAATAACAACTAAAATACAAGTAACTCAAAGGATGTTTGGGATAACCATCCTCTAAGGATCCGTTAAACTATTTCCTATATAGTAATATACGCTATTATAATAATGTCTAAAGTAAAGTAAACTTACTTGAAAATAGCGCTAAGGCTTTACATTTTCCTCCTTAACACATGCATAGTCCAAGTAGTCTATCCAGTATCATAGTCCCCCCCGATCGAGAAGCCACCAGAGGATGCTCCATAGGCGACGACACAAAACCAAAATCGTACAAGACGCGCTAGGGTAGGTGACGCAGCACAACTAGGCAATGCCAGGGTAGATATACCAATTGCACTTCTAGACCAGTGGTAACGCGTAGCAGTTACTACCGCCCACCTCGAGCCACACTCCCAAAAATCAAAGGTGCACCTAATCAGTCACAAAGTAATAGAATGGTATCAGAGAAGTGTGTCCGATAAGAGAAGCAACCTCATTAGCCCACCGATTGCTCCTGTTTTAGCCACCATATGTCAACTCATGGGAGTCGGGTCCACGCATACACCTCAATAGAACGTTGCCACCATCCTACTTCATTCTGGAATCTCCACTGCGTACATGGTTGTTAAAGCGGTTTTTGGAGGTGGCAGAGAGTATGACAACTTCCGATCCCAGCCTCTTTAACAACCAAACTTTATTATTACACCGCGATCATTTCACAATAGTTTATGCTTCAAACCAAAATATCATTGCCATTTCAAAAATCATATTAATACGATATCATTTTCATTTCAAAACCAAATACGATATCATTTCCATTTCAAATATATCCATTTTCAGAATCAAGGAATTTTCAAAGTTATAACACTTTCGAAACCAACCACTTGAAAATATAACATTTTCAAAACATAATACTTTAAAATTCATAGCTTCGAAACCATAACTTTTGCCACTTAAACAGTTTAGGTATTTAAAAATTATATATAATAAAATAGTTTTAAATTTAAATTTACTTTATAAAATAAAATAATCTCAGCTTCTCAAATTGATTCAAATCGACTTGAATCCAAAATTCAATTTAAATCAAATCTCAATTCATAAATTTCAACTCAATGCAGTTTTCAATAATCTATCTCAATTTATATCAATTTCAAATACAGATTTACCTCAAATAAATCATTTTAAATTCCATGTATTTCAAAGCATTAAATATTCCATAATTTCAAAACTAAATTGTTATAATTCCATATATATATATATATATATATATATCAAATTCAATTTACTATTATTTAGTTTTGAAATATTTACTTAATAAATCCAATATCATTTAAATAAAAATTTCAAACTTCATATAACTGAATATTGCTTCAATTTATTTAAACTTGATATAATCATTTCAATTGCCTTAAACCAAAATCAAGTTATAAAAATATATCCTTTAAAAATTTCAAATTTAATAAATTTCAAATCAACCTTATTTGAGTTTAATTCTTCAATAAATTCAATTTCAAACTAATTTCAAATTATCTTCCAACCTTAGTTTATTTAAATCATTAAAACTCTACATTAAAATATGATTTAAATAAATATTTGACCATATTATATTTTAATAATAAATCAAACTTTATTATTAAACTCATTCTATATTAAAAAAAATTTATACATAGCTTAAAAATCAAGAATTTAACTATATATAATATAATACTTATATAATATCAAAAATCAATATTTATATAAAACCGTATATTTTTCCAAAACCATAGAAATCATTTTAAAATATTTTATACATATAGGCCATGGTGTTTGTATATAATTTTCTATCCTATGGTCCAATGATGCAGATATTTATCATTTCAATCCACAATTTAAATGTATACGGATATATATCATTTCAACCCGCAGTCTCAAATTCAATTCAAATAAAAATCACTTGGGTCTATCATTTCAACCCATAACGATTTTCTCCTATTCTAAAGCCCGTTCGAGTATGCATCATTTCAACCCATAGTGAATTCTATACTAATAAGAAACTTGTAGAGTGATAACAAATATGATCATAATATAGTAGGCATAGATCATCAGTATAAATAACAGATAATGGTGTCATAAGTGAACAGATACAGATAATAGCATATAAATAGCAATGTAACTAACTAATAGCAGCATGTTTCAATTGTCGTTCCAATTGAAACCAAATTCAATAAATATAAGAACATTAATCATGAGTGATTTCTCACCTTTCGAGTCTAGAGAGGAAAGACAATGAATTGAGTTACGGATGCCAGCACAAATTCCAAATCAAAGCTAGATTGGCACAAATTTGACGAACAAAGCTGATATATAGGAATTGATGAGTGTAAAATCAGAATCAACTTTATATATACAATAATGTATTTTTATTAACATAATATATATATATATATATATATTCAAAAATCCACTAAAATATATATAGAAAATAAAATATGTAATATATATAATTATTCTCAAATCTATATTAAATTTATACCATTATTTATTTTAAGAATAAATATGAATACCAATATTTTAAAATACGTAAACTAATGTAATATTAACCAACCTACATATAAAGCCCATAAATATATCTTTAATACAACAGATTATGCGTTTTTATATAACAGATCTCATATCAAACATATTATTATAACATACTCATATAAATCCAACCAAAGAACAAATAAAAACTTTTATAACTGACAGATTTAATAACTTATACAACTCATACGTATTATATTAAAACGTGTGTATATATTATAATTAAAGTCAGTATAAAATTTGAACGCATAAAATAATCTATAGGTATATACTCCAAGAATCCAACATATCGACAAAAAAATTCAAAGCAAATGTTAACTTATACATACGATATATAAGGTAGGCCTATATATTTAAAAACATATATATATATATATAAATTTAAACAAGAGGCTATAGCTTCAGATCCCATCTAAGAGCCAAGCAACATACTTTATCTAACTTCAAAACTGTTATAAATTACATAATACCTTATATACATATATATCTACCAACATAAACTGATTGATATAACTATAGGTAATGATACATATATACTACACACGCATCTATATACACTATGCACGCAACTAAAAAATATGCAAAATAGAATTTTTTTCTTCACGTATATAATTATACCAACACCTTTATTATAAAACATATCAAGGTATCAAACTATACGCGTCTTTAGTTAAAAAATGTGTGTGTATATATATATAATTTGAAACCCGGACTCACACTATAACATAACCTATATGGATATATACAAATCGTATATAACTGCAAACACTTAACATAATGTACGCAGATAGAGAGTATAAACTTTAAAATGTAAAATTTATATACAATGCATATGTAAAAATATAAATTCAATATTATAAAGTCTATATGTTAAAATATATATAACATATAATACTTTATACAAACAGCACCTTATTCGAAACTGTGCACAGCTTTTTATACTAAAAAAATAGACCTACATATCTTAGAAAAGACAAACCATATACATCTTCTCCGTTCCTCATAAATGCACTATGTTATAACCTTGAAACCAATTCAATTGACTTTATATAAAAGGTCTGCAACAGTATATATATTATAATGTAACTATTATAATTTTATACCATAAAACTTACATACTGAAACTAGTAATATGATATACCATCGTAAAATAAAATATATAAATAGTCCAAAATATATACAACCCATATCCTAAATTATATAACCGAACCCAAGTGCGCAAAATAGAGAAAAAGAAATATATAACTTATATATATGTATAAATAATACATTAAATATATATACGAACCTACCCAAAACACGTGCATGCTCCACATATAGCCATACTCGACTTCGGCCAAGCTATTCAACGTCAGGAAGGTGGGTCGAAGCTAGCGGCGGAGGTGGTGGAGTAGCAATCGCTTAGAAGTAGGTAGCTGAGGCATGCGAAGGCGCATGGGTTTCAGGGGAACAACAGTCGGGTTCACAGTCTAGGGAATGGTGGTTGTCACGCAAGTTGGTGGTCAATTGCGGTTAGAGAGAGGGAGGCTGTTGAGTGAGTTCTGGCCCATGGAGGGTGGTGAAAAATGGATGAAGATGGAGGGGACAGATGTGTAGTGTGAGGCTTTGAGTCAGGGAGAGGGAAGAGAAAGCGTAAAGGAGTAGGGGATCTGAAGGAAAATGAGGGGAGAGTAGTGAAGATTTGCGCTGGCAACATTATATTTGTTATTTAAATTTCTTTTGAAGCCTAAACGTACAATAAGCATGTGACCAAATGATATCTGAGCCTATGTGAAAACTGAAAGTCAGATACGCTTCGAATTCTAGAATACAAATGTAATTGCTATGTTTAAGTGGACGTATTCCAAATATAAAAATTTTATTTCAAAATTTTATTTTTTAAAATTTCACAAAATTCAATTAATTAAGTAAATAAAACCACTCAAATTTTCGGGTCGTTACAGTGCTCCTGCATGCACAATGGTTAAAACACACCAATACAAAATATTATGATGATATTCAAACAAGTAAATCAATTTTGGATTACCCAACCCCATTCATTCTTGACTTCCCGTCTCCGTTATAGTTTTTAGGTCACTACTAACCTAATAGTTTTGATAGGCTGACTAATACACTATTTAACACTTATAGACTGTCTGCCCCGTTTCATAGTTTTCATATGACCACTAACAACCTATTGGTCCCTGCCAGTAACTTCAGCATTCATGGGTTCACCTTAATTGGTATTTCCAATAACTTTCTTCTTCTCCTTGTTTTCATGGGTTGACTAGAAACCAATTAACTTCTGTCAATAACTTAATCCGTATGTAGTTTTCATGGGTTCATTATAAACCTATTGACTTCTATCAATAAATTAATCGGCTATAGTTTTCATGAGTTCACTACAAACCTGTTTGCCCCTGCCAATAACTCTGTTTAGTCATAGTATTCGTATGTTTACTATGAATCTATTGGCATCTACCTATAACTTTTCCTAAACATAGTTTTCATGGGTTTACTATAAAACTGTCTGTTTGACAACTTCGCTACTTAGGCATCCTACATTCTGGTCTAGCTGACCTTTTGGATGCAATTCTATTCACTCAAGAGTTAACACAATTTATATTCACCACTGGGTCAACATAGCCAGTTATGCTGCCCTTCTCCGAAATGCAGTTATAGGTCTATTACAATGTGAATATATATATATATATATATATATATATATATATGAAGAAGTAAACATAATAATACCAAGACTTGTGGTATAATATCCTTGGAATCATTTTATATAAAACATGGTTAATCCCTTTAAATAATATTTAAGGATAACTTCTTCAAAATTCTATGCTTAAAATCATTTCAGAACTCTTTTATTATGCCATGGTTTTTCTTTAAAATGAGATTGGGTCATTTACTTTGAAAACTAAGGATTTCAAAACCTTTAATCATTACTTTCAAAAGCATTTGAAAGCTTCCTTTCGAAAGCATTCGAGCCTTCTTTTCAAAACACCAGGCACCAACCTTTGGAACACTTAAAACCTTTCTTTCAAGACCTTTCAAATGTATTAAATTGTTACTATTTAATTATAGAAGCATTGCATCGAAACCATTTTTAAATAGCCCTTTTGATACCATTGGTTTTACCGTAAAATATATCCTATTGGGTCTAAGTTAACAGAAATGGAAGTACACCTTTCGAAACCTTTAATCTTTATATAAAATTGTTTGAGGAATGTTGATGGCTTCAGACCTTTCCTAAGTGAATCTTTATGGGTTTCACTTTAACAATCTTTATGTTATTCCATGTTATCTAACACGTAAATTCTATACACGAGCATTACAATCCCGTCTATAATCCAGAATGGACCAACATATCTCGGTGCCAGTTTCTATGGATTTCCAAATCGTACTACACCCTTCATCGGTGATACTTTAATGAAACCTTATATCCAGCTGACAATTCTAGGTCTTTACTCCTCTTATCTGCGTAATTCTTAAGTATGGATTGAGCTTCCTTCATCCTATCTCAAATTAACTCAATCTTCTCTGCCGCTTCTCTAACCAAATCAGGACCTAAGACTAATCCGTCTCTACCAACATGCTGGTGGTTTGCATGGCCATTCATACAAAGCTTCAGAAGGCCCCATTCATATACTAGTCTAGTAACTATTATTGTAGGAAATGTGATGACCCAGAATTTTGGGCAATATAAATTTAATAATCTGCATTAATAATTTAAATTGATTTGATAATCTTGATTTATAAGATTTGAATTAATTTAATAATCTTCTTTTAATAAATATTTAACTGGTGAATTTTACCTTTTAAAAAAGCTAATAAAATGTTTTCTATTTATAATGTATATATATGTGTCTTTGTGTGTGTATTGTAAATAGATAAGCTTTAGTTTGGAATTTAATAAATACGTAAAATCTTGTTTTAAAATTCTAATATACATTTTGATAATTTGGAAATTATGATTTAATTTAATATAAAGCTTTTCAAAGCTATTTAATAAATAACTATATAGTTTTAAATAGTTAAGGTAAATGTTTATTTCTTTAAAATTATTTTAGCTCAAGTTTAAATTAATAAAAAGGTTTATTTTATTTTCTTTTTAAATATTACTTGATAAATATGATTTGAAAGATATGAAAGTTTAAAATAAAATTTACATATAAAACATTATTTCCTTTAAGTGATATAAGCTGTTTATTAATAATATGACAATTTCTTTTATAAATTTATTAAAAATTGATAAATTTGTTATTTTCAAATAATAATTATAATGTATAGATATAAATAGATTTTAAAGTAAATAGAAGTGTTTAAATTTGATATATTGTTATATATATAACTTGATTTTTTTAAATTTGGATTTTTAAATTTAAGTTGGATTTGAATTTGAATTAGTTGAAATTCAAAAGATAGACATTTCAAAAATATTTGGGTTTTAAAAGATATTTGAATAAGCTTTTATTTATAAATATAATTAGTTTTGTTTCTTTAAAGTAATTTATATGTAGATAAGTACATAATAAATAAAGAAAAAGCTTTTATTTACTTTTAAATTAAATAAAAATAAGTAAAATTACTTATAGGACAAGTGTAAATATATTAAGCCTAATACAACAAGTTTTAATTTGTGCTCATGACAAATGTAAATAGATTAGAAAAGTGTCATTTTTGTTTTTATTTTTATTTTTAATTTTTAAATAAATCATTTATACTTATAAAAACATGCTTTCTTCCTTCTCATTTCTTTTCTAATCTTCATTTTCAAAATCTAAGAAAAACTCAAGCTTCTCAAAAATGAAATTTGGTAACAACATTCATAAATCAGTAACCAAACTCCTCAAAACCAGAATCATGTTCAAATCTAAATTTGTAATCATTCTTTTTAAAACCAAAAATCAAGCCTGCATGTTTTAATCCTGTAAATTTTCAAAGGCCATACCAATCTGTAATCATCTTCCTCAAAACAAGTAGTTCATTTTCAAATCAAGTTTGCAAAGCTTTTCATCAACCCTGTAATATATTTTTCAATTCAAAATGCAAAGAAAACCTGTAAACAAATTTTCAGAAGCAAATATGTAACCATTCTTCAACAACCTAGTATCAAACAAGAATAAGCCAGCATGCAAACCATTTTTCAAATCAAAACTCCAGCCTGAATGCAACTGTAGTTTTAAATCAAGCACTAAAGTTTTCAAAAGCAATGGCAACGCAAGTTTCCAACTTTAAGGCAATTCAAGCGTTCTCAGTTAAAATCTTTTCAAATAAAATGGAAGCTCTGTTCTTCATTTCCAAATCAGGTGAGTAACATCACTATTTTAAAATTTAAGTATATGATTCTGTTGCATGTTCATCTCTGAAAACAACTATGCTTGTGAATATATTTATAAGCAGATCTCTATGTGTATATACATGAATATTTGGTGAGTGCATTGCTTTGTGTCCGGATGTTTTCTCTGATTCTAGTTTTCAGGTTCAAGTTCAAATCAAAAATCATTTGCTCATGATCCAATCTTTGTTAAGACTTAAGTCTTGAACAAAATATGTTTTTTGTATCATAGATTTTAGTTTAATTTTTTTTAAGTTAAAACAATTTAGTATTGTTTCTGGAAATTTAAAACAACAGAGTAAACTTAAAATAAGTTACATTCCAATTTAAACGTTTCATGGATTCAAGAATCTAAATCAAGTACTAATACTAAAACTTGATTTTTGAAACTAAAATTACAAATTTTAGCAGAGGGATTTGAGTGCATTTCTGGTTTGACCAGAAATGGGTATTTAAGGGGTATTTGATGATCTCGAGGATCTGGAAGGTCGGGGTTCCTTCTAGTGGTAGTGGGATGATCGATAAAGATGGGAAAATTGTCTGGGAGTTGATCAAAGCATGGTAGAGGTGGTTGTTGATGTTTTAAGTTTGTAACCCTAGTTTTAACTAGGTTTGGAATTTTGATCATCTCGTCTTCCCTAGTGGATCGAGTGCAACAGGATTTTGGCTAATGGATGTTGATGGGTTGTCGAAGACTTGGCCGGAGTTTCAGACCCTCTGGTGGTCGGAGATGCGAAGACGAGGTGGATTCCAGGTTTTGTTTTGGGTGTTCTAGGTTTGGGATAAAGCTCGATTTCGATTTCGAGTGGTTCTGGAAATTCTGATGATCGTGGTTAGGTGTGAGGGTGATTGGCGACTTGAAGAGATCATCGGAGGTGATCGAAGATGGACGGTGCCACCGTGCATGTGCATGGTGCATTTCCATTGTTTTCTGGTAAATTGGTTTGGGCAGAGTAGTCGTCTCTAGTTTTTCTCGAGAATTTAGGTGTTTTGCTCGAAGATTTTTAGGTTTGACTCGAAGCAATAAAGGATATGGCTTGGGTTAATGTTGTGTTACAGGTTTTAAAAGGAAACCTGTTCTGTTTTAAAAAGAAAACCTGCCTGTTTTAAATTTTTAAATTGATTTTAAAATTTTGGAAACAAGATTTAAATAAGTTTTAAATGAAAGTTTTAATTCTGGATTCAAATCCAAATTTGCATTCTAGTTTTGAAATAAATGAAAGTTTTTAAATCTAAATGTTTTGAACAACATTGAATGTTTAAAGTGTATTTCAAATTTATTTGAATTTACATGAATTTGGTTTTAAAACTCCTGTAAATTCCTTTTATAGGATAAGTGTGTCTTTAACATATGATTTTAAAAGTTTGTAAATGGTTTTAAACATTGTTAAAGTTAAAATTGTATTCATTTTAAATCTTATATTTGAAATGAAATTTGAAAGTAAATTTGAAAGTAAAATGTTTTCAAATGTGCTTGTGAATGATAATTAAATCATTAATAAGAAAATATTTTACCTTAAAGTTAATTAAGATTTAATGATTGGTGATTCATTAAATTATTAAAGTGATTAAAGATAATTTATTAATTTAATAAATTAATGATGTGGATTGATTAATTTAGTAATTAAGTGTCTTAAATTAATTAATTAAGGTTTAAGATTAATAATTTAAGTAATAATTAATTTGTAATTAAGGATCATTAATTAAATAAGATTAGATTTTAATTAATGATTAGGAATTAATTAATCAAGTAAGT
The DNA here is from genome assembly GCA_030765085.1 of Allium cepa. Taxonomy (NCBI): domain Eukaryota; kingdom Viridiplantae; phylum Streptophyta; class Magnoliopsida; order Asparagales; family Amaryllidaceae; genus Allium; species Allium cepa. The sequence goes on from CM060938.1 coordinate 706,976,178, forward strand.
TAAGATTAATTAAGTTGCATTTAAAACTTAATTAATTATATTATTAGAGATTGATTAATGGGTTATTAAGGATAAATTAATTTGTAATTAATAATGATTAATCTAAGTTAATTACTTAAGAAATGTAAGTAAATAATTGTTAATAGTTAATGAAGATCATTAACTTGAGATTATTAAGTAACTAATTAATGTGATTAATTTTAATAGTTGATTATATTAATTAATTAAGGATAATCATTAATGGAATTGTTTAAGTAAAATTACTTAATGAAAGTAATTAATGGAATAACTACTCAAGGTAATTAATTATATAAATTTGATTAGTTCAAATTAATTAATTAAGTTTAATTAATTTAGAATAATTACTTGATGATTTGATAAGTATAATTACTTAAGGAAGTAATTAATGGATAATTACTGAATGAAATTAACAGAAGATGATTTAATAATGGAAGTAATTGGATTAAATTACTTTGTGTAATTAATCAAGGGATTAATTAAAAGTAATTAATTAAGGAGTAAATAATTTATTTAATGAAGTAATTAAGGGTAGTTAATTACTGAATGTGATTAATCAACAGTGATTAATAAATGTGGTTTAATTAAAGATTAATTACTCAATGTAATTAATTTAAATAGAGTAATTAATTAAAAATATAATTAGGGATCATTAATTAATATAATTAATGATTTAATTAAGGTTTGATTAATTAAGATTAATTAATCAAAAAAGAAGTAATTAATTAATGTAATTAATTAAGGATTAATGTAATTGATTATAATTAATTAATTAATGAAGTAATTAAAAGTTAATTACTATAAGTGATTAAGGATAATTAATTTGTGAAATTAATTAAAGGATAATTACTTGAATGTAATTAAACGATAATTAATCGGGGATGATTAATTAAGATGGATAATTAGAGGATAATTAATTAATTAATTTGTAATTAATTATTGGTTATGTAAGCAAGTTTTATAATGATGAAAGTAATTAATTTAAGTTACTTTAAATTAAATAGAGATAAAGTAATTAATTTATTTTATTTTAAATTAATTATAGTGTGATAAATTAATCCTTGCTTATGTATGGATGGATGATATTGATTGCCTTGAATGGTTTGAGATATCAGATATAAGATAAGTAATGCAATGTGATATGGCTGTTGTGGTAGAAGCGTGATAATAATGTGAATTATCTATTTTTGATGATAATATGGATTATATTTTTGTGATGATAATGTGAATTATCTATTTGTGATGATAATGTAGATTATCTACTGTGATATGTGAATTATTTATCTGTGTGTATATAGATAATGGGATTGAATTGTTTTAAACTTTAAAACAGCTTGGCCTTAAAAGATACGTTTTGGATTTCAATGTGACCGGGAGCGGGTTTCCAAATTTGGATATTCAATAATCACTTCGATCCAAATTAACGACAGGTCGTAAATCTGAAGTGATGATGAAGATTCAGAGTGCAAGGGTTATCGTCTTTGACTCTAAGGGTGATTCCAAAATGAGTGTAATGAGATAATGCCTTCGGTTTCGTTCGAACCCGGAACGAACTTGTATGGATTGAATGCTTTCAGAACATCGTTAGGTGGGTGATGAGTATTCTAAGTGATGTGTTCTGATAAAGGTAATCGTAGCCTCAAGCCTCATCAACCGGGAATGGCTAAAACAGAGGAGGTGCAGCAAGGTTAAGTGGGTAGCACCCAAGTAGGACAAGATTTTCCCCTGTCTAGAAGTCCCTTTTTATTCGGCTGTGTGGGCAGTTGGGTCGCGGCCAACTGCGGGGTTGTCTGGTTCGGGACTATCCAGTAAGGGATGGTTCCGGCTTTGTGTTGCAGGGGATTGGGAGTAATCCTCGGTACGGTGATCTAGGCCCCGTACTGTGACGGCGGTACCCCAGTAGCCCTACCATTGATGGAAACAAATTCTTCCTACGTGCCCCTATGATTTTGATTGTATTACCCACTTTTGTGGCTAGTAGATGGAATTTAGTGAATGTAACAATTTCGGCTATTTTCTATTTACTTGAAAACCCTATACTCTATTATAATATCACTAGATTTTCTATCAAACGTTTTGTTAGTGTAACGAAAAAATTTACCCATGCTTATGTGTGGGGTGTCTTACGTGATACCTTTTGTGTTCAAAGGTTTTTCAAAGTTAAGCAACTTTAACCTGTTACTCACACCAGACCCATGTTTAACCCAGAGTTTATTTCTCTTTTTCTTAAACTCTTGGGTACTCAAATTTTTACGAGTAGCCAAGGGATTCAGGTTAGCTTTGACGAATTATGGAGGAGCAATGGAGCAGGAGGCTTCAACGTTATAGATATTTATAGTATTTCGCCGTGTTGGTATTTCTGTATTATATTGAGTTGTAATAACTAGACAGGTGTTTATAACTGTCTAGTATGTGATGTATAATCTATATAACTCTGATAATGGTTGTATACTATGTAATATCTTATGTTATTGATATAATTTATTCGTTCCGCTGTTGAGATTCTGATGTTGTTTCTTCATTCTTCTCTATCTTTTCTCTTTTCTATCTCTTTCTTTCTTATTAATGATACCTCATTCTGTGGAATGAACGGCGGGTCATTACACTGTTATCAGAGCGCTAGGTTGAGTGAATACCTAGGCTTTGGAGTGATTTCTTTCTTGAGAGAGCGTACTGGTAATTTATATATATATATACACACACACACACACACCTATTTATTGGGTTACCTGTTCGGGTTCTCCAATATGAGTTCTAATGGTGGATGGGGTAGTGGTGTGTGTAGCATGACTACCAATGGAAGGAATCTTAGTGATTGAGGTTGGAAGTAACTGTTGAGACTGTAGACCCAATAACGTCTCGAGTGAGCTTTGCTGTGGTGAAAGGATTTTACCACTCTCTGAAGGAAACCTTTTTAATGTTTGGGCTTCATCTTTGAAGTGCAAGTTTGGATCTGCCGGCTGAGCAGAAGTGAGAGATGGTATCTTAGGAAGTTCGGGAAGGAGTAGCTGTGTGATGAGACGCAGTGATGATGGATTGTTTCCGAAGATGTTTCTTTGGAACAAGTTTAAGGAAATGTGTTTGTATCGGTGTTGTGGCTGAGTTCAGCAGGGAGTTGTGTTTTGTTTGAAGTCCGAGTTTCTCGAAGAGCTTTGGATAAGGAAATCTTTGGCATCTGGGTCAGCCGTGCAGCTCAGAGTGTTCTGTGTGCCAACAAGCTGGTCTTTTGGCTAAGCAATTTTCTAGAGGTGGAGTTCAGAAGCAGCTGAGTGGATCCATTCCTTTGATGGATTGGGTAGATAAGCATAAGCTGTTCTGATTGGTCAAGAGAGAAAAGTTTTCTTTGGATTTAGGCTGGGTTGATCGCAAATGTGACTTGCGATAGTTTGAGTGTTCTCTTGATTTGTTAGAGATTTGTCCAGATGTTTCAGGGAAGTTAGAGGTTTTTCTGCATCTGGAGATTGAGTTTTCTTACTGACTTGGATTTCGGGAGTGATACCAATGGTTCAGCTAGATAGAAGGATGGTTCCTAGAGATAGGATTTGGGTAAAACACTCAGGTTTTGGTGGAACTTCTGAGTTTTCTTTTATGGATCTGTTGAACCTTATTTCTGGGATCTGTCGGCCTAATCTGTGCTCGTGTTCATCATCAGCATTTTCATCTTCTCTAGATCAGAGTTGTGTAGCGGAAGTAGTTTGGGAGTGCTTTTGTTTTATGTTTTCCAGATAGGAGAAGTAAGTTCAATCTTTTGATATTTGAGGAGTAGAGTTTCTGTTCTTGATTTTGGTTGATTTTGAGAAGATCATTTTGTTGAGTTGTCTTGATCCAGTTTGTTTCGAGAAGCATCAACGAAAGTTAAGCTGATCAGGGAGGATATAGGAAGTCCAGGATCGTCAGAAGAGTTTTATGAATAAGAGATGGAGGAATTTGGATTTCAAAGTCGGAGATTTGATTTTGGATAAGTTTCCTCCGATCAAAGGAGCTATAAGATTTGGTAAGAATGGGAAGCTAGCTTCGAGGTATTGGATCTTTCTGTGTTCTTGTGAGGATTTGTGCTTTGGTCTTCAGAGTTGAATTGCCAGTTTGGATAATTGGGATTCAGTATGATTCACGTATCTCTGAGGGAGTACAAGTTTGATTTATCTCTGCTTGTGGAACCAGCAGTTGAGGAAGATTTGGCTGTTGAGTCAGACTTGAGTGTGGTCTGATTTCCTGTTTAGTTTTGGAGATCTAGATGAGTAGGAGCTCTGTGGCTTAGTAGTATAGCTTGTTTGATTCTGTAGAGCGAGTATCCCGGTATTTATAACCGGGAAACTCTAGGAAGTTCTATCTAGAATTTTGTCTGGATAGTTAAGTTTGTTTGATTGAATGAATTGGTTGCTATGGATGTTAGCATATGGTTGATAATAGATGCTTATGATTGAAAATTAAAATCTTAGTTAGATTATTAAATTACCATTGCTTTTAAATTTCGGGGACGAAATTCTTTTAGGGGGGAGGAATGTGATGACCCGGAATTTTGGGCAACATAAATTTACTAATCTGTATTAATAATTTAAATTGATTTGATAATCTTGATTTATAAGATTTGAATTAATTTAATAATATTCTTTCAATAAATATTTAACTGGTGAATTTAATCTTTTAGAAAAGCTAATAAAACGTTTTCGATTTATAATGTATATATATTTGTGTACAGATTGTAAATAGATAAGCTTTGGTTTGGAATTTAATAAATAAATAAAATATTGTTTAAAAATTCTAATATACATTTTTATAATTTGGAAATTATGATTGAACTTAATATAAAGCTTTTCAAAGCTATTTAATAAATAACTATATAGTTTTAAATACTTAAGGTAAATGTTTATTTGTTTAAAATTATTTTAGCTCAAGTTCAAATTAATAAAAAGTTTTATTTTATTTCATTTTAAAATATTACTTGATAAATATGATTTGAAAGACACGAAAGTTTAAAATACAATTTGCATATAAAACATTAATTCCTTTAAGTGATATAAGTTATTTATTAATGATAAGACAATTTCTTTTATAAATTTATACAAAATTGATAAATTTGTTATTTTCAAATAATAATTATAATGTATAGATATGGATAGATTTTAAAGTAAATAGAATTGTTTAAATTTAATATATATTTATATATATAACTTGATTTTTTTTAAATTGGATTTTTAAATTGAAGTTTGTTTCTGTCAAAATTGGGCACAAAACTCGTCGGAAGTTTTTGAAGAGATAATAAATGAAGAAAGTAAATTAAAACGTGGATTATCTAACAAAAACTCCAAATAGCAGGAAGTAAATTGCACAAGAGACAACGGTTTAGAGTGGTTCGGCGATTTGCCTACGTCCACTATGAAGTTTTGTTACTTTATTGCTTGATACTCGGAGAATACAACTTTTCAATGTCAAAGTAAAGCAAGTAGTAAGCCAAAATTCAAAATCAAAGGCAACGGTGGTGCTCTGAAGCAATTCAGGCAGCGTCTAGACGTGCTTTATCTCTAAAATTCTCCGATCCCTTTTCCGAATGACCAGGGGCTCTATTTATAAGTGCTGGAGGCTGATATTTCGCCTAAAATTCGGGGAGACCACTTCTGACACGTGTTGGGGGCCCACATGGCCGAATTCTGGAGATCCGGGCCCACTTTGGGATCGATTCGACCCTTGGTTCGAATCGATCAAAAAATGTCCAATCGTGATGAAACTTGGCGTGGACATTCTTCTATGTATATGCAAGCTCCTGTGAAAATTTCATAGCATTTGGACTTGTAGATCTCAAGTTATGATCGATTCAAGATTGCGCTTTCGGCCAACAAGCTTGGTACGAATCGATTCCTTAGGGTCGAATCCATAGGGTCGAATCCATAGGGTCGAATCCACCATCTTAGCCGCCTTGACTTAGTGGATTCGAGGTAGCATGCATGGAGTCGAAGCGGGGGGAAAATGATGGATTCGATCATGTGCTTTAATGATGGATTCGAAGTGAATCAACTGCATGGATTCGAATGTCTCCTCCTTGATGGATTCGAAGCGAGATTATGTCTCGTGTATTTGAACCAAGACTTGCTCGATGGATTCGAGGCGAGGCCATCTGATGGATATGAACTCATATGCTCTGATGTAAGCGAAGTGGAGTGACTTCATAGAGTCGAAGGATTTCAACCTGATGGATACGAAGTGGAGTGGTCCCATGGATTCGAGGTATCTCGCCTTGAGGGATTCGAAAGAAGGCCATTGGGATGGATTCAAAGGAAGAGGTCACTTGATGGATTCGAACTAGGGAAGGCTTTGGATGGATTCGAAGTGAGGGCTTGCCCGATGGAGTCGAAGAAAAGGAGCTCTTCACGGATTCGAGGCAAGGCTCTGGGAGGATGGATTTGAACCAATGCATGGTTTTTGGATTCGATCATGAGGCTATCTTATGGATCCGAACCTAAACTTTTTCTGATCAATTCGAACTGGGGTTGTCTTCTCCACTTTCCATTGGCGATAACTTGAGCATACGAACTCGGATTGCCTCGAAATTTGGAACGTTGGTTTCCACTTCTTCGCTTGACGTGTCTTATCAATTGTAGCCCGATCTGGACTCGGACAAAATCCATCGATATTTGTAGTAAACCAACAATCATTCAAAATTGAGGACACGTGACCCTTATTTTCCAGTCAGTTCCTTGGTATCTCGGCCTTGCCAAAAGGCGAGATAACATTTGCCCCCCAAAGTACGTCTTGTGTAAACATGACGTGCTTTGAAAAGCTGCAATCTAACGCTGGACAATTAGGACATGCCTTGCTGAAAGCTGTATTCTTTATTGCTGTTATCAACTGTCGTATGATTGTGATCGGTTGTTCGTCGTTGAAATCATGACAAGATGGATATCTGATCCCTGTGAATTATAAAGATCAAATATTAGTCAAACATATGTGCATATGTGTATCACCTTGACTTTGGTTAACGTTGCGTGATTGCAAGTTGTTGCCAGTTTGGTTTGTTACCGAATTCTGCATCGATCCTCTCCTGAACCGATTTGAGATTCGGGTTAAAACATTGTTGTTATGATCGTCTATGTTCATCCTCTTGTATCGATCATCTCCTGAATCGGTGTAAAAGGTAGACCGGTAATTTTTCATATCGAAGCACTACGTTCATTCTCATCGATGATGTCTAGTGGATTCGAAGCATATTTTTTCGAATCGATAGAGTTTCGAATCGATGGAATTGATGGTTATGGAATTGGTACTTCGAACCAATAGGATTTTTCAATTCAGTCCTCGTTCAAGTGCTTCGTATCGATGACACTCCGCATCGATGCTGTCTTGATGGATTCGAAGTCACGTATGTACGAATCGATTGTCTTGCCTTTGCTTAGTGCTTCCTTGAATCGATGATGCCTCGCATTGATTAAGTTGTGATGGATTCGATTGTGTAAAAGACAGGAAGGGAATGGATTCGAAGTGAAGTATGGATTTAGCCGTGCGATGGATTCGAAGTAACGGCTCTACGCTGTGATGGATTCGAACGCAGTGGGTTCGTACACGATGGGTTCGAACGTGATGGATTCGAACGTGGCTTGTTCGAATCGACCAGCACGTAACCGATTGAGGTCGGTCATTTTGACCGGGAGACGAATCGTCCCGTTTCTTTCCTAGAATCCATATAAATACGTGAGGCTGGGCTCTTTTTTCACTTTTACTTTTCACTGTTGCTGTAGCTTCTTCTTCGAAGCGATCTTCCAGAGCTTAGAACAAGCGTGTTTTCCACGAATCGATCGAATTTCTTTAAGCTTTCCCTTGTGATTTCACTAAATCAGGTAATTGATGGATCAAGCCGAGCAAGGAATGATGGAACTGGAAGTCTTTCACATCGGTTCGACCTTTTCTTCTTGAAAATTTCGAGGAGTGGGGGGATCTGGACGAGGTGGTTCGACTCGATGGAACTTGGGAATCAGGTCATTCGAGTCGTATCGATCAGAGTGTTGTCTCTCGTTACTTCGCATCGATCCAAGAATGAGCAATTCGAGTCGATTTTGAATGCGTAGCTTCGAATCGATGGTTGTAAAAGAAAAAGGAAAAAGGCTCGTGGCGATCGATTCGAAATAATGATATTCTGATCGATTCGAAGGGGCTTAATATTGATCGATTCGAAGTAATGATATGCTGATCGATTCGAAGGGGCTCAACTTTGATCGATTCGAAGTAATGTAGGGCTTCATGGATTTGAACTGCTCCTCTGTCCCAAGGTCTCATCGAGTCGAATTACATGGAGTTGGGGCGTACCGATTCGAATTTCATCGATTCGACTCGTGTCGATTCGAGTCGATCGATTCGAACGTTCTTTCTTCTGGGACTTCCACTCTTCTGATTTTCTCCAATATCTGAACTACGACCAATTTCAAGTAGAACTTTGACGAACTCACTGAATTTTTAGCATACTTGACTCTGGCGAGCTTCGGCCTTGCATAATCAAATTTTACTTGACCTTCCCTTTGGAGCTCGTCGATGGCACCATGACTTAAACAAAATATAACGAATTTATACTTGGGTTGGTCACCAGCATCTGGGTGGCGTGAAAGTGACGGTCAGCGATGACGGTCGTTTTCATTCTCAAATTCCAAAGTTTCGTCATTCGGACATCTCGTTTCAACTTGTAAAATATGCTTAAGTTTCGCATAGCACTTGCACTGCACGACATACTCATACACTTTGCACCGGGGGAATGCATGGGCTTTTTATGTATTTAACGCCGCTTTCTGGTGAGTTAGTTAATTATGGAATCTTCGAGTTCTCAACAACAAGAAGCACAAAGCTCGCCTCTTCCAGCACTTGAGATTCCGAAAATCCCTCCTGAAGTCGTAGATCCGGCTCCGGATGAATTGCCGGAGGCCATATTTATCGAAGATCCTGTCGATTCTGTCCAGTCCAATATCTCGGAGTCTCTGTTGGTCCGGATATGTTCGAAACATAACATATCCCTGGAAGATGTTTTATTACCTAGTGCCAGTGAGAGACCGCACAACCCACCTGAAGGATATACTGCCTTCTACCGTCATGCTTGCGCGGCTGGATCTCTTCCTCCTTTTAACCAATACATCAGGGAGATGTTGTCGTATTTAGGAATCGCTCCTTCACAACTCCATCCCAACGGGCATGCACTACTAAACAGCGTCTTTGTCGTATTTATGGATTGCCGTTTTCGCCCGCCAAGAACTAACGAGATCAAGCACATATTCAATTTTAAGAGTAGGGGTGATAGCCTGTCTTTCACTTTTATGAAGGCGGTCAGGAACTGTCAGGTTGTGACTGAGGCCTGGACCAGGCTTAGTTATTTCAAGAACGAATGGTTTTTTGTTCGATGCCCCCCAGGGTTTGCCAGAAGATGGATATCCAGACTTAAGTATTATAATTCGTTTTTGAATGGCCACTTTTAATACTTTACACTAATACTCTGCTATTCTTGCAGCCATCATATCGAGACCTACCGACGGGCATTATAGAGGCATCGTTCAAAGCTTGCAAAGGGTTCCACGCGACTCAAGGAACATAGACTTGCTGTTGACCGACGATAACTTAAGGACATTGGGTTTGATTGAGATGGGCCAGAGTATTGTAATTGAAGGATTGGCGAAATCGGCCTTGAGGAAGAAGAAGAAAGTGGCAAAAAGAAAACCTGGCGTTGTGATAAGAGAAGTGAGCGACGATGAAAGAACGCCGACGGACACTGAGATAGCAGCCGACCTTTCCCGAATAGAAGAGGGTCAGAAAGGCAAGGCTGTTGTACCTAAGTTTACAAGATGGAAGTCTGTAGTCGTAACCCGTTCCAAACCTGGGGTTACTGTTTCCAGCGCCTCTCCTCGCCAGTCCGGAGACCTTTTCACAGGGCTGGACGATACTACCATTCCGGACTACGTATCTCTCCACCACGGGTCCGGGTTGGAAGAGCTCCGGGGAGCGCTTGATATAAGCGAATCTTTACCCGTTAGTGTAATCGACGCTTCTGGTTGGTCGGGGGGTTTGCGCATTTATACACTTTTCACAACACTTCACAACTTCCACATGCATTGCAGTGCTTTTTATTGACATTTAACCGAATTGTTTCTTCTTTATAGGTGCCATGTCGGATCGTCCTTCTACACTTGATAGACTTCGGCGAGTGCATCATTCTTCATCTTACTACGAGTCTCGCCGTAGGGATTCTGACCGAGATCGTGAGCGGAGGTATTATAAGCAAGAGCATCGCGATAGGGACCATTCCCGATATTATTCTAGCCAGGAGCGATCTGATAGGGACCGAAGGTACCGTTCACCCTCTCGTTCTCCTCCGCCATCCAGAGGCCAGGCACCTGCAGTCGAACCTTCGCGGCAACAGCCATCTCAACAAATCTCTAAACCTGGTCCACATCGTTCAAGGACTGATACGGCTACGACCGTAGTTGTGGAGGAGGCCCCTCTTGAACCGTCTGGCGAAGGGGCTATTAGAATTGCTCAACTGAAGAAAGATTTTTCAGAAATATGCTTTGGCGCCTATATCTTTCCACCCAATCTCAAAAGAATTCCCGAAGAGCTTGTGAACACCGCACTCAGCTATACCCGGGATTTTTATGCTCGGTATAAAGAACGGTACAGGGGTGCTGTTAAAGCTTCGAAAGTAGCCTTCGTATGAGCCAAAGTTATTGAGAAACTGGAAGCAGACTTGGCTCAGAAGAACCGTATTGTTGACATACTTCAATCTGAAATGGAATCTTCTCGCAAGGCCGAACTGGAGTCACTAAAAAAGGTCGACGAGACACTAGCTGAGATGGCGAAGATGCAACAAGCGCATTATACTTTAGTTAAAGATTTTGGCCATCGGTACAAAAATGTTGAGGCGGAGCGAGATGCGGCGGTCAAAGAACTTGAGGAGTTAAAGGCTAAATTCGCCGACTTGAACAAGGAAAAAGATGATGCTAACACGGCCACATAAGAAGCGTGCGAGCAAGCCGTGTCTCTCTGAGCTGAGCGAGACGCGGCGGTTGCTAAAGTTGAAGCGGTGGAGGCGGAAGTGGAAGGGAGAGTTCAAGCAGAGATATTCAGAGTAGAAGCCGAGTTTGATGATCTTCTTAACACTTACAATGCTAATGTGCTTGAGCACAAGAATCTCTCGTGGCTCGGAGATTATTCTACGCTTCTACTCAGTGCTTGGAAAAAATTGGTGGCGAACAACAAAGCATCTCTCCCTGAAGGCGCCGTGGATGAATTTGAACTTGAGTCTCGCTTGTTGACCGAGGAGGAAAGGAAACTTCTCAATGAAGCGATGATTTCTGCTGAGAGAGAGAGACTTGGTTTTCATCATGTGGAGACTGGCGAGGGTTCTGGAGCTGCACATTATAGTGAGGATGTTTCAGTTGATGCCCCGACCTCGTCCGGAGTTACTGCTACAGCTGGTCCACATGTTGTTCCTGCTTATAATCCGGATCGACAGGAACTGTCTCTTGGTACAACTACCGTTTCCGAACTCGTCTCATCACCGAGCCGAGGCAAAGAAGGTATTTCAAATGTTGCTTAAGTGTTTTCAGAATGATTGACTTGGAACAGATCGTTTGACTAATTATTCTCATTTCTTTTCGACCAGTGACTGAAAGGGATGCGCCAGCACCTCCAGTACCACAAACTTCGCAGCCAATGCAAGGAGCTGTTGTTACTGAGGCTATTACAACTACCGCCGTGACCGGCTCGATGGGAGAGGGGAGTTCAATGTCGTTTGATGTTCAAATGATTGAGGAACTTCTCAAGCAACCCTGTGAACCCTTTACCGATCCTTCCTTTGCAATGGTTGGAGTTGCTCCAACTTTTAGCTCGTTCATGTCGACCGTTAGGGTGTCCACGCTGCTCGATCTTCCCGAGAAGAAGAAATCTTTGCCGAGATAAGCGCTGAAATGGCTGCAGTGACAACGGTCGGTGGTTCCGGAAGTGATGTTGCTCCGCCAAGCTTAACTCCTTTAATGGTTACTTCTCTCGCCGGCACAGCTGTAACTTCTAGTGTCGAAGCTTTACCACCCGTTACGGCTTCTCCTCCTCCGGTTCGTCCTCACAAAAGGATCTCTATCCCTTCCAGCTCTGAGGAAGACGTGGATATTATGCCAGATCCCGAGGATGCTCCAAAGAAGGACAAAAAACCTCGCAAGAAGCTGGGTAGTGGGTCTAGCGGTTCAACTCCGAAGAAAAGACCCCGGAACAAGAAGGAGTGAACTTCTCGTTTTACCATGCGGTTGTGAAATGGCAATTCTTTTTTACTTCTCCTATTTTAGGCCGTGTATAAGTGTGGACTCGGCATCCACTTTACGGATTGTTCTTTGTTTTGTCATGTAATCAAACCCCCTTTTTTGTTTGTTGATGAAATGAAAAACAACTCTTATCTCTTTTGCTTAAGTATTGTGTTGATTATTTCGTGCTTATATGTGTCATAAGCCTGGAATACATGTCCACACTTCGGGGACTTAACACAATTTGCAACCAACAATTCGGTCCATATTCTGGGAACTTATTAATTATCAACGTTTATGACTTAGTTCACTCTCCGGGAACCTTTATTTGACGTTTATACTCCAATTCACACTCCGGGAATTTGAAGTTAGTGACTTACATTCTGGCTCGCGTTCTGGGAACCAAGAGTTGGTGTTTATGTTCCAATTCACACTTTGGGAATTGGAGATAGAGTTTTATATTCTGGCTTGCACTCTGGGAACTGAAAGTTGAAGTTTATACTCCAATTCGCACTCTGGGAATTTGGAGTTGGCTCGCGCTCTGGGAGCGATGGGATTATACTCCGGTTCGCGCTCCGGGAACCGAGAGTTGAAGTTTATACTCCAATTCGCACTTTGGGAAATTGGAGTTGGCTCACACTCTGGGTGCGATGGATTTATACCCCGGTTCGCGCTCCGGGAACCGAGAGTTGAAGTTTATACTCCAATTCGCACTTCAGGAATTTGGAGTTGGCTCACACTCTGGGAGCGATGGAATTACACCCTGGTTCGCTCTCCGGGAACCGAGAGTTGAAGTTTATATTCCAATTCGCGCTCTGGGAATTTGGAGTTAGCTCGCACTCTGGGAGCGATGGGTTTATACTACGGTTCGCGCTCTGGGAACCGAGAGTTGAAGTTTACACTCCAATTCGCACTCTGGGAATTTGGAGTTAGAGGAGGGATTGTCGTGTATCAATCCCTGTGAATGTTGATGCAGTGTTTTGCCCCCGAGCTCGGGTTTCACTTAGCGAGTGACCGGTCGTATCACAGTCACTCCCTATTTGAATAAATCCCACCGCGTGATGGAACTTAGCTCTCCGTGCATTGTGATATTGTACGTCATATTCAGTGAATCACAGCTCTGGCTCGAAGAGATGGCATTTTATTGCTGAAACGAGAAAATATGGCAAAGTCAGTTGCCTTATTACAAATTTAAATCTCGAAATGCTAGAATAAAATGAAAAGGAATAAATTGACAGCAAATAAATAAGTAAAGTCTTTTATAAGTAGTAGCGACGAAGACTTTCGCTATTCCAAGCTCTCGGCAAGGTAAGACCGTCAACGGTCGATAATTTGAACGTGCCATCTTCGAGATTTTTTGAAATCACATAAGGCCCTTCCCAATTTGGCTTCATGTGCGAAGGAACCGGATAGACCATTTTGAGTATGAGATCGTCGAGTTCGAAGGTTCGCGGACGGACCTTGGCATTGTACAGTCGAGCGACTTGACTTCGATATGCGGCTGCCCTCAAATCAGCCTCTTCGCGCTTCTCATCGAGTAAATCCAAAGATTCAGCAAGTAATATGGTATTTGTTTTCGGATCATAATACGTTACACGATGAAAGTGCACTTCCATTTCGACTGGAATAACGGCTTCAGAACCATAAGATAGAGAAAACGGGGTATGATCGGTTGCAGTTTTATGAGTCGTTCGATGGGCCCATAATACCATAGGAAGTTCGTCGACCCATTTGCCTCCAGCTTTTTCCAGTCGCTTCTTTAGAATGGACTTGATAACTTTATTAACAGCTTCAACTTGACCATTTGCTTGAGGGTGCGCTACTGCTGGGAATTTCTTATGGATGTGGAATCGTTGACAGAAATTCTTGAATTCAGCACTGTCGAATTGGGTTCCGTTATCGGTGACGATGGTATGTGGGAGACCAAAACGGAAGATGATGTTACGTACTACAAAGTTGATTACTTTCTATGTCGTAATTGTCGCAAGGGGTTCAGCTTCAGCCCATTTGGTGAAATAATCAACTGCGACGATGGCGTACTTCGCGCCACCTTTGGCCAGAGGCAATGTGCCGATGATATCTATTCCCCATACCGCAAATGGCCAAGGACTGACCATTTGGGTTATCTCAGTAGGCGGGGCTCTAGGAATTCGAGCGTGTTTCTGGCATTTGTCACATTTTCTAGCGTAGTCTGCAGCATCGTGGTTAACAGTAGGCCAATAATACCTATATCGAAGTATTTTCTTTGCGAGTGCTTGCCCCCCAGTGTAATCGCCACATTCTCCTTCGTGTACCTCGTGTGACACTCGTTTGACTTCGTCGTGCGCGATACACCAGAGGAGAGGAACAGAGTATCCTCTCCGGTACATGACTCTATTTTGAATAACAAATCGTGAGGCCTTTCGTAGAACTTGTCTTTTCACGCTTCGTTGCTCGGGCAACACACCACGTTCGATATAATCTCGATAGGGAGTCGTCCACGAATCCTTATTAGAGGTAGCTTCAAATGTGAAATCAGTCTCCCTTTGATCAATGCTCGAAGAGGATAGGGTTTCAACGGGAACAACCCCTAACTGATGAGCCTCACCCGTACTTGCTAACTTTGCCAACGAATCAGCTTTCTGATTGTGCTCTCGGGGTATGTAGAAAATGGCATAGTAATCGAATTGATCAAGCATCTCCAGAACTCGAGTTGGATAAGCGGCTAATCTTCGGTCTTTGGCCTGATATTCTCCTCGAACTTGACATACCACCAACTGGGAATCGCAGTAGACCTCTACAACGATGATTTTCAGATCACGGGCAAGCTTTAGTCTGGTAAGTAGAGCTTCGTACTCGGCTTCATTGTTGGTTCCACGGAACTCGAAGTTTAAAGCATAACATATGGACCGTCCCTCGGGGGTTTCAAGCACTACCCCAGCTCCTGAGCACCGATCGTTTGACGCACCATCGGTGTACAACTTCCAGATGTATTCGGGATATTTGCTGGTCTCGGGCAAGACTTCAGAAACAGTGAATTCGGCTATAAAATCTGCTAGGACTTGGCCGTGAATGCCTCTTCTTGGAGTATAAGTGGTGTCGAACTGACTCAGTTCGATGTTCCACTTTAGTAACCTACCAGACGTCTCAGGCCGCGTGAGGACCTGTCGTAACGGCTGATCGGTGTACACAGTAATAGGATGAGCCTGGAAATATGGACGGAGCTTCCTCGAGGCAATAACTAGGCAATATGCCAACTTTTCAAGCTTTGGATAATTTCTTTCGGGCCCCGGTCAATCGTTTACTCATGTAGTAAACCGGTTTTTGCACTCGGTCCTCCTCCCGAATTAATGCAGCACTGATTGCATTTTCATATACCGCCAGGTAGAGATATAACTGTTCGTGATCTGCAGGCTTTGTAAGGATTGGTGGTATGGAAAGATGTTGGATTAGCGATTGAAATGCGCCTTCACATTCTGCAGTCCATTTGAAGTTTCGTTTCCTTTTTCGAATCAAATCGAAGAAGGGAATGCATTTGTCGGTCGACTTTGAAATAAACCTGCTCAGTGCTGCAACTTTCCCATTAAGACTCTGAACTTGCTTTATGATTCTCGAAGTTTGAAGATTTCTGATAGCCCAGATCTTCTCAGGGTTGGCCTCTATTCCTCGGGCATTGACGATGAACCCAAGGAATTTTCCGGATGCGACTCCGAAATGGCATTTTAGTGGATTAAGCTTCATCCCGTATTCCGGAGGATATTGAACATTGACTCCAAGTCTTTGACATGGTCAGCAGAGTATCGCGATTTCACCAACATGTCATCTACATAAACCTCCATATGTTGGATCATAGGTTTTGATTGCTGACAAAAATTCACGAATCTACGACTACGACATCATCCTGACTCAATGACTCAAAGTATGGTTCATATAGTTATATATTTTAACAAGAGTCATCAAATATGTATATAGAGTCTAGTAAGTGTTTTGTTAAAATCTTTCCTCAAGAATCATCATTCACATTCAAATAAACTTGCATGCATATTTTAATCAAAATCAAGTTTTCAAAAAATGCATGGAGCGGGGCTTGAACCCGGATCACTAGTTTGGAAGGCATGTACTCTAACCAAATGAGCTACTGCTGTTTTTGTTTAACAACAGAGTTCAGTCGACTGAACAGGAACAGTCGGTCGACTGAAACTGGAACAAATTTATACACATGCACAGTTTCAGTCGACTGAATTTCCTGCACAGTCGACTGAATTTTTTCCTGAAAATTTTTCTTCATATTTTCAGTCGACTGAATCTCCTGCTCAGTCAACTGAATTTGAACCTGCGAATTTTGCATGAAAGGACACCTTCTTCTTCCCAAGAGTTGCGACCATTCTTCAATAGAAATGGAAGCTTCTCTTATCTACAACCCTTGGCAATACATGCATCCATTTTACAACTATAAATACATGATTCAAACATCATTCAATTAACCGAATTCTCTTGCTTTAATCTAACTATTCTCTTGTTCATATTTTCTAGATACTCTCAAAGCATTCATTAATCTATTGCTTGAATCACTGTTTTTGTTTATAACATTCTTTTGATTCATAGCAATTCACATTTCCTAAATCTTCACAAACACATTGCATATTCTCGAGGATAAGATTATAGGAATATTGTACTACATTAGACTCATTAGTGTTGACAAGAACACAACAAGTCGAATATTGTATTTTAGTAATTGAGTTGAAGTCCTCTTCGGTAGTTGAGGCAAGAAATCCCGTTCGGTTGTTTGGGTAAGTTGTGAACCTATTCCTCCGGGTTAAGAGAGGGTTTTGTAGTTAGTGAAATACCTAAGTGAAGCTTAGGGACTGGACGTAGGACGAGAGGTCCGAACCAGTACAAAAGTCATGGTGTCTCCTTGCATTTACCTACTTTATCTACCTAGACTATTTCATTATTCCATATTACACGATCCTACCGCATAGCCCCCTCTTTCAATTGGTATCAGAGCCTGGTCGTCCTATAACCATAACACCGTTATTAGACATATTGATAATATGGAAAATAACGCAAGTACAAGTACAACTTCTGCCTATAACTCTACATTTGCCGAAGGACAATCTACTCAAAGACCCCCTCTTTTTAATGGACTTAACTATAACTATTGGGATACAAGGATGAGGATTTATATGCAAGCAACTAGCTTCGAAGCATGGAACGCCACTCAAGTAGAGTTCGTTGTACCCACTACCGACTATACTACATGGACACAAACTCAGAAGAATGAAGCTAGTGCAAATGCCAAAGCAATGAATATGCTATTTTGCGCCTTGGATAGAAATGAATTCAACTGAGTTAGCATATGTACTACTGCACATCAGATATGGGAGACACTTAGAACCATACACGAAGGCACTAACAAGGTCAAACAAACAAAGATCTCCATGCTAAAGAATCAATTCCAAAACTTTAGAATGCGACAAAATGAATCCATCAATGACATGTATTCAAGATTTCAAGACATTCATCATGCCTTAATCGGATTGGGAGAAAAGTTTACGGATTTCGATATTGTATCTAAAGTTCTAAATTCACTCACTGATGAATGGGAAAGAAAGGTGCTAGCAATCGAGGAAGCAAACGATCTATCTTCAATGAAACCAGAAGAATTAATTGGAAATCTCATGTCATATGAAGTTAATATGCAAGCTAAGAAAGATCAAGCTCAAGAAAGAAAGAATGTTGCTTTTCACGCGGAAAAAGAAGATTCAGAATCGGAAGATGAGGATTTAGCATTCATAGCCAAGAATTTCAAAAAATTCTTAAAATTTAGAAAAGGAAACAAAAACGGGTTCAAAAAGAATTTCACGAGTAAACCTCCTTCCTCAAATATAGAATGCTTTAATTGTCACAAGAAAGGACACATGCAAAAGGATTGCCAAGAACAAAAGAAGAAAAATCAGAAAAGTTTCAACAACAAAAACAAAAAGGATAAATTCAAAAAGAAGGCATTCTCTGTAACATGGGACGATTCAGATTCATCTTCATCTGAAAGTGATAATGATAGCGACAATGAACAAGCAAATGTATGCTTCATGGCTCAAGAGTCTGAGGTAAGCAATTTAACTTTCGATGATTTAATTGAAGTAAACACTGAACTTTTAAGCACAATAAAAAGTCTTAAAAAGAAAATTAAGGAAATTCGTGAAAATCAAAATAAAGCTGAGTTTGAAAGAGATATGTTACATGATGAAAAGAAAATTCTTGAAGAAGAACTTGAAAAAGTTCAAGAATCTTATTCAAACTCAGAAACTCAATTATCACTTTTAAGTCAAGAAATTGAAACTCAAAAGACTAAGAATGATATAATTGCTTCTGCAAATCATGAGTTAAAAACAAAAATTAGACAAGTTGAGTTAGAAAACAATGGTCTTCAAGCTAGATTAGATAACATTACTAAAAATGTTTCTAACTTTAATAAAGGAAGAGAAAATTTATCTAAAATTTTAGAAAATTCTCAATCCTCTTCAAACAAACATGGATTAGGATATAAAAAGGAAGTAAAAATTTCTAAAAATAAAAATTATCTAAGTATATGGGTTCCTGTTAATTGGAAAAATAGAGAAAAATACATTAACGATTATTTTGATATGGTAGTTAATAATGAAAATTATATTTATAAAGGTTCAACCACACCCAAATGGGTATGGTTTCCTAAAAATTAGGAAATTATAAGAACCTTGGGTATCGCATGCTTTAAATGTTAATTTTTTTTCTGATACCTTACATTATAAGTAGTAGTTATTTTGTTTTATATTGCTCTATGTTAACACTTATGTAAAATATATTTTATATCATCATATAAACTTTCCTTTTTGTCGATGACAAAGGGGGAGAAAGATATTGCTCTCTAACACAATTTGCAGGAATAAACCATATAAGCACAGATTAAGGGGGAAAAAGATTAAATAGGAATATATAGCATAGATTCAGGGGGAGAAATCGATAGCACAATTACGGGAAGATATTCAGTGAGAGAGATATGATCAACAAAGCTTGTCAAAGATTCGTTCATAGAAAATGGAGTTGTCATCATCAAAGAGGGGGAGAATGTTGGATCATAGGTTTTGATTGCTGACAAAAATTCACGAATCTACGACTACGACATCATCCTGACTCAATGACTCAAAGTATGGTTCATATAGTTATATATTTTAACAAGAGTAATCAAATATGTATTTAGAGTCTAGTAAGTGTTTTGTTAAAATCTTTCCTCAAGAATCATCATTCACATTCAAATAAATTTGCATGCATATTTTAATCAAAATCAAGTTTTCAAAAAATGCATGGAGCAGGGCTCGAACCCAGGTCACTAGTTTGGAAGGCATGTACTCTAACCAAATGAGCTACTGCTGTTTTTGTTTAACAACAGAGTTCAGTCGACTGAACAGGAACAGTTAGTCGACTGAAACTGGAACAAATTTATACACATGCACAGTTTCAGTCGACTGAATTTCCTGCACAGTCGACTGAATTTTTTCCTGAAAATTTTTCTTCATATTTTCAGTCGACTGAATCTCCTGCTCAGTCAACTGAATTTGAACCTGCGAATTTTGCATGAAAGGACACCTTCTTCTTCCCAAGAGTTGCGACCATTCTTCAATAGAAATGGAAGCTTCTCTTATCTACAACCCTTGGCAATACATGCATCATTTTTACAACTATAAATACATGATTCAAACATCATTCAATTAACCGACTTCTCTTGCTTTAATTTAACTATTCTCTTGTTCATATTTTCTAGATACTCTCAAAGCATTCATTAATCTATTGCTTGAATCGCTGTTTTTGTTTATAACATTCTTTTGATTCATAGCAATTCACATTTCCTAAATCTTCACAAACACATTGCATATTCTCGAGGATAAGATTATAGGAATATTGTACTACATTAGACTCATTAGTGTTGACAAGAACACAACAAGTCGAATATTGTATTTTAGTAATTGAGTTGAAGTCCTCTTCGGTAGTTGAGGCAAGAAATCCCGTTCGGTTGTTCGGGTTAGTTGTGAACCTATTCCTCCGGATTAAGAGAGGGTTTTGTAGTTAGTGAAATACCTAAGTGAAGCTAAGGGACTGGACGTAGGACGAGAGGTCCGAACCAGTATAAAAGTCTTGGTGTCTCCTTGCATTTACCTACTTTATCTACCTAGACTATTTCATTATTCTATATTACACGATCCTACCGCATAGCCCCCTCTTTCACCATAGTCTTCCCAATTTGATCAGCAAACATCCGGTTGACTAAGCGTTGATAAGTTGCACCAGCATTCTTTAACCCAAAAGGCATGACCTTGTAGCAGTACAATCCCAAGTCGGTTACAAAGCTTGTGTGCTATTGGTCGGGTACATGCATGGGTATCTGATTGTAACCTGAGTAAACATCCATGAAGGATAATAGTTCATGTCCGGCGGTTGAATCTACCAGTTGATCGATTCGGGGAAGCGGGAAGCTGTCTTTCGGGCAGGCTTTATTCAGGTCAGAGTAATCTATACACGTTCTCCATTTCCCGTTTGGTTTTCGGACAAGCACGGGATTGGACACCCACTCTGGGTATAAAGCGTCTCTAATAAACCCATTTGATTTTAACTTATCGACCTCTTCTTTCAGGGCGGCAGATCTCTCTAGATCCATACCATGTCTTTTCTGCTTGACCGGGATATACCACAGGTCAATGTTCAAAGTGTGGCTCGCGATGTCCGGCGAGATTCCACACATATCAGAGTGTGTCCAAGCGAATACGTCGAGATTCGCCCGGAGAAAATTAACCAATTCCTGTTGTGCCTCTTGGTTAAGCTGAGACCCAATCTTCAACATTCTCGAGTCATTGTGATCATAGTCAATCGGGACATCGATGGTTAGCTCGGCCGGAGAAGCTTGACTTTCCGTAGATTCTTCTTTATTATCATTATCCCATGGATCAAGATCCTTTTGGAATTGGTTGTGGTGCCCAGGCCGAGGCCCAGGCGCTAGTTGTCAATCGTCAGTAAAACGGACGCAGAGAGATTCCTCTACGCCCTTTCCTTTTTCTTTTCGCTGCGCCTCCCGCAGCTCAGCAACATAACAGGCCCTCCCAGCAGCCTGATCTCCTTGTACAACTCCTATCCCGTGGTCGGTAGGGAATTTCAGAGTTAAGCACCATGGGGCAATAGCAGCTCTAAATTCAGCAAGGGCCGGTCGGCCCAAAAAAGCATTGTACGGGGAAGGAATATCTAAGACAACAAATTGCAACATCCAAACTCTTCGGCATTCTCCAACTTCCAACTCCACCGGCAATTCAACCATTCCGGTTGGTATCATCGCACTCCCATTGAAGCCGTGGACTCGTGATTGACAAGGTTTTAAGTCCTTAGCTTCCATTTTCATTAAATCATATGCTCTTTTAAACAATATGTTCACAGAACTCCCACTGTCTACCAAGATCCTCTTCATCCAAGCAGGACCAACTTGAGCGGATATGACCAACGGGTCAATTGTAGGAGCTTCGACTTTATCGGCGTCTCGATTTCTAAATACGATTTCATCAACCATTGTCTTTTGATGTTTAGCCGGTGTTCCGTCTTCTGAGTTACTATAGCATTCAAAGTCCACATGCCTGATCGAGCTAGCATATGACTCCATTTCTTTCCAGCTTCTGTCTGTTGGATGGGGACCACCACTTTTTGTATTGATAACCAACCTTCCGCCCGTACGAGCGGGTTCACCTTGTCTTTCCTAATTCTGCGTTCGATTTTGATTAGATGGGCCCGCTCCACCAGACTGCGGCGCCCGAACAAACTGGTCCAACTTTCTTTCTCTGATCAACTTTTCAATGAGGTCTTGCAAATGTCTACACTCATTGGTATTATGCCCATAACTTTCATGAAATCTACAGAATTTTCCTGTTTGAATCTGCCTTTCCGACGAAGGCTTCGGAGCAGGCTTCTTGTATTGCATAGTATTACAAGTCTGTAGGTACACGTTTTCCAGCGACGTGTTAAGCGGTGTATAACTGTCAAACATTATGGCCCTACGCCTCGGACCACGATTCTGGTCTTGTTTCTTGCTTCGGTTATCACCGTTTCTCGATCGTTGAGTCTGTTTATTTTGAATATTCAACTCGACTTTTCCTGAACTTTCTCCGGATTGTTTAACCGCAACATTACTCTGAATCCCTTCATTGCTGGGCCTTGCATCGTCCTGCTTCCTAGACTGTTTCGCATCCTCTCACCTCAAGAATTGAGCTGCTTTGGAATAAAATCGGTCCAACGATGTGGGAGGCTTTCTAGCTAACCAATTTCCAAACTCGGAATCAGGGTCGATTCCTTTAGTCAAAGCCATTAAAATTGAATTATCATTGGGGTTGGTGATCTCTGCGCATGTAGCATTGAATCTCTCCAAATATCGTCTAAGTGTTTCTCCGGGAGCTTGAGTGACACTTGATAAGGTATTAACATCTTTAGGTCGGGCAATATGCATGCGAAACTGCTCAATAAATTTAGTAGCTAACTGATCAAATGAAGAAATAGACCGTGGCGGTAATCGAGTAAACCACATCGTCGCAATTCCCCCTAAGGAAATGGGAAAACTGCGGCACTTTACTGCGTCATCAGCTCTCGCAGCAGTCATCGACCATTCGTATTTCAAAATATGTTGATTTGGGTCGGAATTTCCTTCATACATGGGAAGGGTTAGCATTTTGAATCGCCGAGGAGGTTCAGCATACAATATGTCATCAGTAAACGGGGTATGACTTCGGGAGATTCCCTAATCGTCATTTGTTAGGCCTTGACTCTCGCGAATCATTTGTCGTATCATGGATGAGAAGTCTGGTATTGGAACATTCTGTGTGTGGTGAGCCAAAGTGTGGTCGGGTTCCACAGTGCGAGGTGGGATCGGGCGCTGTCGACGATCCGTATCTCTCCTCCTTGGCTCGACGTCTTCTGGGACATATGGCTCTGGAGCATGTCCCTGCTGATGATAATTTTGATTGGAGTGATCTCGGGTATCAACCCCTATGTCAACTGCAGCAGCTGTAGGAGGTCGATCATTTGCAGTGTATTGTGGAATAGTGCCTCCTCAGGAGGAGGGTCTGTAGGATCGATTTCACCCTAGAGGGGGGGTGAATAGCGTGATGGTATAAATTATAAAAATTAATCGCGGAAGCTTATTAATTAATTTCAATTCAGATCACAGAATAGCAGCACAGATATTGCAGAATATAAATAACAGAAAAAACAGAACAACACAGAATTTACCCAGCTTCGGCAAATCCTGCCTACGTGCTGCCCCCAAGGTTTCTACTAGAAATTAGATAGTCCCTCTCTTACACACGTAAACTCGTTATACCCGCTATTGACTAATCTAACTCTACGCTCAAAACCCTGCCACAACTCAACTACCGAGTTGCGAATTCCCAAACTACAACACGTAGTTTGTACCCTAGTCACACGACTAGAAAGAGATAAAACAGTTTAAAATAAAAAACAATTAAAATTAAAATTGAACCCTAATTATAAATTAAAAACCCCTTAAAACAAACTCCCTTTGAAAGTAGGCCGGCCTCCTTTGCTATTTGACCCGTCTCTTTTATTTCTCTGTTTGTAATGGCGGCCGTTCCTTTTTAGGGCTTCGTCCTTGATCAAATTGGGGCTTCGTCCCTTTGATGCCGTGCTCTTAAATTAGGGTTTGAAGTCGCTGCCTTTGTTGGTTGATTTCAATCACTGTTTCTCTGATTTGCTTCAATTGTTTGCGGCTTCTCCTCCTTGATCGAGTTCGATTGCTTCGGTATGTAATTTATCCTTTTGCTTTTCTGATTTTGGCTTGCTCGAACTCGATGCCCTTGCCGATGATGTGAATTTGATTTATATAGGGTTTGTAAATCCAATTCTTGCGTTCGTATAAATCATTTGAATTTGTCAAATTCTTTTGATCGGCCGTTTGATTATGCTTGAACGATTGATGATCGAGCTGACTTTGGCAACTTCGTATCTTTTGCGTTACTTGGTTGACACGGTTTTGAATTTATTTTCGTGATAACCACGGCTTTGATTTCTGGCATTTTTACATTGTTGACTTCTTCTTGTATATTTGCCTGAGTCACCCTGTTTCACTGTGTACTGCCTGTTCATGTATGTTTGCATCGACTTTGTTGTTGTTTAGATCATTATGCTGTCTGCATTGAACTTTGAGTTGTAGTTTTGAGCTCTGTCTTCATGTAGCTTGCTATGTGCATTTATATTGGTCGTTTAATAGATGCTGCAGTCTTCAAGCATTGTTGATGTTTGAAAATACTTGTGCACTTTTGGTTTGAGCCTTGTTTTATTGTATACTTGGGCATTGTGTTCTGTGATCTGCACATGTTCATGTTTGTACTGGTTTGGATACTTTGTAGTTGTTGTGCCTCTCTTGTAGCTTTCATCACTGATGCATGTACATTGCTTCATGTTGGTTTGGTTGTTTGATTTTTACTGTCCACATGTTACTGGTCTTGATCAATGCTCGGCCATGTTGCATTCATGTTGCTTGCAGTGTTGGTCTGACTTGAACTCGATTCACTTGAACTGTCACTGCTAGCTGGTCATGTGCCACTGACTACTGAGTCTTTGGTGCTGTCTTGAATTTGAATTGTTGCATTTGTTTACTTCTGCACTTTGTTTGAGTTTCACTGCCATAAGTCGTGCATGTTTATCTGGGTTGCATTGAGTACATCCACACTTATGTTTAGTGCTGGTGTACTTGATATCTTTACTAAACTCTAGCCTCAAATATACTTCCGTCTAGTGCTGGTGGACTTTCACTTTGTGGTTCACTTTACATTATACTTGGCTTTGGTTCTGCACCATGCTGTAGCTGTACTGTCTTGAGCTCGAGTATTTGCTGTTGCATACATGAGTTTGGTACTGTTGGTCGACTATCTCCTTGAGTTGCTGCACTTCATGTTGTATTCATCCCTGTTGCACTCTTTGATGATTCATTGGTGAATATGTTGCATTGAGCTCGACATTGTTGTTTACTTGCTTTGATGCATTCGCATGCTGCCATACTTGTTCATGCTGCTGGACTTGTTTTTGTACATTATTTGAATTTGCATTGGTGCATTGTCTTTGCATTCCATGTTGCATGCATGTTTGCCATGTGTTGCACCCAGTTTCAAAACTCGGGTTTGACCTTGTGCTCGTGTCGTGATTTTGAATATATTGCACGTGAGTTGAACCCGGTTTTTCATTTGGGTTTGACCTGTGCTCGCCTGTCCCTGTAAATCAATAAAGTGTATATATCGACGTGCACGGCCTTGTGGCATATACAGTAATACACTGTGTATGTCACAAGTTGTTCGTGTATGATGAATTCAAATTTAAATGATGACGAACAACCCAAATAACTGAGGCAAATCATATTTTCAAAAACCATATCTCATTTTATTTTGCAAAAATATTTCTTTTTCAATTTTACTGCGTTAGTGAATATTTTTGCAGATTGCTCAGATGCTGGATTCAAACCGGAATGCAGTTGAAGATAAATATAAGTGTGAGTGATATGTAGCGAGGTGCTGATGTAAAATAGTGATGTAATTGAATTTGTATCAAAGTTTTATAGTGAATAGTGAGAGCTTGAAATTGTACTATTCAAAGATGTAATAAATATTTGTTTGAATAAAATATTCGTTTGAATTCAAATTCCGTGTTATTTATTTTATTCAGCAAATATTTATTTAATCTGTGAAAAATAAAATAGTATATTATCAAATACATTTAAACGAATGTATATATGTTTATTATCATCAAACAAAAATCATATAAGCGCATATTCAACAATCTCCCCCTTTTGATGATAACAAACATATATTTAAGATTTTGAATATGTTAAATGTATTTGATCATTGATATGCTCTAATTGCTCCCCCTATTTAAATGCTTCCTCTCTACACAAAACTCCCCCTACATATATGCATACAAATAGAAATATATAAATGAGCCTACATGCAAATGGAAAATTATTTGACCTTTGCTTGATTCTATTTGACAAAATCTTAACTTTTCTCTCCCCCTTTTGTTATCAGCAAAAGAATAATAGTGTTAGAGAAAATAGAGATAAAGTTATTGATATTAACCAACATTAAAACTCAATTGAATATAAATATTAAATTTCAATAAAAAATCAAACAAAAATCATAAATATTTTGTTAGGCGAATATTCCACTTTCAGAAGTGATGGGGATAAAATAATCAAAAAATCATACAGTTCTGTCTATTTGTGGTATATTTATATCAGGAATTTGAATATATACTAACCATGCATAACCGTTAGGACTTTTAAATGAGATTAGTAGTATTCCAATTTTATTTTAAAAAAATGAATTCAAGTATCTTCTAACCACGCATAACCGTGAGGACTTTTAAATGGGATTAGAATCAACTTGTTTATTTTACAAATTAACTTTTGATATGCGTTCCATACATGCATAACCGCGAGGACTTTTAAATGAGCATGGAAGCACATAACAAATTCCAAGTAATTCACCCATGCATAACCGTGAGGACTTTTAAATGAGAGTGAATACTTTGGTATTTATTATTATTATTATTGCACCTTTTTTTTTAAAAAAAATTGTGAAAAATGAAAAACGAACGATTCCTGTTTAAAGTACCACATATCGACAAACTATATAGAATTTTGATGAGTGATGGTCGTTAGAAGTATGATAGATATAGAGATGGTCATGGAATTTTTACCAACAAACAGTTTTATAACTCTTGTTTAAATTTCTAAAGAAATTCATTAATTATACCGTCTCGAGTCGTAATATTTGATCAACATTAACACTCATCACTTTTTCAATCACTATTTTTCTTTTCAATAAACATCAGGGAGTCAGATTAGTCAAAATAGTCATTTAAAATCAAATTCAAAAATAATTATGAAATTAATTTTTCAAAAATGACTAATCTGAAACTATGGTCAAAAAATGATTTTCTCCAGGGGGTTTTAAAAGAAATTTTTCTGCTATTTGAAAATTATTTGAAATGAAAAATATGCAGATATTTTCTTTGAAAAAGGATGCAGTTACTAAATGTCTTAACAAAAATTACGTTTCACTAGTAATTTTTCTATCAACTAAATTACCAGTGTAATCTGCATCTGAATTTCTCTCTCACTCAAAATTATCATTAATTGAATTTGATTGACCAAACCATGAAGTGTGCACCAAAAATTTCAAACACAATTTTAACAACAATTTAAATGACATTCTTTTGAATCTGAATTGAAGCCGTGTAAATAATCAGAAAACCATGAATAAAGAATTAGCCGTATTATAACCAAATGTATTATCCAACAAAAACACTATTTTTAATCCAAAATGATATATATGAAGTAATTCAAAGAATTTAGAGATTTTTATAGTGTTTTTGGCATAAGAATATAATTGGCCAACTATTTTGAATAGGTCAGAATCAAAAATCATCATCTTTTCATCAATCTCAATATTGGCTGATTTTAATTCAGAATATGGTGCAGATTATCACATTTAATATATCGTTTAAAACATACCATTACCTGTTTTACCTTTACGATATTTTTCATTGTTTTCCATTGTGATTCTGTCACCTTTATACTAGGCTAAGGAACTTTGCTTCGTCGTCCGTTGTGTTTCTAGAATAGCCAAAAAATCCAGAGAACACTATTGTTGTTCCTTAGCCTGCTACCACACCTACACGATGAAAGATTTATGTGACCTATTTGTTTTTATAGGTCCATGATTGTTAGTGGCAGAATAATTATAAGAATAATTTTGTGGAGACCCAAAACTATTTATAATTGTTCCCTTCGGCACCCAAATTTGTTTAACTTTGAGAGTTTTATATTTGTGCCTTTTGGAACCCAAATCGGTATAGTTTTCACATGTTTGGGTCTATACCAACAATTATTGCGATCGTGTCCATATTTTCTACAAATTGTGCACATTGAATTTTCTTGATTAATCTTGTTTTCAACAATTTTCGAACTATTATATCCAAGTCCTTGTCTAACCGTATTAACAGTTTGCTTTCCTAATAGCATATTCAACGATTTTTCACTTATTGAAAATTTATCTAAAGTCGTTGACAATTGTTGGACTTGTGATTTGAGAGATTCATTTTCGTTTAACAACTGTGTGCACTTTTTAATAGAATTCTCTCTCCTAGTATTTTCATTCTCCTTTAAAATCAGAATTTCATTTTCAAGCGATTTTATTTTAATTTCTGATTTTTTAATTTCTTCATCAAATGTTGGACACTTATCACACTTAGGGATCCTACTTTGATAGGTTTTAACTAATTGATAAAGTTGTTTATTACATTCTATCAAAGTATCTTTTTGAGATTCAAGTTTGGCGTATTTTTCCCTAAGTCGTTCAAAACAACCGTTTACTTCATGAAAATATATAAGCAACTCAGAATGGGTAAGTTTTGATACCTCACTTGGCTCGTCATCGTCACTGTCAGTTGTATCACCTCGAAGACACAATTCTGCCTTTTCGTTTTCACTGCCAGTGCTTTGATCATTCTCGTCTATTTCATCCCAAGTGGCTGCAAAACTTTTCTTTTTCTGTTTCTTTCCATGGCTGGATTTAATTTGTGGACAGTCGGGCTTGATATGGCCGGGTTTGTTGCAATTATAACAAATAAACTTTTGTTCTTCCGAGTAGTTTAGTGCTTTGGCTATTCTGCTTTTTGCTTTTTGAATTCGAGCTGAATTACCATGTTTTTGATTCCATTTTTTGAATTTCCTTATTAACAGCTCCAATTCTGCTGCTCCATCATCTTCATCGTTATCATCATCACTTTTGGTTGTTCCTTTGAGAGCTATTGATTTCTTTTAAGTGTCACCTCCTTCACGCTCTTCTTTGAATTTCATTTCTAGCTCATAAGTGGTGAGATTTTCGATGAGTTCTTCAACTTTAAGTTGTTTTAAATCTTTCGATTCTTGTATGGCAGTTACTTTTGCTTCAAAGCTTCGTGGAAGGACTCTGAGGATTTTCCGGACTGTTTCTAATTCGGTGTATGTTTTTCCGAGAGCTTTTGATTTGTATACAATATTGGAGAGTCGTCCGTACATCTCTTTGACATTTTCTTCCTTTGCCATTTTGAAGTTCTCGTATTCGCTGCTTAGCATTGCAAGGCGAGATTCTTTGACTTGAGATGTTCCTTCGTGAGTCACTTCTAGTATGTGCCATATTTCCTGCGCAGTTAGACAATGTGAGACACGATTAAATTCAAATTGATCCAACGAACAGATAATAGAATTCATAGCTTTGGCATTAGTATTTTGTAATTTATTTTCTAGTTCTGTCCATTGTTCCTTTGGTTTCTCTATTTCCTGATTATCTACAGTTATAGTTGGTATTTTATAACCTGTCTCAACAATATTCCAAGCGTCAATGGTTTTTAGAAAAAATTGCATTCTATTTTTCCAATAAGCATATTCACCATTGAACATTGGTGGTCTAACTATGGATTGACCTTCTGCAAAAGCATTATTAAAAGAAGCCATTTTAAAAAATTCAAATTTTTAAAACAAAAACCGATTTTTTTGAAACACGAATTTTTAAAACAAAAATTGATTTTTGTAAAATCAAAATTTTAAAACAAAAAGGGCTTTTGTTCCTAGCTCTGATACCACTTGTAGGATCGATTTCACCCTAGAGGGGGGGTGAATAGGGTGATGGTATAAATTATAAAAATTAATCGCGGAAGCTTATTAATTAATTTCAATTCAGATCACAGAATAGCAGCACAGATATTGCAGAATATAAATAACAGAAAAAACAAAACAACACAGAATTTACCCAGCTTCGGCAAAACCCAGCCTACGTGCTGCCCCCAAGGTTTCTACTAGAAATTAGATAGTCCCTCGCTTACACACGTAAACTCGCTATACCCTCTATTGACTAATCTAACTCTACGCTCAAAACCCTGCCACAACTCAACTACCGAGTTGCGAATTCCCAAACTACAACACGTAGTTTGTACCCTAGTCACACGACTAGAAAGCGATAAAACAGTTTAAAATAAAAAACAATTAAAATTAAAATTGAACCCTAATTATAAATTAAAAACCCCTTAAAACAAACTCCCTTTGAAAGTAGGTCGGCCTCCTTTGCTATTTGACCCGTCTCTTTTATTTCTCTGTTTGTAATGGCGGCCGTTCCTTTTTAGGGCTTCGTCCTTGATCAAATTGGGGCTTCGTCCCTTTGATGCCATGCTCTTAAATTAGGGTTTGAAGTCGCTGCCTTTGTTGGTTGATTTCAATCACTGTTTCTCTGATTTGCTTCAATTGTTTGCGGCTTCTCCTCCTTGATCGAGTTCGATTGCTTCGGTATGTAATTTATCCTTTTGCTTTTCTGATTTTGGCTTGCTCGAACTCGATGCCCTTGCCGATGATGTGAATTTGATTTATATAGGGTTTGTAAATCCTATTCTTGCGTTCGTATAAAATCATTTGAATTTGTCAAATTCTTTTGATCGGCCGTTTGATTATGCTTGAACGATTGATGATCGAGCTGACTTTGTCAACTTCGTATCTTTTGCGTTCCTTGGTTGACACGGTTTTGAATTTATTTTCGTGATAAGCACGGCTTTGATTTCTGGCATTTTTACATTGTTGACTTCTTCTTGTATATTTGCCTGAGTCACCCTGTTTCACTGTGTACTGCCTGTTCATGTATGTTTGCATCGACTTTGTTGTTGTTTGGATCATTATGCTGTCTGCATTGAACTTTGAGTTGTAGTTTTGAGCTCTGTCTTCATGTAGCTTGCTATGTGCATTTATATTGGTCGTTTAATAGATGCTGCAGTCTTCAAGCATTGTTGATGTTTGAAAATACTTGTGCACTTTTGGTTTGAGCCTTGTTTTATTGTATACTTGGGCATTGTGTTCTGTGATCTGCACATGTTCATGTTTGTACTGGTTTGGATACTTTGTAGTTGCTGTGCCTCTCTTGTAGCTTTCATCACTGATGCATGTACATTGCTTCATGTTGGTTTGGTTGTTTGATTTTTACTGTCCACATGTTACTGGTCTTGATCAATGCTCGGCCATGTTGCATTCATGTTGCTTGCAGTGTTGGTCTGACTTGAACTCGATTCACTTGAACTGTCACTGCTAGCTGGTCATGTGCCACTGACTGCTGAGTCTTTGGTGCTGTCTTGAATTTGAATTGTTGCATTTGTTTACTTCTGCACTTTGTTTGAGTTTCACTGCCATAAGTCGTGCATGTTTATCTGGGTTGCATTGAGTACATCCACACTTATGTTTAGTGCTGGTGTACTTGATATCTTTACTAAACTCTAGCCTCAAATATACTTCCGTCTAGTGCTGGTGGACTTTCACTTTGTGGTTCACTTTACATTATACTTGGCTTTGGTTCTGCACCATGCTGTAGCTGTACTGTCTTGAGCTCGAGTATTTGCTGTTGCATACATGAGTTTGGTACTGTTGGTCGACTATCTCCTTGAGTTGCTGCACTTCATGTTGTATTCATCCCTGTTGCACTCTTTGATGATTCATTGGTGAATATGTTGCATTGAGCTCGACATTGTTGTTTACTTGCTTTGATGCATTCGCATGCTGCCATACTTGTTCATGCTGCTGGACTTGTTTTTGTACATTATTTGAATTTGCATTGGTGCATTGTCTTTGCATTCCATGTTGCATGCATGTTTGCCATGTGTTGCACCCAGTTTCAAAACTCGGGTTTGACCTTGTGCTCGTGTCGTGATTTTGAATATATTGCACGTGAGTTGAACCCGGTTTTTCATTTGGGTTTGACCTGTGCTCGCCTGTCCCTGTAAATCAATAAAGTGTATATATCGACGTGCACGGCCTTGTGGCATATACAGTAATACACTGTGTATGTCACAAGTTGTTCGTGTATGATGAATTCAAATTTAAATGATGACGAACAACCCAAATAACTGAGGCAAATCATATTTTCAAAAACCATATCTCATTTTATTTTGCAAAAATATTTCTTTTTCAATTTTACTGCGTTAGTGAATATTTTTGCAGATTGCTCAGATGCTGGATTCAAACCGGAATGCAGTTGAAGATAAATATGAGTGTGAGTGATATGTAGCGAGGTGCTGATGTAAAATAGTGATGTAATTGAATTTGTATCAAAGTTTTATAGTGAATAGTGAGAGCTTGAAATTGTACTATTCAAAGATGTAATAAATATTTGTTTGAATAAAATATTCGTTTGAATTCAAATTCCGTGTTATTTATTTTATTCAGCAAATATTTATTTAATCTGTGAAAAATAAAATAGTATATTATCAAATACATTTAAACGAATGTATATATGTTTATTATCATCAAACAAAAATCATATAAGCGCATATTCAACAGGGTCCGGTGTGGAAGCTGGTAGATGGGCCAACTCTTATTTGCCCAACGGTTAACGCCTGTTGATAGTCAGCAGCTTGCGCATGGTTTCCGTCTAGCCTGGGACGGGTAGACCTGTTATTGTAGTCAGATGAAGCGGAGCTTTCGGTGGAAGAATGAGGAGCTTGATCCCTTCTGGATCTTCTTCGCTTTTGGCGATTTAGTTGATTGGTCAACTCAGCGTTAGCGCGCAACTGCTCAGTTAGCTGTTGTCGGCTTTGGGTTAGTTCCTGGAGTAACGCCTGGAACTCTTGTCTTGTGACCGGACCTGACTGATCCGTATTCCCAGCAGCATCTTGACTGGTAGATTGTAGCTGTGTGGGATTTTGCCTATCCCGACCTTCTTGATCACTAATGTTTGAAGTGGTTCTTGTACTCACCATCTTGAAGCGTTGAATCTTTTCCTAGACTTTTAGCAAATCTGAATAGAACGGAAGGAATCTGAATATGAGGTCTGGATCTCTCTCTTAGATTTATGCAATCCGGTATCGAAGATAGTTCCAAGGAGCAGGAGAAAAGCTGGGTTTTCTCGGTGAAAGCACCAAAGTGTTTGTGTCAAAATTGGGCACAACACTCGTCGGAAGTTTTTAAAGAGATAATAAATGAAGAGAGTAAATTAAAACGTGGATTATCTAACAAAAACTCCAAATAGCAGGAAGTAAATTGCACAAGAGACAACGGTTTAGAGTGGTTCGGCGATTTGCCTACGTCCACTATGAAGTTTTGTTACTTTATTGCTTGATACTCGGAGAATACAACTTTTCAATGTCAAAGTACAACATGTAGTAAGCCAAAATTCGAAATCAAAGGCAACGGTGGTGCTCTGAAGCAATTCTGGCAGCGTCTAGACGTGCTTTATCTCTAAAATTCTCCGATCCCTTTTCTGAATGACCAGGGGCTCTATTTATAAGTGTTGGAGGCTGATATTTCGCCTAAAATTCGGGGAGACCACTTCTGGCACGTGTGGGGGGCCCACATGGCCGAATTCTGGAGATCCGGGCCCACTTTGGGATCGATTCGACCCTTGGTTCGAATCGATCAAAAAATGTCCAATCGTGATGAAACTTGGCGTGGACATTCTTCTATGTATATGCAAGCTCCTGTGAAAATTTCGTAGCATCTGGACTTGTAGATCTCAAGTTATGATCGATTCAAGATTGCGCTTTCGGCCAACAAGCTTGGTTCTAATCGATTCCTTAGGGTCGAATCCATAGGGTCGAATCCACCATCTTAGCCACCTTGACTTAGTGGATTCGAGGTAGCATGCGTGGAGTCGAAGCGGGGGGAAAATGATGGCTTCGATCATGTGCTTCAACGATGGATTCGAAGTGAATCAACTGCATGGATTCGAATGTCTCCTCCTTGATGGATTGGAAGCGAGATTATGTCTCGTGTGTTTGAACCGAGACTTGCTCGATGGATTCGAGGCGAGGCCATCTGATGGATACGAACTCATATGCTCTGATGTAAGCGAAGTGGAGTGACTTCATAGACTCGAAGGATTTCAACCTGATGGATACGAAGTGGAGTGGTCCCATGGATTCGAGGTATCTCGCCTTGAGGGATTCGAAAGAAGGCCATTGGGATGGATTCGAAGGAAGAGGTGACTTGATGGATTCGAACTAGGGAAGGCTTTGGATGGATTCGAAGTGAGGGCTTGCCTGATGGAGTCGAAGCAAAGGAGCACTTCATGGATTCGAGGCAAGGTTCTGGGAGGATGGATTCGAACCAATGCATGGTTTTTGGATTCGATCGTGAGGCTATCTTATGGATCCGAACCTAAACTTTTTCTGATCGATTCGAACTGGGGTTGTCTTCTCCACTTTCCATTGGCGATAACTTGAGCATACGAACTCGGATTGCCTCGAAATTTGGAACGTTGGTTTCCACATCTTCGCTTGACGTGTCTTATCAATTGTAGCCCGATCCGGACTCGGACAAAATCCATCGATATTTGTAGTAAACCAACAATCATTCAAAATTGAGGACATGTGACCCTTATTTTCCAGTCAGTTCCTTGGTATCTCGGCCTTGCCAAAAGGCGGGATAACAAAGTTTGATTTGAATTTGAATTAGTTGAAATTCAAAAGATAGACATTTTAAAAATATTTGGGTTTTAAAAGATATTTGAATAAGCTTTTATTTATATATATAATCAGTTTTGTTTCTTTAAAGTAATTTATATACAGATAAGTACTAAATAAATAAAGATAAAGCTTATATTTACTTTTAAATTAAATAAAAATAAGTAAAATTACTTATAGGACAAGTGTAAATATGTTAAACCTAATACAACAAGTGTTAATTTATGCTCATGACAAATGTAGATTAGACAAGTGTCATTTTTTTTAATTTTTCTTTTATTTTTAAATAAATCATTTATACTTATAAAAACATGTTTTCTTCCTTCTTATTTATTTTCTAATCTTCATTTTCAAAAGCTAAGAAAAACTCAAGCTTCTCAAAAATGAAATTTGGTAACAACGTTCACAAATCAATAACCAAACTCCTCAAAACTAGAATCATGTTCAAATCCAAATTTGTAATCACTCTTTTTAAAACCAAAAATCAAGCCTGCATGTTTTAATCCTATAAATTTTCAAAGACCATACCAATGTGTAATCATCTTCCGCAAAACCGGTAGTTAATTTTTAAATCAATTTCGCAAAGCTTTTCATCAACCCTGTAATACATTTTTCAAATCAAAATGCAAAACAAACCTGTAAACAAATTTTCAGAAGCAAATCTATAACCATTCTTCAACAATCTGGAATCAAACAAGAACAAGCCTGCATGCAAACCATTTTTCAAATCAAAACTCCATCCTGAATGCAACTGCAGTATTAAATCTAGCACTAAAGTTTTCAAAAGCAACGGCAATGCAACTTTCCAGTTTTAAGGCAATTCAAGTTTTCTCAGTTGAATGCTTTTCAAATAAAATGGAAGCTTTGTTCTTCATTGCCAAATCAGGAGAGTAACATCACTATTTTGAAATTTAGGTATATGATTCTATTGCATGTTCATCTCTGAAAACAAGTATGCTTGTGAATATATTTATAAGTAGATCTCTGTGTGTGCATATATGAATATTTTGGTGTGTGCATTGCTGTCTGTCTGGATGTTTTCTCTGATTCAAGTTTCCAGGTTCAAGATCAAATCAAAAATCATTTGCTCATGATCCAATCTTTGTTAAGACTTAAGTCTTGAACAAAATATGCCTATTGTATCATAGATTTTAGTTTAAAAATTTGTTTAAGTTAAAACAATTTTGTATTGTTTCTGGAAATTTAAAACAACAGAGTAAACTTAAAAAAAAAAATTCCAATTTAAATGTTTCATGGATTCAAGAATCTAAATCAAGTACTAAAACTAAAACTTGATTTTTGAAGCTAAAATTACAAATTTTAGTAGTGGGATTTGAGTGCATTTCTGGTTTGACCAGAAATGGCTATTTAAAGGGTTTCTGATGATCTCGAGGATCGGAGAGGTCGGGGTTCTTTTTCGTGGTAGTAGGGTAATCGGTGATGATGGGAAAATTGTCTAGGAGTTGATCAAAGCATGGTGGAGGTGGTGGTTGATGTTTGAAGTTTGTAACCCTAGGTTTAACTAGGTTTGGAACTTTGATCATCTCTCTTCCCTAATGGATCGAGTGCAACAGGATTTTGGGTAATGGAAGTTGGTGGGTTGTCGAAGACTTGGCCGGAGTTTCAGACCCTCTGGTGGTTGGAGATGCGAAGACGAGGTGGATTCCATGTTTTGCTTCTGGTGTTCCAGGTTTGGGTTAAAGCTCGATTTCGATTTCGAATGGTTCTGGAAATTCTGATGATCGTGGTTAGGTGTGATGGTGTTTGGCGATTTGAAGAGATCATCGGAGGTGATCGAAGATGGACGACGCCACCGTGCATATGCACGGTGCATTTCCATTGTTTTCTGGTAAATTGGTTTGGGCAGGGTAGTGGTCTCGAATTTTTCTCGAGAATGTAGGTGTTTTGCTCGAAGATTTTTAGGTTGGACTCGAAGCAATAAAGGATGCGGTTCGGGTTAATGTTGTGTTACAGGTTTTAAAAGGAAACCTGTTCTATTTTAAAAAGAAAACCTTTCTGTTTTTAAATTTTTAAATTGATTTTAAAAATTTGGAAATAAGATTTAAATTAGTTTAAAATGAAAGTTTTAAATTTGGATTCAAATCCAAATTTGTATTCTAGTTTTGAAATAAATGAAAGTTTTTAAATCTAAATGTTTTAAACAACGTTGAATGTTTAACGTGTATTATAAATTTATTTGAATTTGAATGGATTTTGTTTTAAAACTATTGTAAATTCCTTTTGTAAGATAAGTGTGTCTTTAACATATGATTTTAAAAGTTTGTAAATGGTTTTTAAACATTGTTAAAGTTAAAATTGTATTCATTTCAAATCTTATATTTGAAATGAAATTTGAAAGTAAATTTGAAAGTACAATGTTTTCAAATGTGTTTGTAAATGATAATTAAATCATTAAAAGAAAATATTTTACCTTAAAGTTAATTAAGATTTAATGATTGGCGATTCATTATATTATTAAAGCAATTAAAGATAATTTATTAATCTAACAAAATAAAGATGTGGAATGATTAATTTAGTAATTAAGTGTTTTAAATAATTAATTTAGGTTTAAGATTAATTATTTAAGTAATAATTAATTAATAATTAAGGATCATTAATTAAATAAGATTAGATTTTAATTAATGATTAGGAATTAATTAATCAAGTAATTTAAGATTAATTAAGTTACATTTAAAACTTAATTAATTAAATAATTAGAGATTAACTAATGGGTTATTAAGGATAAATTAATTTGTAACTAATAATGATTAATCTTAGTTAATTACTTAAGAAAAGTAATTAAAGAATTGCTAATAGTTAATGAAGATCATTAACTTGAGATTATTAAGTAATTAATTAATGTGATTAATTTTAATAATTAATTATATTAATTAATTAATTAAGGATAATCATTTATGGAATTGTTTAAGTAAAATTACTTAATGAAAGTAATTAAAGGAATTAATTACTCAAGGTAATTAATTATATAAATTTGATTAGTTCAAATTAATTAATTAAGTTTAATTAATTTAGAATAATCACTTAATGATTTGATAAGTATAATTACTTAGGGAAGTAATTAATGGATAATTACTGAATGTAATTAACTGACGATGATTTAATAATAGAAGTAATTTGGATTAAATTACTTTGTGTATTTAATGAAGGAATTAATTAAAAGTAATTAAATAAGGAGTAATTAATTTATTTAATGAAGTAATTAAGGTTAATTAATTACTAAATGTGATTAATCAAGAGTGATTAATAAATGTGGTTTAATTAAAGATTAATTACTAAACGTAATTAATTTAAATAGAGTAATTAATTAAAAATGTAATTAGGGATCATTAGTTAATATAATTAATGGTGTAATTAAGGTTGATTAATTAAGACTAATTAATCAAAAATGAATTAAGTAATTAATGTAATTAATTAAGGATTAATGTATTTGATTATAATTAATTAATTAATGAAGAAATTAAAGGTTAATTACTATAAGTGATTAACGATAATTTACTTGTGAAATTAATTAAAGGATAGTTACTTTAATGTAATTAAAGGATAATCAATCAGGGATGATTAATTAAGGTGGATAATTAGACGATAATTAACTAATTGATTTGTAATTAATTATTGGTTATGTAAGCAAGTTTAATAATGATGAAAGTAATTAATTTAATTTACTTTAAATTAATTAGAGATAAAGTAATTAATTTAATTCATTTTAAATTAATTATAGTGTGATAAGTTAATCCTTGCTTATGTATGGATGGATGATATTGATTGCCTTGAATGGTTTGAGATCTCAGATATGAGACAAGTAATGCTTTGTGATATGGCTGCTTTGGTTGAAGTGTGATGATAATGTGAATTATCTATTTGTGATGATAATATGGATTATCTGTTTGTGATGATAATGTGGACTATCTATTTGTGATGATAATGTGAATTGTCTATTGTGATACGTGAATTACCAATCTGTGTGTATATAGACAATGGAATTGAAATGTTTTAAACTTTAAAACAACTTGGCCTTAAAAGATACGTTTTGGATTTCGATGAGACCGGGTTTGGGTTTCCAGATTTGGATATACGAAAGCCACATCGGTCAAAATCAACGATAGGTCTTGAATCTGAAGTGAAGATGAAGATTCAGAGTGCAAGGTTTATCGTCGTTAATTCTGAGGGTGATTCCAAAATGAGTGTAACGAGATAATGCCTTCGGTTTCGTTCGAACCCGGAACGAACGTGTATGGATTGAATGCCTTCAGAACATCGCTAGGTGGGCGATGAGCATTCTAAGTGATGTGTTCTGATAAGGGTAATCGTAGCCTCAAGCCTTATCAACCGGGAATGGCTAAAATAGGGGAGATGCGGCAAGGTTAAGTAGGTAACACCCAAGTAGGACAAGATTTTCCACTGTCTAGAAGTCCCTTTTATTCGGCTGTGTGGGCAGTTGGTTCACGGCCAACTACGGGATTGCCTTGTTCGGGACTAAGCACCAAGGGATGGTTCCGGCTTTGTGTTGTAGGGGATTGGGAGTAATCCTCGATACAGTGATCTAGGCCCCATACTGTGACGGGCGGTACCCCAGTAGCCCTGCCATCGATAGAAACCCATTCTTCCTACGTGCCCTTACGGTTTTGATTGTATTACCCACTTTTGTGGCTAGTAGCTGGCATTTAATGAATGTAACAATTTCGTCTATTTTCTATTTACTTGAAAACCCTAGACCCTATTATAATAACACTGGATTTCCTATCAAATGTTTTGGTTAGTGTAAGGTAAAAACTTACCCATGTTTATGTGTGGGGAGTCTTACGTGATACCTTTTGTTTTCAAAGGCTTTTCAAAGTTAAACAACTTTATCCTATTACTCACACCAGACCCATGTCTGACCCGGGGTTTATTTCTATTTTTCTTAAACTCTTGGGTACTCAAATTTTAACGAGTAGCCAAGGGATTCAAGTTAGCTTTAATGAATTATGGAGGAGCAATGGAGCAGGAGGCTTCAGCGTTATAGATATTTATAGTGTTCCGCTATATTGGTATCTTTGTATTGTATTGAGTTGTAATGGCTAGACAGGTGTTTATAACTATCTAATATGTGATGTATAATCTGTATAACTCTGATAATGGTTGTATACTATGTAATATCTTATGTTATTGATATAATTTATTCGTTCCACTGTTGAGATTCTGATGTTGTTTCTTCATTCTTCTCTATCTTTTCTCTTTTCTATCTCTTTCTTTCTTATTAATGATGCCTCATTCTATGGAATGAACAGCGGGTCATTACAGTGTTATCAGAGCGCTAGGTTGAGTGAATACCTAGGATTTGGAGTGATTTCTTTCTTGAGAGAGCGTATTTGTAATTTTGATATATATATATATATATATATATATATATATATATATATATATATATATATATATACCTATTTATTGGGTTACCTGTTCGGGTTCTCCAATACGAGTTCTAAAGGGGGATGGAGTAGTGGTGTATGTAGCACGACAACCAATGGAAGGAGTATGAGTGATTGAGGTTGGAAGTATCTGTCGAGACTGTAGACCCAATATCGTCTCGAGTGAGCTTTGCTGTGGTGAAAGGATTTCACCAATCCATAAAGGAAACCTTTTAAGGTTCGTGGTTCATCTTTGAAGTGCAAGTTTGGATCTGTCGGCTGAGCAGAAGTGAGAGATGGTATCTTGGCAAGTTCGGGAAGGAGTAGTTGTGTGATGAGACGCAGTGACGATGGATTGTTTCCGAAGATGTTTCTTTGGAACAAGTTTAAGGAAGTATGTCTGCATCGGTGTTGTGGCTGAGTTCAATTGGGTGTTATGTTTGGTTTGAGGTCCAAGTTTCTTGAAGAGCTTTGGATTAGGAAATCTTTGGCATCTGGGTCAGTAGTGCAGCTCGGAGTGTTCTGTGTGCTAACAAGATGGTCTTTTGGCTAAGCAGTTTTCTAGAGGTGGAGTTCAGAAGCAGCTGAGTGGATCCATTGCTTCGATGGATTTGCTAGATAAGCATATGTTGTTTTGATTGGTAAAGACAGAACAGTTTCCTTTGGATTTAAGATGGGTTGATCGCAAAAGTGACTTGCGATAGTTTGAGTGTTCTCTTGATTTGTTAGAGATTTGTCCGGATGTTTCAGGGAAGTTAGAGGTTTGTCCGCATCCGGAGATTGAGTTTTCTTTACCGGTAGTTCATCAAGATAGAAGGATGGTTCCTAGAGATAGGATTTGGGTAAAGCACTCAGGATTTGGTGGAATTTCTGAGTTTTCTTTTATGGATCTTTTGAACCTTATTTCTGGGATGTGTCGGCCTAGTCTATGCTTGTGTTCATTATCAGCATTTTCATCTTCTCCGGATCAAAGTTGTGCAGCGGAAGCAGTTTGAGAGTGCTTTTATTTTATCTTTTTCGGATAGGAGAAGTAAGTTCAGCCTTATGATATCTGAGGAGTAGAGTTTGTGTTCTTGATTTTGGTTGATTTTGAGAAGAACATTTTGTTGAGTTGTCTTGATCTAGTTTGTTTCGAGAAGCATCAGCAAAGATTGAGCTGATCAGGGAGGATGTAGGCAGCCCAGGATCGTCAGAAGAGTTTTATGAATAAGAGATGGAGGAATTTGAATTTCAAAGCCGGAGATTTGATTTTGGATAAGTTTTCTCCGATCAAAGGAGCTATATGATTTTGTAAGAATGGGAAGCTAGCTTCGAAGTATTGGATCTTTCTGTGTTCTTGTGAGGATTTATGCTTTGGTCTTAAGAGTTGAATTGCCAGTTTGGATAACTGGCATTCAGTATGATTCACGTATCTCTGAGGGAGTACAAGTTTGATTTATCTCAGGTTGTGGAACCAGCTGCTCAAGAAGATTTGGTTGCTGAGTCAGACTTGAGTGTGGTCTGATTTCCTTTTTAGTTATGGAGATCTAGAAGAGTAGGAGCTCTTTAGCTTAGTAGTATAGCTAATTTGGATTCTGTAGAGCGAGTATCCCGGTATTTATACTTGGGAAACTCTAGGAAGTTCTATCCAGAATTTTGTCTGGATACTTAAATTTGTTTGATTGAATGAATTGGTTGCTATGGATGTCAGCATATGGTTGATAATAGATGCTTGTGATTGAAAATTAAAATCTTAGTTAGATTATTAAATTACCTTTGCTTTTAAATTTCAGGGACGAAATTCTTTTAAGTGGGGAGGAATGTGATGACCCGGAGTTTTGGGCAATATAAATTTAATGACTGTATTAACAATATAAATTGATTTGATAACCTTGATTTATAAGATTTTAATTAATTTAATAATCTTCTTTTAATAAATATTTAACTGGTGAATTTTATCTTTTACAAAAGCCGAATAAAATATTTTATAATGTATATATATTTGTGTACAGATTGTAAATAGATAAGCTTTTTTTGGAATTTAATAAATAAATAAAAACTTGTTTTAAAATTCTAATATGCATTTTGATAATTTGGAAACTATGATTGAATTTAATATAAAGCTTTTCAAAGCTATTTAATATATAGTTTTAAATACTTATGGTAAATGTTTATTTGTTTAAAATTATTTTAGCTCAAGTTCAAATTAATAAAAAGGTTTATTTTATTTTATTTTAAAATATTACTTAATAAATATGATTTAAAAGATATGAAAGTTTAGAATACAATTTACATATAAAACATTAATTCCTTTAAGCGATATAAGTTATTTATTAATAATAAGACAATTTCTTTTATAAATTTATAAAAAATTGATAAATTTTTTATTTTCAAATAATAATTATAATGTATAGATATAGATAGATTTTAAAGTAAATAGAAGGGTTTTAATTCTATATATTGTTAAATATATATAACTTGATTTTTTTAAATTGGATTTTTAAATTTAAGTTGGATTTGGATTTGAATTAGTTGACATTCAAAACATAAACATTTTAAAAATATTTAGATTTTGAAAGATATTTAAATAAGCTTTTATTTAAAAATATAAATAGTTTTGTTTCTTTAAAGTAATTTATATATAGATAAGTACTTAATAAATAATAAAAAAGCTTTTATTTACTTTTAAATTAAATAAAATAAGTAAA
Source organism: Allium cepa (assembly GCA_030765085.1). Classification (NCBI taxonomy): domain Eukaryota; kingdom Viridiplantae; phylum Streptophyta; class Magnoliopsida; order Asparagales; family Amaryllidaceae; genus Allium; species Allium cepa. The sequence goes on from CM060938.1 coordinate 707,019,072, forward strand.
ATTACTTATAAGACAAGTGTAAATATATTAAGCCTAATACAAAAAGTGTTAGTTTATGCTCATGACAAATGTAAATAGATTTGACAAGTGTCATTTTTGATTTTAATTTTTCTTTTATTTTTAAATAAATCATTTATACTTATAAAAACGTGTTTTCTTCCTTCTCATTTCTTTTCTAATCTTCATTTTCAAAAGCTAAGAAAAACTCAAGCTTCTCAAAAATGAAATCTGTTAACAACATTCACAAATCAGTAACCAAACTCCTCAAAACCAGAATCATGTTCAAATCTCAATTTGTAATCATTCTTTTTAAAACAAAAAATCAAGCCTGCATGTTTTAATCCTGTAAATTTTCAAAGACCATACCAATCTGTTATCATCTTCCTCAAAACCAGTAGTTCATTTTCAAATCAAGTTTGCAAAGCTTTTCATCAAAACTGTAATACATTTTTCAAATAAAAATGCAAAGCTTTTCATCAAAACTGTAATACATTTTTCAAATAAAAATGCAAAGCAAACCTGTAGACAAATTTTCAAAACAAAATCTGTAACCATTCTTCAACAACCTGGAATCAAACAAGAACAAGCCTGCAAGCAAACCATTTTTCAAATCAAAACTCCAGCCTGAATGCAACTACAGTTTTAAATCAAGCACTAAAGTTTTCAAAAGCAATGAAAATGCAAGTTTCCAGTTTTAAGGCAATTCAAGTTTTCTCAGTTAAAAGCTTTTCAAATAAAATGGAAGCTATGTTCTTCATTTCCAAATCAGGTGAGTAATATCACTATTTCAAAATTTAAGTATATGATTCTGTTGCATGCTCATCTCTGAAAACAAGTATGCTTCTGAATATATTTATAAGTAGATATCTGTGTGTGTATGAATATTTTGGTGTGTGCATTGCTGTGTTTTTGGATGTTTTCTCTGATTCTAGTTTCCACGTTCAAGATCAAATCAAAAATCATTTGCTCATGATCCAATCTTTCTTAAGACTTAAGTGTTGAACAAAATATGTTTGTTATATCATAGATTTTAGTTTAAAAATTTTTTTAAGTTAAAACAGTTTTGTATTGTTCCTGGAAATTTAAAACAACAGAGTAAACTTAAAATAAGTCAAATTCCAATTTAAATGTTTCGTAGATTCAAGAATTTAAATCAAGTACTAAAACTAAAACTTGATTTTTGAAACTAAAATATCAAATTTTAGTAGTGGGATTTGAGTGCATTTATGGTTTGACCAAAAATTGGGTATTTAAGGGGTTTCTTATGATTTCGAGGATCTAGGAGGTCGGGGTTCTTTCTGGTGGTAGTGGGGATGATCAATGATGATGGAAAATTGTCTGGGAGTTGATCAAACCATGATGAAGGTGGTGGTTGATGTTTAAAGTTTGTAACCCTAGTTTGAACTAGGTTTGGAATTTTGATCATCTCTCTTCCCTAGTGGATCGAGTGCAACAGGTTTTGGGTAATGGAAGTTGGTTGGTTGTCGAAGACTTGGCCAGAGTTTCAAACCCTCTAGTGGTCGGAGATGCAAAGACGAGGTGGCTTCCAGCTTTTGCTTTTGGTGTTCCGGATTTGGGTTAAAGCTCGATTTCAATTTCGAGTGGTTCTGGAATTTCTGATGATCGTGGTTAGGTGTGAGGGTAATTGGCGACATGAAGAGATCATCGGAGGTGATCGAAGATGGACGACACCACCGTGCATGTGGACGGTGCATTTCCATTGTTTTCTGGTAAAATGGTTTGGGTAGAGTAGTAGTGTCGAGTTTTTCTCAAGAATGTAGGTGTTTTGCTCGAAGATTTTTCGGTTGGACTTCAAGCAATAAAGGATATGGCTCGGGTTAATGTTGTGTTATAGGTTTTAAAAGGAAACCTGTTCTGTTTTAAAAAGAAAACCTGTCTGTATTTTAAAATTTTAAATTGATCTTAAACATTTGGAAACAAGATTTAAACAAGTTTTAAATGAAAGTATTAAATTTGGATTCAAATCCAAATTTGTATTCTAGTTTTGAAATAAATGGAAGTTTTTAAATCTAAATGTTTTAAACAACTTTGAATGTTTAGAGTGTAATTTAAATTTATTTGAATTTAAATGAATTTGGTTTTAAAACTCTTGTAAATTCCTTTTATAAGATAAGTGTGTCTTTAACATATGATTTTAAAAGTTTGTAAATGGTTTTTGAACATTGTTAAAGTTAAAATTGTATTCATTTTAAATCTTATATTTGAAATGAAATTTGAAAGTAAATTTGAAATAAAATGTTTTCAAATGTGTTTGTGATTGATAATTAAATCATTAATAAGAAAATATTTTACCTTAAAGTTAATTAAGATTTAATAACTGGTGATTCATTAAATTATTAAACTAGTTAAAGATAATTTATAAATTTAATAAATTAATGATGTCGATTGATTAATTTAGTAATTAAGTGTTTTAAATTAATTAATTGAGGTTTAAGATTAATTATTTAAGTAATAATTAATTTTTAATTAAGGATCATTAATTAAATAAGATTAGATTATAATTAATGATTGGGAATTAATTAATCAAGTAATTTAAGATTAATTAAGTTACATTTAAAACTTAATTAATTAAATAATTAGAGATTAATTAAAGGTTTATTAAGGATAAATTAATTTGTAATTAATAATTATTAATCTAAGTTAATTACTTAAGAAAAGTAATTAAAGAATTTTTAATAGTTAATGAAGATCATTAACTTGAGATTGTTAAGTAAATTAATGTGATTAATTTTAATAATTAATTATATTAATTAATTAAGGATAATCATTTATGGAATTGTTTAAGTAAAATTACTTAATGAAAGTAATTAAAGAAATTAATTACACAAGGTAATTAATTATATATATTTGATTCGTTCAAATTAATTAATTAAGTTTGATTAATTTAGAATAATCAATTGATGATTTGATAAGTATAATTACTTAGGGAAGTAATTAATGGATAATCATTGAATGTAATTAACTGAAGATGATTTATTAATGGAAGTAATTTGGATTAAATTACTTTGTGTAATTAATCAAGGGATTAATTAGAAGTAATTAATTAAGAAGTAATTAATTTATTTAATAAAGTAATTAAGGGTAGTTAATTACTGAATGTGATTAATCAAGAGTGATTAATAAATGTAGTTTAATTAAAAATTAATTACTAAATGTAATTAATTTAAATAGAGTAACTAATTAAAAATGTAATTAGGGATCATTAATTAATATAATTAATGATGTAATTAAGGGTTGATTAATTAAGATTAATTAATCAAAAATGAAGTAATTAATTAATGTAATTAATTAAGAATTAATTTAATTGATTATAACTAATTAATTAATGAAGTAATTAAAGGTTAATTACTATAAGTGATTAAGGATAATTAATTTGTGAAATTAATTAAAGGATAATTACTTGAATGTAATTAAAGGATAATTAATCAGGGATAATTAATTAAGGTGGATAATTAGAGGATAATTAATTAATTGATTTGTAATTAATTAAAGGTTATGTAAGCAAGTTTTATAATGATGAAAGTAATTAATTTAATTTACTTTAAATTAAATTAATTAGAGATAAAGTAATTAATTTAATTCATTTTAAATTATTTATAGTGTGATATATTAATCCTTGCTTATGTATGGATGGATGATATTGATTGCCTTGATGGTTTGAGATCTCAGATATGAGATAAGTAATGTTGTGCGATATGTCTACTTTGGTTGAAGTGTGATGATAATGTGAATTATCTATTTGTGATGATAATATGGATTATCTGTTTTTGATGATAATGTGAATTATCTATTTGTGATAATAATGTAGATTGTTTATTGTGATATGTGAATTATCTATCTGTGTGTATATAGATAATGGAATTGAATAAAAGATATGTTTTGGATTTCGATGAGACCGGGATCGGGTTTCTAGATTTGGATATTCGAAAATCACATCGATCCAAACTAACGATAGATCGGGAATCTGAAGTGAAGATTCATAGTGCAAGAGTTATCATCGTTAACTCTGAGGGTGATTCCATAATGAATGTAACGAGATAATGCCTTCTGTTTCGTTCGAACCCGAAACGAACTTTTATGGATTGAATGCTTTCAGAACATCGTCAGGTGGGCGATGAGCATTCTAAGTGATGTGTTCTGATAAAGGTAATCGTAGCCTCAAGCCTCATCAAACGGAATGGCTAAAACAGGGGAGGTGCGGCAAGGTTAAGTGGGTAGCACCAAAGTAGGACAAGATTTTCCCTGTCTAGAAGTCCCTTTTTATTCGGCGGTGTGGACAGTTGGGTCGCGGCCAACTGCGGGGTTGTCTTGTTCGGGACTATCCAATAAGGGATGGTTCCGACTTTTTGTTGCAGGGGATTGGGAGTAATCCTCGATGCGGTGATCTAGGCCCCGTATTGTAACAGGCGGTACCCCAATAGCCCTGCCATTGATGGAAACCCATTCTTCCTACGTGCCCTTACGGTTTTGATTGTATTACCCACTTTTGTGGCTAGTAGTTGGAATTTAATGAATGTAGAAATTTTGGCTACTTTTTATTTACTTGAAAACCCTAGACCCTATTATAATATCATTGGATTTCCTATCAAATTTTTTGGTTAGCGTGAGGTAAAAACTTACCCATGTTTATGTGTGGGGAGTCCTACGTGATAACTTTTTTTTTCAAAGGTTTTTCAAAGTTAAGCAACTTTAACCACTTACTCACACCAGACCCATGTCTGACCCGGAGTTTATTTCTGTTTTCCTTAAACTCTTCGGTACTCAAATTTTTACGAGTAGCCAAGGGATCCAGGTTAGCTTTGACGAATTATGGAGGAGCAATGGAGCAGGAGGCTTCAACGTTATAGACATATATAGTGTTCCGCCGTGTTAGTATCTCTGTATTGTATTGAGTTGTAATAACTAGACAGGTGTTTATAACTGTCTAGTGTGTGATGTATAATTTGTATAACTCTGATAATGGTTTTATACTATGTAATATCTTATGTTATTGGTATAATTTATTCGTTCCGCTGTTGAGATTTTGATGTTGTTTCTTCATTCTTCTCTATCTTTTCTCTTTTCTATCTCTTTGTTTCCTATTAATGATGCCTCATTCTATGGAATGAACGGCGGGTCATTACAGTGTTATCAGAGCGCTAGGTTGAGTGAATACCTAGGCTTTGGAGTGATTTCTTTCTTGAGAGAGCGTACTGGTAATTTTGATATATATATATATATATACACCTATTTATTGGGTTACCTGTTCGGGTTCTCCAATATGAGTTCTAAAGGTGGATAGGGTAGTGGTGTGTGTAGCACGACTACCAATGAAAGGAATCTTAGTGATTGAGGTTGGAAGTAACTGTTGAGACTGTAGACCCAATAACGTCTCGAGTGAGCTTTGCCGTGGTGAAAGGATTTTACCATTCTTTGAAGGAAACCTTTTTAATGTTTGGGCTTCATCTTTGAAGTGCAAGTTTGGATCTGTCGGCTGAGCAGAAGTGAGAGATGGTATCTTAGCAAGTTCGGGAAGGAGTAGCTGTGTGATGAGACGCAGTGACGATGGATTGTTTCCGAAGATGTTTCTTTGGAACAAGTTTAAGGAAGTGTGTTTGTATCGGTGTTGTGGATGAGTTCAGCAGGGAGTTGTGTTTTGTTTGAAGTCCGAGTTTCTCGATGAGATTTGGATAAGGAAATCTTTGGCATCTGGGTCAGGTGTGCAGCTCAGAGTGTTCTGTGTGCCAACAAGATGGTCTTTTGGCTATGCAGTTTTCTAGGGGTGGAGTTCAGAAGCAGCTGAGTGGATCCATTCCTTCGATGGATTGGGTAGATAAGCATAAGCTGTTCTGATTGGTAAAGAGAGAAAAGTTTTCTTTGGATTTAGGCTGGGTTGATCGCAAAAGTGACTTGCGATAGTTTGAGTGTTCTCTTGATTTGTTAGAGATTTGTCCAGATGTTTCAGGGAAGTTAGAGGTTTGTCTGCATCTGGAGATTGAGTTTTCTTACTGACTTGGATTTCGGAAGTGATACCGATGGTTCAGCTAGATAGAAGGATGGTTTCTAGAGATAGGATTTGGGTAAAACACTCAGGTTTTGGTGGAACTTCTGAGTTTTCTTTTATGGATCTGTTGAACCTTATTTCTGGGATCTGTCGGCCTAATCTGTGATCGTGTTCATCATCAGTATTTTCATCTTCTCTAGATCAGAGTTGTGTAGCGGAAGTAGTTTGGGAGTGCTTTTGTTTTATGTTTTCCAGATAGGAGAAGTAAGTTCAGTCTTCTGATATTTGAGGAGTAGAGTTTCTGTTCTTGATTTTGGTTGATTTTGAGAAGATCATTTTGTTGAGTTGTCTTGATCCAGTTTGTTTTGAGAAGCATCAATGAAGGTTAAGCTGATCAGGGAGGATGTAGGCAGCCCAGGATCGTCAGAAGATTTTTATGAATAAGAGATGGAGGAATTTGGATTTCAAAGTCGGAGATTTGATTTTGGATAAGTTTCCTCCGATCAAAGGAGCTATAAGATTTGGTAAGAATGGGAAGCTAGCTCCGAGGTATTGGATCTTTCTGTGTTCTTATGAGGATTTGTGCTTTGGTCTTCAGAGTTGAATTGCCAGTTTGGATAACTGGGATTCAGTATGATTCACGTATCTCTGAGGGAGTACAAGTTTGATTTATCTCAGGTTGTGGAACCAGCAGCTCAAGAAGATTTGGTTGCTGAGTCAGACTTGAGTGTGGTCTGATTTCCTTTTTAGTTATGGAGATCTAGATGAGTAGGAGCTCTTTAGCTTAGTAGTATAGCTAATTTGGATTCTGTAGAGCGAGTATCCCGGTATTTATACTTGGGAAACTCTAGGAAGTTCTATCCAGAATTTTGTCTGGATACTTAAATTTGTTTGATTGAATGAATTGGTTGCTATGGATGTCAGCATATGGTTGATAATAGATGCTTGTGATTGAAAATTAAAATCTTAGTTAGATTATTAAATTACCTTTGCTTTTAAATTTCAGGGACGAAATTCTTTTAAGTGGGGAGGAATGTGATGACCCGGAGTTTTGGGCAATATAAATCTAATGACTGTATTAACAATATAAATTGATTTGATAATCTTGATTTATAAGATTTGAATTAATTTAATAATCTTCTTTTAATAAATATTTAACTGGTGAATTTTATCTTTTACAAAAAGCTAATAAAATGTTTTCTATTTATAATGTATATATATTTGTGTACAGATTGTAAATAGATAAGCTTTTTTTGGAATTTAATAAATAAATAAATCTTGTTTTAAAATTCTAATATGCATTTTGATAATTTGGAAATTATGATTGAATTTAATATAAAGCTTTTCAAAGCTATTTAATATATAGTTTTAAATACTTATGGTAAATGTTTATTTGTTTAAAATTATTTTAGCTCAAGTTCAAATTAATAAAAAGGTTTATTTTATTTTATTTTTAAATATTACTTAATAAATATGATTTGAAAGATATGAAGGTTTAAAATACAATTTACATATAAAACATTAATTCCTTTAAGCGATATAAGTTATTTATTAATAATAAGACAATTTCTTTTATAAATTTATACAAAATTGATAAATTTGTTATTTTCAAATAATAATTATAATGTATAGATATAGATAGATTTTAAAGTAAATAGAAGGGTTTCAATTCTATATATTGTTAAATATATATAACTTGATTTTTTTTAATTGGATTTCTAAATTTAAGTTGGATTTGAATTTGAATTAGTTGACATTCAAAACATAAACATTTTAAAAATATTTAGATTTTGAAAGATATTTAAATAAGGTTTTATTTAAAAATATAAATAGTTTTGTTTCTTTAAAGTAATTTATATATAGATAAGTACTTAATAAATAATGAAAAAGCTTTTATTTACTTTTAAATTAAATAAAATAAGTAAAATTACTTATAGGACAAGTGTAAATATATTAAGCCTAATACAAAAAGTGTTAGTTTATGCTCATGACAAATGTAAACAGATTTGACAAGTGTCATTTTTGATTTTAATTTTTCTTTTATTTTTAAATAAATCATTTATACTTATAAAAACGTGTTAATCTTCATTTTGAAAAGCTAAGAAAACCTCAAGCTTCTCAAAAATGAAATCTGTTAACAACATTCACAAATCAGTAACCAAACTCCTCAAAACCAGAATCATGTTCAAATCTAAATTTGTAATCATTCTTTTTAAAACAAAAAATCAAGCTTGCATGTTTTAATCCTGTAAATTTTCAAAGACCATACCAATCTGTTATCATCTTCCTCAAAACCAGCAGTTCATTTTCAAATCAAGTTTGCAAAGCTTTTCATCAAAACTGTAATACATTTTTCAAATAAAAATGCAGAGCAAACCTGTAAACAAATTTTCAGAAGAAAATCTGTAACCATTCTTCAACTACCTGGAATCAAACAAGAACAAGCCTGCAAGCAAACCATTTTTCAAATCAAAACTCCAGCCTGAATGCACCTACAGTTTTAAATCAAGCACTAAAGTTTTCAAAAGCAATGGCAGTGCAAGTTTCCAGTTTTAAGGCATTTCAAGTTTTCTCAGTTAAAAGCTTTTCAAATAAAATGGAAGCTATGTTCTTCATTTCCAAATCAGGTGAGTAATATCACTGTTTCAAAATTTAAGTATATGATTCTGTTGCATGCTCATCTCTGAAAACAAGTATGCTTGTGAATATATTTATAAGTAGATATATGTGTGTGTGTGTATGAATATTTTGGTGTGTGCATTGCTGTGTTTTTGGATGTTTTCTTTGATTCTTGTTTCCACGTTCAAGATCAAATCAAAAATCATTTGCTCGTGATCCAATCTTTCTTAAGACTTAAGTGTTGAACAAAATATGTTTGTTGTCATAGATTTTAGTTTAAAAATTTGTTTAAGTTAAAACAGTTTTGTATTGTTCCTGGAAATTTAAAACAACAGAGTAAACTTAAAATAAGTCAAATTCCAATTTAAATGTTCGTAGGTTCAAGAATTTAAATCAAGTACTAAAACTAAAAATTGATTTTTGAAACTAAAGTTTCAAATTTTAGTAGTGGGATTTGATTGCATTTATGGTTTGACCAAAAATGGGTATTTAAGGGGTTTCTTATGATTTCGAGGATCTAGGAGGTCGGGGTTCTTTCTGGTGGTAGTGGGGATGATCAATGATGATGGGAAAATTGTTTGGGAGTTGATCAAACCATGGTGAAGGTGGTGGTTGATGTTTAAAGTTTGTAACCCTAGTTTGAACTAGGTTTGGAATTTTGATCATCTCTCTTCCCTAGTGGATCGAGTGCAACAGGTTTTGGGTAATGGAAGTTGGTTGGTTGTCGAAGACTTGGCCAGAGTTTCAGACCCTCTAGTGGTCGGAGATGCGAAGACGAGGTGGATTCCAGATTTTGCTTTTGGTGTTCCAGATTTGGGTTAAAGCTCGATTTCGATTTCGAGTGGTTCTGGAATTTCTGATGATCGTGGTTAGGTGTGAGGGTGATTGGCGACATGAAGAGATCATCGGAGGTGATCGAAGATGGACGACACCACCGTGCATGTGCACGGTGCATTTCCATTGTTTTCTGGTAAAATGGTTTGGGTAGAGTAGTAGTGTCGAGTTTTTCTCAAGAATGTAGGTGTTTTGCTCGAAGATTTTTCGGTTGGACTTAAAGCAATAAAGGATATGGCTCGGTTTAATGTTGTGTTATAGGTTTTAAAAGGAAACCTGTTCTATTTTAAAAAGAAAACCTGTCTATATTTTAAATTTTTAAATTGATTTTAAACATTTGGAAACAAGATTTAAATAAGTTTTAAATGAAAGTATTAAATTTGGATTCAAATCCAAATTTGTATTCTAGTTTTAAAATGAATGAAAGTTTTTAAATCTAAATGTTTTAAACAACTTTGAATGTTTAAAGTGTAATTTAAATTTATTTGAATTTAAATGAATTTGGTTTTAAAACTCTTGTAGATTCCTTTTATAAGATAAGTGTGTCTTTAACATATGATTTTAAAAGTTTGTAAATGGTTTTTGATCATTGTTAAAGTTAAAATTGTATTCATTTTAAATCTTATATTTGAAATGAAATTTGAATGTAAATTTGAAATAAAATGTTTTCAAATGTGTTTGTGAATGATAATTAAATCATTAATAAGAAAATATTTTACCTTAAATCTAATTAAGATTTAATAACTGGTGATTCATTAAATTATTAAACTAGTTAAAGATAATTTATTAATTTAATAAATTAATGATATGGATTGATTAATTTAGTAATTAAGTGTTTTAAATCAATTAATTGAGATTTAAGATTAATTATTTAAGTAATAATTAATTTGTAATTAAAGATCATTAATTAAATAAGATTAGATTTTAATTAATGATTGGGAATTAATTAATCAAGTAATTTAAGATTAATTAAGTTACATTTAAAAATTAATTAATTAAATAATTAGAGACTAATTAAAGGTTTATTAAGGATAAATTAATTTGTAATTAATAATTATTAATCTAAGTTAATTACTTAAGAAAAGTAATTAAAGAATTGTTAATAGTTAATGAAGATCATTAACTTGAGATTGTTGAGTAAATTAATGTGATTAATTTTAATAATTAATTATATTAATTAATTAAGGATAATCATTTATGGAATTGTTTAAGTAAAATTACTTAATGAAAGTAATTAAAGGAATTAATTACTCAAGGTAATTAATTATATATATTTGATTCGTTTAAATTAATTAATTAAGTTTGATTAATTTAGAATAATCAATTGATGATTTGATAAGTATAATTACTTGGGGAAGTAATTAATGGATAATTATTGAATGTAATTAACTGAAGATGATTTATTAATGGAAGTAATTTGGATTAAATTACTTTGTGTAATTAATCAAGGGATTAATTAGAAGTAATTAATTAAGGAGTAACTAATTTATTTAATGAAGTAATTAAGGGTAGTTAATTACTGAATGTGATTAATCAAGAGTGATTAATAAATGTAGTTTAATTAAAGATTAATTACTAAATGTAATTAATTTAAATAGAGTAACTAATTAAAAATGTAATTAGGGAATATTAATTAATATAATTAATGATGTAATTAAGGGTTGATTAATTAACATTAATTAATCAAAAATGAAGTAATTAATTAATGTAATTAATTAAGGATTAATGTAATTGATTATAACTAATTAATTAATGAATTAATTAAAGGTTAATTACTATAAGTGATTAAGGATAATTAATTTGTGAAATTAATTAAAGGATAATTACTTGAATGTAATTAAAGGATAATTAATCAGGGATAATTAATTAAGGTGGATAATTAGAGGATAATTAATTAATTGATTTGTAATTAATTAATGGTTATGTAAGCAAGTTTTATAATGATGAAAGTAATTAATTTAATTTACTTTAAATTAATTAGAGAAAAAGTAATTAATTTAATTCATTTTAAATTATTTATAGTGTGATATATTAATCCTTGCTTATGTATGGATGGATGATATTGATTGCCTTGATGGTTTGAGATCTCAGATATGAGATAAGTAATGCTGTGCGATATGTCTGCTTTGGTTGAAGTGTGATGATAATGTGAATTATCTATTTGTGATGATAATATGGATTATCTGTTTTTGATGATAATGTGAATTATCTATTTGTGATAATAATGTAGATTGTTTATTGTGATATGTGAATTATCTATCTGTGTGTATATAGATAATGGAATTGAATAGTTTTAAACTTTAAAATAGCTTGGCCTTAAAAGATATGTTTTGGATTTCGATGAGACCGGGATCGGGTTTCTAGATTTGGATATTCGAAAATCGCATCGATCCAAACTAACGATAGATCGTGAATCTGAAGTGAAGATGAAGATTCATAGTGCAAGAGTTATCATCGTTAACTCTGAGGGTGATTCCAAAATGAATGTAACGAGATAATGCCTTCGGTTTCTTTTGAACTCGTAACGAACTTGTATGGATTGAATGCTTTCAGAACATCGTCAGGTGGGCGATGAGCATTCTAAGTGTAACGACCCGTAAATTTTCAATAAGTAAAGCTGTCAATTTAATAAGATTTTGATAAATATTTTGGAAAAAAAATTTGTAATTTAATAATGAAATGAATGCCAAAATGAGATGTAAGTTTGTACTTAAAAAAAAAACTAATTAATAAAAATTGAAATGAAATTACAGTTTATTGAAGTAATGTAAATTGTTATACATGGCTATAAATTTATGTAAGAAAAAAATGCAAACATTAAAATTTATAAATGATTTAGTATGAAAAATGACCATTGAATAAAGATTTGGTATATAAGAATGGTAACGTATGTTTGTGAACAGTGAATTCAAAGGTGTGATTAAAAGTTATAGTAACGGTTGTAAGTTACTATTTAATGGGTCTATTAATCTAGTTGTAGATGTTACATTTAGGTGTAAAATGGATATAAGTAAATAAATGTAAGTTGTGTGGGTAAATGAATTAGTGTATAATTTATGGTAATTGAATGAATTAAACATTATGTAAGCAATTATGATAATTAGTGGACATGATAAACTTGAGTGTAATATAAAGATAAGGATAACATTTATTGCAAGTTACATTTATTTAGGCTGCTAAATTTAAAGTATAAAATCAATTACACTTAAATGTAAGTAAATTTTCATTTATATGAGATAGGACAGTAATTGTAAAGTGTGAATGTAATGACATAAATGGGAATGTATATTTTATGAAATGTATATTTTATCCATAAGATGAAATAAAGGAATGAAACCAAGTTGGATAAATGGATTGAGGTTTTAATTATAATAAACGTGTATATTTAGCAAACTCAATATAATTGAAAATAACAGTTATTATAATAGAAAGATGAAAATTTGAATATATATTTATGTAATGAATGATAAAAAAATAATAGCTAGGTTTATAGAGTGATAATATATTTATTAGAAGAAAAGAATTGAAGCAAGGCAATTATTGGAAATTTAATTAAATGTGAATTCAATTTCATAACAAATAGATTTATGGTAAGAGAATGAAATTAATTACTATGTAAACTGAAATTTGAATGAATTGGAAGTTATTAATGTATTAGTATCTAAACCAATGTTAATATGGATTTTTTTTTGAATTTAAACTTATACTTTTAATTTAGATAAAAATACAGTGTTTGCACACAATGACTTTCTATATTTTATTTCCCTATGTTTGTTTCTCTAATTTTTATTTTCTATTTTATTTGTATAAACTTTGAATATATTCATTTGTTCTTTGATTGATTTTTTCTTTGAATAATAGCTTAGGAATTTCAAGAGATATAGGTTACCTGTTTTGTACATTTATTGCATTTTCATTGCATGCAAACAAAGGAAAAATTTCACAAGATTCTTCCTCCTTAATTTGTGCCTTTTTAATTTCTTGCCTTTTTTTTTCCTACCCTCTTTATTTCAAACCTTAGCAAATTACTTCCCACATCTCTAGCCGTGCATAACTCCATCTATTAGCCATGAGAAACATCTCATTTCCATATCTCTTCATTCTTATTCACGGCTAAAAAAAAAAGGGAAATTTAATTAAATCCATTAAGCTATTTGATTAAATAGGGAATAAATCCCCTCATTTACTAGCCTTTTTAATTCTTGCCATTCTTTTGGCCATTTATCTTCATAACCCTAGCCGCCATATCATATTTGCAATTCACGTACAAAGCTTTCCTACATCTCATTCTCACGTTCATTTCTATTTTGAGAAAAAAAATTCCATGGCTTCTCCTCCTTCTCTCTTCCCTTTTTTTTTTCTTTCTTTTGTTTTCTATTTTGTTTAAGTAATGGCCTCCTCTTCTTCTTCCTTCTCTTTCTCCTCTTTTTCATTTTGTTTTCCTTTTGTTTTCTTCATGCTAGTTCAGCCACCACCTTGTTCACCTCTTCACCATAATTCCGACCTCATCCTCTCTCCACCACCTCCATAACCGGTCTCGCATGCCACCAAAACTATCATGGCCAAGACCCATGATGTTTAAGGTCAAGGTTATGCCATTTGATCCATATTCTTTTCATTTTATTTATTTTTTTTGATTTACAATCTTGTGTTGAATTATATCCTTATAATTTGTGTATTTGTTTATGTACAAGATTGGATCTTGACTCTCCATCACTCAAGTATAGTCGTGCTTTGTCGTGCCTTGTCGTGCTTTGCAGAGTTTAGATTTGTGTGTTGAATTTGATTTCTAGCTTTAAAAAGGTGAGTTTTATCTCTTTAGACATACGTACTTTTAATTTGTGAAACAATGACATGTGAATTGTATAAATTAATATGTTATGTTATTATGTTCATATATGCCTGTGATAAATCTATATGATGTTAAATATTGCTATATCCCTGTTACATCATCTGTTATGATTTTATTTGTTATACTGTTATTTATTTCCTGTTTATCACACTGCAAGTTCCCTATCACTATGGGCTGAAATGATAGGCTCGAGTGATTTTATTGTATTTATTTTACTTGGGATTGCGGGTTTGAAATGATAGAACCCGGATTTTTCTTCTTAAATCACGGATTGAAATGACATATTATCCGTATCATTTGACCTAGGTTAGAAAATATCATACAGGCCCATGGTTATATTTTTAAATGATATTTTCCTAAAAATTTAGTAAGTACTTTAAATATTTCAAAAAATTATTAAGTATTTTGAATTATAAATATATGAAAATTTTAACTTAATTTGATTTAATGCTTTAAAGTGTAAAGAAATATTGTTTTTATATAAGTTAAATTTTTTATAAGTTAATTGGTTTTGAATGGAATTTAAAGAGTCTTATTTATGATAAATAACTTAATAATTAAGTTTGATTAAATTTGGAATCTTAAGTCTAGCCTAGTAATTGTAATAAAGGTTGTTTCCCACGATGGACATATTTTGTAAAATAAACAATGTATTTTTGAATAAATAAAATGAAATACACTTATATGTGACATCTTGTAATAAGTTTTGGAATCATGGTGGAATTGATGTCTAAAGGAATAAAATTTGTAAAGAATTTGATTGTTTGACTATGATAAAATATTCTTTTGTAAAATGTTATGTTTTGTAAGGTAATAACTATGACTTTGAAATGGAAAAATGTAAGTTAAACACACATGTGAAAGGTGTAAGTTTTAATTAATGAAAGAAATTGGTAAGTTTTTAATTAATGCAAGAAATAGTGCAAGTTTTAATTAATGAAAGAAAAGGGTAAGTTTTAATTAATGAAAGAAACGTATAAGTTTTAATTAATGAAAGAAAAGGGTAAGTTTTAATTAATGAAAGAAACGTATAAGTTTTAATTAATGAAAGAAACGTATAAGTTTTAATTAATGAAAGAAAAGGGTAAGTTTTAATTAATGAAAGAAACGTATGAGTTTTTAATTAATGAAAGAAACATGTAAATTGCTAATTAATGAAAGAAATAGTGCAAGTTTTAATTAAGGAAAGAAACATGTAAAGTTTTAAGTAGTATGGTATTGATTAAATTAATAAATGCTCATTACTGTAATAGGAATGTAAATTTAAAACGTACATTTGATAATATAAGTTTTAATTAGTGTAATATTGAAAAATGATAAATGCTCTTTATTATAATAAATGTAAGTTAAAACGTACATTTGACATGTAGATTTTAATCAATGTAATGGTGTATTTTAAATTGATTAAATTAATAAATGTTACTTACTGTAATAATAAAATGTAAGTTGATAACGTACATTTGATAAGCAAGTTTTAATTTATGTAAATGGCGTACTTTAAATGATTAAAATAGTAAAGTTTCTTTATTGTAATAATAATGTAAGTTATAAGGTACTTTTAACTTAACATAAGAATTTTGGTTTTAAATTGGATATTACAGTAAGAAAGTTTATTTAACTATAAGGCTATGATAAATTGACCATGTTAAAGTTGTAAGCTTATAAATACCTTGATTATATAAAATGTTAAAGTGGAAAGTATCACATTCAAAAAAAAAATGCTATGATTCCTTAAGGTAACATTTCCAAAATGCTATGATAATTTAAAGGAATATTTCAAGTTTAATAAATTGAAAGAAATATTCAATGATTTGGAAATTTGGGTTTTATTTAAATGATATATTATTGAATTATTTTTGAAATGGAAATGATACTATTGTGATATGGTTTTGAAATGAGTATGATAATTTGGTTTTGAAAGTATATACTGTTTTGAAAGAAATTATATGATTTTGAAATGGATATGTTAGTTTGGTTTTGAAAGTATAAATTATTTTGAAATAAATATCCATGGGTTATAATAACGATTGGTTGTTAAAGAGACCGGGATCGGATATTGTCTTATAGCCGGCCAATACCGAAAACCACTTTAACAACTGTGTACGCGGTGGAGATTCCAGAATGAAGTAGGATGGTGGCGACGTTCTCGAGGTATATTACGTGGACCCAACTCCCGTGAGTTGGCATATATGACTAAAACAGGAGCTATACCGGGCTACACAAAGGGTCGCACCCTTTCATCGAGCATGCTCCATCGGAAACCATTCTATTATTTTTGTGATTCGATTCGGTGGCGCCACTTTGATTCGAGGGTATTGTTCGAGGTGGGCGGAAGCTGCTGGCTTGCCGTCACCACCGGTCCGGGAGTGCAAACGGTGTATCCACCCTGGCATTGCCTTGCGTGCCGTGTCATATCCTTATATCGAGCCCACTACGATTTTGGTTTTAAAGATCCGACCGCGTTAAGGTTCACCATCCCCTTAACGCTATTTTCTATATGGTTATACTTTACTGATTAGACACTACTGTATATAGCGCAATATACTACATAGTAAATAGTTTAACGGATCCTTAGAGGATGGGCGGTCCCAAGCATCTTCTAAGTTACTTGTACCTTTACTACAGTTCACTTGAGTTGGTTTACATTGTATAAGTATGTATGTCCTGACTCGAGTGTTTGTATTTTTATTTACGCTCGGGTCAGCCTGAGTTATTCACAGATTTGGATTTCCACTTTCTGGAGATTGGAATCGCTGGAGATTATCTACTTGTCATGTTTATCTTTTGAAACCTGTTGTTCCTTTCAGCGCTTGTATTAGTTGACTTCTACGAAGTGAGACTTCTTTTGTACCTTATTTCCTCTGTTGTATTTTATGTAACTCTGATATTTTTATATAGTAGCTTCATGAACTACTATTTCTTTTGCTTCCGCTGCACTATTATTACTCTGTGTCTGTGATTCTATGATTTTTATTTACTGTATATTCTGAGATTTGCCAAATTTTTATTTACAACGCGGTATTTTGAGCAATTTAATTCCGGCATGAGTGTCTACCTATACACTTATAATGGATGCGAATGGTTGAAAATACCACGGTTGTTACAGTTGGTATCAGAGCTTTGGTAGCTCTAGGGAAAACTCAGCATATGGAGTAGATGTATTTACAGAATCACTTTCATTCGAGTTGAATCTCATTCTTTTGACTCGATTCCTTTGAATTTTGGAACGTTCCCTATGGTTCCAAAATCATTCTTATTCCCCGCTATTCATCTTTATTTGATTCTGGAGTATCCCATAACTCCACTTCGAATGATCTTTATAGTGAATTGGCGGTCTCGCCAATCTCAAAAAATTTCTTGTAAAAGGGGTGAAACTCCTTTACAACAGCATCGATTCACCAAAGATTTTATATCCTCAGTTTAGATGCTAGTATCTCCTATTATCCAAAACTCTATCTTATGAGGTTGAATGTAGATTTACCCCAGAAAATCCACTTCGACCTTATACTTTAAGTCACGGTTGACCCGATTAAGGTTGCCCGTGATTTATATTAGCTAATCCACCTCCCTTCTCTATATTTAATCATCTTGTCTTTTGTTTCCAACATATTTTCAAACATTTTGAATTGTATTTGTCAATCTATATTTTTTTTATATATTGCGTTGTTTGAGTTGTTGATGTTGATTTGGGTTTCCGATCGATTCGTCTGATCAACGCTATCGATAGGATTTCTAAAACACTTTGATAGAACAAACTGACACAATATTATTTTAAAATTTGGTTAATGAAATAAAATTTTGATATATATATATCTATGGAACTTAATAAAATGATTCAAATTGATAATTTGAAATGATAATACTTGATTTATCATTTATTGTTCTATAAATGAATTTATAAATAATTGTTTATAAATTGATTTGGGAACTTAAATGAATTTAGAAAAGAAATCTAAGAATTTATTTTCCGATGATCTCGAACTTTGGTTTAAAAGTTTTAAAAGGGTTATATTATTTAAAGTATTTTGAATAGAATTTGTTTTCAAAGAATTTTAAAGTTTTTAAATCAGTGCTCTTCTCTTTGTCGCTGGAGAATAGTTTCGGTGATGACTGCAGCATCATCAACATTCATTTTCGAGTTTCGAAGTGAAGAGACCATTCTGTAGTTTTGCTACAGTCTTGCTTTGGAGAATTAAATTGATTTGGATTTCTAAAATATGACTTGACTTATACTATATATTAATATATGATGTAAATTTTATTTTATATATATATATATATTGTGTATGTATATATTTAGTTATTTACCTCTAAAAAAAATTTGTTTGAAGTTAATCGGAAAATGAATTCTTGAATTTTATCTTAAAGGATGATTTAAAATTTTAAATGATCAAAATTTTGAATAAATACTTAAGCTTGAATAATTGAATTAGAAGGTTTGTTTGTATAATACTCAATTACATTGTAATATAACGTACCTAAAATTATTCAGAAGTGAATATGTAATTGGATAAAATACAATATAAAAGGATTTTTATAAATAAAATTTAAGTAGTTATAATAAATGTTATACACTTAAATTTTAGTTATAAAAGATTAATAGGGGTAAACAGAATAAAAGTTAATTGAATAATTTACAATATAATGGTGATAAAGGAATTTATAAATAAATTGGAGCAGATATAATAAGTGTCAATAAACTTAATATATATGATTAGATATATTAAGTGGAATAAATTTAATAATAATTATGGAATAAAGAAGAATTAAATTTATTGAATAAATTATGAGTATAATAAATGATTTTCAAATTCATGACTTTGGAAAATTGTTAATTTAAGAAAATAAAATTTGAAATAGTTAAGATTTATTTAACTTAAGTGAAACCAAATGAATGAAATCAATTATTAATTTAAGTTGAAGTTTCCATGGATTTAAATTTTATTATCTTCTTTGCTGTCTAATCTTTTTCTGTTAGGTTGTTCTATTCTCCCACCTCTTCCTTTTCGGGGACGAAAAGTTTTGAGTGGAGGAGAGTGTAACGACCCGTAAATTTTCAATAATTAAAGCTGTCAATTTAATAAGATTTTGATAAATATTTTGGAAAAAAAAATTTGTAATTTAATAATGAAATGAATGCCAAAATGAGATGTAAGTTTGTACTTAAAAAAAAAAACTAATTAATAAAAATTGAAATGAAATTACAGTTTATTGAAGTAATGTAAATTGTTATACATGGCTATAAATTTATGTAAGAAAAAAAATGCAAACATTAAAATTTATAAATGATTTAGTATGAAAAATGACCATTGAATAAAGATTTGGTATATAAGAATGGTAACGTATGTTTGTGAACAGTGAATTCAAAGGTGTGATTAAAAGTTATAGTAACGGTTGTAAGTTACTATTTAATGGGTCTATTAATCTAGTTGTAGATGTTACATTTAGGTGTAAAATGGATATAAGTAAATAAATGTAAGTTGTGTGGGTAAATGAATTAGTGTATAATTTATGGTAATTGAATGAATTAAACATTATGTAAGCAATTATGATAATTAGTGGACATGATAAACTTGAGTGTAATATAAAGATAAGGATAACATTTATTGCAAGTTACATTTATTTAGGCTGCTAAATTTAAAGTATAAAATCAATTACACTTAAATGTAAGTAAATTTTCATTTATATGAGATAGGACAGTAATTGTAAAGTGTGAATGTAATGACATAAATGGGAATGTATATTTTATGAAATGTATATTTTATCCATAAGATGAAATAAAGGAATGAAACCAAGTTGGATAAATGGATTGAGGTTTTAATTATAATAAACGTATATATTTAGCAAACTCAATATAATTGAAAATAACAGTTATTATAATAGAAAGATGAAAATTTGAATATATATTTATGTAATGAATGATAAAAAAATAATAGCTAGGTTTATAGAGTGATAATATATTTATTAGAAGAAAAGAATTGAAGCAAGGCAATTATTGGAAATTTAATTAAATGTGAATTCAATTTCATAACAAATAGATTTATGGTAAGAGAATGAAATTAATTACTATGTAAACTGAAATTTGAATGAATTGGAAGTTATTAATGTATTAGTATCTAAACCAATGTTAATATGGATTTTTTTTTGAATTTAAACTTATACTTTTAATTTAGATAAAAATACAGTGTTTGCACACAATGACTTTCTATATTTTATTTCCCTATGTTTGTTTCTCTAATTTTTATTTTCTATTTTATTTGTATAAACTTTGAATATATTCATTTGTTCTTTGATTGATTTTTTCTTTGAATAATAGCTTAGGAATTTCAAGAGATATAGGTTACCTGTTTTGTACATTTATTGCATTTTCATTGCATGCAAACAAAGGAAAAATTTCACAAGATTCTTCCTCCTTAATTTGTGCCTTTTTAATTTCTTGCCTTTTTTTTTCCTACCCTCTTTATTTCAAACCTTAGCAAATTACTTCCCACATCTCTAGCCGTGCATAACTCCATCTATTAGCCATGAGAAACATCTCATTTCCATATCTCTTCATTCTTATTCACGGCTAAAAAAAAAAGGGAAATTTAATTAAATCCATTAAGCTATTTGATTAAATAGGGAATAAATCCCCTCATTTACTAGCCTTTTTAATTCTTGCCATTCTTTTGGCCATTTATCTTCATAACCCTAGCCGCCATATCATATTTGCAAATCACGTACAAAGCTTTCCTACATCTCATTCTCACGTTCATTTCTATTTTGAGAAAAAAAATTCCATGGCTTCTCCTCCTTCTCTCTTCCCTTTTTTTTTTCTTTCTTTTGTTTTCTATTTTGTTTAAGTAATGGCCTCCTCTTCTTCTTCCTTCTCTTTCTCCTCTTTTTCATTTTGTTTTCCTTTTGTTTTCTTCATGCTAGTTCAGCCACCACCTTGTTCACCTCTTCACCATAATTCCGACCTCATCCTCTCTCCACCACCTCCATAACCGGTCTCGCATGCCACCAAAACTATCATGGCCAAGACCCATGATGTTTAAGGTCAAGGTTATGCCATTTGATCCATATTCTTTTCATTTTATTTATTTTTTTTGATTTACAATCTTGTGTTGAATTATATCCTTATAATTTGTGTATTTGTTTATGTACAAGATTGGATCTTGACTCTCCATCACTCAAGTATAGTCGTGCTTTGTCGTGCCTTGTCGTGCTTTGCAGAGTTTAGATTTGTGTGTTGAATTTGATTTCTAGCTTTAAAAAGGTGAGTTTTATCTCTTTAGACATACGTACTTTTAATTTGTGAAACAATGACATGTGAATTGTATAAATTAATATGTTATGTTATTATGTTCATATATGCCTGTGATAAATCTATATGATGTTAAATATTGCTATATCCCTGTTACATCATCTGTTATGATTTTATTTGTTATACTGTTATTTATTTCCTGTTTATCACACTGCAAGTTCCCTATCACTATGGGCTGAAATGATAGGCTCGAGTGATTTTATTGTATTTATTTTACTTGGGATTGCGGGTTTGAAATGATAGAACCCGGATTTTTCTTCTTAAATCACGGATTGAAATGACATATTATCCGTATCATTTGACCTAGGTTAGAAAATATCATACAGGCCCATGGTTATATTTTTAAATGATATTTTCCTAAAAATTTAGTAAGTACTTTAAATATTTCAAAAAATTATTAAGTATTTTGAATTATAAATATATGAAAATTTTAACTTAATTTGATTTAATGCTTTAAAGTGTAAAGAAATATTGTTTTTATATAAGTTAAATTTTTTATAAGTTAATTGGTTTTGAATGGAATTTAAAGAGTCTTATTTATGATAAATAACTTAATAATTAAGTTTGATTAAATTTGGAATCTTAAGTCTAGCCTAGTAATTGTAATAAAGGTTGTTTCCCACGATGGACATATTTTGTAAAATAAACAATGTATTTTTGAATAAATAAAATGAAATACACTTATATGTGACATCTTGTAATAAGTTTTGGAATCATGGTGGAATTGATGTCTAAAGGAATAAAATTTGTAAAGAATTTGATTGTTTGACTATGATAAAATATTCTTTTGTAAAATGTTATGTTTTGTAAGGTAATAACTATGACTTTGAAATGGAAAAATGTAAGTTAAACACACATGTGAAAGGTGTAAGTTTTAATTAATGAAAGAAATTGGTAAGTTTTTAATTAATGCAAGAAATAGTGCAAGTTTTAATTAATGAAAGAAAAGGGTAAGTTTTAATTAATGAAAGAAACGTATAAGTTTTAATTAATGAAAGAAAAGGGTAAGTTTTAATTAATGAAAGAAACGTATAAGTTTTAATTAATGAAAGAAACGTATAAGTTTTAATTAATGAAAGAAAAGGGTAAGTTTTAATTAATGAAAGAAACGTATGAGTTTTTAATTAATGAAAGAAACATGTAAATTCCTAATTAATGAAAGAAATAGTGCAAGTTTTAATTAAGGAAAGAAACATGTAAAGTTTTAAGTAGTATGGTATTGATTAAATTAATAAATACTCATTACTGTAATAGGAATGTAAATTTAAAACGTACATTTGATAATATAAGTTTTAATTAGTGTAATATTGAAAAATGATAAATGCTCTTTATTATAATAAATGTAAGTTAAAACGTACATTTGACATGTAGATTTTAATCAATGTAATGGTGTATTTTAAATTGATTAAATTAATAAATGTTACTTACTGTAATAATAAAATGTAAGTTGATAACGTACATTTGATAAGCAAGTTTTAATTTATGTAAATGGCGTACTTTAAATGATTAAAATAGTAAAGTTTCTTTATTGTAATAATAATGTAAGTTATAAGGTACTTTTAACTTAACATAAGAATTTTGGTTTTAAATTGGATATTACAGTAAGAAAGTTTATTTAACTATAAGGCTATGATAAATTGACCATGTTAAAGTTGTAAGCTTATAAATACCTTGATTATATAAAATGTTAAAGTGGAAAGTATCACATTCAAAAAAAAAATGCTATGATTCCTTAAGGTAACATTTCCAAAATGCTATGATAATTTAAAGGAATATTTCAAGTTTAATAAATTGATAGAAATATTCAATGATTTGGAAATTTGGGTTTTATTTAAATGATATATTATTGAATTATTTTTGAAATGGAAATGATACTATTGTGATATGGTTTTGAAATGAGTATGATAATTTGGTTTTGAAAGTATATACTGTTTTGAAAGAAATTATATGATTTTGAAATGGATATGTTAGTTTGGTTTTGAAAGTATAAATTATTTTGAAATAAATATCCATGGGTTATAATAACGATTGGTTGTTAAAGAGACCGGGATCGGATATTGTCTTATAGCCGGCCAATACCGAAAACCACTTTAACAACTGTGTACGCGGTGGAGATTCTAGAATGAAGTAGGATGGTGGCGACGTTCTCGAGGTATATTACGTGGACCCAACTCCCGTGAGTTGGCATATATGACTAAAACAGGAGCTATACCGGGCTACACAAAGGGTCGCACCCTTTCATCGAGCATGCTCCATCGGAAACCATTCTATTATTTTTGTGATTCGATTCGGTGGCGCCACTTTGATTCGAGGGTATTGTTCGAGGTGGGCGGAAGCTGCTGGCTTGCCGTCACCACCGGTCCGGGAGTGCAAACGGTGTATCCACCCTGGCATTGCCTCGCGTGCCGTGTCATATCCTTATATCGAGCCCACTACGATTTTGGTTTTAAAGATCCGACCGCGTTAAGGTTCACCATCCCCTTAACGCTATTTTCTATATGGTTATACTTTACTGATTAGACACTACTGTATATAGCGCAATATACTACATAGTAAATAGTTTAACGGATCCTTAGAGGATGGGCGGTCCCAAGCATCTTCTAAGTTACTTGTACCTTTACTACAGTTCACTTGAGTTGGTTTACATTGTATAAGTATGTATGTCCTGACTCGAGTGTTTGTATTTTTATTTACGCTCGGGTCAGCCTGAGTTATTCACAGATTTGGATTTCCACTTTCTGGAGATTGGAATCGCTGGAGATTATCTACTTGTCATGTTTATCTTTTGAAACCTGTTGTTCCTTTCAGCGCTTGTATTAGTTGACTTCTACGAAGTGAGACTTCTTTTGTACCTTATTTCCTCTGTTGTATTTTATGTAACTCTGATATTTTTATATAGTAGCTTCATGAACTACTATTTCTTTTGCTTCCGCTGCACTATTATTACTCTGTGTCTGTGATTCTATGATTTTTATTTACTGTATATTCTGAGATTTGCCAAATTTTTATTTACAACGCGGTATTTTGAGCAATTTAATTCCGGCATGAGTGTCTACCTATACACTTATAATGGATGCGAATGGTTGAAAATACCACGGTTGTTATAGTTGGTATCAGAGCTTTGGTAGCTCTAGGGAAAACTCAGCATATGGAGTAGATGTATTTACAGAATCACTTTCATTCGAGTTGAATCTCATTCTTTTGACTCGATTCCTTTGAATTTTGGAACGTTCCCTATGGTTCCAAAATCATTCTTATTCCCCGCTATTCATCTTTATTTGATTCTGGAGTATCCCATAACTCCACTTCGAATGATCTTTATAGTGAATTGGCGGTCTCGCCAATCTCAAAAAATTTCTTGTAAAAGGGGTGAAACTCCTTTACAACAGCATCGATTCACCAAAGATTTTATATCCTCAGTTTAGATGCTAGTATCTCCTATTATCCAAAACTCTATCTTATGAGGTTGAATGTAGATTTACCCCAGAAAATCCACTTCGACCTTATACTTTAAGTCACGGTTGACCCGATTAAGGTTGCCCGTGATTTATATTAGCTAATCCACCTCCCTACTCTATATTTAATCATCTTGTCTTTTGTTTCCAACATATTTTCAAACATTTTGAATTGTATTTGTCAATCTATATTTTTTTTATATATTGCGTTGTTTGAGTTGTTGATGTTGATTTGGGTTTCCGATCGATTCGTCTGATCAACGCTATCGATAGGATTTCTAAAACACTTTGATAGAACAAACTGACACAATATTATTTTAAAATTTGGTTAATGAAATAAAATTTTGATATATATATATCTATGGAACTTAATAAAATGATTCAAATTGATAATTTGAAATGATAATACTTGATTTATCATTTATTGTTCTATAAATGAATTTATAAATAATTGTTTATAAATTGATTTGGGAACTTAAATGAATTTAGAAAAGAAATCTGAGAATTTATTTTCCGATGATCTCGAACTTTGGTTTAAAAGTTTTAAAAGGGTTATATTATTTAAAGTATTTTGAATAGAATTTGTTTTCAAAGAATTTTAAAGTTTTTAAATCAGTGCTCTTCTCTTTGTCGCTGGAGAATAGTTTCGGTGATGACTGCAGCATCATCAACATTCATTTTCGAGTTTCGAAGTGAAGAGACCATTCTGTAGTTTTGCTACAGTCTTGCTTTGGAGAATTAAATTGATTTGGATTTCTAAAATATGACTTGACTTATACTATATATTAATATATGATGTAAATTTTATTTTATATATATATATATATATATATTGTGTATGTATATATTTAGTTATTTACCTCTAAAAAAAAATTTGTTTGAAGTTAATCGGAAAATGAATTCTTGAATTTTATCTTAAAGGATGATTTAAAATTTTAAATGATCAAAATTTTGAATAAATACTTAAGCTTGAATAATTGAATTAGAAGGTTTGTTTGTATAATACTCAATTACATTGTAATATAACGTACCTAAAATTATTCAGAAGTGAATATGTAATTGGATAAAATACAATATAAAAGGATTTTTATAAATAAAATTTAAGTAGTTATAATAAATGTTATACACTTAAATTTTAGTTATAAAAGATTAATAGGGGTAAACAGAATAAAAGTTAATTGAATAATTTACAATATAATGGTGATAAAGGAATTTATAAATAAATTGGAGCAGATATAATAAGTGTCAATAAACTTAATATATATGATTAGATATATTAAGTGGAATAAATTTAATAATAATTATGGAATAAAGAAGAATTAAATTTATTGAATAAATTATGAGTATAATAAATGATTTTCAAATTCATGACTTTGGAAAATTGTTAATTTAAGAAAATAAAATTTGAAATAGTTAAGATTTATTTAACTTAAGTGAAACCAAATGAATGAAATCAATTATTAATTTAAGTTGAAGTTTCCATGGATTTAAATTTTATTATCTTCTTTGCTGTCTAATCTTTTTCTGTTAGGTTGTTCTATTCTCCCACCTCTTCCTTTTCGGGGACGAAAAGTTTTGAGTGGAGGAGAGTGTAACGACCCGTAAATTTTCAATACTTAAAGCTGTCAATTTAATAAGATTTTGATAAATATTTTGGAAAAAAAAATTTGTAATTTAATAATGAAATGAATGCCAAAATGAGATGTAAGTTTGTACTTAAAAAAAAAACTAATTAATAAAAATTGAAATGAAATTACAGTTTATTGAAGTAATGTAAATTGTTATACATGGCTATAAATTTATGTAAGAAAAAAAATGCAAACATTAAAATTTATAAATGATTTAGTATGAAAAATGACCATTGAATAAAGATTTGGTATATAAGAATGGTAACGTATGTTTGTGAACAGTGAATTCAAAGGTGTGATTAAAAGTTATAGTAACGGTTGTAAGTTACTATTTAATGGGTCTATTAATCTAGTTGTAGATGTTACATTTAGGTGTAAAATGGATATAAGTAAATAAATGTAAGTTGTGTGGGTAAATGAATTAGTGTATAATTTATGGTAATTGAATGAATTAAACATTATGTAAGCAATTATGATAATTAGTGGACATGATAAACTTGAGTGTAATATAAAGATAAGGATAACATTTATTGCAAGTTACATTTATTTAGGCTGCTAAATTTAAAGTATAAAATCAATTACACTTAAATGTAAGTAAATTTTCATTTATATGAGATAGGACAGTAATTGTAAAGTGTGAATGTAATGACATAAATGGGAATGTATATTTTATGAAATGTATATTTTATCCATAAGATGAAATAAAGGAATGAAACCAAGTTGGATAAATGGATTGAGGTTTTAATTATAATAAACGTATATATTTAGCAAACTCAATATAATTGAAAATAACAGTTATTATAATAGAAAGATGAAAATTTGAATATATATTTATGTAATGAATGATAAAAAAATAATAGCTAGGTTTATAGAGTGATAATATATTTATTAGAAGAAAAGAATTGAAGCAAGGCAATTATTGGAAATTTAATTAAATGTGAATTCAATTTCATAACAAATAGATTTATGGTAAGAGAATGAAATTAATTACTATGTAAACTGAAATTTGAATGAATTGGAAGTTATTAATGTATTAGTATCTAAACCAATGTTAATATGGATTTTTTTTTGAATTTAAACTTATACTTTTAATTTAGATAAAAATACAGTGTTTGCACACAATGACTTTCTATATTTTATTTCCCTATGTTTGTTTCTCTAATTTTTATTTTCTATTTTATTTGTATAAACTTTGAATATATTCATTTGTTCTTTGATTGATTTTTTCTTTGAATAATAGCTTAGGAATTTCAAGAGATATAGGTTACCTGTTTTGTACATTTATTGCATTTTCATTGCATGCAAACAAAGGAAAAATTTCACAAGATTCTTCCTCCTTAATTTGTGCCTTTTTAATTTCTTGCCTTTTTTTTTCCTACCCTCTTTATTTCAAACCTTAGCAAATTACTTCCCACATCTCTAGCCGTGCATAACTCCATCTATTAGCCATGAGAAACATCTCATTTCCATATCTCTTCATTCTTATTCACGGCTAAAAAAAAAAGGGAAATTTAATTAAATCCATTAAGCTATTTGATTAAATAGGGAATAAATCCCCTCATTTACTAGCCTTTTTAATTCTTGCCATTCTTTTGGCCATTTATCTTCATAACCCTAGCCGCCATATCATATTTGCAATTCACGTACAAAGCTTTCCTACATCTCATTCTCACGTTCATTTCTATTTTGAGAAAAAAAATTCCATGGCTTCTCCTCCTTCTCTCTTCCCTTTTTTTTTTCTTTCTTTTGTTTTCTATTTTGTTTAAGTAATGGCCTCCTCTTCTTCTTCCTTCTCTTTCTCCTCTTTTTCATTTTGTTTTCCTTTTGTTTTCTTCATGCTAGTTCAGCCACCACCTTGTTCACCTCTTCACCATAATTCCGACCTCATCCTCTCTCCACCACCTCCATAACCGGTCTCGCATGCCACCAAAACTATCATGGCCAAGACCCATGATGTTTAAGGTCAAGGTTATGCCATTTGATCCATATTCTTTTCATTTTATTTATTTTTTTTGATTTACAATCTTGTGTTGAATTATATCCTTATAATTTGTGTATTTGTTTATGTACAAGATTGGATCTTGACTCTCCATCACTCAAGTATAGTCGTGCTTTGTCGTGCCTTGTCGTGCTTTGCAGAGTTTAGATTTGTGTGTTGAATTTGATTTCTAGCTTTAAAAAGGTGAGTTTTATCTCTTTAGACATACGTACTTTTAATTTGTGAAACAATGACATGTGAATTGTATAAATTAATATGTTATGTTATTATGTTCATATATGCCTGTGATAAATCTATATGATGTTAAATATTGCTATATCCCTGTTACATCATCTGTTATGATTTTATTTGTTATACTGTTATTTATTTCCTGTTTATCACACTGCAAGTTCCCTATCACTATGGGCTGAAATGATAGGCTCGAGTGATTTTATTGTATTTATTTTACTTGGGATTGCGGGTTTGAAATGATAGAACCCGGATTTTTCTTCTTAAATCACGGATTGAAATGACATATTATCCGTATCATTTGACCTAGGTTAGAAAATATCATACAGGCCCATGGTTATATTTTTAAATGATATTTTCCTAAAAATTTAGTAAGTACTTTAAATATTTCAAAAAATTATTAAGTATTTTGAATTATAAATATATGAAAATTTTAACTTAATTTGATTTAATGCTTTAAAGTGTAAAGAAATATTGTTTTTATATAAGTTAAATTTTTTATAAGTTAATTGGTTTTGAATGGAATTTAAAGAGTCTTATTTATGATAAATAACTTAATAATTAAGTTTGATTAAATTTGGAATCTTAAGTCTAGCCTAGTAATTGTAATAAAGGTTGTTTCCCACGATGGACATATTTTGTAAAATAAACAATGTATTTTTGAATAAATAAAATGAAATACACTTATATGTGACATCTTGTAATAAGTTTTGGAATCATGGTGGAATTGATGTCTAAAGGAATAAAATTTGTAAAGAATTTGATTGTTTGACTATGATAAAATATTCTTTTGTAAAATGTTATGTTTTGTAAGGTAATAACTATGACTTTGAAATGGAAAAATGTAAGTTAAACACACATGTGAAAGGTGTAAGTTTTAATTAATGAAAGAAATTGGTAAGTTTTTAATTAATGCAAGAAATAGTGCAAGTTTTAATTAATGAAAGAAAAGGGTAAGTTTTAATTAATGAAAGAAACGTATAAGTTTTAATTAATGAAAGAAAAGGGTAAGTTTTAATTAATGAAAGAAACGTATA
Source organism: Allium cepa (assembly GCA_030765085.1). Classification (NCBI taxonomy): domain Eukaryota; kingdom Viridiplantae; phylum Streptophyta; class Magnoliopsida; order Asparagales; family Amaryllidaceae; genus Allium; species Allium cepa. The sequence goes on from CM060938.1 coordinate 707,049,034, forward strand.
AGTTTTAATTAATGAAAGAAACGTATAAGTTTTAATTAATGAAAGAAAAGGGTAAGTTTTAATTAATGAAAGAAACGTATGAGTTTTTAATTAATGAAAGAAACATGTAAATTCCTAATTAATGAAAGAAATAGTGCAAGTTTTAATTAAGGAAAGAAACATGTAAAGTTTTAAGTAGTATGGTATTGATTAAATTAATAAATGCTCATTACTGTAATAGGAATGTAAATTTAAAACGTACATTTGATAATATAAGTTTTAATTAGTGTAATATTGAAAAATGATAAATGCTCTTTATTATAATAAATGTAAGTTAAAACGTACATTTGACATGTAGATTTTAATCAATGTAATGGTGTATTTTAAATTGATTAAATTAATAAATGTTACTTACTGTAATAATAAAATGTAAGTTGATAACGTACATTTGATAAGCAAGTTTTAATTTATGTAAATGGCGTACTTTAAATGATTAAAATAGTAAAGTTTCTTTATTGTAATAATAATGTAAGTTATAAGGTACTTTTAACTTAACATAAGAATTTTGGTTTTAAATTGGATATTACAGTAAGAAAGTTTATTTAACTATAAGGCTATGATAAATTGACCATGTTAAAGTTGTAAGCTTATAAATACCTTGATTATATAAAATGTTAAAGTGGAAAGTATCACATTCAAAAAAAAAATGCTATGATTCCTTAAGGTAACATTTCCAAAATGCTATGATAATTTAAAGGAATATTTCAAGTTTAATAAATTGAAAGAAATATTCAATGATTTGGAAATTTGGGTTTTATTTAAATGATATATTATTGAATTATTTTTGAAATGGAAATGATACTATTGTGATATGGTTTTGAAATGAGTATGATAATTTGGTTTTGAAAGTATATACTGTTTTGAAAGAAATTATATGATTTTGAAATGGATATGTTAGTTTGGTTTTGAAAGTATAAATTATTTTGAAATAAATATCCATGGGTTATAATAACGATTGGTTGTTAAAGAGACCGGGATCGGATATTGTCTTATAGCCGGCCAATACCGAAAACCACTTTAACAACTGTGTACGCGGTGGAGATTCCAGAATGAAGTAGGATGGTGGCGACGTTCTCGAGGTATATTACGTGGACCCAACTCCCGTGAGTTGGCATATATGACTAAAACAGGAGCTATACCGGGCTACACAAAGGGTCGCACCCTTTCATCGAGCATGCTCCATCGGAAACCATTCTATTATTTTTGTGATTCGATTCGGTGGCGCCACTTTGATTCGAGGGTATTGTTCGAGGTGGGCGGAAGCTGCTGGCTTGCCGTCACCACCGGTCCGGGAGTGCAAACGGTGTATCCACCCTGGCATTGCCTCGCGTGCCGTGTCATATCCTTATATCGAGCCCACTACGATTTTGGTTTTAAAGATCCGACCGCGTTAAGGTTCACCATCCCCTTAACGCTATTTTCTATATGGTTATACTTTACTGATTAGACACTACTGTATATAGCGCAATATACTACATAGTAAATAGTTTAACGGATCCTTAGAGGATGGGCGGTCCCAAGCATCTTCTAAGTTACTTGTACCTTTACTACAGTTCACTTGAGTTGGTTTACATTGTATAAGTATGTATGTCCTGACTCGAGTGTTTGTATTTTTATTTACGCTCGGGTCAGCCTGAGTTATTCACAGATTTGGATTTCCACTTTCTGGAGATTGGAATCGCTGGAGATTATCTACTTGTCATGTTTATCTTTTGAAACCTGTTGTTCCTTTCAGCGCTTGTATTAGTTGACTTCTACGAAGTGAGACTTCTTTTGTACCTTATTTCCTCTGTTGTATTTTATGTAACTCTGATATTTTTATATAGTAGCTTCATGAACTACTATTTCTTTTGCTTCCGCTGCACTATTATTACTCTGTGTCTGTGATTCTATGATTTTTATTTACTGTATATTCTGAGATTTGCCAAATTTTTATTTACAACGCGGTATTTTGAGCAATTTAATTCCGGCATGAGTGTCTACCTATACACTTATAATGGATGCGAATGGTTGAAAATACCACGGTTGTTACACTAAGTGATGTGTTCTGATTAAGGTAATCGTAGCCTCAAGCCTCAACAAACGGAATGGATAAAACAAGGGAGGTGCGGCAAGGTTAAGTGGGTAGCACCAAAGTAGGACAAGATTTTCCCCTGTCTAGAAGTCCCTTTTTATTCGGCGGTGTAGGCAGTTGGGTCGCGGCCAACTGCGGGGTTGTCTTGTTCGGGACTATCCAATAAGGGATGGTTCCGGCTTTTTGTTGTAGGGGATTGGGAGAATCCTCGATGCGGTGATCTAGGCCCCGTATTGTAACAGGCGGTACCCCAATAGCCCTGCCATTAATGGAAACCCACTCTTCCTACGTGCCCTTACGGTTTTGATTGTATTACCCACTTTTGTGGCTAGTAGCTGGAATTTAATGAATGTAGAAATTTTGGCTACTTTTTATTTACTTGAAAACCCTAGACCCTATTATAATATCACTGGATTTCCTATCAAATTTTTTGGTTAGCGTGAGGTAAAAACTTACCCATGTTTATGTGTGGGGAGTCCTACGTGATAACTTTTGTTTTCAAAGGTTTTTCAAAGTTAAGCAACTTTAACCACTTACTCACTCCAGACCCATGTCTGACCCGGAGTTTATTTCTGTTTTTCTTAAACTCTTCGGTACTCAAATTTTTACGAGTAGCCAATGGATCCAGGTTAGCTTTGACGAATTATGGAGGAGCAATGGAGCAGGAGGCTTCAACGTTATAGATATATATAGTGTTCCGCCCTGTTAGTATCTCTATATTGTATTGAGTTGTAATAACTAGACAGGTATTTATAACTGTCTAGTGTGTGATGTATAATCTGTATAACTTTGATAATGGTTTTATACTATGTAATATCTTATGTTATTGGTATAATTTATTCGTTCCGCTGTCGAGATTCTGATGTTGTTTCTTCATTCTTCTCTATCTTTTGTCTTTTCTATCCCATTCTTTCTTATTAGTGATGCGTTATTCTGTGGAATGAACGGCAGATCATTACATAAAAACTCAACCAAATGTAGGAGATCTTCCCAAGATCCACCAAAGTCCAATGCATAAGCTCTCAATAAATCATCGATTACCTTATTGACTCTCTCTGTCTTCCAATCCGTCTGAGGGTGATACATAGTACTCATCTTAAGCTTAGTACCTAATACATCTTGTAGACTCTTCCAAAATTCTCTAGTAAACAAAGCATCTCTTTCATTGATTATACTACTAGGAACTCCATGTAGTCTAACTACGTTCTTCAGGAACAACTTAGCTAATATAGGTGTTGTCCTATTTGACGTAATTGGAATGAAATGGGGACTCTTGGTCAACCTGTCCACTATGACCCATACACTTTCATTTCCTCTATTTGGCCTTGGCAACCCATCTATAAAATCTATGAATATCGACCCATTTCAAAACTAGACACTCTAAAGGTATAAGTAATCCACTCTGCTTCTGATGTTCTTCTTTCACTTGTTGACAGTTTTCACATTGCCTGACCCACAAGCCAACATCCCTCTTCATACCTTCCCAATGGAAGCTCCTCTACATATCTTGATACATCGTGGTCCCTCCAGAGTGAATCATCAACTTGGATCGATGACATTCCTCAATAAATTCTTTCCTTAAGTCCACAACATTGGAACACGCAACCGTCTCTTCTTTCTCAACCATCCTCCCTGGTTAAAACTAAAATACTTTATATCATCTATCTCAGTTCCAACCTCAAGCCTTCTATTCCTCTCGGCTAGTATAGGATACTCTTTCTACTTAGAAGCAATCGTCTTGATTAATATTCGTCGAAATTCTAAACAAGACAACATGGTTGTGCTCTGACTAGAATTGGCAGTCGATCTTAACTGCATACTACAAGTTGTCAAAGCTTCTAAACCTTTACACTGTGCCAACATAGCTAATACCACATTCTAATGTCTTCTTCTAAGAGCGTCCGCTACCTTATTTCCCTTCCCAGGTGTATACTTTATACCAAAATCATGAGAAGCCAAAAACTCTATCCACCTTTGCTGTCTCATATTCCACTACTTCTGAGAGAATAAATACCCTAATGACTTATGACCTATGTATAGCTCAAGTCTCTTCCCTAAGAGATAATGTCTCTAAATCATCAGTGCAAAGGTCATCGCAGCTAACTCCAAATTTTGAGTAGGATATCTCACTTCATGCGGTCTAAGCTGTCGTGAAGCACAGGCAATCACTTTACCCTACTGCATCAACATAGCTCCAAATCCAATTCTGCATGCATTGACATACACCACCAACCCTTAGTTTCCGTTTGCCACTACCAACACTAGTGCGTTGGACAATAAATTCTTTAACTTAAGGAATGCTTCCCCACATTTGTTGGACCAGACATACCTCACATCCTTCCTGGTTCACTTAGTCAAAGGCGGTGTTATTAATGAGATATCCTTGATAAATCTTCGGTGATAGCTAGCTAATCCAAGGAAACTTCTATTCTTGGTCACTGTCTCTGTTTTCTTCCAATTATTAACAGCTTCGATCTTATCTGGATCGATTGATAAGCCTTTCTTCAGAGCCACGTGACCGGGAAACTAAACCTCTTTCTTCCAAAAATGATAGTTGGTTTTCTTTTAGATGGTGCTGCCTCAGTGTCTCAAGCACTAATCTAAGATGATCTTCATGCTCTCTTTCATCCTTAGAGTACACTAGAATGTAATCTATAAACACCAACACTAATCTATTCAAATACTCTCGGAAAAATCGATTCATCAAATCCATGAAGGAAGTAGGCGCGTTCGTTAACCAAAATGGCGTTACAAATCATTCGTACGAACTATACCTAGTCTGAAATGCTGTCAATGGAATACTGTACTCTGCCACCCTTAACTGATGGAAACCTATCGACAAATGTAAGTGGGAAAATGCTCTGGCTCCACACGACTGATCAAATAGATCATCTATTCTCAACAAAGGATATTTATTCTTAATCATTCTCTCGTTCAACTTATGATAGTCGATACACACCCTCAACTACACATCTCTTCAAGAACACCGTGGCCGCTCCCCAAGGCATACTGCTAGGTGTAATAAAATTTCCCCTTCTAAATCTACTAGTTGCACCTACAATTCCTTCACTCGGTCAATGCCATTCTGCTAGGTGGTCTACTAACAGGTTTAGCTCCTAGTACAAGATCTATCAGAAACTCAACAACTCGTTACAGTGGTAGTCTTGTAACCGGCTCAAAAAATATGCAAAACCTCTTGCTACTCAAACCTAATTTAACTCTTATACTACTTCCATAGCACTTAACCACGCACAACTACTCTGGTCGGAATTCTTTACTGAGAATATGATTGGGTTATGACTATCAGGGTGTCTTAATGATATCTCCCCATCTTGGCGAAATATCCTGGCCTTGTACTTGCTCAACAAATCCATACCCAAAATGATTCCGAAATCTAGGAAATCGAAAACATACAAACTGCATGCAAACTTATGACCTAACAGTTTTAGTGATAACTAGTCACATTTCATCCCCAAAATTGCATGTACCGTATTGGATTCGCAACCCTTAAGGAAATGAAAAGGTATGTGGGTTTTAAGCATAACCTACCAACCAAATTTCGAGATATAAATGAATGTAATGCATCGGTATCAAATTTTATCCTAACTGGTATAATCTGAATCAAAAGTGTACCTTCCATCACAGTCTTCCCGTTTTCAGCTGTAGTTGGCCTAGCAGATAATGGTCCAACCGCAAAAACCTTTCCCTTATCAGCCCTAACTCATTTTGGACACTAATTCTTATAGTGGCCAACCTATTCATAGTTAAGAACTTCACATCTTTCTTTTCATCATCCTTCTTCCCGTTTCCTAACCAGCACTCATGAGCATAATGACCCTTCTTGTCACACTTGAAGCAAACTATATCTCATTTTGCCTTCTTGAAAACTTCTCCCTTCTGGGCTCCCTTCTTCTTAAAGAACTTTCTCTTCTTTTTCTGAGAACCCTGGGTTTCAACCGGCTTTTCTCTCGCACAAATAGCAAGCATCTCCATATGTCAAATTGCCATCTCCACAGATACATTACAAGGATCACGGAGATGCAGCAGGGTTTCTTCTAGAAATCCTAAGCCTCAGTCCCCGAATGAACCTCTCATTTCTCCCATCGGTGTCTATAGTAGAATGTCCATATCGGTATAACACATCAAACTTAGTAGCATACTCGATTATCGATATTCCTCCCTGCACCAAATCCATAAACTTTCTCAACAATGCCGACTTAGCAACTTTAGATAAAAACCTCTATTCAAACCTCCCTCTAAAATCTGCCCAAGTCAACTCCTCGTTTGGAACTCCAATAGTGACACTATTCCACAAATGAAGCACTACCATTTGTGGCTGGTTAGAGGCCAGCATTCTCTTCTTCTCATCATCCAATCGCAAATCAGCGAAGATCCTTTCACAATGCAAGAGCCAATCCTCAATTTCTATAAAATCCTCCATCCCCATAAACAGTTTCCTACCTAGAATGGCATAGTCTCTTCTTAGCTTAGCATAATTTTTCCCAAATAGAGCCATAGGATTAGCTCCTCCAACATTCCTAGCAACTCCAATAGCAGCTCCTGCTTGCATCATATTGACGAAAAACTGATTCATCTCCTCAATGTCCACTAGTGAACTTTCAGCACCCATATTGACATCTGCATTTTGGTTAGCATTAGCATGCTGACTCAGGTTCTTCTTGGTGGGTCGAAAATTTCCATTGGTTGTGGTGCTTCCTCCACCGAGATATTCGCTTTCATTTCCTGCCCCCATATCTTCTTTCCTGTAAATTTGCATACGAGCCTTAGTAAGATACAGAAGAACGGTCTAAGAGAGAGGGGAATGCATACTTATACACACACACACATACACTTATATATCAAATACAAGTATGTTACAATAGCGTTTACCCAAACCCAATCTAATTTTCTGATTCATTGGATTATGTATGAAAATCTTTTAGGTTTAAATTTCTTTTAAGTTTCATAAACCTATGCTATGATACCAACTTGTAACATCCTCCACTTAAAGGCCTAAATCTAATGGCTAGGGATGCTGAAGTCATCCATAGTTATTAATCCTCAGGGACCAAATATTGTATGTTAGATACATTGATATAATTGAAACACATGAATATGGAAAAAATTAAAATTCAACAAATAACTTGTTCATTCCATTTCAAAGCATTTCAAATTCATTAAATAATCCTAATACGAGAACCACATTTAGAGAAAATATAATTATTACAACATACGCCAAGAGCGACATATGAAGAGGCCCCCTGGAAGATCAGAGTACATATATAGGAAATTAAACACCTTTTCCTTAACAACAAAACACATCGGAATCAAAATAGAAAAGAACCCTAAATAGCTATCATGCCACTGCACGTCTTCGAAAGCTTATTCGTCTAAAGAGGTACCTGAAAACCTCGACTCTCAGACAACTCAAAATCAATTGAGCAACTAAGAGTTTAAGGGTAGCATAAACATCAAGCCAGACATAAAGCCTCATATAAATAATAATCTACCATCTCAAACTATTTAGATATCTAGTGAGACCATGCCACTTAGCGGAACGGGTTTTCCCCTCGTTAGTATCTTACTCAAAACTTTATAAAACCATATACCGTGTTTTTGCCCCCGCAATGGTTAAAACATAGCAATTCAACAAACAAGTAAATCAATTTTGGATTACTCATCCCTTTTCATTCTTGACTATCTATCTTAGATATAGTTTCAAGGGTCACTATTAATCTAATAGTATTCATTGGCAGAAAATAACCTATTTAATACTTATGGAACCCTTGTCCAGTTTCATATTTTTCATCGGATCACTAAGATCCTATTATCCCCTACCAATAAATTCAGCATTCATGGGTTCACCCTGAACCTATTGGTATCGCCAATAACTTCCCTCTTGTCCTAGTTTTCATGGGTTGAATAGGAACATATTGACTTCTTTTAATAACTTAATTGGATATAGTTTTTATGGGTTCACTATAAACCTATTAACTTCTATTAATAACTTAATCTGAAAATAGTTTTCATGGGTTCACTACAAACCCATTGGCCCCTACCAATAACTCTTTCTAATCATAGTTTTCATGGGTTTATTATGAACCTATTGGCATCGACCAATAACTTTTCCTAAACATAGTTTTCATGGGTGTACTATAAGCCCGTTTATCTGAAATCTTCACTATTAAGGCATCCTACATTATGGTCTGTCTGACCTTCTGGATGGATTCTACTCATTCAGGAGTTAACTCAATTTATAGTCACTACCGGTTCAACCTCACCGGTTATTCTACCCTTTCCAAAATACAGTTATGGGTCCATTACGACATGAATATATATATATATATGTATGTATGTATGTATGTATGTATGTATGTATGTATGTATGTATGTATATGAAGAAGCAAACATAATATTTAAGGAAATCTTCTTCAAAACTTCATGCTAAAAATCATTTCATAATGAGATTGGGTTATTTACTTTGAAAACTAAGGCTTTCGAAACCTTTAATAATTATTTTCAAGACCATTGGAAAACTTCCAATCAAAAGCATTCAAATCTTCCTTTCAAAACACTAGGCACCTGCCTTTCGAACACTTTAAAACCTTTCTTTCGAGACCTTTCAAATGTATTAAAGTATTACCATTTAATTATAGAAGCATAGTGTCGAAACCATTTTAAAGTACCGCTTTTGTTATCATTGGTTTTACGTTAGAACATATCTTATTGGTTCTAAGTGAATACAAGCTAAAGTAACCCTTTCGAAACCTGTAATCTTTATATAAAATTATTTGGGAAATACCGACGGTTTCAGAACCATCCTTTCAAAAGCTCAAAGTATTTAAATAGAACATCTGAAGGTTTGCTTCGAAACCCCTTTTCGAAGTCACTGCCCTTGAACCAATTCAAAAGCTTTTAAGAAGTGGCTTAGTACAATTTTTAAACAAAAGCTACTGTTCGAATGCATTGATGACTTCAATACCATCGAATGGCACAAGATTGGCAATAAGGTCTCAACTAGGTCGAAACCTCCCTTTTTTGAAAGCATTCATTTATAAAAAAGAACTCATTCAAAAGCACCACTTAGACAAAGAACGACAACAAATCGAAAGCAGGGTTTTGACTTGGACGAAAGCATTCATTTGTAAACAAGGTAGGCACTTATCTTTGGAAAGTGAAACAAAGGGTTTGACCCCATCCAATGTAATGGTTTCGATATCATGTCTTCCGCCTTTCTCCAATCCATTACGTACCATCATTATGATACCTTGTGTATTGGTTTCAGCTTTGGTTGGTTTCGACTAGTTCCAAGCGGAAGTAATGGGTTGAAAGATGCTTCTAAAAGAGGCAGAACCCACTTTATGGTAAAAACTAATTTAATACCAATTAAAGCAATTAATTTATAACTAGCCTACCTATTTGTGAGCATTTGATTGGTTGTTGTAACTTTTCTATTTCTTTACAAAAATAACCGCCGCGTAATTTTTGATCTAAAAATAGATTAATTTTTATAATTAAGCCCTTCCATAAGCAAAACAATTAAGCAATTAACTACTTCTTCTAAAATAATTTATTTTCCAAAGGTAAATTACTAAGGAAAAATCCCCAAATAATTATAGAATTTCACTTTCAATATGTTGTCTAACAGATAAAAATCCCAGATCCAAATTGTACATAAAATTATCTAAAAAAATTCTAAGCCCATCTCTAAAATCAAGTTTTTCACCATATAAAATTTTCTTTTGCCATACGAAAATCATTATAAATGGTTTTACCCTTATAATCGTGTAGAATAATTATCAAATTATTTTTTTTGAATCCAACATGTCTAAATCCAAGCATATCACCAATCAAAAATCATCATAATAATGGATTTAATTTTATACCCAAAAAAATGATCATAAATTAAAATAGGGATGATATAGATTATTATTCACCTTAGTTATAATAAGGACTTTGAGATTTGGTTAAGATCAATCCCCTTGCTTTACTCCTCTAGCTTTAGATTTAATTTCTTCTCTTTTCTACTCGTAACGACCGACTCCTTTTATCTTTGCGTTTTATATCTTGTATAATGAATGTGAATGGGAATGAAATGAGAATATAAGGGTCATGGTAATAAGCTACGGCTATTTTCTTATAAGCCCTTGTGTAAATTAATTAGCCCATAAGCCGTTCGTAAGACCATTAAAGCAATTAAGCATGGCGCTTAATTTATTTTTAAATATCAGTCCCCTTATCACTGTAATGCTTAGATTATTCTATTTAATTTATCTAATTAAAACTCTTGAATAACGTTCTCAAGATTAGGAGTGTTACAAAATTCAAGTCAGATGTATAGATTTAGGTTAACAAGGCAGAAAGCTCGAAATCAATATATTCAACCAAGTAAAAATATATTTGAGTATATTAGAGAACTCAACCGTTGAATGAGTCAAGGCCATGAAGCAGAAAATCGAAAACAAAATTGTCAAAAATATGTGCAATAATATAAAATCAACACCTAATGTTTAAAATCCAAAGTCAAGTCTAAATCGAAAATACCAGAAATAAATTCTTAGATGAACCCATCTCATCATTGGCTCTTCAAATCGAAGTCGAGATCAAAACAAAATTGAAAGGGCAGAATCATATATATATATATATATATATATATATATATATATATATATATATATATCAGTTGAAGAATACTCGACAAATTAAAGCAAGCTTGATTGAACACAACTATAAAAACGAAATAAATTATTTATCAATTGTTATTTGAGAGTAGGAGAGTATCAGCAGAGTGAATATTTCATTATCAAGCCGATTTAAAACATTAATTCTCAAAAACAAATCGAAGATGGGTTGAAGACGAGTTTGTGTTTAGGGTTCTGCCGATTTGATTTTCAGAAGAGGGAAATAAATTTTGAGAAGGGGAAATTTTGAGAGGAAAATATATTTTGAAAAGACCGAATCGAAAAAAAGTAGAGAGGAAATAGTTAAGTAACGCGGCTACGAAAATATTTAGAGGGAAAATATGGGACCAAATCTATGTTTTTTATACTTTTAGTACAGATAAAATGTTGTCTAAAGGACAAGCATGAGCATAGAGATTTCAAGGGCTATTCAAACAATAAATTATTTACCCATATTTTGTGTGAAACAGTGGTAAATAGCTGAATAATAGAAAATCAACCTTATGTTGTGTGGTCACTGCTATCAAATTCATTTTATGGCATAATGTTAAACTTAAACTTTTTCTATATCGAAATCTAGAATTTCCCTAAGGATTAAATTTAAAAAAGATAGGATTGAGGTCGAGAAGACCGACGATTAAGTTGGTTCTGAGGTTGGCAGCCAGAGTGAAATGGGTGGTGAATTTTCTCTGATAGTACTCTTTAGGAAGGCATAGACCAAGCTGTAACATCCCCTACCTAGAGGCCCAAAACTATGTGCTACAGATGCAGTGTTCATCTATTATATTAGCTTCCGGCGACTAAATTTGGCTATATTAATGGTATCTATAATATCAGAAGCATTTGAATATGGAACAAAATACAGATTTCAAAACAAATTGTCTTCATTACATTTAATACAGATGTTCCATAATCTTAATACATAATCCTAATACGTTCCCAGGCATGGATAAAATGTACTTAATACAAAACACGCTAAGAGCGATAAATGAAGATACCCCTTGTATGATCAAAATTATATAGTCATAATAGATTTAATACAAACACAACGTAAATACAACAAAACATAAAACTACAACTCCTAAATAGCTATTTGTTTGCCTCATGCATGTCTTCGATACTTTATTCGTCATCCTACTAAACCTGAAAAAGACCTTAACCCCTCAGCCTACTTAAACTAATTTTGAGAAAACAAGAGTTTAAGGGGAAAACATAAACTTCGAGTGTGATGGCCTGGAATTTTGGGCAATATCATTTTAATAATCTATATTAATAATTCTATTGATTTGATAATTTTCTTTTACAATTTTAATTTAAATCGGCAAGGTTATTCTTTTGAAAGCAAATAAATATTTAATTGGTAAATTTTTCCTTTTGAAGCTCATAAAATGTTTTCTATTTATAATGTGTATATATATTTGTATATATTGTAAATAAAAAAGCTTTGGTTTGAATTTAACAAATTAAATCATGATTTCAAATTCTAATATATTTTGGTAATTTGGAAATTATGATTAAATTTAATATAAAACTTTTCAAAGATTATTTAAATAGTTAACCATATAATTTTAAAATACTTAAGTTAAATATTTAATTGTTTAAATTATATTTTAGCTTAAGTTTAAATTTAAATAAGATTAACAAAAAGAGGTTTGTTTTATTTTCTTTTTAAATATTGGTTGATAAATATAGCTTGTAAATATATATATATATATATATATATATATATAAAGTTTAAAATACAATTTACATATGGTACATTAATTCATTTAGTAAAATAAGTAATTTATAAATAATGAGATAATCTCTTTTTAAATTATTTAAAATTGGCAAATTGTTATTTTTAAACAATATTAATAATGTGTTGTTTTTATATATAAATATAAATAGATTTAAAAGAAAATAGAATAGTTATTTTCAAATTAAATATGTTGTTATATATGCATATGTAACTCGACCTTAATTTGGATTTTTAAAAATGAATTTGAATTGGATTTAAAATTGAAATTCAAAAGATTGATATTTCAAAATATTTTGGATTTTAAAAATATATGTATAAGATTTTATTTTGTATATAAATTGTTTTATGGTATTTTCTTTAAAGAAATGTGTGTATATATATATATTTAGATAAGAATTTATAAATTAAGTAAAAGCTTATTATTAACATTTAAAATAAATAAAAATTACATGATTACAAGTGTAAATATATAAGGCTTGATTTTAACAAGTGTTAATTGATTAACAATGTAAATGACAAATGTTAAGATTTTACACAAGTGTCATTTTTAACTTTGATTTTCTTTTATTTTAAATAAATCATTTTGGCCCATATAAACATATGCTTCCTTCTCTTCATTTCTTTTTCTATTCGTTATTCAAAGCTAAGAAAAACTTCGGCCTATAAAAATTTCTCAAAACAAAACCTGTAATCATACACTTCACAAATTAGAAACAAAAATCAATAACCTATTAATCATTTTCAAAAAAATAAAACCAAAGCCTGTACATTTTTCAAACCTTAGATAAATCAAAGCAAGCAAACCTGAGATTTATCAAAAGCAACTTCAATTCCATTTTGAAGGCAAGCTCAAGGAAAATAAAGCATTTTAGTTTTAAAATCTAGAGCAATTCAAGTATGTTTCCAGACCTTAGCATGCAGTTTTCAAAAGCAAAGGCATTCAAGTTTTTTAAATCAAAAGCATTCTTCAAAAATTCAAGTTCATTTTCAAATTCTAGATTTAACTTTAAAATCCTGTTTACTACTCTCTGATTTTACATGCCTGGTGGGTAACATCCTTTTAAAGAAGCTTAAGTATGTGAATTTGGTTTCTTGTGAATTTCTGAAACAAAGTATGTTTTGTATATATGAATTTTCTATGTATATATGGATATATGGATGTGTGCATGCCTGTGGTATCTGTGACTTTATTTTCTTAGTTTCAAACTAAGATTTTAAAAAAAATTCATAACCTCTTGATCTAATCTTTGTTAGGATTTAAGTTTCAAACAAAATTTGTTTGTTTCATCATATATTAAAGATTAAAATTATATTTAAGTTAGAATAAATTGGAAATTTCTCTGGAAACCAAAAAGAACAGGCTAGCTTGAGTTTTACTTAAAATTCAAACTTCTTAATTCATTGATTCAGGAATATAAACTGAAACCTTATCCAAAAATTTGTTTTCTAGAAGTGAAATCATAATTTTTAGATTAGGTTTGAGTGGGCATAGCGGTGTTGATCAGAAATTGGGTTTTGGGTGGTTTCTGTCGATCTAGGTGATCAGCGAGGTCGCGGTCTTCTCTGGAGGTGGAAGGATGATCAGAGAGTTTGGAAAAAATGTTAAGAGGGTGTTCCAGTCACTGTGGTAAAGGCGGTGGTCAGAATTGTTTTTTAACCTAGTTTTAGGCTTGGTCGGAAATGCATTCATCTCGGCGCCTCTGGTGGATCAAGTTCCACCAGACTCTGGGAAATGGAGTGGGGAAGTTGGCGAAGGTGTGGCTGGAAGCTTCGGTGCTCTGGTGATCGGCATCATGGATTCGAGGGGTTTACAGGTGAGGGGTTTTTGGGTTCCAGGTTGTTTGAGTTCCTCGATTTCGATTTTGAGTTTGTGTTGGGGTTTCGGTAATCGGGGTCATAAGATTGGGTGAACTTCGTTGAGATGGAGGCGTCGGTGGAGGTACTTGTCATCACTTTTGAGTGTGCAGGCGCATAGGTGTCAGGGGATGTCAGAGTTTGGGTTTGTGGTTCGTCTCGAAGGAGGGCTCGTGGTTTCGGGTAGGAGATTCAAGTGAGTTCTTAGGTAGATTCGACAGTGTATTTTATTTCAAATTTTAACTTAAATACTTAAGCAAAATTTTAAAAAGAAGGGAAAGAAGGGATTTTCTTGGGTTAATGCTCGAGTAGCTTGCGGGTTGAACCCAAAGCATCATTTTTAAAATAAATTTTTAAAGTTTTTAAAAAGGGCAAGTTTTTGAATTTAAATAAATCCGATTTAAAACTTTTCCTATATTAATTTCTTTTGTATAAAATAAGTTTTCTTTAATATTAGATTAAGAGACTTGTAATTTGTTTAACTTGAATTTTGTTAAGTTAAATTTGTAATCATTTTTAAGTCTTAAATTTAAAAGTAAATTTAAAAGTATAAAGTTTCAAAGGCATATGTTAATGATATTTATGTCATTGATAAGGATAATGTTTCTATCTTAAAGTTAATTAATATTTAATGATTTGAGATTTATTAAATTAATAAGGAAATTCAAGTATAATTAATTAATTAATGATTATGGATTAATAAGTAAATAATTAAGGGTTGTAGGTTAATTAATTTAAGGGTTAATAAATTTATAATTAAGGATCGTTAATTAGATAATTTAAGATTATTAATTAATGATTATAGATTTATTAATCAAGTAATTAAGTTGTAATTAAATTTATTAATCAAGTAATTAAAGATTAATTAAGTTATAGTTAAGCACTTAATTGATTAAGTAATTAGAGATGAATTAATGGGTTATTAAAAATTAATTAATTTTTAATTAATAATGGTTAATTAAAGCATAATTACTTAGGGAATTAATTAAACGATGGTTAATGAGTATAATTAAAAGAAAGATCATTAACTAGGGATTATGAAATGATTATTTAATGTGATTAATTTAAAATAATTAATTATATTAATTAATTAATTAAGGATAATCATGCATGGAATTAGTTAAGTATAATTATTTAATGAAATTTATAAAGTGTAATTACTTAGTGAAGTGATTAATAGGAAATTACTAGATGTAATTAATTAAAGAATGAAAGTAGTTTTGGGTTTAGTTACTTTGTGTAATTAATAAGAAGGATAATTACTTAGTGGAAGTAATCAAGAATTAATTACTTAGTGTAATTAATTTGAGAATTAATTAATAAAATTTATTTAGAAGATAATTAAGTAATGTAATTAATTAAGGGTAGTTAGTTACTAAATATGATTAATCAAGGTTGATTAATGAATGTAATTATTTAAAGATTAATTATTAAATGTGATTAATAAGAACAATAATTAATTAAGGAAGTAATTAAGAGATCATAAATTAATATTATTAATGAAGTAAATAAGGATTTATTAATTAAAGAATAATTAATCAATATAAGTGATTATATAATAATTAATTAATGTCATTAATTAAGGATCACCGTAAATAATTATAGTTAATTAATTAATGGGAGTAATCAAAGGTTAACTACTGTAAATGGTTAAGGATAATTAGTTTCTGTAATTAATTAATGGCTAATTACTTTATGTAATTAAAGAATAATTAATCAAGGATGATTAATTAAGATGGAAAATTAGAGGGTGATTAATTAATTGGTTTATAATTAATTAATAGTTAAGTAAGCAGGATTTATAGTGATGGAAGTAGTAATTAATTTAATTTATTTTAAATTAAATAGAGACGGTATGATTAATTAAATCTTTGCTTATGGATGTTTGGATGATATTGAATGCCTTGGATTGTTTGATATCTCAAATATGAGATATGTGCAGATCTGTTATATGAGATGCTTTGGTTCAATTGTGATGATATGGATTATCTATATATGAGATTGTGAATTATCTATCGATGTGAATATAGATAATGAATTGAATTAAATTGTTTTAACTTTAAAACAACTTGACCTTAAAAGTCGGCGTTTTGGATTTCGATGAAACCGGGATCGGATTCCAGATTTGGATATCCGAAAACCACATTGATCTAAATTAAATGATAGGTTGTGAATCTCAAGTGAAAATGAAGATTTAGAGTGCAAGGGTTATTGTTGTTAACTTTGAGGGTGATTCCTAAATGAGTGTAACGAGATAATGCCTTCGGTTTCATTCGAACCTGGAACGAACTTGTATGGAATGAATGCTTCAAGAACATCGTCAGGTGGACGATGAGCATTCTAAGTGATGTGTTCTGATAAGGTAACTGTAGCCTCAAGCCTCATCAACTAGGAATGGCTAAAATAGGGGAGGTGCAGCAAGGCTAAGTGAGTCGTGCTCAAGTAAGACAAGATTTCCCCTGTCTAGAGGTTCCTTTTTATTCGGCCGTGTGGGCAGTTGATTGCAACAACTACTGGAGTTGTGTTGTTCGGGACTATCTACTAAGGGATGGTTCTGACCTTGTGTTGTAGGGGATTTAGGGTGGATCCTTGGTATAGTGATCTAGGCCACGTACTGTGACGGGCGGTACCCCGGTAGCCCTGCCATTACATGGAATCCAATTTCCAATAAGTGCCGTACGTATTAGTTGTGCCTAACTATGTTGGAACGTGAGATGTAAGCATTCCAGCTATTTTTGTATTTTACTTGAAAACCCTAGACCCTATTATAATATCACTAGATTTCTTATCAACTGTATTGGTTATCGTAAGGTAAAAACTTTTCCGTCTTTATGTCCGGGAAGTCTTACGAGATACCTTTTGTTTTCAAAGATTTTTCAATGTTAAGCAACTTTAACCTGTTACTCACAGCAGACCCTTGTCTACCCTGGAGTTTATTTTCTGTTTTCTTGAACTCTTCTACTCAAATTTTTACGAGTAGCCAAGGGATTCAGGTTAGTTTTGACGAATTTTGGAGGAGGTATGGGGCAGGAGGCTTCAGCGTTCGTAGATATAGTTTTCTACTGTGTTGGTATCTCTATGTTGTATTAGAGTTGTAATGACTAGACAAGTGTTTATAACTGTCTAGTATGTGATGTGTAAGTTGTGTAACTCTGATAGATGTTGTATATTATGTAATAATTATGTGATTAATATAATTTATTCATTCCACTGTGAGATTTTGATGTTGTTTCGTTCTCTCTTCTCTACCTTTTCTCTTTTCTATCCCATTCTTTCTTAGTAAGGATGCGTCTTTCCGTGAGATGAAAGGCTGGTCATTTCATTTGGTATCAGAGCACTAGGTTGAGTGAATACCTAGGCTTTGGAGTGATTTCTTTCTTGGGAAAGCGTATTTGTACTTGTGATACACATACATATATATTTATTTATTTCTACCTATTTGTTGGGTTACCTGTTCGTGTTTTCCGGTATGAGTTCTTGAGGTAGGTAGAGGTAGTGGTGTGTGTGCATGACTACCAATGGAAGAAGTCCGAGTGTTGAGTGTATATGCCGAGGCTTTAGATCCAACACCGCCTCGAGTGGCTTTGCTGTGGTGTAAGGATTTCACTAATCTCTAAAGGAAGATTTATGGAGGTTCAGAGTCCATCTTTGTAGTGCGAGTTTGGATCTATCGGATGTGTAGAAGCAAGTGATGGTATCTTGGCAATTTCAGGAAGGAGCAGCTGCGTGGTGAGACGCAGTGACTTTGGATGTATCTGAAGATGTTTCTTTGGAGCAGGTTTAAGGATGAGTGTCTGCATCAGTGATGAGATTAAGTTCAACAGGGTGTTCGTGTTTGGTTTGAGGCATGAGTTTCTTAAGGAGATGTCTGCCCATCTCTAGGATCTATGTGGGATTGGACGATATGGCTTTGAGGTTCGAAGAGCTTTGGATAGGAAGTTTTTGGCATATGTGGCAGCGTGCAGCTCGGAGGTGTTCTATGTGGCGACAAGAATGTAATCTGGCTAAGCAATATCCTAGAGGTGGAGTTCAGAAGCAGCAAAGTGGATCCGTTTCTTCGGTGGATTGGCTAGATAAGCATAAGCTGTTCTAATTGGTAACGAGAGAACAATTTCTTTGGATATCAGGCTGGGTTGATCGCAAAAGTGACTTGCGATAGTTGAGTGTTCTCTTGGGTAATCTTTTGCTTGGAATCGAGGCATCTCTAGGGAATGTAGGAGTTATAGAATTTGTCAGAGATTTTTTCGGATGTCTTCATAGTAGTCAAGATTTGCCATAGCATCTGGAGATTGAGTTTTCGTATCGACTAGGATTCCAGAAGTGATACCAGTTTTTCAGCTTAGTAGATCGACGGCTCCTACAGAGAGGGTTGGTGAAGCAGCTCAGGATTTCATAGTACTTCTGAGTTTTCTCTTATGGATCTGTTGAACTGTGCCTTCCAGGAAGTGTTGGACAAGCTAGTGCTCGTGTTCATCATTGGCATTCTCATCTACTCCAGATCAGAGTTGCGCAGCAGAAGCAAGGTGCGGTTGTTCTAGAGTAGAAGCAACCCTAGACTCCTTGGATTACAGTTTCCTTGGATTAAAGGGTTTCTATAGGATCTGAAGGCGAGATTGGCAAGTGCACCTATTTTGTCTTTTTCGGATAGGAGAAATTAGTTTTCTACTGATGATTGTGATGTAGAGTTTGTGTTCTTGATTTCGATAGATCTTGAGAGGATCGTTTTGTTAGGCTATTTTTGGTCCAGTTTGTTTTAAGAAGTACCAGCGAGGGTTGAGCTGATTAGGAAGGATGAGGGCAACCTAAGAATTGTTAGAAGAGTTTTGTGGATAAGAGACGGAGGAATTTAGATTTCGAAGTCGGAAATTTGATTTTGGATAAGTTTTCTCCGATCAAAGGAGCTATAAGATTTGGTAAGACTGGGAGGCTAGCTCCGAGATATTGGATCTTTCTGTGTTCTTGTAAGGATAAGTGCTTTGGTCTACAAGGTTGAATAGCCAGTTTGGATAACCGGTATTCACATTGTGTTTCACGTATCTCTGAGGGAGTATGTGTATGATCCATCATTGGTTTTAGAATCTGTAGTTCAGGAGGATTTGGTAGTTGAGCAGGACTTAACTGTGGTCTGATATCCTATTCAGATTGTAGATTGAGATGAGTAGGAGCTTTGGAGCTAGTAGTGTCGCTAGTTTGGATTCAGTAGAGCGAGTATTCTAGTGTTTGTACCTGGGAAACTCTAGATAGTGTTAGGAGGTCTATCCTAATTTATGTCAGGATCATTAGATTTGTTTGATTGAGTGAATTAGTTGCTACGTTTGTTAGCATGTGGTTGATAATATATGCTTGTGGTTTAAAATTAAAATCTTTGATGGGTTATTAAATTACCTTTTCTTTTTAACTTTGGGGACGAAATTCTTTTAAGGAGGGAGGAATGTGATGACCCGGAATTTTGGGCAATATCAATTTAATAATCCGTATTAATAATTAGATTGACTTGATAATTTTCTTTTATAATTTTAATTTAAATTGGCATGTTTATTCTTTGAAAAAAATAAAAATATTTAATTGGTAAATTTTATCCTTTGAAACTAATAAAATGTTCTCTATTTATAGTGTGTGTGTGTGTATATATATATTAGTATATATTGTAAATAGAAAAGCTTTGGTTTGAATTTAACAAATTAAATCATGATTTCAAATTCTAATATATTTTGGTAATTAGGAAATTATGATTAAATTCAATCTAAAACTTTTCAAAGATTGTTTAAATAGTCAACCATATAATTTTAAAATACTTAAGGTAAATGTTTAATTGTTTAAATTATATTTTAGCTTAAGTTTAAATTTAAATAAGATTAACAAAAAGAGGTTTGTTTTATTTTCTTTTTAAATATTGCTTGATAAATATGGTTTGTAAATATATATATATATATAAGGTTTAAAATACAATTTACATATGGTGCATTAATTCATTTAGTAAAATAAGTAATTTACAAATAATGAGATAATCTCTTTTATAAATTATTTAAAATTGGCAAAATTATTATTTTTGAAAAATATTAATAATGTGTTGTTTTTATATATAGATATACATAGATTTTAAAGAAAATAGAATAGTTATTTTCAAGTTAAATGTGTTTTTATATATGTATATGTAACTTGACTTTAATTTGGATTTTTAAAACTGAATTTGAATTTGAATTTGGATTTAAAATTGAAATTCAAAAGATTGATATTTTAAAATATTTTGGATTTTAAAAATATACGTGTAAGATTTTATTTTGTATATAAATTGTTTTATAATATTTTCTTTAAAGAAATTTATATATATATATATATATATATATATATAGACACACACACACACACATATATAGACAGATAAGAATTTATAAATTAAGTAAAAGCTTATTATTAACATTTAAAATAAATAAAAATTACATGATAACAAGTGTAAATATATAAGGCTTGATTTTGACAAGTGTTAATTGATTAAAAATGTAAATAAAAATGTTAAGATTTTAAACAAGTGTCATTTTTAACTTTGATTTTTCTTTTGTTTTTAATAAATCATTTTAGCCTATATAAACATATGCTTCCTTCTCTTCATTTCTTTTTCTATTTGTTATTCAAAGCCAAGAAAAACTTCAGCCTGTAAAAATTTCTCAAAACAAAATCTGTTATTAAAAACTTCACAAACTAAAATTCAATAACCTGTTAATCATTATAAAAAAAAATAAAACAAAAGCCTGTACGTTCTTCAAACCTGAGATAAATCAAAGCAAGCAAACCTGAGTTTATCAAAAGCAACTTCAATACTGTTTTAAAGGCAAGCTCAAGGAAAACAAAGCATTTTAGTTTTAAAATCTAGAGCAATTTAAGTATATTTCCAGATCTTCGCATGTAGTTTTCAAAAGCAAAGGCATTCAAGTTTTTTAAATTAAAAGCATTCTTCAGCAATTCAAGTTCTTTTTCAAATTCCATATTTAAACTTAAAAGCCTGTGTACCGCTCTCTGTTTTTACATGCCTGGTGAGTAACATCCTTTTAAAGAAGCTTAAGTATATGAATCTGGTTGCATGTGAATTTCTGAAACAAAGCATGTTTTTTATGTACGAATTATCTATGTATATATGGATGTATGGATGTGTGCATGCCTATGGTATATGTGACTTTACTACTCTTAGTTTCAAACTAAGATTTTAAATAAAATTCATTATATCTTGATCTAATCTTTGTTAGGATTTAAGTTTCAAACAAAATTTTTTTGTTTCATTATAAATTAGAGTTTAAATTATATTTAAGTTAAAATAAATTGGAAATTTCTCTGGAAACCAAAAAGAACAGGTAAGCTTGAGTTTTGTTTAAAATTCAAACATCTTAATTCATTGATTCAGGAATATAAACTGAAACTTATCCAAAAACATGATTTTTAGAAGTGAAATCATAATTTTTAGATTAGGTTTGAGTAAGCATTGCAGGGTTGATCAAAAATTGCATTTCGGGTGGTTTCTGTCGATCTAGGTGATCGGGGAGGTTGCGTTCTTCTCTGGAGGTGGAAGGATGATCAAAGAGTTTGGGAAAAATGTTAGGAGGGTGTTCGAGTCACTATGGGGACGACGGTGGTCATAATTGTTTTTAAACCCTACTTTTGGGCTTGGTCGGAAATGCATTCATCTCGGCGCCTCTGGTGGATGGAGTTCCACTAGACTTTGGGAAATGGAAGTGGGGAAGTGGGCAAAGGCGTGGCTGGAAGCTCTGGTGCTCTACTGATCGGCATCAAGGATTCGAGGGGTTTACAGATGAGGGGTTTACGGGTACCAGGTTGGTCGAGTTCCTCGAGTTCGATTTTGAGTTTGTGTTGGGGTTTTGGTGATCGGGGTTATAAGATTGGGTGAACGTCGTTGAGATGGAGGCGTCGGCAGTGGTAGTTGTCGTCGCGTTTGACTGTGTAGGTGCACAAGTGTTAGGGGATGTCAAAGTTTTGGGTTTGTGGTTCGTTACGGAGGAGGGCTCGTTATTTCGGGTAGGAGACTCGAGTGAGTTCTCGGGTTGATTCGAGAGTGCATTTTGTTTCAGATTTTAACTTAAATACTTAGGCAAAATTTATAAAAGAAAGGAAAGAAGGGATTTCTCGGGTTAATGCTCGAGTAGCTTGCGGGATGAACCCGATGCAGCATTTTTAAAACAAAGTTTTAAAGTTTTTAAAAAGGGCAATTTTTTGAATTTAAATAAATCTGATTTAAAACTTTTCCTATATTAATTTCCTTTGTATAAAATAAGTTTTCTTTAATATTTGATTAAGAGACTTGTAATTTGTTTAACTTGAATTTTGTTACGTTAAATTTGTAATCATTTTTAAATCTTAAATTTAAAAGTAAATTTGAAAATATAAGTTTCAAATGCATATTTAATGATAATTAAGTCATTGATAAGGATAATGTTTTTATCTTAAAGTCAATTAAGATTTAATGATTAGAGATTTATTAAATTAATAAGGAAATTCAAGTATAATAAATTAATTTAATTATTTAATGATTATGGATTAATAAGTAAATAATTAAGGGTTGTTAGTTAATTAATTTAAGGGTTAATAAATTTGTAATTAAGGATCATTAATTAGATAATTAAATATTATTAACTAATGATTAGAGATTTATTAATTAAGTGATTAAGTTGAAATTAAATTTATTAATCAAGTAATTAAAGATTAATTAAGTTACAGTTAAGCACTTAATTAATTAAGTAATTAGAGATTAATTAACTAGTTATTAAAAAATAGTTAATTTGTAATTAATAATGGTTAATTAAAGCATTATTACTTAGGGAAGTAATTAAAGGATGGTTAATGAGTATAATTAAAAGAAAGATCATTAACTAGGGATTATGAAATGATTAGTTAATGTGATTAATTTAAGATAATTAATTATATTAATTAATTAAGGATAATCATGTGTGGAATTGGTTAAGTATAATTACTTAATGTAATTTATAAAGTGTCATTACTTAGTGAAGTAACTAATGGGTAATTACTGGATGTAATTAATTGAAAAATGAAAGTAGTTTTGGGCTTAATTACTTTGTGTAATTACTAAGAAGGATAATTACTTAGTGGAAGTAATTAAGAATTAATTACTTAGTGTAATTAATTTCAGAATTAATTAATAAAATTTATTTAGAAGATGAAATGTAATTAATTAGGGGTAGTTAGTTACAAATATGATTAATCAAAGTTGATTATTGAATGTAATTAATTAAAGACTAATTATTAAATGTGATTAATTAGAAAATAATTAATTAAGGAAGTAATTAAGTGATCATTAATTAATATAATTTATGAAGTAATTAAGTATTGATTAATTGAAGAATAATTAATCAATATAAGTGATTATAGAATAATTAATTAATGTAATTAATTAAGAATCAATGTAATTAATTTTAGTTAATTAATGAAAGTAATTAAGGGTTTATTACTGTAAATGGTTAAGGATAATTAATTTGTGTAATTAATTAAAGGCTAATTACATTATGTAATTAAATAATAATTAATCAAGGAGGATTAATTAAGATGGCAAATTAGAGGGTGATTAATTAATTGGTTTATAATTAATTAATAGTTAAGTAAGCAGGATTTATAGTGATGGAAGTAATCAGTTTAATTTATTTTAAAATAATTAGAGATGGTGTGATTAATAAAATCTTTGCTTATGGATGGCTGGATGATATTGAATGCCTTGGATTATTTGATATCTCTAATATGAGATACGTGCTGATCTGTGATATGAGACGCTTTGGTTAAATTGTGATGATGTTGATTATCTACGTGTGAGATTGTGAATTATCTATCTGTGTGAATATAGATAATGAATTGAATTAAATTGTTTTAACTTTAAAACAACTTTACCATTTTGGATTTCGATGAGACCGGATCGGATTTCCAGATTTGGATATCCGGAAACCACATCGATCCAAATTAAATGATAGGTCGTGAATCTCAAGTGAAGATGAAGACTCAGAATGCAAGGGTTATTATCGTTAACTCTGAGGGTGATTACAAAATGAGTGTAACAAAATAATGCCTTCGGTTTCATTCAAACCCGAAACGAACTTGTATGGATTGAAAGCTTTCAGAACATCATCAGATGGACGATGAGCATTCTAAGTGATGTGTTCTGATTGGGTAATCGTAGCCTCAAGCCTCATCAACCGGGGATGGCTAAAACAGGGGTGGTGTAGCAAGGCTAAGTGAGTCGCGCTCAAGTAGAACAAGATTTTCCCTATTTAGAGGTCCCTTTTTATTTGGCTGTATGGGCAGTTGATTGCAACAACTGCTGGGGTTGTCTTGTTTGGGACTATCCAGTAAGGGATGGTTCCAGCCTTGTGTTGTAGGGGATTTAGGATGGATCCTCGGTACGGTAATCTAGGCCACGTACTATGCTGGACATTACCCTGGTAACCCTGCCACTGTATGCAATCCAATCTTCAGTATGTGTCGTACGTATTGATTGTGCCCAACTAAGTTGGAACGCGAGATGTAAGCATTCCAGCTATTTCTGTATTTTACTTGAAAACCCTAGACCCTATTATAATATCACTAGATTTCCTATCAACTGTTTTGGTTATCGTAAGGTAAAATCTTTTTCGTGTTTATGCGCCAGAATTCTTACGAGATACCTTATAGTTTCAAAGGTTTTTCAAAGTTAACCAACTTTAACCTGTTACTCACACTAGACCCATGTCTGACCCGGAGTTTATTTTCTGTTTTCTTAAACTCTTGGGTACTCAAATTTTTACGAGTAGCCAAGGGATTCAGGTTAGCATTGACAAATTCTGGAGGAGGTATGGAGCAGGAGGCTTCAACATTCGTAGATATAGTTTTCCGCTGTGTTGGTATCTCTGCGTTGTATTTGGGTTGTAATGACTAGATAGGTGTTTATAACGGTCTAGCATGTGATGTATAAGCTGTGTAACTTTGATAGATGTTGTATGTTATGTAATACTTATGGGATTAATATAATTTATTCGTTCCGCTGTGAGATTCTGATGTTGTTTCGTTCTTTCTTCTCTATCTTTTCTATTTTCAATCACTTTCTTTCTTAATAATGATGCGTCTTTCCGTGAGATGAAAGGAGGGTCATTTCATCGAATCAGGCATAAAGCCTGACGTGAATAATATACGTCCCAGAATAATTATGTTAAGTGAGACCGCACCGCTTAGTGGAACGGGTTTCCCCTCACTAACATCCTTTTAAAACATATCTTTGCAGAACCTTACACAAACCTACATATTGTGCTCGTGCATCCATAATGGTTAAATACTGTAAAGTAATCATTATGCAAACATACATAAATATCAGGTAATAATGAACTATTTGTTCAAACACACAAGTTTTGTTTATCTAACTTTTAACCATTGGCTGAATCGGGCCTACCAGACAATATAATCAATACTAATCTAACACCTGTTAGATATTCTTCTTCTGGATTATCTATCCTTAACTATCTATTAAACATTTCGCATCTAGATGGTTTGTCCTTAACTATCTGTTAAATACTTTACTTTTGGAAGGACTGTCCCTAACTTAATCATCTCCCAAGTCTTTCCAATCCTGTTGGTTTTTTAGGCTCATAAATAACCTATTTGTATATAAACATATATTCTTTTCGGTGTGCAACCATAATTTTAGTCTACCCATGACAAAGCCATGCACACAAGAATTTTGGAAAACAATTAGGTGGGGCAATTAGCTAATGTATAAGGCGTGACTCCATACTAGTCCCATCTGGTTTTCTAATATCTGAGTTATTTTAACTTATGGATCCCTTTCCATAATTTTCCTAGAAATCAATTTCAAAATGGTTTAGAATCTTTAAAACAAACTTAAACAAGGAGAAGTATATAATCTTTATGCACTACTCAAAATCATATCATCGTGCCATATATACATGTTCTTTACTTAATTCTTAGTTGATGAAAATGTTTAACACTTAAAAAACCTCTTTCTAAACCTTTGAAATCATCTCCTTTAAAACTAATATTAAACCTTTCAAAATCTTTCCTCAAACCTTTCGAAACCATACATCTAACCTTCCGAAACCATTCTCCGAACCATTCGAAACTATTGAAAAGCAAACCTTTCGAAAGCTATAAAACTTTGTACATCCTTCTTTAAAGCCACTTTAAAACATTGCCTTAGAAAAACCATAGAAAACATTCCA
This sequence comes from Allium cepa, assembly GCA_030765085.1. Lineage (NCBI taxonomy): Eukaryota > Viridiplantae > Streptophyta > Magnoliopsida > Asparagales > Amaryllidaceae > Allium > Allium cepa. Next base: position 707,075,641 of record CM060938.1, read on the forward strand.
TTTAAACCTTTTGAATCCATTGAATTAAACCTTTCAAAATCATTCTACTAAAACATTTATAAACCATTCAATAAATATTTCGAAAGCATTCAACTAAAACCTTTGAAACCATTCAATAACCTTTCAAAACCATTGAACTAAGCCTTTCAAAATCATTTAACTAAAACCTTTAAAAACCATTCAATAAACCTTTCGAAACAATTGAACTAAACCTTTCGAAACCATTCAACAAAAACTTTCGAAACATTTCGCAACCATTGAACTAAACCTTTAGAAATCATTCAACTAAAACCATTCGAAACCATTTAATAAACATGTCACGTCCCGAAGTTCAGCGTTCAAAAATCGACATCAAATACCTCACTTGTATTTGACTGCCGGAGATCCAAACGTCGAATTTCAGTTCGGATGGAGCTTATAACAACAATTAGATGAATATAACAACGGAAAAATAAAAACTGCTAACATCAATATCCCAGATACAACATCTCACAATATCAATACAACAACAACACCAACATCAGAGTACCTTTATACATACATAACACAACTTCAAAATAGACCATCACAACATAACCACAAGTGATTGCATTCCAAGAAAATCTTCAAAGATATAAAGCAATAATGAACTTCCAAACTGAGAACCTTGAGATCCAAAAGTTTCAAAATATCTCCAAGTTAAAACCTTCAAAAACTAGTAGCCTCCAAACCATACGACTCCAAAATCCAGCTAGTACCAAAAACACGGAAGACCTGTTACTAGGCTACCCGTGTGGAAATTATGGGCACCCAGAGTTTAGGAAAGAAACAATAAACTCCGGGTCAGTCATGAGACTGGTATGAGTAAACCAAAACAGTTGTTTGAAATAAAAGTAGTTTATTTTAAATCAAAAGCAAATAAAAGAATTTGAAAGAAATTCGCAATGTTTTTTTTTTAAATGAAACTGCCATAAGGCCTCCCACCACACATACAATGCAAAAGCAGACTTGGGGAAGATTTCTCCTTATGAGAGTTAAAAATGATTAATACGAGAAAACACTTTATATATTATTATTAGTGCATAGTGTGAAAACATTTTCGAAAGTATAATATTAATCTTAGCCGGCATACGTACCATTATAGTATGCCTACTATAGCTACCACCTGAGGTGGCAGGTTAGACAATTTAAAACTGTATTGGGCTCGTATTGTTTCTTTGGATTTCCAACAAATGATCTGGCTAAGAAACTTCTTGGGCCACATGGGTACGCCTCTGGAGGGACGTCCCGAGAACCTAACCGGATCTCTGCCAACACAAGGCCGGGTTACCTCTATAACTAGGTAACCACTACACGAGTATGCCATCCCCCGGTTGTAACCAACCTTTATCCGGGGCCCCAACATCAATTACAAAGGAAAATATATATTTGCGATATCCACATAAGTTAAGTATCTGGGCTCCATACCATGATACCACTTCTATCCAGAAGGGAATACACATACCCTAAGAGGCGCTACCCCCAATAACCTTGCCGCATCTCTCCTGTTTCGACCATCACCGGGTTGTAAGGTTTGACGAAGTCTCGTCTACAAAGCTACGCTGTTCACAAAATCCATGCTTTGATCATCTAATGATCAACAAATGATCATCAATACACAGCATCACTTAGCATGCCACACTACCAAATTGGGAGTATATCGCTGATAACTTCAACTACATAACCTCTGAGCTCGTACATCTCAGAGAAGGGTGTTAAGCTAAGAGAATGAATTCTCTGCCACCAACAGATATGTATTTGAAAGAAATCGGCTTTATATCTCAAAGTGTAGTGTCAGACACACGACCATACAAGTCTGTTCCGGGTTCGAACAGAGCAGAAGGCACTTCGTCCAATAAAGGAAGAACCCCTTGCAAATCTGGGCATCCACAATCCTGATCGGACTTCCCATCACTTAGGGAATCCCTATACCGAAGCAACTCGGTGCAGAGACAATCGATAGGTTATCCTATCTTTCTTGAAGACGTCCGGTCCTCACCAGCGTCTTCAATTGCTATCAGTTTCGTCATATCACATACTCTTAATGGGTTATATGACATAAAGGTCCTCTCCCGGCTAATCCGAATAGTGAGCGTCAATTTTAAAATATGTGAATATGTCATTTACAAAGATTCACAAGTTCGATGTGGGTTTCGGATAACAACTGGCATCCGACTCCCTGTCGCATCGAATTTCAAGTGTCGTTTCATGGCAAAAGAGTATCATATTCACATAGAAAATACAGGATCACAGATCAGAACAAACAATCCATATCACATAGCATCATAATTACAATCAGAGATATCAATCAATACCCATCATACAATATTTATCAATCATACACAACTACGATGAATAAATTTTGTGAATTTAAACTAATTTATCACATAATTAATTTCATTCATCATCTTTAATAATTGATTAGTAATCCTTAATTAAAATTAATTAAATCTTTAATTATCTTCATAATTTAATCATTCATTAATTGAGTACCCTAATTAATTTCATCTTTAATTGCCCATTAATTAAATCTTAATTACTCTTATTTCATTAATTAAATCTTAATTACTCTTATTCACAAATTATCTTCTTAATTAACGATCGAAATAAATTAATCCTTGATTTATCATTAAATTTTAAGAAATAAATTTAAAGAATTATTTTAATTTTAAATTAAATCATTTATTACATAAGTAAATCATAAATTACCTATTTAATTCAAAAGATAATCTCCTTATCTTTATTATCTTGAAAATCTAATTTGAATTCATTATGTGAATCGACTTGAGAGATCGAAATTATTTTGTAAAATATTTCATCTTTAACATCATTTTTAGTTACATTTTATAACTAATTTTTTTATATAAATAATGTGACAAAAATTAAATTAAATTAAATTACTTAAAAAAAATGTCTTACTTAACTTTAAGTTATTTTAAACCTAAATCAAAACCATCTTTTAAAACATGAGTTTTTAAAATTTTAAAAGTTTTGAAATTTCTTGTTTTTATTTGGGCAAACTTTCCTGTAATCTGACTTCCCCCGAACCCCTTCGAGTTTTCCCCGAGGATTCCTCCTGCTTGCTTCGGGTTTCCATAAAATTTGACACGAGTGACAAAATTTTTCAAAAGTTCGGTAAGTACAAAACCAACCCGATACAATGCAAATTAACACGAGCATGCCTTCGAGTTTTCCACCTATTTCCCCGTGAACTGCTTCAAGCTACCCTCTATCTTTCCCCACCCAGATCAACCTGACACACAAACCCATCGCGTGCACCTGCACAACTTCGTCGGCCGCCTTCGATTGAAATTCTGGTCATCCAAATATCAACGACGATGTGCTCAAGCCTTTCAAACACTCAAACGTTTGAACGAAACACGATTTCGAAATTTTGTTCCCAAACCCAAAACTGGAAATATCAACGCCTCAAACCAACGCCTTGCTCCGACGCCAAAGATCACCAGAAGCCACGTCTTTCCGTCACGAGCTTCCCATGTCCACCATGCTCCTCCACAACTCAATCTCATCTAGCCCAATGCACCCAAATTGACAAAATTGACCAATTTTTGATCAATGCAAAAACCTGGGCTAAAGCCCTAATTCGATCTCGCATTCAAAACCTAGGGTTATCTAAATTCCACCCGCATTTTTCTATTGATCTCACATACTCCACCTAGCCGTGTCGATGAACTCGAGGCCTACGATCGCTTGGATAATCATAACTTGGCAAAGATTTGATTTTTTGATCAACCTATTTTTCTCATAAAAAATTAACCAAAAATTTTGGTTTTTCTTTCAAAAATCATCATTTCCAGTAGTGATTATAATATTATTACTGAAATCAAAATTCTTGAAGTTCGAATCTTTGCACATTTTAAGTTGTGACTGTGTTTACATTTACCAAAAAAATAAAATCTTGTTTCTATGCTTTGATTCGTACTGAAGTAAACACAAGTTAAAACAATACTTTAACTTGTTTATAATCCTTTCAGAAGCAAAGGGAGAGGAGAAGACTTGGATTTTTGGCATGGTTTACACTGCAAACCATATTTCATAGGAAACAGAAGAACAATAGTATTTCCAAGCTAGTAAGAACACTGGCATAACCATTCATTCACATGCAAAGACAATCCACATTCATACAAGCGTTCAAACACAAAAGAAATTAAACAAAGCATAGGTTTACTCATATATTTGGAACTGAAAGTAGAAGTAAAACAGAGGAAAGCTGTGTAATCCTTTGAACTGCAGTTTTTCTTCTTCTTTTTCTACTTAGCTTGATTTCCTTTGAGTTGTTATCTGCAGCAATTTTGTATAAACTTGTTTAAACTTTGATGTATCTATTCACTTAATCTATTTAACAACAAAATAAAATAATTAAATTTACTTACTCTTAAATCTGAGTTTAAACAGAAGTGAAATTCTGGCCTGCACCTTAAGCTTTGTATATTGCTGTTCTTTTTTTTTTTGGATATGTTTTCTCGATTTAAATTTGTTGAGACAAAGTAAGTTTGTTTTTCTTTTGATGACGATATTTTTTCTGAAATAAAAGATAGCACATATCTTTTTTCTTTGAAATGAATAAAAGTAAGGGGAAAAGATATTGTATAAGTTTGTTTCTTTTTTTCCTAAAAATTACTTAAGAAAAGAAATTGATAGAATGACACTTGTTTAATTCTTTTTCCCTTGAATTACACTTGTCATTATTGTTATCATAAATTTAACACTTGTAAAAAATTTCTTCTTTTATTAACAAAGTATTTTACATTATTTTTAAATTGTATTTATACTACATTTTTAAATTAAAGACATTAGCTTTATGTTAATACATATTATTAAAAAGAGAGTGTTTTGAATTTGAATACATATTAAATAATTCTCATAGATATGTAAAAATGCAAATTATTTTACTAAAAATATTTATTTTAAAATTTAAATTCAAATTAAAAATCAAATTCAATATTCAAATATACCCATGTATGCACACACACACATATATATATATAAAAGTTAAATTCAAAATGATTTTAAAACTTTTAGCATCTCAAATTTTAAACTTATTCATTTAAATTATCATTTATTTATTTTTAAACTTTTCAAATTTTATTATAAAAGTTTAACATTTACCAAATTTAAATTGATAAAATTTTGGTATGTTACAAAACCTTTCGAAAGCTTTGAGGTTTACTTCAATTTATAAAACAGGGGTAAATCACTTAAATCGAAAGCTTCCTTTCGAAAGCATGGTAAAGCGGCTAGTTTTTAAAACAAGTAAACCTTTGGCCTTTGTCGAAAGGTTCAAAACAAAACTTTTATAAAGTGGCAGTAACCCTTCGACTGTGTCGAAAAGTTTTAAAACTTAACAGTGTTAAAACGTTAGTAAAATTTCGATAGTGTCATAAGGTTTAAAACCTTTATATTTGACTTAGTCGAAAGCAACTGAGTCGAAAGATCTTATTCGAAAGCAAAGCAGGTGAAAGTTTTTGGTTTATATAACAACGTACCTTAACCTCTTTGGCCATTAACCTTTCGACTAAGAACCCTTCGACTCTGTTCAATTCATTACCAAGTACCATGATACCATATGCATAGGTCTGATCGTGTTGAAAGCTTTGAACCTCTCGACCTTCTTGGAAGATCTGGATCAGAAGGTTTACTACGGTAAAGGCTGAAACATATAAAAAATGTGATTTCTTTGTCTTTAATTTAAAATGGAAATCTTTTCAACTAACCTGCCTTTGTTTGTCAAATTCTGATTGGTTAACAATTACTTTTTAAAAATGTGCTACTACTGTTTTTAAATTAAATAAACATTTTATTTTACAAAACGCCCCTCCTCCTTAATTTAATGTATAAAACATTTGAGTCCCATACCTTAAATAATTTTATATACTCATCAAAACACTTAGGAAAAATCTAGGAAAATTGAAGAAAATCTATTTTAAAAGGTTTTCTAATATATAAAATATCAAACCCAAATAATTATTTATTTAGTCATAAATAATTTATAACCCAATAAATCATTTTCTTTACTAAAAAATTAATATAAAATCCATATTAATTCGGAAATTATGAAAATCGAAAACCATCTCTAAAATATCCTTTCAGACCTATATTTAAATTTTTCAAGGCATTTGGATGTCATTAAATATGGTTTTCATGTCAAACATATCATAAAACTAATATTAACATGTATAATCCATCGACTATATATGTTTGTGTGTGTGTGTTAGGAACTGAGATGTTGGTTTTGATGACAACAACCTTTTTAATTTATCTTATTATAAAGTATATACTAACACTATTGTCCACATAGATATGTATATGCAGAATATATAGATATGTATATGCAGGTATTGATTACTTAAGACTGATCAGTATAAAGACTCAAGACTCAAGATTGAAGACTCTAGAGTATCGAGATCAAGATTTCAAGATATGTTTCTAGTTTTTGTTAAAACTTCATAATAGCATGGAAATCTTCATTCCGAATTTCATTTGGGATGGAACCCATTTCTCCTTCTTAGTGGCTTACAAACCCATGACAAGTAGCTTACAAACCTACGACAAGTGTCTTACAAACCCACGAACATCCTGGTTTTGTACAAGTTCTTGAGTCCTAACGTGATAAGATATTCTGTAGGAAGAAGCTTGCAAAACTACTTCAAAATGGTTTTTCAAAACGATTTTCAAAATTTTTTTGCAAAATGTTTTAGCCTTAAAATATCTTTTCAGATGATTTTCAAAAAGATGTTTTAGCTTTAAAAAAATTCTTTGTTTTTGCTTTTCTAATAAACTCTTGTTTAAACTTTGTTTTTACTCCAAAGTCGTTTTATCTTGTTTTCCTCTCAATACAATTTTCAAAACAAATTTTACAATGTTTTTAACATATAAATGTCGACAACATGGGATACCCCATGTCGATATGGTGGCCGTTGAATTCAAAAGATTCAATTTTCAAAAGAAGTGTCTATTCGTTTAAATCTCTTCACAAATGGTTATAACCGTTGGTGCTTTATAAGTAACCTGCATAAACGAATTTTTTAAATATCTATTTTCATATTTTCTTCACTTCTTCTTCTCCACAAATCCATATTCTATAATTTTCATATTTTTAAGTTTGTGCTGAAATTCTATCGAATTCTCAAGTGAATCAAATTAGAATCTCATTCTTGTTTGATTCACTGCCCTCTCTCGAAGATCAAAGTGCTATTCAGAGTTATAGGATCAATTTGGAACCAAAAGTTTATCTAGTCTCTCTATAAGGTTTGGTTGTGCCTGGAAATCAATTTGGTAATCTTGTTTCCCTAAATTAATAGAGTTTGTCCTAGACTCATGAGATAGGAGGGTAGCTCAAGGCCTTTAGAAATTGAGAAATGTAATATCAACATTGGTATAATAAAAATCTGCATAAGGTGGTTGCCTTGGTATAGGACTGGATGTCGAGTTGCTCCGAACAAGTATAAAATCTAGTTTGTTCTTTCCCTTTACAGTTTTAATTTACTTTCTACATCTGTGTTTGATTCTGTAATTGTTCTGTGATTAAATTTTGCATTTGTTTGTGTCATAATTTTAAGTTAGTTCATATAAGTCTTAGAATCCACTAAATACTATTCACCTCCCTCTAGTGTTAAATTAGCCTTAAGATCCTTAATCCGCTGCCCCTTTTAATTGGTATCAAAGCATTGGTTTTCATAGATTTCATTTGATACTTCATAATTGTTTTAATGTCTTACAACACTGATAACGTCAACTCTGGCACTAGTTTTGTTATCATTAACACTAGTTCGTTTGTAGAAGGCCAGTCTCCTGTCAGACCTTCATTTTTCAATGGAATTAATTATGCATATTGGGTTTGTAAAATGAAAATTTATTTACAAAATATAGGATTAAACACTTGGAATGTCACACAAACTGAGTATATTGAACCAACTACCAATATTGTCCAGCGAACTACTGAGCAAAAGGTTGTTGCACAAAATAACTCAAAGGCCATGAATATATTATTTTGTTCACTAGATAGGAATGAGTTTAGTAGAGTATCTGTTTGTAAGTCTGCATTTGAAATCCGGAAAACTTTGCAAGTTACTCATGAAGGAACAAGCAAAGTTAAACAGAATGAAATTTCCATATTAACTAACCAGTTTCAATTGTTTAAAATGCATGCAAATGAGTCCATTTCCACATGTATTGTCGATTTCAAGATATTGTTCATTCAAGTTGCACTGGGAAAAAACTTTTCGTAGCAAGACCAAGTCATAAAAATTCTAAATTCACTCACTTTAGAATGGGATCAAAAGACACTTGCAATCAAAGAAGAAAATGATACCAGTCTCATGAAAATAGAAGAATTGATTGGAAATCTGATGTCTTATGAAGTTCAACTGCGAGGAAGAAGAGAAAACAAGGCTACAGAAAAGAAGTCACTAGCGTTCAATGCAACAACTGAAGATTCGAAACCAGACAGTGATAAGAAGATTGCTTTCATGACAAGAAACTTTCGAAAATTCCTAAATATAGAAAAATGAATAATTACAAAAGAAATGATCAAAGAAATTTTAGAAATAATACGGACAACATCAACAATGATAAATGCTACAATTACAATAAGGTCGGGCATTATAGAAAATATTGTCTGTATCCAGATAAACAGTTGTTCCCTCCAAACAATGACTCGTCAAGAAAAAGAAAGAAAGCATTCACAACAACTCTTGATGATTCAGACTCATCATCCAGTGACGATGAAAAGAAGATGGATAATTCAAATCTGTGTTTCACTACTATTCATGAATCAGATGACGATAGGAGTATAGATCTAAAAATAGGTACGCATTTACATTATTTTTTTGTTTTTCTTGTTTTAATGGATGCTTGTTTGTTTGTTTGATTATTTTGAAATTTCTTGAATTTTTAACAAATTTATCCCTTGAAAATTGAATATTAAATTCGAAAATAACATTATTTTAATAATATTTTAAATACTAAATTATTAATATTTATGTATTATTATATTTAATGTTATTATAGGAATTATGTAATTAGAATATAGGATATAATATATATATATATATATATATTAGGAATTAGGGATAGAAACTTGTCCTTTGATTCAATCGGCACATGTTGACATACCCGAATAACACATGTTGACATGCCCCATAGAAAATGATTTCAAAATTTGAATTCAAACTTTTGAACTTCGCTTCACCTTTTCACCAACTTCAATGCTCTGGAAAGATGTCTTTTGACCAGAGAGCACGTTATATAATCTCTATTTATATCAATGTCTTTATCATCACTTTTCACTTTTATTTCAAATTTCAAACTTATCTTCATTATCTTCAACTCCTTTCAAACTTCTTTGATGGCCTCTTCAAGCACTCCTAACAACATTAGGCTTCCAAAATCTCTCAAAAACTTTCTTTTTAATGACCTAGAAGCTATCAAAGCTTACATCAACTATGTAAACTTTGGTAAAATTCATATAGGAAAATTTTATATTTTTGATGATTTTCCTTCTTATGAAATTGAAAATCTTTTTCAACAATGTTCTATTCTTAGTTTAGTTAATAACAAACAAAATGATTTTGTATGTTATCCAAATCTTGTTAAGATGCTCTATGCGAATTTGAATCATGGTTTTTATGATGGAGAAGAAGGACAAATTTGGAGTAGTGTTAAAGGAAAACAAATTGTTTAGATTGTGAAATTTTGTGAAATATTTTGGGATGTAAGTAAACTAGAATGTATCTTTTGGAATTTCAAAACAATGAAAATGATCGAGAGACATTTCATCACATCTTTGAAGGGGATGACAATTTTGGATTCAAAAATCATTATTTTGTCCAAAAGCAAGAATTGTTAATCTTCTTATCCAACATACTCTTATACCAAGATCGAGAAACTACAACAACTTGACATTAAAAGATTGCAAAGCTCTTTTTTGCAATTTTTGGAAATTATGATATTAATTTGGCTCAAGTTATTTCGGATGAGCTAAGGCCTAAGAATTTTACTATGGGTGAAAACACATAATATCATGGAATTTATCTTACCCGGATTTTTAATTACTTTGGAGTTGATTTCAAAAGGGAAAATTTATAACTAGAAAAGTGTTCAACCATGGAAACATTTCCCTTATGAAAATTCCATTAGTGTTTCAACCATATGAAACACTTACGGAAAATGAAGAATACTTGCTTATGAAGAAATGGAAGAAATGGAGGAAGAAGAAGAAGAAGTGGAAGAGGAAGGAATGGAAATTGAAGAGGAAGAAGAGGAAGATCAAGAAACCTCCTTAGAAAGAACTGAAATCCTACTTATCCCACTAATCCATCCAATAAGACCATTCTCAATAATCAAAGAATTATAGTGGAAAATCAAAAGACACTTAAAAGATCAATGAGTAAGAAAATAGATAAGATTTCCACTAAAATCGACAACTTCTTTGTGACGACCTGGGTTTTCGCGCTCGAAAATCGATATCCATACTTCAGCTGTATTCGAATGTCATAGATTCAAACGTCGAAATCCAAATTGCCGGAGCTTATAACACATTATGTACAACAACACAGCGGAAAAGAAATGAATAACATCATTGATACACAATATTCGATATAACAATGATACAATATCTGATACAAATGAGATATCAATATTAATCAGGGATACAAGATAACAACGGAAGGAATAATTCCAACACGATCTCTAAGGGAGACAGTGAATCCATAAGCTGTAACTCTAATGCCAAAGCTCAGAAGAATCCAAACTCCATATCGAAAACTCGAACCACCATCATCACATTGTATTAAGCTAAGTCAGCCTGAATGCTGAAGAGAAGCAAATGCTATCGCCAAATCCAAACGGTTTCAAAGACCAAAGACTTTGAAGGCTATTGAATCTATACCTACTATTTGCTGAAAAACCGAACTCTAGACTGCCCGTGTGGAAAATTGTGGGCACCCAGAGTTTAGGAAGGGAACAATAAACTCCAGGTAAGTCATGGGACCGGCGTGAGCAAACGAAAACAGTTTTCATTTGAAAAAAAACAAATAAAATAATTTAGAAGAAATCCGTAATGCTTTTTGGAAAATGAAATTACCATAAAGCCTTCTTGCACACACACAATGCAATCGCACATTTGGGGGAGATTTCTCCTTATGATAGTCAAACATGCTTGATACGCGAAAACTCTTTTTGATATTATTATTATTGTTGTGACGACCCGACTTTCTACTCCTATAAAATCGCATCATCAATTAAGAAAGAAAGGGATAGAAGAAGAAAAGAAAGAAGAGAAAGAAGAAACAATACTAGAATCTCAACAGCAGAACGAATAAATTATATTAATAACATAAGTATTTACATAATATACAATACAAATGAGAGATACACAGCATACACATCACATATACTAGACAGTTATAAACACCTGTCTAGTATTTTCAACTCAATACAATCACATCACAGAGAACACACAGTGGAACTATATATCTATACGCAGAAGCCTCCTGCTCCATTGCTCCTCCATTATTCGTCAAAGCCAACCTGAATTCCTTGGCTACTCGTAAAAATTTGAGTACCCAAGAGTTTAAGAAAACAAAGATAAACTCCAGGTCAGACATGGGTCTGGTGTGAGTAACAAGTTAATGTTTCTTAACTTTAAAAACCTTTGAAAAGAAAGGTATCACGTAAGACTTCCCACCCATAAACATGGAAAAGTTTTTACATTACGCTAACCAAAACATTTGATAGGAAATCCGATGATATTATAATAGTGTCTAGGGTTTTCAAGTAAATATGAAATAGCCGAAATTGTTACATCTATTAAATTCCAGCTACTAGCCACAAAAGTGGGTAATACAATCAAAACCGTTGGCACTTATTGGATTGTGGATTCCATAACTGGGGTACCGCCTGTCACAGTACGTGGCCTAGATCACAGTACCGAGGAGTACTCCCACTCCCCTGCAACACAAGGCCGGAACCATTCCTTACTGAACAGTTCCGAACAAGACAACCCCGGCAGTTTTTGCAATCAACCGCCCACACAACCGAATATAAAGGGACCTCTAGACAGGGATCAATCTCGCTCTCAAGTGGGAGATACCCACGAAGCCTTGCTGCAACTCCCCTATTTTATCCATTCCCGGTTGATGAGGCTTGAGGCTACGATTACCTTTAGAGAACACATCTCTTAGAATGCTCATCATCCACCTGACGATGTTCTGAAAGCAATCAATCCATACAAGTTCGTTCCGGGTTCGAACGAAACCGAAGGCATTATCTCATTACACTCATTTTGGAATCACCCTCAAAGTCAACGACAATAACCCATGCACTCTAAACCACCATCTCGAATCTATAAGTACTATTCCGTCAAACTCATTACGGAATCACCCACAGAGTTATACTGACATATAGCCCTTACGCCTCGAGTCTTCTCAAAGCTCCATTTGGATTTACGACCTAACGTTATTTGGAATTGATGTGGTTTTCGGATATCCAAATATGGAAACCCGATCTCGGTCTCATCGAAATCCAAAGCGTGTCTTTTAGGGCCAAGTTGTTTTAAAGTTTAAAATAATTCAATTCAATATTATCTATATACACACAGATAGATAATTCACAACATCATAGTAGATAATTAATATTATCATAACATCAGATAATCAATATTGTCAACTCAAACAGATAAATCATATCATCAACTCAATGCAACCATAGCATCCAAATCACACAACAACATTTACCTCATAACTGAGATTTCAACCATTCAGGGTAATAAATATAAATCATCATTCATAAGCAATGACTTATCAATCCAATCTATAATTAATTTAAAATAAATTAAATTAATTACTTCTTCCTTAATTAATTTAAAATGAATTAAATTAATTACTCATCCATATCAATCTTGCTTACATCAATTAATCACTATTAACAAGTTACCCTAATTAATCCTCTTGATTAATTATCTTTTAATAATATTCAAGTAATTACCCTCTAATTAATTTCACAAATTAATTATCCCAAACCAATTTCAGTAATTAACCTATAATTACTTCATCAATTAATTAATCATAGTTAATTACATTAATTAATACCTTCATTGATTAATTGTTCATAATTAATCAATCCTTACTCACATCATTAATTATTTAAATTAATGATCATAAATTATTTTATTTATCAAATTACCCTATTAAATTAATTATCAATTATCCATATTGATTAATCACTCTTGATTAATCACATTGAGTAATTACATTAAATTAATTACATATATTTATTTTCTTCAAATAATTCAATTATCAAAGCCCTAAATTATTTACACTAAGTAATTAATTATTAATTACTTATTTAAGTAATTATACCACATATAAATTACATATTAATTACACAAAGTAATTAATTTCCAAAACTCCTCCATTAAATTACATTCAGTAATTTATTTCCTTAATTACTTCACTAAGTAATTTCCCATTTTTAATTACATTTAAAATTACTCTCAAATCAACCCAATGATTAAATTAAATTAATTAAACTTAATTAATTAACTTAATTAATTAAAATAAACTTAATTAATTACAATCAGTAATTAATTCCTTTAATTACTTCATAAAGTAATTCACTTAAACAATTCAAATGATTATCTTAAATTAATTAATCCAACTAATTATTAAAATTAATTACATTAATTAATTATAAAATAATACTATGTTAATGACCTTCATTAACCAATAACAAATCTTTAATTACCTTTCCAAAGTAATTAATTGAATTAATCAATTTTAATTCTTAATTTATTTACAAAACTCATTAATTAATTCCTAATTATTAAATTAACCAAGTGATAATTAAAAACTTAATTAATTATTAATTACTTGATTAATATAATTCAGTTCATTAATTAAATAAATCAAATCTTATTTAAATTAATTTTTAATTCATACTTTAATCAAATTGATTAACTTACTTAAAATTTTAATTAATTAAATAACCGTCAATTATTTAATTAATATCCTAATTATTTATTTATTAGATTAATTCATTATGAACTTAATTACCTTGATTAATTAAAAAATCATTAATTTCATAAATGATTTAATTATCATTATCAAAAAAAATTTTAAAAACAAATTGCTTTTAAATTTTCTAAATTCCATTTTAAATTAAAATTAAAATGAAATCAAATTTAAACTTAAACAAGATTTTAAGTATTTAAAAACTCTTTAGTTTCAAATTAAAGAATCACCTACCTCTTAAAGCAAATTTTTAGAAAAATCATTTAACTTTAGCCTATATTAAAATAAATTTAAAATATCTTAAATATTTCAAATGACATTGAAACATATAAATTCAAATCTCATTTACCTTATAGCAAAAACTCAAATCATGCTTTAGATTTCAAATTTAAAGATTAGGATTTAAAACCATGTTCTAAATTTTCATCTCATATGTTATAAATTCTAAAATATTCCACTTGATAATAACATTTGAGTTTATAACTTGTTTTTTTTTGAAACCTTCAAATTCAACTTTTAAGTTGAATTCAGGTTCCAAATTCTGATTTGACTTAGAAATTTATATCTTGTTTAAATCTTATTTCCAGATTAAAAAAAAATCACTTAATATAAAACTGTGCAGGTTTTATTATTTAATTAAATACCTTATTTTATTACTACAAATATATACAAAATCTGGAATTCAAATCTATTTGAATTCATAGTTCAATCTTAATTAAAGTTTAAATTTAAACCTGCCTTACTCATTTTTAAATTTAGTTTTAAAATTCAAAAACCTGAACTGTTTCAGGCTACAGGAAACAAAATCTGCAATCTAAAGCTACCTGAGACAAAAGCTATTTTACTTCGAGTCATTCTTACTCCTACTTCGGGCAAAAATAGTAATTACCCGAGCACCACAACTTCACCATATTGCAGCAACTAAATCTCCTCCATATAACCACTATGCACATGCACATAGCCATGGGCAACTTTCCGATCATCAGTGATGATCATTTCCATCCACCATCCACCTCTAAATCCAACATGTTCACCCAAAACATCATCAATCCCCAAATATCAAAATCAATAGAACAGTTCCCCCTTATCTAAACCTGGAACACAGTACTTCCTAATTCCTCAACACCTGTCAACGGCAAATTCACATCACTCCGACCATAGTTCAAACTACCATTCCGGTCACTTCCTCCTCTATGGCCCAGCAACCAATTCCCAGAGTTTCAAAACACTCGATCAATCCTAGAGTAAGAAAAGATTGGATTTCTAACTGTACACAAGTCTAGGGTTACAGATAAATTTTTAATCACTGCCGCTAAATCAAAGTTAAATTCACAAATCTGTTAATTTTCCTGACCTCTCTAATCATTATACTACGTACAGAAGAAATCTCTAGTTATCAAAATTCCAAAATCAATCAGAATTTCCAGAATAAATTTTTAGTTTATCTCAGAACCACATCCCAAATCCATGCTAAATATTGTGTTTCTGTTTTTAAAATTAAATCACGTTTTCAAATGTGGTTTCAAATTACAATCTTAACTTACTGAATTAAGAAATTTTAGTTCTTAAACAAATCATTTTTTCAAGTTATTTTGATTTCCAGTGAAGTTTTGATCTTAATATACCTTATTTAAAATTCTTATGCTTCATATTTATTTTTGACAAACAGATTTGTTTGTAAATCATTTCTCAATGATGGTTAAGTTATGAAACTACTGAAATTTGAAATTTTAGGCCTAACTCAGGTACGTCAACAATTACAGATACTAACAAAGCATACATATCTATATCAGTATAAGGTAAATCCCAAAAATTCATATACAAGCAAATTTTCTGTAGATTTTATCATGCATTATCAGTTCATTCCAGAGATAAAAACATGCAAACAGATTTTAAAGAAGTTTAGAAGTTACTCACCAGAAACCTGAAGAACAGAGCTATCCAATTTTAAAACTTGGAGGAGTTAGTCAACTGATTTTAATTGTTGCAGGAATATGATTCTCTAATTCAAGTATGCAGGCTTGCAAATTTAATTTGAAAGAGATGCAGACTTCCAATTGCTTGCATTTGAATTTACTGACCAAAACCATTTGCATGCAGGCCATGATAAAAATGCAGAAATTCATTTTGATATGCTCAAATTTGCAGTGATCTTCAGGTACAATTGTAGACTCCAATATGAATTTGCAGATTGATATTCTGGTTACAGTTTTAGTTTTGAGAGGATTACAGATTTTCAAAGTTTGCTTTTGAATGAATTTGTAGATTTTGTTTGTGAGGGATTTTAGATTTTTAAGTGAAGTTTTCTTTTGATTCATTTATCTTTTGTTTTGAAAAGGAGAATGAGGGGAAATGAAAATGTTTTTAAAAGAGGCTGAAATAAATTTAACATAATAAATAAAAGAAAAATAGAATTTAATTGACACTTGTCTTAATGAATTAACATTTGTCAACTTGCTTTATTCATTACTTAACACATGTTATTTGATTTGTTAAATACTTAACACTTGTCATTATTAAATTAAATAAGTTATATTTTTAAATGTTTAAAACTAGTTTTCCTTAATTTATTTTATGTTAGAATGAATATATATGAATTTCCTATTAAAAGTAAATGTAAATAAAATAATTTATATTTTAAAACTTACAAAAATATTTTAAAGAATCTATTTACTTGAATTTCAAAATAAAATTTCAAATCAATTAAACTTTTAAAATTAAAATTAAAATCTATTTATTCAATTTAAAAATGAAGACTCTATTTCCTTATTTTAATTCTTCTTTATATTTATGAAAAATAGAATATTTATTAATATGGTTTAAAATAACAATTAACAAATTTTATATGGTTTTATAAGGAATTATAAGTCACTTTTATATTTAAATGAATTTAAATCATATGTTATCTTATATTTTAAACTTATATAAAATATACTCAATTCATATTTAATCAAATAATATTTTAAAAAGAAATAAAATCAACTTTTATATAAATTTAAAACAAAAATTAAACTAAGACAAATTTTAAACAATTACATTTATTATCAAACCATAAAGTTATTAATTTAAATAGATTTTTAAAAGCTAAATATTAATTTAAATAGATTTTTAAAAGCTAAATATTAATTTAAAACATAATTTACTAATTACCCAATATTTTATTAGAATTTAAAAACAAACTTCATTTATTAATTTTCATGTAAGTTAAATTCCAAACAAAGTTAAACTATGATATATATATATATACAAATATATATATATATATATATACACATTATAATTTAAACATTTATTTTAGCATTTAAAAGATAAATTCACAAATTAAATATTATTTAAATCTGATTATTAAACCAAAACATATTTTATTAGTCAATATTATCGATATCAATTTAATTTTATATAAAGATTATTAAATTGATATTGTCTAAAATTCCAGGATATCACATTCCTTCCCCCTTAAAAGAATTTCGTCCCCGAAATTTAAAACAAAGGTAATTTAATAACGTACTTTAGATTTTTAATTTTAAAACCAAGCATATATCAAACATATGCTAACATCCATAGCAATCAATTCATCCAATCAAACAAAATTAACTATGAAGACAAAATTCTGGATAGAGTTTCCTCGAGTTTCCCCAGTAAACACCGGGATACTCACTCTATAGAACCCAAACAATTAACACTGCTAAGCTACAGAGCTCCTACTCATCTATATCTATAACTAACAAGACATCAGACTATAGACAAGTCTGACTCAACAACCAAAATCTCTCAGAACAGCTGATTCCAAAACCAGAAATAGATATACACGTACTCCCTCAGAGATATGTGAAACTTATCGAATTCCAGTTCTCCAAACTGGAAATTCAATCCAGATAATTAAACACTTATCCAAAACAGAACACAGAAAAAACCCAAAATATCTCGGAGCTAGCTTACCCAACCTTACCAAATTTTATAGCTCCTAAAACTGAGAAAACTTATCCAAAATCAGACTTCAGATCCACAAAACACTTCGGACGATCTCGTACTGCCTACTTTTTACCTGATCAGTTCAATCCTTGCTGATGTCTCAAGAAACAATCTAGACCAAACCCATCAGAATGATCCTCCACGATCAATCAAGATCAAGAACAACTCCACTCACAACTATCAGAAGAAAACAACTTCTCCTATCTGGGAAAGAAAAGCAGATGCACTCCCAAACTGCTTCCGCTGCTCAACTTTGATCTGAAGTAGAAAAGAATGCTAATGAAGGGCACAAGCACAACTGGACAGCAAAACCAAGAAGATCTCTAATAATCAGGAGAAAACTCAGAAGTTCCTTCAATCCTTAGTTGCTTCAACCAACTCCATCTCAAGAAACCAACCTTCAACTAGTTGAACCACCGGTACCACTGAATCTCTAGATGAAGACAAACTCTAACTTTAATGAAAATGTTCAGAAAAATCTCCAACAATCCAAGAGAATAACCAATCATCGCAAGTCACTTTTGCGATCAACTCAATCTACTTCCAAAGAAAACTGTTCTCTCTAAACCAATCAGAACAGCTTCTGCTGGTCTTACCAACCCATCGAAGAAATGGATTCCACTCAGCTGCTTCTAAACTCCATCTCTAGAAAACTGCTAAGCCAGAAAACTCTGCCGTCACACAGCACACTCTGAGCTGTTCTGCTGACATTAATACCAAAGAATTCTCAATCCAAAGCTCTTCGAGAAACTCGGACTTTAAACCACACAGAAACATCCTGCTGAATCTAGCCACAACACCGAAGCAGACCTACTCCTTAAACTTGTTCCAAAGAAATCATCCTCGGAAACATCTATAGTCACTGCATCTCATCACGCAGCTACTATCCCTTGAGATATCAAGATATCATCACTCGCTTCTGTTCAGCCAACAGATCCAAACTCTACTCATTCAACTTCAAAGATGAACTCTGAACCTTAACAGGTTACCTTCAGAGATCAACGAAGTCTTACATCACTTCAAAACTCACTCAAGACGGTATTAGGTCTACAATCTCGACAGATATTCTTCCAACCTCAAACATACAAACTCCAACTAATTGTAGTCGTGTTATACACACCACTACCCCAATCCACCTTTATAACCTATATTGGAAAACCTGAACAGGTAACCCAATCGATAGGTAGAAATAAATAAATATATACAAATATATTAAAAATTACAAATACGCACTCTCAAGATAGACACCACTCCAGAGCCTAGGTATTCACTCAACCTAACGCTCTGATACCAACTATGACGATCCGACTTTCTACTCCCAGAAAATCGCATCATCAATTAAGAAGGAAAGGGATAGAAGAAGAAAAGAAAGAAGAGAAAGAAGAAACAATACTAGAATCTCAACAGCGGAACGAATAAATTATATTAATAACATAAGTATTTACATAATATACAATACAAATCAGAGATACACAGCATACACATCACATATACTAGACAGTTATAAACACCTGTCTAGTATTTACAACTCAATACAATCACATCACAGAGAACACACAGTGGAACTATATATCTATACGCAGAAGCCTCTTGCTCCATTGCTCCTCCATTATTTGTCAAAGCCAACCTGAATCCCTTGGCTACTCCTAAAAATTTGAGTACCCAAGAGTTTAAGAAAACAAAGATAAACTCCGGGTTAGACATGGGTCTGGTGTGAGTAACAAGTTAATGTTGCTTAACTTTAAAAACCTTTGAAAAGAAAGGTATCACATAAGACTTTCCACCCATAAACATGGAAAAGTTTTTACCTTACGCTAACCAAAACATTTGATAGGAAATCCGATGACATTATAATAGTGTCTAGGGTTTTCAAGTAAATATGAAATAGCCGAAATTGTTACATCTATTAAATTCCAGCTACTAGCCACAAAAGTGGGTGATACAATCAAAACCGTTGGCACTTATTGGATTGTGGATTCCATACAATGGCAGGGCTACTGGGGTACCGCCCATCACAGTACGTGGCCTAGATCACCATACCGAGGAGTACTCCCACTCCCCTGCAACACAAGGCCGGAACCATTCCTTACTAAACAGTTCCGAACAAGACAACCCCGACAGTTGTTGCAATCAACCGCCCACACAACCGAATATAAAGGGACCTCTAGACAAGGATCAATCTCGCTCTCCAGTGGGAGCTACCCACGAAGCCTTGCTGCACCTCCTCTGTTTTAGCCATTCCCGGTTGATGAGGCTTGAGGCTGCGATTACCTTTAGAGAACACATCTCTTAGAATGCTCATCATCCACCTGACGATATTCTGAAAGCATTCAATCCATACAAGTTCGTTCCGGGTTCGAACGAAACCGAAGGCATTATTTTATTACACTCATTTTGGAATCACCCTCAGAGTCAACGACAATAACCCTTGCACTCTAAATCACCATCTCGAATCTATAAGTACTATTCCGTCAAACTCATTACGGAATCACCCACAGAGTTATACTGACATATAGCCCTTACACCTCGAGTCTTCACAAAGCTCCATTTGGATTTACGACCTAACATTATTTGGAATCGATGTGGTTTTCGAATATCCAAATATGGAAACCCGATCCCGGTCTCATCGAAATCCAAAGCGTGTCTTTTAGGGCCAAGTTGTTTTAAAGTTTAAAACAATTCAATTCAATATTATCTATATACACACAGATAGATAATTCACAACATCATAATAGATAATCAATATTATCATAACATCAGATAATCTATATTATCAACTCAAACAGATAAATCATATCATCAACTCAATGCAACCATAACATCCAAATCACACAACAACATTTATCTCATAACTGAGATTTCAACCATTCAGGGTAATAAATATCAATCAGCATTAAGAAGCAATGACTTATCAATCCAATCTATAATTAATTTAAAATAAATTAAATTAATTACTTCTTCCTTAATTAATTTAAAATGAATTAAATTAATTACTCATCCATATCAATCTTGCTTACATCAATTAATTACTATTAACAAGTTACCTTAATTAATCCTCTTGATTAATTACCCTTTAATAATATTCAAGTAATTACCCTCTAATTAATTTCACAAATTAATTATCCCAAACCAATTTCAGTTATTAACCTGTAATTACTTTATCAATTAATTAATCATAGTTAATTACATTAATTAATACCTTCATTGATTAATTGTTCATAATTAATCAATCCTTACTCACATCATTAATTATTTAAATTAATGATCACAAATTATTTTATTTATCAAATTACCCTATTAAATTAATTATCAATTATCCATATTGATTAATCACCCTTGATTAATCACATTGAGTAATTACATTAAATTAATTACATCTATTTATTTTCTTCAAATAATTCAATTATCAAAGCCCTAAATTATTTACACTAAGTAATTAATTCTTAATTATTTACTTAAGTAATTATACCACATATAAATTACATATTAATTACACAAAGTAATTAATTTCCAAAAACTCCTCCATTAAATTACATTCAGTAATTTATTTCCTTAATTACTTCACTAAGTAATTTCCCATTTTTAATCACATTTAAAATTACTCTCAAATAAACCCAATGATCAAATTAAATTAATTAAACTTAATTAATTAAAATAAACTTAATTAATTACATTCAGTAATTAATTCCCTTAATTACTTCATTAAGTAATTCACTTAAATAATTCAAATGATTATCTTAAATTAATTAATCCAATTAATTATTAAAATTAATTACATTAATTAATTATAAAATAATACTATGTTAATGACCTTCATTAACCAATAACAAATCTTTAATTACCTTTCCAAAGTAATTAATTGAATTAATCAATTTTAATTCTTAATTTATTTACAAAACTCATTAATTAATTCCTAATTATTAAATTAACCAAGTGATAATTAAAAACTTAATTAATTATTAATTACTTGATTAATATAATTTAGTTCATTAATTAAATAAATCAAATCTTATTTAAATTAATTTTTAATTCATACTTTAATCAAATTGATTAACTTACTTAAGCTTTTAATTAATTAAATAACCCTCAATTATTTAATTAATATCCTAATTATTTATTTATTAGATTAATTCATTATGAACTTAATTACCTTGATTAATTAATAAATCATTAATTTCATAAATGATTTAACTATCATTATCAACAAAAAATTTAAAAACAATTTGCTTTTAAATTTTCTAAATTCCATTTTAAATTAAAATTAAAATGAAATCAAATTTAAACTTAAACAAGATTTTAAGTATTTAAAAAATCTTTAGTTTCAAATTAAAGAATCACCTACCTATTAAAGCAAATTTTTAGAAAAATCATTTAACTTTGGCCTATATTAAAATAAATTTAAAATATCTTAAATATTTCAAATGACATTGAAACATATAAATTCAAATCTCATTTACATTATAGCAAAAATTCAAATCATGCTTCAGATTTAAAATTTAAAGATTAGGATTTGAAAACAAGTTCTAAATTTTCATCTCATATGTTATAAATTCTAAAATATTCCACTTGATAATAACATTTGAGTTTATAACTTATTTTTATTTGAAACCTTCAAATTCAACTTTTAATTTGAATTCAGGTTCCAAATTATGATTTGACTTAGAAATTTAAATCTTGTTTAAATCTTATTTCCAGATTAAAAAAAATCACTTAATATAAAACTGTGCAGGTTTTATTATTTAATTAAATACCTTATCTTATTACTACAAATATATACAAAATTTGGAATTCAAATCTATTTGAATTCATAGTTTAATCTTAATTAAAGTTCAAATTAAACCTGCCTTACTCATTTTTAAATTTAGTTTTAAAATTCAAAAACCTGAACTGTTTCAGGCTACAGGAAACAAAAACTGCAATCTAAAGCAACCCGAGACAAAAGCTATTTTACTTCGAGTCATTCTTACTCCTACTTCGGGCAAAAATAGTAATTACCCAACCACCACAACTTCACCATATTACAGCAACTAAATCTCCTCCATATAACCACTGTGCACATGCACATAGCCATGGGCAACTTTCCGATCATCAGTGATGATCATTTCCATCCACCATCCACCCCTAAATCCAACATGTTCACCCAAAACATCACCAATCCCCAAATATCAAAATTAACAGAACAGTTCCCCCTTATCTAAACCTGGAACACAGTGCTTCCCAATTCCTCAACACCTGTCAACGGCAAATTCACATCACTCCGACCATAGTTCAAACTACCATTCCGGTCACTTCCTCCTCTATGGCCCAGCAACCAATTCCCAGAGTTTCAAAACACTCGATCAATCCTAGAGTAAGAAAAGATTGGATTTCTAACTGTACACAAGTCTAGGGTTACAGATAAATTTTTAATCACTGCCGCTAAATCAAAGTTAAATTCACAAATCTGTTAATTTTCCTGACCTCTCTAATCATTATACTACGTACAGAAGAAATCTCTAGTTATCAAAATTCCAAAATCAATTAGAATTTCCAGAATAAATTTTTAGTTTATCTCAGAACCACATCCCAAATCCATGCTAAATATTGTGTTTCTGTTTTTAAAATTAAATAACGTTTTCAAATGTGGTTTCAAATTACAATCTTACCTTACTGAATTAAGAAATTTTAGTTCTTAAACAAATCATTGTTTGAGGTTATTTTGATTTCCAGTGAAGTTTTGATCTTAATTTACCTTATTTAAAATTCTTATGCTTCATATTTATTTTTGACAAACAGATTTGTTTGTAAATCATTTCTCAATGATGGTTAAGTTATGAAACTACTAAAATTTGAAATTTTAGGCCTAAGTCAGGTACATCAACAATTACAGATACTAACAAAGCATACATATCCATATCAGTATAAGGTAACTCCCAAAAATTCATATACAAGGAAATTTTTTGCAGATTTTATCATGCATTATCAATTCATTCCAGTGATAAAAACATGCAACCAGATTTTAAAGAAGTTTAGAAGTTACTCACCAGAAACCTGAAGAACAGAGCTATCCAATTTTAAAACTTGGAGGAGTTAGTCAACTAATTTTAATTGTTGCAGGAATATGATTCTCTGATTCAATTATGCAGGCTTGCAAATTTAATTTGAAAGAGATGCAGACTTCCAATTGCTTGCATTTGAATTTACTGACCAAAACCATTTGCATGCAGGCCATGATAAAAATGCAGAAATTCATTTTGATATGCTCAAATTTGTAGTGATCTTTAGGTACAACTGCAGACTCCAATACGAATTTGCAGATTGATATTCTGGTTACAGTTTTAGTTTTGAGAGGAATTACAGATTTTCAAAGTTTGCTTTTGAATGAATTTGCAGATTTTATTTGTGAGGGATTTTAGATTTTTAAGTGAAGTTTTCTTTTGATTCATTTATCTTTTGTTTTGAAAAGGAGAATGAGGGGAAATGAAAATGTTTTTAAAAGAGGCTGAAATAAATTTAACATAATAAATAAAAGAAAAATAGAATTTAAATGACACTTGTCTTAATGAATTAAAATTTGTCAGCTTGATTTATTCATTACTTAACACATGCTATTTGATTTGTTAAATACTTAACACTTGTCATTATTAAATTAAGTAAGTTATATTTTTAAATGTTTAAAACTAGTTTTCCTTAATTTATTTTATGTTAGAATGAATATATATGAATTTCCTATTAAAAGTAAATGTAAATAAAACAATTTATATTTTAAAACTTACACAAATATTTTAAAGAATCTATTTACTTGAATTTCAAAATAAAATTTCAAATCAATTAAACTTTTGAAATTAAAATTAAAATCTATTTATTCAATTTAAAAATGAAGACACTGTTTCCTTATTTTAATTCGTCTTTATATTTATGAAAATAGAATATTTATTAATATGGTTTAAAATAGCAATTAACAAATTTTATATGATTTATAAGGAATTATAAGTCACTTTTATATTTAAATGAATTTAAATCATATGTTATCTTATATTTTAAACTTATATAAAATATACTCAATTCATATTTAATCAAATAATATTTTAAAAAGAAATAAAATCAACTTTTATTTAAATTTAAAACAAAAATTAAACTAAGACAAATTTTAAACAGTTACATATATTATCAAACCATAAAGTTATTAATTTAAATAGATTTTTAAAAGCTAAATATTAATTTAAAACATAATTTACTAATTACCCAATATTCTATTAGAATTTAAAAACAAACTTCATTTATTAATTTTCATGTAAGTTAAATTCCAAACAAAGTTAAACCATAATACATATATATATACACACACATTATAATTTAAACATTTAATTTAGCATTTAAAAGATAAATTCACAAATTAAATATTATTTAAATCTTATTATTAAACCAAAACATATTTTATTAGTCAATATTATCAGTATCAATTTAATTTTATATAAAGATTATTAAATTGATATTGTCTAAAATTCTGGGATATCACAATTGCATAGTGGAAAACATCTGTAAGTATAATAATAATCTTAGCCAGCATACGTACCATTATAGTAAGCCTACTATAGCTACCATGTTAGGTTGCAGGTTCTACAACTAAAACCGTAAAAGGCGCATATTGGTGATTAGATTTCCAACAAATGGTCAGGAAAAGGAACTTCCTAGGCCACATGGGTACGCCTTTGGAGGGACACCTTGAGAACCTAACCGGATCTCTGCCAGCACAAGGCCGGGTTACCACTATAACTAGGTAACTACTACACGAGTATGCCATCCTCCGGTCATAACAAACCTTTATCCGAGCACTCGACACCAGCAACCAAAAAGTAATAAATTTGTAGTAACCACATAGGTTAAATACCTAGGCTCTATACCATGATACCACCTCTACCCAGAAGGAAATGGACATACCCTCAGGGGGCGCTACCCCCATATAACCTTGCTACATCGTTCCCGTTTCGACTATTCCGGGTTGTGAGGCTCGACGAAGTCTCGTCTACAAAGCTACACTTTTCACAAAAGCCATGATTCGATCAACACATGATCAGCAGCACTTCGTATGCCACATTACCAAATTGGGAATGTATCACTAGTAACCATCAACTGCATAACCTCTGAGCTCGTAGGTCTTAGAGAAGGGTGTTAAGCTAAGAGAATAAATTCTCCACCATCAAACAGAAATGTATTTGATAGAAACTAGCTTTGCATCTCAAAGTGTAACGTCGGACATACGTCCATACAAGTCTGTTCCGCGTTCGAACAGAACCGAAGGCACTTCAAAAGAAGCCTTTTCAAATCCAGATAATCCCTAATCACTTACAGACTCCTCATCACAAAAGGTGATCAAATCTCTATACCAGGGACCAGTCGGTGCAGAGACATTCTACAGGTCATCCTTTCGGTTTGAAAAATATCTGGTCTTTACCACCGGTCATCAATTTCTATCCATATCGTCGTATCGTTATTCGAAATGGGTTTTATGACACAAAGTCCTCTCCCGGCTAAACCGAATAATGAGCGCGTAATTTAAAAACAATATGGATATTAGGATCTCAGTTAAGTCACAACAGTTTCCCAAAACCTTTTCCTTTAAATGGTTTAAACAAATTTCCACTTTAATTTTTTTTAAAAAGATTCATCATTAAGATCCTCTTTAATCAAAACAAATTTCACCAAAATCTTTAACAAATATTCAATTCATAATATCTCAACAAAAGTTCCTTTTCTAAGATCCTCTTTTGGTTTGAAAACAAGTTCACTCAATCTTTAACAAGATTCATTTATAATATTTCAACAAAAGATTATCTTTGAGATCCTTTCTTAGTTTGAAACAAAGTCCACTCAATCTTTGATAAAGATCCTTTTCTAGTTTTTAAAAACAATTTCCTTTTCAAAAGTGATTCACCCATTCATATCTTTATCAAAACTCAATTCATAGCTTTCAAAATAATTTCCATTTTAAATGTTATTTAAATCGTAACATGGAAATCTTTTGAACAAAACTGGAAAATTCTTTCTTTATATATGAAAGTTATTATTATTTGAAAACAAATGTTTTCGTTTTAACAATCCGATTCAATTTGCTCAAGTTGTAGCTCTTTAAAGTCAAATTTTGAAAATCAAAGAACTTGCCGTACCCTAAGCAGATTCTATTTAAGTTAGATTTGAATTCTCAAAAGAATTCCTTTAAAATATTTTGAAAACGGCTTGAAAATTCATATAAATATTATAACTTGAATATTCTTTTCAAACCATAGTTTCCCAAAGTTAAGGATCAATTATTTAAAACAATACTTTAAATAACTATTTCTCAAAATTCAACTTTAAAGTTCCAAAGCCTTTTAGAAACCAATTAAACTCTATTGGAAAGAATTTCCAATTAAAAACTTATTTACACATAAAATTTAACTTCAATACTTTGAATTCAGATTCAATTTTAATTTCAAATTCTAATAAACCATATTATATTCAAAATGGTTCAATTTCAAAAACTTTCTTTTTAAAAAAATTTCATATCAAAACCCATTTCACTTCCAAATCAATTTGAATTCAAATTTCAATTTTCAAAACCTTTTCACCATTTTGAAATCCTTACGACTTAACCAATTTTCCTATGATATCCACATTTGTGTGTGTATATGTGTTGTCCAAGGGTTTTACACAATAGTGCAATATCATCAACCATCAAAGATTCAATCATAGCAATATTGATAAGTGGTATAATCATATAACGCTTGTTATTTATTCACAGATTCATAGATAATATGTTAATGTATCACAGTTAAATAAATAAATAAATAACATACAACTCAATTCATAGAACAAAATATTACAGTCCAGAGATAATAATCAATTCAAGGCATTTCATACAATACAAACATTCATAAGTAATCCAAGCATTCAATAATCATTTATAAGAAGGATTAATTGATTATTTAATCCTTAATTAATTCAATTTAATTTTTCAATTAAATTAATTACTCATGAATTAATTACTCAATCCTGATTAATCAATTACAAATCATTTAATATTAATTAATTAATTAATCCTTAGTTATCCATCTTAATTAATTACCCTTAATTAATTAATTATTCCTTAATTAATCACATTGATTTAATTAACCTTCAAGTTAATTACATAATTAATTAACCCTTAATTAATTATTCTTTAATTAATTACCTTAATTAATTAACCTTTAATTATTAAGCCATTATCCCTTTATTAATTAACTCTTAATTAATTTCATTAATTAAGTAATTAATCTTTAACTATCTACATTAATAAATCCTTCTTTACTTAATTAAGTAATTAACCCTTAATTATTTAATCATCCTTTTATTATTTTTGTTAAGTAATTATCTTTAATTGCTTAAAATTTTAATTAATCAAAGATAAACCCTTTTATCTCAATTAATTACCTAAACGTTATTTAAATCTTTCAAATTTAAATGTTTGGAATCACGTTACTCAAAATCATTTGAGAATACACTGTCCTTAATTACTTTCTTATTTTATTATTTAAATTTTATTTGAAACACAAATGGATTAATTATCATATATACATACATACATACATATACATACATACATATACATATATATATATATATATATATATATATATATATATATATATATTTAACCCATGACAAATTAAAAAAAATTAAAATTAAATCTTTAAAAACATAATTCAAAACATGTTCATTTTGGTATATTTAAAACCGTTGACTTAATTGTCTGAATATTCAGGCCTTTAAAAAATTATTTTTAAACCCTGGAAAATAGTTTTCTTTTCAAAGTTAATGACTAGAATGAAAGCCCGAGCTAACCCACAAAAATTCCCGGGCTAAACTCGCAAATACACGAGCAACCTACCCCTACTACATTACATCCAGCTACCTCGTCATTTTTCCCTCGTTCGACTTCGATTCACCTCCTTCTTCTTCCTTTTTTAAATTTCCTAACACATAGGTGCACGCATGAATGTGCACGCCTACTTTGCCCATCATTAATCATCATCGAGACCTTCAGCTAGTCACCTACGACCACAGTAACGAATTCGACCACCCAAAACTTTCAAACTCGCTGTCGATCAAGATCGAGCTTTTCGACCAATTACAAGAACCCATTACTGATGAAAAACACCTCGCCGACGACAACCTAGATCACGAGAGATCGTGCCACTCCACCCAGAGCCACGCCACGACGTACCCCATCGAATCCCCTTTGTCCGGCCTTATCCAGTTTGCCATCGACGGTGGGCTACCCCTTCAAACTTTGTCGACCCTAAACCTTACAAAACCACCGATCGACCTCCACAATGGCCTAACAATTTTTCGATCATTTTTCCTATAATCTTCATCACCTAAACTTCCTCTGACATCAAGCCCGAAGATCTATTCTTCATTGATCATCAACAATCGACCTCCATTCAACACGAAAGTACCCATCATATACAGATCAAAAAATCTTGAAATTTGCATTAAAATTCGTTGTTTTCAACTACGATCCTAATCACATAATTAAATCGTGATAATCCGATAGTTGAATTTGCAGACCTTGTTTTATTTTTACTGTAATTATTATATTTCAAAATATTTACCTAATATTTTTACTTGGGACTATTTTTTTAAAATAACTTTATGTTGTTATAAGCATTTTCTCTTCAGGATTAATGACTTGAATCGGTTTAAACAAGAAGATATAGGTTTTTCTTAAATTTATAAACCTGTAAACAAAAAAAAAGCCATTATAGCTGTTCACAGACAAATATATTCAATATTTGCATATTTAGATGTATATACAAACATATTGCATCCATTTCAAACATCTTTCATCATTTAGCTTCAACATCAACCACAATATTAAATCATATAAATAATTTCAAGGTTCAAGTTAAAAGTTGCTCACCTGAACTAGTTGAACAAGGGCAGTATTACTCTTTTTATTTGATCTGGAATACTGGTTCTGCAACTTTGTTTTGATTAAATCATGATTCTGAAGCTTACATTTGATTCTGATCTTTGCATTCTCTTTGAAACTTGAACATTTGCTTGACCTTTACTTGATTACAGGTTTGTTCTAGGCTTAAGTTTAGTTTGATCTTGATTTTGTTACTTTTGAATATGTTTTGGTTTTGTTCTCGATTTTCAGGTTTGTGGAGAAATTTTTTTTAACTTTTGAACTGAAATGAATAACCAATTTTTTCTCTAATACACGCTTTCATATAATTATAAATCAAAAGAAAATTTATTTGTTGCCACTTGTATTGTTAAGTTACACTTGTAAATCTATGTTTTATTTCCCTTACAAATGTTAAATCCATGATACCTTAAGCTTGAATTTGAAAATTAGCATGTTCAATATGTTTATAAAATTTTGTATCTTATTTTTATTTAGTTTAAATACATATATACTTTGTATTTATATTTATACATATACCAACAAACATAAAGGGAGATGTATTATGTTTAAACTCTTATATATTTAACAACTATACTTAGTTATGTTTTGTACATGGATATATATTAAATTTTGTACTTATTACTTCCAAAAGATATATATATATATATATATATATATATATATATATATAATAAAGCTTTACACATATACTAACTGTATTTATTTCCAAAATTTAAATTAATCCTCAATTAATTCACAAATTAACCAATTTTTTTTTATTAATTACCAATTTTAATTTGGCCTAAAAACCGGGAATGTTACATTCTTCAGGAAAATTAGTAGAAAGCTTGGACTGTCGTCTTCTTCGTCTTCATCTAACTAGTTTTAGTTCATGTTATCTTAAGTTCTGTCTTTGTATTTCCCTTATTTTAGTTAATATTATTATCTGATTTAATGTTGACTAGAATTACTAATGGAATCTTTCATTTCATATTGTTCAACTTCACTGTCCCTGTAATTGCTTGTTTTTAAATTATAAAAGTTTTAGTTTAATAGATTTGTTCATAATATTTAAAACAAAGCAAAACGTCATTTTAAGAAGAGGCATATCGACATACACCATCCCTTATGTCGACATCCAATGGGCAGAAAATACTTACACTTTCAAATTTCATTTTCATGTGACTAACTTGTTCTATTCATTTCAAATGACTTTCTACCCCTATTTATGTCTGTTTCTTTCAGATAAAACTTCGTATCTAATCACTCTCTTTCATAGTTCTTCCTATTTCTTGAATTATGGCTTCTTCAATTAAGAATGTAAGTGATAATCTTAAAAAAAAACTCTTACTTCCTTCAAGAATATTCTTACATTCATACTTCGTAATCAGCGTCACTTATAATTGAGTCAAAAATAAATGATCAAGGAGCAAGAGAGACATTTCAACGCCCTTCATTGGATGATCTCAGCCCTTAGCAAGGATGATCTCGAAGGAAATCCACCAGTCACTCTCAAAAAAGATAAGAAGAATGGGTTGCCATCAAAGCAGACCCTGTCTTTGGAGAAGAAGGATAGGAGGAATTACCAAGGAATATCTAGTCATTCTATGTGTTATTTGTTTTATTTGATTGGTGTGTTTTAAACTTGATTGACTTAACTTATTTTGTATGGTTTGTATATATGTTTGGATTGAATAATTACAGTAAATATGATTGGTTGATGATTGATTTACCTTTTGGATTACACTTATGATCACACTTAGCACTTATTACACTTATATATGGTTTACCCTATTTTATTATGGTTGATTATCTTATAATAAGTTAAGGGATTTTTAAGAATCTTTTGTTGATGACAAAGGGGGAGAAGTTATAAAATAATAGTTGGCTTGGAGTAAGGGGGAGTTATGAAGTAAGGGGGAATTATGATAGGAGTTATGGTATGATAAGCATATTTTATAAACACATGTTGTCATCATCAAAAAAGGGGAGATTGTTAGGAATTGAGATGTTGGTTTTGATGACAACAACCTTTTTAACATATCTTATTATAAAATATATACTAACACTGTTGTCTAGATAGATATGTATATGCAGGATATCCAGATATGTATATGCAAGTATTGATTACTAAAGACTGATCAGTATAAAGACTCAAGACTCAAGATTGAAGAATCTAGAGTATCGAGATCAAGATTTCAAGATATGTGTCTAGTTTTTGTTAAAACTTCATAATAGCATGGAAATCTTCATTCCGAATTTCATTTGGGATGGAACCCATTTCTACCTTCTTAGTGGCTTACAAACCCACGACAAGTAGCTTACAAACCTACGACAAGTGGCTTACAAGCCCACGGACATCCTGGTTTTGTACAAATTCTCGAGGCCTGATGTGATGAGATATTCTGTAAGAAGAAGCTTGCAAAACTAATTCAAAATGGTTTTTCAAAATGATTTTCAAATTTTTTTTTCAAAATGTTTAGCCATAAAATTATCTTTTCAAATGATTTTCAAAAAGATGTTTTAGCCTTAAAAAATTCTTTGTTTTTCTTTTTCGGATAAACTCTTGTTTTAAACTTTTTTTTACTCCAAAGTCGTTTTATCTTGTTTTCCTTTCGATACCGCTTTCAAAACAAATTTTATAATGTTTTTAACATAGGAATGTCGACATCATGGGATACCCCATGTCAACATTGTGGCCGTTGAATTCAAAAGTTTCAATTTTCAAATGAAGTGTCTATTCATTTAAATCTCTTCACGAATGGTTATGACCGTTGGTGCTTTATAAATATCCTTCATAAATGAATTTTTTAACTATCTATTTTTCTTATTTTATTCACTTCTTCTTCTACAAAAATCCATATTATATAATTTTCATATTTTAAAGATCGTACCGAATATTTGTTGAATTCTCATGTGAATAAAAATAGAATCTTATTCTTGTTTGATTCTCTGCCCTCTCTCGAAGATCAAAGTGCTATCAAGAGTTATAGCATCAATTTGTAATCAAAGTTTATCAAGTCTCTGTATAAGATGTGGTTGTGCCTGAAAATCAATTGGATAATCCTGTGGTCCGTAAATCAAGAGAGGTTTCCCTGGACTCGTGAGACAAGAGGGTACCTCAAGGTCTATATAAATTGAGGAATGTAATCTCGAAATTGGTATAATAAAAATCTGTATGAGGTGGTTTGCGTTGGTATAGGACTGGATGTAGGGTAACTCCAAACCAGTATAAAATCCGATGTGTTCTTTCCTTTATTGTTTTTTATTTACTTTCTGCATCTATGTTTGATTCTGTAATTGTTCTGTAATTAAGTTTTGCATTTGTTTGTGTCATAATGTTAAGTTAGTTCGTATAAGTCTTAGAATCCATTAAACACTATTCACCCCCCCTCTTGTATGAAATTAGCCTTAAGATCCTTAATCCGCTGTTCCTTTCAATATATATATATATATATATACATATATATACATACATACATATATATATATATATAATTTTAATCATCAAAACATAGCATATACTTGCAAAATCATTTAGGGCCTAATCTTAGAACCGAAAACTAAAAGAAATTGGGATGTAATAATTATCCACCTTAGCTTTGAAATTGGAGATATGAGATTTGATGTTGATTTAGTTCATTGTTTCCCTTCCCTTGAAACCTAGCTTTAATATTCTTCTTGAGAATGATAATCGTGGCTAGCCTTAGTATTTTTAGTTTGAGTAAAATGAAATAAATGTGACCATTCTATCTACCAAGGGTCTAGGGTATAAGCTCCACCTATTTCCGATATTGCCCTTCTCATATCCTAACATATTAGCGTAGGTAATTTCAATTTAGTTTGCATATTATCATTGCATGGCTACCCTTAGCTAATCAATTATCAACTTATTGATCTCCATATTATTTATTTAATTCACCTAATTAATTATTCTAAACAATGTTATAAAATTAAGGGGTGTTACAGACTCGCCACCTTAAAGAATTTCATCCTTGAAATTACGATAAGGTATACAACTAAACAATCATAGGTATAACATACCATCAAACAAGTCAGGGTAAGAATCTCTAATCGTGCTCTCCATCTCCCAAGTACAGTCCCAAGCATCGTCACTCCCCTGAACCTTTACTAACTTGACTGCCTTATTCCTCAACTTCTTCTAATGTCTAGCCACCATCTGAATCGGCTTTCTAACAATGGTCAAGTCCGGTTCTACTACTAAATCCTCTAACCTATAGGTGCTAGGATAGTCTTTGGGTCTCTAACACATTTCCTAAGATGAGTAACATTGAAAACATCATGCAATGCAGCCCAATTACTCGGTAACTCTATTCTATAAGCGAGTTTCCCGATCCCGTCAACAATATGGAAAGGTCCAATGAAACTACGTGCTAACTTCCCTGGCTTCCTGAATCTCATCACACCCTTCATCGTTGAAACCTTAATGAACACATGGTCTACGATAGAAAATTCCAAATCTTTCCTTCTTCTATCAGCATTACTCTTCTTACCAGACTAAGCTTCCTTCATCCTAACTCGGATCAACTCAGTCCTTCTCATAACTTCCTTCACCTAATCTGGACCAAGAACCAATCTATCTCCAGTCTCTAACCAACATACGGGAGACTTGCATGGTCTTCCATATAAAGCTTCAAGCCACCGCAATACTAGTCTGATAATTATTTTTATATGAGAACTCGACTAGATGAAGATGTTCTCCCATGATCCCCCGAAATCCAATACACAAATTCTTAACAAATCCTACAAGACTTTGTTAACTCTTTTCTTTTGTCTATCAGTCTGTAGATGGTAAGTGGTACTCATTTGACCTTGGTTCCTAATGCTTCTTGTAGAATTTTCCAGAAATCACTAGTAAACAAAGAATCTCTATCATTAATAATACCATTAGAAATCACATGCAGTCTAACTACATTCTTCATAAATATCTTTGCTAAAATAGGTGCCGTCTAGTTGACTTTACTCGAATGAAATGGTCACTTTTAGTCAACCTATTGGCTATGACTCATATGCTTTCATTTCCTCTTCTAGACCTTGACAACCCATCAATAAAATCCATGGAGATGAAATCCCATTTCCATAACAGAACTTCTAACGGTTGAAGCAATCCACTAGGCTTCTACTGTTTAGCCTTTGCCCGTTGGCAATTCAAGCACTGCTTAAGATACAAACGAATGTCCCGTTCCATACCTTCCGAAAGAAACTCCTCTTCATATCTTGATACATCTTCATCCCTTCTACATAGAAATTGAACTTCGAACGATGGCGCTCATACAAAATTGTGACAACCTGCAAATATGTACCCTTTGAATCGACAACAAACCACACATGTTCGATCCAAAACGCACAAACTGTAGGAAATTTAAGAGAAAGAAAAGAAGAGAGAAGAGGAGAAGATAAGAAAGAGAGAAGAGAAAACTAAACAGAACAATACAGAATCTCACATCGCAGCGGAAAACATATAATATCGTATTAATGATCGTTACAAAATAGAAACTGTATATACATACATCAATTAGAGTTCAACAATCAATCACTAGTTTTCAGCCTAGATAGTTATAATAATCTATCCTCACAATTGCTGATAATATAAACAACTAAGCAGTGGATAATAAAAATAGTATGTGTATACGAAAATGAAGATCTCCAGCTCTCTTGTTAAAGCTCCAAGAGCACGAAATCTGAACTTGTGAATATACTCGGTCTGGGCCGAGCATTAAAAGGTAAGAACGTCCGGATCAGTCTGGAAAACCAGCGTGAGAAACACACTCAACTGAATTTATTAAGTTACCAAACTTTTCCTTTATCAAAACAAAAGAATCTCGTAAGACACGCCCACACATAAGCACAGGCATGTTTTTACCTTACGATAACTAAAACATTTCATATCAAATCCTATAATATTATACTGGTGTCTAGTATACAAATAATTTTAATCATAGCCGAAATTGTTACATTAATTAAATTCCAGCATATAGCCCAAAATGGGTAATACAATCAAAATAACAGGTACATAGTGGAGTTTGGATTTCCATAAAAATGACCAGGTGAAGGGACTACCTTCCGGCAATACATCTCTAGAAGAATGTACGGTGGGCCATCACAACGAATCCTCTACCAACACAAGACCGGCCCACCTCTGTAACTAGATGGTACCGAGTATATCCATTCTTTGGTCGTTACTGACCTTTACCGAGTGCCCTCATAGCAAACAAAACATAATAATCAGATACATGACGTCATAGCGTGTAAAGATATATCTAGAAGAGGATTATCATACCCTACTTAGGAGCGACCCACTTAGCCTTGCCGCATCTAACCCTTTGTTGGTCATTTCCGGCTGATGAGGCCTAAGGTAACGATTACCTATCACATATCACATCACTTTGAATGCCACACAGCCATTTCCGTTGACAACTAATTGCCTTCCACAAAATTACAACCCAAGCTCATACGTCTCACGGAGGATGTTAAGCTAAGAGAAGTTGCCTTCTCCGCCGCCACTGATGTACGTTCATAAAATCCAATCTGCGTAATCTGTAGAAATATATTGTCAGACAAACATCCATACAAGTTGTCCAGGAGCAAAACAAACCGAAGGTACTTTCCTACAACATCCAGTCGAGAAATCCATAGGATTAGTAGCGAATAGTCCTCGCATTGGATATTTCATAATGAAAAGACCGCTGCTACTAAATGTGTATTGGAATTTTAACCCCAAACGATCAATAAGAGGTCCCCCGCTATGAAAATCCGAAATATCAATATCATCACTAAGCAACCTGCACAATCGTCGCATATACGTTGGTCCGAGTGGTTTTTCGATAAGACGATCCCGGTCTCTTCGCACCAATAAGGCAAAATCGTTTCTCAACCTCGCACAGAAACTAAGTCTCATAGACTTATCACGTCTATAACTTTCAACTTTCTATCCCTCGGGCGAGGAAGGACGCTCGATAGATTGAAGTGCAGTATATGAATTAACATCCCTACCACAAACGACAATCAAGCCTACACAGAAGGCTACTTACTAAATGTAAGACTAAATAGTTCCCACATCAAGTCAATGAACTAAAATGGCCAAATTTTATAGTCAGTTGTTTAACTATCAAAGAAAACAAACAAATATTTAGCACTATAAGTAATCACTAGGCCCATTTAATTAATCTTTTATTAATTAAACCACTTGCCAAATATTCACTTCAAATTATATTTAAAAATATATAATCCCAAAACCATTTCAACTTCAATATTAGAAAACATTTTCATATGCTTATGTCAAAAGTATAAGCAAATTCACAAATCTCTTTATTTTCAACAGTTAGAAAATGTCACATATACTTAAATCAGGATTAAGTATATATTTCATTCTTTAAGGAAAACATTCTCTTTAAACATATTTATTTGGGTCATAATGAATATCGCGTAAAACATCATTTTGAAAACCCAAAATCACTAGTACAGGGATTCGAAAATTAGATAGATACATAAACCCTAATATTGTACAAAAATATCTCCTATTGAAAATCATTTACTATAACAACAGTGTTATAGTCCATCATTTCCTTATTTCTCGAAAATGTCTATTTCAACAATGAATGTTAAATCTATGTATTCGATATTTAACTCATTTTAAAAACATCTTCGAATCGTTTAACTTCATTTACAAGATCACTTTTCCCAAACCATTCATTTAGTATCAAAAGATTATTCACTGTCCAAAATCAAGAATATTGTCCATTTACCAAATCCAATATTTCTACACATTTATTAAAGGATAATTCATTGTCCAAAATCGTGAATGAAATTCAACTTCCATATTTAACTTATCAAAATCAATTGATTTCGGATTTATAAAACAATGTTTATAAATTCCATTTATATTTTGTAAAAATTTCAACTTATAAAATCCTTTTATTAACTAATTTCATTTATATGCCAAAAATCTAAATTATAAGTTAATTACTTATAATTCTCTTTATTTTACAAATTCATTCTTTTATAAATTCACAAATTATAAATCTTATTCACTTATAAGATTCATTTATAACTCCATTTCAACATTTACCAAATTCCTCTATAATCTCATTTTTTGATTTATAAAACATCTATTTTATAAATCCTATATACAAACCATTGATAATAAATCAAAAATCTCAATTTCAACTATTTTACTAAATAGTTACTTCCTATTTCAAAAATCACATTCTGATTATATTTCTTAAAAATCATAATTCTTATAACATTATTTAAAATAAATCCATTCCTTAATGATTCAAAAATCAGTATAACATCTATTTCTAAAATCACTTTAAAAATCCTTTTTAATTTGGAAATCATCACTTTAACAATTTAAATTCCCAAAAATAGGCTCAATGCTACAACAACACCAAATACATCAAAACCATCATATATCATATGATAATAGCATATATATCAATATCTATAAATAAATCAATACTGGTGAGGAATCCAATTGCCCATCTAACCTGTCACCTGCAACAAATGTACATATTAGAATATGTGTACAATGTCTGATTTGAGGCAAACGCACGTACAAAGGGTCATCCGCTCATACATGGGAATGTATGGGGTCTCATCTGCTCTAGTAGGTAGGAAAATATCCAAATACCAATCAATATAGATAATATATAATAAATCATCCAAACAATCATCAATCATCATAAATAATTTTTTTCTCGCTTATATAAAAATATCAGTGAGTCAGAAAGAGTGAGTCATACTCACATTGCTTCAAATAGTAGTTGTAGTGTTTTGTTCCGAATATAATTAAACACGCATTTAATTTTATCCAAAATTTACACTAGCTCCAATCAACTCCAAACCAGCTCTAAAATATAGTGCTCGTCAATTCGAACCCATTACAACTTGTTTCGTCCAAAACGGACCTCGCATGAACAAGATATGACATTTTAAAGTTTGTACAAAATTAAATATATATATATATATATATAGACATACATTACCGATTTTATATTTTATTTTTATTTTTATAAACCTCTGTAGATCTCGTCCATTCGATTTCGCTTGAGCCAATTTGGACCGCGTGAGTTCTTTCTTCTCCATCGTTTAAACCCGTTCATGAAAACCCAATAGCTGCCACCTTGCTTGAATTTTCGTGCTTCAGTCTCTCGCTTATAACACGATCAACCTCGACCATTTCATGCGCCAAACTAGCTCCATCATCACCCAGAATGACGTGAAGCACGGTCGTGCCATCCTCTTGAAAACCGTGTGCGAATACTTAGACTTTGAACGAGAATTGCCGTTGATCTGCTTAATCAAACTCGATCACAACCGTTGAGAATATAGATCTCGATATGCTTGACATTTTCCTAGTTGAAGATTTTTCATATGGATGCATAGATTTGAAGATGATTGGAAATTTCTGGCCATCGAAACAAAAATGGCGGCTTGCCCTATCCTTGTTAGGGTTTAGTGAAAAATGACAATAGTTTTAGCCTTCTATAGAAAATTTACGCGCACTATTCACCCGAAACTTTTCTGAACTCCAAACAAAGCATGCCGCCTTGCATTTATAATGTTTCATCCTTATTCCAAACACAACGGAATATACGTCGGGAGCCAATTCGATCGTATTTGGAGGATAGGTTTTTGAATCGACTATTTAAATTCAAAATTCACTTAAATGAATTTCTACGCGTTTTAGCTTGCCCCAAACAAACCGTAAATCCGATTGAAACGAAATTTAAAATCCTACAATAATATAACATTACGGATCCAATGAAACTGGTTTAGTCGAAATCTGAGACTGTTTGAAAATGGCTATTTAAATATTAAAATATTCAATTTCTGTAAATTAACTTTTAAATCAATTTTAAAAGTTCTCTATCATCGTTCTAATTCAAATAGAATTTAATTCAACATTATAAATCATTTTTATTCATATATAATTCAAATTTCAATTATTTTTTCAATTTTAAATATTAAATTAACAATTTAATCATCCACTTTAATTCCTATATTTCAAATATAAGTTATTCAACTTTTAAAATTAACTTTTAAATATTTAAAATCAACTAAATATACGAATTTCCGGTGATTGAAATTCCGGGTCTTTACATTCTCCCCTACTTAAAAGAATTACTTCCTCGAAATTACAAAGTAAGAAATAGTCACACAAATCATTAACTTTTCAAAACAATTCATTCAAATTAGATATCAATTTCATTTAACATTTTAGCTTTTCCAAAATCATTAGTTAAATTTCTTATAAAAAATTTCTTAAGTTTTTAAATCCATTTATAGTTATCTTTTCAAAACCAACTAATATCGTTTCAAATTATAACTCAATATCAAAATTATTAGTTATCAAAAATTTATTTTTCAAAATCTCAAAAAATTTCCAACGTCTTAAATTTCCAAAAATTTCGCCAGCGTCTCATTTGCGCGGTTCAATCGTAGTTGGATCACAATATATATATACATATCTCATCTTCGAGGATGAGGCATCCCGTAGGGAAAAATGTGTAAAAGTACGATATATAATCCGAGATATGTACCTTATATATTATTAGCGAGCATATATGGCTTATACAGCGTGAAAGCGAGCTCCAAATGCAAAGCAAGCGCCGTCCGCACCTATTAAATACTCAACAAACAAATGAGAAACATGTATATATGAAAGTAATATCAATAAACAACATATACCAATATAACAACTATATATGCCAATATAGCAATGCAATCAAAAGCAACAAAACCAATCATCAAACAACTATCATCCAACTAACATCCAACAAACCAATATATATCCAATCAATCCATAACCAAATGAATATAAATTCACTTCTCATTAATATTCATTGAATTGGTTTTCAATTTGTTCACACTTGATTCATTAACTTTGGATTTTACTAACATTTATTTATTCATATTCAATTAGTTTACATTCACTAATTTACATTCAAGATTGTTTACTTCCAAATTAAATAAAATTCAATTCTATTTAAATTCACTTACATCCAATTTGAATTCAACTATTTATAGCTTTTAATTTCATTAACTTAACTTATATTTCAACTTATAAATCAAATTTAGATTCCAAATCTAAATCGTTTTATTTAACTTTTACTTAAGTCCAATTTCCTATCACTTATTCAAATTCAGATTATGTTTTGCTTAAAAAAATTATTTAATGATTTTAATATTTGGTTTTACTTACATTTTCTCATTCTATAAGTTATACAACTTATTTAATATTTAAACTTCCAAATTCATATTATATGATCACTTAAAATTTAATTTCCATTTCAATAACTTACTAATCCAGTTCAAATTAATTAACCTTCCTTTAGTTAAATTTCAATTCATACATTTATTATGTTAACTCAAATTCATTTTAATATTACCAAATTAAAATTTTATTATCTCATATTATAAGTCTAAAACTCATTTCACTTATATTTATCAGTTTAAACTTGGATTTAAAATTCAACAAATAAAACTTCAATTTCAATTTACTATTGGTAGCAAATCCATCACATAAAAACCCAAAAATGATACTGATGATGTTGTAGTCATCACCTTTATTATTTTCCAGCAATAGTGGTGAATTCAGTGCTTTATATTCTTTTAAAAAAATCTCCTTATATTTATAAATCACATTTATAAATCTTCTTACTTGTATGACTTCACTTATTTTTACTTCACTTACATAAGATCATTTCAAATTCATTTGTCTTATTTAGTTTATAATAATATAATCTCTTTAACTTTTGAAAAATAACTTTTAGAATAAACAAAATTCAACATTTCAAAATTCTTAGTTAAATCCATTTTATTTATAGCACGTATTTATAAATATGTTCATTTAGTTTCATTTCTTATATATAAGGTTATTTCACAATTGTAAATCATATTAATTATAATTCCATACTTTACAGTTCATTTGCTTATATAATTTATTCTTTTACAATTGTTATTTTATTTAGATTATTCAAATATCTTTTGTTAACTTATATATCTATATTTCATTTTCAAACAACCAAACAATCAATTTATATACACTTCAATAATTCCTGAAAAATATATTTCCTTTATATATAAAATATAATCGAGATAAAATTATTTCATTTACGCAATTTAAAATGATACTATGTCGACTTGCCTGGTTTACGTGTTTAGAGATCCCTATCGATAACATGGCATCCCATATACCGACCAGAATTCATAAACAAATCCACGGATAAGCAAACACAATATAAAACATTTTATATTCACTAACAAATACGTACTCATATATATAATACACTCAACTCAATCTAGCGTGCTACTGTTCCTTTCTATACTAAGTACACATCAAAGCTTACGAATATACAAAATCTAAACTCGATACCAAATGTGAAGACTTGCAAATCCGCAACCTTTCAATCGATAAATAAACCACACATGTCCGACCCATAAAGTACAAACTGAAGGAAAGTCAAGAAAAGGAAAAGAAGGGAGAAGAAGGGAAGAGAAGAAAGAGAGAAGGGAAAACAAAACAAAACAATATAGAATCTCACATCACAGTGGAAAACATAAAATATCATATCAATGATCTTTACAAAACAGAAGCTGTATATACATACATCAATCAGAGTTCAATAATCAATCACTAGTTATCAGCCTAGACAGCTATAATAACCTATCCTTACAATTGTTGATGATATAAAAAATTAAGTAGCAGATAATCAAAAAAGATACGTGTATAAGAAAATGAGGACCTCCAGCTCTCCTGTTGAACCTCCAAGAGCACCAGATATGAACCTGTAAATATACTCGGTCTGACTCGAGCATTGAAAGGGAAGAACGCTCGGATCAGTCTAGTAAACAATCGTGAGAAACAAACTCAACTGAATTTATTAAATTACCAAACTTTTCCTTTATCAAAACAAAAGTATCTCGTAAGACATGCCCGCACATAAACACAGACATGTTTTTACCTTACGATAACAAAAACTTTTCATGTCAAATCCTCTTTTATTATACTACTATCTAGTATACAAATAATATTAATCATGGCCGGATTTGTTACATTGATTAAATAGCAGCATATAGCCCAAAATGAGTAGTACAATCAAATGGAAGGTACATAGTGGAGTTTGGATTTCCATACAAATGACCAAGTGAAGGGACTACCATTCGGCAGTACATCTCTAGAATAATATACTGAGGACCATCACAAAGGATCCTCTACCAACACAAGACTGGCCCACCTCTATAACTGGAAGGTACCGAATATATCATCCTCCGGTCATTACTGTTCTTTACCGAGGGCCCGAGTATCATACAAACCACAATAATTAGATACCCGACATCCTAGCGTGTAAAGATATAACCAGAAGAGGATGATCATACCCTACTCGGGAGCGACCTAGTTATCCTTATAGTGTCTAACCCTATTTTGGTCATTTCCATTTAATGGGGCCTGAGTTAACGATTACCTTTCACATATCACATATTACATCATTTTGAATACCACACGACCATTTCCGTTGACTACTAATTTCCTTCCACAAAAATACAACCCTTAAAGCTCATACGTCTCACAGAGGGTGTTAAGTTAAGATAAGTTGCCTTCTTCACCAGCACTATTGTATGTTTGTAAAAACCAATGTACGTAATCTATAGAAATCAATGTTAGACAAACGTCCATATAAGTTGTCCATGAATTGGACAAATCGAAGGCACTTTCCTACCATATCCTATCGGAAAATCCCTAGGATTAGTAGCGAATAGTCCTTGCATTGGATATTTCATAATGAAGAGACCACTGTTACTATATGTATATTGGTATTTCAACCCCAAAAGTTCAATAAGCAGTCCCTCACTAGAAAATCCAGAATATCAATATCATCAATAAGCAACCTACACAATCGTCACATATACGTTGGTCCAAAGTGGTTTTCGGATAAACCGATCCCGGTCTCTTCGCACCAACAACGCAAAGCATTTCTCAACCTCACACAAAAACTAAGTCTCATAGACTTATCATGTCTCCAACTTTCAATTTTTTGTCCTTCGGGCCAAGAAGGAAGCTCGATAGATTGAAGTAATACTCCGCACTATGCGAATCAGTATCCTCAACACAAACGATAATCAAGCATACATAGAAGGTTAATTACTAAGTGTACGACTATAGTTCCCACATCAAGTCGAGGAACTAAAATGGCCAAATTTGATAGTCAGTTGTTTAACTATCAAAGCAAATAAACAAATATTTAGCATCATAAGCAATCACTAGGCCCATTTAATTAATCTTTTATTAATTAAATCACTTGCTAAATACTCACTTGAAATTATCTTTAAAAAGATATATTCTCAAAACCATTTCAAATTCAATATTGGAAATCATTTTCATATACTTATATCAACATTATAAGCATATTCACAAATCTCTTTATTTTCAACACTAAGAAAATATCACATATACATAAATCAAGATTAACTATATATTTCATTCTTTAAGGAAAACATTCTTTTTAAAC
This sequence comes from Allium cepa, assembly GCA_030765085.1. Classification (NCBI taxonomy): domain Eukaryota; kingdom Viridiplantae; phylum Streptophyta; class Magnoliopsida; order Asparagales; family Amaryllidaceae; genus Allium; species Allium cepa. The sequence continues at coordinate 707,120,109 of CM060938.1, forward strand.
ACATTTGGTTCAAAACGAATGTTACGTAAAACATCGTTACGACAACCCAAAATCACTAGTATAGGGATTCGAAAATTAGATAGATATATAAACCCAATACTATACAAAACATATCTCTTCGAAAATCATTTACTTTAACAACAGTGTTATAGTCCATCATTTCCTTATTTCTCGAAAATGTCTGTTTCAAAAATGAATGTTGAAATCTTTATATTCGATACTTAACTCATTTCAAAAACATCTTCGAATCGTTTAACTTCATTTATAAGATCACTTTTACCATGCCATTCATTTACTCTCACAAGATTATTCACTATCCAAGATCGTGAACATAGTTCATTTTCCAAATCCAATATTTTTACTCATTTATTAAAGGATAATCCGCCGTCCAAAATCGTGAATGAAATCCCTTTAATAAACTTCCATATTTAACCTACCAAAATCAATTTCGGTTCATAAAACAATGTTTTTAAATTCCATTTACATTTTATAAAAACTTCAACTTATAAAATCCTTTTACTAACGAATTTCATTTATATGTCAAAAATCCAAATTATAATTTAATTACTTATAATTCTCTTTATTTTACAAGTTCATTCATTTATAACTTCACAAATTATAAATCTTATTCACTTATAAGGTTCATTTATAACTCCATTTCAACATTTACCAAACTCCATTATAATCTCATTATTTTGATTTATAAAACATCAATTTTATAAATCTTATATACATATCATTTATAATTAATTAAAATTTTCAACTTCAACTATTTTACCAAATAGTTACTTCATATTTCAAATCACATTGTGATTATATTTCCCAAAAATCAGATATTTAATAACATAAAAATTATCACATTTATTTATTTAAAATAAATCCATTCCTTAATGATTTAAAAATCAATATAATCCAAAATCACTTTAAAACCCTTTTTAATTTGGAAATCATCACTTTAACATTTTAAATTCCCAAAAATAGGCCCAATGCTGCAACAACACCAAATACCTCAATCACATCATCCAAACTCTCATATATCATATGATAACAACATATATATCAATATCTGTAAACAAATTAACACTGGTGAGGAATCCAGTCGGATCCCTCCAACCTGTCACCTACAATACATACTAGAATATGTGTACAGTGTTCCCTTCGAGGTAGACGTACATACAAAGGCTCATCCGCTCATACATTGGAACGTATAGGGTCTCATTTGCTCCAATAGGCAGGAATATAACCAAATACCAATCAATATAGATAAATATATCATATATTATCCGAACAATCATCAGTCGTCATAAATAAAATTTATTCTCACTTATATAAAAATATCAGTGAGTCAGAAAAAGTGAGTTGTACTCACATTGCTTCCAATAGCAGTTGTAGTGTTTTATTCCAAACAAAATTAAATAGGCATTTAATTTTACCCAAAATTTACACTAGCTCCTATCAAATCCAAACATATATAAAATATAGTGCTCGTCAATACAAACCCATCGCAAGTTATTTCGTCAAAAACGAACCTCGTATGAAGAAGTTATGATGTTTTAAAGTTTGTACGAATTTAAATATATATAAATTACAAATTTTATATTTTATTTTTATTTTTTTACACCTCCTTAGATCTTGGCCGTTCAATTTCACTTAAGAGAATCTAGGTCGCCTGAGTTCTTTCTTCCCCATCGTTTTGACCCGTTTGTGAAAACCCAATAGCCGCCCTCTTGCTTGAATTTTCGTGCTTCCATCTCTCGCTTATAACACGATCGACCTCCACCATTTCGTGAGCCAAAGCCAGCTCCATTATCACCCAGAACGATGCGAAGCTCGGTCGTGCCATCCTCTTGAAAACTGTATGTGAATGCTCGGCCTTTGAACGAGAATTGGTTGATCCGCTTAATCAAACTCGATCACAACCGTTGAGAATATAGATCTCGATATGCTTGACATTTTTATAGTTGAAGATTTTTCATATAGATGCATAGATTTGAAGATAATCGAGGAAGATGACTGGCAATTTCTGTCCATCGAAGTAAAAATGGCGGCTTGCCCTAGCCTTGTTAGGGTTTAGTGAAAAATGACAATAGTTTTGGCCTTTTATAGAAAATTTACGTGCATTATTCACCCGAAATTTTTCCGAATTCCAAACGAAGTGTGCCGCCTGGCATTTATAATGTTTTACCCCTATTTCGAACACAATGGAATATATATCGGGAGCCAATTCGATCGTATTTGGAAGTTAGTTTTTCGAATCGACTATTTAAATTTAAAATTCGCTTAAATGAATTTCTACGCATTTTAGCTTGTCCCGAACAAACCGTAAATTTGATTGACATGAAATTTGCAATCATAAAACAATATAACATTACGGATCTAATGAAACTGATTTCGTCGTAATTCGAGACTGTTTGAAAAATGGCTATTTATACACGTTAATTATATATTAGAATATTCAATTTCTGTAAATAAACTTTTAAATCGATTTTAAAAGTTCTCTAACATCATTTTAATTCAAATAGAATTTAATTCAACATTATAAATCATTTTATTCATATATAATTCAAATTCCAATTATTTATGCAATTTTAAATATTAAATCAATAATTTAATTATCCAATTAAACCCTTATATTTCAAATATAAGTTATTCAGCTTATAAAATTAACTTTCAAATATTTAAAATCAATCAAATATACGAATTTTAAAAGAATGAAATTCTGGGACGTTACAAAAACTTCCTTCGTTATGTCTCCTACATTCGGAACACACAACCATCCTTTCTTCCTTAACCACCCATTTTGGTCAAGACTGAAATCCTTCAGTTCATCACACATGGTTTCTTCCTTCAATCTTCTGATCCGTTCAGCCAAAACTACATCCTCCCCTATTTTTAAGATATCTTCTCGATCATTACTGGTGAGCTTCTAAATAAGAAAACATAGAACTTCCTGCACTTAAACCTACCTCGAATCTAAATTGCACACTAGAAGCTGATAATGCTTCCAAATCATTCCACTTAGAAATCATAGCCAATATTGCATTCTGATGTATCCAGCTGAGTGCATCCGCCACATTATTTCCTTTTTCGGGTGTGTATTCAATTCCAAAATCATAAGCATTAATTAATTCCAACCATCTCTACTGTCTCATGTTCAGCTCCTTCTAAGAGAACAAGTACTTCAATGACTTATGACCAGTGTAAAGCTCAAATAAGTCACCCAAAAAATAATGTCTCCACACCTTAAAAGCAAATATCACGCCAGCTAACTCACAATCATGCGCAGGATACCTAACTTTATGTGGTCTGGGCATCTAGAAGCATAAGTAATCACCTTATCTCTTTGCATCAACACAGCTCCCAATCCAGTTCCACATGCATCAGTGTAAACAACAAATCTTGATTCCCTTTCGGAACCAGTAACACCGGTGCATAGGTCAATAAGTGTTTCAAGCTCTGGAATGCTTCCTCACACTTATCAGTCCATACAAACTTCACATCTTTTCACGTAAGCTTAGTCATCGGAGCAGCTATCCGCGAAAAATCCTTTATAAACCTTCGATAATATCCAGCCATTCCAAGAAAGCTCTTAGTCTCGGTCACCGTCTCGGGTCTTTTCTAATTACTCTCCACCTCATTCTTAGTTAGATCTACAGACAACCCTTTCTCTGAGACGACATAACCATGCAACTTCACTTCCTTCTTCCAAAAATGGCAGTTCATAAACTTAGACTTCAACTGATGCTCCCAAAACGTTTCGAGCACAACTTTAAGATGAACTTCATGCTCCTTCTAATCCTTAGTGTATATAAAAATGTCATCTATGAAGTCCAACACAAATCTATCCAAGTGCTCTTCGAAAATTCTATTCATTAGATCCATAAAGAATGCCACTGCATTATTTAGTCCGAATGACATACTAACCATTAGTACGATCCATATCTTATCCTAAACGCCGTCAAAGGAATACTACCCTCTGCCACTCTAAGCTGATGAAATCCCATAGCCAAATCTAGCTGAGAGAATAACCTGGCTCCACTTAACTGATCAAACAAATCATCAATTATCGGCAATGTATATCGGTTCTTTATCATTTTATCATTCAATATATGATAATCGATACATAGCCTCAATGATCAGTCCAACTTCTTAGCAAATACAACGGCAGCCCTCATGGTGAACCATTTGGTCGGATAAAACTCTTGCCTTCCAAATTCACCAACCGCACCTTCAACTCTCTCATCTCAGTGGGTGTCATCCTACTCTACGGCTAATCACTAATTTTGCTCCAGACTCCAAATCAATCCTAAACTCTATGGCTCGTTTCAGTGGTAGTCCAACTACCGGCTCAAATAAATCAATAGATTCTCTAACTACAAAGACTCGATGCATCTCATCCTCCAACTTCATAACAACCAGGGTTCTCTACAGTATAAACTATCCGATCACTACAATCCGCGTGACTAAGTGATATTTTTCTAACATGGAAAAATATCCTAGCATCATATTTATTTAACTCAAACATCCCAAGGATAATCCCACAAAGTCAAACACATGCAAATAGCAATTAAAAGTATGGCCTAGCAAATCAAACTCTACATGGTCACACCTCATCCCAAGTTATGGTTATCTCCTATTAGGTTTGCAACCATTAAGGATGTAACTAAGATGAGGGTTCTAGGTTAAGAATATCTACCAAACGTCGAGAAACAAAAAAATGAGATGCTCCAATATCAAATAGAATGCTAATAGATATATCGTGAATCTGCAGTGAGCCTTTCAAAACAACCTTCCCATTGTCCTGCACAACTGGCCTTGAGGTTGTGGGATCCAAAGCATAAACTTGCCCCTTCCTTCTCTTGTAGGCTCTGGGTACTTGTTCTTGTATTGACCGATTTGATAATGATTAAAACATCCAACATTCTTCTTTCCACCAGCCTCTTTTCTTTTCCATTCTCGGTATGACACTCATTGGCATAGTGTCCCTTCTTATCGCATTTGTAGCAAACCACTTCAGCCTTTCCTTTCTTCCGCGCTCCTCCCTTCTGAGCATTCTTTTTCTGGATAAACTTCGTTTTCTACCCATGTCCCATTTGGGCCTCCTTCATCTTCTTCCTCAAGCAAGCCAACGCCTCTTCTTGTCTTAATGCCATTTCAACCACTATATCATTGGGATCTTTCAAATGTGGAAAAGTGCCACTTATCAACTCTGTCCTTAAGCCTCTTATAAACTGTTCATTCCTCTTGATCACGATATCTCCCAAAGCATACCCGCTTCGGGCCGATTCCCAAAACTTCCTCACATACTCCAAGAGGGACATATGTTCTTGTTCCAACTTCCAAAACTTCCTCACCGATGTCTACTATGCCATTACACACATAAATCTTCCTGTAAACCTTCTCCTCCACTCCCCCAGGTTATGGTTTCCTCATCAATTCCAGTAGTAACAGAATTCAACCAGAATAGTGCAACTCCCTACAGCTGCCTCAAGCCAATCTCCTCTTCTATGCATCATTCAATCCTAACTCAGCAAAAATTCTCTCGCAATGCAGTGGAAAATTTCCACCTCGATCTCATCTTTAGTACCACTAAAGTGCTTCACTCCAAGCTTGATGTAATCCCTACACAATTTAGTACATTGATTGACCATCAGAACTTCTTGAGCTCCTCCTCCAGCAGCATTACCACCGACAACTCTGGTTGCTATTCCAGCTTGCATCATGTTTAAAAGAACTAATACGTTGCTCCCATGTTCATCCAGGGAAGTCCTACACCAACAATTTCAGCTTGTGCTTGATTGGGACCTCTCTTAATATTTGGGGCAGTTCCATTAGTGGTGGTGATATCTCCTCCAAGATTTACTCTGCCTCTTCATCCCTCCATATATGTATTCAAACCTCATGAGATAGCATATACTTATATGTAGTACAAGTATGTTACTCTAATGTTATCTCATACCTCGATCATACTCTAATTTCTAAGGATTATGTTTTCAAAAATCATTTTTGGTTAAAGTATTTCATAAACCATGCTCTAATACCATGCTGTAACATCCCCTATCTAGAGTGACGCAGCGGATTAACAGAAAATCGATATAACGATGAAAATGTAGCAATCGGTGGATTGAAGATACTGAAATGCCCAAATTCATCGATCACAAAGATACCGAATTCTAGCTATCTTCGACACGTTGATCGCGCACAATACCGTGAGAGAAGATCTTCAATTCTTCAAGCGTTGATCAAGCGCACTTGATTCCGCGAATCGGCTTCAACAATCGTTGATTCGAGCGCACTCGAATAACCGAAAGTGGAGATAGGAGATTACACTCAACTACCAATTTAGAATGAAAGCACAAAGCTAACAAAGAGAATTATATTCAAAAATCAACAACACTTGAAATGTACAACGCACTTCCTATTTATAGCATTTTACAACACAGCCCCTTAGGTCGTCCCCGACCTAACACTCACGACTCACGACTCATCCAAGCTCGTTAGCGACTTAGCAAACAACACACCTATGTACATCACGCGACTTACCATAGGTCGTAAAGGACCTATATTACAAGACTCAGCATGACCCAGGTCGCACGCGACCTATCCACCTTGCGCTTCAACACCCAGCGACCTAACACAAAGAAACCGACTCATCGTAGGTCAACAACGACCTAACACATACAGAATTACAATCACGCGACCTAATTACAACGCACACGACCTACGACTTAAGCACAAACGACTCAAGCACATAACGACTTAACAAATTCAACGACTTAAGGACATATCTTCAAGTTATCTTTACGCGACCTATCTTAGGTCGTAACATGTTGCAGCAACTTATCCCCGTTCCTACATTAGGTCGCTTAATCGGCTTATCGTAACATGGCACTATCTCGTTATCTCGTAAGTTGATGAGTCGTGCTTCCTTTAGGTCGTAACCCGTAAACTCGTTAGGTCGCAAACTTAGTGCCACTTCCCTCTCTTGTTCCTTGTTAAGTCGTGACCGACTTAGAGCTTCTTCGTTAGGTCGTAAGCATACATTCTTTAACTCATTCCCCTTTACCTCGTTAAGTCGCTCGCGACTTAAGCTTACCCCGTCTTCATTCTTAGGTCGTTGGAACGACTCATTCGTATGCTTAGGTCGGTCTCGACCTAAGTCTTTATTCAGATGGCCTGCATCATCCTTCCCCGGTTGAGAAAAATTCGCCCTCGAATTTGTAAGCTCTTCCACATCGGATTGTTCATTCCCATAATATGGTACGAGATGTTTAACATTGAACACGTCAGAAGTGTACACATCCTCTGACAGCCTCAACTTATAAGCATTTTCATTAATTCGTTTCACAACTTCTACAGGACCAATTTTTCTGGCTTTCAACTTATTATAAGCGCCTACTGGAAAAGATCCTTCGTTAACACAGCGTAAACCAAATCACCTTCGTTAAATTCAACATTTCGTCACTTCAAATCTGTAGTTCGTTTATACATCCCATTTGCCTTCACCAATCGTTCCTGAACGATTTTATGACATTCAGTTAATTCATCAACAAAATCAACAGCTCGTTTAACCGTTCCCTTTGGTGGTAGAACTGCTAAATCCAACGGTCCCCTTGGCAAACTTGAATATATGATCTGAAATGGACTGAATCCCGTACTACGATTCACTGCATGATTATAAGCAAACTCTGCTTGGCATAACTTCATGTCCCAACTCTTCAGATTATCCTTCACAAGACATCGCAACAAATTTCCCAATGATCTGTTAACAACTTCTGTCTGTCCATCTGTTTGCGGATGATAAGCGCTACTAAATTTCAACTTCGTTCCAACCATCTTCCACAAACTTAACCAGAAGTGACTCAGAAAATGAGTATCCCTATCCGACACAATAGATTCTGACAATCCATGATGTCGATAGATTTCCTTGAAAAATAACTGAGCAACACGAATAACATCCGCCGTCTTCTTACAAGCAATAAAATGTACCATCTTCGAAAATCTGTCAACCACCACATATATAGAATCATTACCACGCTGCGTTCTCGGCAATCCCAACACAAAGTCCATACTCACATCAACCCATGGTTTAGATGGTACAGGTAACGGCATATACAATCCAGCATTGGTTGCAGTTCCTTTCGAAACCTGGCAAATATGACATCGCTCCACAAACCTTTCTACTTCCTTCCTCATTGACGACCAAAAGTAAGATTGAGAAATCAAATGCAATGTACGATCTCGGCCCACATGTCCTTCCTCATGTAACTCCTTGATAATCTTCAATCTCAAACTGCTCTCCGGAATACACAACTTGTCCCCCTTGAACAGAAAACCATCAACTATCACGTATTCATCAGTACTGTCCTCCTTGATCTTTTCAACGAACTTCATAAAATATGGATCTTCTTCAATCAACTCTGGAAATAATTCAAACCCAGTCACCTCAACCTTCAATGTGGTCAAGAAGTGATTCCTTCTGCTTAATGCATCTGCTACACGGTTCGTCACCCCCTGACTTGTGCTTCACAACGAAAGTAAACTGCTGCAAATAGGCAATCCATGATGCATGTCTCGCTGAAATCTTGTCTTGGCCTTGTAAATGCTTTAACGCCTCATGATCAGTGTATAAAACAAACTCTTTCTGAAATAGGTAGTGTCTCCAATGTTTAATAGCCTGAACAATTGCGTAAAATTCCACATCGTATGTACCGTATCTCATCTTTGCCCCTGATAGCTTCTCACTGAAATATGCAATAGGACGTCCCCTCTGACTCAACACTCCACCAATCCCAAACTTTGATGCATCAGTGTGTAACTCAAACAACAACTGAAAATCTGGTAATACAAGAATTGGTGCTGTTATCAAAAGTTCTTTGATCCATTCAAAATCAACTCCTGCTTCCTTTGACCAAGAAAACTGCTTTCCTTTCATACAATCGGTAACTGGTGCCATCACGCTACTGAAGCGTGGAATGAATCTTCGGTAGAATGATGCCAATCCATGAAAACTCCTAACTTCAGTGATAGTTCTCGGTTGTAGCCAATTTCTAATAGCTTCAACTTTAGTTTGGTCCACTTGGATTCCCTTCTCAGATACAACATATCCCAGAAATAAAATACTTCGAGTCATGAATACACATTTCTTCGTAGCTGCATAAAATTGTTCCTTACGAAGAATAATTAACACCTTTCTCAAATGCTCTACATGCTCCTCTGTACTCGCACTATAAATCAGAATATCATCAAAGTAAACAACAACAAACTTTCCAATGTACGGTCTGAAAATTTGATTCATCACCCTCATAAATGTACTCGGCGCATTTGATAAACCAAATGGCATAACCAACCATTCGTATAGACCCTCCCTGGTTTTAAAAGCAGTTTTCCACTCATCACCTGGTCTAATACGAATTTGATGATATCCGCTCTTCAAATCAATCTTTGAAAAGATAGTTGCCCCACTCAACTGATCTAGCAAGTCATCTAACCACGGCATAGGAAACCTGTAACGAACAGTAATCTTGTTCAAAGATCTACTATCGGTACACATTCTCCATGTTCCATCCTTGTTTGGTACCAACAAGGCTGGAACCGCACAAGGACTCAGACTTTCCTGCACATGCCCTTGTTCAAGCAACTCTTCCACCTGCCTCCTCAACTCTTCATGTTCCTTCGGACTCATTCGATAATGTGGTCTATGTGGTAATACTGCTCCCGGAACAAGATCGATTTGATGTTGAATGTCTCCCAGTGGCGGTAACTCCTTAGGCAACTCTTCTGGAAATATATCTTCAAATTCTTTCAAAGCTGGCTTTGCTTCTTCTGGAATTTCAACCTCTTCATGACTCTCTCATCCAATCAACAAATAGACTTCAGGCTCCTCTTCAACTTCTTTAACAAACTCCTTCAAAGATAGCAAAGTTTTCATCTCTTCAATCTCCTCCAGTTTGCTTTCCTTCTGTTGTTGCTTCTTAGGAACTAAAATAATCTTAGTACCTTCAAACATGAAGCTGTAACTACTAGCACGACCATTGTGTTGTACTGCTCTATCAAACTGCCACGGTCTTCCCAACAACAGATGACACACATCCATGTCTACAACATCACACCAGATTTCATCTTTGTACTTCTTCCCAATTGAAAAATTCACACAAGCTCTTCGTCCAAATTTTACTTCACCACCCTTCCTTAACCATGCTAACTTGTACGGTTTATGATGCTTCTCAGTTTTCAAGTTTAACTTCCTTACTTCTTCAGTAGAGATAATATTGTCACAACTCCCAGCATCAATGACGAACTTGCAAACTTTTCCCAGAGTAGTGCATGTGGACTGAAATATGTTATTCCTCAACCAACTGTTTTCCTCTTCTTGTTTCGGTGCCAAATAACTTCTCCTCATCATCAAATTACACCCTTCATCTCCGGACAACTCTTCTTCCTTCTCAACACAAGGTGAATTAGAACATTCAGCTTCCACATCCTCTTCTTCAACCTCTGCAACCATTGCTCTCCTCTTCGGCTTTGGACATTCATTGCTTTTGTGACCCAACTCCTGACAATTGTAACATTTGAAACTGTTATTAACCTTTGCCTTCTCAACCTCCTTCACAACTGGTTTACTGATAGGTTTAGAAACATTAGAACTTCCACTAACACCCTTCACTGGATTATTGGAATTAGTAAACACACCACCTCCACGCCTTCCCTGCTTCTCCCAAGCCAACGCTTTCTGATGTGCTTCTGCAACAGATCTCAGATCAAACATATTAACCATATCCTGGATCTGCATTCGTAACCCTCCAACAAATCTAGCAGTCAGCTGTTCTTCTGTCTCCATTATGTCATTCCTGGCAATGAGTTGGTAAAATTCATCTGCATAATCATTAACTGATTTCGTCCCCTGCCTTAGATTCTGCAATCTCTGGTACATAAGTGATTGATACTTGTATGGTAAAAATGTAGCTCTCATCATTTTCTTCATCTTATCCCATGTATCAACCTTTGACTTCCCCATCCGTTCTCTCGTAAGTTAAGCTTGCTACCACCACGCTAATGCTCTCCCCCTCAGCCTTGTAGCAACTAACTTCACCCTTCGATTCTCCGGAACCTCCTTGAAATCAAAGATTTCCTCCACATTTGACAACAAATCTAAGAACTCTTCAGCTACCATCCCACCTTTAAACACCGGAATCTCCATCTTCATTCCCGACTCCCATCGACGATCTTCTTCTACATCTCGATATGAATTTCGAACTTGGTCTCGATCTCGATAATGAATGCTAGCTCTATCACCCTCTTCATCAAAATCAAATGTTCGTCTATATCGATCTCGACCATCAATATCCCTTTGATCACGCATGTCCCTTCTACTATGTCTCTCTTCACCTCTATATGGCTCATCTTCAAACTCTCGTGGAATTCTCCTCTCATCATGTCCATAGTCATGCTGATCTCTCCTTCATTAAATTGATGTTTCTCTTCTCTTTCTAAAAGATTGCGGTGATACCCTCCTCGCTTCCGTAACCGATGGCGAAACTCGGTTTCCTCCATGGTTCGAGTTTAGTGATCTCCTCCTTTGAGTATGATTCAAATCATTCATCAATTTCTCTAACCTTCCAATGCCTTCATCAAACTTCTCATTAACACGTTGTTCCATAAGCTCGGCTTCTTCTCTTCTATACAACGCTTCAACATTTTGATGACGATTAGCTCTTCTCGGCGGCATGATTGAAAACTTCTCAAAAACTTCAACATATACTTCAAACTTCACAAATCTCGGCTCAATTCAACTTGGCTCGGCCTCAACTTTGCAACAACCCAAAGTTAGCTCGGTTTCGACTCAACAAAGCACGCACGGCTTAACACTTCAACAATGATACCAAAACTGACGCACGGCCTACTCTTCAAACTCTCGGCTCAAATTCAAACACCTTTCCAACTTTGATCCAAAATGAAATGAATCGAAAGCTTCTAACTTGTTGAAACTTCAAGATGAACACGATGAACTTCAACTTCAAATTCCTTGGCTCCAAGACTCGTCTTAGCTATGATTGGCTAAGTCAAGCTTCGATACCAAAACTGACGCAGCGGATTAACAAAAAATCGATATAACGATGAAAATGTAGCAATAGGTGGATTGAAGATAATGAAATGCCCAAATTTGTTGATCACAAAGATACCGAATTCTAGCTATCTTCGACACGTTGATCGCGCACGATACCGTGAGAGAAGATCTTCAATTCTTCAAGCGTTGATCAAGCGCACTTGATTCCGCGAATCGGCTTCAACAATCGTTGATTCGAGCACACTCGAATAACCGAAAGCGGAGATAGGAGATTACACTCAACTACCAATTTAGAATGAAAGCACAAAGCTAACCAAGAGAATTATATTCAAAAATCAACAACACTTGAAATGTACAATGCACTCCCTATTTATAGCATTTTGCAACACAGCCCCTTAGGTCGTCCCCGACCTAACACTCACGACTCACGACTCATCCAAGGTCGTTAGCGACTTAGCAAACAACACACCTATGTACATCACGCGACTTACCATAGGACGTTAAGGACCCATATTACAAGACTCAGCATGACCCAGGTCGCACGCGACCTATCCACCTTGCGCTTCAACACCCAGCGACCTAACACAAAGAAACCGACTCATCGTAGGTCAACAACGACCTAACACATACAGAATTACAATCACGCGACTTAATTACAACGCACACGACCTACGACTTAAGCACAAACGACTCAAGCACATAACGACTTAACAAATTCAACGACTTAAGAACATAGCTTCAAGATAACTTTACACGACCTATCTTAGGTCATAACATGTTGCAGCAACTTATCCCCGTTCCTAAATTAGGTCGCTTAATCGGCTTATCGTAACATGGCACTATCTCGTTATCTCGTAAGTTGATGAGTCGTGCTTCCTTTAGGTCGTAACCCGTAAACTCGTTAGGTCGCAAACTTAGTGCCACTTCGCTCTCTTGTTCCTTGTTAAGTCGTGACCGACTTAGAGCTTTTTCGTTAGGTCGTGAGCATACATTCTTTAACTCATTCCCCTTTACCTCGTTAAGTCGCTCGCGACTTAAGCTTACCCCGTCTTCATTCTTAGGTCGTTGGAACGACTCATTCGTATGCTTAGGTCGGTCTCGACCTAAGTCTTTATTCAGATGGCCTGCATCATAGAGGCCCAAACTAAGTGCTACAGATGTTGCAATAATCTATAGTATTAGCTTCCGGCGACTAAGTACGGCTATTTTAATAGTGTCTATAATATCAGAAGCACTTGAATATGAAATAAAACAAAGATTCCAAAACAACTTTTCTTCATTACATTTAAAACAGATGTTCCATATACTTAATACTTAATCCTAATATGTCCCCAAGCAAAGATAAAATATACTTAATACAAAATACGCCAAGAGCGGTATATGAAGATCCCGCCTTGGATGATCGTAGTTATATAATCATAATAGACTTAATACAAACACAGGGGAATTACAAAAAAAAAAAAAACTAAAATTCCTAAATAGATATCTGTTTGCCTCTTGCATGCCTTCGATAGCTTTATTTGTCATCCTACTAAACCTAAAAAGTAACTTAACCCTTGCCTACTCAAATTAAATTTGAGCACTTGAGAGTTTAAAGGGAAACCATAAACTTCGAGTCAGATATAAAGCCTAGTGTGAATAATATTATACATCTCAGAATAATTATGTTAAGTGAGACCACACCGCTTAGCGGAATGAGTTTCCCCTCACTAACTTTCTTTTAAAACATATCTTTGCAAAACATTTCATAAAACATATACTTCTCCTGCATCCATAATAGTTATATACTGTAAAGCGATCATTATGTAAACATACATAAATATTAGGTAATAATGAACTATTTGTTCAAACACACAAGTTTTGTTTGGACAACTTTTAAAATTTTGCTAACTCGGGCTTACCAGACAATATAATCAAAATTAACCTAACACCTATTAGATATTCTGCTTCTGGATTATCTATCCTTAACTATCTGTTAAACATTTCCCATCTGGATGGCCTGTATTTATCTATTTATTAAATGCTTCACGTGTGGAAGGTATGCCCCTAACTCAATCATATCAAAGGTCTACCCGATCCTAATGGTTTTTCAGGCTCACCAATAACCTATAAGTTACACATATATATTTATTTCGATGCATGACCACAATTTTAGTCTACCTATTACAAAGCCCTAAACAGTGGAATTTTGTACAACAATTAGCATGGGCTATTAGCTAATGTATAGGGCACGACCCCATACTTGTCCCATCTAGTTTTCTAATATCTGAGTCATTTTCACTTAAGGATCCCTTCCATAATTTTACTTGAAAACAATTTCAAAATCATTTAAAAAAATTAAATCAAACATAATCAAGGAGAAAGCTTTATGAATTACTCAAAATCATATCATCATGCCATATATATATGCATTCTTTAATTAATTCTTATTGATGAAAATGTTTAAACACTTAAAAGAACCTCTTTCTAAACATTTGAAATCATCTCTTTCAAAACTAATATCAAACCTTTCGAAATCATTCCTTAAACATTTTGAATCCATACATCAAACCTTTCAAAACCATTCTCCAAACCATTCAAACCCATTGAAAGCAAACCTTTAAGAATTCTATAAAACTTTAGACATCCTTCTTTAAAACCACTTTAAAACATTGCCCATGAAAAACCATGGAAAACCTTCAATTTAAACCTTTCAAATCCATTGAATTAAACCTTTCAAAATCATACAACTAAAACCTTTTGAAACCCTTCAATAAACCTTTCGAAATCATTCAACTAAAACCTTTCAAAACCATTCAATAAACCTTTCAAAGCCTTCCGAAACCATTGAATTGAACCTTTCGAAATCATTTAACTAAAACATTTTGAAACCATTCAATAAACTTTTCGAAACTATTGAACTAAAACTTTCGAAATCATTCAACTAAAACCTTTCGAAACCATTCAATAAACTTTCAAAAACTTTGGGTTTTACTTCAATTTATAAAACAATGGTAAATCACCTAATTCGAGAGCTTCCTTTCAAAAGTATGGAGATGCGGCTAGTTTTTAAAATAAGTAAACCTTTCATCTTTTTTGAAAGGTTAAAAACAAAATATTTATAAAGCGGTAGTAACCCTTCGATTGTGTCGAAAGGTTTCAAAACATAAAGTGTTAAAACAGTAGTAACCTTTCGACTGTGTTAGATGGTTTAAAACGTTTATATTTGACCTAAGCGAAAGCAACCAAGTCGAAAGCTCTTATTTGGAAGCAAGCAGGTGAAAAATTTTGGTTTATAAAATAAACATACCCCAACCTCTTTGGCCATTAACCTTTCGACTTAGAACAATTCGTATCTTTCGAATTCATTGCGTACCAAGTATCATGATACCATATGCATTGTTTTAATTTTTTCGAAAGCTTTGAATCTCTTGACCTTGTAAAAAGGTTTGGGTTGGAAGGTTTACTACCATAAAGGCTAAAACAAATAAAAAATGAGATTTATTTGTTTTTAATTTAAAAAGGAAATCTTTTCAACTAACTTGCCTTTGTTTGTCAAATTATTATTGCTTAACAATTACATTTTAGAAACATGCTGACACTATTTTCATAATCAAATAATCATTTTATTTTGCAATATGCCCCTTCTACTTAATTAGATATATAAAACATTTAAGTCTCATACCTTTAATAATTTTATACATTTACCAAAACATTTAGCAAAAATCTAAAAAAAATTCCAAAAAATCTACTTCAATATGTTGTTTGACGTATAAAACTTTCAAACCCAAATAACTTTTTATTTAGCGGTGAATAATTTATAACCCAATAAATCATTTTCTTCACTAGAAAATTAATATAAAATCCATATTAAATAATAAATGTATCAAAATTGAAACCCATCTCTAGAATATCAATTCAGACCTATGTTTAAATTTTCAAGGCATTTGGATGTCATTAAATTGAGTTTTCATGTCAAACATATCATAAAACTAACATGAACACATATAATCCATCAACAACACAAATATATATATATATATATATATATATATATATATTTAATCATCAAAACATGTCATATACTTGCAAAATCATTTTGGGTCTATTCTTCCAATCAAAAACTAAAAGAAATTGCGATGTAATAATTATTCACCTTAACTTTGAGATTATAGATGTGGGATTTGATGTTGATTTAGTTGATTATTTCCCTTCCCTTTAATCCTAGCTTTAATCTTCTTCTTGAGAATGCTAATGGTGGCCCGCCTTATTATTTTTAGTTTTAGTAAAATGACATGAACATGAACATTCTATCTCCTAAGGGTTTAGGGTATAAGCACCACACATTTCTCATATTGCCCTTTCCGTACCGTAACACATTAGCTTAGGTTATTTCATTTAAGTTTGCACATTAATATGGCACGACTACCTTTAGCAAATTAATTATCAACTTATTAATCTCCACATTATTTATTTAATTTACCCAATTAATTATTATAAATAATATTATAAAAATATGGGGTGTTACACAAAGTGAGTACTGCATGAAAGGGAATCAAGAACTTCAATTCTTGATGTTACAACAAAATGAGTTTGAGAAAATAAAATACTCTCTAATGATGAGATTTCTCCGTGGGGTGTAATTGTGCAGCCAACATCAGATGTGATTTCTTTCTGATGAAGCTCTGGCGAGGCACTTTTATTTAATGGTCGTTAAGCAATGTTCTCCAATAGTATATTAACAAAACTGAAGAGAATGTAAATTGTAGTTTGTGTAATTCTTTTCAATTTGGTTTACGTGATCTTCACATTGTATTTATAGTTTACATCTTGTATTGGGCCGAGTTATAAGATACAACCCATTATCTGCTTTTTACTCGCATAAGCATAATACAATATCATACCCAATTGTACATCATCGATAACATATTTCATTATCTCATTTGTTATGCCAAAGCTAAAAATTTTGGTCTTCAGTTCTATTTGGTTCACTTAATTTTAGAATTTTGGTTTTGTTTCAAAAGTTTTAGAATTTTCGGTTAGGGATTTCCTTAACATTTTTATAAAATGTAAGTGTATTTGGGCTGGTTCAACAACAAAATAATTGAATTTGGCTAAACCTCAAGCCCGATCAAGCCCAGACGTAAAATCCTCATATAACAAAAAGAAAGCCCCTCAAAAGAAAAGGGCAAATGTAATATCCCGGAATTTGCAGGAATTTAAAATGTGATAATCTCATAATTAAATTGTTTAAATTTGATAAAATTGTTATTTTGAAATATAAAGAGCCAAAAAATTAAAAAGTTGATGTCTAAAATTATGATTATGGATTAATTTTAAACAAGTATAATTATTTAGTTTGTGTTATTAAATAAATTTTTAATATACTTATTGTTTTCTAATTTAACAAGTGTGCTTAAATATATATATATATATATATATATATATATATATCAGTGTATTTAGATTTATTTTTAATAGAATAAATTATTTATAAATAATAATGAGTTTGTTTGAAATTGATATCTATATTTATTTGAATTGACTTTAAATTTGGATTTTAAACTGACTTTGAATTTGAATTTAAGGGAATATATAAATTAAAATAATAATATAGTTTGGATATAAAAAAACATGGATAAATTTTTTATGTGAAAATAAGATTTGTTTTATATTAATCTCTTTAAAGAAATTTATTTATAGAAATTTAGAAAGTGTTTGTTTAATAATAAATAGATACAAAAGTTATATTAACATTTAAAAATGAATTTAATATATTTTCATGTGATTTTATTTAAAATCTAATGGGTTTTCATTCTATTTCTTTTAAAAGGTTATATGTATATATATTAGAAAGGCATTTAAAATATATTCATCAATTAGGAAATTCAATTTAAAAAGCTTTTAAATAATTTAAAAAAAAACAAATGAAAACAAATAACTACATGTGTTGAATTCTTATGCATGCTAATATACATGTGTTAACTAATTAGTTATTATATGTGACAAATGTAAGTGTGATAACAAGTGGCATGAATTATTTTTCCATTTTATTTAATCTAAATTAATTTTAATTCAATCCTATAATAAAACACTCATCTCCCCTCTCTTCTATTTTCCTTCTTTATCTTTTCATTTTAATGCAAGATCTTTTCTCAATTCAAACCCGAAGTTCATTGTTTAAAACCTGTAACTTATTTCGTCTGAAACAAATCAAAGAAAAAAAATCTAAAATCTCCTCTGAAACAAAATGCAGCCTTAACCATTTATCAAATTACCATGAAAACATTTCTAGATCTGCAACCATCTCAAGCTAAAAACCCTGTAACTCATTCCAAAACCAAAATACAAAAGCCTGTACTAAGTTTTTTTCGGCAATATCAATTTCAAATTTGCAACCTGAAACACTTTCAAAGCTCAAACCTGTATAACTGTTTTATGCTCAAAATTGACATCTATTCCTCAAACATCAAAGCTTGTAATCTCCTCTTAGACAAAAATCAAAAGTTCACAAACCTGTAATCAAAGAAGCTAAGTTCATTTCTGAAACCAGAAATGAATTTAGGCATGTAACAAATGCATGCAAATGTCAATCCAGCTACTAAAGCTCTGAATTTCCCATGTCTGCAACATGTTTTCAAAATTCAAGCAAGTCACCCTGTAACAAAACTTCAAAGCAAGGAACATCTTCAAATTTGCAACCTAAAGCATCAACAAGGATTTCCAGAACATCTTCAAGTTGCAGTTTGTTTTTCAGGCCCTGATCAAAATTTGCTTTAACACTCTGCCTCTTTAATCAGTGAGTAAACATCTACTTAAAATTTCTAAGTGATATCTGATATGTTGCTAGTTAGATTTCTATAATAGTTAATGCTTGCATGTTGATCTATAAATGTATTATCTGTGTATGTGAATGTATTCATGTGTGTGCATGTCTGGACTGAAGTCATGTCTTCTCTGTTTCATATTACAGAGATTAAATTTAGTTAAAATTCTAATTTCTCTTCTTTTAGACTTTGTAATGACTTGGTTTACAAACAATAAATGTTTGTTTAGTCGTAAATTCAAACTTAAAAATAAATTTGAGTTAAACATTTGAAAGTGTATCTGGGAAAAATGTGAAAAACAGTGGGAATCTTTAAATCATGTAAAAATCAAACTCTGCGAAATATTGTTTCAGGGTTATAGCATGAATCCACTTAGGAAGATAGAATTTTTAAAATAAAAATCTCTATTTTTAATGAAGTATTGATTGTGAATTTTGGGAATAACTGGAAATGGGTTTTTGGGAAAGTTCTGGTGGGCAGAGCATTTTTGGTGAACGTGGCTTCGATTGGAGAAGGTAGGGGTATAGGAGTGCTCAGGAAAAATGGTAGGATGGGTTTCTGGTGGTCGTGGCGACAACGGCAGGAGGATTTAGGTTGTAAACCTAATTGGGTCGAACTGTGAAAAGGGGATTCGTGCTTCTTCTTTGATGCATCGAGTTGCCTCAAATTTTGGGGATAGGATCGTGAAGGGTTGGAGATGGAGTGGCCAGAATTTCAAACTGTTAGATGGTCGGAGCGATGATCGCGAGAAGGTTTTGGTCATGGCTGTTGATTTGCAATTTCAGCTGGGAAGCTCGTTATTGTTTCAGGGCAAGCTAAGTTGCTTTGATGACCAGAGGTGGTTGCTGCGGTGATGTGTGGTGTGAAGGAGGGTTCGTCGGTGATGGAAGACGACTCCGGCACCGGTGCATGTGCACAGGGAGGAGGAGTTGTGCTTGTTGTTTGGGGTTGTGAGTTGAGTGGTTTACTCGATGATGGTCTCGGGTTTTTGGAAGGAAGACTCGAGTGTGAACTCGAGTTGTCTGTAGGGTTATAAAACCTGAATCAGATGTGTTGCTTCAGGTTTTTAAAAGTGTAAATTTAAACTAACCTTTGAAAATTTAAGAAGAAAATGAACCTGAAGTGGAATTCGAGTGATACTTGAGTGCAACCAACTTATCGATTAGAGAAATTTTTTTAAAACAAAAGTTTAAAAGATTCATAAAACAAGTTTCAATTTAAGTAAAGAAAGCTTTAGCTTTTGTAATAAATCTTGTTGTTATTTAATACTATTTGGTTTTGATAAAAGTAAGTGTTTCTTTAACATTTTATCAAGAAGTTTAAAATTTGTATATTTAAAATTTGGTTAAATAAAATTAAAGTTATTTTTAAAAACTTAAGTAAAAAATGGAACTTTAAAAAAGATATGTTTTAAAATCTAAATTTAATTTGGCTTAAATCATTTTGTGATAAATGTTTAAGGTTATTATGCTTTGATAACACTAAACTATCAAGTTAATGATTATTTTAAACTTAATTCTTGATTTGATTAAGAAGAGTTAATTATAAAGTTATAATGGCTTAAAAATATAAATGGAAATTAAGGTATTTATAAGATAATGTTTATCTTAAGATTAAGAGGCTTATTTATCTTGAAATTAATTAAATTAATTAAGAAAATTAGATATGATTAATTAATTTAATTAATAATGATTTAAAAATTTATTTAAGGAATTAATTAAGAATTATTAACTGATTTAATTAATTTTAAATTAATAATTAAGGGTTATAAGTTAATTAAGGTTGATTAGTTAGTAATTAGAGATTAATTTATTTAAAAAGGTATTTAATTTGTAATTAAGTTTATTAATTATTAATTAAGTTTTATTAATTAATAATTAAGTTTTATTAATTAATAATTAAGTTTTCTTAATTGAAAATTAAGAAATAATTAATCTATAATTAATTAAGGATTATTTAACTAATATTAAGGGTTAATTAATTATTAAATAGAATTAATTAATTGATTCATTAAGGATAAATTAATTTGTTATTAAATTTTATTAATTGATAATTAAGGTTATTAATTAATAATTATGGATTAGTTAATCTATAATTAAAGATTAATTACTTTATTTAAAAAGGGGTAATTAAGGAATGGATTACTCAATTATAATTAATCAAATAAGTGTGATTAATTTGGATTAATCAAATGGGTTGATTAATTAAAGGAAATCATTTGGTAATTAATTTAGTACGCTACTTAATAAGATTTGATAAGAGTAATTACCTAAGGTAAGTAATTGATGAATAAATTGCCTTGCCAAAAAAAAATTGATGAATAAATTACTGGAGGTAATTGAGATAAGGGAAATTACTTAATGGGAAGTAACTTAAAAGGATAATTACTTGGTTAAGTAATTAAGGATTTGTTACTTGGTATAATAAATCAAAGGATTTATAAAAGTAATTAAGAAGTAATTAAGAGTAATTTATTAACGTTTAAAGTTGAATTAATTAATTTAAGCATGATTAATTAATGTAATTAATTAAGGAATAATGTAATTAATTAATTAATGGAAGTAACTAATTAAGGTTCATTAATAAATGTGATTAATAAGAATAATTAAGGATTGATTAATTAAGATTAATTAATCTATAATAAGTTATTATAAGGTAATTAATTGTAATTAATTAATGATTAATGTAATTAATTATAATTAATTAATAAAGTAATTAAGGTTAATTACTTAATGGTAATTAATTTGTGTAATTAATTAAGGTAATTACTTAATGTAATTAAGGGGTAACTAATCAAGGGTCATTAATTAAGATGATGGTTAATTAATTAGTTTAATTAATGGATAAGTAAGCAAGATTTATGGTGATAAAGGTAATTAATTTAATTTATTTTAAATTAATTAGAGATGAAGTAATTAATTTAATTCATTTTAAATTAATTATAGATGGTGATTAATAGATCATTGCTTATGGATGGCTAATTTATATTGAGTGGCTTGGTTGTTTGATATCTCTGATGAGATATGTGTGACATATAATATGGATGCTTTGTCGCATTGAGATGATAGTATGAGTTATCTATTTGTGATGATAACATGAATTATCTGTTGTGATGATAATGTAGATTATCTATTGCAATATTGTGAATTATCTATCTATGTGGATATAGGTAATAGAACTGAATTGTTTTAAAACATTAAAACAACTTTGACCTAAAAGATGACGTTTTGGATTTTGATGAGACCGGGATCGGGTTTCCATATTTGGATATCCGAAAACCACATCGATCCAAATTAACGATAGGTCGTGAATCAAGTGAAGATGAAGATTCAGAGTTCAAGGGTTATCGTCGTTAACTCTTAGGGTAATTCCAAAATGAGTGCAACGAGATAGTGCCTTCGGTTTCGTTCGAACTCGGAACGATCTTGTATGGATTGAATGCTTTCAGAACATCGTCAGGTGGACGATGAGCATTCTAAGAGATGCGTTCTCTAAAGGTAATCGTAGCCTCAAGCCTCATCAACCGGGAATGGCTAAAACAGGGGAGGTGCAACAAGGCTAGGTGTGTCATGCCCATTTCAGGACGAGATTTTCCCCGTCTAGAAGTCCCTTATTATTTCGGCTGTGTGGGCGGTTGTTGGCCACAATTGCGGGGTTGTCTTGTTCGGAGCTATCCAAGAAGGGTTGGTTCCGGCCTTGTGTTGTAGGGGATCGGGAGTGGTCCTCGGTACGGTGATCTAGGCCCCGTACTGTGACGTGCGGTACCCCAGTAGCCCTGCCATTGTATGGAATCCAAACTCCAATAAGTGCCAGTACGGTTTTGATTGTGCCCAACTATGTTGGAACGTGAGACGTAAGCATTCCAGCTATTTCTGTATTTTATTTTGAAAACCCTAGACCCTATTATAATATCACTGGATTTCCTATTAAATGTTTTGGTTAGCATAAGGTAAAAACTTTTCCATGTTTATGTGTGGGAAGTCTTACGTGATACCTTTCTTTCAAAAGGTTTTTAAAAATTAAGCAACTTTAACCGTTTACTCACACCAGACCCATGTCTAACCCGGAGTTTATTCTATTTTTCTTAAACTCTTGGGTACTCAAAATTTTACGAGTAGCCTAGGGATTCAGGTTAGCTTTGACGAATTGTGGAGGAGCAATGGAGCAGGAGGCTTCTGCGTGTAGATATATAGTTTTCCGCTGTGTTGGTTTCTCAGGGTAGTTCTCTTGTATTGCATTGAGTTGTATAACTAGACAGGTGTTTATAACTGTCTAGTATGAGATGTGTCCTCTTTGAAACTCTGATAATGATTGTAAACTATGTAATATTTATGTTATTAATATAATTTATTCGTTCCATTGTTGAGATTCTGATGTTGTTTCTTCCTTCTCTTCTTTCTTTTCTCTTTTCTTTCCCTTTCTTTCTTCAAGATGATACGATTTTCTATGGTGGGAAAGTCGGGTCGTCTCACTTGGTATCAGAGCATTAGGTTGAGTGAATACCTAGGCTCTGGAGTGGCGTCTATCTTGAGAGAGCGTATTTGTAATATATAGATATATATTTATTTCTACCTATCTGTTGGATTACCTATTTGGGTTTTCCAATATAAGTTATAAAGGTAAATGGATAGTGGTGTGTGTAACATGACTACCAATGGTTGGAGTTTGAATGTTTACGGTTGGAAGTGTATTTGTCGAGATCGTAGACCTAATATCGTCTCTAGTAATCTTTGCAGTTTGGTGTAAGGATTTCAATGATCTCTGAAGGAAACCTGTTAAGGTTCGGAGTCCATCATTGAGATGTAAGTTTGATCGCGCTCGTATGAGCGGATTTTTGAGAGTTTGGATCTATCGGTTAGGCAGAAGCAAGTGATGGTATCTTGGCAATCTTAGGAAGTAGTAGATGCGTGATGAGACGCAGTGACTATGGATGTCTCCAAAGATGTTTTCTTTTGGAGAAAGTATAAGGAAGTGTGTCTGCTTCGGTGTTGTGGCTATGTTCAGCGGGAGGTTTGTGTTTGGTTTGAGGTCCGAGTTTCTCGAAAAGCTTTGGATAAGAAATCTTTAGCATCTGTGTCAACGATGCAGCTCGGGAATATTCTGTGTTCCAGCAGGAAGATCTTTTTGGCTTAGCAGTTTCCTACAGGTGGAATTCAAAAGCAGAAGAGAAGAACCGTTTCTTTGATGGATTAGTTGCTCGAGGATAAACTATTCTGATGGGTGAAGATAGAACAGTATTTTTGGAATTCAGATTGGGTTGATCGCAAAAGTGACTTGCGATAGTTTGGCTGATTCTCTTGGATAATCTTTTGTTTGGGTTTGAAGCATCTCTAGAGGAGGCAGGAGTTATAGAGTTGTTGAAGATTTTCCAATATCTCCCGGGAAGTTAGAGATTTGTCCGCTTTGGGAATTGAGTTCTATATCGACTTGAGGTCAGGAGTAATACCGGGGATTCAGCTAGGTAGAAGGATAGCTTCTGGAGAAGGTTTTTGGTGAAGCAGCTCTATATTCCTTGGAACTTCTGTTGAACCATATTTTTGGGATGTGCTGTTAGTCTGTGTTAACGCTAAAATTTGTACGCTAACACCCCGGTGTGTAAAGTGTAGTTGTGAAAGCACCACCCGATGATTTGGGAACAGAGTATAAGCAGAAAACCACAGAAAAAGCAGTAAATAACAACGATTTTATAGTGGTTCGGGTCAATAGTTTGTCTACGTCCACTCTGAATATCTTTATTGATGATTTCGTTACAAGTTGATACTATTCTTCCCAAGTACAATACACTTTGAACTACTAAACACTTTGAACGAGTAGCTTAAACTTCAATGTAAGTGAAAGTCCTCAAATCCATGTCGGATGCATGAGATTTCTTCTTGAAGTTGTTGATAGCGTTCTACGTGTCTTGAAATCTTTGAGTGTTGAGTTGGTTCGGAATGTAGCAGAGTATCGGTGCTTGGATAGAATGAGCCCAAAAGTCCCTTGAATGTTGGAGATGGCCACGTATTTATAGGCAAATTTCTGGGCTGGAATTGTTAAGTCATAGGTCGTGACCGACTCAGGATGAGTCGTAAGTCGTGACCGACTTAAATATCACGAGTCAGCAGGCAGCGACAAAAGTGAAGCGGCATTGAGTTTGCTTCTTGTTTGCTTAGGTCGCCAGCGACTTATAATAGGTCATTAGACATCTTAAGTTACTTGAGTCATTGGAAAACTTAGGTCGGTCTGCCACATGAGTTGTTAACTCCATGAGTCGTTAACCCGTTGAGTCGGCTGGCACCTTTAAGTCGCTAAAGTTATAACCCGGTGAGTCGCTGTCCCTCCTGAGTCGTTGAGTCGTAACCCTTTAAGGCCGTTGAGTCAGACTATTCTCTTAAGCCGCTAAGGTTACTAAGTCGTTAGCCTGTTGAGTCGTAACTAGATAGGTCGTTGATTCGGTCCATATGTTAGGTCGGTAATCAGTTGAGTCGGTAATCATTGTGAGTCGTGAGCCTTTCTTGAGTCGCTTGAGCAGAGGGGTTAACAATTGCCCCTCGAAGTACACGCTTAAGTCATGAGTCGTGTGCTTCGACCCAGTGCCTGAGTCTTAAACGACTCAAAGAGACTCGTGACTCGTTAGTCCTTCCATCTTCCCCCCTGCATCGCTTATAAGCCGTTGAGTCGGTCCTTCCTCCTCACTTTATTGCTTATCTATTTTATTTGATCCTGCCATTAACGGTCCTTCAAGTTTCCAGAGACGCATCCAAGCTAATCAGTCGTCAACTCATCTTTACCTTTTTATTGCGTAAGTGAATTCACTTTCTGTTCAATCCACGATCGTCATTGACTCACGAATCTGGACTCCCCATTTTCTGACTCCAATTCACTTTGGTGCCGTGTTCCATTGCGAGCCATGTTTTTGATCGATTTACAACTGCCATTAATCATATTGTTGTTATTGTTCGTGAATCATAGTAGTGCATCAGATTCGTCGCACGCTTGAAGCGATTCGAATTGGTTTTTGGGTGATTTCCGATGATATGAGGAGAAGATAATGAATTACAGTGTCTCGAATTAGCTGGTCTGTGGGTTTGGAGGAGATGAGAAAGTTCTTAGCGGGTTAATGGGTTAATGGGTTAGAAAGGAGTTAACTGGTTGTGGAGACAACCTAAAATTCTCATGATATAGTTGGTTTTTTGGATCTACCGATTTAGGAAGGCCTTGCAATCTCATCCGTCCATGACCTAATTTTTGGGTCGTGTTGACTTCCTGATGATTTAGGACTTGGGTCGTACGAGCGACTCAACCCTTTAGATCCTTACCACAACTTATCCTTTAGACCGTGAACGTCTCAAGCCATAAGTCGTGAACGACTCAGCACTTAGGCTATTTTCCATACCGAGCTGCTTCTTGTGGCTTAACCCCTGACCGACTCAAGTAGATGAGACGTAGGCTTTGAGTCGTTGGCGAGTCAGGACTTTTGTGAATTTTGTTCGTGCTTTGAACCGTTGCATGGACTTTGAACTGTTGAACTTTATTGCATTCATTCACAGGTTACTTTAACTTGCAAGCTAACAATCTGTCCAATACAACATTTACAGAAAATTGGGACGAATATACTGCCATCGACTGCCCACATCAAATGACAGATTAGTTAATAACAGATAATTAACTTAAATAAATTGTGTGAACAAAGTGCTTTCAACTCATCAATTTTAAGTAAAATATTAAAGCAACACTGAAATAGTCAATTGAAACCGACCAGCTTGCACTAATATTATGCTTGAACTTTAGATTAACAAGTTCTGAAATTTTGTAGTTGATCAATCGTCGACTAGTTTAACTCCAGTTATATTTACTTGCTATTTTTATTAGTTTTGCACGACACTTCACACTTTCAGGAAACGTGCACCTTCACATTTGAATATCCAGTTGTTTGTGTAGAATGACTTCTCAGGAAGAAGATACAATGGTTCAGACTGGAGAGGCCACTGTAATTCCGGCTCCTCTGGTCAATCCTCCCGAAAGAGCCTCTTTTACTTTATCGTACAGAGTTTTCCGCCAATTGTGCGCTCAGTTGGCATTGCTGAATCAGATGCCATTGTTCTTGAGAGAAGTAACACTGCTGACATAGCACCCCCTGGCTTTGTAACGGTCAATCGACAAATGTGCCTGAGTGGGGGCGTTCCTCCTTTCAATGACTTTTTCCAACAACTTTTTCGCAATTGGCCATCGCCCCATCCCAATTACACCCCAATGGTTATGCCATTTTAATGGGGTTGTGTGTACTGTTTAGGAAGACGCTTAATCGATTCCCAAGCTTTGACGAGATTTTCTTCCTATGCTCTTTCACCAGGACTAAAGATCACCCCTCTATTACTGTCGTGAGAAGCACACGAAATCGTAAATTGATCGTTGGCCTCCCTGAAACCGCCCATGGGTTCTTAACTCAATTTTTCTATGTCCGTTGCCCCCCGGGGTTTTATGCTGTGTGGAGAGAAGGAAGTAAGATCATCTACCTTTACCTTCTTTATATTCTGAGTCTTTTGAAGTTCGAATTGCCAAGTGTTAACTTCATCATCTTTTTTTTTATTCCAGTGCTTCCCCCTCCTTGTAGAGATCCCAGTCACAAGCCAACCCTGGAGAGGCTTGTAGCAGTACCGGTTGAAGAACGGGATATGAAATTTTTGCTGAACGACGAATTCCTTCACCAGTTCGGACTTCTTCACCCTTCTCGCTCCACACACCCTTGCGAGGTTCCAGACTCCCCACCTAAAGCATTAGATGCCTCGGTTTCTACAGACACATCCATACCAAAAGGACCTGCTCCCGAGGCTTCGTTAGTGAAGTGCTCCACTTCTGTTGATGTTGCGGGGCCATCTGTCGAACTTGCTCCGGTTATTGAGGAAGAAGAGCCCCAGGGATCTCCCCGACTGTCACAGAAATCTGGCGAAGAAGCCGAAAAAACTAGCCTTGCCAAGAAGAGCAGGGACGATACTTTCGAAGGGCTGAGCGACCTCTTTTCCATCTCGCAAGAGATCTTTAAAGATGATCCTATCACTACCGGGGTTTCTTCTTCAGTAGTTGAAGCGACTTCTATCCTGCAACAGACTCCGTCGACTCAAGAGTTGACGCTAACTATTACACCCACAACCACTCCTCAATTAAAGAGTGGTTCGTAGTTTGATGCGCGTAGTTTGCACGTCACACACACTTAGAATTTTTCGGCACTTTTATGCTTCTGACTTTTTGTACTTTGAAGAATTCTAAATTCTAGCTCCTTTTATTTCAGATTCTCCGATGGGGCGCAGCGGATCATACTATGATGATTTCCAGCGCTACGGGGGGCGTAGCCAATATGATTACAGGCGTTACCTTCCCTCTTACAGAGAATCTGATGAAGAAAGAGCCGCTCGAAAGGCTCAAGAGAAGAAGACTCAAGAGGAGCGTTACGAAAGAAGAGAGAGGGAGGAGCGCCACGATTCTTCGCAGAGAGGCGACGATTCTCATAAAAGAAAATCCCATGATGACAGAGGAAAAAGTCATATGGTTGAAGATTCGAGCAAGCGAGCCTGACATGGTGAGAAGCACACCTC
This sequence comes from Allium cepa, assembly GCA_030765085.1. NCBI lineage: Eukaryota > Viridiplantae > Streptophyta > Magnoliopsida > Asparagales > Amaryllidaceae > Allium > Allium cepa. The sequence goes on from CM060938.1 coordinate 707,148,554, forward strand.
TACAACTCCTGAAAAGGTTACTGCCCCTGCCTCGCTTGACATTCCTTCTGGCTCTCCCGCTCTCGGAAAGACAGATATCCAAACAATAATTAGCAGACCCAAATTCCAAGTTGGACCGGGTCCTGCCACTTTGCAAAGTCGGTTTCCACAGTGGTGTTTGAAGGGAGTAAGGTTTGACCTTGACTTGGTCCCCATTGACAAGTCTGCTATGTTACGAAACCTCGATGCCGTCAAGCTTGATATTGAGAGGATGTCGAACTGGCAGAAACTTATTGACGAGCTCCAAAGGGTTAATCGTGCAAACATAGAGGCCATGTTCACTATGGAAAATGATAAAGCCGAATGGCAAAAGGTTCTTGAGCAACATGACACTGAGATGAGGAGCATTGCTTCTTACAATGAAGAGCTTAGAGCAAAAGTTGAAGAACTGAAACAAGAGCTTGCTGCTTCCTCTACTTCTTATTCTCAAAAAGAAGAAGTGCTCCTAAAACAAGTGAGAGACGCTCATGCCAGCCAAAGAGATGCCGAAGACAGGCTTTAAGTCCAAAAAAGAATTAGTGAGGGCTATGTTGCTGATATTGAAGAGCTTCGGAAGAAGAACAGCTCCCAAGAGGTGGAGATTCAAATGCTTAAGCTTCAACTTTCTAAAGCTGAAATGGAGCGTGATGAGGCCGTTGCCGGCAAAATTGCAGCTGAAGAATCTCACGAGGCAACGAGGGCCAACATCAGCTCAACCTTATTTGATTTCTATCTGCATAGCATCTTGGGGCGCGGTAGCCTCGCCTTTCTAGGCCCCAAGTATGAAATTACACTGGCTGAAGTTTGGGAGGCCGCACTCGATATGCTCGGTGGTAGCGGCGCTGGCTATGCTGAGTCAGCTCTTGAGGAGCACTATCTTGATGATGATGCTCGTGCCGCTCTCGCTAGGGGGAGAGAACAGCTTGCAAAATTAAGGGCAGAAACAGTGGCAGGAGAATATTCAGGAAAAATCATCTCAACTGCTCCAATTCAACCTTCTCCTTCAGCTGAAATTGACATTATCGGTTCTAGTTCTCATTCCCCATCTCCTACTAAAGTTACCACTGATATCACAAGCATACAAGGTGGAGATGAAGGCGGCGAGAGTGCCAAGGCACAGGCTTACGAAGTTGACGTCAGGGAACCGACTTCTGCAGGTAACCCTACTGACAATCTTGCCCAAGTAGACTGCTCATCTGTTTCTTACGAACTTGATGAGCTTTTTGACTACTTCTTGAATCTCAGCGAACCTTTATCTCCGCTTTTTACTGACTTGAACTTTTTTCCTTCTGCAGAGAAAACGTTGGGCATTGTTCAGGCTTCTCCTCCTCCAATTATTCCTTCTCCGCCTCTTAAGGTCACTCCTCCTTCTGCCTCGCAACCCGGGTCACAAGAGGAGCAAATAGAAGCTCTTCACGGCTTAGATGATCCCGTTGCTTCTCAAGATCCGAGAGGAGAAGAAACTGAAGGAAGTGAGAGGACTCCAGAACCAACTGGCTCCGACGCTGAACCGTTATCCAAACTTCTTTCTCCAGGGAGTGGGTCTTCCTCCAAGAAGAGAGGAAAGCAGGGAGTTTCCAAGAAGAAGAAGAAGAAGGGATCTTTAACTGGCGAAGAAGAGACGGAAGAAAGTCCGACCGAGCCCCTTTCTCCTTCATCCCCTACCCTTACAAGCCGGCCTAAAAAGTTGGTCATTCGGCCAGGTGCGGGCTCAAAAGGTGGGCGGAAGAAGAAATGATGGCTCTGGTTCTGTGGCTTTCATATCGCTTTTTTCCTTTTTTGCATGTACTGACCGGAAATTGTGCGGGTACCGGCCCCCCGCTTTTCTTTTGCTTTTTACTTTGGAACCTGTACCTGTATAAAATAGTGTTGAATAAAATGATTCTTTTTCTTTGTACAAACTTCTGTCTGTATCTGAGAATGCATTTACTATTCATTTTTGTACAAGTTTCTTTGTACGATATTGCAGGGAGCTTGTGGTATATATTGTTCGAGCGCAATTTTACCGATGTAGTTATACCATGCTGCCCCCATACCATAAGCTCATTGTAATATTCTATTTTATTAGGAACTTGTGCTTTTATTTTTTAGAGAATAATTATTCCACATTTGGAGGAATATTATTTCATTAAAAAACAGAGTACAAATAAGTTTCTATGCTTCATCCCTCGAAGATATCACTTTTTAATTTGTGCATATACACATTTTACTGAATGAAATCTTCTATGTGGTAAAGCGGGTATTTGCAAGGTACTTCAACTTCCTTTTGAGGAATAGAATTTTCTAAAATAAGTAATTCATTCTTCCTTTGAAAGTTAAAGTGTGCCTTTGATGAGGATTTTTTTTTACGTTTCGACGCCTGGAAGTTTTATTTCAATCTTGGTGAAATGTGTGCCTCCGAAGAGGTCTTTCTGCTTGATTGTGCCTCCGGGAGGAGGTCTTTTCATTTCTGCCTCTGGGAAGAGGTCTTTCTGTCTTATTGTGCCTCTGGGAAGAGGTCTTTTTGAAACGGGCCTCCGAAGAGGGCTTTTATTTTGTTTTTCATTTCAGCTCTGGTGAAGTGAAATTCCAAAGAGCGGTTGTCGCACTTCAACTCCCGGTGAAATGGGCCTCCGAAGAGGGGCTTTTATTTTGTTTTGCATTTCAACTCTGGTGAAGTGAAACTCCGAAGAGCGGCTGTTGCACTTCAACTCCTGGTGAAATGTGCCACCGAGGATTGCCTGGAAGTTACTCTCTCATGGTTGGAGGGTCATGACTCCTCCAATCTTTTTTGGTTGAGTAGAGAACTTTTTTTTTTTGCGGCATATGCCTCGTTAGAGGTCTTTATCCTCCGAAGAGTTGTGCCTCCGAAGAGGACTTGTGCCTCCGAAGAGGGCTTTAGTTGTTCCTTGTCCACTTGCTTATGCCTTTTCAGCGATCCTCTATTTTTTCTTTTCAAGCTCGCACTCCCTTCTCTTACAACTAGTTTGTTTAATCCAAAGAAGTGTACTTCACTGCTAGGCCAGTTCGCGAAAACGGGCATAGGCTTCTTAATTGGATGTTTGTTTTTTCAAACTTCTCAATTTATTATCTAGAGCCCGTTTTTGGCGAATCATTGGCCGTTCAATTGAAGCACTTCTTATCTAGGATTTAAATTCGGGACTTTTGTGCTTTCGTGACTCGAAATTTGTTTGCTGGATGATAACCAGAATCACTCGGTCTTGTAATGTGCAAGTTTTATTTTCATTGTCTGCAAAAATTTAAATCGACATTTCAGCAATACATTTAATGTACTTTTCATATCAAAAATAAAGCAAACATGTAATAATAATAAGAAACACAAGATTTATAGTGGTTCGGCCAAGAATTTGGGCCTACATCCACTTTATAGTCTTTCATTATTCGCTTGCATCGGTTTTACAATCGCTTTCAATTACATGAATCATACATTCATAATTCTTTTTACAATATTTCAACAAAGCTATCAAGTAAAGTATGGGCGCAAGTGATTGTTGTTCCAAGCTCTTGGAATTTGATCTCCTTCGACAGTAGTGAGTTTGAATGTGCCGTCAAGAAGCTTCTGACCTATGACATATGGTCCTTCCCAATTTGGCCCAAACACACCTGTCGCCGTCATAATTCTCTTTAGGACTAGATCTCCAATCTCAAAGCTGCGTTGGCGAACTTTGGAATTGAAATGTCTGGCTATCCTTTGCTGATGAGCTGCGATTCTGAGCTCAGCCTCTTCTCTTTTTTCATCAAGAAGATCTAGTGCCTCAAGCTGTAGTTTTTCATTCTCCGCTTGATTGAAATGGATTCTTCTATGTGAAGGGACCTCTGTTTCTACCAGAGTCATTGCCTCTGACCCGTATGCCAATGAAAACGAAGTATGCCCATTCGCAGTTTTGTGGGTAGTTCTGTATGCCCATAGTGCTAGCGGTAGCTTATCGACCCAACCACCCTTTGCTCTTTCAAGTTGCTTCTTGATGGTTGACTTGATAATTTTATTTACTGCTTCCACCTGCCCGTTTGCCTGCGGATGAGCTACTGCTGAGAAGCTTTTTCGGATTTTGAATCGTTTGCAAAAATCTTGGAATTCTTCACTTTCGAACTGAGTACCATTGTCTGTACTTATCTTTTGAGGCACACCATACCTGCAAATGATACTTTTAGTCACAAAACTTATCATCTTTTTAGAGGTGATAGTAGCCAGTGGTTCAGCTTCTGCCCATTTAGTAAAATAATCTACAGCAACAATGGCATATTTGATTCCAGATTTGGCAGTTGGTAACGGTCCTACAAGGTCTATCACCCATATTGCAAATGGCCATGGACTGACCATTTGTGTGAGTTCAGTAGAAGGTGCTCTAGGAATTTTGGCGAATCTTTGGCATCTGTCACATTTTCGGGAATAGTTTGCTGCATCTCGATTAATTTCTGGCCAAAAATATCCGTATCGGAGAATCTTCTTTGCTAAAGTTTGACCACCTAAATTATCACCACATTCTCCCCCATGCATCTCAGCTAGGATTGTTTTGGACTCTTCCCTGGATACACATCGAAGTAACGGCATTGAGAATCCCCGTCTGTATAATTGGCCATCCTGGACTATATAGCGAGAGGCTTTCCTCTGTAGCTTCTGTCGTTCGTTTGAATTTTCCGGTAAAGAGCCATTGAGCAGATATTCTGTTATTGGAGTCATCCATGATTCTTGCTCTTGGGACACGCTCATGATCCAATCAATATCCATCTCATCAATGCTTGGAGCCGACAGGACTTCTACTGGAGTCAACCCCAGAAATTGAGCTTCGCCTGTGCTAGAGTACTTTGCGAGAGAATCTGCTTTAATGTTTTCTTCTCGAGGAATATGACTTATCGTGTAATGATCGAAGTCACACAGGAGTTCCCAAGCCTTTAACAAGTAGGCAGGCAGATTTCCCCCTTTCGCTTGGAATTCCTTCTTGACTTGGCATACAATAAGCTGAGAATCGCTGAAGATCTGTAATGCTCGGATGTTTAGTTCTTTAGCAATTCTCAAGCCAGCGATAAGAGCTTCGTATTCTGCTTCATTGTTCGTTGAAGGAAATTCCAATCTCAGTGCGTAGCATAATGACCGACCTTCAGGGGTCTCAAGTACAACTCCGGCTCCAGAACAGTAGTCATTTCTCGTGCCATCAACATATAACTTCCATTGGATTGGAGAATCATCGATCGTTCCTTCCTCACTGTTACCCTTATCTGTGAATTATGCGATGAAATCCGCTAAAGCTTGTCCGTTGATTGCTTTTCGGGGATGATAAGTGATGTCATATTGACTGAGTTCAATGTTCCACTTTAGAAGACGACCCGAAGTCTCAGGGCGAAACAGGACTTGCTTTAAAGGTTGATCAGTGAGGATTCTGATAGGATGAGCTTGGAAATATTGCCTCAACTTCCTCGATGCAATCAGTAGGCAATAGGCGAGTTTTTCCAACTTGGAGTAATTCATCTCTGCCCCAGTGAGTCTTTTGCTGATATAGTGAACCGGATGTTGAATCCTCTTGTCTTCTCGTATCAGCGCTGCACTTAAAGCATGAGATGATACTGCCAAGTATATAAGAAGATCCTCACCATCGCCGGACCTAGAAAGTATTGGAGGCGTTTCCATATGGCGAATCAATTCGTCAAAGGACTTTTGGCATTTGGGAGTCCAATCAAAGTTTTTCTTTCCTTTCTTTAGGGCGTTAAAGAATGGGATGCATTTTTCAGTGGCTTTGGAAATGAACCGACTCAAGGCGGCGACTTTTCCGTTGAGACTTTGCAATTCCTTCTTCGTTCTAGGAGCTTTGACTTCTTTTAAGGCGGTAATTTGAGCTGGACTAGCCTCAATGCCCCTAGCGCTCACGATGAAACCTAAGAACTTTCCGGACTCCACGCCAAATGAACATTTTAAAGGGTTAAGCTTCATTCCGTATTTTCGGAGGACTGCGAACATGTCTGCTAAGTGTTCTATGTGATCCACTGCTTTCTTAGATTTTACTAACATGTCGTCGACGTAGACTTCAATAGTCTTGCCCAATTGTGGTTTGAACGTAGCATTAATAAGTCTTTGGTAGGTTGCCCCCGCATTCTTTAGCCCGAAGGGCATAACTCTGTAGCAGTAAAGACCAACATTGGTGATAAAGCCGTATCCTCCTGATCTGGCTCATGCATCATGATCTAGTTATATCCGGAGTAGGCATCCATAAAAGATAACAATTCATATCCCGCTGTTCCATCTACCAGTTGATCGATCCTGGGTAATGGGAAGCAGTCTTTGGGGCAGGCCTTGTTTAGATCTGAAAAATCGATGCACACTCTCCATTTTCCGTTGGATTTCTTAACCAGCACTGGATTTGAAACCCAATTCGGATAGGTAGATTCTTTGATAAAGTTATTCTCCATGAGCCGATCAACTTCTTCTTTTAACGCTGTTGACCTTTCTGGACCTCGAGTTCTCCTTTTCTGTTTCACAGGTGTAAATTTTGGATCAATATTCAGAGCGTGTACTGCTACTTCTGGGGATATTCCGCACATATCGGCATGAGTCTAAGCAAAAACATCCAAATTTTCTTTTAAAAAAGATATTAAGATATTCTGAATTGACGCATTAAGTTGTGAACCCACATTCAACACCTTGTTTGGGTCCTTCGGGTCAACAGGTACTGGTACTTTCGTTTCCACTGGTACCACTCTATTCTCCCTTGCACTGGCTTTTCTAGGATCCATCTCTTTTCGTGCTCCGCTGTGCTCGCCAGTGCAGGGTCCGCCCTGTAATTGCTACAAGGCTGGTTCTTTGATGCGGACTGGGGTTGCCGCATCCTTTCCCATTTCTCTTTTCCTTGCTTCTCGCAGCTCTGTCAGATAACACTCCCGCCCGGCATTTTGATCCCCCTTTATAACTCCTACTCCATTGTCTGTGGGGAGTTTAATGGTGAGGCACCATGGGGCCAGAACAGCTTTGAACGCTGCAAGAGTTGGACGGCCAAGGAAAGCATTATAAGCGGAAAATTCGTCAACAATCACAAAAGTTTGCTTGCGGTCTACTTTTCTTTCTCCCTCTCCGTGTTCTACAAGCAAATCAATAGTTCCTATTGGCTGCTTTGGCTCCCCAGTGAAGCCAGCGATTTTTTGTGACGAGGCTTGCACATCAGCCATAGGGATCTTCATTTGGTCGAATGTTTTCTTGAAGAGGATATTACAGGATGCGCCACAATCAATGAGAACTCTTCTGACAATAGCTGGCCCGATACCAGCCGAGATGACTAAGGGATCCAAGGTAGGAGCTTCAACACCTGTGGAATCCCTGGCTCTGAACACAATATCATCATTGAAAGTTCGTTGTTGTTTCAGGGGCGTAGTATCTTCCAAAACAAAGACATCTTCTTCGGCCGGTGCATATTTCAAAGCCCGGGTGTACCTTTCCATCTCACCCCAGCTCTTGCCTGTTGGGTGAGGTCCTCCCGTAATGACATTGATAACAGGCCTTCCGGATTCATGCCCTGCAGCCTTCTCACTTGTCCTGTGTTGATGAACAGGAGCTCGTTGCCCCTGACTAGACGAAGCAGGATTGCTGCTATTCTTTTCCACAAATTGCTGCAGCTTGTTTTCCCTTATCAACTCTTCAATCAAAATTTTCAATTGGCGGCATTCATCGGTATCATGACCGGGTTGATTATGGAAGCGGCAAAACTTCCCGCTTTGTACAGCTTTTTTCCCGGTTCTTAGAACGGGAGGTTTAGGATAATCAACAGAATCTTTAATGGCAAGATAAATACGCTCCGGCATATCTGATAAAGGAGTATATTCCGATGACTTGAAGGAACGAGGCTTCTTCAGATTTTTCTGTTTCTTACCATCGTTATTTTCCCTTTTCTGTCCTACAGATTCATTCTTGCATGGAGCAGCAATGTTATCTTCAGCTTTTTCCATTACTGCCTTTAGTGGTACAGGACGGCTTTCCAGGCGTATGAACTCATCTTCTTTCTTGTAGAATTTTTCAAGGGAATTTGGTTCCTTCATGTTAAGCCATTTTCCAAATTCGCTCGACTTGTCGATGGCCCTCATCAGATAGGTCAAGATCATCCGTGGTTCTGCATTGTCTACCTCGGCCAGTGCTATATTAAAACAATTCAAGAAAGATCTGATAGTTTCCCCTGGATTCTGTTCTAAACTTGACAACGACATGATATCTTTGGCTTTTGAAGCATATAGTCTGAACTGCTCCTTGAATTTCTGGGTTAGGTCAGAAAACTGATCTATAGACCGAATTGGTAGCTTGGTGAACTAAAGAAGAGCTACACCTTCCAAATATACAGGAAAATATCGGCACTTTATTTCATCAGAAGCTCTGGCACCTGTCATGTGCCAATCATACTTATACAAGAATTCGTTCGGATCACTTGTTCCCTTGTAAGCTTGGATAGTTGGAGGGACGAACTTCCTTGGGAACTCAGCCTTTAAGATCCTTTCGGTAAACGGGGTTTTACTTGGAGCGAAACCCCATTCCTTCTCGTCTTCATTCCTTTGCATGCTTTCTTTCATGATTTGTCGAACCATTTCAGAAAGATACCCCTCATCATTTCGAGCTTTAGATCCACCAACTTCAGGAAATGTCCGCTCAAAGGGGCTGGCAGGCCTCTCAGGAATGTTTCTTTCTTCAGTGTCGTGAATGTTGCCAGCAAAGTTCCTTTCATTACCCGTTGTTTGACGGTTTACCCCAAGAAAATCGTTCAACTTATTCAAAATTAGGGCATTTTGGGCATTCTGAGCCTCCAATTGTGCACTTTGGGCATTTATCTACTGGTTCAGCCCTAAGATTACAGCATCCAACTCCGCTTTTGTGACCCCAACAGGTGGAGTGGCTTGATTAGGTACTGGGGAAGTGGAGGTTCCCTCTTGAACATTTCCAGATCTAATCGATCTACTCCTTCTCCCCGGAGCCATGATTTCAGATAAACTTCAAGTCTTCAGAGAGATTACTTCAACAAACTTTCGTGGAGCAATGATGATAATTCGCCTGAGTTCAATTCTCAGTGAAAGCACCAAAAATGTTAACGCTAAAATTTGTACGCTAACACCCCGGTGTGTAAAGTGTAGTTGTGAAAGCACCACCCGATGATTTGGGAACAGAGTATAAGCAGAAAACCACAGAAAAAGCAGTAAATAACAACGATTTTATAGTGGTTCGGCTCAATAGTTTTCCTACGTCCACTCTGAATATCTTTATTGATGATTTCGTTACAAGTTGATACTATTCTTTCCAAGTACAATACACTTTGAACTACTAAACACTTTGAACGAGTAGCTTAAACTTCAATGTAAGTGAAAGTCCTCAAATCCATGTCGGATGCATGAGATTTCTTCTTGAAGTTGTTGATAGAGTTCTACGTGTCTTGAAAGCTTTGAGTGTTGAGTTGGTTCGGAATGTAGTAGAGTATCGGTGCTTGGATAGAATGAGCCCAAAAGTCCCTTGAATGTTGGAGATGGCCATGTATTATAGGCAAATTTCTGGGCTGGAATTGTTAAGTCATAGGTCGTGACCGACTCAGGATGAGTCGTAAGTCGTGACCGACTTAAATATCACGAGTCAGCAGGCAGCGACATAAGTGAAGCGGCATTGAGTTTGCTTCTTGTTTGCTTAGGTCGCCAGCGACTTATAATAGGTCATTAGACATCTTAAGTTACTTGAGTCGTTGGAAAACTTAGGTCGGTCTGCCACATGAGTTGTTAACTCCATGAGTCGTTAACCCGTTGAGTCGGCTAGCACCTTTAAGTCGCTAAGGTTATAACCCGGTGAGTCGCTGTCCCTCCTGAGTCATTGAGTCGTAACCCTTCAAGGCCGTTGAGTCGGTAACTCCTTAAGGCTGTTGAGTCGGACTATTCTCTTAAGCCGCTATGGTTACTAAGTCGTTAGCCTGTTGAGTCGTAACTAGATAGGTCGTTGATTCGGTCCATATGTTATGTCAGTAATCAGTTGAGTCGGTAATCATTGTGAGTCGTGAGCCTTTCTTGAGTCGCTTGAGCAGAGGAGTTAACAGTCTGTATTCTCATCTGCTCCAGATCAGAGTTGTGCAGCGGAAGTATTGTGGTGGCTATTCTAGAATAGAAGAAACTGGAAGTTGCAGTGTTTTTAATTAGAGAGTTTCTACTGGGATTTTTCAGGATCCAAGGCAAGTTGGCGAGTGATCCTGTTCTGTCTTTTTCGGATAGGAGAAGTAGGTTGTAATCTTCTGATGATTGTGGAGTAGACTTTGTGTTCTTGATTTTGGGTAGATTTTGTGAAGATCAGTTTGTTGAGTTGTTTTGATCCAGTTTGTTTATAGAAGCATCAACGAAGATTGAGCTGATCTGGAAGAATCTATTAATAGCGCAGGATCGTCAGTAGAGTTTTGAGGTTAAGAGACGGAGAAATTTGGAATCCAAAGTTGGAGACTTCGTTATTGTTGAGGTTTTTCTCCGGTAAAGGGAGCAATAAGATTTGGTGAGATTATGAGGTAAGCTCCGAGGTATATTGGATTCTTCTGAGTTTTATAAGGATAAGTGCTTTGGTCTGCAAAGTTGAATTGCCAGTTTGGATGATTGGAATTCAAGGTATTTCACGTGTCTCTGAGGAGTACGTGTCTGGTCCATCACTGGTTTAGGAACCAGCAACCCTGAAGAATTTGGTTGCTGATTAGTCTTGTCTATGGTCTAATATCTTGTGCAGATTATAGATCAAGCTGAGTAAGAGCTCAGTAGCTTAATAGTATAGCTAGTTTGGATTTAGTATAGCGAGTAACCTTGTGTCTGTACCTGGGAAACTCGAGATAACTTTAGAAAGCTTATCCGGATCTGTGTCCAGATAGCTAGAGTTGTTTGATTGAAATGGTTGTTTGGATGAAATTGTTTGTTTGATTGATATGTATGTTTGAATTGGTTAAAATAAAATTAAAGTTTGGATTATCTTTGTTTTAAATTTCGAGGAAGAAATTCGTTAAGGGGGGAGGAATGTAATATCCCGGAATTTCCAGGAATTTAAAATGTGATAATCTCATACTTAAATTGTTTAAATTTGATAAAATTGTTATTTTCAAATATAAATAGCCAAACAATTAAAAATGTGATGTTTAAAATTATGATTATAGATTAATTTTAAACAAGTATAATTATTTAGTTCGTGTTATTAAATAAATTTTTAATATACTTATTGTTTTCTAATTTAACAAGTGTGCTTAAATATATATATATATCTGTGTATTTAGATTTATTTTTAATAGAATAAATTATTTATAAATAATAATGAGTTTTTTTGAAATTGATATCTATATTTATTTGAATTGACTTTAAATTTGGATTTTAAACTGACTTTGAATTTAAGGGAATAAATATATTAAAATAATAATAATATAGTTTGGATATAAAAAATATGGATAAAGTTTTTATGTAAAAATAAGATTTGTTTTATATTAATCTCTTTAAATAAATTTATTTATAGAAATTTAGAAAGTATTTATTTAATAAAAAATAAATACAAAAGTTATATTAACATTTAAAAATGAATATAATATATTTTCATGTGATTTTATTTAAAATCTAATGGGTTTTCAATCTATTTCTTTTAAAAGGTTATATGTAAACAAATAACTACAGGTGTTGAATTCTTATGCATGCTAATATACATGTGTTAACTAATTAGTTATTATAGGTGACAAATGTAAGTGTGATAACAAGTGGCATGAATTATTTTTCCATTTACTTTAATCTAAATTAATTTTAATTCAATCCTATAATAAAACACTCATCTCCCCTCTCTTCTATTTTCCTTCTTTATCTTTTCATTTTAATGCAAGATCTTTTCTCAATTCAAACCTGAAGTTCATTGTTTAAAACCTGTAACTTATTTCCTTTGAAACAAATCAAAGAAAAAAAATCTGAAATCTCCTCTGAAACAAAATGCAACCTTAACCATTTATCAAATTACCATGAAAACATTTCTAGATCTGCAACCATCTCAAGCTAAAAACCCTATAACTCATTCCAAAACCAAAATACAAAAGCCTGTACTAAGTTTTTTTTGGCAACATCAATTTCAAATATGCAACCTGAAACACTTTCAAAGCTCAAACCTATATAACTGTTTTATGATCAAAACTGTTATCTATTCCTCAAACATCAAAGCTTGTAATCTTCTTTAAGACAAAAATCAAAAGTTCACAAACCTGTAATCAAAGAAGCTAAGTTCATTTCTGAAACCAGAAATGAATTTAGGCATGTAACAAATGCATGCAAATGTCAATCCATCCACTAAAGCTCTGCATTTCCCATGTCTGCAACATGTTTTCAAAATTCAAGCAAGTCACCCTATAACAAAACTTCAAAGCAAGGAAAATCTTCAAATTTGCAACCTGAAGCATCAACAAGGATTTCCAGAACATCTTCAAGTTGCAGTTTGTTTTTCAGGCCCTGATCAAAATTTGCTTTAACACTCTTCCTCTTTAATCAGTGAGTAAACATCTACATAAAATTTCTAAGTGATATCTGATATGTTGCTAGTTAGATTTCTATAATAGTTAATGCTTGCATGTTTATCTATAAATGTATTATCTGTGTATGTGAATGTATTCATGTGTGTGCATGTCTGGACTGAAGTCATGTCTTCTCTGCTTCATATTACAGAGATTAAATTTAGTTAAAATTCCAATTTCTCTTCTCTTAGTCTTTGTAGTGACATGGTTTACAAACAATAAATGTTTGTTTAGTCGTAAATTCAAACTTAAAAATAAATTTGAGTTAAACATTTGAAAGTGTTTCTGGGAAAAATGGGAAAAACAGTATGAATCTTTAAATCATGTAAAAATCAAACTCTGCGAAATATTGTTTCAGGGTTATAGCATGAATCCACTTAGGAAGATAGGATTTTTAAAACAAAAATCTCTATTTTTAATGAAGTATTGATTGTGAATTTTGGGAATAGCTGGAAATGGGTTTTTGGGCAAGTTCTGGTGGGCAGAGCTTTTTTGGTGAACGTGGCTTCGATTGGAGAAGGTCGGGGTATAGGAGTGCTCAGGAAAAATGGTAGGATGGGTTTCTGGTGGTCGTGGCGACAACGGCAGGAGGATTTAGGTTGTAAACCTAATTGGGTCGAACTGTGAAAAGGGGATTCGTGCTTCTTCTTTGATGCATCAAGTTTCCTCAAATTTTGGGGATAGGATCGTGAAGGGTTGGAGATGGAGTGGCCAGAATTTCAAACTGTTAGATGGTCGGAGCGGTGATCGCGAGAAGGTTTTGGTCATGGCTGTTGATTTGCTGTTTCAGCTGGGAAGCTCGTTATTGTTTCACGACAAGCTAAGTTGCTTTGATGACCAGAGGTGGTTGTTGCGGTGATGTGTGGTGTGAAGGAGGGTTCGTCGGTGATGGAAGACAAATCCGGCACCGATGCATGTGCACAGGGAGGAGGAGTTTTGGTTGTTGTTTGGGGTTGTGAGTTGAGTGGTTTACTCGATGATGGTCTCGGGTTTTTGGAAGGAAGACTCGAGTGTGAACTCGAGTTGTCTGTAGGGTTTTAAAACCTAAATCAGATGTGTTGCTTCAGGTTTTTAAAAGTGTAAACTTAAACTAACCTTTGAAAATTTAAGAAGACAATGAACATGAAGTGGAATTCGAGTGATACTTGAGTGCAACCAACTTATTGACTAAAGAAATTTTTTTTAAAAAAAAAAGTTTAAAAGATTCGTAAAACAAGTTTCAATTTAAGTAAAGAAAGCTTTATCTTTTGTAATAAATCTTGTTGTTATTTAATACTATTTGGTTTTAATAAAAATAAGTGTTTCTTTAACATTTTATCAAGAAGTTTAAAATTTGTATATTTAAAATTTGGTTAAATAAAATTAAAGTTATTTTTAAAAACTTAAGTAAAAAATGGAACTTTAAAAAAGATAAGTTTTAAAATCTAAATTTAATTTGGCTTAAATCATTTTGTGATAAATGTTTAAGGTTATTATGCTTTGATAACACTAAACTATCAAGTTAGTGATTATTTTAAACTTAATTCTTGATTTTATTAATAAGAGTTAATTATAAAGTTATAATGGCTTAAAAATGTAAATGGAAATTAAGGTATTTATAAGATAATGTTTATCTTAAGATTAAGAGGTTTATTTATCTTGAAATTAATTAAATTAATGATATGCACGTAATTGTGCATAAATTTACATCCATATTTTATCTCTTTTTATTTGAATAATCATCATATTTGGGCATTTTAACATGTTTAAAACCAAAATTCAATTATTTCCAACCATCATATTTTCATCTTCATTCAGGGGCAAAACCGTCATTTTTGTGCATGTGTCAATATAAGAATTTTTACTTGGACATTTTTTGATAATTTTTATAGGAATTTGGATGCATATGGAAGAGGCTTATATGAAGATATATGCATGCACAAATGAATACAAAGGAAAGAAGAGGGAAATAATTCAAGCCATGAACATGGAGGACCCCACCCACTTACCTAAAAGTACAATTTGGAGCTAATGGACAACTAAGTGGAGGTTAAAGCTTCATGCAAAACAAATGATGGATTAATTAGTGGTTAATGGTTAATTGTTGGCATACTTCCTAAAGGGCATTTTAGGTAGCCCCCTAAAAATAGAATTAGGGTTTTATGCATGTATATATAGCCCTCTTATGTATATGAAACTATAATCTACTCTTTCATTTTACTTAGGAAATTAAGAAATCAAAGTGTAAGCTCAATGTTCTATGAAATAATAATGGCTTCCAAGCCTCTTTCTTCTCTCTTTTCTACATGCTCTTCTTTGTTTTATTGTTAATGTTTATTTATATGCTCACTTTCTCCTTATGTTCACAGCTTAGATTTACATTTATGCAAGTAGTTAGTAGCTAATCTCTTTTGCTTTCTTTGCTTATTTTCTATTTTCTATTTGATTTTCTTTTTAATATTGAAACTTACTTGTGTTGCTTCAATGCCACAAATGAGTAGCTAAACTACTTCAATTTAGGGGTGATGAAGCTCTCTAATTTTATGTAATTTCAACATTTTATGATTTATGATCTCATTTGGTTTATGCTTCATGAAGTGGATTTTGATGCAAGTTTATACAAGTGAGTTTGATAACTTATATTGCTTATGCAAATGAGCTATTCTTATTCAACATAAACACAAGTTGCATCATAATTTGCTAATCCGTTTTTGATTGTGAAATTAAAGTAAAAATGAAATTTGATGATCTATATTACTAGATACAATAGTAAATAGATCATGCTTAAAATAACTTTTTCTTTTGCTTCATTTTCATGAGAATTATAAGTGGGTGTTTGTTGCATTATACTTTGATGGTTTGATTTATGATAATTAATAACATAAACAAACCATGCTTATGATAAATACAACAATATTTCACTTAAATCAAAGTTAGAGATCATAAATTGTTTGTTGTTGATTTACAAAAATATGAGAGTGGAATTGCCTCTAAATTGTTCTCTAGTTCAATAGTTTACTAATCACATTTTAATTCTAGTTTAGCTTCATTTTAATTCTATCCAACAATTTCACTCGACTTTGGTATAATTTGATTGAATAGAAATTTTAAAATCATCAATTCCCTGCGGATCGACCCGTATTCGTCACGTGCTACATTCGTACACCGTGCGCTTACGGTTATTTTGAATTTAAATTCGTTCGATGGTTTTCTAAACCGATAGAATTTCCGTCGACGAACAAGTAATTAAGAAAATTAGATATAATTTATTAATTTAATTAATAATGATTTAAAAATTTATTTAAGGAATTAATTAAGAATTATTAATTGATTTAATTAATTTTAAATTAATAATTAAGGGTTATAAGTTAATTATTTGGAAGTTAATTAATTTATAATTAAGTTTAATTATAGATAATTAGAGATAATTAATTAATGATTAAAAGATTAATTAATTAAGTAATTAAGGTTGATTAGTTAGTAATTAGAGATTAATTTATTTAAAAAGGTATTTAATTTGCAATTACGTTTATTAATTAATAATTAAGTTTTTTTAATTAATAATTAAGAAATAATTAATCTATAATTAATTAAGGATAATTTAACTAATATTAAGGGTTAATTAATTATTAAATAGAATTAATTAATTGATTCATTAAGGATAAATTAATTTGTTATTAAATTTTATTAATTGATAATTAAGGTTATTAATTAATAATTATGGATTAGTTAATCTATAATTAAAAATTAATTACTTTATTTAAAAAGGGGTAATTAAGGAATGAATTACTCGATTATAATTAATCAAATAAGCGTGATTAATTTGGATTAATCAAATGGGTTGATTAATTAAAGGAAATCATTTGGTAATTAATTAAGTACGCTTACTTAATAAGATTTGATAAGAGTAATTACTTAAGGTAAGTAATTAATGAATAAATTACTGGAGGTAATTGAGATAAGGGAAATTACTTAATGGGAAGTAATTTAAAAGGATAATTACTTGGTAAAGTAATTAAGGATTTGTTACTTGGTATAATAAATCAAAGGATTTATAAAAGTAATCAAGAAGTAATTAAGAGTAATTTATTAACGATTAAAGTTGATTTAATTAATTTAAGCATGATTAATTAATGTAATTAAATAACGAATAATGTAATTAATTAATTAATTAATTAATTGAAGTAATTAATTAAGGTTCATTAATAAATGTGATTAATAAGAATAATTAAGGATTGATTAATTAAGATTAATTAATCTATAATAAGTTATTATAAGGTAATTAATTGTAATTAATTAATGATTAATGTAATTAATTATAATTAATTAATAAAGTAATTAAGGTTAATTACTTAATGGTAATTAATTTGTGTAATTAATTAAGGTAATTACTTAATGTAATTAAGGGGTAACTTATCAAGGGTGATTAATTAAGATGATGGTTAATTAATTAGTTTAATTAATGGATAAGTAAGCAAGATTTATGGTGATAAAGGTAATTAATTTAATTTATTTTAAATTAACTAGAGATGAAGTAATTAATTTAATTCATTTTAAATTAATTATAGATGGTGATTAATAGATCATTGCTTATGGATGGCTAATTTATATTGAGTGGCTTGGTTGTTTGATATCTCTGATGAGATATGTGTGATATATGATATAGATGCTTTGGTTGCATTGAGATGATAGTATGAGTTATCTATTTGTGATGATAACATGAATTATCTGTTGTGATGATAATGTAGATTATCTATTGCGATATTGTGAATTATCTATCTTTGTGGATATAGGTAATAGAACTGAATTGTTTTAAAACTTTAAAACAACGTGGACCTAAAAAATGGTGTTTTGGATTTCGAGGAGACCGGGATCGGGTTTCCATATTTGGATATCCGAAAACCACATCGATCCAAATTAACGATAGGTCGTGAATTAAGTGAAGATGAAGAGTCAGAGTGCAAGGGTTATCGTCGTTTACTCTGAGGGTGATTCCAAAATGAGTGTAACGAGATAATGCCTTCGGTTTCGTTCGAACCCATAACTAACACGTATGGATTGAATGCTTTCAGAACATCGTCAGGTGGATGATGAGCATTCTAAGAGATGTGTTCTCTAAAGGTAATCGTAGCCTCAAGCCTCATCAACCGGGAATGGCTAAAACAGGGGAGGTGCAGCAAGGCTAGGATGGTCATGCCCATTTTAGGACGAGATTTTTCCCTGTCTAGAAGTCCCTTATTATTTCGGCTGTGTAGGCGGTTGTTGGCCACAACTGCGGGGTTGTCTTGTTCGGAGCTGTCCAGTAAGGGATGGTTCCGGCCTTGTATTGTAGGGGATCGGGAGTGGTCCTCTTTACGTTGATCTTGGCCCCGTACTGTGACGGGCGGTACCCCAGTAGCCCTGCCATTGTATGGAATCCAAACTCCAATAAGTGCCAGTACGGTTTTGATTGTGCCTAACTATGTTGGAACGTGAGATGTAAGCATTCCAGCTATTTCAGTATTTTATTTTGACAACCCTAGACCCTATTATAATATCACTGGATTTCCTATCAAATGTTTTGGTTAGCGTAAGGTAAAAACTTTTCCATGTTTATGTGTGGGAAGTCTTACGTGATACCTTTCTTCCAAAAGGTTTTTTAAAATTAAACAAATTTAACCGTTTACTCACACCAGACCCATGTCTGACCCGGAGTTTATTCTGTTTTGCTTAAACTCTTGGGTACTCAAATTTTTAGGAGTAGCCAAGGGATTCAGGTTAGCTTTGACGAATTGTGGAGGAGCAATGGAGCAGGAGGCTTCTGCGTGTAGATATATAGTTTTCCGCTGTGTTGGTTTCTCAGAGTAGTTCTCTTGTATAACATTGAGTTGTATAACTGGACAGGTGTTTATAAATGTCTAGTATGAGATGTGTTCTCTGTGAAACTCTGATAATGATTGTAAACTATGTAATATTTATGTTATTAATATAATATATTAATTCCGCTGTTGAGATTCTGATGTTGTTTCTTCCTTCTCTTCTTTCTTTTCTCTTTTCTTTCCCTTTCTTTCTTCAAGATGATATGATTTTCTGTGGTGAGAAAGTCAGGTCGTCTCGGCAAATAAAGCTATTGCACAACCTTTAAAGCATGATGGCATAGAAAACCCTGAACAATATGAAAATAAAAAAGAATGTCGCAGGTTAATCTGGTCTCAATGAATCTTGCTTTCTTAAGCATTTTTAAATCTGAAGCCCTAACTTCCAAATCAAATTTTCTTTGTTTCTCTTGATTTAATAATAATTTCTTTTTTTTTGCTTTGCATGAAATTATTCTTCCCTCTAACTCTTTTCTGCAATAGAAAATTTCTTTAATGTTTTCTCTCGAAACAAGATTTTAAAGGAAATTTCAGCCCAGATGACATCGGAATTGGAATGGAATGTCTAGATCTAATGTGTCGACTGAAAATTCAGACTATACTATATGCAATACGTGAAACATACTTATGAGATTTCGTATATTCTTTACATATGATTGACACTCTTTACTAGTTTACAGCTAATTTATTTGAGGATAGGGTAATGTGTGTGCTGATGACAAATATTAAGAATGATAGTCATATGCTAAACGATAAAAAAATTAAAATAATATTTTGTTTTATGCTATAAAAAAGACACAAGAATTCAAAGGGGGCAATTACGGTAATTTAACAAGCTAAACATGTGCTCTTGGGTTACATGTTGATATATTTTCTTTCTTTTGATTGCTACATTATTTGTTATGAATAATACCACAGTGGTAGTAACTAAAGCATTTATAGTTCCTATTGTTAAATTTTTGTGATACAAAATCACATTTAGAAGGAAATAAATATACCGAAGAAAAGAAAAAATTTGGATTCCTCATAATTAATAGGCATATTTGATTATGCTTATTTCTCTTTTTAATTTGATGATCAATTAATTTTTTTCCATATAAACATTACTTTGGACATTAAGCAGTTGATTTTTTAAATAGAGCCTAGAAGAGAGAGTGGAAAAGTGTGGAAAATTATTTGGCATTTCTATCTTCATCCATCGTTATTCTTCTTCTCCAACACTAAGTAGTCATTGTCATAGAGTTCAAGGCTTCGTTCTCAATTAAGTTATTGGTTCTATTTTTTTTTACTTTGCTTTTGGAAGATTAATGGTAAACAATTGTTTTTTGAAATCAAAAGGTGGTTGAGTGGAATCTTATGTGTCGATTTCTTCTTCTTTATATTTTAGAACTATCGTTGACATTGTTTGTCTTCAAGTATCATTACTTTTATCTAATATTATCCATTTTGTGATTTAGATGATATAAGATCATAGGATAGGCCTCTGCAATAATTTTATCCATTGTTAGGTTATGTGTAGCTAAAATCCCAAAACATATAACTCTATTTTTGTGGCTATGAATTGAAGAACAACACATACAAATGGGGAAAAGGGTAATAACTATTTTACATAAAAATCCAACCATTTGTAATTAATTTAAAAAACAATAATTTTAGCTTAAAATTAAACAATGTTTAGGTTAGGAGCATTTAAATGAGGATCCCGTTTCTTTTACATTTTGTAGTATTTATAAAGGTGCTGTTAGAATATATCGCACAAGTACCATACCTTGAGGTTTTAAACGAGTTTTAAAGGATGTTTAATCTCTTTAGAAATTGAATTGTGTTGAAATGTAGTCGTTGATGTTAGCATCTCAACTACATCATCTTGATCCATTTACGCCTTGCTTCGAAGGCAAATATTAGAATGCCATGCTTCTCATTTGGATGGTCTAGATTAGATTATTTGTATACTCTACCTCGACTACTTAAATTAAGCAATTTTGATCATTTCACTTCCTTATTATAAAGATTTTTTGAGTGAAATTTCACAAAGAATTCTTTTTACATCGTATTTCAAGTGCTTCTTCGAGTGAGTATTCAGTATGTTCTTAAGTACAAGTTTGACCATTTCAATTTGAATTTCAACTTATATTGTTTCTGATTTCCAATAGCTTTCCATTGTAGTCAATGTGACATAATGCTTAATAAATTATTTTTAACTCTCTTGTCTTTTGAAATATCATTGAATATTATCGAGTTATCTTTCAATAAATATATATATTCTAGGAACCATAAAAATATGAGTATAAAAAAAGGTCAACCATAATTATTAGAATAGGTGAAAGTATTTTATATGCACAATTTGCATATTTTGAAACACATCTTCATATTATGTAGATTCGATACTATATTAGGTAAGCGCTTATTATCAAAAAATTAGTTGGTGATGTTAATAATGATTTCCTAGTTTTTATGAAAGAATAGTTACTTTGTTAATGACCATTGTTCGAAGTGATAAGACTTCTAACTTAAATTATTGCCAGAAATTGTGGATTCAATCTCATATCCATGCATTAGAGTTAATATTAAAAACAAATGATCTTTTATATTTTTTAAAGGAATTTAGACTATTCTAAACAATATGCTTATCGCTCATCTTTTTTAGCATAATACATGACTATAACATGTTACAATAACAATGCAATAAAATGTTAGATGTGGTCAATATACAATTGAATAAAGCATACTTTAGAAAAACATAAATTTCAAAGCAATTTATTTTCCAAAAAGATATAATACATACACCGTATTGTGGTTGTCATAAACAAGTCAAACTACTCGATACCCTAAACTTACATACGCATCAATATTTGTTAAGATAAGCATATGATTCAATGAATAAATGTTTTGTAATAGGAATAACAAATGAAATTAAATATGTAGTTATATGGGTTGCACTAATAGAAGTATGCATATACACTTCTAAGACACATATACTTCTACTTTTTTGGTCATGTACCAAGAAAAATCGATGAAACAAAAATAATTCAAACAAAAATAAACGAAGTTAATAGAAGAATGATATAAACCATAGTATTATGCGTATATAAATACAATGTATTTGTATAATTATTATTTAGTTTTGCAATCTAGTAGACAGAGTGGGCCTTTACCATTATATTATTGTAAACAGAGTAAATACAAGAGTGGAGTTGAAATACTTTAACTGCTAAGAGTTGTATAGGACGAAAATATCTCATAATATTTTATTTGCATGAGATAATCGTTGGAGGTATATCGCTTTAGACAATGGTTCTAGAGGTCATGGGTTCGTACCCCTAAAACATTATAATGAATGCCTTTTTTAAATAAAGTATAACTCTCATTATCGAAAAAACTTACCCAAATAGACCGAACTTTCTCGATCTTTTCATTTAATCATCCAACAAGATTAGGGTAGTAGATTATTGAGTTCCATAAATAGATAAAATTTTAATCCCTTTCAAAATCCATAAATATCATTTTAATGTACCAAAATAGCTGTTTTAAAATGCAAAAAGGCAAAATATCTCTGCATTTCAAGATTATCGGCATAACCATAAACATTTGGGGAAATAATTATGAGTATAAAAGCATGCATTTAGGGAAGTAATCATGATAGATAAAGCTCTTAGTAGTTAATATGGCTACAATAATCTACATCCACCATAGCGAAGCAATCATCAAAATTCTAAAAAATAACAAGTAGCACCAAAAATCATATATGGTTGTTTTTTATTTTGGACAGCATGTAGCTACTAAGTGCTTTCTTTATAATAGTGGGTAAAAAAATTAGGCTTAAGATAAATTAACTAAATTGATTATTTTGAACTAAAAGGTTCTTTTTATGTGAACTTCGTGTCTATGTTTTGAAAGTTCACTTTACTACAAGTACACAAAGTTCAACGTATATTTTGTCTCCACAGAAACCCACTACTAAAATGACATAAGAAGTTGACTCTGTAGAATAAAATAACGCACAAATTTTGTCATGTATACATATAAAAATTGTTTATTGTCTATCGTACCAAATCAAAGAGTGCTACCACTATTTAGTTTACCTGATATAATATCTAATGTCAAAGGGAAAATAAATATTATTAATGCTCATGCGATAGTAATAAATTCTCCTTAACAATTAATGTTTGTTTTTAAGCTCATATATCATTCATAATATTTCATTTAACACTAGTACAAAAAAGAATCAATTACAAGATGAATGGCCCACAATCAATGACAGTCCAATGGCTCATCGCGACCGTTCAGCTCAACATCACATCAGCATAATCATATCAACAGTTATTGACTATAAATATACCTTCTCTTTCAATTGACAATGTTACTTGATTAGGACACCTTTGAAAATATAATATATTATTACTTACTAGTATGGGCCCATGCTTTGCACATGAGCTATTTGTATTATTATATATGTCTGTATTTTGTTTGAGTGCAAACATGTAAACGGAAAGCAAGGGCATTTTTGGAATTTCAAAACGACACCGAGTAAATTAGTTCAACCAATTTTCTTTATTAGTAGTAGAAGTAGATGTTAGTACGTGAGATGATGGTTTTGATAACAACAACCTTAGAATAGATTACAAAATATAAATACTAACAATATAAGTTTAGATATATATGTATATGTAGGATTAAACCATGCAGGTACCAAGAATGAAGACTATACAATATAGAGATTCAAGATATCAAAATTGAAGACTCATGAGTAACAAGAATATCAAGATTATCAAGAGTTCAAGAATTCAAGTAATTTATTATTTTTTAAACAGAAATTTTGTTAAAACTAATAGAAAAGCACTCGCATTTTAAAATTCAATTTATTCTTGGAATGGAGTCCACTTTGAGCCTGTTAAAGGGATGGAACCCTAAGTAGGGTGGAACCTACGAAAAGTCTAGTGGAATATTGTTTTGTATCCGCTAACTTTTTATTCAAAATTATTTTTCGAAATTGTATCTTGTTTTCAAAATGATTTCAAAACCTTCCTTTTAAAAGCATCAAAAAACATCTATCCTAATTTCAAATACTTTTAACCTTAAAATAATCTTTAATTTCATAATCAAATTATTCTTATTTTTAAACTACCTTTTAAATATAATATATTTAACTTTTAAAATTTATACTTTGATTTTAAATATAAAATTATAGTAAAATTTTGTATATATTATTCTTTATTTTTACTTATGTATTTTAATTATAGTCAAGTATATTTATAAAGTTTAAAATAGTTTTAATATAAAATAAAGGTTATTTTCAAAGAAAATCAAAACACCAAAACTCCCTTTGGGATGTCGACATACTCAAGTACCCCATGTCGACATGGTGTCAGTTGAGTTCAAAATTTAAATTTCAAAAGAAGTGTCTATTCATCACAACTCTTCACGAATGGACATGGCTGTTGTTGTTCTATAATTGGGGGTTAGTTTCAACAAATTTTAATTCAGTTTTTCTCGTTTTTCGCTCTTCTTCTTCTTCCATATTTCTATATATAAATTCTTATCATTACTCTATCGAAATCAACATTGAATCTAACTAGATTATCTCTGGTTTGATTCTCTATCACTATCTGAACAAGATCCTTAGTGCTATTCAGAGTTATAGGCTTTTTGTAATCAACATAGCGAGAAAAGGTGTGATTGTAGCCTTGAAAATCAATCAAGTGAGATAAGGTATGATTGTAGCCTTGAGAAATCAATTGGGTGAACTTGTTGTCCGAGAAATCAAGTAACTCTACACAGAGGATTATGATTTCAGAGGGTGTACCTCGTAGCCCTGAAATCGAGGGTGTAATTGTAAAGATTGTTTTCGAAAGGAAATCCGTACTTGTGTGCGGGGCGGGATGTAGGGTAACTCCGAACAAGTATAAAATCCGGTGTGTTCTTTCCTTTACTGCTTTTACTTTACATTTGCATTTGTGTTTGATTCTATGATCGTATCTTTATATGAATATTGCATACATTTGTGTTTAAATTAACAAAAACTCAAAAAGATTCAATAGTTCTCTAAAACACTATTCACCCCCCTATAGTGTTTATCCTTAGCCTTAAGATCCTTAATCCGCATTTCTCACATTTGGTATCAGAGCAAGTTTTTCAAAGTTTCACAATCAGATTTTTGAAAATGTTTTAAAATGGCTATGTTTGTTAGTACTAGTTTAGAAATATTCAGATCATCATTGTCTTTTGAGTCTGCATATAATCAGTGTTCAAATTCAAGTTGTCTACCAAAATTGTTTGATGTACAGGAATCATGCTTTATGGCTATTGAGGAATCAATACACAACTGACAAATTGTGCAGATCAGAAGGGACAAATGGATACTCGATAGTGGATGTTCTAGACACATGACTAGCAATCCAGATATGTTAAATGATATAATATACAAAGACAGAGGACTGGTTAACTTTGGAGACAATTCAAAAGGATATGTGATTGGCATCGGCAAAGTCGGTAACTCTGAAACTCCTATTATTACTACTGTTTTGCTAGTTAAAAATCTGAAACATAATCTGCTAAGTATAAGCCAACTTTGCGATAAAGGATATAAAATTAAATTTGAAAAAGATAAATGTCACATTGAAGACAATAATTCACTATAATATTTGAGGGAATTAGGAAAAAGAATATTTATATTCTTATATGAAAGTTTCAAATGATAACTTATGTCTTTTGGAAAATACAAGTGACTCTTGGATTTGGCATAAGAGATTTGGGCATTTGAATTTCAAACTCTTCTCTAGATTGTCAAAACATGATCTAGTAAGAGGCCTCCCTAAAATGAATTTTAAAGTAGATAGTCTATGTGATGCATGTCAATTAGGAAAACTTAGAAAAAGTTCCTTTAATTCAAAAGATATGATTTCAACTTCAAAACCTCTTGAATTACTTTACCTTGATTTATTTGGTCCATCTCAAATTCTGTCAATAAATCATAGTAAATATGTTTATGTAATTGTAGATGATTATTCTAGATTTACATGGATAATATTTTTAAAACATAAAAGTGATACTTTTGAATGTTTTAAGAACTTTTCAAAAAGGATTCAAAATCAACTTTCTCTAAAAATTATAACCATTCGTAGTGATCGCTGTGGTGAATTTGAAAATGAAAAGTTTGAGGAATTCTTCAATAAAAAGTGAATAACTCACAGTTTTTCGTTTCCAAGAACTCAACAACAAAAAGAAGTAGTAGAACGTAAAAATAGGATGATTCAAGAGTGTGTGAGAACTATGCTTTCAGACAGTAAATTATCAAAGAATTTTCGGGCAGAAGCAGTTGCTACCATCTGTTATATTTTAAATAGAATTTTAATTAGACCTTTAACTAATAAGACTTCTTATGAACTTCTTCACTCAAAGAAGCCTAAAGTATCTTATTTTAGAATTTTTGGAAGTAAATGTTTTATTTTAAATACTAAAGATAACTTAGATAAATTTGATCCTAAATCCGACGAAGGTATCTTTATCGGATATTCTAATAAAAGTAAAGCATACAGAGTATTTAATTTAAGAACTGACACCATTGAAGAAACAATGCATGTGTCATTTGATGAAAATTTCAAAAAATTTGCAGATACAAGTGATGAAGATGATTTAATTATTCAAAATCAAGAGTCAATTGTAACTAATAATGAAATTAATCATCCTAGTAGAAGGACTAAACTTTCAAAAGATCATCCTATTGAAAATATACTAGGAGATATGCAATCTGTAGTTAAAACTAGAAATCAACTAAGTCAAATGAGTAATGTATCCTTTATATCAACTATCGAACCAAAAAAATCCAAAAGAAGCATCAATTGATGATTCATGGATTTTGGCTATGCAAGAAGAATTAAATCAATTTACTAGAAATGAAGTTTGGAAACTTGTTCCTAGACCTGAAAATAAAACTGTAATTGGAATTAAATGGGTTTATAAAAATAAAATGAATGAACAAGGAGAGGTAGTTAGAAATAAAGCGCGTTTAGTCGCTCAAGGTTGTTGTCAAGAAGAAGGAATAGATTTTGATGAAACCTTTGCTCCCGTAGAAAGATTAGAAGCCATTAGGATTCTACATGCCTTCGCAAATCATAATAATTTCAAATTATTTCAAATGGATGTTAAAAATGCCTTTTTCAATGGATTTGTAAAAGAAGAAGTGTATGTTGAACAACCACCACTTTTTGCAAATGATAAATTACCAAATCATGTTTATAAACTTAAGAAAGCTTTATATGGTCTAAAACAAGCTCCGAGAGCCTTGTATAATAGACTAAGATCTTATCTATTACAATCAAATTTTGAAATTGGTAAAGTAGGTAATACTCTTTTTATTAAAAGAAATAAAAATTATATTCAACTAGTACAAGTCTATATAGATGATATCATTTTTGGATCAACTAATTTTGAAATGAATAAAGAATTTTCTGAAATAATGACAAAAGAGTTTGAGTGAGTCATATGGGTGAATTAAATTTCTTTTTAGGATTACAAATAAAACAATTAGATAATGGTATCTTTATTAGTCAAAAAAATATGCTAAAGAACTAATTAATAAATTTGGTTTGACTACTGCAAGTGGAAAACCCACTCCCATGGCACCAATGAGTACCTCAGTAAAGAAGATCTCTCGAAAGATGTAGATCAAAAGTTATATGGAGGAATGATTGGATCACTACTCTATTACTGCTAGTAGACCTGATATCATGCACAGTGTTCGTCTCTGTGCAAGATATCAATCCCAACCTAAAGAGACCCACTTAAAAGCCATAAAACGTATCATAAGATATGTTAAACACGCCTCTGATTATGACTTATTTTACCCTAAAAATGATTCCTTTGACTTAATATCTTAGTGTGATGCTGATTATGTTGGTTGTAAATTAGACTGAAAGAATACAAGTTGATCTTGTCACTTTTTGGGGCATTCTCTGATTTCCTAGTTTAGTAAAAAGAAAAACACAGTTTCTTTATCAACAACTGAAGTAGAATATATTTCTGCTGCTTTGGCTTGTTCTCAAGTAATATATATGCAACAAACTTTAAAAGATTATGGTTTAAAATTTTCAACATCACCAATTTATTGTGATAATAAGAGTTCGATAAATTTATCCAAAAATACTACTCAACATGCTCGAACTAAACATATTGATATCAAACATCATTTTCTTAGAGATAATATAAGTAAGGAAGTAATCACTCTAGATTATATCAATTCTAAGAATCAAATTGCTGATATCCTAACAAAACCATTAAATGAATATATATTTAGTAAATTAAGAAGAGAATTAGGTATTTGTTCAATAATTGAAATATAAA
The DNA here is from genome assembly GCA_030765085.1 of Allium cepa. Taxonomy (NCBI): domain Eukaryota; kingdom Viridiplantae; phylum Streptophyta; class Magnoliopsida; order Asparagales; family Amaryllidaceae; genus Allium; species Allium cepa. Next base: position 707,176,248 of record CM060938.1, read on the forward strand.
ATATAAATAAACAAAGTATAATTAAAATTAATTCAAAATAAATTAAATAGGCAAAAATTCAAGAACTATTCGACATACTCCTCTACCCTATGTCGACATACAACGTTTTTAAATTTTTGAAATTTTTTCCACCAAAATTCAAATAATTGGTTATATATTCTTCACATTTTCAAAATTTTATTCATCCTTTCTATTATCTCTCTTTTCTTTTCTATAAAATCAAATTATCAATGGCCTCCTCTTCCAAATCAAACATTAAATCAACCTTTTCGTTCCCCTCTCCTACATCCGGTCCATTTCAACGTACTACTCTCACTCGTATGACTAAAATGGTTTATCCTCTAAAGGATGCACTTCAGTTAATGACTGAAATTCAAGTAACGCAACTTCAAATGGCTAAGAAATAAGAGAGGCAAGGCAAAATCCTTAGGAATTTGCAAAAATTTCCAGTGGACAATCATGCTAACCCAATCTTGTTGACAAAGATTCTTCAGGAGATCAAGAACATGAGGCCAGTGAAGAAGAAGTAGAAGTAGAAGAAGAACCCTTGAAGAAGCGCATGCGAAAGATGACGACTAAGTCGTGTGCGTTGGAGAAGTGTGTTTTGACAAAGATAGGAATCTTGTCGAACAACGTGGAAATTTCCGTTTCCACTATCCAAACTGTTCGATCCATAGATCTCCTATGTTTAAAAACACATTAGTTTCTTCTCTTTCTTTACCATTGTTGTTTATTCCTTCTTACGTTTACAACGAAAATGTAAATATAACCATATGGTTAATAAATAAATTGTGTTCTTATATGTGTTCTTCCATATTAATAAATATAACTATATGGTTATCATATACTAAGAATTGTTAGTAGTTTAGGATTAGGTTTATTATTAGATTTAAGTGTTGATTATTTATGATAATACTATCATTATAATCACATATCATAGAGTATTAGATTTATGGGGAGTTCTATAGTTTGGTGTTATATAGTTTAGAGTTAATTTTTGTTGATGACAAAGGGGGAGAAGTATAAAATAGGGTAGTTAGGCATAGATTAAGGGGGTGTTATTAGGATAGACGTAATATTTTATAAACAAAGGATGTCATCATCAAAAAGGAGGAGATTGTTAGTCCGTGAGATGACGGTTTTGATGACAACAACCTTAGAATAGATTATAAAATATAAATACTAACAGTATAAGTTTAGATATATATGTGTATGCAGGATTTGACCATGTAGGTACCAAGGATGAAGACTGTACAGTATAGAGATTCAAGATATTGAAGACTCATGAGTAACAAGAATATCAAGATTATTTAGAGTTCAAAAATTCAAGTAATTTATTATTTTTTAATTAGAATTTTTTTAAAACTCATAGAAAAGCACTGGCATCTTAAAAATCCATTTATTCGTGGAATGGAATCCACTTCGAGCCTGTTAAAAGGATGAAACCCTAAGTAGGATGGAACCTACGAAAAATCTAGTGGAACATTATTTTGTATCCGCTAACTTTTTATTCAAAATGATTTTTCAAAATTATATCTTGTTTTAAAAATGATTACAAAACCTTCCTTTTAAAAGCATTAAAAAACATCTATCCTGATTTCAAATACTTTTAGCCTCAAAATAATCTTTAATTTCAAAATCAAATTATTCTTGTTTTTAAACTATCTTTTAAATATAATATATTTAACTTTTAAAATTTATACTTAGATTTTAAATATGAAATTATAGTAAAATTTTGTATATATTATTCTTTATATTTACTTATGTATTTTAATTATAGTCAAGTATATTTATAAAGTTTAAAATAGTTTTAATATAAAATAAAGGTTATTTTCAAAGAAAATCAAAACACCAAAAATCCCTTTGGGATGTCGACATACTCAAGTACCCTATGTCGACATGGTGTCAGTTGACTTCAAAATTTAAATTTCAAAATAAGTGTATATTCGTCATAACTCTTCACGAATGGACATGGCTGTTGTTCTTCAACAAATAGGGGTTAGTTTCAACGAATTTTAATTCAGTTTTTCTGGTGTTTCACTCCTTTTCTTCTTCGACATTTCTATATACAAATTCTTATCATTACTCTGCCAAATCAACATTGAATCTAACAAGATTATCTCTGGTTTGATTCTCTATCACTGTTTGCACCAAAAATTGGTCACAACACTCTTCGGGAGTCATTGAAGAGATAATAGTGAAGAATGTAGATTCGAAACAGATATTATCTAACAAAAACTCCAATCAACAGTAAAGTAAATGCGTAGACAAGCGATTTATAGTGGTTCGGCTTGTTGCCTACGTCCATTGTGAAGTTTCTTGGTATTTTATTGATTCTCTTTCAATGATTACAAGCTGTTACAGCGATCAACAGTGAGTTACAACCAGAAATTCGAATTCAACAGCAAGTGTATGATGTAGGATGATGGAGATCTCGATCCGGCAGAGTCTAGGCGCTTGAGAGTCGAAAAGATCCTTTTTCTGTTGGCTCTGGGGCTCTATTTATAGGCGTAGGATGCTGATATTTTGCTGAAAACTAAGGAGACCTCTTCTGGCACGTGAGGGGGCCCACATGCCCAGCCTCGGGAAATTTGGGCCCACTTCAGCATCGATTCGAACTCCATTCGAATCGATCAAGAATTCATCCAATCGAGGTGAAATTTGGTGTGGACATTTTTCCACATGAATGCAAGCTTCTGTGAAAATTTCGTGGCATTTGGATCAGTGGATTGGAAGATATGATGGATTCGAGATTACTTTCTGCGAGTGGCTGTTCGGTTTGAAACCATCCATTCGAATCGATGGTTTCGAATCGATGGTGGCACGCGCCTTCGTGGTGACGTGGAGCGCAAACTTCGAACCGATCCGGTCTTCACTCCGAGTTGACCACTTCGACTCCATGTATCTCGGCGCATTCGAACCGATGGATGACACGTCATCGTGGCTAGTTGACCCAGTGGATTCGAACGAAGCTTCACAGATGGGTTCGAACAAGGATCCAATAATGGGTTCGAACAACTGATGCTTGGTGTATTCGAACAAGGATTTTTTGATGGATACGAGCTTTGCAACCTCTCCATGGACATGAGGCCCACCAACACGAACTAGATGGATTCGAAGCTAATGGAGTCGAACCGAGGCACTCCGTTAGGTCGAGGTCCATCGATTCGAAGGTGATCGGTTCGAAGGGTGTTTGGTGATGGATTCGAAGACACCTACCATGATGGATTCGAAACCAGTGTTATTGCCTTCAAGTTGAGTCGATCATAACTTGAGCGTATGAACTCGGATTGACTCGAAATTTGAGATGACAACTTCTATGATCTTTCTTGTCATGTCCTATCAAATGTAGCTCAACCCTGGGCTCGGACAAAATTCAGCGATATCCATAGCGACACGAAGTATGACCAATCTTTGAGACGAACTGTTCTCCGTTTTCGATCGATCTTTTGGTATCGCGGCTTTTCCAAAAAGCATGATAACATTTTGCCCCCAAAGTACGTCTTGTGGGAACATGACGTGCTTTGAATAGCTGCAATTTCTCTCTGAACAATCATTGCTCTCCTTTTTTGTTGAGACTCGTACTCTGTATTGTTGTAACCTTGCATTGATATGATTGGTTACTGTATAATAGTGCTTTAGCCGTTGGTTGTTGCATTTGTAACAAGATGAGTATTCGATCCCTGTAAATGTTTAAAATCGAATGTTAGTTCGACATGTATGCATATATGTTAGTTTGACCCTTGTTAACGTCGTGCGTCGTGAGTCGTTGTCGGTTTTGTTTGCTACTGAATTTCGTATCGATTCTTTCCTGAACCGATTCGGAAATTTCAGTTGAGACAACGCTTGATGATTATTTTGAAAAATCCCTTCGTATCGATCCTCTCCTGAACCAATATAGAAGGTTGAAGGAATTGAATTTGTATTGCACGAAAGTAATATTTCGAACCGATGGGTATGAGCACCAATGGATTCGAGATAAACATTCGTAAGGATGGAGTACGCTTATACTATGATGGGTACGAGACCGACACTCGAACCGACGGCTTGGATGAGGACGAATCACCCATTCGAACCGATGAGAAAGGGTGGATACGAAACCGTCGTTCGTATCGATAGGGAATGATGGATACGACATCTCTGTTCGTATCGGTAGGTTGTGGATGGAGTTGTGGGTTTGCCGATGTGAACAGGGGTCTCGAAGTAATGCGCTCACTGTTTGTTTCGCACCGATGCGTCTCGATGCTTTGCCATGTTCTTCGTATCGATGAAATATGAGGTTAGCTTCGAACCCACAAGGCATCAGGTTAATGGTCTCGAATGGAGATTTCGAACCAATCCATGCTTTGACTGGTTGCGACCGGTCAAGTTTACCGGAAGGGGAATCGTCTCGGTTGCTCTTAAGGCTTCATATAAATAGCAGTGGGGTTTCACTTTTTTCACTTTTTACTTTACTTTTTTTTACTCTTGCCTTGCTTTTACTGTGTTCTGCCTCGTTTCGAAGTTTCAGAGAAGAAAACACTGTGTCACGTCACCGAATCAATTAAGATTCAAGTCTTCAATTCCTCGAATCCATCATTCAAACTAGGTAATTAGCCTTGAATCCAAACTGCAACGCTATTTCGAACCTACCTCTTCTTCATCGATTGGCCACTCTGGTGATTGGTAAAACCAGATCTGGTTTGGGGAGCTTCGAATTGATTCGTGGACTCGAGTTCGAATCGATTATGGCAGCATCATTTTTCCTTGGACTTCGCATCGATCCCTGGAATGGCTTTATGGGGGTGATGCAGTTCGCACCGATTGACTATCTTTGATGGGTCCATTCGAATCGATGGATTCGAATCCATCAGCAATCGGTTCGAAGCTCTTGACTTTACATCGATACGGAGGGTATCGATTCAAACATGGTCTATGTTAAGTTGAAGGCTTCCTTATCGGTTCGAACCAGCTAACCAAGGATCGATTCGAAGTCATCCTTCAATGATCGATTCGAACATGACACCTGATCATCGATTCGAAGCATGCCTTTCTGCATTGATTCGAAGTGATGTTGGGATGGGTTCGAATGAGCTCCCTGTGATCGGTTCGAACCCTTTATGATGGATACCAAAGTTTGACATTTTCTAAGCATAATCCCGACGAGCTTCATCCTTGCATATCTGGACTTGATAATTAAACTGCATACTTGACCACCTTTCGAAGCTCGTCGATGGAACCATAACAACTTCTATCCACATCAAATTCCATCATACAAACAGTTTAGTGATGACGGTCAGCGATGACGGTCATTACTACTGGGTCCCGTAGCTTTGTCGTTTGCATATTTCCTTTAATTCTGCGATATTTATTCAAGTAATGCATGGCATTGTACAACATACATTCATACACTTTACACTGGGAAACGCACGGGTCCTTCGTAGTCTAACGATGGTTTCTCCTGAGTTAGCTAGTCATGGAACCTTCAAGTTCGCAACAGCAGGAGGTTCAAAGCACAGTTACTCCGAGACCGGAGGTTCCATATATTGAACCTGAGATCGTCGGTCCGGCCCCGGACGAACTTCCCAATGCGTCTTTCATTGCCAATCCGTCGGATTCCGTTCAATCCAATATTTCTGAAGATATGTTGGGGAGAATATGCTTAAGGCACGGCCTGTCACTGGACAACGTGTTATTGCCGGGGCCGAATGATAGACCATATACAACATTTAACCGCCATGCGTGTGCGGCCAGGACGCTTTCTCCGTTCAACGAGTATATAAGGGAAGTGTTGTCTTTTTTGAGGATCGCTCCATCTCAACTACACCCGAATGGATATGCTTCCGTGAACTGCTTGTTCATCGTCTTCATGGAGTATCTGCATAGACCACCGATCCCGATCGAGATCAGATATCTATTTAATTTCAAAACCCGAGGTGATTACCCTTCCTTCATATTCCTGGAAGCAGTGAGGAATTGCCAAGTGGTCACTGGGTCCTGGACCAGGTTGAGTTACTACAGGATGGAATGGTTCTATGTCAGATGTCCTCCGGGGTTTGCCCGGCGATGGTTATTCAGACGTGAGTGCAGCCGAGTTATCAAATAATTATTAAGGCAATTGCAGTCAAAGTGAAACTTATGTTTTTTCCTCTTTTTATTTTTACAGCGACGATTCAGCGACCTAAGGGCGAACATTTTAAGGAGATGGTGCAAGTATTTCAAGAAGTCCTAAGTGAAGATAGGGATATCGAGTCGCTTTTGACCGATAGGAATCTCCGAACTTACGGGTTGATTGAACGAGGGCAGACCATAAAGTTCGACGGGGCATCAAGGACCGTTTCGAAGAAACGAGTCAAGCACAAGGAGCCCAAAGTTATTAGCCGAGGAGGCTGATTCTGAAAGAACTCATACCGATGACGAGCCGTTGTTGGAGCCTACAGACGTGGTTCAGGACGTCGCGGAGAAAAGAAAAGGCAAGGCAGCCGTCGTCACGTCAATTAAGAAGGGGAGATGGAAATCGATTGTCACGGCCCGATCCTCTCCCGGAGTTAGAATTTCGGAGATGTGTCCTCCGAGAACTGAAAGTCTTTATGAAGGGCTCGCCGATATTCCAATTCCGGGCGATGTGTCCCTGCAGCATGATGCCGGATTGGAAGAACTTTCAGAAACTTTAGTTTTGAGCGAGTCTTTTCCCACTGATGTGGCAGACACATCCGGTTGGTTGGGGGGTTGCACATTCATACATATTTCACAGCACTACATAACCTTTGACTATAAACCACCTGTATCGAAGAGTGATTAATCCTGCTTTATTTTTTCCTGCAGATATCATGTCCGGGCGAGGTTCTATGTTAGGGAGTCTCCGACACGCGCGCAAATCTTCATATCATGGGTCGCGCAAACGGGAAGGGGACAGAGATTATGACCAGGGACGCTCTGGGTACTCTGGTCAAGAGAGAAATGACACAGACAGAGGCTATAAGCGTCGATCCCGATCGCGTACTCCTCCTCCTCCCAGAGATCCCATACAACCCCCTGTTCATGTCTCCCATCCTTCTGAATCTTCACACTATATGTCGGCCTCTCAATCTTCTAGGCATGAATCTCGCCATTCTAGGAGCGAAACGATGACTGCTGCCGTTACAGAACAACCCCCCGTGGAAATTTCAGGGGAAGGAGCAATCAGGCTTGCTCAGCTGAAAAGAGACTTCCCAAACATCTGCTTCGACAACTATATCTTTCCTCCACATTTAAAGAAAATCCCGGAGGAAGCTGAGCAATTGGTACATGATTACGTACACGATTTTTACGTTCAGTACAAAGCGTGGTCGAAAGCAGCTGACAAAGCGTCGGCATTGGCCTTTGAGCCTGGGGCCACCATCGAGAGATTGCAGGCTCAGCTAGCTCAAAAGAGCCGAATTATTGGGGTGCTAAACACTGAGGCTGAATCTTCTCGGAAATCTGAAATGGAGGCTATCAAAAAAGCCGATGAAGCCCAAGCAACGATGGATAGGATGAAACGTGAGCATTATGCCACGGTAGAGGATATGGGCCATCGAAATACCCTAGTCACTGCCGAGAGGGATGCAGCCCTGAAGGAGTTAAACGAGCTTAAGTCCAAATTTGCCGAAATCGCCAAGGATAGGGATGATGTGAATAACGCAACCCAGGAGGTGTGTGAACAAGCCGTGATTCTCCAGACTGAACGGGATGCGGCAGTAGCCAAGGTCCAGGCAGTAGAGACGGAGGTTGAGGAGAAAGTTCGACAAGCGAAGGCCATCCTGGAGGCCGATATTGAAGATTTTCTCATCACTTACAATGCCAATGTGTTCAGACACAGAAATTTGGCCTGGCTTCAAGACTACCCGGTACACCTCCGCAGCGCTTGGGGTCGATTGGTTGAGGAGGAAGAGGAAGCGCGTCTGGATGAATCGGTCGACCGATTCGAACTCGAAAACCGGTTGCTGACAGATTATGAGAAGAAGATCCTCTATGACGCTATTATTGCTCATGAGAAGGAGATGATTGGTGGCCGATCTCTGGAGGTTGGAGAGGGATCAGGTATTGAGCATCACGCCACTGTTACTGACATCACTGCTCCACCTTCATTAGAGCCTGTATCTGTGGTTGGTTCACAATCTGTTCCCGCTTATGACCCAGAACAGCCGCGATTATCTCCCATCCGGGAGCACGTCTCTGAGGCCACTCAGCCGTCAACAAGCCATACCGAGGAAGGTACTCCGAACATATCTCAAGTGTGTTTTCATTAGAGCGTTTGTTTTGAAGCGGTTACTAATAACTTCTTCTTATCTTTGCTTATTGACTGGAGTTGCGCCGATTGCCATGACCCAAGAATCAAGTAAAGGGGGTAAGGCCATCACCACTGAGACTACTGTCGTAACAGCAGTATCAACTGAGGCGGCGTAGGGAAGCGGATTATCTCTTGATGAACAAATGGTGAGCGAGCTGCTCGGTGTGCAGGGTGGCTTCTCCACAGACCTGCCATTCATCATTATTGACCTCCCGCCAACCTCTAGCTCTTCAATCCAAACGGCGGATGCCCCCAGCTAGGCCCAAGCGACTTGTGACGAGGAAATTCTGGCCGAGATCAACGCCGAAATAGAGGCTGCGGGGCAGAGTGGTAGTATTGACGGCGGCGCATAGCTCAGTACCTGTAGGGATAGTGTCATCGGGTGGCACTATCCAATCTTTCGTTACGGATCCAGTCCCTCCTATTCCTCCGGTGGAAAGCCTTCACGTGGATTCGAGCTCCGAGGAGGACACTGACATTATGCCCCCAGCCGAAGAGCAACCACCGGAGAGGAGACCCTCCAAACGGAGGATTTCTGTTCCTAGTGATTCCGACGACTAACCACTAATAAGGAGATCCAAAAAGAAGAAGTAGATGGGCCGTTTAAGCAGATTTTTTTGGTAGATAGGTCGTGTATAGATGCAGGTTTGGCCCCTGCAAGTAAGAATTCTTTTTGGAAGAACTTTTTTGCATGTAAGTTCTTGTCTCCAGTTAGTTGAAATAAAATTTAATTTCTTTATTTCAATTCTCATTTCTTTTGTGCTCAAGTGTTTGTAGTGTTTTGTTTTCAGTCCGGTGTACTTGTGGTGTTTTTACCGTCAAGTAGAGTTCGTTTTATTTGCCAAGTCTGAGAATCTTGGTCGCAAGATGTGATCGATGAATAATTGAACTTCAGACGTTGTATCACTTTGGTTAGTGATTAACACTTGGCTTTTATGCCCACCAGTTTTGGGGAACATCACTTGTATTTTTGGTGGTTGATCACACTTGTTGCAAATCTTAAGCACACGTCCGCATTCTGGGGAATTAGGATAATTTGAGATCGATAACTTGGTTTGCACTTCCAGGAATTTGAGGGTTATCGATGTTTATAATGCGGTTCGCGGTCCGGGAAAGTCCGGGAACCTGGAATTGATGTTTATACCACTTCACACTCTGGGAACTTGGAGTTAGTATTGACACTTCAGTTCACACTCCGGGAACTTTGACTTGGTATTTGTGCCCCAATTCACACTCCGGGAATTTGGAGATAGCATGTATGTTTGGGTTCGTGCTATGGGAACCTGTAATTTATGTATATACTCCATTCACGTTTTGCGAAGTTGGAGTTCGCACAGATGCCTCGGTTCGCGCTCCAGGAACCTGTAATCCATATTTATACTCCAATTCACGTCCTGGGAAGTCGGAGTCCGTTCGCGCTCTGGGAACGAATTGTTGAATGTTTATACTCCATTTCACACTCTGGGAAGTTGGAGTTCGTTCGCCCTCCGGGAACGAGTTATCGAATGTTTATACTCCAGTTCACACTCTGGGAAGTTGGAGTCCGTTTGCGCTCTGGGAACGAGTTATGGAATGTTTATACTCCAATTCACGCTCTGGGAAGTTGGAGTCCGTTCGCGCTATGGGAACGAGTTATCGAATGTTTATACTCCAATTCACACTCTGGGAAGTTGGAGTCCGTTCGCGCTCTGGGAACGAGTTATTGAATGTTTATACTCCAATTCACGCTCTGGGAAGTTGGAGTCCGTTCGCGCTCAGGGAACGAGTTATCGAATGTATATACTCCAATTCACACTCTAGGAAGTTGGAGTCCGTTTGCGCTCTGGGAACGAGTTATCGAACGTTTATACTCCAATTCACGCTCTAGGAAGTTGGAGTCCGTTCGCGCTCAGGGAACGAGTTATTGAATGTTTATACTCCAATTCACACTCTCGGAAGTTGGAGTCCGTTCGCGCTCCGGGAATGAGTTATTGAATGTTTATACTCCAATTCACACTCTAGGAAGTTGGAGTCCATTCGCGCTCTGGGAACGAGTTATTGAATGTTTATACTCCAATTCACACTCTAAGAAGTTGGAGTCCGTTCGCGGTCTGGGAACGAGTTATTGAATGTTTATACTCCAATTCACGCTCTGGGAAGTTGGAGTCCGTTCGCGGTCTGGGAACGAGTTATTGAATGTTTATACTCCAATTCACGCTCTGGGAAGTTGGAGTCCGTTCGCGCTCCGGGAACAAGTTATTGAATGTTTATACTCCAATTCACGCTCTGGAAGTTGGAGTCTGTTCGCGCTCTGGGAACGAGTTGTTGAATGTTTATACTCCAATTCACGCTCTGGGAAGTTGGAGTCCGTTTGCACTTTGGGAATGAGTTATTGGTAGGACTGTCGTGTGTCGGTCCAGTTCAGCCTTTGATGTGTTGGCTTGCCCCCGAGTTGGGGTTTCACTTAGTGAGTGGCCGGTCGTATCACAGTCACTCACTATTTGAATAAATTCCATTGTTTAATGGAACTTAGCTCTTCGTGTGTCGTGATTGTTGAATGTCGTATTTGGTGAACCACAGCTCTAGCTTGAAGAGATAGTATTTTATTGCTGAAATAAGAAAATATGGCAAAGTCAGTGCCTTATTACAAATTCAAATTTCAGAATGTAAAGGAAACTGCAAAGTATTCATAGATTGAATGAGCTTGTCATGTGTGACAGTGACGAGGATCTTCATCGTTCCAGGCTCCTGAGTAAGTAGGTCCGCCACTGATGGCGTTTATCACCAATCTTCCACGGGGACAAGTCGAGTCCTCCTGTCTCGGTCGATTGGGTTCATTGTTTTGATTTGATGGGCCCGCTTCTCTAGGCTGCGGCGTCCGCACAAACTGTTCCATCTTCCTTTCTCTGATCAGTTTATCAACGAGATCTTGTAAGTGACGACACTCGTTCATATTGTGCCCGTAGCTTTCATGGAACCTGCAAAACTTTCCCGTTTGGATTTGTCTCTCTGACGACGGTCTTGGTGCAGGTTTTTGATATTGAATTGTGCCACAGGTTTGTAAATACAAGTCCTCTAGTGATGTATTCAGAGAAGTGTAACTGTCAAACATTGGATTCTTGCGCTGCGGGCCACGATTTTGATCTTGTTTTTTAGTTTGATTCACGCTCTCTCTTCGCCGAGCTTGTTTATTTTTTATGTTCAACTGAACTTTTCGAGAGCTTTCACCGGACTGTTTGATCGCTATATTGCTTTGGATCCCTTCCGCATTTGGTCCTGCGTCAGTTTGCTTCCTAGACTGTTTCGCGTCTTCCCGCCTCAGGAATTGAGCTGCTTTGGCATGGAAACGGTCCAATGATGCAGGTGGTTTTCCAGCTAGACAATTGCCAAATTCAGAATCGGGGTCGATCCCCTTAGTCAACGCCATAAGGATGGAGTTATCGTTTGGATTACTAATCTCCGCACATGCAGTATGGAATCTCTCTAAGTAGCGTCTGAGCGTTTCCCCAGGAGCTTGAGTGACGCTAGATAGAGTGTTGACATCTTTAGGACTTGCGACGTGCATGCGAAAATGTTCAACGAATTTTGTGGCCAACTGGTCGAATGAAGAGATGGATCGAGATGGTAGTCGAGTGAACCACATGGTAGCGATGCCCCCCTAGGATATGGGGAAACTACGACATTTCACTGCATCATCATCTCTGGCAGCGGTCATCGACCATTCATATTTCAGAATGTGTTGATTGGGGTCGGAGTTTCCCTCGTACATGGGTAGAGTTGGCATTCGGAACCGCCGTGGGGGTTCGGCAGTAAGGATATCGTCCGTAAAAGGAGTGTGGCTCTGGGAGACTCCCCAATCGTCATTTGTGAATCCCTGGCTCTCACGGATCATCTGACGTATCATAGTTGTAAGATCCGGCATTTGCGCCGGAGTATGATCACGTTCCATACTTTGGTTTTGAAACAGATATCGTCGACGGTCCAAGTCTTGCCTTCTTGGCTCATAGTCCTCTGGGACGTATGGTTCAGGAGTACCTCCGCTATGATGACGGTCCTGGTGCGGCTGATCTTGGACGTCGACCCCTGGCTCAGCCGCAACGTTAGTAGTGCGGTATTCTGTAGTGTGGTGAGGGATGGCACCTCCTCGGAAGGAGGGTCCGGTTTGGAAACTGGTCGATGGACCAACCCTCAGTTGTCCAACGGTCAGTGTCGGTTGATCTCCAGCAGCTGGGATGCGACTCCCATCTAGTCGGGGTCGTGGAGGCCGATTATGATAATCAGAAGATGAAGAACTTTCGCTGGAGGAGCGATGAGCATGGTCTCTCGTGGATCTCTTTCGTTTCTGGCGATCCAGCTTGTTGACTAGCTCAGCTTTAGCGCGTAGCTGTTCTTCTAGTTGCTGCCGACTCTAGTTCAGCTCTTGGAGTAGCAACTGCAACTCCTGTCGAGTAACCAGACCGGACGGTTCCGAGTGCCCGGCAACTTCTTGATTCGATGGAGGTTGCGGCACAGGATTCTGTCGATCCAGTTCTTCTTGATTAACAACGTTTGAGGTGGTTCTTGTGCTAACCATCTCGAAGGTTGAATTCCTTTCCTAGACTTTATGCAAATCTGAATAGAAGGGAAGGAAGTTCGATTTAATGACCTAGATCTCTCTCTTAGATTTATTCAATCCGGTATCGATGACAGATCCAACGAGCAGGAGAAAATCTAGGTTTTCTCAGTGGAAGCACCAATGTGTTTGCACCAAAAATTGGTCACAACACTCTTTGGGAGTCGTTGAAGAGATAATAGTGAAGAATGTAGATTCGAAACAGATATTATCTAACAAAAACTCCAATCAACAGTAAAGTAAATGCGTAGACAAGCGATTTATAGTGGTTCGGCGTGTTGCCTACGTCCACTGTGAAGTTTCTTGGTATTTTATTGATTCCCTTTCAATGATTACAAGTTGTTACAGTGATCAACAGTGAGTTACAACCAGAAATTCGAATTCAACAGCAAGTGTATGATGTAGGATGATGGAGATCTCGATCCGGTAGAGTCTAGGCACTTGAGAGTCGATCCTTTTTCTGTTGGCTCTGGGGCTCTATTTATAGGCGTAGGATGCTGATATTTTGCTGAAAACTTGGGAGACCTCTTCTGGCACGTGAGGGGGCCCACACGCCCAGCCTTAGGAAATTTGGGCCCACTTCGGCATCGATTCGAACTCCATTCGAATCGATCAAGAATTCATCCAATCGAGGTGAAATTTGGTGTGGACATTCTTCGACAGGAATGCAAGCTTCTGTGAAAATTTCGTGGCATTTGGATCAGTGGAATGGGAGATATGATGGATTCGAGATTACTTTCTTCGAGTGGCTGTTCGGTTCGAAACCATCCATTTGAATCGATGGTTTCGAATCGATGGTGGCACGCGCCTTCATGGTGATGTGCAGCGCAAACTTCGAACTGATCCGGTCTTCACTCCGAGTTGACCACTTCGACTCCATGTATCTCGGCGCATTCGAACCGATGGATGACACGTCATCGTGGCTAGTTGACCCAGTGGATTTGAACGAAGCTTTACAGATGGGTTCGAACAAGGATCCAATAATGGGTTCGAACAACTGATGCTTGGTGGATTCGAACAAGGATTTTTTGATGGATACGAGCTTTGCAACCTCTCCATGGACATGAGGCCCACCGACACGAACTAGATGGATTCGAAGTTGATGGAGTCGAACCGAGGCACTCCGTTGGGTTTGAGGTCCATCGATTCGAAGGTGATCGGTTCGAAGGGTGTTTGGTGATGGATTCGAAGACACCTACCATGATGGATTCGAAACCAGTGTTTTTGCCTTCAAGTTGAATCGATCATAACTTGAGCGTATGAAATCGGATTGACTCGAAATTTGATATGACGACTTCTATGATCTTTCTTGTCATGTCCTATCAATTGTAGCTCAACCTGGGTTCAGACAAAATTCAGCGATATCCATAGCGACACGAAGTATGACCAATCTTTGAGACGAACTGTTCTTCGTTTTCGATCGATCTTTTGGTATCGCGGCTTTGCCAAAAAGCGGGATAACAATCACTATCTCAACAAGATCCTTGGTGCTATTCAGAGTTATAGGCTTTTCGTAATCAGCATAGCGATAAAAGGTGTGATTGTAGTCTTGAAAATCAATCAAGCGAGATAAGGCGTGATTGTAACTTTGAGAAATCAATTGGGTGAACTTGTTGCCTGGGAAATCAAGTATCTCTACCCATAGGATTGTGATTCTAGAGGGTGTACCTCGTAGCCTTAAAATCGAGGGTGTAATTGTAAAGATTTTTTTGAAAGGAAATAGGTACTTGTGTGCGGGACTGGATGTAGGGTAACTCCGAACCAGTATAAAATCCGGTATGTTCTTTCCTTTAATGCTTTTACTTTATATTTGCGTTTGTGTTTGATTCTTTGATCATATCTATGTATGAATATTGCATACATTTGTGTTTAAATTAACCAAAACTCAAAAGATGTAACAGTTCTCTAAAGCACTATTCACCCCCCTTTAGTGTTTATCCTTAGCCTTAAGATCCTTAATCCGCATTTCTTACAGTAGAGATATATAGCTTTGTATTATAAATGAATCAACAATATAGTAGAAATTTTTTCATAGTGGACATAGATCCCACATGGATCAAACTGCTCCAAATCCAGTGTCTCATTACTTTCTGCATTTCATGTTTGTTAGCGTAAATTTTTTTTATTTCATACTCCATGAATAAAGGTCCACAACCACTTGTATTTTGACATTGATGAAAAATATCGTCAATAAGTTCAGACTCCTATCTTAGCGAATATTGGAATTTTCCAAGTTCCAAAGTTACTCTTATCAACACAGTTTCCCAAGACAAAAAAGTTTAGTGAAGAGAGGCTTGTTGTAATATGTTAACGGGTCTTATTTTCATGAAACCCATTAGTTGTCATTGTTGTTCAATTTAGATGTGTAATTTTTTTCTTGATTTAATTTGATATTATAACCTTTTTAATAGAATTTATAATTGTGGTTTCCCTATAAGTTTAATTCTTTGTTTATATGCATGCTTTTGAAAATAGTTTTGAAATTGATCTATGACTATTTCAAAAAGCTTCTTAAGAAATATTTTATATTAAAAGAAATTTTAGAGAAACTGCTACAATAAAAGAAAAATATGCCATTGTTAAACATTGTTTTCGTCGAGATCTTCATAACATCTGTATTCTTTCCTAAGGTTAGATAAAAGTTTTCTAGGTGATAAACAAGATCAACGCTTGGGTGATATTCGTGTTGATTTTTCTAAGTCGTTACGTGACAAGCCCTACACCTCAACTGGTTTGGTCTAACCTTTCTCCTTTCTTCAACCATCATCAGTTTCTTCTACTTTGGAATAGGATAACCCGCAGTTTCACCATTGATGCATTCCTCCAGACATTGAGATCCTATTTGTAGCTACTTTTCTGATCTCACTTATCTTATTTAAGTGTCCACAATGTCCTTTTAGGGCTTGAATTCGATAAATAAGATTAATTTGATTCTAAGTGAAGTGGTTTTTTCCCCAGTTTATTGTATTGGTCTTTTGTTTTTCTTTGTATAGTAATTCTTGTAATCTCTAAATATCTTATTCAATAAAGTTATTTAGTTCGCCTTTTTTTCTAGCGGTTCTAATTGTTACCTTTACTATTTTTAGGAATGAAATGAAGATTTAACACTTGATAATCCTAGCCATCTCTAAAGACATTCGAACATTCTAATTAAGTGTATTCAAGGTGTGAGTTATCGCCTTTTTTTAAAACCCATACCAACACGTTAAAGTTTGATAATGTAATGATCCGAAATTTTATCGGTTTGATCTATGAATATTTAATTTATTTTAGATATTCAATTAATGGCTTTTAATATTCAAATAACCCCTTTTCAATTAGTAAGTAACTAATGATGAACTCATTTTCAAAATTGGTTTAAAAAATAAATAGTTGGGTGAAAACTAAAAATGTGATTGAAAATCGTTTTTTGAATTTTGACTTTTCGTTGAACGAAATTTGTTGTTACTTTTTGAACACACTATTTTATAATTGAAAACATGCAATAACAATTCAAAGTTTATTCATTTGATTAATTAAATTAACATCATTAGTAGTTTCTAAAATTTTACTAAATAATATAATAAAGAAAGAAAACTTTTCTTTTTTAATTGTAAATGTTAAAGTACATGTCAACATCATGAAAGGTACGATGTCACATAGGTTAATATCCCTTTCGCATCTCTTTTTCATTTCATTTTTTAAAAGGATTTCAAAAGCTTTCAAATTGAGAGATTAAAAATGGCTTTTTCATTCTCCTTCTTTCTTCACTTTTCATTATAAAAACACATTCAAACCTCCTTCATTCTCCTCTAAATTTAACAGAAGTCTTAGAATATCGTTAGAACATGGTGTAGGATGTAAAAAGTCAAAAAATATGAAGCAAATGGGGTAATCTTCTTAGGCCCTGAGCATGAAGGGTTGGGAGAGGAGTTAGCTTGGCTTAGTCAAACAAAAGCTAGGATCTTGTATAGTTTTGTGATGTAGGAAGTGGTTATTCGTTTCTGGGGGTGTTTTCTAAGGTTAAAATGGTTTGAAAGTGAGATTTCTTATCTTAAAAATTCCCTTTTCTTATATATATATATATATATATATATTGGATATAAATGATGTTTGTGTTGGAGAGATGTTTGTGTATGTTGCTTGAATATATTATGATGCTGATACTTGCTTCGAAAAGCAATATTTTTGTGTATTTTATAATTCTTTGGAAAGCACTTTGCTGTGTTGGTTTAAATAGCATATATAATGGCATGTGTAGTTGAAGTGGACTATGGACTTATGTTCAGAAACATATGTAAATCCGATGGGACATGATTTGGATTATGGACTTGGACTTGTATTTTGGGCATATTAAAGGCACACAAGGATTAGTAGGGGACTTGGACTTGAAATGGAAATGTTCATACAGTGATAGCCACTAAGCATTTTGATGTCATATATTTTATTTGTGTTTGAATATTTTGTTTTTATGTATAAAATGTTGTGTATACGATTTCATATGCTTCTTATGATGTGATATAAAGTTGAGAATTATTACATGAATTGAAAATTGTTTCTTTAATCTAGAAATGAATTGCACCTGATCATGTGTTTAGGTAGTCGCCAAGCCTCTTTTTGAGTTTGAAAAGTTATACTTCTTAATTTTTAATCGACTTCAACTTTTATTCTAAGTATAAATATTTCAATACTTATAACAGTATAAGATATAGAAAGAAATGGAGTTTTAAAGTTATTTGATTTATACAACAAAGTTTTAAATTTATGGTCCATATTGCAATAGTCACTATGAATGCAGTTTTGAAAATCTACGATTTTAGAAGATATAAAAGGTTATCCACATTAAATATTATGTAAATTCTTTTTAACATATTTTATAAGGTTATATGAGTATTTGAGAAAAAGTTGTGGTCTAAAAATTATTTTTAAATGGATTAAGGACCTCTAGCTCAAATGGTTAAAAGTATGGTGCTTTAGTCAGAGTTTTTAGAGGTCATGGGTTAGAGACCCTAAAACATCATAACAAGTGCTCTACTTGAATAAGTATCACTCTTATTATCAAAGAATTATTTTTAAATGGTATTTGATAATTTTAAAGTAAAGTTTTTTTGTATTATAAAACTTGTTTATTTTAGAAAGGAATTATTTAAACAATATTAAGGAATTATTTTAAAGTAATGCTTTATCTAATAATTATCTAAAGAGACTTGAGACATAAAAGGATTTACTTTGAGATGATTAAACAAGTAGTTTATTTAAAGTAATCCTTTACTTTTAAAGGCGTATTATCTTCTAAAGTTAGTGGCTTCTAAGTTATGATTTGGACGGAAGTTTAAACTTTTTTTAAAAGTACTTTAAAAATGATTTGCAATGTATATACTTGATTTAAAGGATTATTTGATATAATAAAATTAATGGTGCTCTTTGTGAAAAAAAGATCATATCTTTTCAAATCAAATGTGGCTTTAAATAAAGGTTTTCAAGTGAGATTTTATATCGAAATTTCCAAGTGATTTATGAGGGTTTAATTTAAATTTTTAGAGAAACTAATATTCAAATTTTAGTACACAATTTTGGAAATTGGAAAAAGGAGTCTAGTTTATATCTCTCTTGGTTTTAGACGAAATAATATATGGAATTTACAAAATCTTACACTTAACATTAAGTTCAAGGTAGGGAAACTTCTACACATCCTGAAAGTTAAGATTGTGGTCGAGTCAAGGTTTGAGAGTTAATATTACACCAATTTGAATGGCCTCATTATTATCCAAAGGATCGTTTAAGTTTGAAATCAAAGATTAATGTTTAGAATATTAAGTATTATTTCCATATGCAAACTCGGTTACTTATGGAAATTATGTATTCCTATAGTGGGCATAAAATCCGATGATTAGATTGATCCTCTATATGTGAGATTTAGAATCAGTGTCTAAGCAATGATCTAACTCACCCGGCTTCATTTCTAGGAGAGGGATAGGTTAAGTTAGGAATATCAAAAACATGATAAGTGTAGGAGATTAGATTTCCATAATTGATCTTTATAGCTTATGACAATATGGAATGTATTCGTTCTATACTTGACACCAAATCGGAAAGTAATTGGGAGAGGCATGGGTCACTGACGATCTGACCACATAGGATTTCTCTGGAGTCTAGAATGTTTTCATAGCCCTTTATCGTTGTTGTTACTTTTCAATGGCATGTCACTAGCTATTTACATTCAGCTGTCGATTGGACTATGGGAATGCGGATCTCTCGGCTTTGTTGATCCCATATCTTAGCTTTTCTGGTTAAGTCCTGAACCCTCTCGCCTACATAAGGTTGTTCTGTTTACTATCGGTTTCTGCTGGGTTAAAACCACGGATAGCAAAAGTCATCTTCAATCCATAGATCACATAAACTCCCTATTGCTCCCTGATGCTAAAAATTAACATACAGTGATATGGTGTAGGGAGAGCGAGGAGCTTCTCGAAACAAGGCTTTCTTAGATTTATTGAGCCAAAAGTTAGAGATGGGAGGACCAATAGTAAGCTTTTTGCTAAGTATGTGGAGCATGTAGAGAAAGGTTGGAAAATTCTATTCTTTTGTTTATTGTTAGTTCCAGACCCTACTTTACTAACTTGCAAAACTATATAAATAGGGTCCAAAAAATGGAGGGTGACTTTTATTTGCCATCTAAAGAGATTGGGTTTTTTTTTTTTTAGATTTTCTATTGAGAAGGATTGTGATTCTATTTTGAACCAAGGTCCATAGTTTTTGATAAAAATCTTATAATTATGAAGAAGCTTCCCCCAAATATGAGAATCGTTAAGGATTTGCTGGTCTTACTTCCAGTTTAGATTTTACTTTCGAGGCTTAGTTTGAAGTTGTGGGGAGCAAATGCCATTAGCGCACTAGTTAGTACAATTGACATGCCCATTAAAACGGACATGCCAACATCTAGTAGGAACATGGTTTCTTTTGCCAAGGTTTTAGTTGATCTTAAAGCGAAGGTTGGTTTCCCCAAAGTGATTGACGAGTTGTTTTATGATGTTAGCTCCGACAAACAAACAGTGGTTTATGAGAGTTCTCCAATTAGATATGGTAATTGTGTAAGTTTTAGACATGATAGACCTCAATGTCCAATGATCACGGTTTAGTCGAGATTTCGAAAAGTGCGAAAGTTGTTGGGAAGGAGGTGTTGCAAAAGAGATAGCAACATAGGACAAAGGTGGAGGTTGTGAGGGAGACATGGAGAATAACTGTGGTAATGAATTGAACATGGACTAATTGGAGAAATCATGTAGAAATATTGATGAAATTATTGTGTAACTAAAGATCGGTAAAGATGGTATCTAGATGGATTTGAATAATCAAAAAGATATGTCTGACAATGAACCGTCTAAAAGGGCTAGTGTGATTGGATAAGACAAGGGGAGATGAGTGGGTCCTTGTAGTCAAGGGGATTAGATAATGGTGTTCGTTCTGAAGTTTATGAGGAGAGGGAGATCCATATTAGTGAATTCTAAGCTAATCATCAAGATATGAAGGGGCATAAAAAACGAGAAGTGATGCTGAATGTTATACTTCTACCAAAATGGGAGCCTCATCTACACCAATTGTCTAGCCTGTACCTACTATATCCAAGCATGGCGTTGATTCATCACAGAATTTCCTTTTTCCCACTACCGGCACTAATTCTTTTGCTCTTTTAACAAAAATCTTAATAAAGTTAAAATCATGCAGGGATGGGAGTTCGAACTCGATAAGAAAACAAGCTGGCAGTTTTAACGTAAGGAGCAAATATGATAGGAAAATTCCCAATTCAGAATGTGTTGCTAACCTCGCCAGAGACAATAACAAGTTGCAAAACATGAAGGTGGAGTTTTGGTGGGTTCTTACCAAGCTTCTGATCTAATTTACAAAAGAAAGTTGAGAAATGAATGGATATCCACAGGGGTTGGAAGGCAGGTTGGATGATAATACATTTTCCCAATGAGTAATTTAAGTTGGAATGTAAGAGGGTTACATAAACCCTCCAGGAAATTGGACGTGGTTAATCATATTTTTAATTGTAGAGGCAACTGTATTCGGGTTTCGAAGTATAAGTTAAAAGCTAAAGAAATTTTAAAGTTACATAGACGGTTTGATAAGAGATGGTGCATCATTAGTAATGGTAACTGTCATTTCAAGTGTAAAATTTTAGTGTTGGTTAATTTTGATGTTTGGAATGTTTCAATGTTATTGATGAGTGATCAACACATTACTATACATTTAAAGAATGTCAAATAGCCAATATTTATGTGCTCATTTATTTATGCTTATAATTTTTAATTGCAAAGACAACGGTTATGGTCTAACTAGCTAGGGGATGCGTTGATTATCAAGTATCCCTGGCTTTTAGTAAGGGAGTTTAATTGTATTAGGAATCGGAGTAAAAAATTAGGTGGAAACTTGGTTGCTATTTGTAAGATGCAGGAGATTGATGTTCGTATGATTAGGTTAGTACTAACTAATCTCCTAGTTGATGGATTTAATTATTCTAAGTGGTTTAGTCTAGAAAAACATATTCTTACTAAATTTAATAGGGGCCTTGCTAATATGGGTTGGTTGTAGTCTTTTACTAATAGTGAACATAGGTACCTCCCCTTTAGTAGTAGCGATCGTAATCTTATGTTGATCGGGCTTAAACTTCCAAACACTAGATTGATTAATTCTTTTGAATTCTCGAATAGTTGGACATTATTTGAGGATTACATATATACTTTGGAAGATATATGTAATATGCCTATAGAGGGTAACACTATGTTTAGAGTTCTCAAAAGACAAAAGCCGTGTAAAGAGCATTTGAAACATTGGAGCTGGAACAAGAGGGATAATAAGAAGGATGCGACTGATTTATGAGTTTAATGTGGGATTCTTCAAAAAGAAGTAGAAATTAATCAATCGTACGAATTGGCAATCAAATTTTCAAGTCATGTAGAGCAGCCTGAAGCGGCCCTTTGTAGAATATGATGATCTTATAAAAAAATCTAAGATTGAGTGGCTGCTTAGCAGTGGTGAGTCCTTATCTTTTTTGTATGCCAAACTATCAAATTAAAAGTTTAGGGATTCCTGGACCTCTGATGTTAAGGTGGATGGAGTTACATGTAAAGACGGTTATGAATTGGGATCAAAGCGGGGAATTATTTTAGGAAAATTTACAACTCTCCTATGCAATCAAAGTGGCCCATACTGACTTGCAAAAGGATTATCACTGCTTATGGCAAAAGCTTTCTAAATGAGGCAATTTTGAATGTTAAAAATAGTAAGGTTGCTGGTACGTATGGCTTCAATGAAAACTTTCACGAGACACATCGGAAAGTTCTTAAAGGGGACCTTGTTAGAATGATGCTAGAGGTGATTGATTGCTGGGAAAATGATTAAGGAATGCAATCACACATCAATTTGAGTACGTCCAAAAATTAAGAATACAATTGATATATCCGACTTTAGGCCTAGTTCGTGTTGTAGCTTCCTATATAAAATTGTGGCGAAGGTGCTTATGAATAGATCGAGTATCTTTATTGATTCATTGATTTCAGTGAATCATTGATCCTTTATTCATGGTAGGAATATCATTGATGGTATCTCAATGTCTCAAGAATTTACGAGAGGTTTTAATCATGATAAAAACAATAATATGTGCTTGAAGATTGATACTAGGAAGTCATATGATTTGGTGAACAGGGACTTAGTGGTACACTTGATGGCAGCAATGTGGTTTAGGGATCAGGGGATAGCCTCGTGAAGGAAATGATAAATTCTTATTACAATAAAAATCAACCTTCCATTTAAGATGAAAGGTCTCTCAACAAAGACTAAAGAAAAGGAGTTCAATTAAAACCACTCAAAAGAGTCGATGGGATGCAGTCAGTAGTGTATTGCAGTCCTAGACATTTCAAAGGTGTCAAAAGATTTCTTCTCTCAGCATTCAAAATCTTCTTACTTTCTGAAGATTGCAGAGAAATCAAAGCAAGTGCAAGCAACTCCATAATGGCCTTTTTGAAAGCATAGCAAGCTTTTCGAACTTGTTGGAACACATCCAAGATACCTTTTGACAATATCGATAGGTTTATGAATGACATTGCCCACATTAGTTAGTAAAAAAAGAAAGATAACCTTTTGACAACATTGAAGGAAAGCACAAATCTTGATAGAAAACAAGTGAAAAGCAACCTTCTGACAAGGTCGAAGGGTTTAGAACAAATAAGGGAAAAGAAACCTTCCGACAAGGTCGAAGGTTTCACAGCAGTATAAAGAAGGCAACCTTTCGCCAAAATCGAAAGGTACATGAAGGAGTAAAAAAAGAAAACCTTCTAAGATAGTCGAAAGGTTCGTGAGAGCAGAAAAAAGACAAACTTTTCGACAAAGTCGAAAGGTTCAAGGTCGCATATAAAAGGGGAGCCACCTACATCTATAAATAAGTCCCAAAGGGTCCTGTTTAGGGGATCCGAATTCTCTCATTCTAATCTAGTATTTTCTCAATCAAGACGTTGTAACCCTCATTGGGTAATATTTGTGAATTTAATAAAACGGAATTTTCCACCGATACAAAAGGAAGTCTTGTGTTCAATTATTTACATTATTATTTTTCTTAAGCATTGTCAGATTAACTACGAATTTCAGGTTCAATACCAACGAAAGGTTCCTACTGATAAAGTCAACAACATTCGTGATTCAATTGGCGGCTACAACCTTTCGAAGCCTTCAACCTTATAGCTTAAATCTTTTGAAAAGGTCATAAGCGCTTATGCTATAAAATATCCATAACCTTTCAAAGATATAATTCAAGTGGTCCAACCTTTCAACTTGATCCAAGACAATCCTCTGAGTACAAATATCTAGGTTTACATGGCTTATTCCGCAAGGAACTGCTCCCATACCTTCCGACAAAGATCGAAATACACCTTATAATTGATCTTACCTTTCGATAAGATTGAATGCTTTTGCATATCTTCAAAGGAGTTAGATACCCTGCTTAAACCCAAAGAAGGCAATCATCCTAACCTTTCAATGAGATTAAATCTGACCTTTGGAGGACAAATTCATGGGAACCCAATCTAAACCAAGAAGGAAACTCTTGAAAAGAATCTCATACAAACTCAATAAATACGGAAGGTTTCCAACCAAGCACCTAAACCATTCAAAGGCGTCGAAAGGTATGATTCAAAAGTTATTTACAAGTGAAAATCAAAGGCAATCCCTAAGGATACCAATCCCATCATTCATATCAAACTAAGCACACTACTTGGAATAACTTTGGGGTGTTGACCATAAATTTGGTTAACATTTTGGTGCTGGAAGGATGGCTTGAACCTCCAACCTTATTAAATTCCCCACCTACTCTCCTACTTGTTTAAATCCCTTAAGACTTATCAACTACTCTTTTTTTGACAAGAAAGGATCTATTTTGGAAAAAAGATTCACAATTCTTCAAACTGCATTTAAAGGATAAGGAATGAATTCAATGTGTGAAATATGAGAATTTATTTGCAAAGGAAAATAGGTTAAAGGGTCCACAGAAACTCTAGATTAAGGTCTAATTATTATGTGGATACTAACCTGCGCTTACTTGAAGAATCAAACCCTTCGGCTTCAAGTTCTATGGTCATTATGGTGAAAATAAAAATTAAGCCCTATAACACTTTAAAATGGAGTATAACCTATGCCATTTGGGATCAACCCCAGTCTTTTCTCTCAAAAAGGAGAATTCGAGGAAAGAAGACCTATTTCTACAAAAGAGAAGGACCATCCAGTCATATTCCTATGGGACTATCTTTGAGAAGGAAATGATAAAAGATTATGATGGTTTTGCACATAAATGGAGTAAGATTATAAATGACGCTCAGCATTGAAGAGAAAACCACGAGGGGATAAAATCCACAACCAAAGAACTAAGGATAATTAAATTACTACCAAGTAGAAGTATAAAGATTACTACGATATTTTCGATCGAAACCCTAAGATTGAAAAAGAGGCCCTTAAAAGAGGATCAATGGACAATGAAAAGGAAACGTACACCTCATGAAGAAGTACTTGAACCAAGCCACAAAAGAATTAGACGCCAGTCAAAGACCACTCAAAAATCTAGACTTCTCAAAGAATATAATCTTACTATCTCAATTGAAGACAACTATATTCAAACAAAAGAAGAACTTAATTATTGGCCTTCTAAGAAGAAGAATACAGGATTTGAAAGGAAATATAAAGGATTGCATTGCAACTTTCATCTAATGAACGGACATGATACAAATCAATGTAAGGTCCTTGAAAAAAAGGTCCTACATTTTCTAAGACAAGGAAAACTTATACAGTTTGTAAAGGATTGAACTAGTTATGGAATAAAAACTCTATTCTCAAAATAAGAAAAGTCTGCATGCTTGGCAGTAAAATTCTCCTTAAACACTTGGACTACCTAAACTGGTAGGCTACCAATAGTGGTAGAAAGTCCTTGATCTCGCCAAGATGGCCAGGTTAAGGCATCCCCTGGAGGGAAGGCGTAAGCTTTTAGCCGTGCCATACTTAAAAATGGCCAGGTTAAAGCAGCATAAGCCCTTATTCGTATCATGCTATGGCTATATAAGGCACCTCCTGGAGGTAGGATGGGTAATACCTTACTCCCGCCACGCTATGCCTTGGCCAAGGTATAGAACAAGCCCTTAGCCGCATCATGCTATGGCTAGCTTAAGGTGCCCTCTGAAGGGAGGTCGGGTCAGTCCTCGAGTCCTGCTTGAGAGTAAGCTCGCCGAGTGCACAGGGAACCCGGATGAAATGCCCAACGGGCTAAGAAAAGTCCCTTCCTGAAATGGACATCGCCCGAAATTGGCAAAGCCTAAAATGGCAGTTGCTTTAATAAGCACAAGAATTGGACAAAAGAGTCCGTGCCTAAAATAGGCCAAAACAAGTGAATAAATAAACTTTGGCCCGAGAAAGAAAAATCATGCAAAATATCATTAAAGCCTGAAGATTGCGGATTCGACAAGAGAATCTGAAAGAAGCAACTGATTTATTCTTACGAACATTTACTAAATTGATATTCTTGTCTTCGGTCACTTATTATCAGAAATGTTATTCTCGTCTTTTATTACTTATCACCAGATTGGTTTTCTGGTCTTCTACTACTTATTTCCAGACTGGTTTTCTGGTCTCTATTACTTATTATGAGAAATGGTACTCTGGTTTCTATTATTTATTATCAAAAATAGTATTTTGGCCATCTATTACTTTGATGTTGGTCTTTAAGGCGTGATTAAAAGCTCTATTTGCAGCTTTAAGGGTTTTATTTTCTCTTTCCAACTCATTAACATTCTTGTCGAGCAAATAATTTTCATGCTCAAGCTTTTGATTCCTAGCAGCATAATCATTAATAGTGTGGGAATACTTTACTTTCTTTTGCTCATCGAAATACTTGGCAATTTCAAACTTCACCCTTCGGCACCAGTTTCCAACTGCATTATCATCTAAACCAAAAGGAGGGTTCAACATGGTTGGAAGTTTCTGAGCCGCGAGAAGTTTTGGCCTAGTAGATCTGGCAATTGAAGGGGTTGTTTGAGGGACTGAAACATCAACATTTGGAATCTTTTCCCTGGTGAGGAATTCTAAATAGGCACATTGAGCTTGACTATCTCTCAATTTTAACTCTAAGTCGCTTATCCATTGGATAAGTTCAGACATCTTTTCATCAAAGTCGATTGTAGGATTCGATTTTACTTGTCGCTTAAGTAAAATAATCACTTCTTCTTTTCTCTTAATCTCAATCTCAAAATGGTCAATATGATTCTTATTATTGTTGGCTATGATCTTTTGGATGAGATATCTTTATGCCACTTCACGGCTTCAGTGTTACCATCAAAATGATCGTGAAAGACTTCGTCATGGGCCATGATCTCACCACTTCTGCTTATTAATCTATCACTGATAAAGTTACCACGAGAAAGTAAATTTTGAGAGCGACAGGTCGTAGCAGACGCTAGCTTCGATTTAAATAAAAATAAATGGAATGAGATCAAAAATGAGTTAAAAGATATCTTTATTACTATAATGACGGATCACAGCTCAAGTAACCACAAAGTTAGAAGGAATAGCGAACGCTTTCATTACATCTAAAGTTGAGAGGCAACATTCCTAACTTTGCCTTGAGTATTGGCGGAAAGCATGATTAATGAATCAAAAAGTATAATGACCCCTTCAAGAGTTATAATCGACGGACATTTACTATAATCCTATTTTCAGGCTAGTGGGCTATCGTGACCATAAATTAATATGGAATGGAATGTTCTGATTTCCTTTAAGAATAATTCCTTATCTTTGCTGGGGAAGTCGAAGCGGAGATGGGGTTATTCCATGTATAATTTTTGCAGATTCCGAAGAAAGCAATATCTTTCTAACTTCAAAGTCCTTAAAATTGGTCCTTTTTAGAGTAAACTTTCCTCAGGTTAACATATTGACTTAAGTGGTCACTTGGGATGACCTGACCTAAAGAACTAGTATTCTAAAATAGCACGGTAAAATTAAGCTAAGCATAGAAAGCATAACAAAAACATGTATTCATAAATCAACTACTTGTTACGTATTTATAGTCATTCATCCAGTTAATAGAAAATAGACTTAGAAAAGAATTCAAAAACAAATATATCCTTACGATACTTAAGCATTTTAGCAGGGAGATCTTGAGGAATTGATTTGACCCGCAGTAAATTTCAATGGGCTCTAGGATGCAGGTTAGAACCAAATTCATCAAAGTATCTTCTACAAAAACATCTAAATAGACCTCCACTGGATTCCTTAAGTATGAAAAATCTATGATTGAGTGGCTACAATATACTTTGTACAAAAAATTAATTGAAATATCTCTCTCTTCCATCACCATCCAGAATAGAGTGTTAACTCTCTATTTTCCTTCAAGATGGCGTCGTCTCGGGTGCGTGCTTTCTTTAGTAAAGGAGCTACCCTTTTATATTTAAAAGATACTAAAGCAGAGGCACTCCTGTCCATACTACGATATTTCTAAGATAGAGCATTGTGTTCCTTTATTAATTTTTTTAACTCCCTATATAGCTTGTTAATCTCCACCTATTTTCTCTCAAGTTTTGTGCCATAAGGAAAGTTCGATTTCCAAAGTTCGACTTCCTCCTTATCTAAGACGGATAGTTTATCACTAATTATTACCTTTGAGGTGCAAGATATTTAAATAGGAAATTCCATACCTATGAAACTGGAATTGAATCTTGGGGAGCTTGTTCCTTCTCTTAAGGACTCTTGGAATAAGTAGGAGAGGTTTCCTCCTCTAGATGGGCAATTTTTGCAGGGGATGTTGGAGGCAAATCTTAGTAAGTTGATGACTCCTTTTCAGAAGGTTTAGTTGAACCATCACCATCTTTTGCGGTAGCACATAAGGGACCCCCTTTGTCTCTACCAAGGCCTTTACCTCCGAAAGGGTTATCATCATTATCATCATCCTAGCCACTGTCCCAGTCACCATTATCACCTTTGCCTTTAGGATCGTCATCTTTGTCATCCTCCTTTTCAGAATCAAACTCAATTTCTAAGGAGGGGATATCAAAAGAAAGAGCTTCCTTGAAATCAACCGTCCCCACTTCACCTTCGGGTTCAGAACTCTTCCTAATTATCTAAAAAAATTCCATGACTCTTTTGTCTATAATTGGATCAAGTGAAGGAAAACCAAAGTCAGGACATTTATCATGGTTGTTAGCATAGGCGAGAATGAGGGCATCTTCATAATGACTTAGCATTATAGGCCTAATGTGGAATCAACAAACTTAGTAACATGCTTTCAGCAGAGCATTTTTAGTGACCAAGCGAGTTTTCTCCTTCTTCGAATCCTTCAAAGCCAACTCCCTTGCAAATTTTCCATCAAAGGTGAGACTATAAGCTAGCCTCTTTACTTCTAGATCGCCCTCAGCCCTAGCAAGGGAATCCTTGATTCGCTCTAATTCAAAGGAAGTGGCATCTTGAGTAGCCATCAATGAAGCTAGTTGGCTTTTTAATTCAACATTCTCCTCTTGTACTCTAAGGATCCAGAAGGGAGTCAGCAGACATGTTTGTTAAGTGAAATCCAGTTCCTGAAAATTAGCAACAAGAAAAGAAACAAAGATTAGCATTTAAAAAGATCCATTGATGATATGATTAATTGGATAAGAACTTACCAAGAGTAGTTGCTCCATATATGGATGGTGGTTTTCTACCAAGTCTAGGCTAAATGACGATAGAGAAGAAGAAGTGAAGGATTCTGAATGAAGAATGAGCTCTTTGAGTTGGTTGAAATTAGTTGGCGGAGGAGGGGAAGATGACGACTCCGGAAGGGTATGGGACTTAGGAGTCTTAAAAGGAGTAAGATGCATCCATGCCAATGCAGATGGAGAGTCTGAAATGGTAATATGAGGAAGAGGAGTTGGTGTAGGTGTAGCTGGCTCCACTATGTCTTTTGGAGCTTCAACGGTTGGGCCCTTTGAAGCTTTCTCAAGAGATATGCGCTCTACATCCTCCCCTACATCAGTGATCTTTGCCACTTTAGCTAGAGGAGCATCCTTTATAAGCACTTTTAGTTTTCTTTTTGAAGCTCTTGGAACTAGCAAAAGCTTTTAAGGCAAATGGAACACCCGAAGATGATGAGGAAGGAGCATCAACACATAAAGACACGACGCCATAGAGGGAGTTAAAGCAAATTCAAACAGATATAAAATCAGTTAGAGCCATTCAAGAATTATAGACAAAAAGAGGAGAATAATAAGCTAATAGTATACTTGAAATGTCAGAACAAATGGGCGACAATGAAGTAAAATATTCAGCTTTGCCTAAGGAGAAGAAGTAGTTTCCTCGAGAATTATGCATAATGGTGGGTGGAGTGCCCAGAATCCCTTGGCTAGTTGGGAGCAAAGAATGTTTCCTTAGATTCAAAAGGGTTAGGAGCGTTAGCCTACTCCTAAGTTGTTCTGGAGCGGTTGTTAAAGAATCGATGATTCTTTGGTCTTTGTTGCAAAGTGTTTTAAGAGGTTCACCTGAAAAAGATTAGAGATTAGCTCAAAGAAAACATGGAGAAAAATGAAGATGACATTGAAATAGACTTACCAAGGAAGGCAAAGGCCCCAAAGACATCCGCAAAGCATTTGAAAAAGAAGAATTGGTTCTCCCAATCCTTAAACTTATTGATTCTATCTAATGTTAGCTTCTTATATAAATTAGCTCTAAAGATTTGCTTGTTCGATTTACTTAACTTTGCCAGTTTGGTCAAGGAGGTTAAAACTTCAGGGTTGAATGAAGGATATCCAGATTCAAGCGTTAGCATCTCAAGGGATAAAAGATGGGTATATAAATTAGTCGAAAGTAGCATTGGAGAAACTCCAATATGGGACGGGAAGGAGAGCAAGAATTCAAAAAATAGGAGTAAGCCACCATAACATATGTGGATGGAAGTGTAGGCAAAATGCCTTTCTAGGGTTTGTCTATGGTATCGGTGGATTTAAGAGGGATAGCTTCTATACCGAAAATGCCAAAGTCCTTCAATATGGCATCTACCTCACTTTGAGACTCAATGGAAGAGTGCTTGGAAGTGGCTTCAATCTTTGGGGAGCTCATG
Organism: Allium cepa; assembly: GCA_030765085.1. Classification (NCBI taxonomy): domain Eukaryota; kingdom Viridiplantae; phylum Streptophyta; class Magnoliopsida; order Asparagales; family Amaryllidaceae; genus Allium; species Allium cepa. The sequence continues at coordinate 707,206,725 of CM060938.1, forward strand.
GCCCTGCCAGGTGAAAACATTTTAATTAAAGCTCCTTTATTAATTATGAATTTAGAATGCAATAAAAACTTCAAAAGTAAGTAAGTTTGCTTAGATAGCTTAAGCATGAAAACAGTCACAAGGCCTTTTAAAAAAATAATGCAAACTTTAAGTCCAAAACTTGACGGTTTAGACTCTTGACAAAGTCAAAATGTTTATAGTTTAAGATTTTGACAAAATCAAAAAGTTTATAGTAAAAGCTTTCGGTGATGTCGAAACGTTAACAATGCAGGCTTTTGACAATGTCGAAAAGAATAGTAACCTCAGCTTTAACTACTATACTTCAATAATATCTAAAATTCAGCAGAAATGCAACTTCCTCAAACGTCGACAAGATCGAAAAGAAAAGGTGAAATATTAACTCATTCACTACCTTTCGACAATGCCGAAAGCACTATGGAAACCTGGACCTATTCCAAGTCTAACATAAGGTAAAGCAGCAAGACCTTTTGACCTAATAAAATTAAAAACCTAAAAAATTCCTAAGTTAGAAAATATTGATATTGTTGATGTTATTGAAAGGATTAGTCAAAGTTATCAAATATTTCATATCCATTAAAGTCGAAAGGTTTCAAGTTTGACTTATGTGTGCTTAAAATGTTTTGAAAAAAATGGCCAGAAGCAACCTTAAAGTTGAAGGATTCCAGCCTTGACGAAAGCTAGTAAGCATATGGTTTGAAATCCTCAAACCTTGTCGAGAGCTTGTTGTCGGAAGGCTGCGCTGCTTGGTTATCTTACCTTTCGACAAAAATGGTAAGTTGACATAGCAATACCATCTAACCACGTCGAAAGGTACAAAGAGGGCAAAACCATATTTGTCGCCTCAATCTCTATCAGCAGGGTGGAAGGGTCATTTTGTGATACTAAATTGTACATGAGAAGGTTCTAGGTTATAACATCGGGTTTAACTAAACCCAAATCCAATAATAAATGCAGTTTTAAATTTTTCTTAAGAAATAAGTAAAACAAACCCATTAACAAAACTAATTTCGTCTAAAATCAACTTAATTCAATTTCATATAAGAATAAAAATCATCAACATATTAAAAACCCAAGAGTAAAACAAAAAGCCAATTTTATAGACTTTGGATTAAAAACTAAACTCGATAAAGGGACTTCCTTTATAACACCACCAATCTCTAAATCTAGAGCCAAGGATGAATGTTGCTAATTCAAAAACTGATTTGCGGAATTTTCTAGAAAAAAACCAAATTGAAATTGGATTTCGTTTTGGATTTAGAAAACTGAAATGTGATGAAAAACCGAAAACAGTGGAGATTAGACTAAAGTTATGAATCAAATTCAAGAGATTACCTTGTTGTTTAAAAATGAGATCTGAGAAGTTTAGAGAAATTCTTTTACTTGTACGCAATATTTTGTTTCAGGTAAAAGAACAAGAAGGATAAGAGTCATAATATATAATAAAAGTCGCCAAATTTTAAACTGCAGAATCAAATTTAAATGGACGTCCTAGATTAATGCGGGAAGGCTAAGAGGTGGTGAGATTTGGAGCTTTCAATAAAATGACTTGGAAAGTCAAGAGCATCCATTTGAATTGGGGGCGGGTATGTTACACTAAAAATCAACCTTCCGTTTGAGATAGAAAGTCTCTTAACAAAGCTAACAAAAAGGAGTTCAGTTCAAAACTTTCAGATGCAGTCAGCAGTGTATTGCAGTCCCAGACCTTTCAAAGGAGTCAAAAGATTTCATATCTCGGCATTTAAAGTGTTCTTACCTTCCAAAGAGGGTGGAGAAATTAAAGCAAGTGCAAGCAACTCTATAATGGCCTTTTCGAAAACGTAGTAAGCCTTTCAAACTGGTTGGAACACATCCAAGATACCTTTCGAAAATGTCGAATGGTTTATGAAGAAAACAGCATTCACAAGTCAGTAAAAAAAAGGAAGATAGCTTTTCGGCAACATTAAAGGAAAGCATGGCTCTCGACAACAAACAAGTGAAGAGGAACCTTCCAACAAGGTCGAAGGTTTTACAACAAACAAGGGAAAAGCAACCTTCCAACAAGTTTAAAGGGTTCATAGTAGCATAAAGAAGGCAAATCTTTTTACAAAGTTGAAAGGTATGTGAAGATGTAAAGCAAAGCAAATCTTCTAACAAAGTCAAAAGGTCCGTGATAGCAGACGCAATTCGAACCTTTCGGCAAAATCGAATCGTTCAACAACCGCATATAAAAGGGCAACCTTCCAACCCAGTTGAAAGCATGGAGTTGTAAGGTCAGCCATCTGCATCTATCAATAAGACCCACGGGTCCTATTTAGGGGATTTGAATTCTCTCATTCTATTCTTGTATTTTCTAAATCAAGATGTTGTAACCCTAATTAGGTAATAATTGGGGACTTGATAAAATAGAATTCATCATGAATACAAAGGGAAATATTTTTTTCAATGCATTTCCTTATTATTTTGCTTAAGCTTTGTCAGATTAACTGTTAATTTCGGGTTTAATACCACCGAAAGGTTCCTGCCGACAAGGTCGACAACATTCCTAATTCAATTAATGACTGCAAGCTTTCGACAAGGTCATAAGCACTTGTGTTATAAAATACCAATAACCTTTCGAAGATATAATTGAAGTGGTCCAATCTTTCGAATTGATCGAAGACTATTCTTTGAGCATAATTATCTAGGTTTATAAGGCTCATTCCATAAGCCGCTCCCATTCGGCAAAGATCAAAATGCACCTTATAAGTAATCTTACCTTTCGATAAGATCGAAATCTTATGCATATCTTCAAAGGAGTCTGATAAATTGCTTAAACCCAAAGAAGGCAATCATCCTAACTTTAGACGAGATAAAATCCGACCTTTGGAAGATAAATTCAAGGGAATCCAATCTAAACCAAGAAGGAAACTATTGAAGAGAATCTCATACAAACTCAATAAACCCGAAAGGTTTCATAACCAGGCACCTAAACCTTTTGATGGATTTGAAAGGTCTAATTCAAAAGATATTTACAAGTGAAAATAAAAAGGCAATCCCTAAGGATAACAATCCCATCATTCAAATCAGACTAATCACACTGCTTGGAACAACTTTGGGTTGTTGGCCATAAATTTAGATAATAATTTCTTACTTTTTCTGTATCTTTCAGTTGGAATCATAGGTTCTTCCTTAGCTCTAATGGCCTTAGGAAGAGAGATCATATTTCGCTAATTCTTTCTATGATGGTCATGGAATATTTTTCCTTACTTATAAAAGCAAGATCGGAGAAGGGAAATTGAGATCATTGATCGACATAGTGTTTTGCATCTTATACACGTCGACGATATCCTAATTTCTGCTAAGGTTAATGTTTATAGGGCATGGGCTATTAAAAAAGATTTTTTGATTTCTATCATTCCACTGGCCTAAATTTGAATGAGGAAAAATCATTAATTTTCTTTGGAAAAGGTGATTACATTAATGAAATTTGAAATATCTTAAATATTTCTAAGATAGTTCTTCCGATGGGATATTTGGGTATACCCTTAACTCACTGTAATCTATAGAATTCTGATTTCATTATGTTGATTGAGAAAATTAAATGTCGGATATAAGTATAGGATGCTAGAATGCTAAGCTTGGCGGGTAGAATTAAGCTTATCAAATCAACGATTTATCCTATCGTCCAATTTTGGATGCAATGTTTTTGTATTCCTAAGGAAACTTCGCATGAGATTATTTCTATGTGCTTAAATTTTTTATGGAAGGCCAGGGCAAGTAAGATACCATGGATTGTCATATGCTGGGTCTTCGTAAGTTTTATGAGTTATAGATGGGATTTGACATTAAAAGACATTGGAAGATTGTTAATAAGGAAGGAATATGGGAAAATTATATAATCAATAAATATCTTAAGGAACAATCCATTTTAGAGTGCTAAGTCTTATGTGATAATTCCGTGGTTTGGAAATATTTAATGAGGGCTTGACCGAAGGCCCAGAAATGCCTCAACCCACACATTCTTGATGGGAAGAGAACCATTATTGTTTGATCCATGGACTGCAGGTAGTACTTTATTGAACAAGTTAGGTTTTGAAACAATGTTACTTGTTACAGGTGGAAACATATTGGTGGACTACATTATCCAGGATGGCAGTGATGTTCGAAGAGACATTAAAAACACTATTATACATCAAAATCACAATGAAGATTTCTGGACGTGTATGGGTAAGGAGCCATATGTACTTAATAAGGTGGTAGACAATATCAAAATTAAGACAGGGGACATGCACTAGTGGAAGTGGGTTTGGGCCATTGTAATTTACCTAAAGAATGCAGTGTGTTGTTATAAGGCAATAATGAATTATCTTCCTACTAAAAACAGAATTATACAACATCACATGCAAACTGATCCTAATTGTGTCTTGTGCCAAAGAGATGATGAAAATGCACAATATTTATTTTTCAAATGTAGGTTTTTAGCATTTGTATGGAAGCGGTATAGGATAAAATTAAATTGGCCAGCAAACCAAACAAACGAAATAGATCTGGTCAATAACAAGTGGAAAAGCACTGATTTGGCCAAAATTGTTCTTTCAGTCTATGTGTGGCATATTTTGAAGGAAAAGTACGAAAGGATTTTCAGTAATACTTTTAGAAATGAGAAAAAAGTGTGTGCGAGTATAGTTTATATGGTGAAGATAAAATTGTCTAAATCTAAACACAGGCAGAGCATTAATGATATTGATGAGAGCATTACTTCTACACCGGTCTCGGTTTTGTCCATCCCTCGATTTCATGTTCTATTTCCATTAGTTTAACAAATTTTTTTAAGCAGTTGATGAAAACAAAAAAAGAGGTCTTGTTGTTGCTGCTTCAATCCTTTTGTTTCTCAAGATCTAGTTTGGCATGTTTAAATTACGTCATCTTTCACACAACTCTGAAGAATACAAATATTTTTATCATGCTAAATTTTGAATGCAGTAACTCTTTAATTCAAAGACTTTGGATCTCTACTCATCACGATATTCGTTGTATGCTTTAGATCAACGCTTTAGAGCGTGATCCCTGCTGATTTCATCCAAGACCGTTTGGTTAATCGATAATTTAGTAGAATAATTTTAAGACCCACATGAATTAAGAAATTGTTGTATTATTGGGTTTAAGAATAAATGAATAGATGTTTTTAGTTGCATTCATTTTGTATGGTAGGGTTGTGATTGGGGTTTGCAGGTTGTCTACTTCTTACCCGCTTTTCTTTTCGTTTGTGCTTAGTGTTGGGTTGTTTGGGGAAAATTTAACAAGAAACTGATATAGGACACGTTCAACTGTAGGACACATGGATAGTATACGCTTCTGTGTAGATAGGAATACCCTCAGGAATACTTGTCTAGCTCAAATTTTTTTAGGAGAGGGTATTGTCTTGATTGTAATAGGCAATCTAAATGGATGATGAAATGAACCGTGCACTATGTAGCATGTGTTGGTATAAATTTTTAAGAGCTAGGGCTGCATAAGAGGCCAACGTCATCAGCCTCAAGCGGTTAGCGGGAAGGACAAGGTTACACCTAGTTGGTCTTCATCTATAGCCTACTAGAGGGACCACGCTGGGCTATGCATCGCCACAGTTGTTTGCTAGTTTGTTTGATAGGGCAAGGCCAGTTAACCCATAACGAAATTCCTTTAAAACATGGATGGATAGGATAATGGAGCCAAGTCCATGTTAGGAACTAGACAAGGTAGAAAATCCCTAAAGAGAGTATGAAAAAATGTATGAAAGTACAGTGAAAGAGGACAGTGAAATGTATGAAAAACCATTGATGCAGTACGATGGGATTTCCTCTAGACATATAAAGAGAGATCGTGATACGATATGGCGATGGATCCTGACAAGATGCTGAATGAGAGTTACTAAGGGGATAGTATCAATGTACATTAGGGGACCGTAGGATATATATAGGTACAAATTTATGTAATGTAGATGAGAACGGTTCATATAAGTATATGGATTCGATACGTTTAATAAAATGTAAAAAAAACCTAACATAAAATAGTGAACAATCTACACAAACTAGTGTTATCTATAAGATGTGTAATATAGCAATCACCATAACATTGTTTTGACCCCCTCCTCATTACAACACACAAGATAGTTAGAAGGACGGGTTCTTGTGCTTTGCATACTAGGTGTTGACAAGGATACTTAAGTTTTGAAGTGTCAAATATTAGTCAGTAATTATGCGATCTATTTTATTTATTTATTCCACTATAAGTTATTTTATTAAAGCTCTTATATGCATTATTTTGTCTTAGTTGTAGGATACCAAAATAATGATCCATACTTTGGCGGACTCGGTTTTTCGATTTAGCAAAAATTCAGGCCCACTAGGCTATAGGTTGTTACTTATTTCCACTAAGAAAAAGTTCTTGAGAGTCATGTTGATTAAAATAAATGATTTATAAATGGATAATCGGGCCTATTTGTATGGGTTTTTGAAGTACTGTAATATGTCATCATTTGCTTTGTCATTGCAGGTTGAGTTGAAGTAAAAAACAAGGAGATAAATTCCTTTTTTCTTCTCCTTCACAATAAATTTTTGAATAATTGTATTATCCGCTTTCTATCTTATTGGTCATATTTTTCAGATATCACATATCAACAATCAACCTAAGTTATCCGATTTTAAACAAATTGAATAGGTTTCATACTAAATCACTTCATACCAATGACAATTAGAGTCCAAACTACAAGTTAATATATATTCAATCTTTTTAGACAACATTAGTGAAAATTACTATCGTGTTTCGAATATTTCAAATGTAAACATAACTTTGAGCTCCAAGCGGTCAATCGAGGTAACTCACTTAAGTTTAAAGTTTTGAAATTTTACAAATATAGGGGTCATTTGTTATGCTCAAAATCAACCGATATAGTGTCTAAGTGGTAATGGCATGATACATGAAGGTGGTCAAAGCTAACAATGAGATGTTACTTTTATGATGTGTGTATTTAGTGTAGCTTCTTGGCTTAGGCTTGGAGCTTAGAGCATCTCCAATAGTTTACAAATTACAGATTATGATTATGGAATTTTAAACTTGATTATGGTGCTCACTTCAAATATGAAATTGGGGTTAAGCACATATTTAATATGTTCCAGAGTTGGGTGCCTATAAGGTGCGTCCATCGCCCATTTTTAATCATTTTATTTCTGCATAAATTCAAAAATTAAATCAAAATGCATCCGAGATCAACCAAAATCAATAATAGAAAAGTACTATCACTGGCAATGCTGATGCCAGTCCAGCACATGATGGGCAAGCTCCTAATTGTTTATTGATGATCTCCGTAATTTGAAAAAGCTATTAGAGGGATACACTCACTAACCGTGATGGATCTTTGGATCCCCAGGTATATTTCAGTTTGTTTCGTATCCACAACTTTTTGCAAATATGTTATAGGATAGTGATAATTATTATATGTAATGTAATATGTATGCCTTATATATTGCTATGAAGTGTGGTTGGAAAAAGTGTATCTATGATTATTTTTTTCACATTATATCATTCGATTATAGATTTATTTATAGTTGCACCTTCATTTTGATTATTTTGAATAGAGACACTTAGAGACCGATGGTGGTCTACTACTCATAGTTTTATTTTTCTTTTTGTGAGCTTGCATTCACACCGTTGAATTTCTATATGCTGACCAGCATCTTGTTTAGTCGGGTTGATCGTATTGTTCCTTTGTTGCTAGTTTTGCATCGTTTGACTCATATTATTAGTATCTGTTGCATTTGGATAAGGAGAAAGTAACAACATGAGCTAACACACTTACATGATTATAGCATTACATTAAAGGTCATAGAAATGACCTTGACTTCATAACTCTTATGGCTAGTACCTTCTCTCTTTTTGGTTTAGTATTATTTTCAAATCAAAAATGTGCTATTCATCTTGGATATCTGGCTGGTATAGTCGATGTAGATGCTATGTGGAATATCACTTGGGGCTTAGATAAAATAAGGGCGCTCTGCACAGTGCTTGAATTATATATGTTGGGTAAATTGAAGTATATGTAGGATATTTGGCATCTTCTATCGTTTTAGTACTATAAGTGCATGTCCAATATGCACCACAACTACTAGGAGATGCAACGACCACATCCTATAATTTTTTCCTATATTACGTCATTTGGGTCATGCTATATTTGTTGGACACTTCAGTAGGGGTGCATAATGAGGTGTTAAAGGCTCGTGCACATATGATTTGAGGAGGAGAGGTAACATCATTTCTCGATCTTGAGAGGATCACATTACGATACTTCATCAAGCCGAGGATTGTTCCTTGATGTTACTTCGAGGTTTATCTAGGTGTAGGATTTATTTTTATATGCATGTATATCTTCCTATAGGGTTTCTGGGTAATAGATGTTGGTCACAGCAATATGGTATTGTGCAGATTCCATTAGATCCTCCTTTAATTGGTCATCGTATATAACTGGTTTACAAAAGAATTGATGGATGATGGAAAACCCTCACTATTTGTAGGCACTTTGATGCTTACCAAGCTTGAGTCACTCCACATGCATTTTCCGTACCAGGGACGAACATTGATCATATTGGTCCCTAGGTTGCTATTGACAAAGTTCCAATTCCTTTGTCTTCTTCTATGCCCATAGCATCTCAGCTCACAAAGAGCGACTAGCCATCATCCTTATACTTTTAGATCTTATAATCCTTTATGTACTGTAGTAGATCTTCCACTTCAGTTCCAGAGGATGGTATGATTCCAAATGTAACATCTGTTGAATTATAGCGGCCAAATGAGGTACATATCATTTTTTAAGTAGTGCCATAATTCATGTATAATAATGTAATAAAATTTATTCGTATATAGTATTCTCAATATTTAGATCATAAGATACATATTGTAGCTGTATTTGAGACCATGACACTAGAATGTATCGTGACATGCATGATACTTGTTAGTACTAGATGCAACATCAGATCTAACAATACATAGGATTATATGGTCCCTTACATTTTGTCTAGCTAGAGCCATATGATTATAATGTTGATATCTACGACGATAGTAACCAGACACGAGCACATATAGGGGATTGATGTATACTTTTTGATGTATATTTTGATTATTTCACTTTAAGGACATTTAGCATTGTTTGCTGTATAGTTGAGTATTCTACTTAGATGAATTATATTACCCGATTCTATAATATGTGCATGTATTTACAGTCGAATATTCTGTTTGGATGATTTTTTATATTAATTGATTTTATGATATGTGTGTATTTATAGTTGAGTATTCTATTTAAATGACTTTTATAATAGATGATTCTATGATATGTGTGTGTTGAGCTAAAATTGTGATATGCGTATGTATTTACAATTGAATATTCTTATTTAAATGACATTTATATTATTTAATTTAGTGATATTTATATGTATTTACATATCTAAATTTTAAAAAATAGTAGATCATTTTGATACTTAATTGAAAAATAATATAAATTCAAAAAGTCTTTTATGACTATATTTTGATATTACATAAACAAAAGACATTAAAATAATCAAAAGCAATCATCAATACTAAGAATATCCATGCTGATACCAAATGTGTTCCATAAGATCTCTTTGAAATCTATTATGTGAGGTTACATTGCCATACGCAACTTGTTGTTCGATATGAAATTGAAGTCGTCATAAGTAAATAGCAAGTCTGGATGTAAAATATTGGGCATAGGAGTAGCATGGTCATAGTTAAAATTTAATTCCACATCCCATTCATCTTCAAGAACCATATTATGTAAAATCATACAATTGTACATGATCAATGTCATTTGCCTTAGAGATTATAGTCTACACGAATTAATTATTATATCAAATCAAGATTTTAGCACACCAAACGCTCATTCTATATTATTTTTTTGTCCTTCTTGCAAATATTGATGGCTTTCTTGTACCGTGTTTAAGGATTGTTTCCATAATGGTACACCATATTCGGGTAAAAGTTCCATCACAAAGGTGGTACCCATGGTCATATAAGTTACCATTAACGGTAAATAAATCAGGTACTTTTTAACTAAGCATTGAATCATTAAATAATGTTGATCTCTCGATAACATTAATATCGTTATTGGATACAAGCATACCAAAAAAAGCATGTCAAATCCATAAATAATATCAAGCAACTCCTTCAAGAATTAAAGTCACTATATTTTCTTTATCTTGATATGCTTCTTATTGTGCTTTCATGCAACTCTTCAATTCCTAATGTATGCAGTCAATACTTCCTAACATTCTAGGTCAACTTTGCTACTGTGCATTGCAAATAAATATTAGACATCCACTTCCTTTGTCCTCCTAAGTATCGACTTCCATAGATAGTTACGATAGCTTGATAAAATTTATGGAGTGTTTCTGGATCTGTACTTTCCTTCAATAGGAAAAGGTCATCGAGCATATCAACTGGTTATTGTACACTAACATTCACATAGAAGTAGTGACCTTTTGATGTTCAGTCAAACCTTACGTTTTGGAGGCATTTTGCACGAAGACAAAATATTTTTCATGAGCTTCTACATCATTTAAAGTTCGACTAAATAATGGACGTCTTATTCAAAACCTCATTCTAAAAACATTTGAAGTGTATATTGGATTTCATAAAAAATAAACGCCCATAAATTGTTGATCGAATGAAAAATGATGACGATCAATGCATCGTCTACCCAACATAGAACTTCCATGCCGAGATGGTTAACTAATTTCTTCCTTTTGTAATTTAGGTAGGAAAGTTTCTTACTCTTTTTGGGCCATTTACATCTTATCATAATCAGAATCACTATCGAATATAAGAAATTTTGATGTGGACATGCTGCGAATCGAAGTGGAGTGAGGGGAGGGGGTCTGTATGTGTAATGAAGAATTTAATTGTGTGGGAATAATTTGATTTAGTGCATTTATATATAGGGATTGAGAAGTAGTTGTTATGGAGTTATTATAGGTGGTTAGGTGCCTGCTAAACAAATGCCTGACCAAAGTGTATGTGAAACAAACATCTAGATATGGTTACATATTTGTAACCAAAACTGGTCCGATTACGTAATATTATGGATCGTAATAGTCTGTTGGAAGATGATTTGAGGTTTCGGTTAAGTAATCGTAATCTTCAAACTTGGTGTTGTTAGAGGTGCTCACGGTGATTATTGTGGTACTTGGACTTATTTGACGTATTGACATAGTATTTCGAACATGTTGATGAACTTATCGAGTAATTTAATGTATTTTACTAGTTATAAAGCCACATATAATTTCTATAATGGTATATAACAATATACATTGATATTGTTGTCAGTTTGACAATACTAGCTTTACTGTACATATTATATTGGATGTGAAAGATTTTGTACTTCAATTCATTCGCATATATAGAATGATATTATAGAATTGAAACTAGAAGAAAAATGATTGTATTGATTTTATAAAGCTTTTCTAATACATCTCGCTTTAAATTGTTGCCTATTTAAAATGTACAAAGTAACATGTAACATATGTTATAACGTAGCTGGGCCGAAGTCAGCCTGAACTTTGTATTCAATTGTACCCACTTGTGATAATATACTCTCTCACATGCAAAGTAGCCTTCATTTCTAACTCATCCCTCAGACTTACATTAGGGTTAGGGTTAGGGTTAGAGTGAATTTCCCAAATTTTCCGATGCTCGTTCAAATTTAATTTGCTATAAAATTGATAAGATTTCTGACTTGAGAGCTTTAGTAGACATGGCTATCAATTAGATCTGACCGATTTCAGCCAAATTATTGGCTACTTTAACTATCTTCTAATTTCTTTTGAGAGTAATGATGCTTTAAGGCTACGAGCTTTCAAGTGACCAACTGGCTTTCTGGATCTAGATGAATCTAATTGCATCATCAGTCTTACTTTGCTTTGTGATTATCTTTGAGTCTAATAAAGTTCCTTGCTAATAAAGCTTTAATGAGAACATCCGTACGTTGGTAGATTACAGGTATATGATTTATTTGCACTTTTCCTTTGAGAACTTGTTCCCAAACTAAATATAAGTCTATTTTGATGTGTTTAGTCCTTGAATGAGTATTGGATTTGAAAATAAGTCTGATTGTCGCACAATAATACCAGTTGGATGCTTGTGTTAATCTTTAGCTAATTCCTCAATGATTGTGTCGGTTATCTCGGTAGTACCACTAGCAACACTCTATATTCAACTTCGGTGTTGATCTAAAAATAGTTGATTATTTCTTTGAACACCATGACACCAGGTTATCTCCAATGTAAATGATGTAGCACATAGTTGACCTCCTATCATCTAGGCCTATAACCTAATCTACATCTGCGTACCCACTTATATTAAGATTCTTGCAGGTTTTAAGTGATAATCTATAGTTTACAGTCCCCTTTAAATAACTCAACATCCTTTTCACGGCTTTCCAATGCTCATCTAATGATTCCGGCATAAATTGAAACACTTTTTTAACATTAAAGGATAAATTTGGTCTAGGTATAGTGAAATATTGCAAAGCTCCAACTATGCTTCTATATTGTTTATCATTAAACATTGGTTCCCCTCTTTTTTGGAGAAAAGTCGATTGCTTATCATGGGTATAGGCTAAGAGTTTGCTACTTCAATTTTTTATTTAATCAATAGATTTATGATGTACGTTCTATGCAATAATATAATTTCTGAATCTGTCTCCACTAGGTCCCATGTCTTATTCCTTATAAGTTCATTATACTCCTCATCCATGGCTGCTTGCCTGTTTTTTCTATTGCAGCTTGTTCATGTAAGATTTGGTGATAAAATATTTTCAAATGCAGAAGATTTGAATGATATTTGAGATAATTTCTCAAATATATACTTCCTCTTTTATAGCATTAAAAAGAGTAATAAATTACCTACGGGAGAAGAAGAATTATTTTTGGAGAATGAGGTAATCAAATGATTCCCTAATTAGCCGATTGAAGAAGGAATCTTATCAGGCGCATGTAAATTGGGGAAAAATGAAAAATTAAATGGATAAGCATTTCTTGCATGAATAGGAGAATTATGGAGGTATTGATTCACGACCATAAATCAATTATTTCAATCCCAAGTAATAATCTCTATATAAAAGCAGAGATTAGCATAAGTAGAATTGTCTCTCTTTGTTGTTTTTCTTATTCTTCCTCTCAATTATTAATCTTGTAAAAAATTCTCCTCTTAGAAAGTAATAAAAATCTTCTCTCCCCTAGTGGACGTACACTACCTCGTGGTAGTGTAACCTTTATAAATCCATTATGTTATTTTTTTATTGCATGTTCTGTGATTGCTTTTAGTTAATGACTATCTGTTGTTTGTTTTTTCTCACTATTAATCCAGTTATATATATTTTTCTACAAGGTTGGGTTTTTGTTTCTAAGGCGATCTTGAATGGTATATCCCCAATAGTTCAAACTTCTCAAGTTCTTCATATTTTATAAATGCAGTGTATATCTTTGGCTTGTGTATTCCACTCTTTAGTCTTTTGATCATATGGTGCCTAGATCTACTCTGTAGTCCATCATGTGTGTTCTGCCTTATGGTCCATCATGCGATGGTTCATCGATGCTAACTTGATCTATATTATCTTTTGATTGACTTTGCTGAGTACCTGAATTTCCTTCATTAATATGTTATGCTTGAATAATTGAATGTGCAGGTGATTAGTTAAGATGACCAGGTAACTCTGTTGATTCATGACCGGGTTCATTGAACACTATGTGTTATGGATCAGGATCTCATGCAATTTTCTCCTCCGCTACTTGACTCCATGCATTTGAATACATGGGTATTATTGCTATTGACTCTTCTAGATTATATACCTTTCTGGTTCTCTTCCTATATGTACAACTAAATGGAAATACATTTTCATTGAATACAACATGTCTACTTATAAAAATTTCCCACTATTACCAAGACACTTGTTTCCTTTTCTGTTTATTCCATAACCTAAGGATATTCTTGGTCTTGATCTAAAATTTAGCTAATTAAAGTTATAAAGTCTCAAATAAGCAAAACATAGAGATCCAATGCATCTTAGGCTTTGATAATATGGTTTAATACTAAATAACTTCTCAATTGAACTTCTTTCATTTAGTACTTTTTTTTCGCAATCTATCAATTAAATTTAAAGAAGTACTAAAGGAATCTAGCCAAAATTTTAAAGGTAAAGATGCCTGAGCAAGTAAAGCAAGACCTGACTCAACTATATGTCTATGTTTTCTTTCAACCAACCAATTTTTTCAGATGTATAGAGGCATGTGGTTCTATGAACTATTGCTGTAACGACCTACAAATTTATCATTTGGATAAAATATATTTATTTTTAAAATATTTAGATATGGGATTAAAAGTAAGAAATAATCTTGTTTTAAGTAGTAAATAATAATAGTTATTTTGTTTGGGATAAATATTGGCGGACAAATTACCTACGTAAAATATCGAAAATTTGTAAATATTGTCCTAGGCAAAATATCGATAAAACTACTTTTAAACAATAAGGATCATGAACGGCTCTGGATTCATACACCAACATATGTATTCAAACAAGATTATGAAATAAAATAATTTATTTTATATATGGAAAATAAAATGCGTTTATGACATCGATGGTTGATATCATTAGTTTTATATATTTCTTCGAAAATTCAAGTAAGTTTAAATATTAAAAAAATGCGTTTTTATTTTCAAATAAACATATTTTAATCATTTAATAATGATGGTAAAATATTATTTAAATTTTTTATCAAACATAGAAAAATAGTAAATGTGACCGAAGAATGATTTTTGGAATTTCAAATTTTCGACATCGGAACGTCGTTCATCTTTGTGCACTATATGCACACATATATAAGAGTAACTTAACTAAATAACAATAATAAACTTATTGTATATTATCTTATGTTAATTATGTTCAGCAAGTGATGTGACAAGTAATGGTTTTAAAAATAACAACTTATATATATAAGTATATATCGTTATCTCTTGCCATATATTAGCATTATCACATTATCCATCATGACCTAGGGGATGTGACTAGATAAAGGGGATGTAAAATATGAGGGGGAGGAAGGTGGTGATGTGACTTGTCAAAATAATGACATGTTAAGATATTTTAAAACTAAGGTTAAAATGGTAATTTTACTACTTTCTTTCATCTATAAAAACACTTCCCTTTCACCATATTTTCATTTACTTGTGCATTTCCATTTTCCTAAAATTTTCTTCATGTTTTATGGCTTCTTATTTTAGTTTATGTTTTTTTTAATCAAAAGATTTAAATTGTCTTAAAGATGGAAATTTATTTTCAAACTCCTTCTTCTCCATTTTTCCTCTACTTTATTTGGTCATAACTTCTTGTAATTTACGTCAATCAAGATTTTCTTTTTTTATAATCGTATGAAATTTTAGTAGCTACAACTTTCTGATTTACCATCTTTCCAAATTTCAAGGTTTCTTTTGTCAAAATCACATATCTTTACAGTGTACTTTTAAACTTAGAAATTCAGGTCCGAAAATTGTTCTCCTTCTTTTGACCATATCTGTCTCAAACAAAATACGATTTGAGCGATTCACTTTCTTAAAATTGTAGAATAAACGACTTTTTAAGCTTTTCTTTTGATCACTTTTCCAAAACTCGAGAGTAATATGTCCAAAAATCAAGTGGAAGTTGACATGATTTTTGGTGTATCTGAGGCGTTTCAGGTTTCAAAGATTTTCGTAAGTAAAACTACTTTTTTTTGGAAAAAAAATTGACTTTATTATGATGTTTTATTGTGGTGATAATGTGAAGAGAAAATTGAATGGTTATTATGTTGGTTGATGGTGATTTGATGGATGTTATGTTTGGCATTGAATTTATGATTTGAATGCGATGTTGTCGAGTTAGTAAGCATATAACATTATATTTATATGGGTGTGTCATTGTGATTTTAAGAGTATGATAGTGGATGTATGGCTATGATTTAAGAATCAAAGTATGTTGAGTCGAAACAAAGTTAACAACTTTGTGTGTTGCGATGGACATGAGATACGATTTGAAATCAAAACAATGGTTTCTGTTTTCATAGTTCGGAAATGGTTTTAAATTTTATCTTAGTTTAAAGTTTAAAAAACTTTCTAAATATAATTCAAAACATGTATGAGAAAATATTTAAGTGAGGTGTTTCACTTAAAATAAGACGGAGCGAACTACGCTCATAACAATAGTCGTTATGGATGTGGTTTGACAAAAATTCACGATTTACATCTTTAATTGATTCGTTTTGGAATTATATTGCAATTGTTTTCCAAAATTAATTAGTAACACAAAAAATAATTAATTTTAGATTATATAATAATTTATATTTTTCATAAAATAATTAAAGGTAATTAGCAGTTAATTAGTAATTAAGTAAGTGAGTAAAGGTTAAGTAACAATTAAGGAAGGTTAATGAATAATTATTGATTAATGTGGTTTTAATTACTGATTAATGAAGATAAGAAGTAATTAAATGGTTAATATTTATTTAACTAAGTTAATTAGGTCATTAATTATTATTTAATTAAGTGGTTATTTAATTAATTTTTTAATTAGTTAGGGTTTAACTACTAATAAATTGTATAAACCTTAACTAAGATACATTAGGAAGTTGATTAGGACTTAACTAAGTTCATTAAGTTAATTAAAGTTTAATTTGTGATTTAACCTGAATTTAATTATGATTAATTAAGATATAATTAGGGTTAAGCCAACTAATATACTTTAATCTTTTCAATGGTTGTTTCAAAACCAATTGGTCATATTTTGAATCAATTTTATTTTTAAGACTAATTGATTTTAAATCAAAGGGTCCCTCGTCTAGGCCATTAAGTAGCTAGATGAATTAAAGTAGTGATTATAAAACGTTGACACATTTTATGCGAAGTAAGTTGACTTGTGTTTAACACAAATGTCAAATATCGGTAACGTGATAGACATAAGGAAGTTAATTTGAATAGGCAGATCATGATAACTTAAATATATGGAATATACTTCCGTATGTAAAAAATTTACACCTGATAATGGATGTATCTATATTTCTAACTTGGGCATTTATCTACGACTGATTGTACAGTATGTGTGAATCCCTTAAATATCCGATGTTAGGCAATACCCATGATATAAGTTGGACATGTAAACACAAATTTAATGATCCATTGTAGTCATTAAGCCTCTGTTTCGTTTTGGAAAGGTAATATTTCATTTTCTTTTAAAATGATCTTCAAGGTTATTCTATTTTGAACTGGATATTTGAAGAATGATTGGACAATTTTTTTGAATATTATATAAAGAAGTTTATGAATAATTTTACGGTATTTATAAAAGGAGTTTTAGAAATACTTTTAAATGTTTATAACAAGATTTTATAAATGGGTATGGATGCTTATTAAGGGAAGTTTTATACAAGGTTTGAAAGTTTATTAAGAAGTTTATATGATTGGGTTTGAATATTTATAAAGAGTCTCATAAATGAGAACGGAGGTTGATAAATGTTTTGTAAATAGTTTTTGGTTAAAGCGAAAAGGATTTCATGGTAAGGAAAATTTATAGAAGAACTTACTGAAAATAATTACAATAGGAAATCAAAATTAGGGTTTTTCAAGGTTGACTTTTTAAAATATTCGTGGTATGGAACATCCATTCCACACTTTATACCGATGGAATAGTTCTTAGAGTTATCCTTTCTCCAATTTAAACTAAATCCTTTTTAGAGATTTGGTAATGGGAAATCTTATAATTGTTTTGTGAATATACTTATGTCAAAAAGATAAGTATATGAATGTTTTCGAAAGAGATTTATTAAACAAAGATATGTTTTGAGGCTTAGTGGCTGCTATGGAAAAATAAATCTCAAATGGAATTGGTTGTTATTTATTTATTTGATAGTTAAATAACCGACTATCAAGTTTGATCCAATATGACTTAGGAAGTATGAATGTAAATTCAAGTTCCCCAGTGAAGACTCGAGAAGTTACTTCCAAAAGAATCAAGAATGATTCAACCGAAAATTATCTGTTGTCGATACGGAGAGACCTAGATCGGATTTATATATTCAAAAACCACTCTAAACCAACATGAGTGTTCAAGTGGAAGGCATCTTAAAGATGATAGAAAACCGAGTTTTTTGAAGTGCAAGGGCTACTACTACTAATCCTGAGGGTGATTCCAAAATAGATGTAGTAGAATTTATGCCTTCGGTTTCGTTCAGATCGATAACGAACTTGTATGGATGAATGCTGGCATTTCATTATCGCCTGGAGGGTAGTGTTAGCATTCCAAGACGGATTGCTATTCAGAAAGGTAAAACATAGCCTCATGCCTCATCAACCGAGAATGACTAAAACAAGGGATATGTAGTAGGGCTATGTGGATCACACCAACTAGGGTATATCATCACCCTTCTAGATATATAAACAATCACCAATGAACTCGTGTACGTGGAAGCGCTCGGTTAAAGGTTGTAAAGCAACTGAGGTGATGATATATTCGGTACTATCCAATAAGGGGTACGCTGGTTCTGTGTCGGCAGGGGTTGTTTGGTACGACCTTGATACATTATTCTATAGGTGTAATGTGGCGGGTAGTACCCTAGTAGCCCAGTCATTAGTTGGAATCCATTCCCTAATACATGCCTTTCGTTTTCGATTGTAGAGCCTAGTATGTTGGATTGTGAGATGCAAGTATTTCAACTATTTTATCTATTTACTTTAAACCTAGACACATGGTCTTACGAGATACTCTTTGTTTAAAAAGTTTTCAAATGTACAAATCAGTTTAGTCATTACTTGTCATCGAATTTTACTCACGTCGGTTTACCAAACTGACCCAAGCGTCATTCCATGTAATGCTCGGGTCAGACTGAGCATATTTTCCCAGATTTAGTTGGATACTTCGGAGTTGGAGGGGAGCTGGATGGTTGAGAGGTATTCACTTATATTTTTCTTCCAACGTGTTATAGATTTAATATGTTTGTCAATGTAAAGACAGGTTTCTATCACTTTACAAATTTAGGATAAGTCTAGTGTACTCTGATGTTGTATATATGAATAAAAATGTTTCCTTTTTTGTAAATATCAATGTTATATTATATATTATTCGTTGCGTTGTGAGATTTTGTGTGGTTTAGTTTTATTCTGTCGTCTACCTTCTTCTTTCACCCTAACAAATCGTATTTTCGGCACTTGAATGTTCGGCATATGATACAGCAGACGTATCAGTGTCGATTTTCAAGGGTCGAAAATCCAATTCCCCATTTTTGTGAAAGAAATTACTGAGGGTTTTGTTCTTAGTTCCACCATATATCTATATGACTTTAACTTGACAATTAGTTTGCTTTCCTACTTGAGTTATAAAGTGCACTACTAAATTATAGGTTTTTTATTTACTTTTAAAAAGTAAATCTAAGTATACTGTAACATCCCCTTACTTTGAGGTCCAAAACTAACGGCTATGGATATTGTGGCCATCCATAGTTATTAATCTTTGGCGACTAAATATAGCGGTGGTAGATACATTGATACATAGATCACAGAAATATGGAAAATAATTATCAATTCAAAAACACATTTCGATTTTCAAATCAAAAAATTTCTTATTCATTACATAATCCCCAAATTACATTAACTATGTTCAAAAAATATAATTATTACAAATACGTCAAGATCGACATATGAAGATATCAACTTGGTTGATCGAAGAATATAGTAAGGCTAATAAATCTGCCAATACAAACAAAATACACAACGGAAATAAAAACTCTAAATAACTATCTGCCTCCTTCACGCCTCGAATGCTTAATTCCTCAGAGAAGAAAATCTGAGGACCTTAAATCTCATACTACTCAAAATCAATTGAGTACCCGAGAGTTTAAGGGGAAAACTAAAAATTCGAGTCGGACATAAATCCTTGTATAAATAATAATCTAACATCTCAATCTTTTTAGATATCTAGTGAGACCACGCTGCTTAGTGGAACAGGTTTTCCCCTTACTAGTATCCTAAAAAACTTTATAAAACCAAATTATGTGCTCCTACATCCACAATCGTTAAAACAGACATTTCAAAATATTATGATGACATGCATACTTAGAAATAAATAAAATTTTCCTATTCCCAGTTAATCTAACACTCTGCCATTATTATAGTTTTAAGGGTCACTATTAACCTATTTAGTTTTCATAGGTTTACTAATAGTCTTGTTATAACTAATAAACACCCTGTCATATTCATTGTTTTCATGGGATCACTAAGAACCTATAGGCTCCTGCCAGTTAACTTAATTAATTCATGGGTGCTCCTGAACCTACGAGTCAATCTAATTACTAATCACCTTGTCCTATTTTTCATAGGTTGATTATGAACCTATGGACTTATCTAGTAACTCACTGCACATCCTTGTTTTCATGGTTGACTAGGAACCTACTGATACTTCCATTAACCACATTGTTATCCTAGTTTTCATGGGTTGATTAGGAACCTACTGATACATCCATTAACCTCATTCTTATCCTAGCTTTCATGGGTTTACTCGGAACCTATTGACTGATGTCAATTCTTAATCTGGATATAGTTTTCAACGGTTCACTACTAACCAATTAGCCCTGGCAACTGCCCTTATGCATAATTTTCACGGGTTTATTATGAACCTCTTGATATGCACCAATAATGACATTGTCATAGTTTTCATGGGTTTACTATGAACCTCTTGGTATGCACGAAAAACTACCTTATCATAATTTTCATGGGTTTACCATGATCCTTTTGGTTTACCGCCACTAACTAAAAAGTTTAGGTATCCAATATTTTTGGCCACCCTAACTACATGGATTCAATTGTACTCATTTAGGAGTTTAAGTAATTTATTGTCACTATTGAGTTGACCTATTGGTTCTTCTACCCCTTTTTCCCCAACATACAAGTATGGGTTATCATGTAAATATACTCATATTTGAAGAAGTAAAACATTAATTAACAATACCACTCATATGGGTTTATGGTCCTTGAAATACATACCATAAAACATTGTTAACACCTTTAACTTATACTTTTATCAAGGAAACACTTTTTCAAAATTACATACTTAAAACCTTTACAAAACTGCTTTATATAAGCCGTGGGTTTTCCTTTAAAAATTATAGTATGGGTTTTTAAATCATTTAAAACCTGACCATTCGACCTTGTCGAAAGTTTTTAAAACAAACTTTCGAAACCTTTAAAACCATTCAACATTTCAAAACCTTCGGAAGCATTCAACTCTTAAAATATAAACAATTCTAAGACTTACTTCATTCAAGTTAAAATATGCGGAATGTCCTTTTTTAACACCTTTCGACTGCAATGGAAGCAACCTATCAATCTTGTCGGAAGGTTTGCTTCGAAAGTTTTAAAACATTTAATTTAAAAAAATAGACCTCCGCCTTTTTAAAGCATCTCCTTTGGAATTTTGGGTTAAATTTCAACTATAAAACAAAGGAAAATAATCTAAATTGAAGTCGACGCCTTTCAAAAGTGACGGGAGAAGCGACTAGTTTCTAAAACAAGTAAACCTTTCGTTTTTTTTCAAAAGCGATGACTTTCAAGGGTGGCAAAACGGGGTTAAAATCTTTTGACTGTGTCGGAAGGTTCCGAACAAAACTATGATAAGTGGCGTTTACCTTTTAACTTTGTCGAAATGTTTAAAACCTTTCTTTTTAAACATTTGACCTGGTTATGGGAAACCAAGTTGCAAGCTCTAATTCGAAAGCAAAGAAAGTGTAAGATTTCGGTTTATAAAACAAACATACCTCAGCCTCTTTGGCCATCAATCTTTCGACTAAGAACCCTTCGACTCTATCCAATTCATTACATACCAAGTAACTTGATACCATATGCATTGGTTTGACCTTGTCAAACGCTATAACCCTTTGACTTAGTCGAAAGGTCTGGGTAGGAAGGTTTACTACCGCAAAAGGCTGAAACATGCTAAAAGTATGATTTCTTTGTTGTTAACTTAAAAGAAAATTTTTCAACTAACATTCTTTGTTGATCAAATTATCATTGGTTAACAATTTCTTTTCAGGAAAATGCTGCCAGTAATTTTCAGAAATAAATAATATTTTTTTTTATAAAATGCCCCTTCTCTTTAATTAAATATATAAAACATTTAAGTCCCATAGCTTAAATAATTTTAACATTCATCAAAACACTTAGAAAAAATCTACAAAAATCCCATAAATTCTATTTTAATATGGTTTCGAACTTATAAAAATTTCAATCCCAAATAATCTTTATTTTTGCCGTAATATATTTATAACCCAATAAATCATTTTCTTCACTGGAAAATTTATACATAATCCATACGAACTCCAAAAATTATGAAAATTGAAACTGATCTCCAAAATCATGTTTTCTGTAACATTAAATTTTTCCATAGCATTTAAAAAATCATTTCAACATGGTTTTACAGTAATACCGTGTATACACTTATTAAACAGCCTTGTATGAACACATATAAATCATAAACAAGCGTATCATCATTCAGTATATCATATAATAGATTTATCATTAAATCCGAAACAATATGATGTAAAAATCAAAATATAGATGTAGAAATTATTCTTCACCTTAGATTGGATATGGAAATTGAAGTATGATTGAGATTGATTCCTTCTAACTTGAATCCTAGCTTTTAGTTGACTTTCTCCTGCCCTCATTCTAATGGTCGGCCTTGCTCTCACTTCTTAGGTTTAAAATTTTCTTTGTGATAAACTGAACGTGTATGACTAAGGGATAGTATAAGGGTGGGAAATATAGGCGGCTAATTAACCTAATGCCTTTGTGTTTAATATCCAAATCATTTATATAAGTTCATTTGATTTAATTAATCATGACAACCTAGTTTATTAAACAACCTCAATCTCCTCATCTACATTATTCTATTTAATTTATTCTAATTAAATCTCCTGAATAATGTCGATAAAATTCGAGGTGTTATAGGTTCCCCACCTTAAAGAATTTCGTCCTTGAAATTCAGTAAAGACTAACTAGCAAACACAACAATCATCTGCAACATCTCCTAACAACCATACTAGCCTTTCTATCTAGCAACTAATCTATATAGATCTAATACAGACATATCATCAAAGCAGATTAGGATAAGCCTCTCGAGTCGTATTCTCCATCTCCCAAATACAGTCTTTCTTGTTATCGCTCCACAGATCCTTCACCAACTTGATTGTCTTGGTCCTCAATTTCTTCTAATCTCTTGCTACAACTCGAACCGGTTCTCTAACAAAAGTCAAATCAGGCTCTACTACCAAGTTTTGCAACTCTGTCTGGGGAATAATAGCCTTTGGATCGTGCACATACTTAGTAAGATGAGACACATGGATTACATTATGGACAACTGCCAAATTGCTAGGCAACTCTACTCTATAAGCGAGCTTTCCAAACCTTTCAATAATCTGCAATGGACCAACTTACCTCGAGGCCAACTTTCCAAATCATACAACACCCTTCATTGGTGATACTTTAATGAAAACCTTGTCTCCTACTGAGAACTCTAAGTCCTTACGCCTTTTATCCACATTACTCTTCTGCCTCGATTGAGCTTCCTTTATCCGTCCTCGGATTAACTCAATCTTTTCCAATGCCTCTCTTACCAAATCTGGACATAAAACCAATCTGTCTGTGGTCTCTAACCAAAATGCTGGCGATCGACATGGTCTTCCATACAAAGCTTCAAAAGGCACCATTCCTATACTAGTTTGATAACTATTATTATAAGAAAACGCAACCAGATGTAGGTGATCTTCCCAAGATCCATGAAAGTCCAATACACAAGCCCTTAACAAATCTTTGAGTACCTTGTTGACTCTCTCTGTCTGCCCATCTGTCTATGGGTGATAGCACGTACTTATCATGAGCTTGGTACCTAATACTTCTTGTAGACTCCTTCAAAATTCGCTAGTGAACAATGCATCTCTATTGTTGACTATACTACTAGGAATTCCATGAAGTCTAACTGTTTTTCATGAACTACTTTGCTAAAACAGATGCCGTCCTAGTTGACTTTACCGGAATGAAATGGGCACTCTTGGTCGACCTGTCCAGTATAACCCATATGCCTTCACTTCCTGTATTTGTCCTTGACAACCCTTCTATAAAATCCACCGATATCGAATCCCACTTCCAAATTGGAATATCTACAGGTTGAAGTAATCCACTTGGCTTTTGATGTTCGGCTTTCACTTGGTGACAGTTAATACACTTCCTAAACCAAAAGCCAACATCCCTCTTCATGCCATCCTAATAAAAGTTCATCTTCATGTCTTGATACATCTTGGTTCCTCTAGGATGAATCGTAAACTTCGAACGATGACACCCTTCTAGAACTTCTCTCCTTAAGTTCTTTACACCTAGAACACATAATCATCCCTTCTTTCTCAACCATCCTCTTGGGACAAGATTAAAATGTTTAGGTCATCAATCTCTAATCCGACCTCAAGTTTTCTAATCCTCTCAGCTAAAACTGGGTCTTCTCTCTTTTTAGTAGCTATCTTCTCAATCAGCACTAGTCACACTTCTAAACAAGACAACATGGCAGTACCCTGACTAAACTAGCAGTATATCTCAACTGCACCCCATAACTGGCTAAAGCTTCTAGATCCTTCCATTCTACCAACACTGATAACACCACATTCTGATGTTTCCTATTGAGAGCATCTACTACCTTATTTCATTCTCCCAGAGTATACTCTATACCGCAATCATAAGTAGCCAAAAATTCTAGCCACCTCTATTGTCTTATATTCAACTCCTTCCGAGAGAATAAATACTTTAATGACTTACGATTGGTATACAACTAAAATCTCTATCCCAAAAGATAATGCCTCCAAATCCTCAAGGGAAAAATTGCCGCCGCCAACTCCATGTCTTGAGTAGGATATCTTACTTCGTGCAGTCTAGGCTGCCTAGATATGTAAGCTGTAACTTTGCCCTTCTACATCGATACTACACCAAATCTAGCACCACATGCATTAGTGTACTACCAATTCTTGGCAACCATCCGGAACTATTAACACTGGCGCATTGGTCAACGTATGATTTAACTTAAGGAATGATTCCTCACAATTGTTGGACCAAAAAAACTTCACTTCCTTCCTGGTCAACTAAGTCAAAGGTGTTTCTATCCGCGAGAAATCCTTGATGAAACTCCGGTAATAGCCAACAAGTACAAACACATTTCTTATCTCGGTTACCGTCTCTGGTCTCTTCTAATTATTAACAACTTCAATCTTTACTGGATCAATGGATAATCCTTCCTTTGAAACCTCATGACCAAGAAACTTAACTTCTCTCTTCCAGAAATGACACTTGGAAAACTTCGCCTTTAGCTGATTCTGCCTCAACGTATCCAATACCACTCTAAGATGGATCTAATGTTCACTTTCATCATTCGAGTACACCAAAATGTCATCAATGAATACCAACATAAACCTCTCTGAAAACCCGGTTCACTAAACAACGAAGAAAGCTGGTGCATTCATCTATCCAAATAGCATTACTAACCAAGTAGTCAAAGGACTGCTATCTTCTACCATTCTCAACCGATGGAACCCCATCGCCAAATCCAATTGGAAAAACACTCTGGCTCTACTCAACTGATCAAATAAGTCATCGATTCTCAGCAAAGGATACTTATTCTTGATTGTCCTCTCGTTTAACTTGCGATAGTCGATGTACATCCTTAACGACCCATCTGGTTTCTTCACAAACACCGCAGCTGCCCCCTAAGGCTGCCTGCTTGTTCTAATAAAATTCCTTCCATCAAGATCCAATAGATGCACTTTTAACTCCTTCATCTCTTTCGGTGTAATCCTACTAGATGGTCTGCTGACAGCTTCATCTCCCCGTACACATTCTATTCGAAACTCAACAGCTCATTTCGAGGGTAATCTAGTGACCGGCTCAAATACATTTGCTAACTCTCTAGCCACACGAACCTGACTAAGCTCATTTCCAATTTTCATGGCACTTAACAAAGTACAAACGCTCTTACTTGAATTTTCCACCGAGAAAATGATTCGGTTATGACTATTTGGGTGCCCCAATGATATTTCCCGATCCTAACAAAATATCTTAGCCTCTTACTTACCCAACCAATCATTCCTAAGATGATCTATAAATCTACGAAATCAAAAACGTACAAACTTCATGCAAACTTATGAACTAACAACTTAAGTCCTAAATTGTTACATCTCATCCCAAGAGTTGCATACCCTCCTATTTGATTCGCAACCCTTAAGGAAGTAATAAGGTATGTGGGTTCTACACGTAACCTATTAACCAAATACTGAGATATAAATGAATGGGATGCACTGGTATCAAAAAGTACCCTAACAGGTATACTCTGTATCAAAAGCATACCTTACATCACAGTTTTCCCTTTCTCTGCTGCAGTGGGTTTAGAAGAATAACGTGGTCCAATAGAAAATACCTTCCCTATGTCAGTCCTATCTAGCTCTAAACACTTGTTCTTATAATGCCAAACTTAGTCACATTTAAAGCATTTCATGTTCTTCTTCTCTACCGGCTTATTTTCCTTACCAGTTCTGCATTCGTGGGCATAATGTCCCTTATTGTCACACTTATAACATGCTAACTCAGCCTTCGCCTTCTAGCGGCCTCCACTTTCTGTGCCCCTTTCTTCTTAAAGAATTTCCTTTTTCTTCCTTGAAAACCCTAGGACTCAATTGGCTTCTCCCTGGCTACTACAACAAGCATCTCCTCATGGTGAACTTTCATCTCCACCATCACATGCTAAAGCTCTCTAATATGATTCATAGCCATTCTTCCTAGCTCTGGCCTTAAACCTCTAATGAATCTCTCATTCTTCTTGACATCAGTGTCAACTAAAGCATAACCATATCGAGATCGCTCATCAACCTTAGTAGCATACTCAATCATAGACATCTTTCCTTAGACTAGATCCATGAAATTCCGCATCAATGCCGACTTGGCAACCTTAGACAAGAACCTATGCTCAAAACTTCTCCTGAAGTTGGCCTAAGTCAACTCTTCCTCCGACACTCCAGTTGTCACACTGTTCCACTAATGAAGCGCTAACCGTGCGATTGTCTAGAGGCAAGCTTCTCTTTCTCCATCATATAAGCCTAAATTTATAAAGATCCTTTCACAGTTCAACAGCTAGTTCCCAACTTCAACAGCATCTTCCATTCTAGGAAAAAGATTTCCTTCCAGATTAACATGGTTTTTACTCAGTTTAGCATAGTTATATCCAACCGAAACTACAGGATTAGCTCCACCAACATTCCTAGCATCTCCCACATGCAAAAGATTAGCCAACAACTGATACACCATCCATGCATTTACCGACGGATTTCCAACATCTAAATTGCCTTGGCATTTTGGTTAGAATTAGCCTATCGACCTTGGATTCTACAAGTATTAGGTCGAGCATTTCCATTGGCTGTGGTGCTTCCTCTACCCAGATTTCCTCTTTCGTTTCCTGCCTCCATATCATCTTTCACGTATATCTACATGCGAGCCTTAGTAAGATACAAAAGAACGATCTAAGAGAGAGGGGAACACATACTTAGGTATATACATATATATCAAATACAAGTATGCTACTATAGCGTTAACCCAAGCCTCGATCTTATTTTTAAATTCATTGGATTAAGTTCAAAAAATCTTTTAGGTTTAACTTTTCTTTTAAAGTTCCATAAGCCTTATGCTCTAATACAAACTTGTAACATCCCCCTACTCGAAGGCCCAAAACTAACAGCTATTGATGTTACAATCGTCCATAGTTATTAATCTTCGGCGACCAAATACAATGGTGCTAGGTACATTGTTACACAAATCATAAAAATGTGGAAAAATTTTAACAATTCAAAAATACAATTCCATTTCAAATCAAATCGTTTTTTGTTCATTATATAATCACTAAATTGCGTTAAACACGTTCAGCAAAATATAATTATTACAAATATGCCAAGAGTGACATATGGAGATGCCCCCTTGGCTGATCAGAAAATATAGTAAGGCTTATAAATCTGCCTTTATAAACAAAATACATAGCAGAAAGAAAAAACTATAAATAACTATCTGCCTCTTGCATGCTTCCGAAAGCTTTACTTATCAGAGAAGAAACCTAAAAACGTTAATTCTCAAACTACTCAAAATCAATTGAGTATGGGAGAGTTTAAGGGGCAAACAAAAGCTTTGGGTCAGACATAAATCCCGATATGAATTATAATCTAAACATCTCAATCTTTT
This sequence comes from Allium cepa, assembly GCA_030765085.1. NCBI lineage: Eukaryota > Viridiplantae > Streptophyta > Magnoliopsida > Asparagales > Amaryllidaceae > Allium > Allium cepa. The sequence goes on from CM060938.1 coordinate 707,235,078, forward strand.
TAGATATCTAGTGAGACCACGCTGCTTAACGGAATGGGTTTTTCCCTCACTGGTATCCTAAAACCTTTATGAAACGAAATTCTATGCTCCTGCATCCACAATGGCTAAAACAGACATTTCAAAACATTATGATGACATGCATACTTTAAAATAAATAAGAATTTGCCATTCCTAGTTTAATATGACACCTTGCCATTATTATTGTTTCTTAGGTCACTATTAAACTTTATTGTTTTCATGAGTTTAGTAATAACCTTGTTATAACTAATAGACATCCTGTCCTATTCACAGATTTTATGGGATCACTAAGAACATATAGGCTCCAACCAGTTAGCTTAATTAAATCATAGGTCCTCTTGAACTTATAAGTCATTCCAATTTCTAATCATCTTATCCTAGTTTTCACTAGTTGACTAGGATCCTATTGACTTATCCGTTAACTCCGTGCACATCCTAGTTTTCATGGGTTGACTAGGAACCTACTATTACTTCCATTAACCACATTCTTATCCTATTTTTCATGGATTTACTAGGAACCTATTGATTGATGTCAATTCTTAATATGGATACAGTTTTCATAGGTTCACTACAAACCAATTAGCCCTTGCTAACTATCCTTCTGCATAGTTTATTGAGTTAACTATGAACCTCTTAGTATACACCAATAACTAGCTTATCATAATTTTCACGGGTTTAAGACGAGCCTCTTGGTTTGCACCAATAATGTAACGACCCAGAATTTCTGTCAATTAAAATTTGTATATTTAATTGAATTTAAATATTAATAAGTGAAATTTATAAGTCGAATAATTTTATTTCGAATAATTAGATTTAATTGAATAATTAAATCGATAATTTAATATTTGAAACTACGTAACTAATTGGAAATTGGGTTAAATATGATTGAAATTGATTTGTAAAATTTTATTTTAACATATTGGAGTTAGAATGATGTTATAGAACTTTTAAAAATCGAATTAAAAGTTAATTTGTGAAAATTGAATATTTTAATATTTAATTGACGATTAAAATAGCCATTTTTCAAACAGTCTCGGATTTCGACGAAACTAGTTTCATCGGATCCGTAATGTGATATTATTGTATGGTTTCAAATTTCGTATCAATCGGATTTATCGTTTGTCCGGTGCAAGCTAAAACACACAGAAATTTGATTTAGCGATTTAATTTAAAATCGGTCGTTTATTGCCGTAACTCGCACAGATGATCGAATTAGCTCCCGAATCACGTTCTATTGTGTTCGAAACGCGGGATAAACATTAGAAACGCCAACCGGCACGCTTCATTTGGAGTTCGAAAAATCCGGGATGAATAGTGTTCGTCGTTTTTTTATAAAAGCCCCCAAAATATTCATTTTTGCAAAATAAAAATAACCCTAGGGTTTCTTCTATAGTCGGCCGCCACTGATATTTTCAATGGCCAGAAAACTCGCAACTTCTTCCCCCCAAATCTCTAAATTCATCAACTTTCATCCAAAACTCCCAACTAGAAAAACGTAGAAAGCATCGATATCTCTCCATCCAACGGTTAAGATCTGAAATGGCAAAGTATGGAAGCTTCAAATCGCTCGCGTTCATGGCCATTTATTCTCGTTTCGCATGCAAAAAGAAGGGGCCGAGCTTCAATTCCTTCTGGCCTGGGTAGCATATGTGAGGGCCGTTCGAATGATGTCGTTTGATCGTGGTGTAGGCAGGCGTGGTGGTTGCAAAAATTGAGGGAAGATTGGCTGCTTGGGCTGATGTCGTGCATGTTACTGGAAGGGGTAGAAGAAGAATAGTGCGGCCTAGATTCTAGGATTGGAGGATGGACGGCTCTGATCTAATTTAGGTTAAAAAAAATTAAAAGAAATTGTAATTTAAATTGTATTATAATTCGTGTAACTTTAAAAATGTGTATCTTTTTCATACGAGGTCGAAAACGCACGAAACAAGTTGCGTTGGGTTCGTATGGAGGAGCACTACGCTATGGAAATGGATTGGAGTCGTTTGGAGCTAGCGAAAATTTCGGGTAAAATTAAGCGTCTGTTTAATTTTATTCGAAATAAAAGCTGAAAACGAAATTGAAACCAAAGTGTGAACTTCTCACTCAATCGAATAGTTTCGATTTAAATTTTAAATAGTTAGATTTAAAATTTCTTGAATGTATGTTTGAATGATGATTGTTATCTATTGATTATTAAAATAGACATTATGCGCCGTTAGTAAGCGGAAGTTATTTATTAAAAACATATAGCGCTAATATTTCACAGTACAGTGGAACTGGTATTATATATGTACTTGGAGTTGATTTCCTGCATTATATAGCGGATGAGACCCTATTGCGCCATCTATTAAGCGAATAATATTTTATAAATCCCATATACCACGATATTCCGTCTTGAAGCGGAATTGGTATTGTGCTAACATCTGTGTAGGTAGGGAAACAGGTTGGAGAGATCCAACTGGATTCCTCAAATGATTGAATTGGTTTCAATGTTGTGTGTTGATCTATTTATAATCTTTGTGATTATCTTTGTGATTGAGATCGTTAAAGGCTAAAATTTAGCCGAATATATTTTTGGTATCGTTAGATGCTGAAAATAAATAAAATTGGATTTTTGAAAATTTAAGTAGAGATTTCATAACAAAATTTTAATTTTGGAATTGATTCATTTTAAATAAACAAACGTTACAATTTTAATGTTATAAAAATTTTGATTTTTGTGAAATATAACTGAAATGTGATTTTTGAAATAAATAGTTGATAAATTTGTAAAATGGTTTAAATTGGGATTTTTGAATTATTATAAATGGTTTATATAAAAGGTTTATGAAAGTGATATTTATAAATTAAAAATATTGGAATTATAAAATGAGTTTTTATAAGTGTTAAAATGAAGTATAAACGGATTTCATAAGTGAATGAAATTTATAAATTTATAAATTGTGAACTTATAAAATGAATAGATTTTGTAAAATAAAGGATTTATAAGTAACTCACTTATTAATTAGATTTTGACATTTAATTGAGATATAAATAGAATTTGTCCATTAAGGGATTTTATAAGTGGAAGTTTTTATAAAATGAATATAAGTGGAATATATAAACGTTGTTTTATAAATCCGAAATCAACTTATTTTGATAAGTTAATTATTATAGCTTTTTAAAGGAAGTATATCCACGATTTCGGATAGTGGATAATCCTTTAGATAAAATGTGTAGAAAATGTTGAATTTGGTTAATGAAGTATATTCACGATTTTGGACAGTGAATATATATTAAAGAAATGTTTTGGGGATGTGACGTTTTAAATAGAATTTAAAACGATTTAAAGATGTTTTAAAATGCATTAAATATTGAACACGTAGATTTCAGCATTCATTGTTGAAATAGACGTTTTCGAGAAATAAGGAAATGGTGGACTATAACACTGTTGTTATAGTAAATGATTTCCGAAAGGAAATATTTTATATAATATTGAGATTTATGTATCTATCTTAATTTTGAATCCCTATACTTGTGATTTTGGGTTGTCATAACGATGTTTTACACAACATTCGTTTTAACCTAAATAAATGTGTTAGGTGAATGTTTTCCTTAAAGAATAAAATATATACTTAATTTGAATTTAAGTATATTGAATATTTTCAAAATGTTGAAAATGAATAGATTTGTGAATTACTTATTATTTAATAAGTATGGAAATGTATTTCCAATATGAAGTGAATGTTTTGAGATTTTATCTTTTAAAGATAAGTTGAAAATGAATATTAGAAATCGATTTGGAAATCGTATATTCATAGATATTTTGGAAAGGTAAATTCACTATGGAATTAATAAAAGAAAGAGAAATTTGTTTAAAAATAAACATTGATTTATTTTTAAAGTGTGGAAATGAATTTCGAATTTGGGACGTAAATTTAATAAATCGGTAAGGATTTATTTAATTGGTTTAAATGAACCATTTTGAAATGAAAGTTGTAAAGTTGAAAATTGATTTGAAATTGTTTTTCAAATGGTAAAAGTGTGGAATATATATATCTTGTAAAGATAATTTGAAAAATAAATAATTTGGCAAGATTATTTATAATCGGGTGATGTTGTGAATATTGATTGATAGTTAAATAACCGACTATCAATATTGACCTTTAAATAGGTATTTGTTGTAAATTGGTTGAAATTGAATGCTACACTTATTTTTAAATTATTGCGCTCGTTATTCGGATTACCCATTACGAATAGTAATACGACGTAATGGATAGCATTGTAGAACGGTGTTGAAGACTGGATATTTTCAAAAATGGAAGGATTACCGTCGATTGTCTCTGCATCGGCTGATCTCTGATATATACATTTATTACCCTTTGTGATGGGAATCCGGACGTGATTAGTGAATATCCAGATTGCAAGGGCTTCTTTGGAAGTGCCTTCGGTTCCGTTCGATCCCGGAACGGACTTGTATGGTTACGTGTCTGACATTACATTTTGAGATACAAAGAAGATTTCTTTCAAATACATCTCTGTTGGTGGCGGAGAATTTATTCTCTTAGCTTAACACCCTTCTCTGAGACGTACGAGCTCAGAGGTTTTGTAGTTGAAGGTTATCAGCATATACTCCTAATTTGGTAATGTGGCATGTTGAGTGTTGCTGTGTGATGATTATTTATTTATCGTTTATTGATCAAAGCGTGGCTTTGTGCAAAAAAAGCGTGGCTTTGTGGACGAGACTTCGTCGAGCCTCACAACCCGAAAATGGTCGAAACATGAATGTTGTGGCTAGGTTTTTTTAAGGGTCGCGCCCCTAAGGTATGTCCATTTTCTTCTGGATAGAGGTTGTATCATGGTATGGAGCCCAGATATTTAACCTATGTGGTTGCTGCAAATTTATTACTTTGTGGTTGTTGGTATTGAGGATCCTCGGATAAAGGTCGGTAACGACCAGGGGAATGGCATACTTTTTGTGTGGAGTTATCAAGTTACAGCTTCATTGCATCCAGAAGCGTGTGGTAACTCGGCCTTGTGTCAGCAGAGATCCGATTAGGTTGTCGGGGCGTCTTTCCAGAGGCGTACCCATTTCGGTGTAGGAAGTTCCTTTGCCTGAACATTAGTTGGAAATCCAAAGAAACAATATGAACCCTGTATGGTTTTAGTTGTATAACCTTCCATGGAATGTGGCAGTAACCTGCTATTGAACATGGTAGCTATAGTAGGCATACGATTATGGTCGTACGTTAGCTAAGATTTATATTATACTTTCGAAATGTTTTCTACACTATGCACTAAAAATAAAAAAATCAAATGATTCTGCGTAGTAAGCATATTTGACTATCATAAGGAGAAATCTCCTCCAATTCTGCGTTTGCATTGTGTGTGTGGCGGGAGGCCTTATAGTAGTTTCATTTTCCAAAAGCATAGCGAAATACTTTTGATTTTCTTTGTGAAAATAACTGTTTTTAGTTCTCACACCAGTCTCATGACTGACCTGGAGTTAATTGTTCCCTTCCTAAACTCTGGGTGCCTACCAATTTCCACACGGGCAGCTTAGAGTTAGGTATCAGGTTATTCTGGATTCGGGAGTTGCTATAGAGATTTGGAAGCAAGCCGGACGGGATGGCGTATTAACTAGCATATGTAGTATTTCTTTTCCGCTGTTTGTTGTTGTACACTCTGATAATGTAGTGTAATGTAATGTGATGTAATGTAATAACTGATACAGTTCTTTGTTTAAAGATTATTCATTTATCTATTATATGTTGTTCCGCTGCGATTGTGAGATTATGATATTGTTCTATAGTTTCTTTCTGTTCTGTTCCATCTTTTTTTCTTTCTTCTTCTATCTTGTTCTTCTTCTTAAACCATAAGAATTCGGTTTTCCGGCATTCGATTACTCGGCAGTTGATACAGTAGACGTATTGATGCCGGTTTTCGAAAGTCGAAGAATCGGGTCCTCACATTTAGTGATCCATGGGGGAACGTGCTTCCCATATCCATTTTTAAAAATGGAATATAACTTAAGTGAAGTTGAATAAAGTTGATTTTGGTGTCGAAATAAATTAATAAGTGAATTAATGAAATGAAGTCATTAAGGATATGAACTTGAGTTATATAAATGAAATTCAACTTGGAATGTAAAATGAATTAGCAATTGAATTAATAAACGGATTGAATATTAATCAATCTAATATGAATGAATTGAATGTAAATCAATTGAATGAATAAATTGATATGAAATAATGGATGTAATGTTAGTTCATTAAAGCTAATTAAAAGTGTTGAACCAAATTGAATGTAAAGAAATGTAAATTGAATAAATTTGGTTGTCTTGAATAAACTTTGGTTGTTATATGATTGTAAGTTGATTGTATATAATTCATTAAGTGTTAATGAAATTGAATTAGCGAAATTGGAAGCTAGAGTAATTGAATCCAACTTGGAAGAAAATGAACTTGAATAGAATTGAATTTGATTTGGAAGTGAACCAACTTGAATGTAAATTAGTGAATGCAAACTAATTGAAATTGATTATGAATAAATGTTAGTAAATCCAACGTTAATGAATCAAATGTGATTTAAATGAGAAACAAATTCATTGAATATTAAAGAGAAGTGAATTTATATTGATTTGGTTATGAATTTGTTGGATGATAGTTGGATGACAGTTGATTGATGGTTGCATTTGTTGATTGAATGCATTGCTATGTTGGCACATGTAGTTCTTATGTTACTATATGTTGTATATTGATATTATTTTCATATATACATGTTTCTCATTGTTTGTTGAGTGTTTAGTAAGTGCGGATTGCACTTGCTTCGCATTTGGAGCTCGCTTTCGCGCTATATTAGCCGTATACGCTCGCTAACAATAAATAAGGTACATATCTCGGATTAAATATTGTACTTTTACACTTTTTTCCTTGCGGGATGCCTCATCACTTGATGAGATGTATATTTGTGATATATATATTGTCATTTTTTTTCCGATCAAGCCGCGCAAAGGAGACTCTGGCGAATTTTTCCGAAAATTTAAGGCGTTAGAATATTTTTGAGAAAACTGGGAAATTTTAGAAAACTAAGTTTGGATTTGGAAACTTAATAAAGATTTTGTAAGAAGTTTAACTACGAATTTTGGAAAAGTTAAACACTTAAGAGATTTGAAAAATCTAAATTGAATGGTTTGTTATGGAAAGTTAATGGATTCTGTTACTTTTTTCTTACTTGGTAATTTCGAGGACGAAATTCTTTTAAGGGGGGAAGTTTGTAACGACCCAGAATTTCTGTCAATTAAAATTTATATATTTAATTGAATTCAAATATTAATAAGTGAAATTTATAAGTCGAATAATTTTATTTCGAATAATTAGATTTAATTGAAAAATTAAATCGATAATTTAATATTTGAAATTACGTAAATAATTGGAAATTGGGTTAAATATGATTGAAATTGATTTGTAAAATTTTATGTTATCATATTGGTGTTAGAATGATGTTATAGAACTTTTAAAAATCGAATTAAAAGTTAATTTGTGAAAATTGAATATTTTAATATTTAGTTGACGAGTTAGAAAAGCCATTTTTCAAACAGTCTCGGATTTCGACGAAACCAATTTCATCGGATCCGTAATGTGATATTATTGTATGGTTTCAAATTTCGTGTCAATCGGATATATCGTTCGTCCGGTGCAAGCTAAAACGCACAGAAATTTGATTTATCGATTTAATTTAAAATCGATCGTTTATTGCCGTAACCCGCACAGATGATCGAATTGGCTCCCGAAACACGTTCTATTGTGTTCGGAACGCGGGGTAAATCTTAAAAACGCCAACCGGCACGCTTCGTTTGGAGTTCGGAAAATCCGGGATGAATAGTGTTCGTCGTTTTTTCTATAAAAGCCCCCAAAATATTCATTTTTGCAAAATAAAAATAACCCTAGGGTTTCTTCTATAGCCGGCCGCCACTGATATTTTCAATGGCCAGAAAACTCGCAACTTCTTCCCCCCAAATCTCTAAATCCATCGACTTTCATCCAAAACTCCCAACTAGAAAAATGTAGAGAGCATCGATATCTCTCTATCCAACGGTTAAGATCTGAAATGGCGAAGTATGGAAGCTTCAAATCGCTCACGTTCATGGACGTTTATTCTCGTTTCGCGTGCAAAAAGAGGGTGTCGAGCTTCAATTCCTTCTGGCCGTGGGTAGCATATGTGAGGGTCGTTCGAATGGTGTCGTCTGATCGTGGTATAGGCAGGCGTGGTGGTTGCAAAAATTGTGGGAAGATTGGCGGCTTGGGTTGATGTCGTGCACGTTACTGGAAGGGGGAGAAGAAGCATAGTGCGGCCTAGATTCTAGGATTGTAGGATGGACGGCTCTGATCTAATTTAGGTTAAAAAAATTTAAAAAAAATTGTAATTTAAATTGTATTATAATTTGTGTAACTTTAAAAATGTGTATCTTTGTCATACGAGGTCGAAAACGCACGAAACAAGTTGCGTTGGGTTCGTATGGACGAGCACTACGCTATGGAATTGGATTGGAGTCGTTTGGAGCTAGCGAAAATTTCGGGTAAAATTAAGCGTCTGTTTAATTTTATTCGAAATAAAAACTGAAAACGAAATTGAAACCAAGGTGAGAACTTCTCACTCAATCGAATAGCTTCGATTTAAATTTTATATAGTTAGATTTAAAAATTCTTGAATGTATGTTTGAATGATGATTGTTATCTATTGATTGTTAAAATAGACATTATGCGCCGTTAGTAAGCGGAGGTTATTTATTAAAAACATATACCGCGAATATTTCACAGTACAGTGGAATTGGTATTATATATGTACTTGGAGTTGATTTCCCGCATTATATAGCGGATGAGACCCTATTGCGCCGTCTATTAAGCGGATAGTATTTTATAAATCCCATATACCGTGATATTCCATCTTGAAGCGGAATTGGTATTGTGCTAACATCTGTGGATGCAGGGAAACAGGTTGGAGGGATCCAACTGGATTCCTCAAATGATTGAATTGGTTTCAATGTTGTGTGTTGATCTATTTATAATCTTTGTGATTATCTTTGTGATTGAGATCGTTAAAGGCTAAAATTTAGCCGAATATATTTTTGGTATCGTTAGATGCCGAAAATAAATAAAATTGGATTTTTGAAAATTTAAGTTGAGATTCATAGAAAAAAATTAATTTTGGAATTGATTCATTTTAAATAAACAAACGTTATAATTTTAATGTTATAAAAATTATGATTTTTGTGAAATATAACCGAAATGTGGTTTTTGAAATAAATAGTTGATAAATTTGTAAAATGGTTTAAATTGGGATTTTTGAATTATTATAAACGGTTTATATAAAAGGTTTATGAAATTGATATTTATAAATTAAAAATATAGGAATTATAAAACGAGTTTTTATAAGTGTTAAAATGAAGTATAAACGGATTTCATAAGTGAATGAAATTTATAAATTTATAAATTGTGAACTTATAAAATGAATAGATTTTGTAAAATAAAGGATTTATAAGTAATTCACTTATTAATTGGATTTTGGCATTTAAATGAGATATAAATAGAATTTGTCCATTAAGGGATTTTATAAGTGGAAGTTTTTATAAAGTGAATATAAGTGGAATATATAAATGTTGTTTTATAAATCCGAAATCAAATTATTTTGATAAGTTAATTATTATAGCTTATTAAAGGAAGTATATCCATGATTTTGGATAGTGGATAATCCTTTAGATAAAATGTGTAGAAAATGTTGAATTTGGTTAATGAAGTATATTCACGATTTTGGACAGTGAATATATATTAAAGAAATGTTTTGGGGAAGTGACGTTTTAAATAGAATTTAAAACGATTTAAAGATGTTTTAAAATGCATTAAATATCGAACACATAGATTTCAACATTCATTGTTGAAATAGACGTTTTCGAGAAATAAGGAAATGGTGGACGATAACACTGTTGTTATAGTAAATGATTTCCGAAAGGAAATATTTTATATAATATTGTGATTTATGTATCTATCTTAATTTTGAATCCCTATACTAGTGATTTTGGGTTGTCGTAATGATGTTTTATGCAACATTCGTTTTAACCCAAATAAATGTGTTAGGTGAATGTTTTCCTTAAAGAATAAAATATATACTTAATTTGAATTTAAGTATATTGAATATTTTCAAAATGTTGAAAATGAATAGATTTGTGAATTACTTATTATTTACTAAGTATGGAAATGAATTTCCAATATGAAGTGAATGTTTTGAGATTTTATCTTTTAAAGATAAGTTGAAAATGAATATTAGAAATCGATTTGGAAATCGTATATTCATAGATATTTTGGAAAGGTAAATTCACTATTGAATTTATAAAAGAAAGAGAAATTTGTTTAAAAATAAACATTGATTTATTTTTAAAGTGTGGAAATGAATTTGCGAATTTGGGACATAAATTTAATAAATCGGTAAGGATTTATTTAATTGGTTTAAATGAACAATTTTGAAATGAAAGTTGTAAAGTTGAAAATTGATTTGAAATTGGTTTTCAAATGGTTAAAGTGTGGAATATATATATCTTGCAAAGATAATTCGAAAAATAAATAATTTGGGAAGATTATTTATAATCGGGTGATGTTGTGAATATTGATTGATAGTTAAATAACCGGCTATCAATATTGACCTTTAAATAGGTATTTGTTGTAAATTGGTTGAAATTGAATGCTACACTTATTTTTCAATTATTGCGCTCGTTATTCGGATTACCCATTCCGAATAGTGATACGACGTAATGGATAGCATTGAAGACTGGTGTTGAAGACTGGATATTTTTGAAAACGGAAGGATTACTGTCGAATGTCTCTGCATCGGCTGATCTCTGATATAGAGATTTATTACCCTTTGTGATGGGAATCCGGACGTGACTAGTGAATATTCGGATTGGAAGGGCTTCTTTGGAAGTGCCTTCGGTTCCGTTCGATCCCGGAACGGACTTGTATAGTTACGTGTCTGACATTACATTTTGAGATATAAAGCAGATTTCTTTCAAATACATCTCTGTTGGTGGCGGAGAATTTATTTTCTTAGCTTAACACCCTTCTCTGAGACGTACGAGCTCAGAGGTTTTGTAGTTGATGGTTATCAGCGATATACTTCCAATTTGGTAATGTGGCATGCTGAGTATTGCTGTGTGATGATTATTTATTGATCATTTGTTGATCAAAGTGTGGCTTTGTGAAAAAAAAGTGTAGCTTTGTGGACGAGACTTCGTCGAGCCTCACAACCCGGAAATGGTCGAAACAGGAATGCTGCGGCAAGGTTTTTTTAGGGGTCGCACCCCTAAGGTATGTCCATTTTCTTCTGAATAGAGGTCGTATCATGGTATGGAGCGCAGATATTTAACCTCTGTGGTTGCTGCAAATTTATTACTTTATGGTTGTTGGTATTGAGGATCCTCGGATAAATGTCGGTAACGACCGGGGGAATGGCATACTTTTTGTGTGGAGTTCTCAAGTTACAGCTTCATTGCACCTAGAAGCATGTGGTAACTCGGCCTTGTTTCAGCAGAGATCTGGTTAGGTTCTCGGGGCGACTTTCCAGAGGCGTACCCATTTCGGTGTAGGAAGTTCCTTTGCCTGACCATTAGTTGGAATTCCAAAGAAACAATACGAACCCTGTACAGTTTTAGTTGTATGACCTGCCATGTAATGTGGCGTTAACCTGCTGTTGAACATGGTAGCTATAGTAGGCATACGACAATGGTCGTACGTTGGCTAAGATTTATATTATACTTTGGAAATGTTTTCTACACTATGCACTAAAAGTAACAAAAATCAAATGGTTCTGCGTAGTAAGCATATTTGACTATCATAAGGAGAAATCTCCTCCAATTCTGCGTTTGCATTGTGTGTGTGGAGGGAGGCCTTATGGTAGTTTCGTTTTCCAAAAGCATAGCGAAATTCTTTTGATTTTCTTTGTGAAAATAACTGTTTTTAGTTCTCACACTTGTCTCATGACTGACCTGGAGTTTATTGTTCCCTTCCTAAACTCTGGGTGCCCACCAATTTCCACACGGGCAGTCTAGAGTTAGGTATCAGGTTATTCTGGATTCGGGAGTTGCTATAGAGATTTGGAAGCAACCGGGACGGCATGGCGTATTAACTAGCATATGTAGTATTTCTTTTTCGTTGTTTGTTGCTGTACACTCTGATAATGTAATGTAATGTAATGTGATATGATGTAATAACTGATATAGTTCTTTGTTTAAAGATTATTCATTTATCTATTATATGTTGTTCCGCTGCGATTGTGAGATTCTGATATTGTTCTATAGTTTCTTTCTGTTCTGTTCCATCTTTTTTTCTTTCTTCTTCTATCTTGTTCTTCTTCTTAAACGATAAGAATTCGATTTTCCGGCATTCGATTGCTCGGCAGTTGATACAGTAGACGTATTGATGTCTGTTTTCGAAAGTCGAAGAATCGGGTCCTCACAAATAACTACCTTATCATAGTTTTCATAAGTTTACTATGAACCTTTTGGTTTACCTCCAATAACTACAAAGTTTAAGCATCCTATATTTTTTTTTCACCCTGCCTCCATGGATGTAATTCTACTAGTTTAGGAGTTTAATTAATTTATTTTCACTATTTGAGTTAACCTACTAGTTCTTTTACTCCTTTTCCCCGACATGCTGTTATGGGTTATCATGTGAATATACTCATGTTTGAAGAAGTAAAACATTAATTAACAATACCACTCCCGTGGTTTTAAAGTCCTTGAAATACATATCATAAATATTGTTAACACCTTTAACATATATTTTTATCAAGGCAATACTTCTTCAAAATTACATATTTAAAACCTTTACAGAACTACTTTATATAAGATATGGGTTTTCCTTTAAAAATTAGAGTATGGGGTTTGAAATCTTTTAAGACCAAACTATTCGACCTTGATAAAGGCCTTCAAGACAATCGTTCGAATACTAACCTTTCGAAACCATTCAAAACAATCAGCAATTCAATCCTTTCGAAAACATTGCACTCTTAAAATATAAACATTTTGAAGACTTACTTGTTACAAGTTAAAATACACGAAAGTTCCACTTTTAAAACATTTCGACTACAATGGAAGCAACCTTTCGACCTTGTCGAAAGGTCTACTTTGAAAGCTTTAAAACATTTCATTTAAAATAGTTGACCTCCACCTTTTTAAAGCAACTCCTTCAAAAGCTTGGGTTACATTTCAATTATAAAACAAAGGAAAACTATCAAAGTCGAAGGCTTTGATACATTTCGAAAGCAATAGGAGAAGCAACAGATTTTTAAAACAAGTAAACCTTTTGCCTTTGTTGAAAGAAACAACTTCGAAAGGTTGGAAAAAGCAGCTATGCCCTTTCTACAGTGTCATAAGGTTTAAAACAAAACAATGATAAGTGGTAGTATCCTTTTGACTTTGTTGAAAGGATTAAAACCTTTATTTCAAACATTTGACCTGGTTGAGGGCAACCAAGTCGCAAGCTCTAATTCAAAAGCAAAGCCAGTGAAAGCTTTTGGTTTATAAAACAAACATACCCCAACCCTTTGGCCATCAACCATTCGTCTAAGAACCCTTTGACTCTATCCAATTCATTAGGTACCAAGAACTTGATACCATATGCATTGGTTTGACCTTGCCGAAAGCTATAACCCTTCAACTTAGTTGAAAGGTCTGGGTCGGAAGGTTTACAGCCATAAAGGGCCGAAACATGCTAAAGGTATGATTTCTTTATTTTTAACTTAAAAAGGTAACTTTTCAACTAACCTACCTTTGTTTGTCAAATTCTCATTGGTTAAGAATTTCTTTCAAGAAAAATGCTTGCAATAATTTTCAAAAATAAATAATAATTTTATTTTATAAAATTCCCTTTCTCTTTAATTAAATATATAAAACATCTAAGTCCCATACCTTAAATAATTTTATCTATTCATCAAAACACTTAGGAAAAATCTAGAAAAATCCCAGAAAATTTATTTTAGTATGTTTTCCAACATATAAAAATTTCAAACCAAGATAATCTTTATTTTAGTCGTAATTAATTTATATCCCAATAAATCATGTTCTTCACTAGAAAGTTTATATAAAATCCATACAAACTCCGAAAATTACGAAAATTGAAACCAATCTCCAAAATCATTTTCTCTATAACATGATTATTTCCCATGGCATTTAAAAAATCATTTCCATATGGTTTTACCCTAAAATCGTGTATATCCCTTATTAAACAACTTTGTTTAAACACATATAAATAACAAATAAGCATATCATCTTTCAATATATCATAAAACGGATTTATCCTTAAATCTGAAACCATATGATGTAAAAATCAAATAGTGATGTAAATATTATTATTCACCATAGATTGCATAGGAAAATTGAAGTATGATTGAGATAATTCCTTCTAACTCGAATCCTAGCTTTTAGTTGATTTTCTCTTCTCCTCTTTCTAATGTTCGGCTTCGCTCTCGCTTCTTGCATTTAAAATTTTATTTGGGATAAAATGAATGTGTATGACTAAGGGGATGGTATAAAGGTGGGAAGTATGGGTGGCCCTAATGTCCTTGTGTTTAGTATCCTAACCATTTATATAAGTTCATTTGATTTAATTAAGCATGTCCACCTCTTTTATTAATCAACCACAATCTCCTTATCTACATTACACTTTTTAATTTGTTCTAATTAAATCTTCTGAATAATGTCAATAAAATTAGAGGTGTTGCATAGATCTTGAGTATGCATTAACAAATGATATGTATATCTGAACCCATAATTTGAGTTTATGGGTGCTAGACCCTAAAGATTTGTAGCAACTAATTCTAAAGGTCTAGTGTAATCAGTCGTAGAATTAGTGAATGCTAATATATGGCTTTTACCCATCTCACAGCATGTACATACATATGGGAATGATATCTGATCAAAAGTAATTCTATTTTCGGTGAGTACTTGCTTTACAACACTTGCATTTGGATGACCTAAAATCAAATATATTACTATTTCTTACAACTAGAGCTCTCTCAGAAAGATTACAATGCTTTTAACCTTTTACACAACTATTATAGTTAACAAGATTAAGCTTGTATAGACCTTTATTTGCATCACCCTATGAAATAAATTTTCTTCTCTGTATGTCTCTAACCAAATAGTATTAAGGATAAAATTCAAAGTAAACATTGTTATCTTTTGCAAATTATGATATACACATGAGATTTTTCTTTCTTAGGCACTCCTAAATTATGGTATACTCATGATATACTCTATTATACATGCACATTAAATTAAAGTGAAACTTTATTTATGAAGTTAAATAAAATATTGATGTTATTTAAAAGAAACTTAGACAAATTCCAAATAAATTTAGACTTCATAGTCCCATTAATGATTCAAAATGGTTTATATTTTTTAAATTCACTAATTTCTACTGATACGGCCTAACCCAATTCCTTCAATGGTATCGGAGCCCAATAGCCTATGAGGTCTAAATTAGTCATGTTAGGACTAACTAATTAAGCTTGTGCACTTAAAACGGTTCTAGAAAGGTGATGTATAGGATTGGAACTTGGTAATCAAGTACCATGTCTTACCTGGTTAACTACCTGGCCTGAAAGGTGACGTGAGCCCAAAGGTTTCCCTTAATAGAAAATGCCTAATTTGAATTGAGCCTTGGGCTAATTTCAAAATAGTTTTGAAAATTAAGACATGATTTTAAATTTAAAAGCTAAACTTAAAATAAAAGCATGTTAATTATTTAAGGTTATAATATAAAATAAATTTACAAAATATTTTTGAATATGCAATCGAAAGTTCAAAATGTTTAAACTATAAACCATTAATTTCGAAATTTAAAATTATTAACAAGATTAATAATATAAATTAACTAAATTAGTTAATTGATTAATTCTTTATTCATGTATTGTATATGTTATGGTATTTTAAAGTGTTTAAGGTAAGATATGCATACATGCATGTATATAAGATAAGTTTTGAAATAATATAATGTAATTAATAAAGTAATTAAAGGTCAGTTAATTAACTAAAAATAAGCGCATATAAGATATACGTGCCTTATTATAAAGGTTATAGTGGAAATGCCCATTACAAAAGTTGTATTTGAATACTAATTTAAAATTAATTAAAGTGTTAATTAATTAAATTTGATTAAATATGATTTAATTGATAAAATATCATACATAAGACTTGTTAACATGAAAACTTGTCAACATCCTCAAAGCTATGTAAAAGTCAAATAAGTTCATATAAAATAGGGCTATCGAAAAGATTGCTTCTTTTGGAACCCACCTTTCGACCAAATTGGATTAGTCGAAAGAGTTTCGGAAATTGACTTAGAAGTGCAGGCAAAGGAAGGAGTATCTTACTCGAAACCCTTCTTTACATGAGATGGAGACAACTATTCATTTCGAATTGTCATCCCTTTCGATCATGTCAAAAGGTTCATTATAGCCCTTTCGACCTTGTTGGAGGTATACATGGCGTGTTAAAATGAAATAGCAACTTTTAACCTCGTTGGTTCGTTTCCTCCTTAAAGGTACCATTTCGAAAGGATTTCTTATGCTGTTGGGTGCAGATTCCTTTTGAATGGACCCCTTTTGATATAATTGCTTGCCAATTACAGAACAGGTTTCCTTCGGGATAACCCTTTCAACCAAGTCGATATGGTTCATGTCCTTTCGAAATAGATCTGGTTTGTAGTCGCCTAAGATTCATTCAATATATTAATATAGGATAATCTTGGATATTCTGAAGTTCAATGAACTTATCAATGTCGAAACATCATCATCCTTGTTTATAATTGAATAATATTTGTTATGATGATGACACATTTTGACATGTATGTTTTCCTAGTTGATCCTATTGGTTTGCATAAACAAAAGGAACTTAAGAGAATAAGATTGTATAATATGGAATTGATCATTTGCCTAGCTAATGATCTTCCTCGTAATCAAAATCCTTCGTGAATTCGCGAATCTCTCCATTATCTCCAAAATGAGTTTCAATTTTATAAGGTTTTCCCAAAATTGATTTATGGTTTACAAAGATTTTGTTGTAGCAAAGAAGTAGGAATGAAAGAAATGAGTTTAGGATTCTAATATTCAGCCCTCTAAGATCGGAGCCCTTGGGTCTTATTTATAGATGCAGGTCATCCCCCCTTACGCACTATTGCTTTCGACCTAGCCAAAAGGTCCTTTTATCTTCCACCTCATTCCTTCGACACGGTCGTAAAGTCTGGCCCAACTCCAACGCAGTCTAAAGGCTTCTCTTTCATGTCCTCTAATTCAACCTTGTGCTTTTCCCTGTCTTATTCCACACATTTCGACCTTATCGAAAGGGACTTCCATCTACCTATCGTCTTTGTTAAGTCTTTAATGTTCCTTCTCCCTGCTTTCTCTTGAATTGCTTTCGATGTCGTCAATAGAGTCACAAATGTGTTTTTCTTCTCATGTTGCTTTCTTACTATCAAAAATCAAGATAACAGCTTTTGACTCTGTCGGTAGGTTGTTTATTCGAGCTTCGAAGATGTTGAAGTATTAATTGTTTCGATGCAGTTGGTAGTTTCTGAAAGCATGTTTGAGGATTAATGTAGAACCTTATTTTTATGTTACTGTCTCTGACCAGTTCGAAAGGCCCAACTATACTCGCGAATAGGTTGTGTGGAGCAATATGAATGAAGGAAAAACCTTTGGATTCAAAAGGTTTGGCGCGCATTTGGAAGTTTAATGTTGGTTGCTTACGAAAGGGGATCCGAGCCTGCCTTCCTTTTCCTATATATGCAAATCCATCTACATCGAAAGGTTCAAAATGGTGACATGGAAGCTCAACTTTTCTTTTCCATCTATTTTGAAAGCTTTTTCCTTTGTTTATCTCTTGCGAGGGAGCTTGGTGCCTACGAATCCTTCGAAAGCCTTCTTAATCCCTTCGAAACGTTCTTTTGTGATCTTTGTCGAAACCTATGCTTCTAGTTCCAATAGTGTCTGACATTTTCATTAACCTTCTTTCATACTTCTATTCATAAGTGGATTTTATAGCTAACATTTCCCCCTGTATGAAAGAAGCTTTTGTTCTTCAAGACAAAAAATTACAGAACTTCCTTACTCTTAATAACTTGTTTTCCTGTGAAATTCAAAGTAAGTGACATTTTCTATTACTAACTCATTTTCTTATATATATATATATATATATATATATATGCTTCTTGATTAGTCAACATAGTAGTGCATCTAAATTTAGATGGTTAGTTGATCATAATCCTAATTTAATAAAGGATACAAAGGATAACAGAGAAGCCCCAAGAACCAATGGAAGATGAGTGCAACCTTGAGCATGTAGCACCAATCAAGATCAATAATAAGTATGGCCTAGTTAAAGAAGCAGTGTGTTATAGAGCATTTGAGTCATGGAATAATTCGGTTCTTATATATGTGATGGATACCAAACCATAGTACTTGTTTTTTCAATTCTTTTATTCGAGTAGTAACAAAACCAGAAGGTGAATTTGAGATTTACACAAGAGAGAACAAGTTCTTTCTTGTGAAATTCAAAAAATCTCAAGATTTCAACTCAGTTTTTTAAAATGGTCCATTGTTCTATAATAGCAAACTCATTATTATGGGAAGATGGTCTGAATCGTGAAAAATGGACAGAGATCTATTAACAATAATGCCGATCTAGGTTAGATTACCCAGTGTAAATCTAAATCTATGGGACTGTGAGGTGTTTAGTGTAATGGCTAGTACCATTGGGAAATTCATTAAAATGGATGCAGCCATAACTATGAAGACAAAATTGAATTATGCTCTCCTCCTTGATGAAGTGCCTGCAAATGATGAACTTGCTGATGAAATTTATTTTTCTTTGTACAATGGTGAAGATGTTATTCAAAAATTTGAATACGAATGGGTTCCACCAAAGTGTAATGTACGCAAGTACTTCGGCCACATCAAAAATCAGTGCAGTCCAAAACAAGCATGGATTCCCAAAGTTTATAATCAAGAAAGCCAAGAAAACGAATCTAAAAAACAATCTACAGTTCCAAGAATTACAAAAGCAGATTATCTCTATTGAGGATAGTGATCAAATCAACCAAGAAGGCATCATTTTCAATCAAAGGGAAAATTTTACAGAGCTCTCTAATCAAGAAGATTGTATCACTGAAGAGGGAGTTCATTATATTATAAAAGAAAACAAATCAAAAGAAAATATTCAGAGAAATTCAGATGAGGGATAAAAGAATATAATGGTCTTTGAGTCTGAAACCACTTATGTTCCAACTAATGTTTAATTACATACATTGGTGATACAATAATTAATAAAGTCCCTCGGCAATGTAATAATCGGGATCGGAATAGGATCATAGAGAAAGACATTCCACCAGAGCATGCTGCAGTAGCTAAGGATTTTGACTCAGCTATGCCTTACACTACTAGTCAATTTGACATATCATTGATTAAAGTTTCAGAAGTAGTGAATAATGCTGGAACTGAATTAGAGATAGTGGATATTGTTGATCTACTTGATATCTCAGAGCTGCACATCACAAAAATAAGGGCAGCTGGTAAGAATAAAGGTAATAAAGAGAAAAAATCTTTCAAATAGAAGTACATTTCAATTAATTCAGATTGGGATGATGTGACTACAACACTAAAAGCTAAAGGTGTTGAAAACAAAAGAAGAGGTAGGGGCACTATTGTTTTAGGTACTATCTAAAATTTCTTTTCTATTCACCATATTTGATTGTCTATTCTTGCCTGGAATGTTAGAGCAATGAATTCCTCTACTAAACAATCTGTTATTTTAAATATGCTAAGTGTTTATAAACCCTTTGTTATAGCCCTGATTGAAAATAAATTAAATGATGATAATTTTGAAATGTTTTATTTAAAACTGTCTAGTAATTGGAAAGCTATTAATAATAGTGATTCTGGTTGCAAAGATAGAATTATAGTTATTTGGGACTCCAATGTTTGGACTATTTTGAATACAAATAAAGAAAAACAATATATAGATGGACAATTTAAAAATATTGGGGGTTTCTCTTTGCAAATCACTAGTATATATGGCAGTAATTTTGAAAGTGAAAGAAATGGTATATGGTGTGGATTAAAGCTTTCAATTTAATGTACAATTTTCCATGGTGATTTTAATATTATTTTGCGTGCTTTTGAAAAATATTACGAAAATAAAATTCCTCAAAGTAAATTTGAAAGATTAAATAATTTTTTACTTGAGAGTGGTTTGATAGAACCAAATATAAGTGGAAATAAATTTACTAATAAATTTGGTTTGGAAAGAAATATTCATTGTAAACTAGATATGATTTTAATTAACAATGAGTTTTCAAATATTTTTCCTAGTTTTATATGTTCTACCCTTTAACAAAATACAAGTGATCATACTCCTTCACTTATCTATCTTTTTCAAAATGTAGGCTTTGGTAAAAAAGTAACACCTTTTCAATTTAAAATTTGTTGGATTTTAGAAGAAGATTATAAAGCTCTGATGGAAGATTATTTTAATTTTCCTTGTAATGGTACTAACAATATCAGTTCAATATATTTTCCAAAAATGCTAAAAAAACCTAAAAGTATGGAATAAAATTAATTTTTTGAATGTAAATAAGTTGGATTTATTGATAAAGCAATGAAAACTATGACAAGATATTGTTGATAAAAATCCAAAGGATGCAGATGTTGTTAAAAAAGATTTGCTAACCAGAAAAACCTTCCTACAAAGCTATATATTAATACTGTTAATGCTAAATGTTAACAAGATTTCTTATGAACACCCCAAATTTTGCTAAGGGATGAGGACTCTAATTTAAGCAAGCAGAGTAGAAAAGAAGATTCATAGATTCATCTCGATTAGGCTTTAGTGGTAGGAATTTGATGGACCAACCTTTCGACTGTGTCGAATGGGTAAGATTTCATGCTTTTTGACCTTTATACTTTGTCAGGATGGATTGATCCTTCTTTTAAAGTGCTTCCTTTTTGATTGATTGAGATACCCTAGAAGGTTTTCCCTTTGGAAGTTTCGAACTTGTCGAAGGCCTTGAGGGTTGTTTCGATAGGACTTATTCCAAGAATTCGGACACAAAGGTTCTGACCCAGTGGTGGGTGAGGTGATCTTGATGGTAAAGCTTGAATAAAGAAACTAGGCTTGGTTTCCGACACTGTCGAGAAGTTTTGGCTGTTGAATAGATCGGACCTACGAAAAGGGGTAAAGGCGAGGGTTTCAACCTAGTCGAAAGTCGATTCCTTATGCTTCTTGTGATAGATGAGGATTTAAGTGAGTAGTACCTGGGTTTCGACCTTGTTAAAGGCAAGGGTTCTAAGGAGTAGTAGCTTAGAATAGATCTCTGTAATTACTTGATTATAAATGGTTTCGACTGTGTTGAGAGGGTCCTATCAATGTAGGAAAAACCTTAAATATGAAGGTGAATCTAGTAAAAGCTATAGTGAAATAGTAAAATAATCTAAAATATTGGAGACTTCCCTTTATCCAGCCAAGAAAACTTTATTTCTGTAAATTAGAAAATCAACTCCCTAATTAGGGATTACAATATTTCTGATAAAAGTATACAAGTTGAGAATGAAAAGAAGCTGATCCCCAAAATATGACCCTTTGGGTCTTATTTATAGATGCGGGTCAGCACCTTTCGACCCTGATGCTTCCGACTTGATCGAAAGGTGGTTGCCTAAAGAACTAAGTATACTTCATCTTTGTCGAAAGGAAGGGTTGTGCTTCGCTACTTTGCATTGCCTTATAAGTGCTCCTGACTTTGTCGATAGCCCTTATCCATTGGATTTGACGATGTTGGTTACGCCTCTGCTCTTGTTTCCAATCTGAAGAAGAACCCTCTTTGATGATGTTGGTTTTGACCGATTCGAAAGATTTACTATAGCTTTTGAATGGGTTATTCTAGTCAAAGTTTGCTTTTGCGTAGTTGAATCAAAGGCAAGATCTTTGTTGTCGAATGGTTTGGTGCATATGCAAGTTGATGTTCCCCTAATCTTCGAAAAGTGTTGCTTTGACTCAATCCAAAGGTCTTCATCTAGTCGAAAGGTTGTAAATGAATGTGAAAGGGCACTTTTGACTTCTTCATCTTGTTTGAAAGGTAACTACCCTCTAGATATTGACTAGAAAAACCTTCTGACACATTCAAAAGGTTATGTTGCTTCCGAACTTTGATGGTAGCATCCCTTCAACTCTTTCGAAAGGCTTAGCTAGAGCACTTCTCTCTTATTATTTGCTTAAAGAGGTCTGGTCTTAGTCGAAAGGTTGATTCTCTAGGGTGACATTTTCCCCGCTCCCCCTTGCGACGGAATGCACTTAACTTTCCAAGTCAGTCTTGTCGAATCCTTGAAGCTTCTCCCCTATTGGCCTTCCAGTGTGGATCTAAGCCGTCTATTCAAATTTGATCCAACAACTAATAAATTTGAACCGCTTTCCTTACAAATTACGCCTTTCATCTTCTTCCTCTTTTACTTCTCTACAATCAAAATTCCAAGCAAGTTCTAAAAAATTCCCAAACTTCCAATTTTCTTCCAGAAATCAAAGTAATAATCATATCTAATCCGTAAGTTTAGATTTAACTTTGTTTTGTTAGTTTTAAATCGAATTTACCTTTGAAAATTGAAATTGATTTTGAAATATAAATCTCGATTTTTTGAGAGCAGATTTGGATTGATTTACTGAGATACCTCTCGTAGTTCAGTTTCAATAATTAATGGAGCTTGTTTCCTGTTTATAATATTGGAATTGATGGAGATTTACATTGAAGTTCAACTCGTTAGTAGGTTTGGACTATCATTTCAAAATTTATGATTTCGGTTCTTCATTAGCAAATCAAGATTTCCAATTCAATTATAATTTTTGCACTTATGAAGTCGGAAAGGGTTAATTACTGTTGTCACCATTACTTTATTTATGATTAGTATTACTATTATTTTTTATTTTCTTATTGGATTTGGTTAATGAATTTTAAAACTATAGATTTGCAATCAGGTTTGGAGAAGGTAATGGAACTTATTTTCTTTGATCGAAAGTTTAAAACATACAGATGAAAATTAGGCGCCACAAAATGACTTTTCTACCCCTTTGAGAGTGGTTGAGGCAGAAATTTTTGTTTTGCTACCGTAACTCCTTTCAAAGAGGTCGAAAGGTGTTGTGTGTCGGTTTCATCAATCTTGTCGAAAGCTGTTGCTAAATAGAGTGTATTCACCCCTTCGATAGCAAAACGTTTCAACTTGTTTGAAACTTTTTGTTTCGATTGACATCCATTTTCCTTGGTAAATTTTTAGAACAACCAAACCCCTTTGACACCTTCGACACCACTTTAGTCTGCTAAATCGAAACCCTCTAGAACTGTTTAGGCCTAATCTTTGTCGAAATGCCCTAAATCCATATGAATTTAACTTAGAACCTTTCGACTAAAGTAAATATGTAGGGTTTTACAAAAAATTGTATCTTTCTTTGGAAATCTAAGTTATCGGTGTCGACGGTGTCGAAAGGACTTGTTACTCGGTTTATGAAATGGTTGTGGTGTAAGTTTTTACTCATGTTCTTTGGTTAAACTTAACTTCCTTCTTTTAATAATTGGGTTCCTATAAAGCCTTCGACATTGTCAAAAAGTGATAATTTGAAAAAATATTTTGACTTGTCCTTTTGACCTTGTTGATAGCTCAAGGAATACTTTTATTTAGGCTTCCGACAATGTTGAGATGTGCTTGCTAAGTGTCGATGTCTTTTACTTTCGACTCTGTTGAAAGCCTAATGTTTTTTACTTTTAACTAAACTTTAAAAAAATTGAAATTTCTATTTGGTTTATGCTAAAATTATCTAAGTATGTTTCTTGACTAAATCTTAAACGAATGCTATGCACATATTGAACTTGAAAATTTTAATTGAAACATTTTCACCTGAGCGAGTCATATGTTCTCCAAAGAAAGTTGAAGCTACTTCGAAGCGCTTTCTGATATCCACTCAGGATGAAGTTAGTACTATTTGCATTGACTTTGGAAGATCTGGAGTGGAAGCCATTCCGCCTACATAAAATGACACCATCAGTAGCCCTCTTGATGGATTCTTTTTCTACACTGCAATACATATATGGCACGGAGGGTTTCTTCCATTCTCGAACTTTCTATCTGGGTTCCTGACTTATCTTGGAATTGCCCCAATTCAGCTATCTCCGAATATATACATCTACCTTCTCTCTTTGGAGTTGTTGGCACTTGAATCTAGAATCCCTTATCTGAACACATAAGCATCGAATTATTTGGCTCGATTAGACTAACTTAGTGATCTTAACCATCAGATTTTCAAAGCTATCCCCCTCAAGAAGCTTGTAACTTACGTGGTCAAAAAATTTAAAGAGTGGGAAAACCAGTTTTTCTTTGTTCCCTGTCTCCCAAATATAAGTGGGACCTTCTCTTCTCCATGTAAGTTTAACTTTTCACAATCTTTCTCCTATTTTATTACTTCCCATGTTTAATTTTTACTTTATATAGGTTCTCCTACCAAGTAACTTAACGAAGCAGACAAGAGAATAGTGGAATCTCTTATCGCAGCTTCCGCTAAATTGGGAATCGACTAAAGCTGTTGATGCCCTCAAACTTGAGGAAACATTCCATTCTTCTTCCTGGTCAAAGGGTTTTGGGATTACCTCCTTTGGTCCAATATGCTTCAAAAGGAAAGCGCTTTCTTGCCCTAGGAGATACTAATCAGTTTTCTCCCATGTCTCCCATCTGTGCAGACAATTCCGATGAGTTATAGGCCAAGTACTTATTTTCTTTCTTTGTTGCTTCCTGAAATTATCTTGCTAACCTTTAATCTGCTCAAACTTTTCCAACTATTTCCCAAGTCATAATGCCTGCTAGTGGTGTTGCTCCTCTTCCTTCAACTTTTGGAGTGTCATCATTTATAGAATCATTTGCTAAATCCAAGAATGCTTTTAAGAGAAGTTGATGGAATCATCTGAAATAGAGCCTCCTAAGAAGGTTGTAAAAAATTGTTGATATTGACCAAGAGGAGCATTCATTACTTGATAAAGCTTCAAAAAGTCCCGTCATAGAAGTTCCTAAAGAAAAGCCAAAGCAAATTCCAACTATTCCCAATACTCTTTCTTGCATCTCCATTTCTGATTCTCCAACTGCACTCGAGTAGATACAACTGGGTTTACCGACAAATCCCTCTCTTAATCAAATTCCTTCCAAACCGTCGTCATCTTCACTTTCTTCTATTAATTTTGAAGACTTAATCGAGACCATCTTGCATTTAGAGTCCTTCACTTCAATTCACCTTCCTTCTTCAATCCAAATTTGGCATGGCACTATCGCTCTCTAATGGATCAACAACTTATGGTAAGTTTCACTTTAACCAATCTTACCACCATTGGTTTCTTATAAATCACTAACTTATGTTACATTTCTCTTTTTAGATTTCTAAGAGTTGGCTAGCTTTAAATGAGCATGAATCAAAGTCTTCTGCCGAATCATCCAAATTTTAGGAGAAAATTTCTAACCAAAAAAATCAAGTGTCGCCTCTTTCCGCTACTAAAGATGAAACTTCCTTAGAGCTAGAATGATTAAAGGCTTCTCTTGCCCAAGCTGATACAGATCTCACGGTAGAACGACAGGCTCGTCAACTTCTTGCTGACGAGAAATTTGCCATGGAGCTTACTTTAAAAGACTGTGAAGACAAGAAAGCTCGCTTAGCTGCAATGAACATCTCTCTTAGGGAAAAGTTTAAGAAGACCAAGCCATTATTGAAACTTTCTGTCAATACCATTACGGATGCAAGATAGAAAGTATCTCAATTTGTTAGCACCACTCTTGGGCAAATGTTGCTAAAATCTTATGAAAAAGCCCACATGCTTACATATCCCGACAACTTTAAGAAGTGTCTAGACTTTGGCTTCCCCTCGCTTGATTCTCCTTAGTTGATAGAGTGATGGGCAAGATTAACCAGATGAAGCAAGGGATGGAACTCGCAGAAAAGGAGGAAATCAGTGCATCTAAGATCCTTTCTATTGATGTCCCTTATTTTGAAATCGATTCAGAATTTGAAGATAAGGGTGACGAAGACGATGCCGCCAAGGTAGGAATGATAATGATGGCGATGACAATGATTGTAACAACCCAAGTTCTAGGAGTTCCGAATTTTTGCAAATAATGCTAAAACCCAAGCCCATTGAAGCACGAGTAGGTATCTGATACCTTGTAAATAGGGAAAGACAAATATATATCAGAGCTCAGATAAATGTCGCGTAGTAGAACTGACTAAAATATAATAGTAAGTAAATACTCACCAATAAAATAACACTTTCTAAACAAGTGTCCCAAAGCTGGGAAGTCTCTTCCATCTACCTACCTGTAGGATGTCATGAGGAGGGTCAGAACTAAAGTTCTAGTGAATGGACAAATTATACACTTATTAGCTTAATTCTACATATATCATTTATTTCCATTTACTATTATGTTAGGTTCATTGGGTTTATAATACTCTCGCCGCTGCGCTTGAATCCTACCTATCTACTCCCTAGTAGATTAAAACCAAATAATTGATATATATATATATAGCTATATGTGCAACCACCGCATTGTTACTAGGTACTACCCATAGTACCTTACGTATCCTCCTCGCAAAGGACCATCATTTTTCTTCCATGGTGTTCTTTGACCACATTTACAAAGGACTGCCTCATAAGGCCTAAAATACTGATGTTCCGTCATCTACTATGATAATGTAAAACGGTGTCCGCACTAGTCTATACTAATGCTTGGATGTCCTCAATGCACCAACTGCTGCGTACCTTGAGGACTATATGTAATCGTTTTGTCTACTCTTTGAACCCCATTTTACAAGATCTACCTTGTACGGAATTCAGTTGGGGATTTTCTATTTTCATAAAGGACTGCCTCGTTAGGCTTGCAATACAGATATTCCATATCTATAAACGACTACCTCATTAGGCCTACAATACAGATATTTTATTTGGTCTGTCTCTTTTCTTATCGTGGCTATGGCCCCACACAGCCACCCTTTAACTAATCGAAAGACTTCTAAAGAGCTAAGTGGATGTGCCCTGTTGCAAACAATATAAACATCCAATTAGTTGCGCCACTCATTCAATATCTCGATAGTGAAAGTATCATTAGACTGTTGGTTTTACTCTAGCCATTCCTACTCCAAACATCAACCCCTTTTGACTACCTACAATGATCAAGCAATGCAAAAAGTAGCAGAAGAATACTCTTTTGATGGAACACTATCAACATTGCCTTACCTTGTAAGTGCTTTCGACTTTGTCGACAGCCCTTGTCCATTTGTTTGGATGACGTTGGTTATGCCTATGCTGTTGTTTCCGCATTGATGCGGAACCTCCCTGGATCATGTTGGTTTTGACCGACTCAAAAGGCTTACTATAGCTTTCGAAGTGGTTTTTCTAGTCAAAGTTTTCTTTCTCATAGTTCAATCAAATATGAAACCTTTAGTATCGAAAGGTTTGGAGAATATTCAAGTTGTTGTTTCCCTTGTCTTCGAGAGGTGTTGCTTTGACTCAATCGAATGGTCTTTATCTAGTTGAAACGTTGTAAATGAAGGCGGAAGGTTGCTTGCGACTCAATCATCTTCTTCGAAAGGTAAGTACCCTCTAGATATTGGCTGAAAGACCTTCCGACACCTTCGAAGGGTTATGTTTCTTCCACACTTTGATGGCACCATCCCTTCGACTCTTTTGAAAGGCTTAGATGGAGCTCTTTTCCCTTGTTCTCTTCTTCAAGAGGTCTCGACTTAGTCGAAAGGTTAATTTTCTGGGGTAACACTAAACAAAAGGCTAAGGTAGATTGGCTTACTCAAGTTGATTACTACACTAAATTTTTGCATGCTAAAATGACCAGTTGAAAACATATAAATAACATAGGTAATCTCTCCAATGCTAATGATAAAGTAGCTAAAGATGCATTAGATTTTTATGAAAAGCTGTATTATTTTGAATCTAATGAAAAAAAATCACTCAAATTGTTTGTAAATATTCTGAATGAAAATGAATCTAAAATTTTGCTTGCTCCAGTCACATTTGAAGAGATTAAATATGCTATTTTAATGCTGGTGATAACAAAAGTCCTGGTCCTGATGGGAAAATTTTATAAAAATCACTGGGAAAGTATTAAGTGTCAGGTATTAGAAGCAATTAATGAATTTTTGGATAAAGGCAAAATTCTTGAAAGCATTAATTATACTTTTATTACTTTAGTTCCCAAAAATTAAAAACCCCGCTTATATTGGTGACGATGGACCTATTTCTTGTTGCGAGTTCATTTATAAAATTATTGCTACTTTGTTAAGTAATAGAATAAAAGTATTATTGCATTTTCTTATTTTAGAAAATCTAAGTGCTTTTGAGCCAGGTAGACTTATTTATGAGAATTCACTATTAGCACACGAAATGGTAGGAAACTTTAATACTAAAAGTGGAGATAATGTTTGTATTAAAGTGGATTTGCACAACGCTTATGACAAAGTTAATGAGTATTTCATTTGTCATACCATGAGATGTATAGGTTTTCCTAGTAGGTTCTGTTACTTGATTTTTGAATGTATCAATACTCCTACCTTTTCAATACTTTTTCAAGGTAAATTAGAGGGCTTTATCAAAAGTAATAGGGGTATTAGACAAGGAAATCCATTATCACATTATATTTTAACTATGCTTATGTATATTTTTCAATCTTAATGGAAATTGAAATGAAAATTTAAGCTATCAAGTGTAATATTACACTAGTTAATAGAGTTCACGCTTGTATTAATTATCTTATTTATGTAGATGATCTTATGATTTTTGCTAAGGCAAATAGAGTTTATGCAGAAACTATTAAAAAAATATTTTGATAAGGTGTATAAATATGCAGGCCTACTTCTTAATGAATGTAAAAGCAAAGCATATTTCGGTAATCATAGTGGGTATGAAAAAGAAGTTTTAGAATCTCTAAATATTGTAGAGGGTAGCCTGCCTATTAAATTTTTAGGTCTGCCTTTATCTATAATAAGATTAGAGATTCTGAATGTTTATGCTCATAGAATAAATTTAAGAGATAATGGAAACTTGGTCATGGAAACTACTCCCAATTGCACGTAGAATGGAACTTATAAAACCTATTGTATATGTTATCATTTTGTATTGGTTACAAACTTATCATATTCCAACTGCATCCATTAGAAAAATAGAAAGTAGATGTGCTGACTTTTTATGTAGGGGTAAATATCAAAAAATTAGTTGGCGTAAAGTCCGCGGGCCTAAAAAGAAGGAGGTTTTGGCATTAAAAGCATGAATGATCTCGGTTTAACTTGTCATTTAACATTATTTTGGAGACTTATTGGTGCAGATTCACTATGGGCTAAGCGGATGAGGTCTAAATACCTTTAAAATGGTAACATCTGGAATATATTGCCTAAAAACATTCAATCTTATTCTTGGAAGCAAATTTTAACATGCAGAAATGTTGCCAAATCTTTTTTTGGAAGAAAATTTAAGCTAGGTGAACAAACTAGTTTGTGGTTTTGTTAACAATAAAACTTTTCAACATCACCAATGTCGTATATAAGATTATTTTATGTAGATACAACCATGTGTTTGAGGGAATTCATGTCATTGAAGGAATATCTTTTGAATAGAATAACTAAGTCAAAAGAATTTAAGGTGATAGCTTTACTTTTAAATAAGATGACCTGATTCAAAAGTGCAACAAAATGTCAAACCTTCCGACATTGTCGAAAGGTTGAGGAATCTGTTTCATCCTTTATTGACTTGGATAGTGTTAACTATAAAATGCAAATGGAGATAAAGAAGGCACGTTAGAAACCATCCACCAAGGCAAAGAGTAACAGAAAAAGTTACATTTCGGTGACACTGAATGGTTTGCATAACAACTAAGGAAAAGAATTGTATTATAACTTCAAAGGAGAGGCTTTCGCAAGTATAAAAAGTAAAATAGCTATAAGGCCACTTGAAGTAATGAACGGATGAAAGGTAAGAAGAGCACCCCAAGCCTTTTAAATAAAAAAGGAAGGAATGCAAGAAACAAGTTTGCCACAAATCTAAACGCTTCAGAGAAAATGAAAGGATTCATCACTCATCATTCAATGCAAATGTCTTCCAGGAAAGGTAGAAAGAATAGGACCAGAATGGATAACACGGTTGACAACCATTTTAGAAGCATAATGAGCATTCCTAACCAGTTGAAGTATGTGTCCAGTATCTCTCAATAGTACCAAAAGGTTTACATAAAGATAGAATTCCTAATTCAACAAAATGGCAATCTACCGACGGCATTTAGGAAAGGCGCGGCTCTCGGCAATAATTACATAATGAAGCAACCTTCCGACAAGATAGAAAGGTTCATAGTGTCTCATAAGGAACCAAACTTGCAGAAAGATGAAGAGCATATAGATACATTATGAAACATAAGGCCTTCCATGATGCTCAGCGGCCAAAGATGGTGTGTGCAGAGTAAACCTTCTGTTAAGACCAAAAGGTTCGCAATTGCATAGAAGAAGTAATCTTTTGTCTTGACAAAAGCATAAGGCCGAAAAAGGCGCCGCCTACATCTATAAACGAGACCATACGAGTCCGGACTCGGGATCCGTTCATCTTCTCATATTCGTCTACTCAGCAATCTCTACTGCCATCACCCAACACATTGTAACCCTAATCTTGAAATCAAATTGGGGGCTATCTTCCTAAATTTTTTATTAGATTCCAATATGGAGAAATAGATAGAATAGTGAGTTGCGATCAACATGGAATTTGGGATAATCATGATCAGGCATTAATTTTATATTAACGGTTGATCACAGATGATTTATTTCTTATGTTCTTTGATTATTTCGAGAATATGCTGTGAAATTTTCAACAGACAACCTCATCAGTTTCCTTCTACACAATTTAAATATCAATCAAATGAAGGGGGAAGAAACTTGTGGGGTAGTCCTGAATATAAGTTTCAAGGCATATTGACTCATCTCTTGTTATTTCCCTAAAGTGTTTGAATCATGCATTCTTTTTGAAAAATTTTCACAAATGGAGTGCCAACCTAGGAGGCTGAAAGTATAAAAAGAAGGGCAAATAAAGCAGCCTCAACATCTGATGGCCCCGAATGGTATCTTAACCTTTCAAAGGTTTAATGATTTACTAAACCTTCTGATCTGGAAGGTTTAATATAACCATTAAGATACGAGTATTATTTTCGGTTTCCTAGGGAAACATAATGAAATGAGAAGTATGAAGATCGTTTGATTTAAATGAGCTGACCGAAGAGTTTAAATGGTTTCCTAAACCTTCCAATCCATCGGAAGTTTTAATAAAACAATCGATCTGGTTACGTCACGAGGTTCAAAGTGCAATGAAATCCTTCGCTAGGGGCTAAGTGACTTATTGAGCTTCTAAGAAACCTTCTGGATTACCGAAATGTTTAGCAATATTATGGATCCCGTCTAGTTAAAATGCATAGTCATACTTAAACCTTTTGGTAAGGACGAAAGTTAGATGATTCTTTCCGCAACTCTACATAATAGATAAACACTTGTTTAAAACCTTCCGGTATCGATCCACTCCTATTAGTGTTAGAATTATGATCGCAAAACCTTCTGACTTCATTTCACTCAAGTAATGATAAATCCACTCAATGGAAAGGTTGAATTCATATGAAACAGTCCTATGAAATGCATAAGGGATGTTAACAAGAAATCTTGTTAAAAAATTTAGCACTAGAAAGAGGAGTCGTACTTCCGACCTTTTGGTTAATAACTAATTATGAAATCTAATTTGTGTAGGAAAATGAAATCAAAAACACCTCTTACCGTTGGAAAAAGGAATGATCAGGCAACTTCTCTGGAGGAAAACATATCACCCTCTTTCAATCTTGAAAATAGATAGAAAGGCAAACCTTCCACCCCACCTCAATCGACTCCACTTCCAGTTCAGGTTCAGGTTTCCCCACAATTAGCTCTAACTCCAGATCTTCAACCAGAAGAACATGTGGCTAAAATTGCGTATCGAGAACGCTAAATGGAAGAAATGAAAGATCTATTGAACGAAGTGTTATTTCACCGATCGTCAATGAAAGCTACCACTGTAGGGGAAGAAGCTGAGTCTCCAAGAAGGAATTTGGAAACCAATGCAGGTGATGTCAAAGGTAAAGCTCATATCTATCAAAATAGAAGGAGGGCCATCCACCAAAGTCAAATTATCAGGGAACAATCCATGTGGAAGATAAAGATTATTTTGCGAGTTCAATTTCAGACGGGTACGATCCTATCAAAGAGACTAAATGAACAATGAATCCTATCTTAAGGATGTGGAGGAAAAGGCTGTGAAAGACTTGCTAAATGCTAAGTGCAAAAGAACTGAAGACAAAAGAGTGAACAACAATGAAAGGGTTGCGGCCTTCACCGATGAAATTATGTCAGCTCCTATACCATCTCATGTGAAGGTCCCCACCACGAAATATCATGGGATAACCAACACGGATGACCATCTGATGGCGTTTGATAGCCAAATGGATTAATGTAACACTTCTGGCGATGTGAGGTGTCGACTTTTTCTGGTCATGTTACAAGGGGCTGCAGCTAAATGGTATCGACAATATCGTGAGAATACGATATATTCCTGAAAATAGTTCTCACACAATTCTCTGCTCAATTCTGCATATGTAAAGATCCTTCTATTGATTATACCAAGTTTTCTAAAATAAATCAAAATCAAGGATGGTCCTTAAGAGATTATCTAAAGAGATTCAATACGAAAGCATTAAAGGCCAAAGGCATGAACGACAGAGATAAACTTATCGTTGTCCATTCAATACTCCTAGTTAATTCTCCTTTCTGGAACGAACTGTTCATTCATGAATGTAGGGATCTTCAAGATTTCCATTTCCAAGCTGGCAGGTTCATCCAAATGGACGAATTATACTACTCGAAAAAGAAATTTTGTCGTAAGAAGGACATCGATAGATTTGGCCCAGGGAGAATTCATAAGAGAGCAAGGTGGAAGAATACAAATACTAATGCGGTGGCGTTAAATCGCCAATCACCTACATCAATGCGATGGCCCAGGATAAGTTCAACTTCCCTACTTCATTTAAGGCCAGAAAGTATCCTGATAAGAAAAAAGGATACAATTCCTTGCCTACGACAAAGCTAATGGCCATAGAACTAATGAGTGTAAGGTTCTAGCTGGGATAATTCAAAAGTTGATTCGAAGGGGGCAGTTGAAGGAATTCATGAAGAACCCACCGCACATTCTCCCGACAAACACTGAAGCAAGGAAGCCTGCTAGAAATGCCGTAAATGTGACCGAGGAAGATGACCCGTTAAGCTTAAGTCCACCCCAAAACATGATTGATGTCATATATGAAGGACCGCATCTAGCTGGTAGAAGTCAAAGTGCCCAAAGAAAATACATTCGAGATGCGAAAATGGTTGTGATCTCAATACAAGAAGAGTTGTCGTTCAAAAGTCTGAAACATAACATCAATATGCATATACTGGTAATTAACCCACATGACCTAAGGAGGGGGATCCATCATCCCCACAACGATCCTTTAATGGTCCCAGCCCAAATAGGATCTTCAATGGTCATGAAAATCCTGGTTGACATGGTAAGCGCTGTGAATGTGATATTCCACCATTCATTTGATCAAATAGGGATTTCCAAAGATAGGCTTGAACCTAGTCCCGAGCCAATCTTTGGTTTCAACAATAAGGGGACAAATCCGCTTGGGTAGGTGAAGCTTTTTGTCCAACTTAGACTTCCCCATGTTCCCGAGTCTTTGAAACGACATTTGTGATCATAAATCAACCATCATTTTATAATGGCTTCTTTGGATGGCCAACACTAGATGAGGTGGATGCATTGGTCTCACCGAAATATTTAATGCTTAAATTCCTCACTAAAGGAGGCTGGAGAACTATCCGGAGCAAACTGTTCGCATCTTGAGAAATGTATTTTGCAACCATAGAACAATACAACAAGGAGTTTACTTGTTACTTTGATTCTTCTGTTACCCTACAGCCTTCAGAAGATGGGTTTCTACATCCATCATTCGAAGCACAACATAAATATGATAAAACTAATAAACGTATTGCTGTAAGGTGTTTTGCAGTTTATGGAAAAAGAAAGAGGGCAGATTCCAACTCAATTGAAGAAAGTGAAATCGTTACAGGACTAGATTGTCGAGAAGAGGTGGAAAGAGTTAAGCCAGTCAAAGAAACTGAAGAGGTTTTACTAAATTCTATTGATTCCTCAAAAATAGTCAGAGTGGGAAATGGTCAAGATGGACAGGATTCTTAAAATACAATAAGGACGCTTTTACTTGGACCCATTTTGATATGGTT
This sequence comes from Allium cepa, assembly GCA_030765085.1. Classification (NCBI taxonomy): domain Eukaryota; kingdom Viridiplantae; phylum Streptophyta; class Magnoliopsida; order Asparagales; family Amaryllidaceae; genus Allium; species Allium cepa. The sequence goes on from CM060938.1 coordinate 707,269,513, forward strand.
GGAATTAGCCCCAAGGTCATGAGGCATGCCCCAAATATCAATCCAGACAATCCCCGGTTCGGCAAAAGAAAAGGCAGTTTGAAAGTTTAGGACTGATGCTCTGAAGGAAGAAGTCATGAAGTTGCAACAAAATGGATTTATCCAGAAGTTCAATATCCCAAATGGTTGGAAAATCTAATTCTGGTAAGGAAATCCAATGGAAAGTGGCGGACTTGTATAAAATACACAGATTTGAATAAAGCTTGTTCGAAAGATTGTTACCCGTTGCCGAGGATAAACCTGTTAGTCGACTCTACTAGTGGACATAAGTTGCTTTCCCTAATGGATGCATATTCTAGGTACAATCAGATTCATATGTTTAAACCCATCGAAGAACATGCTAGCTTCATTACAGACGAAGGTACCTATTGTTATAAGGTAATTCCATTTGGGTTAAAGAATGTAGGAGCAACTTGTCAATGGTTGGTTAACCAAATGTTTAATGAACAAATTTGGGGGAATATGGAAGTTTACATTGACGATATATTGGTGAAATCTCAAAAGGCAAAAGACTAGCTTGAAGATTTGAATGAAATGTTTATAGTGCTCCGCAAGTATTAAATGAAGCTCAACCCCCTAAATTGCAACTTTGGAATCCATTTCGAAAAATTTCTTAGATTTATCTTGAGTGCACAAGGGAGTGACGCTAGCCTAGAACAGATTGAGGCCATTAAGAATATGGTAGAACCGAGGACAAATAAAGATGTTATGAGTTTGAATGGCATGTGGCGGCACTAAGCAGGTTCATATCAAAAGCCACTGATAAGTGCATAACGTTCTTTGAAGTGATCAAGGAGAAGAAGAATTTCGAATGGAACGAAGATTGTAAAAAGGAATTTCAATTACTAAAGCATCACTTAGAAAAGGCACCAATCTTATCTAGCCTCGAAGAGGGAGAAGATCTATTCTTATATATGGAAAATTCTGGACATCAGGTGAGCTCCGTATTGATTAGAAATAGCGAGGGATTGCAATTACTAGCTTACTACGCAAGCAGAAGGTTAAATGATGCTGAGATTCGATACCCAGTCATTGAAAAGCTAGCGTACTGTTTAATTCTGATAGCTTGAAAACTAAAGCTTTATATTTAAGAGCATTTAGTAAAAATGCTGACCAACTTCCCATTTAAGCAAGTTTTTGGCAAGCCTGAAACTTCTAGAAGGTTAATTAAGTGGGGAACTAAACTAAGTTAGTAGGATATAGCATATCAGCCCAGAATGGCTATGAAAGGTCAAGCATTAACCGATTTCATCAATGAATGTACAGGGTTCATTATAGAGAAATCCGAAAAGGAAAAAGATACAAAATCCAAGTGGAAACTATTCGTGGATAGTTCATCAAATGAGAAAGAAGCGGGGTAGGATATGTGATAATTACCCCCAAACAGGCATAATTTACACTATGCTATGAAGTTGGGATTCTCAGCAACTAACAACGTAGCAAAGTATGAATCTATGGTTGCTGGATTAACCCTTGCTTTGCAACTAAATTCTCGAGAATCTAGGTATTCAGCAATTCTCAATTAATGTTTAACCGGATCAAGCAGGTATATCAAACCAAGGATCCTAAACTTAGCCAGTATGTAAAGAAAGTTTAGAAGATTCTCACACTTTTTGAAGATTTCTTCTTACGTCAAATTCCAAGAGGAAAAAACTCTCAGGCAGATTCACTAGCTAAGTTGGCAAGCTCAAGATGATCTCCTGAAAATCAAATTGTACTCACATGGTTTCAAGCTAATCCCAGTATTGAGGAAAACAGATAAGAGATAGCTGCGGAAATACTAGTATTAACCCGATCACAGGCATTGGCATCAGAATAGGAAAAGATGGAATAAGAAATACCAAATCAAGAATCTGTAGCTCTAATAGCAGAAGAAAGTTATGAAAACACTTGGATGGCACCAATCATAGATATAATCAGTGGAAAATTGCCCGCGGATAAAGTAATGCGGAGGCTAAAACAGCAAGCTCGGAGATTAATCGTTGTGGATGGATTCTTTACAAGAAATGGTATGCCCTTCCCTATTTATGGTGTATGAAACTCGAAAACGGGTTGAAAATAATAAGGGAAATACATGAAGGATTTTTTGAGGATCACTCTAGTGGAATAAAACTAGCCAAGAAGATAATGAGGCAAGGGTTTTACTGGCTACATCTAACAAACCTTGCTATGGAGTATGTTAAAGGTGTGCGAAATGTCAACGTTATTCCAAAATACCATGTCTACCACCAATTCAACTAACCCCTATTACTATCCCATGGCCATTTGACATTTAGGGAATCGACTTCAATGGATCACTTTCAATCTCCAAAGGAGGAGAAAAACATGTTGTGGTGGCAAAAGATTATTTCACGAAATAGGTTGAAGTAGATCCACTCCCGAAGTTTACCTAGGGAAAGTGCTAATATTTTTCATCAAAAACATTGTTACAAGATTTGGGATACCTTGTAAGATAATATCCGACAATGGGACTCAATTTTGAGAGTGAAGAGTTTTCACGGTTTTTCTAGAACGGGATAACAAAAAGTTTTTCCACGGTCGCTCATCCGAAGGCCAATGTAGCCGTCGGAGAAACTAACAAAACAGTTAAAACCATATTGAAAAAGAGGCTAAACAAGACAAAAGGAAATTGGGTAGAAGAGTAGCCCTTAGTTCTGTGGGCTTATAGAACTTCAACTAGAACTACAACGGGTCATACCCCATACTCTCTACAATATGGATGTGAAGCAATGCTACCAATAGAAATTGAGGTACTTTCTCATAAAAGAATTGCGTACGCCTTTAATCCAAACCAAGAATTGAGAAAGGAATCACTCGACCTGATTCACGGATTAAGAGACGAACGAGCCTTGAGAATGGCTTAAAATCAAAGGAGGATTTCAAGAAATTACAACTCAAAGGTAAAAGACAGGTCATTCAGACAAGGGGATTTAGTACTTCGAAGGGTAATGGCCAATACTATAAACCATTGGATGGACTACTAGGACCTAATTGGGAAATTCCGTTGGTAATCTTTGAAGAAATTCCTTCAGGAGCCTACAATCTTTGCTACACTAATAGGAATATGGTGCCAACAACTTAGAACACAGAACATTTGGGACTATTTCTCCAACTATGAATGAATAAAGCATTTCCAAGAACATCTTTAATACGATCTAGTAAAGAAAATCTACATGGTCGGGAGTGAAATGCTCCTTAAAAACATGGACTACCAAAGATGGTAGGCTACCAGTAATGGTATAAAGCCCTTAGTCGTGCCAAGAAGGCCAGATCAAGGCACCTCTTGAAGGGAAGGCATAAGCCTTTATCCGCGCCAAAACAAGAAATGGCCAGGTTAAAGCAGCACAAGCCCTTAACCGCGTCATGCTATGCCAGGATAAGGCACCACTTGGAGGGAGGATGGGTAATCCCTTTGTCCCATCATGCTATGGCCTGGCCAAGGTTTCGAACAAACCCTTAACCGCGTCATGCTATGACCAGACTAAGGGACCTCCTAGAGGGAGGTCGGTTAAGTCCTTGGGCCATGCTTTTGAAAAAGCTAGCCGAGCACACCGAAAACTCGGGTGATATGTTCGACGGACTGAGAAAAGTTCATGCCTGAAACAAATGTAACAACCCAAATTTTAATCCATAATAATTAATCCGTTAATTAATGAATAATAAAATAACTTGGTTAGATTATCAGAATTGAGCCATGGGAGTTGCATCACTGTGTCCATGGTTATTTTCTGGTCAATTTCCATATATAGAACGTTTGAATCCGAGCTAAAATGAACGAGATATGAATTGTACAAAATAAACAGAAGAGAAAAAAATAGGCCAGGTCGACCGGTCGGTCGACCTGGGCACAAAGGCGGTCGACCGCCCGGTCGACCCACCTTGTTTTTTAATGAACGAATGACGTATTTTGAATTTTTCAACTCGATCTGGTCCTTCGGTTTCTACATCTGATGGCCCCTATTCAGCCTATGACGTGGTAGCATCCTATTCAATCCCCAAATTCAACGGTCTGAGATTCTCTTCTACACGTATATATAGCACCCTAGGCCTAACACTTTTTCTCATTCTAAGATTTTCTCCAATTGGGTTCACCTATTCAGGAAGAAGCCTAAGAGGAATAAGTTTCCAAAGAGGAAATCATTTTATATAATAATATTTAACTATCCCATGTGGATCCATAAAGGTCTAAAGGGAAGAGCTAAAGACCAGAGGTGAGTGATTGTAATTATTTTAAATTTCTTTAAGTAATTTAAATAATAGGGTTTTCAATAGTTGTAGTTTTACTATGATTTTTGGAGTAACCTTTTTAGTAATTTATTTATAGTTTTTAGAACTATTTTCAGTTAACTTTAGTTTATTTCTAGATTTTTCGTTTATTTACAGTTCATTTATAGTGTTTTAGTTTATTCACTATTATTTATGCATTATTTACATCTTCTTCTTATGTCTTGGATTTCCTTCTGTTTTCGGTTTACTTTTATTTCACCTTCTTCTTCTCGCATATGGATTAGAATAGAATTAACATAAACTTGGTTAAATTATAAGAAATTTAAAATAATGGAATATAAGATGTAAATTATAAAGACAGTAATATAAATAGAATTGGACTGAAATTATGTCTAATTACGATATCAATTGGACTGAATTAAAGAGAATGGCCTAGTTATAACTTAGAATTATAACTAAAAATAATAAAGAAGCTTATTTTCACACATAGACCTTGGGTTAAGTAATAATCATGATTGTAACATAGGTTATAATAAGAAATAGAATAGAATAAAGCTTATTTTAAGACTAAGGATAAATTAATAAGCACAAATAGTAAGAACAAGAGTAAAAGCTTATTTAAATAACTTATGTAATTTAATAAGCAAAGAGTTAAAGTGGGACCTATACCAAATAGCATTCCCTTATTATTTTCTATAGGTACGGTGTTTCACATAAACCTGAAGTGTGACGAGGGGCACGCTTATGCTAGTAGTGGTAGTAGTTGGTCAATATAGAGATGTTTAAATCACTATGGATTTGGAGAAGGGCGCTATTAAATATCGTTTTGATGATGGGCCAGTACCGGCAACATTGCCCTATATTTTCTACGGACACGGTGTTTCATATAATCCTGAAGTTAGATGAGGGGCATGCTTATGCTGAGTCGAGGTATTAATGCGACCTAATAGGTGGAGCAACAAGTAGCATGAGCATGGTGGCAGTTACGCTTATGACTTCTATTTCGATGATCAGTAATCGCTATGAGTTCCAAGCATTTAGTATGTGTGTCTTTCGTAAACACCATTGCCTTCTATGTAGTGAGTTGTGTATTGTCTAGTCCATAGTGGGTGCTTTGTATATCTTTCATAGTTACCATTGGTTGTTGTGTAGGGAGTTATATAGCGTCTAGTCTATAGTAAAGTCTATTTAGTAGCAGGCCGATCAAAGGGCAGAATTAGAATTTCAGCCTAATTATAGGTTTAGGAATTCATCCTAATCAAGCAGCTATTAAAGACAAGTGAAAACAATCAAAATTGACCAATCTTATCAATTTTAATAGTTTAATCCTATTTTCTAGTTTATCTTTTTCCTATTTCATTCGTTTCCTTTTGTATATACTAGAACAATTGAAGAGTTTATTACTTTTACATTGCTTAAAGATTCTAGTAGTTACTATCATTCACCAGATGTTTAGTCTGACATCTAATTTTCACTTTCCCACTATGGGCAATCCAGTGAGCGGGCAATATATTGTAGTTGCTTGGAGGTTTCTTGGAGAAGATTTTGCTATATATTTCCCTACATTTATTTCCGTTTTTCTTTCTTTGTACTGACACTCAAGAGGGATATTTATACTCTGATTTTTGTTAAGACTATGATTTTTTATTTCATGAGGCGTATTGAGTTTTAGACATGTATATTGTTTTTGGTATTTGACTGATTTGGTTTATGAATTTTTTGTTTTGAATAAGTACTTATTTTAGTTTCCGCCATTTTTACCTATTTTTGTCTTGTAAATCTTAGTCTATGTTAGTTTTACTTATACCTACAATGCACTAGGCTTTTTAATGTGTCCTTTTGGGTGTTAAGGGGTGTGGGGGGTCTCACTTGGTATCAATGCCTAAGGTTATAGGATTCCTAAAAAGTTATTTTAAAGGTAAAAGTATTTTTTGGGAAAGAACTTTTAGAATTAGCTTTTAAGTATAAAAGAGTTTTTATAGAAATCCCACTCAAGTCCAGTGCAGTCTTCTTTCGATTCTTTTAAGCCTAAATTCTCTTTTCTTTGCGTAAAATGGCTGACGGTTTCCATAGAGCTACGGCACCGGAGGTGAAAGAGCAAATGCCAAATACGACTCCAAAAGGTGGAAATCCTTTCAATCCACCCACATCAACCCCCTTCTCTTAGCTATGCAAGGACTTTGTTAGTATAGGAGGCGGAACGTTTTCTAGCATGGAGGATTCTGAGGAGATGCATATTACTTTTGAGAATTTGGAGCAATAGTTTAGGCGGTTAGGGTTGGAGGATCGACAGAGTGTTCAACCTATATTTTGGCAGCTGGAAGAAGAGCTTAAATGGGGTTCCTACAAGCTTTAAGAAGCCATGGTGGAAGGGCAAAAAGGATAAGAAGAAAAGGGAAAGCCCTCAAAAGTGAATAAAGCAATATTGAAGTGCCATAGCTGTAGAGTGATTGGTTATTACGCAAGAGACTACAAGAAAGAGAAGATGAGGGGGATGTGTTACAGTTTCTGGAAACCTGGTCACTCGAATAGGGGTTACCCCTAGCAGACGGGACAGGGTGCAGGTGTAGTGATAGCATAGATCCAGACTTTGGATATAGCTCCTTCCAACAGTAGACCAAATCAAGGCAGGAATATTGGATTTCCATTTCTGATTTTCCCTTTGGGACTCTTTTTGATTTTGGAGCATCACACTCTTTTATCTCTAGCTCTCATGTGGATTCTTTGAACTTAGACATTTCTTTTGTAGTATACCCCATCTTTGTTTCAGACCCCATAGGAGGACCAACGCCCTTGTCTATTGTTGGTAGGGTTTGAAAATTTATATTAGGCGTAGAATTCTACTGCGATGCCTATGTTTTGGGATTCTTGGGGTATGGTATGATCTTGGGTATGGATTGGCTATCGACATATAGAGCTATATTAGACTGCAAGAGAAGAGTCGTTATATTAGAGACATGCATCAGTAGGACTCTCGAGATTTCTTCCAAACCACAAGGATCGGTTACGTTGAGCTTCCTTTATTCCCTCGATTCATCATCATCAGAGTTGGATTTGGCTCCTATCGTAAGATATTTTCCAGACATCTTTAGGAGTTTAGGGGATTACCCCTCTAAGGGAGATATTGACTTCAGGATTAATTTTACAAGCTAGTAGCATTACCCGTAGGGCACATGGCGCTTAAGGAAAGAAAGGGATTGAGCAAGCAGATCCGTGAGCGTTTGAGAAAGGTTTCATAAGAAGAAACATATTGGAATAGGGAGCACCAGTCTTCAGCGCTACCAAATCTGGTGGTTCTCTTCGACTTTGCATTGACTATAGAGAATTGAATAAGCTCACAAAGAAGAACCATTATCAACTCCTTAAGATAGATAATCTTTTCGACCAGTTAGTTGGCTCTTCGGTATTTTCTCAGCTTGGTCTAGCCATTGGATTTCATCAGCTTAGGGTAGCTGATGACAGCATTGCTAAGACCGCATTTTGGACACCCGGCGAATTTTTTGAGTGGTTGGTTGTGTCTTTGGGGTTAACCAATGTCCTAGCCTATTATATAGATTTGATGAACCGCGTTTTTAGAGATGTCCTAAAATAAAGTCCATGGTGGTATTCGTGGTCGACATTTTGGTGTTTTCCATTAAGTATGGAAGAGTATGTTATTCGTCTAATGGAGGTTCTTCGTACGCTTCATGTTTATCAGTTGAAGACGGAGTTCTTGAAGCATCACTTTTGAAGTGTGTTTATTGCGGCATAGAAAATGTCTACACATCATAAGAATTTAAGAAATAGTTTTGTACATTTAGAATCGAACTGTGGAAATTCAAAGAGAGGTAGGCAAAGATTGGGGATCTACAATAGGTTCAGTTGATAAGAAAAGATGAAAAACCATGCGTAGATAATTACAGATTACAATTATTTCATATAAGTGGATTTTATGGTAGTACTTATCTAACGAAACACTTTAGTAAGAAAATGGGATTTCCAAGATTTAAAAAAAGTACTCCTAGGTTAGTAAAGATAAAAACCACTTTATGCCAAGACCAATAAATTGAAATTTTTGAAATTAAAAAAAATGTAATTGTTAGAATTGATAATTTTAATTGTTAATATTTTCTTTCAGAAAATAAATATGGGGTTTTTGTAGAATGGTATAAAATTTAAGCTTGATTTTATATAGTGAAAATTTGGAATTCTTTTTGAATAATTATGGAGTGTGTGTATATATAACTTACTAGTTTTATTATAAGTAAACAAAGATTTTAAACATAAAAACCTAGAGTGTACCAAGTATCGAAAACATAGATTACAATTTTTATTGCTGTAATAAATGTTTTCGTGAAAAATAAGTGGAGCATAGGAAATAACACTATCTTTATAGTAAGCGACTCCCAAGAGAAATATTTTTACATAGGTATATGAGATTTATTGGTTTTTATTTAATTGAATCCATACACAAGTATTTTTTTGGGTTGTAGCAACGGTATTTTACGCAACATCCACTTTAACCTAAGTAAAAATGTAGTTTACAATTTAATTTCTAAGTATTGAAACAAAATGGTTTGTAAAGTACACTTATAATTTTTAATAAGTATAAGGAAGCGTTTTTGCAGTTACGGAAATATTAAAACAGGTTTGAAAATAAGTTTTTCTGAAAGGAAAATGTGTAAGTTAGATATTAGAAAAGATTTATCATGGAAGAATATAATTTAAACATATTTTATTCTATTGGAATGAAAAGAATAATGGTATGATTTTCTATAAAACCAATAAAAAAAATTGTGCAAGTTACAAGGAATACACGAAAGAGATACACAAGGTATGAAAAGCACCATATTATGTATAGCCTATTTCGAAAAATGTCAAAAAGTTCCTTGTAATTTCACATAAACATGAAATTCTCTTTTAAAAGGTTCATAGAATATTTTAGCATTAATAATTTATCATCTGAGAAAGTAATTGTAATATATTATGGTATGAGACCGTAGGTATAATAAGAAGATGTTTTTGAAACACATAAAAACGATTTAAAGATAATTGAAAAGAAAATGGTTTGATGAAAAAGTAAATACGTTTTTGAAAATGAAAAACATAATAAAAGTAGAATTTGAAAATTCAAATTTTTATAGAAAACTGAAAAGGTCTTTAAAAGAAAATGAGGAATATGTTTTGAAATAGAATTTGAAAGTTTAACCATCTAAATTGAGAAATAATGTTAAGTAACCAAGTATTTCTGAATATAATAGAAACTCAAAAATAATACTTTTTAAAGACAAAGATTTTGGGATTTGATTTTAAAAAAAATTAGAAACCTTAATTTTTAAAATGGGACTATAAACACCGAATCAAACTCCTAAATGTGAAGTAGATAGCAATCATTTCCTGGGTGTAACGAAAAAGGGGTTGAGGCTACAAAGGAGACGGTAGTAGTTACTTTTGGAAGTAATTATAGAGTTTCCAAAGAGTGCATAAGACCTTAGTGGGAACCTAGGAATGTTGATTCATGTCGGCAGACTAAAAAAGAACATTAAAACGGAGTTAGTAAAAATTGTAAGACATGCATGGTTGAGAATGGATATTCCTGATTTTGGAAGAACTTGGGTAAAACTTCTTCCTTTAGTGGATTTGGCATTAGATAGTAGTTCTCAATCTAGCATTGGAATGGCAACTTCTGAAGCTCTTTATGTAAAACCGTGCATATCGCTTTCATGTTGGATAGAGTCTTCATAGGTTATAAAGACTTCAAAGAATATTAAATTGATTAGGAAAAAATGAGTACTTCTTATACACATCTCTCTTTGGTAGTAATTCGAATTACCTATTTCCATCTTCATTTTTGAATAGGTTCTTTCCTTTATTATCCTTTAGGAGGGTAGAACTTAGGATTTAACCTATGGATGGTAGGATTTAATATAGACATGTTAATAGAACATGTTATGAATGATGTATGCTAGTGATTGTAAGTGTTTGCTAATGGATGTTAATGGACGCATATAGGTACACTAGGCACTATTATTCTCTAAGGATCGGCCTAACTAGGACACTAGAGCATATGCATATGGATGTGTGTGCATTTTATTCTATTTTCCATGGATGCTATAAATGGATGATTTTAACATGGTTGTTGCATTTGGATGATGTCGTAGCACGTATATAGAATTATCAGTTATCGTTAGGAAATTTTCATACTCATTTGGATACATGGAACGGACATGATTGCATAAAAGGAGGTCAACTGAATATGTGGACCACCTAATCTTTTGCATTAGTTAGGGACATTTACACTACACTAATTTCATAAGTATCATAAATTGCACTGGAAAAACATAAGGATAATTAACGAATGGTTAGTGATTGAGTAGTTGGTTGTAGAATTGGATGAAAACATTTAGTACATTCTTTTATCCTTAGAGATTACGGGGATGAAATTCCTTAGGGAGGGTAGAATGTAACAACCCGAAATTTAACCCGTAATAATTAATTAGTTAATTAACTAAATAATAAAATAAAATTTAGAAATTTTTAGAATTAAGCCACGGGAATTGCACCATTGTGTCCATCGTAATTTTTTGGTCAATTTCATAGATAGAACATCAGGATGCGAGCTAAAATGAATGAGATATGAACTAAACAAAATAAACAAAAAAAATACAGGCAAGGTTGACCGCCCGGTCGGCCCACCTTGTTTTTTTAGCGAACGAACATTCGTTCGAACGTTAATGATGTATTTTGCATTCTTCAACTCGATCTAGTCTTTAGGTTTCTGCATTTGATGGCCCTTATTAAGCCTATGACATGGTTACATCCTATTCAATCCCCAAATCCAATAGTTTGAGATCCACTTCTACCCCTATAAATAGAACCCTAGGCCTCACACTCTTTCTCATTCTAAGATTATATCCAATTGGGTTTACCTATTCAAGAAGGACCCTAAGCGGAATAAGTTTCCAAGGAGGAAATCGGTTTTAAATAAAAATATTTAACAACACCAAGTGGATCCGTGAAGGCCTAAAGAGAAGTGCTAAGGACCAAAGGTGGGTGATTGTAATTATTTTAAATTTCTTTAAGTAATTTAAAATAATAGGGTTTTCAATAGTTGTAGTTTTGCTAAGATTTTTGGAGTAACCGTTTTAGTAATTTATTTATAGTTTTTAAGATTATTTTCTGTTAATTTTAGTTTATTTCTAGCATTTCCATTTATTTACAGTTTATTTACAGTATTTTAGTTTATTTACTCTTTTTTATTCGTTACTTACATCTTCTTCTTAAGTCTTGGATTTCCTTCTATTTTCAGTTTTCTTTTATTCCTCCTTTTCTTCTTTGCGTATGGATTAGAATTGAATTAACGTGAAATTGGATTAAATTTATAAGAAATCTAAAATAATGGAATATAAGACGTAAATTATAATAACTGTAATTGTAACGATCCCGGTTTTAAGTCGAATTTAAGTTGGAAATTAAAATAATTTTTTGGATTAAATTATGAATTTAATTGTGAATTAATTTGAAATATGGGAATGAATATATATATATATATATATATATATATATATTTAAGTTTTTAAATAAAAGATTTGATTTGGAAATCTAAATATTTTATAATTTGGAAAATAAATTGATTGTGAATGGAATAAAATATATCTTTATACAAAATATATTGTTTGTTTATATTCAAATTGGTTGTATTTTAATTTTTGAATTTGTGATTTAAAAATAAATGTTTTAAATAATCTATTGGATTTGAAAACTCTAAAATTTAATACTAATAGAAAATTTTGTTTTGTATATATAATATGATGATTTGAAAGTTATATTTTGAAATTGGTATAAATAAATTTATAAAACTATTTAAAGAGTTAAATCCTTTTATATATTATATATTAAATTATTTATATTTGATTAATTTTAAATCACATTCACTGAAATTATAAATATATATATAAAGGTAAAGTATTAGTTTAAGAGTAGAAATATATCTTTTGTAGTCAATATACTATTTAAAATAAGAAGGGTTTAAAACATATTTATAAAATAAAATAACACAAGGGTTTGAAAACAAAATTTATAAATTATTTAACTTAATGATATAAGCATAAAAATACAAATTATGACATTTGTAAGGTATTTAAAACATGCACATACATGTGTTGCTTAATTATCGTATGTAATTAACAAGTGTAACCCTTTTAAACTATATTAAAACATTTGTAGCCAAAATACAACATATAATAAACAAATGTAGACAAAGTAATGTGCAAAGATAATAAGTGTTAACAAATTTTAACAAGTGGAAAATTGGTTAAATTTAAAATTTAATATCATGTTTAAGAATGAGAGAAACCTATTCATTCATTTTCAGTTCAATCCTTTTACTCTTCATCTTCAAACAAAATAAAAAGCAACAACTCAAACCTAGAAACAGAAAGAAATTCAAACAAAACCCTCAAACCAAAAAATCTTCAGCCTGGAAAAACAGGAACAAAATAAAAACCTAGAAACAAATAAAAATCAAGTTCAACTCAGTTTTAAAACCAAAGCAAATTCCAGATCAAACAGCATCTTCAACCTGGAACTCAAAACAAAACCTAAGAGAGATCAAAAGCCTGGAAAAAAAAATTAAGTTTTCAGGTCTGAAGATCACCAGATTAAATCAAAACCTGGGAACTCAACTCTGAAGCAAGGATTCAAACCTGAAGCAGTTCAATTCCAAATGGATTCAACTAAAAACATATTCCAGTTTTTAAACTTGAAGCTGGGCATTATATCAATTCAGTATTATCAAATAGGGATCAAAGTCAATACAAGCTTCAGTTCAAATCATCAATTCCAGGCTTCTATTTTCCAAAAGTTAGGCGAGCAAATTTTAATTTTAAAACCTTTAATCTATAACTAAAATGCCTGTGATTGATACCTAAAGCAAGATAGTTACACGAATATGAATGTGTTTATATGTGTGTGTATGTGTGTATGAAGTGGTTGTATGTTTGTGCATGTATATGTAATCCTGTTTTCAGTTTACAGGTTCTAAAATCAAGATTTAAAATTCAATATCTCTTTCATTAATCGAATTCAAGCTATAATCTTTGAAAGGAAGATGATTGTAACAAAGTAACACAAATTTTAAATTGTTTTTAAAGATTTACATTGAATAATCATTTCAGAAATATAGAATTTATAGTAAGTTCATTTTTAAGTCAAGGAATTAATAAATTTAATTGCGTGTTTTGATCCCATAATCAGATTAGTGTTAACAAATGATGAATTTTGATATGAATCTCAAGATTTTTAGGTTGATAAATTGGGTGATGTTAGGAGTTGAACGGAAATTGGATTTGTGTCGAATTCTGGCGATCAAGTGGATGGTGGACTTCGGGGTTGAGGCTGGAGCACGATTGAAGGTGGGCGATTTTAGGAAAAATAATGAGCGAATTTATTATTGCCATGGTGGCCGTACATTGGCGAACTAGGGTTTTTGGAGTAGTTTGGGTTGGCTGGTTTTGTAAGACCATATCGTCATCGAGATGCATCGGAACGGATGGGACCAAGGGGAATAGGAGCGTGATTCCAAGGTGGAGTGCTGGTCATGGTCGCAGGGTCATTGATAGCCTGCGGTGGCAGTACGTGGTGGGTTTTGACGATCGAGTTTTGAAATCTGATATGCTCAACCGATTTGAATTTGATTTGAAAAGTCGAAGCCAGTTTTGGGTGGTCAAGAGGTTTGACGAGTTCATGGACGACTTGCCAGTGATGGCAGCGATGGTCGGTGATGACCGGATTGATGGTGCATGTGCACACGTGCATTTAGGTGTCTGGTGGTTGATCGATTTGGGAGGATGGATTTTATTCGGGGTTGAACTCGAAGAATGGCTCCGGAAAAGTAAGGTTGGGCTCGAGTTTGGTGCGTCAGTTTAACGGTATAACAGGTTTAAAGTTTTAAAAGAAAAAAAAAGAAAAAAAGATTGATATAGTTGATGCTCGGGAGAAAAAGGAATTGGCTCGGGTATTTTTAATTTTGGCTCGGGTCTGTAAAAACAGCTTTAAACTTCAAATCATATCAAATTTTTATTTGAAACAATTTTGGTTAAAACCAATTCTTTTGCAGTGTTAAATGTCTATCCGAGTTTTGAGTTGGTCCAAAAGGTTTATAAATAAAATTATTTCAAATTAATTTAGTTTAAAATGTTTTTGACATATGTATAACCCTTATTTTAAAAGTTTATTTTGAATAAACTTAATGATGCTAAGAAGTTAATTAAGAAAAGATGTTTTAATTTGTTAATTAACTTTAAATTTTAAGTTAATTTATTTATGATGACAATTTATTACCAAGGTTTATTAATTTAAGGTTTTTAATGATAATTAAAAGATGGATTAAAATAAATGATTTATCTTTCATTAAAGTTTAAGTAACTAGAAATTAATTAATGACAGTAATTAAAAAGATAATTACTTAATGGATAATTACTTAATGATTGTAGTTAAAGAATAATTAATTTATTTATTTTCTTAAATTGATAATAAAAGGCTAATTAATTACTTAATGAAAGTAATTAAGAGTAATTAATTGATGATTAAAGTTGATTAATCAAGTGATCAATTAAAGGTTAATAATTAAAGCTTGATTAATTAATGAAGATGATTAAGGGATGATAATTAATTGAGGAGTAATTAATTAATGTAATTATTTAATTAAAGGATGATTAAATAATTAATGGTTAATTATTTAATGATTAAAGGTTGATTTATTTATTAACTAAGGTTGAATAATTAAAAATTTAAGGTTGATTAATTTATTATTAATGGTTAGTTAATAAATGATTAAAGGATAATTAATTAAAATGGTTTGTAATTAATTAATATTAATTAACCAGGATTAGTAATTAATCTGATTTAAGTTAATCAGATAATTAATTGTCCTTACTTAGGGATGTTTGAATTGTGTGATGCTTTGTGATATGAATTATTTAGATCTGAGCTGTGATGAATGTAATTAATTTATCTGTGATGATTTTATTTTGCTAATCTGTGAATCTGTGAATGAAGATAAGCGTTATAGATTATATCGCTTATTAATATTACTGTGCTTAAATCTGTAATGATTGATAATGTTGCACTATTGTGTAAAACCCTTGGACTATACTGTACACACACAAATATGGATTTCACGGGAAATCGGTTAATTCACAGACATTTGAATTTAATATTGTGAAATGGTTTATTTAAGTTGTATTTTGAATACAAATGGTTTTGGAAATGGAATTGGATTGAATATGAAAAGCCTTTGAAAGAAAGTTTGAAATTGAAATTTAGTTTGAATATAATGTATCTTGTTTAAGTTTTGAAATTGTTTTGTAAACTTGGTTTGAAAGGTTTATACAAGTAATATAATATATATATATATGGATTTTTTTAAAACCATCTTTAAGATATTTTAAATATGTTACTTTGAGAATTTGAATTCAACCCAAGTTTATACTTGAAAGGCTTTAACTTGAGCAAATGTAATCGGATTTTCCCGAGACAAAAGGTATTTGTTTTCAAATAATAATGGCTTTCAAAGTTCCAAAGTTCCATTGTACTTGCGAAAGCCTTGTTCCAAAGTTCCTATGTGCTCTTCTATATTAGCATTGAACAATCCTTTTGACTCCATCGAAAGTTGGCTTTTCCTGCCACTCTTTATCCATGCAGAAGCTTTCGGAAGGGCCTTTTTTATCTTCATTTATATTTAATGGTTAACATTTAGCCCCCCTCCTTCGTATAAAGAAGGCTTTTGTTCTTTGGGACAAATCTAGGATTGTCGAAGTACCCCTATATTCCTGCAATATATCAAATAATATTCACATGGTTAGTTCACACTGCAAGTATCTTTTCAGTTTGGTCGACCCTTAATTCTGATTTTATTTTGGCGAAAGATTTATCCTTTGAACATTCAGAACCTGTAATGATCATAAGTATTTGAAGTCATTAGTTTCTTGCCAGATAGTAATTATTTCTCATTTTTTCATGAATGATGGAAGTTCCATAAGTCATAATAAAGGACCCATACTTCCTTGATGGATGGACCTTATTAATAAGAATAGGCATTTAGCAATTTACTCTTTGCAATAGAATCTTAGAAGACCATGTATAGATAATTTTGAAGTTCATACCTTGCGACAATGCATCAAATACTAGTAGGGAGATATGAATTATATTGATCATCATAGTAGAAATCTAAAACCCCACATCAATTTGGTAATAGTGAGAGAGTCTAGAATACCAATTAGATCGACCATTCAGATATGAAAGTTCAGGAGATTATCTTTGGTTATAAACGTTAAAGGTCCAGATGACTTGTTTTTTCATTCAATAATAGAAGATTATAAGCCCATTTTTGGTGATAAACAGTAGTAGACCAAAAACGCATATTTGATAATAAATAATAGAAGATCAGAAATTCATAGCTTGTAATAAGTAATAGATGGCCAGAATACCCAATTTGGCATTGATAATGGAAGTTCGAAAAACCATTTATGTCAATAAGAAATAGATGAGCATAATACCATTTCTGGTAATTAGTAATAGAAGACCAGAATACCATTTTTGGTAATTAATATTTAAAGAGCAGAATACCATTTCTGGTAATCTATTCTATTACTTAAATAGGAAAAGAGAAACCAGATCAGTCTTCTGCCGCCATGTGTCCTATCTGAACTGCTCCTTTTCCTTTCCCATCTTCTCTTCAGCAACTGTTCCTCTCCCCATCCCCTGCCTCCTCTCCATCCATTTCAATTGTCAACTCGCACACCCGCCTACCGTTTTCCTCCACTATCGCTCTCTCCTATCCTCAACGTCCACCCTCCTCTTCCCATCCTACATCCATAAATCCACCTTCTCCCTGTTGTTCGCTTTGGGTCATCTGTTGCCCCACTTCCCATCTGCCCGCACTCGGCTTCCCTACTGTACGATCTATAATCCACATCTGCCTGCGTACCTGCCGTCCGCTTCGATCCGGCTACGATTGCGGCCTTCGACGTATTGGGCACGGGGCCTAACCCTCCACTGCAAAATAGGTCAGTAATTTTTTACTCTTTCTTTCTCCGTTTTGGGGCTTCCTAATACTCTGTCCACGACTTACCCGATCTCCACTGTACGCATGACCCAACTTTTATCATTTTCCTCCACCTGCGTTTCTGATGTTCCGATTTAGTGCACGGTGTCGACGCCATCCTTGAACCACAAACCGTACAGTAGCACAACTGCACGGTATAAAACTGAATCTGCTACAGTAAGCTAAGGGTCAGTTGATGTGGAGTTCTGAGGCGGACTTCTTACCACTTACATTTTGACAATTTTCTGTATTCGCTTCCCTATCGGCTTAAAAAACCTGACACCAATTTGTTTTGCTGCCTTCACTCCCATTTTAAATCCAATATCTGTACCAAGATATTCATGTTTTTCGCGAGGAGCCTTACAACCCCCTTCCGCTGCTTTGACCATGCAATCTTTCAGACATTGCAAATGCCACTAAGGCATTTACAGTTTTCTTACAATACAGGATGTTACCTTTGACTGTTATGCGTGCTACAAGTTTATGAAACATATATGAAATAATGTAGTGCGATGAGCTGATTTAACTGTTTCACAAAAAAGTTGAATTACACCTCTGTTTCCAAATTACCATTACCTGTTTGTTGACCTACAATCACTTACTAATATACTATTACTATCACAACTCGATGATTTGATCTGAGCGGGCAAAAAGGTCAACAACTTATTTGATCATTTACCAAAACCTGTACGTTTATGGTATACATAGTAATGGTAGTAGCTGCGAGGCAACTAATGCACATAACACTGGGAACATGATGCCTTCCACTCCTGTTTACGTTTCACCCTACTGTTTGTACAGTTCTTCTCATTAACTGTGTCATTACAGCTAGGCAACTTATGATATACAGTATGGTCTGCTTTCCAAGATAGCTCATACGGGCCGGTAACTTGCTCTCCACCGTTTTTCTATAGGAAATCAGATGGAATGCTACTGTATGCTGGACAACGAAGACCTTTGACTCCTGGAAAGGTACTTATCTGCTTGACCCATGCTAAAATAAATTAATGACTATTTTACCTTTACGCATATGTCCAACCACATTTTGTTCTTAATTTAACATTATTTTTTTTACACGGCAACGTGCACTGCAATTATAGTACTGTGAATAAAATTGACTGTACTGTTCGACATATACGTACGTATAAGTTTTATTCACTCGGTATTTCTAGCATGCATAAATTTGACGGTGTGATAAGTAATTGAAATATACAATTACTTACACGTAGCAGATTGTAGCACACGGATGTTATATGTTTTTGAGTTTTAACGCTTACTGTGTGCTAACTGTACCGCATATGGGTTTACGGACGTCGTTTTGTAAACTCATAAGTACTGAAACAAATATGTAAACATTGTGGACAATGTTTACATATCACCGATAATCAGTATGTACTTTTGCTTAGTCCAAGCAGTAGCGGTCATCATTACCCTACCTGTCCTTTGTGACACTTTGGCAGTAATCTTTTATTAACCATCGTAGTACGTCTCTTTTTGTTCTCCTTTTTTCCTTTAACAAACTCCGGTGTCGCCCGCTTTTTGGTTTTTAACATCCAGATATGCCCTTTTTTTGTTAATGAGATTGTCGGTTTGTGCGCACTTGCTTTTTTACCAACTAACACATGACAGGTTCCTTTTCATCTTCTACCCCACATTATTCCATGATCTGTAATCGATGTTTGTAACTTTCATTTCTTTAAATATTTTTGTTTTTTCACAATTCATTTTAGTCAAAATCATAACATGGAAGTTTTAATCCGATGTTATCCATGGAAGTGTTATATAGTGTTATATTAAAGGTTCATAATGTTCAATATGGTATATCGATTGATATCGATTTGATGTATGAATTTGTTATTTCTTATTTACATCATTAACGTATCTCTTATTTATGTTAACCAATCTTATTCTGTTCATGAAGAAATTATTTATCTATATAAATCTTAAGTTTGTTATGTTGAGGTGGTTAGATGTTACGCTGATCACATGTCTCAGCCATTATGTTAAATATTACCTTCTGCACGTAACTCTGCATTCCTGTTTGATACATTTCATTATTATTAATGTTTTCTAAATTTCAAATTCAGTTCACATTTTCTGGTCGATATTATTTGAACAACGTACGAATGAATGTGAATGTAACAACATTGAAATGGTTGTAAGAAAAAGGCAGCACATATTGTAATGGTCATCATTCAATAGTCTGAATTAACGTATGTAAAATTTGTTGTTCTTAACCTTAGTCTGTTACTGACAAATATAATTTAGGGATTTTATGATGTGATTGGGAGTTTTTATGCAGTATATTAAGGAGCATTACCAACTGTTCATAATTGCATTTTTTTTCTGTTTTAGAAAACAACCCGGTGGATGAGCAATGTCTTTTTTTAATTTGTTATGCTGTATACGTTTTACCTCTTCAGCTTACTTTTTACTTAGTTTGATTTCATTAAAACATTAATTATTTAACATTTTGGAGTTTTATCTCAGTAGAAACCACACCCTTATGCAATAAACGTTTGTAACAGGAATGAAATGATAGAACAAGATTTTTCTCATGAAGTCAACTGTTAAAGGCAGAAGTGAGGAAAGAAAGGCATTGTAGAGGCTATCAAATACTTTCTGCTCAAGCTTAAAACTTGCAACTGTGAGTGCTTAAATTGAATCATTACGCTTTCTCAATTAACACGGTGCTCTGTCAAAGTTAATAAATTAGGCATGTAAAAGTTTATGGGGACATAGATAAAGGAAAGGTTGTCTGAAGTGTTATATATAGCAAAAATAAAATTATGGTCATGGTATGTGATATTTTTATTTGGAAAAGGTTTTTTTTCCTCTGCATACAACAATATGCATGTCAAATAAAGTTACGTGTATGTTTAAATTCTTCAAAGGCGCAAGCTGCTGTTAAAACTAATTTGAAAGTTGCAACTAACAATGGGAAATCAATTTCTTCAATTTAAAAATCTACTTCTTAAACAACTAACAATTGTGATAGTTGCTGTTCTGTCTTAAGGCAGTTATATCCAGTGCTAAAATATTTCCATGTTTGAACAACAAGCAAAGCTTGCTTGCAAGAATTAATATTTGCTTTACATGGCCCCTGAAATCTGTCCATATATGTATTAACATAACAATGTTACGTACTGCTGTAATTAAATTTTTAGATAACGACTGATGAATAAATCGTTAAATGCTAATAAGGTAATATTATTCATATTCATTTTCTTCTTATCAGTTTCTGTACTACAAGTGTTAAAGTGGTATTACCATATCCACACGCATCTCATCATTTATTAGTCATCAATACCAGCATCTATTCTGAATGTACAAGCAAGCTTTTGCTGTAAATCATTTCCATGCTTTTCCTCTACGTAATCTACATTTTGTGTGCAACTATTACTTTAAGATTGTTTAAAAGGTTCTTTACCAATTGTAAATTACAGGCATATTTATTCTTTCACAGCCATATATCTTTGTAATCAAGGTTTAATAACAATGTGCATCCCACTCAAAATTTTCTTTTGTTAAAGTTAACCTTATGTTCATAGGCAACCACATTATGTAGTAACATTTTTGTTCCTTCAAAATGATTCATTTTTACAGTAGGCATTTTGAAAATTAATTTGAATCATTTATGCTATTACTATAAACCAAATGCAAGTTTCTCCTTATTTTGTGTTCCATTTTTGCATTCAACCCCATTGTTTGTTTGAGTATTCACAAGCCTTTGAGTGTTTAAATTCTTAAATTAATGACAACTGAATATGTCGGCTGGGTACGAACAACTGTTTTTAGTATTTCTTTTTGATATATTTCCTTTTTGTTAATGATTTATAAATTTCAAATTCAGTTCACATTTTCTGGTCAGTTTTATTTGAACAACGTAAGAAGGAATGTGAATTTAAAAATATTGAAATGGTTGTAACAAAAAGGCAGCACATATTGTACTGATCGTCATTCAATATTCTGAATTATCCTATGTAAATTTTGTTGTTCCTAACCTAAGTCTGGTACTGGCAAATATGATTTGGCCATTTATGATGTGATTCGGAGTTTTTATGCAGTATATTCAGCAGCATTACTAACTGCACCCAATTACATTCTTTTTCTGTTTTAGAAACCAACCCAGTGGATGATCAATGTATTTTATTTATTTGTTATGTCGTATACGTTTTCCCTCTTCAGATTATTTTTTACTTGGTTTGATTTCATCAAAACATTATTTATGTAGCGTTTTGGAGTTTTGTCTCAGAAGAAACCACACTCTCATGCAATAAACATTTGTAACAGGAATCAAATGGTAGAATAAGCTTTTGCTCATCAAATTAACCGTTAAAGGCAGAAGTGAGGAAAGAAAGGCATTGTACACGCTATCAAATTCTTTTTCTTCATCCTAAAGACTTGCAACAGTAAGTGCTTAATTTAAATCATCAGCCGTTGTCAAGTAGCACGGTGATCTGTCAAAGTTAATAAATTAGGCATCTGAAAGGTTATTGGGACAAAGATAATGGAAAGGTTGTCTGAAATGTTCTACATATTATAAATAAAATCTTGCTCATGGTATCTGATATTTGTATTTTGAAAAAGGTTTTTACAGTAGGCATTTTGGAAATTTATTTGAATCATTTATGCTATTACTATAAGATCGAATATTTCTGCAAGCTCGAATGTTCACAGTACTTGCCACTCTGCAGTATACATCAACGAAAATTATTTCCAGGCAGTCAATGCTTTATGCCTTTATCTCATTTTTTATTCTTCTACTTTTTCTTCCTCTTGATTACGATGATCGACCAATCAATATGTTTCTACTTTGGTATCTATTCTGTTGTATATGAAACAGAATAAGTGATCGTGTGTATTCTTTCACCTTATTGCATCTCAAACCGAATACAACTTTCTCCTTATTTTGTGTTCCACTTTTGCATTCAGGCCCATTGTTTCTTTGACTATTCACAAGATTTTCTGCACTTAAAATCTTTAAGTAATGAGAGCTGAATATGGAAATTGGGTTTGAACAACTGTTTTTAGTTTTTATTTTTGATATATTTCATGTATATAATTGATTTCATAATTTCAACTTCAGTTCACATTTTCTGGTCGATTTTAATCATAGAACGTAACAGTGAATGTGAATTTAAGAACATTGAAATGGTTTTAAGGAAAAGGCAGCACATATAGTAGTGGTCATCATTCACTATTCTGAATTAACATATGTACAATTTGTTGATCTTAACCTTAGTTTGTTTCAAACAAATATTTTTTGGGCATTTCTGCTGGGATTGGGACTTTTTATGCAGTATATTCATCAGCATTACTAACTATACCTAATTACATTTTTTTTCTGTTTTACAAAGCAACCCGGTGGATGATCACTGTATTTTATTTATTTCTTATGTAGTATAGGTTTTACCTCATCAGCTTATTTTTTAGTTAGTTTGATTTCATCAAAACATTATATATTTAACATTTTGGAGTTTTATCTCGGTAGAAACCACACCCTTATGCAATAAACATTTGTAACAGGAATGAATATGGTACAGTAGCTTTTGGTCATCAAATCAATCGTTAAAGGGAGAAGTGAGGAAAGAAAGGCATTGTGGAGGCTATCAAATCCTTTCTCTGCAAGCTATAAAGTTGCAACAGTAAGTGCTTAAATTGAATCACTGTCCTTTGTCAACTACCACGGTGATATGTCAAAGTTAATAAATTAGGCATCTAAAAGGTTATTGGGACATAGATAATGGAGACATTGTCCGAACGTTATATATAGTAGAAATAAAATCATGCACATGGTATTCGATATTTTTAATTTGAAAAAACTTTTTTTAAAATGCATACAGTAATATGCACCTCAAATAAAGTTAGTTGTATGTTAATATTTTTCAAAGCTGCAACTTTCTGTCAAAACTAATTTCAACATTGCAACTAACAGTGAGAAATCTATTCCCTCCAATTTAAAAACTACTTCTTAAATAACTAACTATTTTGATAGATATTGTTTTGTCTTAAGGCAGTTATGTGCAGTAATGAAATATTTTCCTGTTTAAACAAGAAGGAAAGCTTGCTTTCAAGAATTAATATTTGTTTTACATGGACCCTAAAATCTCTCCCTGTATGTATTAACATAGTCATGTTACTCACCGTTGTAATTATATGTTTAGATAACGACTCATGAATAAATAATTAAATGCTAATAAGGTAATATCACTCATATTAATTTTCTTCTTATCAGTTTTTCTACTACCAGTGTTAAAGTGGTATTACCATATCCACACACATCTCATCATTTATCAATCATCAATACCAACATTAATTCTGAATGTTTAAGCAACCTTTTGCTATAAATCATTCCCACGCTTTTCCTCTTCATACTTTGCATTTTGCTTGCAAATATTCCTCCGACTGCATACTTTTTTTTGCTGTAAATGTCCTCTCCCTCATACTTTTCTACACAAGCATGTCGGCAAAACTGGATGTTTTTTACTGTATGAATGACTGATGGACCACAGTCTGTATGTAAATAACCATGTCGAAATTTGTCGCTCCTTGTTGTGACAAGTTCATCAATTCACACGGAAGTAGTACCATATTATTTGTAGTCAGTAGGTAATGCTACTTATTGTCCTTGATGCTGGCTGTACGTACTCCACACTGTGTTCCTAACTGCTGTAACCCCTTTCAGGTCTGTTGCTTAATCAGAAATTATGGATACCACAGCTGTGGCTAGAAATGCTAGAGGTGAAAGAAGGGGTGCAATCAACGAGAGGAAAAGAAAAGGGTCTAAAGTTTTGCAGCAGGAGGGGACAGCGATGGGAGATACAAGTGAGTCCCGTGGAGATGTGTCATACAGGGCGAAGATAACTTCAGGACGGAGTCGCCGTAATGGTAGGTTCTGTTGGTGTGCATAATGTTATTTCTTTCACGTATTAACAGACCACAACTACTGCTTTCCACCGTAACAAAAACAGGGAAAAAAGAAAAGGGACGAAATGCCTCACCGAGTTCACGCATCACTGTGTTTGCAAAAATAGGCACAGGTAATGGTGTACTCTTATTCTTCCCGTCTCTTACATACTATAATATAACATGGAATAACCCATTTACCTGTTTCGTTTTCAACATATTTACGTTTGCTCTTCATTGCCTGATATACATAGTTAACATCTATGGTCAGTTTTTGCAATGGAAATCATGATTGGATTTGTGATATTGTCTGCTCTTAGCAATAATATCAATCCAGTAATCGTAATGTACCTACTGATACTTGCATTGCTGTTCACCCAACATAAATTGAATTTTAAATATTTAACATGCCATACTCACCAACACTTTGTAAGTTGGGACAAATTATAATACTTTGAGAATATATGATAACATGTTTTATTCCAATTTATTATCATTGTTCTGTACTATGTATAGTTTCCACTGATATATGTACTCAGACTTGCTACATATGGATTAGCTGAATTGTAAGTGGAAGGTGATGGGAATTGCCAGGTTTGTTTCTTCAGATAATTTGTCTTTTAACCAAAATTTAACATTGACTCCATATGTTATTTACTGTGTAAATTTTCAGACCATTTCTTCCACTGATTATTTTTATCAATTTTACTTTCTACAAATATGTTTCTATTTCTACCAGATTAGCTCTTCCGCAATCCTGATTACCGAAAACATGTTTCGAAGAGAAGTAGCTAAGCAGGTAAATATATTGTTTAAGCTATTCAATGATGCAGTAACAATATTTGAAGCGAAGTACTCCACAAATATATAGTGCCCGATGGCAAAAATTTGGTGCCACTATCAGTTCATGAAAAATATACCTGTTATTTCCCCTTCTTTTCAGCCTAAACAGTTCCACAAGTTATTTGAAAGGTACGTTTTAATGAAATAAAGAACTCAACCGAAAAACATGAAACCATTAGCAATCTCAACTTATTTAGATATCTTTTGCAAAATTCTTCAAAGGGTAGCGTGATCTGCCAATTTCGTACTTAATAATTTGAAATGGTAACATTGGAATCCCTCCCAGTATGGAATTAGTTATGCTGTCAAAAACCAACAACTATTCGAACAAATCCTAATTACTTTACATATGATACATGATTACGTTTTATATGGAAGATTTACATGCATCAATTGCATGCAGTAGGAGGATGTACATGGAGAAAGTAATAAAAATTGTATAGACCAACTTAAGAAGTTTATCTACCACAAATTGGAAAGTGTAGTTTAGTTTCTCGAATATAACATAAAATTTCAGTACCAACCTTTTCTTATACTTCTTCCTTCTCTTTTTTGATTTATATTCTGGTTGTATTTTAGATCTGGGGAATGGGGAGATCACCACACACTACAGGCAGCTGCAGATCGGGTATAATTAACTTTGATATTATAATATTTTATCATGTGAATGCAAGAAATAAGAAGATACTTAAGTTACATTTACGCATGTACAATATGGTGCCAAGATCTCTGTGCTTACATCATCTTGAGACATGACGCTCAGTCACATTATGCCGAAGAACGCAAATCCTTCCAGAGGTCAATATTTTCTTTGACCGCTAAAAATATAGATATTTCATTCTGTTTTAACACACGTGCTTATCAAATTTTTATTTGTGCCATAATTTTAATTGCCAGGCCAAAATATTGTACGATAGCAACATTTGTTGTTTCAATTTGCTGTAATGCCAACTCGATGTTGTATAACAACTTCAATGACTCAAGCAAACCGAACTCTTCCTACCATGGTAATTTTCTGGATCACTGATTGTTACAAAAATTTCCTGTCTTCAGTTGGTTGTACGATTTCAGGATAATACACTATTTGATTTGAAACAAATAACAATGACTGAATGATAAAAATGACAACTCAAGCATGTTACTATAAATATGGAGTTGTAATTCCCTATTGCTCACTTAATGGCATTGAGAAGTTTGCAACAAATATATCTTCCCGTATCTCATATGCCCTTACTACATATGTTTTCCACCCTGTGCCTTTACTCCTCACTCTCACTCATCTTTCCTAAATTCAATTTCGTTCCTTTTACTGTCTTTTTACTTCTGTCTTAATTCTTCGTCATTCCTCAGATCCCTTCTACACAGCCTTAACTTTCATATAACAGTCACTAGATCTAGGGATTTCAAGATGGATGTTGGCTTTGGTTCATCGGACGAGTAGATGTATGAATTTGTTATTGCTTATTTACATCATTTATCTATCTCTTATTTAACTTAACCACTCTTACTCTCTTTATGAAGAAATTGTTTATCCATACAAATCGCAAGTTTATTATGTTGAGATGGTTAGATTTTACACTGATCACATGCCTCCGCCATTGTGTTAAATATTAACTTGTGCAAGTAACTCCGCATTTCTTTTTGACATAATTCATTTTTATTACTCAGTTCTAAATTTCAAATTCAGTTCACAGTTTGCGGTCGATTTTATTCGACCAACGTAAGAATGAATGTCAATTTAAGAATAGTAAATTGGTTTTAAGAAAAAAGCAGCACATACTGTAATGATCATCATTCAATATTCTTAATTGACATATGTAAAATTTGTTGTTCTTAACCTTAGTCCGTTACTGACAAAAATAATTTGGCCATTTATGATGTGATTGGGAGTTTTTATGCAGTATATTCATTAGCAATGCTGCCTGTACTTAATTACAATTTTTCCCCTGTTTTACAAAACAACCGGGTGGATGATCAATGTGTTTTCTTTCTTTCTTCTGTAGTATACGTTATACGTTTAATCAACTTATTTTTCGGTTAGTTTTATTTCTTCAAAACATTATTTATTTAACAGTTTGGAGTTTTATCTCAGCGGACAGTACACTCTTATGCAATAAACATTTGTAACGTGAATGAAACGGTACAATAAGCTTTTTCTCATGAAATCTACCCTTACAGGCAGAACTGAGGAAAGAAAGGCATTGTAGAGGCTATCAAATTCTTTCCCTTCGACCTAAAAACTTGCAACAGTAAGTGCTTTCACCTAAAGTCCACTTTTTCTCCTGTTTGTTTGACTTTTCCATTAAGTGTCCCGACAGTTTTAAAACATACATATTACAAGCAAACAACACAACCGTTAATTAGTGCTTATTTATCCATTAACACCCATACCTCCACTCAATTTAGTTCAAACTACAAACTGAATATCGATTATTATTCAAACTGTATAACCAAATGTTAGGCACATTTCAATACTATGAATTTAAATTTACGACCTGTTTAAGTATTTAACTGCTTATTTGCAGCAATTTACTTCAACAGTTTTGTCTGCCATATTACTGACTACTTTTACAAGATTTTACTGCTACCGGTATACAGTCAATATACAATCATCTTTCATAGTTCAAAATACTCAACGATTCTCAGTTGCTACTCTTCATGTCTTACGTATACTTAATTTGGATGTTCGTTAGCACTCACACAGTACATAAAAACAACTTTCTGCACATAGGTACATTTTCCTGCATTGTTAAAAATTATTCTCCAAGTTACTAACTTAACAACATCCTATTTTAACTTTGGAATGTGGATCATGATTGCACTGATATATATATATATACGTACGTACATACATACATACATACATACATACACACACACACATATATATAGACATATATCTGTTCATCATTCATTTCTCATAAACAAATAGAGTTGAAATTTGCTTCTTCACCTCATTTATCATATACATGTGTTGCTTCATATTTGCTACCTTTCTGCTTTGATAAGACATTTTCAACAACCAATGATATTTGTTCATTTACTTCTTCTACAAAAACAGAGGTATACAGGTTATGTTTACAATTTATAATTTACACACAGGCATAGTGAAGGTGGAAAACGAAATATTCATTTTGTCCTCAGTGAAACGCAGTAAATTACAGTAACTAAGGAACAAATGTGTAACGTGAATATAAAGCCATGACAATTCTGTTGGAAGAGATGTGGATAGTCAGTGTTCTTCTGTGGTTGACGATTATATACTCTTTTAAAAAAACATCCTCCCATTTGTTCTTGCAAAATATTTTTCTTATCATTTACTAATCCATTTCACTGACAGGTTCATTTTGGCTTCTGTTAACATGAGTATCGGAGGCTTGCTTGAAAATTGCTCAATTTGATTATCTCTTTTTCATCAGTTCAGCCTCATCATCTACCCACTGACAGTAACAGTCTGACCAGATTTCAAAAGCAGGTACGGTTTCATAATACAGGACAATTTGTGTCCATCTTGGACTTAAACTAACAAATTTGTTGTGCACTATACAGTTTTACTGAATTGCACATAAGAGAGACAGATCATGAAACGGATTTGGCAGTGTGCCCAAACTGTAGAGCACAAAAAAAGAACAACTTGATGCCCGCAGAAACGGAAACAAGGCTGGTCCCAAAGTTTTGAACCACAGCTGCACATTACGTGCGAGGTCGGATCCCACATTACCGGCTCAAAACATATGGCCAAATGTAATAACATATTACTGTCGTTCCCAGGCTGAATGAAGACGGAGTGAATGTACGCCAGCTACCGTGGAAGCAGTTCGGACAGCAATATGAAGAATAAGGCGTACAGACGTGGACAGACCTAAAATATTTTGTCAGGGTCTTAACTCCTCTGTATGTATGTATTATTATGAGTAAATTGGATGAATAAGTAATTTAAGTATCCATATTTTTCTGGTCAGTTGTCCCCTATCTTCGTATGAATGAACTACACACTTTCCCTATGATACAGAGCGAAAGACGAATTGGTACTGATTGTCATTTTCAACTGTCCTCTTTCATTACGTTCTCTGCCACCAATTTGGATAGCAGAGTAAAATGTATGACCATACTGTTGCCTTCAGCTGAATGCTCTGTAAATTAATAACTTTCACTCTATCAAACTCACACCACTCGTATTACCAACCGCATTCTTCTATATTCATCGTTGCAGTAATATACAAATGAGTGAAGTAATATTTTTATTTATAACTGTTCTCGCTGCTTTATAAATTCAACCTTTGCCTTCTTATCATCTTCAGTTTAATCTAACAGCATACGCATATTTCACTACGTGCTGCTCTATTATTTCCCTGTATTTTTAGGCATCATGCACATACTACCTTATTTTTATCCTCCCTTACCACCAACTGTGTTACCACCTTTTCCATAACTGACCGTACTAACGCACTGTACTTTCACCTGTTCATATTTTATCATTACGTATAATAAAATCCTACCTCACTGTTTGCCCACCTGTTCATACATCATCACTACGTACAAAATAAAAAGTATAATTGACTTCAAATATAGTGTATAGGTAGTACACCTGCAATCCATCCACGAACTCCAAATGTTTCACACACATCCAGCTTTTATCACCAAATACTAAACTATTCAAAGGCACGTATTTTTTTTTGGTTTGCAACTGTCCTGTACATACAGTTATTCCCCCCCAGTCAACCAATCAAACCCATTTCCTTACGTAACTACAACCACTACGAACAGTTTCGACCCAACGTTGGTAAACGTGGTACAACAATGGTTTTTCTACACTGCGCATCAGTTACGCTCTTCAGTATGAAACTACAAATAACTCATCCTGTTCATTTGTTGTCCACCTTATGCCTCAGCAAATTGTTATCTCCCACTGCACACTGCTCCCTGGGTACTTCCCTCTCTCTGAACAAAATTAAAATCCTTCAGCCACTGACCCTTCTACACCACCTACCACAGTACAAATGATAAAATTTCTACCTGTTCTACTACCAGTCTGTTAGCCACTGATGTTAACCTTTTTTTTATTTCTTTCAACAGATATCAGAATGACAAACCAATATCAACTACTGTCTGAGTTACAATTGGGTCCTAACTGGGATCGCATACATGTACGACTGTCTAGAATGTGTAATTCAATCTCCAAAGCCGCTAAAGAGATTTACTCGACAAATCTTCATCTTCTCGACATAAAGGTAGCTCACAAACACAGTTAATATCTGCACATTTTATTTACCCCTTAGATCTGCGCTGCAATTGAATCCACTTTACCGTACCACAGGGCAACCAAAAGCATGTTGTGGTGCCAAAGAGTTTGGTGGACAAATACTCATAGATGTTTGAAGAACAATGCTTATACGAGATTGAAACGTTCAACGTCTACCCTTCGCAGAATACGTACCGTCCTATAGATGAGGAGTTGATGATCATCCTTCATACTGACACCAAAGTCAAACTGCTGCCACCAACACAGTACAATATTCCAAGATACAAATTTGGTTTTGTTGATAATGAAACTCTTGGTCAACGCATAGATAAGGTGGCTCAACTTACAGGTAAACTCATTTTTCTTACTCTTACATGCTGTATCCTACCACTCTGCCGTTTCCACTAACACCCCTCCTCCTACTTTTTTCACATTCCTCCATTTTTCGTCTTCTTACCAGATGTTGGTGGGGTACTACGAGGAATTTCAGATGTTGACCAACTGACAACCAGGACCGGATGTCAAACATCTAAAAGAGAGATTACTGTTTATACTGGAAAGTTTAACATTTATCACTGTATCACATTTACGTCCCCATATTTGCTCACTAACACTCTCCATTTCAACTTTTACACAGTTTAAAAAATACAACTATTACTCTGTGGGCTGACAAAACTGAACTCATCGATGTGTCTGCTATTGAATCGGAACAACAACCACCGTCGGTGATATTCACTTCTATGTTAGTCAAACTATTCAAAGGTAAACCGGTTTCACTCCTTTATATTTCATTGCCAAATACCAATCTTATCTCCAAATTAATAATTATAGGAGAGTTTACATTTTCATCCACCAACGCTAAACAAATATACTTCAGCACCGGCTGTCCAGACGTTGCAAAATTACTTTCTGGGTATACCTCCAACTAATTTCTACCAACTACTGCTGATGCATGCAATTTCTCCTCAACCTCATTGACACTTTATTACATTTCAGTGTCACTGACAATGAAGGCAGTACCGTTACATCGATTGAGCGTCAACGGCCTACATCTTCAACTCCTTACGAACCAGAAATTAGAAGTACCATCGCTAATATGTTAGACGACATACGATCTAATGACTGCCACGTAATTCAATATCTTGCATTTCTATCATTATGTTACCTTTACTTTTTGATTACCATTTTTCACTTTCTCCATCCCATGCAGTCAAAGAAGTATGTTGTAAACGCAACATTGATGAGGATTAACACATCATCAGCTTGGAATTATCTATCCTGTCCCATTTGTAGGAAGATGGTGACAAAGGAAGCATCCGGTTTTACCTGCTCTAAATGCAATAACATTATTACCCCTCCACTTAACAGGTCTGTATAAGTTAGTTTATCGTTCAATTTCAACTCCCTTACATTATGTTATATCATCACAGGTATAGGTTATCTATGGAAGTTTTTGACCACACCGGTACTGCGACTGCTTTTGACAAAGATGCTGCCTACCTCCTCAAACGGAGCGTCGATGAGATGATGGATATATCCAAAACGGTACACATCTTACAACTACAATACTTTATCAACTTACATTGCAAACTTCTAAGAATCTAACCTGACCACACAACTGTTGTCCCACTACTTCCTCCCCTGCCTCAGCCTACCTAACACTACTTTCTCTTTTTCAATAGACCAACTGTGACGAAGTAATTACTTAACTGTTCACCAGCTTGATGGGTACAGAAGCTAGGTTTGAATTCAAACCGTCGAAGTACGACATTATGAATTATGGAAAATCGCTGATTGTTAGTAGAATTTCACATATTCACCAACCTAACAACTCTCTGGCCGATCGACCTGGCCCCATGGAACCAAAGGATACAAAGGAAGGTGATGGTACCCAGCTAATTGCGGAATCCAGCACTGTCACAAAAACTGGTGCAACTCTTTCTCCAACCTCAGTCCATTCTTCTCACTATATCTTACATACACTGTACCAACCATCACTTTGCTTTTCTTCTGCAGGTGTGCTAAACACAGAGACAATTAAAGTTAAGCAGGTCTGTGCTCCAACCCACACTCTACACTTAATTCCACATAACACACAAACTAACTACCATATAAACTGCCCTTACCTGTAGGAGGCTGACGACTGTGTACAGGATGGCAGCATACAAGAACACACCGATGACCGTCAGAATGATCCTAGCTGTTTGACACTGCCTAATGGTAGGCAGGGAAAACGTGGACGACTGACTGGTAATAAGAGGAAGAAGAAGGCAGCCATATGAACAATTGCATGACAAACTATCGTACGTCCGCGTCACCATTCGAACTCTGACTTCCCAAGTCCAATCTTCTTTGTTATGTTTGTAACCATCCATCTTTATTTCCTCCTGTACCTATTTCTGCCTTCCGCTGCAGATGAAAAAGGCATCTCTGTTTAGTTAGTGCATATGTTTACGTACATTTGAAGCTCTGTACTACTGTTTGTACCCTTTTATTTCTAGGCACTGTTCCATGTAATAAATGTCCCAGTTTTACACTGTCCACTTATGTTTTCCGTATATACATTTCACTTTAGTGCTAACCACTGTTAATACATAACACTCTCCATCACTGCAAAGACTCTTCTCCCCCCGTACCCGTCAGCGGTATTTCAAGCATTTTTAGAACGGTAACTCAAATAGACCCTCTTACTCTCCTGTTTTGTACACATATGAAAGACAATTTGCAGTCATTAGAAACTTAGCTTTTACCAGCGGCAACTTACTTGACACCAACCATTTTCAAACTCAAAATATCGTGTGTTCCAACTGTTAATCTCATTCTTTACAATTTGAAGCATATGCACAGTTCCATCCTGGCGACGTCTTCACGCGACTTTTTTTACATAAACCTCATATTCCCAACTAAAACCTTCTATTTTACTCCATAACTACAGAACGCACCGCCGCTTCATCCCACTTCTCTTCCTTTCGCTCCTACACATACATTTCGACCGCAGGACAGTGCAGTGTACTGTCCTCTGTAAAATATTGCACAATGTTTGCTTTTAACTCTTATGATTCGTACTCTTTCTGCACTAACAACCCACCTGTACAGATGGTACTACCTACCTACATAATATATTTACTCACAAAGATGTACATAAGGTAGATGGTGACAACACCCATGGCACATGCGTTCTCTCCACAACTTCGTACTCAACATTTTCAAACAGGGACTGTCAACGTGATAAACAAGTTACGTCAGTAAACAACTGTCAGCGCACCAGTTGAAAAACTCATCATTTCAAAAAATAAATGTCTCACTGCCTATCTGAATAGAGTAGTGCACAAATGTACTGCATGAATAATATATGATGTACTGTTAATATACAAGATGTGGTTAACTTCACTCTTCATAATCCTTGACATGGAAAAAAAGGCATCTTCATCTGCATATCATTTCCTTCTTGGATTACATGCGACAAAAAGAATTTTCAGAAAACATTAAATTACTATGAATTCAAAGAACTAAAAGTTTTTTATTTATCTCACAGATAATATGTCAAAAGATACGCTTACGAAGTGTACGAAAGTCAAGTGTCTTAAATAATATGACACTTTGTCCACCTTCGAAACATGCGTCACTTACTGTATCATTTCATTTTTCGTTGTTGTTATCACACTATATATTATGTGACATTAGCCTGTTTTTAAAACTTCTCTTTATCCACATATAAGCTGTGCAGTGACAATGGACGACGTATTTATTATTGATAACACTAAAATCTCCTCTTTAATTACAACCGAAATGCAACGTTTGTCATATTCTCTACCGCCTTTACCTGACGGTGCACCCTGACTGGGTTTCAACTGACCAATAATTGTTCACACTTCCTTAACGATTTGTTCACCCCATTTCCTAAATTTTACCATCACTTACACAATGTCTACCTACCCATGTACAGTTAGTTACAGAACTTACACTTACTAACTTTCAACAACAAACAGGTTTACCTCAAACTAACAACTAATATGCTGTTTGCATCCACAAAGACTAATCACCTAAAGGACCGACTTATTTCTAAATATTCAGTATGTCCGTACTTCAAATTTTTAACACTATTTTATTCTCTCCCAACACTTTCCAACTAGCTCAACACTGTCCATAACACTGCATCAGTTAAGAACTAGCACTGCATATGATGTGTGCATACTGCTTTAACAAACATTTGGACTACATTCATCTGGACCTATAATTACATGTAAATACCAGCAATGCCCGTGTGCGTAGCACGGGCCACGCACTAGTTAATAATAGAAGACTAGAACCAATCTGATAATAAGTAATGGAAGACCAGAAAACCAATCTAGCAGATTTTCATAGGGAAAGTTAGAGAATTCTTTTGATTCTTTTGTCAAATGTGCCATCTTTAGGATTTGATGTTATCTTGCATGTTTTTCTTTCTCGGGCCCGAATTTTTCTTTATCCATTTGTTTTGGCCTAATTCAAGCTAGGACTCTTTTGTCCAATTCACATGCTTAATTAAAGCAATGCCCATTTCCGGCTGTTGTCATTTTAGACGTTGTCAATTTTTGGCAGTTGCCATTTTAGGCGGTGTCGATTTCTTGCATTGCCCAATTCAGGTAGGAACTTTTCTTAGTCTGCCGGACATTTCATCCAGGTTTTCGGTGCACTCCACTAGCTTATTCTCAAGTAGGCCCAAGGACTTACTCGACCTCCCTCAAGGAGGCGTCTTTACCTGGCATAGCATGACGTGGCTAAGGGCTTGTTCCGTACCTCGGCCTGGCCATATTGTGGCTGGACCAAGGGATTACCCGTCTTCCCTCTAGGAGACGCCTTATCCTGACCATACTGTAACGCAAATAAGGACTTGTGATGCTTTAACCTGGCCATTTTTTATTTTGGCGCTGCTAAAGGCTTATGCCCTCTCTTGATAAGGTGCCTTGACCTGGCTATCATGGCACGAGCAAAGGCTTTCTAGCATTATTGGTAGCCTACCATTTTAGTTAGTCCAAGTTTAAAGATTATTTTACTCCTGACCATGTAGACTTCTCTGAATCATAGTAGAGAAATTTTTGAAAATGCTTTATGCATTTAAAGTCGGAAAATATGGTTTCAAATGTTCGGTGTTCCAAGTTCTCGGTACCATATTACCATCAGGATGTCATAACTTGTAGGCCTCTAAGGGGATTTCTTTGAAAATCATTAGTGGACCTTCCTAATTTGGTCCCAATGGCCCATCTGATGGGTTTCTCGTGTCGGCCATTATTCTTCTAAGTATGAAATGTCCTTGTATGAATGACCTCATTTTTACCTTTGAGTTATTGTATTTCGGTATTCTTCTTTGGTATTCAGCCGTTCTAAAGGCTGCCTCATGCCTTAGTTAATGAATCAAATCAAGTGATTCCGTTTTTAGTTCTTGATTTGGGTTGAAGGCATAGGCAATCCTTCGATAAAAAGTACTTTAATTTCTACCAGTAGCATTGCTTCATAACCATATGTTAGCGAATATGGGGTATGACCCGTTGCAGTTCTAGTGGATGTTATGTAAGCCCACAAAACATGGGGTAATTTTTCTACCCAATTTCCCTTTGCCTTATTTAGTCTCTTTTTCAAGATTGTTTTTATTATTTTATTGGTGTCCTCAACTGTACTATTGACCTTTGGTTGAGTGACAGAAGAGAATCTTTTTATGATTCCATTCTTATGGCAAAATCGTGAAAAATTCTTCGCTTTCAAATTGGGTTCCATTGCCGGAGATTATTTTGTAGGGTATCCCAAACATTGTGACAATGTTCTTAATGAAAAATCTTACACTTTTCTAGATGTGAACTTTGGAAGTGGTTCTGCTTCGACCCATTTTGTGAAGTAATAGATTGCCACTATAGCATATTTTACTTCACCTTTGGAGATTGGAAGCGGTCCGATTAAATAGTTTCCTTAAACATCGAATGGCCATGGGCTAGTGATGGTGGTTCGTTGACTCAGAGGAAGACATGGTATCTTTGAGTAGCGTTGGCACTTTTCACATCTTTTAACATATTTGATTGCTTGGTTGGTTAACTATGGCCAATAAGATCTTTTCTCATTATATTTTTGGCCGATTTGATCCCATTGGAGTAATCTTCGCAAAGCCCTTCATGGGCTTCCTTTAATATCCTCAATCTGCTTTCAGGTTTTACACATCGCAAATAGGTAAGGGCATATCCTTTCTTTAATAGAACTCCATCCATAATGGTAAATCTTTAGGCTTGCCTCTTTAGCTTTCTTGCCTCTGTTTTGTCTACAAGTAGTGTCCCATTGACAATATAACTTATAATCGGGCCATCCAAGTGTTTTCATAGTATTCTTCCATTATCGGAGCTGCGGATTCTTCATTTGGCCTTTCCTGACCCGATTCCTTCATTTCTTGTGCTATAGCCTATGATCGGGTCAATAGATGTAGCTCGTTAGTTTTCTCTAGTTTATTCTCCTCGTTTCAAGGACTAGCCTGAAATCCCACAGGCACAATTTAAGTCTCAAGGATTCCTCTTAAACTTGCCAACTTAGCTAATGAGTTTGCTTAGGAATTGTCTCCTCTTGTATTTGATGTCCAGAGAAATCTTTGAAAAGTGTTAGCATTTTTAATACCTTTTTCACATACTGACCGAGTTTGGGATATTTTGTCTAGTATACTTGTTTGGTTTGATTGATCATTAATTGGGAATCACTGAATACTTGAATCCTCGGGATTTTGAGTTGTAAGGCAAGGGTCAATCCTACAACCATAGATTTATATTCTACGACGTTGTTAGTTGTTGGAAACCCCAATTTCATAGTATAGTGAAGTTTGTGTCCATTAGATTTAATTATTACGTATATTGCCCTAGCTCCTTGTTCATTTAAGGCACCATCCACAAATAACTACCACTTTGGTTTTAAGACCTTTTCCTTTTCGGATTGCTCTGAAACGAATCCCGTACATTCACTAATGAAGTCATCCAATTCTTATCCATTTTTTAGCTGCTCTGGATTGACATTCTATATCATATTGACTTAGCTCAATTCCCTACTTAATCGGTCTTCCAGAGTTTTCAGGTTTACTAAAGATTTATTTTAATAGAAAGTTGGTCAACACCTTTACTGGGTACGCTTGAAAGTAAGGACTTAACTTTCGTGTTATGAACGTTAAGCAATATGCAAGTTTATCAATGACTGGATATTGGATTTCAGCACCCTTTAGCGCAACTCCCTTGTTTTCCTGATCAATACTAAGCATACTACGTGTTTCTAGATTGCCATGTACAAGAATAGTTCCTCCCCATCGTTGGGGAAAGATAAGATCGAAGGTTTTTCCAAATATGATTTCCACTCTTGAAATGCCTTTCTGCGATCTTCACCCCCATTCAACAAAAATCTCTTCTTTATTATCTCGAAGAATGGAATGCACTTATCAGTGGCCTTTGATATAAATTTTCTTAGGACTGCTACTTTTCCATTCAAACTCATAACATCTTTACTTGTCTTAGGCTCTACCATATCCTCAATGGAATCAATCTATTTTGGACTAGCCTCAATTCCTAGTGCACGGACAATATAGCCTATGAATTTTCTCGAATGAACTCCAAAGTTGCATTTTTGAGGGTTGAGCTTCATTTGATACTTTCGGAGTACTTTGAACATTTAATCTAGATCTTCAAGATGATCCTTTGCCTTTAGGGGTTTCACCAACTTGTCGTCTACATAAAATTCCATATTTCTTCCAATTTGACCTTTGAATATCCGGTTAACCAATCTTTGGTAAGTTGCCCTAGCATTTTTTACACAAATGGCATAACTTTGTAATAATAGGTTCTCTCGTCTGTAATGAAGTTGGTATGCTCTTCATAAGATTTAAACATAGGAATCTGATTGTATCTGGAGTAAGCATCCATCAAGGAGTGCAACTTATGTCCACTAGTTGAGTCGACCAATTAATCTACCCTTGGTAGTGGGCAATAGTCCTTTGTATAAGCTTTGTTTAAATCCGTATAGTCCATGCAAGTTTTCCACTTTCCTTTAGATTTCTTTACCAAAACTGGATTTTCCAACCATTTGGGGTAGAAGACTTCTCGGTTAAACCCATTTTGTTGCAATTTCTTGACTTCTTCCTTTAAGGCGTCGACTCTTACCTTATCGAATTGCCTCTTCTTTTGCTTAATCATAGGGATGTTTGGATTGTTATTTAGGGCAAGACTCATGATCATAAGGTCAATTCCAATCATGTAAGATTGGGTCCAAGATTAAAAAAAAAATCCTTATTGGCTCTAAATAATTCCACGAATTTTGATTTCAAGTGCTCCTCGAGGTCCTTTCCTACTCCGACCATTTTCGTAGAATCGGTAGGATCTATTGGAGTTTCCTATGTTTCCTCAATCGGTTTAACTCTTTAAACCTCTCCTCGATAGTCTAGCTCTGTAATAATTTCACTTTCCTCTATTGAGTTGGTATCCATTCTCTTCCTCTTTCCATAAACTACAAAACATCTTTTGGCAATATGTTTATTAGTTCTATTAGATTTTTTTCTTTGCTTCGAATGGTGGATTTAGAAACCCATCATCCGAAGGGTATCAAGCAATGGAAGAATCAAAGTAACAAGTAAACTCCCTATTATATTGTTCCAAAGTTGCGAAGTACATTTCCCTTGATGCAAATTGCTCGCCTCGGATAGTTTTCCATCCATACTTAGTAAGGAATTTAAGCATCGGATATTTGGGTGAGACAAAAGCATCCACTTCAGATGGCGTTGGATGTCCGAAGAAAGTGTTGTAGAATGATAGCAGGTCTACGATTACAAAAGTCGTTTCAAAAACATGAGAGCACGGAGGGAGTCCCAACTGTATCAAGAGCTTCACTTGTCCTGGTGGAGTTGTTCCCTTATTGTTGAAACCGAAGATGGATTCGGTACTAGGCTTAAGTTTGTCTTTAGAGATCCCCGTTTGATCGAATGCCTATCAGAAGATCACGTTTATAGTGCTTCCAATATCAACCAAGATCTCTGTAACCACTAAGGATCCTATCTGAGTCGTGATCATCAGTGAGTTGTTGTAGGGGTGATGGATTCCCCTTCTCAACTCCTGGGGATTGATCACTAAAGTGTGCATGTTGATATTATATTTTTGGTTCTTGAGAGGTGGTTCTTCTTGCACAGAAAATACACCCTTTTTAGCTTCACTAATGTATCTATTCCTGGGATTCTGACTTTTTCCCGTAGGATGTGGTCCGCCATATATACCGTCGATCCTATTTTGGGGTGGACTCAGGTTCAATGGATCGTCATCTTTAATCATATTAAAAGTGGTACCGGTAGGTTTTCTTGTCTCGGTCTTCGGCAAGGAGGTCTGTTGTGGGTTTTTCACAAACCCTTTAAATGTCCTTTACAAATTAGTTTCTACATTATCCCTACAAGCACTTTACAATCATTGGTCTTGTGACCGTTTGCCTTATGAAAGGCATAGTAGATATCTCCTTTCTTTTGCTCTGGATAATTTCGAGCTTTGAATGAGGTTGGGAAATTGACCATTTCTTGAGTCATCGCATAAATGTAAGAGATCGGTCTGCTTAATGCTATCGCGTTAGCATTAGTGTCTTCCCACCTGGACTTTTTGTGAATCCTGTCCGAGACGAATTTTCCACCATCCCTCCTCTGATTAGATTTCTTCTTAGAATAGTACAATTCATCCATTCAGATGGACTTATCGGCCTGAAAATGGAAGTCTTGCAAGTTTCGGCAACCATGGACAAATATTTCCTTCCAAAAAGGTGAATTGACTATAAGCCCTGAACAAACAACAATAAATTTGTCCTCACCATTCATTCCCTTAAAGCTTCATCGCTAAACCTCTTCATGTAATCTTCCAATGACTCGCCATGGTTATATCTTATATTGGTGAGCACTGTATAGTCGATTGATGGGTCTTTGCAGATGAAAATTTGAGCCGAGAACTCATAAGAGAATTTTTTTCAAGAATATATCATGTTCTAACGATATTGCTGGTACCACTTGGCAACAACTGCTTGAAGAGTAACTGGAAAAAGGCAGCACCTAACCGCACCAGAAGCATTGTGTAAATCAATTTGACTATCTATTTCCATCAAATGGTCATCGAGATTAGATGTACCATGATATTTCATTATAGGGACCTTCACGTGAGAGGGAATGGGTGATTTCACTATCTCATCGATAAAAGGGGCAACCATCTCATTATCATTTACTCTCTCATCTGCTGTTCTCTTACACTTATTATTCAACAGGTCCTTCACGGCCTTCTCTGCCATGTCTTTGAGGTAAGCTTAATTGTTCAAGTAGTCTTTCCTATTTCGTTTGTAGCCATCTATGGTAGAACTTGTAGAACCTCCTTGTCTTCCTCTTGGATCTTTCTTTGATAGTTTTCCTTTAGTGGGAGACGATCCTTCTTTAAGGTAATGTTAGTTTTGCTTTTTGCGACATTAGTGTTGATTTTCAAGTCTCTCCGAGGAGAGACAACTTCCTCCTCGGTTGTGGCAGCTTTCATTGATGACTTGCGGGACAGAACTTCTTCTAGGAGATTCCTCATTTCCATCATTTGGCGATCTATATGTGTAATTTTAGCAATATGATCCTTTGGTTGAAGATTTTGAGTCGAAGCCAATTGCGGAGAAATTTGAAATTAAGCCGGTGGTGGAATTGGTTGAGTTTGTGCGAAAGACTGCCCACGTTCCCTGTTCCCAGGGTTGAAAGATGGTGCTACATTTTCTTCTGGCAAAGTTGCATGTTCGGCCCTTTCATTGAAGATGGAAAGTCTTTTCGATTTCATTTTCTTGCAGCAAACCAAATTTCTACAATTAGTTGTATTTAGATAACAAGGTCGGAGGTTTAAGCCCTCCTCCTAGTACCAAAAATGTTAACAAGAAAACTTGTCAACATCACCAATGCCTTATATAATATTATTTTATGTGGACACAACCATGTGATTAAGGGGATTCATGTCTTTAAAGGCATATCTTTCGAATAGAATAACCAAGTCGAAAGAATTTGAGGTGATAGCTTTAAATTTCAACTAAGATGACCTAATCGAAAAGAATAAAAAATTGTGAAACCTTTCGACATTGTCGAAAGGTTGAGGAAGATGTTTCAGCCTTTATTGACTTGGATAGCATAATTGAAGATTAACTAACCCATCGACCATGTCGAAGGGTTAAGGTTTTATCCTAACCTTTCATCATGGTTGGGATAATAGAAGATTATCAAACCTTTTGACCTTGTCGAAAGGTTATGAGGCTGCTTCAAACTTCTGACTAGGTTGTCATAATAGAAATTGTCTCATGAAGCTATTAACCATTATATAGCTTTCAACATTATCGCTTTATCGAGTTTTATCTCCCCTAGAGGCTGAAAGCAACTAATCATCAACATGTTTCGTCTCCTTTCGATCAGATCGAAGGGTCATATTCACGATCTTTCGACCTTGTCGAAAGGAGATTCTTACTCTATTTTATATTTCTTTATTGCTTTCGACCTTTCGGGTTGATATGGAATCCCTTCAAATGGTATGTATCATTCGACCATGTTTAGATAAAAATAAGAGTTGATATGATATGTCATGAAACCATATCAGGGATTTGGCATCACATATTTATTGAATCGCAACTTGTATTTCCCATGAATTTCATATATAAGGAAATATAACTGGTGGTGATGTCCCATGATGATTTCATAACATATGCTAGGAATGAGCAGGGAGGATAAGAAATAAATCATGTACGATCAACCATTAATATCAAGTTAACGCCTGATCATGATCATCTCCAAATTCAAAGCTGATCGCAAGCCATAATCCTCTTTATTTTCTCATGATGAAGCTTAATGCAGATTTTAAGAAATAAGTCCTTAATTTGATTTCTAAATTATGGATAGAAACTTAATCAATGGAAGTAGAAGTTGTAGAATGAGTGCAGAACAGGAAGAATCAGATCCCTAAACTAGACCATTTGGTTCTTATTTGTAGATGTAAGCGGCCATACTTTCAGCTTCATGCTTTCATCAGGGTCGAAAGGTCACCATTTATATGCATTTTAAACCTTTCGACATTGTCGAAAGGTTTGCCCTTCATATGCCATTATGGACCTTTGAACATTGTCAAAGGGTATTAAGTTTTTGCTCACACTT
The DNA here is from genome assembly GCA_030765085.1 of Allium cepa. Taxonomy (NCBI): domain Eukaryota; kingdom Viridiplantae; phylum Streptophyta; class Magnoliopsida; order Asparagales; family Amaryllidaceae; genus Allium; species Allium cepa. The sequence goes on from CM060938.1 coordinate 707,312,026, forward strand.
GCTTTGACTTCTTCATTCCCGTCGAAAGGTAAGAACAATTTGGATACTAGAAACGGAATCTTTCAAATCCTTCAAAAGGTTTGATGCTAATGAAATTTGGTGATTGCATCCCTTCACTCATTCCAAAGGTTTGGACTATGTTTCTCCTTCTTTTCTCTTGCTCATAGAACTTTTGTCTTAGTCGAAAGGTTGATTCTTAATGTAACCGAATCCTTTTGACTCCTTCGAAAGGTTTGATTTGAACTCCTTTTCTTTAGCCTTTGTTTGATAATGACGGGTTGCGGAGCTATTCTTCTATCCCAACTGGAAGGTGTTTGGTGGTTCTGCGTCTAGCTACTTTGTTGGGCCTTAGTAATTCTTTCCTTCATACTTGCGAAGGCCTTGTTCCAAAGTTCCTACATGCTCTTCTTTATTAGCATTGAACAATCCTTTCGACTCCATCGAAAGGTGACTTTTCCTCCCACTCTTTATCCATGCAGGAGATTTTTGAAGGGCCTTCTTTATCTTCATTTATATTTTATGGTTAGCAGGTTTGACCCTTGGTTTAAAAATGAATATTTCATATATAGTGTAGGGTGGGATAACTTAGTCATTTGTGGTGGTTCTAACGCAACATTTTCAATGATAATTGAGGATAAACAATGGCAACCACAATTACATCCAATTACTAATCCATATAAACATGATATTTGCGAAATTCTTCTCGATCTTAATGCAGACAGTGACTATTGGGAATGGAAGCTACCAACAAAGGGAGGTTCTCTTTTAAAACTAATTTGAAAGTTATCCGAATTAAATTTCCCAATGTTGAGTGGTATCAATGTATATGGAACAAAGTGAATAGTCCCAAGATGGCTTTTTATACATGTTTTACTATAAATAACAAATTGCCAACTTGGGATAAAATAAATAAATTGGGCAGTATAACTAATTCACTTTGTTCCTTATGCAACTTAGTTAATAAAAATGTTAATCGTCTGTTTTTCTAATGCAGTTATTCTTATTTTATTTGAAGTCGCATTCAAACTATACTGGGTATTCCAAACAATGGACGGATGGATCTCATGCAAGCAATTCAACATATCAACATTAAATTTAAGTCTAAATCTAAGGAAAGAGATTATGCTCACATTTTAGTTACTATCGTTGTCTTTCATATGTGGAAAGAAAGAAATTTCCGAACTCATAATAAAACCAGTATGAATAAAGAGCAGAAATGTTTACTTATCGAGACCGACGGCAGAATAATCCTCCAAAAATCAAAGGAAAAAGTTAGTGATCAAACCAAGTTTGTTTTTTTAGCTGATAAGTGGAGCACATAAGCTGGTTATAAGCACTTATGGCATTTTCTATCTTGTTCGAAAAGCTTCCAGACTAATCGGTAAATTACACATGTCAGGGTGGTTAATTGAGACTTTATTTCAGAATTCGATGTTATTACTGAGACGGAATTAACAGATCTGAGTAGAATGAAATCAGATCTGTTAATTCTTCTTTATTCCCCTCGTATCAGATAAATTATAACTTCAACGAAGACATTGAAGAGATGAGAGGGGGGTTTAATGATTGCTTATCATATTAAGAGAGAGGAAGCTAGCGGAGCTAAGAATGAAAGCAAAGAATCATAGAACCTGCAAATAACCACTCTGCCATTATTGAAAGGCTTGAGTTGTTGCGTTTTAGTTTGAGGATAATGTCGGGGTAACATAATTAGGGTTATGAGATATGTTGATGCAGCGCATACCTTCCTAGGTCGCAAAGATGATGCAGCGAGCTCCTCCAGCTTAGGTTGCGAGCAAACCCTAGGTCGCGAACGACCTTCCCTAAGTCGCGGCGAGCTTAGGTCGCGCCTCCTCCTCCTTAAGTCGAACGAATCCCTAGGTCGCTCCAGAACTGAAGTCGCGAACATCTCCAGTAGATCGCTCCAGATCTTTTTGTCGCGAAGAGGTCGTGGCCGTGTTTCCTGAATCGCAGATACTTATGTCGCGAATTCCTCCAATAGGTCGCGAACGACATTCTTTAGGTCGCGAACAAAGCTCATGTTGCCGAAATCCAGTTAGGTCGTGAACGTTTTTTTTTTTAAATCGCTGATTGTTAAGTCGTATTTTTTAGGTCTTTTTTTTTAAGTCGCATGCGTTGTTTCTTTAGGTCGGTTGTGTGTTTTGAAAGTCGTTGTACTGTTGAGATGTACTTTTCTTAAGTCGTGTATGTGTGTTGTAAGCCTATAAATAGGGGTGTAGTGTCATTGTAAAAGGTTGTTGATTTTGAATAAAATTTTGAATGCTTTGTGCCTCTTTTAAAATTGGAAGTTGAGTGTTAACTCCTTTCTCAATCTTTGGTTATTCGAGTGCGCTCGAATCAACGATTTTGAAGCCGATTCACGGAATCTCGTGCGCGAGATCAACGTAGAAGAATCGTAGATCTTTTAACACGGTATCATGCGCGATCAACATGTTGGAGATAGCTAGAATCTGGTATCTCTTGAGATCAACGGATTTGGGCACTTGGCTATTTTCAATCCATCGATTCAACTTTTCACCGTTTCATCCATTTTTGGTATTTTCGCTACGTCATTTGGTATCAAAGCTAGACTTTGCCAATCATAGCTAAGCGGAACCCGTTGGAGCCGAGTTAAAGTGTTGGGGTTAAAGTCGAGCCAAATCAAAGCAAAGCCAAGCTAAGTAGAGAAGGAGCCGAGCTTGTTAGAGAGATCATGCCGAGAAGAGCTAATCGTCATCAGAATATTGCAGATGTGTATCGAAGAGAAGATGCTGAACAAATGGAGCAACGAATTAATGATAAATTCAATGAGAAGTTTGATGAAGGCATTGGAAAGTTGGAGAAATTGATGATTGATATGAATCAAAGCCAAAGGAGAAGGTCGCCAGTCTCGAACCATGGAGGAAACAGGGTTTCACCATCGGTTACGGAAGCAAGGAGGGTGTCGCCACAGTCGTATCGAGATAGAAGAGAATCATCAGTTTCAACAATGCGAGATCACTATGGGTATAGAAATGAAAAGAGAAGAAATCAACGTGGATGTGAAAATGAACCATATCATGATGATGAAAGACAGAATAGAAGGGATATTCGTGGACGTAGAGATGTCGATGGACGAGATCGATATCGTAGTACATCTGATTTTGATGAAGATGGTGATAGAGGTAGTATTCATTATCGAGATCATGGCCAAGTACGAGATCGAAATAGAGATTTTGAAGATGATCGTCGATGGGAATCGGGGATGAAAATAGAGATTCCGGAATTCAAAGGGGGAATGATAGCGGAAGAATTTTTGGATTGGTTATCAAATGTTGAAGAAATCTTTGACTTCAAGGAAGTACCCGAGCATCGTAGAGTTAAGTTGGTTGTTACACGATTGAGGGGAAGAGCTATAGTATGGTGGAAACAAACTAAACTTACACGGGAAAGAATGGGAAAGTCGAAGATTGTTTCATGGAAGAAGATGAAGAAGTTGATGAGAGCTACTTTCTTAACTTATAATTATCAGTCTCCTATGTATCAACGCTTACAGAATTTGAGACAGGGAACAAAGTCGGTAAATGATTATACAGATGAGTTTTATCAACTGATTGCTAGAAATGATATCATGGAAACGGAGGAACAGTTGACATCTAGATTTGTTGGAGGATTGAGAATGCAAATTCAGGATATGGTAAATATGTTTGATCCAAGATCCGTTGCTGAAGCACACCAGAAGGCTCAAGCTTGGGAGAGGCAAGGTAGAAGAGGAGGTGGTGTGTTTACAAATTCCAACAATCAAGTGAAAGGGGCTAGTAGGAATACGAATGTTTCCAAGGCTGTTGGAAAACCGGTTGTCAATAAAGTTGCTAAGACCAAGGTCAACAACAATTCAAGTGTTATAACTGTCAGGAGTTTGGTCATAAGAGCAATGAATGTCCGAAGCCTAAGAAGCGAGCGATGGTTGCTGAGGTTGAGGATGAGGATGCAAAAATAGAATGTTTCTATTCACCACAAGTTGAGGACGAAGAAGAATTATTGTCAGGAGATGAGGGTTGTAATTTGATGACGAGGAGGTCGTGTTTGACACCAAAGCAGGAGGATGATTCAAGTTGGCTAAGGAGTAATATTTTTCAGTCAACGTGCACTATTTTGGGAAAGGTTTGTAAGTTCGTCATCGATGCAGGAAGTTGTGATAACATCATCTCTACAGAAGCTGTAAAGAAGTTGGCATTAAAGACAGAGAAGCATCCCAAACCCTACAAATTAGCTTGGTTGAGGAAAGGTAGGGAAGTGAAGGTTAATCGAAGAGCTTGTGTAATTTTTTCCATCGGAACGAAGTATAAGGATGAGATTTGGTGTGATGTGGTAGATATGGATGTATGTCATTTGTTGTTGGGGAGACCATGGCAATAGGATAGAGCCGTGCAACACGATGGGAGGACTAACTGCTATAGTTTCATGTTCAATGGCACTAAAATCACTTTAGTTCCTAAAAAACGGCAACAAAGTGAAAGCAAGTTGGAGGAGATTGAAGAACTAATGACTCTGTTATCTTTGAAGGAATTGTCAAGGAAGTGGAGGATGAGCCTGAAGTATTTCTGTTAATTGGACGTGAAAGTAGTGAAGCGGTTGAAATTCCTGAAGAAGTTAAGCCAGTGTTGAAGGAATTTGAAGATGTATTTCCTGATGAATTACCGAAAGAGTTACCACCGTTGAGAGACATACAACATCAGATTGATCTTGTTCCGGGAGCTGTGTTACCACATAGACCACATTATAGAATGAGTCCAAAGGAGCACGAAGAGTTGAGAATGCAAGTGGAGGAGTTACTTAAACAAGGGCGCGTATAAGAAAGTTTAAGCCCTTGTGCAGTACCAGCTTTGTTAGTGCCAAAGAAGGATGGAACTTGGAGAATGTGTACAGATAGTCAAGCATTAAACAAGATTACAGTGAGGTACAGATTTTCGATGCCAAGATTGGATGACTTGTTAGACCAGTTGAATAGAGCTGCTATTTTTTCAAGGATTGATCTGAAGAGTGGGTATCATCAGATTCGAATTCGACCAGGGGATGAATGGAAGATCGCATTCAAGACATAGGAAGGATTGTATGAATGGCTGGTCATGCCATTTGGTCTTTCGAATGCACCAAGTACTTTTATGCGAGTGATGAATCAGATCTTTCGACCATTTATTGGAAAGTTCGTAGTGGTATATTTTGATGATATATTGATATACAGTGGAAGCACAGAAGAACACCTACAACACTTGCGGGAAGTGTTGATGATACTTCGTCAGGAGCAATTTTACGCGGCAACAAAGAAGTGCGTGTTCATGACTCGAAGTGTTTTATTTCTGGGATATGTTGTATATGAAGGAGGAATACAGGTAGATCAGAATAAAGTTGAAGCAATCAAGGAATGGCCGCAACCCAGGACGATAACAGAAGTTAGAAGTTTTCATGGTTTAGCATCATTCTACCGAAGGTTTATTCCACATTTCAGTAGCGTGATGGCACCTGTTACTGATTGTATGAAGGGAAAGCAGTTTTCGTGGACGGAAGAGGCTGGATCTGCTTTTGAACAGATCAAGGAACTTTTAACGACAGCACCAATTCTAGTATTGCCAGATTTTCAGTTGTTATTTGAGTTACATACAGATGCATCTAAAGTTGGAATTGGAGGAGTTAAGTCAGAGGGTACGTCCAATTGCTTATTTCATTGAGAAGCTTTCGGGAGCAAAGATGAGATATAATACTTATGACGTGGAGTTCTATGCTATTGTTCAAGTTATAAAGCATTGGAGACACTATTTGTTCCATAAAGAATTTGCTCTGTATACTGATCATGAACCATTGAAACATTTGCAAGGACGGGACAAGATTGCAGCCAGGCATGCTTCGTGGATCGCATACTTGCAAGAATTTACATTTGTGGTAAAACATAAGTTGGGAGTTACAAACCGTGTGGCAGATGCATTGAGTAGAAGGAATCATTTGTTAACTACGATGAGGGTTGAAGTGACGGGGTTTGATGTATTTCCAAAATTGTTTGTTGAAGATCCTTACTTTGCGAAGATTATAGGTGAAGTCAAGAAAGGGAAGACGGATGAGTACGTGTTGGTGGATGGTTTTCTATTTAAGGAAAATCGGTTGTGTATACCAGAGTGCAGTTTGCGAATGAAGATTGTGAAAGAATTACATGAAGAAGGTCATGTGGGAAGAGATCATACTTTGCAGTTGATTTCTCAATCATATTTTTGGCCTTTCATGAGGAAAGAAGTTGAAAGATTTGTACAGAGATGTCACATATGTCAAGTTTCCAAAGGAACGGCTACGAATGCAGGATTGTATATGGCATTTCCCGTGCCAACTAAACCATGGGTTGATGTTAGCATGGATTTTGTTTTGGGTTTGCCGAGAACTCAACGAGGTAATGATTCTATATATGTTGTGGCGGATAGATTTTCGAAGATGGCACATTTCATAGCTTGTAAAAAGACCGTCGATGTAGTCCGTGTTGCTCAATTGTTCTTTAAAGAGGTTTATCGTCTACATGGGCTACCTGAGACCATTGTTTCTGACCGGGATACTCGATTTCTAAGTCATTTTTGGTTGAGTCTGTGGAAGATGGTTGGGACTAAGCTGAATTTAGTAGTGCATATCATCCACAAACGGATGGACAAACGGAAGTGGTGAATAGATCTTTGGGAAACTTGTTGAGATGTCTTGTGAAGGATAATTTGAAGAGCTGAGATGTGAAATTGTGTCAGGCAGAATTCGCCATAATCATGCCGTTAATCGAAGTACTGGATTCAGTCCATTTGAAGTAGTGTATTCAGCAATTCCAAAGGGACCGTTGGATCTGTCGATAGTTCCACGTCAGAAAGGGGTTGTTAAACGAGCTTGTAATTTCGTGAATGAGTTGCAGGAATGTCATAGGATTGTTCATGAACGATTGCTTAAGTCAAATAAGAAGTATAAGCAACTGGCAGATAAGAAACGAAGGAGTGTGGACTTCAAAGAGGGTGATTTTGTTTACGCAGTATTGACGAAAGATCGTTTTCCAGTTGGAACTTACAACAAATTGAAAGTTCGAAAGATTGGTCCAGTAGAAATCTTGAAGAAGATCAATGATAAAGCGTATCAGTTGAGATTGCCGGATCATATTCACACCGCTGACGTTTTCAACGTCAAACACTTGATTCCATATCACGGGAATAAACATGTCGAAGAAGGGGAAGGTGTGAATTCGGGGTCGAATTCTTTTCAACTAGGGGAGGATGATGCAGCGCATACCTTCCTAGGTCGCAAAGATAATGCAGTGAGCTCCTCCAGCTTAGGTCGCGAGCAAACCCTAGGTCGCGAACGACCTTCCCTAAGTCGTGGCGAGCTTAGGTCGCGCCTCCTCCTCCTTAAATCGAACGAAGCCCTAGGTCGCTCCAGAACTGAAGTCGCGAACATCTCCAGTAGATCGCTCCAGATCTTTATGTCGCGAAGAGGTCGTGGCCGTGTTTCCTCAATCGCAGATCCTTATGTCGCGAATTCCTCCAGTAGGTCACCAACGACATTCTTTAGGTCGCGAACAAAGCTTATGTTGCTGAAATCTAGTTAGGTCGCGAACGGGGTTTTTTTTTTTTTAAATCGCTGATTGTTAAGTCGTATTTTTTAGGTCGTTTTTTTTAAGTCGCGTGCGTTGTTTCTTTAGGTCGGCTGTGTGTTTTGAAAGTCGTTGTACTGTTGAGATGTACTTTTCTTAAGTCGTGTATGTGTGTTGTAAGCCTATAAATAGGGGTGTAGTGTCATTGTAAAAGGTTGTTGATTTTGAATAAAATTTTGAGTGATTTGTGCCTCTTTTAAAATTGGAAGTTGAGTGTTAACTCATTTCTCCATCTTTGGTTATTCGAGTGCGCTCGAATCAACGATTTTGAAGTCGATTCACGGAATCTCGTGCGCGAGATCAACGTAGAAGAATCATAGATCTGTTAACACGGTATCGTGCGCGATCAACGTGTTGGAGATAGCTAGAATCCGGTATCTCTTGAGATCAACGGATTTGGACACTTGGGTATTTTCAATCCAACGATTCAACCTTTCACTGTTTCATCCATTTTTGGTATTTCCGCTACGTCATATGTGTTGGTTTTTCAGGTGGGAGGTTTATACCCGTTTGATATCAGTTGTAAATTTTGGGCTAGCCTGTTTATCATCATTCACAAAATATATTTGATAACGTAGTTGGGCCAAAGTCAGCCCAGAACTTTGTATTCAATTGTAACCGACCTGCTTGTGTTAATATACTCCCTCCTATGCAAAGTAGCCTTCATTTTTGATATTGTAAATGGAGGAAAGTGAAAATAGCCAAATGTTGGCCAAATTTTTTATGAAATTCAGAAGTAGAAAGCACAGGAAATTTAAATGGTTTTTTTTTTTTTAAAAAAAAAAAGGAGAGTATGCATAAGCGTTGAGTAAACATATTTTGTGAAAAAATAGAAAACTATCTTTAATTACAGTGTCTTCGATTCGATTCGATCATCTCTAAACATAGAGAACTATCTTCCTGTTAATACAAGTGTTATGGATGTCGTCAGTAAAGGTATAACAGTGCCCATTCCAAAGTAGCTGACACACCAAAACATATCAACTTAATGACCATAGACAGTATATTGTTTGTCAAAATGTTTTAAAATTGCCATGAATGAAGAAGAGAAACCGTTTGCTTCAGTCATAATGGCATACTAGCACTTTAAACATGATCGATTCTCCAACAAATGCTGAAATTAACCACATTGCTCAGTTTTAGTCAAGAAACCGATAAGCCAGTCATTTTGCATAAGGAGAAAATTTCATTCGTGAAGATGAGAAGTTGCTGGTAAAAATGTACTTGGTGGAAAAGCAAACAATGCTCTGCACCGTCATTCCTTGTTACTTAAATGAAAACTGTTATCACCATCATGCGTATGTTTAAAACAGTGAAAATTATACATTAACTCCGCATAAACCGAACTTCTTCCAGACACTGTATAAAATAACCTGTTGCCATGCAGAATCTTACTAAGATTTTTAACCTGGTCCACATGTATAAAGATCCATCGTGAAAATATTAATTACGAGAAAGGCATTCCTCATATAAACAAATATGAATCAAGTTAATAGCACAATTTTTAACATAATTATGGAAGTAAAAAATGCTTCTGCAAAGAACTGGTTAACACCATATTAGAAACCTTGGTAATTGATGGTATGCAATAAAATGCATGTGCATAATTTATATATAGAATATGTCCAAATGCAAAGTTGCGTTTGAGATATACTCATGGAATAAAGCAAAAAAATCTTTATACATAATAACATGTGATATATAGCCATATGGTAAAGGTTAAAGCAATGATGGTAGGTCCAAACGTCATTAGGGATGTGTGAATTGGATTGAGCCATTCATAATTCATCGTATTCCTCCTATGTCATCTAATATATTTTCTCCTTTCTCTATAAAAGAAGGCCACAATACTATGAACTAAGCAGATTATAAAGAAGTGGAACATTATATATCCATAGCAAGGCTAATTAGCTATGGAGTCTTACGACAAAGTTGGCAGTAATAAAGTGCCATGCCTACTGATTTTGACATGCATAATTATGTCTTCATTTGTAAACAATAATATTGTTCAAGCGAAGGTGTCATGGAGTTTGAAGGCAGCAGAAGAGGCAGAGGCAGTGGCTAATATAAACTGTTCAGGGCATGGAAGAGCTTTTTTGGACGGAATTCTTTCAGATGGATCTCCTAAATGCGAGTGCAATACTTGCTACACTGGTGCAGACTGCTCTGAAAAGATTACAGGTTGCTCTGCTGATGTTGCCAGGTATAAATATTTTCTTCTTCACAATACATAGTACTATATAGCAGAAGCTTGCATGCTGAAAAAATTAAAACATTGTATACAGTGGCGATGGACTGTTTCTGGAAGAATACTGGCAGCAGCACAAGGAAAACAGTGCAGTGCTGGTTTCAGGATGGCACAGAATGAGCTACTTTTTCAACCCAGTTAGCAATTTCATATCTTTCGAGCTTGAAAAAACAATTAAAGAACTACATGAGATAGTCGGAAATGCTGCTGCGAAGGACAGGTACATTGTTTTTGGAGTAGGGGTGACTCAACTCATCCATGGATTGGTCATCTCCCTTTCACCAAATATGACTGCCACTCCTTGTGCACCACAATCTAAAGTTGTTGCTCATGCCCCTTATTATCCGGTAACTCTATAAATATATGTTTCTAAGTTGAACTATCTGAAGAGAACAGTTTATTTCTTACTGACAGACATCATTAACTTAATTTAAACAAAAAAATGACACAGGTGTTTAGAGAACAAACAAAATACTTTGACAAGAAAGGGTACGAGTGGAAAGGAAATGCAGCGGATTACGTGAACACTTCAACTCCAGAGCAATTCATTGAGATGGTTACTTCACCTAATAACCCAGAAGGTCTGCTTCGCCATGAAGTAATAAAGGGATGCAAATCCATCTACGATATGGTTTACTACTGGCCTCATTACACCCCAATCAAGTACAAAGCGGATGAAGATATCATGTTGTTTACAATGTCTAAATACACTGGACACTCTGGTAGTCGATTTGGGTATGTCCACATATTATTACTTCACATCTTTTTCTACCTATAATAAACATATTTACGTTAGTAAGTAACTCATACTTTAATATCTTATTAAATTAGGTGGGCGCTGATAAAGGATGAAACTGTGTATAATAAATTGTTGAATTACATGACAAAGAACACGGAGGGCACTTCCCGAGAAACACAGCTACGATCACTCAAAATTCTAAAAGAAGTTATAGCAATGGTTAAAACACAGAAAGGCACCATGCGCGACCTCAACACATTTGGTTTTCAGAAACTTAGGGAGAGGTGGGTAAATATCACTGCATTGCTCGATAAATCAGACAGATTCTCCTATCAAAAGCTTCCACAAAGTGAATATTGCAATTACTTCAGGAGAATGAGACCTCCATCCCCATGTATGTATGCCTGCATATTATCTTTTATTGAAAGATGTACTGTTATTGATTATGAACATAACAATGAAACATTAACCGCTGATGCATATGATGACAGCTTATGCATGGGTGAAGTGTGAATGGGAAGAAGACAAAGATTGCTATCAGACATTTCAAAATGGACGTATCAATACGCAAAGTGGAGAGGGTTTTGAAGCAGGTAGTCGTTATGTGCGTTTAAGTTTGATCAAGACAAAAGATGATTTTGATCAACTCATGTACTATTTGAAGATTATGGTTGAAGCAAAGAGGAAGACTCCTCTCATCAAACAACTTTCCAATGATCAGATCTCCCGCCGTCCTTTCATTTAAGTACTCATGTTATGTATTGCTCTGCTGTTTTGTTAGTGTATGACTATGTTCATACATCCTAATGCAATGGTAGTAAGGAGTATCTTTCTATGCAATAAATAATGTTCATGTTTGTGATCATGTATGGGCTAATATGATTTTGTAATAAAATCGCTTTTCATATACTGCCTATCCTACACTCACACTAGATGTGTTATAGTTAAAGTTGTGTCGTTAACGCAATATGTCACATCTTCCAAATCATCGTCCTTCCATGGTAAATTTACTCTGCAAGCAATTTTATTTATTTGAGTTCAGTGAAGAGCACCATGTGTTTATAGTTTTACTATAAATTCGTAGGCAAACATGTCAAATATTTGATAGTCTTGCTGTATTGATCAGTTATCAGACTCGTGACAAGCATTCTTTTAATTTTTTGATTCTAATCAGATTAAAAAATATTTGTGTGACTGGTGATTAATTGAACTGTTGCTAACGCTCTCTGGACTATTACTCTTAATCCAGATTTCAAACCCATGTTCCCACAATCTGCTAAGAATTATTTAGTTTTTCTAGTGCCTTTATTTTTAGATGACTTTTTGAATTTGGTTATATTCGTGTAGGTAGCTTCATTTTCATTTCTTTCTAACACCAGTGAAGTTGCTATTAAACAAAGGCTGAATAGCCTTCAGGTCCATTAGAGGCAGCGGTAAATTACTAGTTGGGTTGTTATTGGCTTTTCCAATTACAAAATTGTTTTGATGACCTTTCTTTTCTTTTTGCAGTCCCTCTATCATTGTCTATATATATTGCATGTATGTATGTCTGTTAACAAAACTAAGATCGTCTCTAACAGTTCGGAGTGCGGAAATTTAATTTTCAAAATCCGAAATGTTGGAGGCATCGTTTCTCCAACAGAAATGAGGTTAGGCGCCTACTGCCAGCGTCTAAATTAAAGGCGCATGTCAAACAGGCGCCTGGTAGACAGGCACTCTGTTGGGCTCGGTTTTGGGTGCAGATTAGCGTTTTTCTATCTGTTGGAGAAGCTCCAAGGAGAATATAAATTGTAATTTGTATTATTTCTATTCAATCTGGTTTACATGCGCTCTGTGCGTTGTACTTTTAGTTTACATTCTTGTATTGGGCTGATTTATAAGATACAACCCATATCTACTCGCATAAGCATAATACAATATCATACCCAACTTTACATTATTCGACCCCATATTTCATTATCTCATCTGATATCCCCCTTTCAAACCCGAGAAGGGTTAGGATTTGTGATTTTGCTTCCAATTTGTTGTTGATACTAAATCTTTAGATCTGTGCTTTAATCTTTTAATTCTGGCTTCAAGCATGGTTTTGCCAATGTGTTGGAACATTAGCTGAGCATCGCAACTCGTTTTGAGATGATAATGACATCAAAAAATTTGGCTTGAGCTTTGACACTGCAAAAACTAGTTTTTGCTTTGGTTTTGCAGATGTATCTTCTCTATTTGATGTTCTGAAAGCATTCAATCCATACAAGTTCGTTCCGGGTTCGAACGAAACGGAAGGCACTATCTCGTTGCACTCATTATTGGAATCACCCTCAGAGTCAACGACCATAGCCCTTGCACTCTGATTCACCATCTCGAATCTATAAGCACTATTCCGTCAAACTCATTACGGAATCACCCACAGAGTTATGCTGACGTATAGCCCTTACACCTCGAGTCTTCACTTGCTCCACTTAGATTCACGACCTAACGTTTAATTGGAATCGATGTGGTTTTCGGATTCCAAATATGGAAACCCAATCCCGGTCTCATCGAAATCCAAAGCGTGTCTTTTAGGTCCAAGTTGTTTTAAGTTTAAAACAATTCAATCTAATTATCTATATACACACAGATAGATACTTCACATCATCATAATAGATAATCAACAATATTATCATAATAGATAATTCAGTAAAGTGTATTTGTATTGTGATTATATTTAGTTCAGTCTGTTGTCAAAAATGTACTGCAAATGCTTGTAATTTTGTGTTTTGTTGGTGTGTGTTGTAATTTGATTAAGTCAATAAAATGAGCTTATTGCTCTTTGCTTTTCTAAAAAAAATATTATCATAAACAGGTAATCAATATTATCATCATAACTTGATAATCTACATTATCATTACCCATATATAACTCATACCATCACAATGCAACCAATGCATCCATATCACACAATACTAATCTCATATCTGAGATTCAAACCATTCAAGGCAACCATATCATCCATTCATAAGCAAAAATCTATAATCACACCATCTATAATTAATTTAAAATGAATTAAATTAATTACTTCTATCTCCAATTAGTTTAAAGTGAATTAAATTAATTACCTATCTTTAATTAATTTAAAATGAATTAAATTAATTACTTCATCATTTAAAACTTGCTTACTTAACCCTTAATTGATTACCAATCAATTAAATCATTATCCTCAAATTAATCACCTTAGTTAATCTCCCTTGATTACTTATCCCTTAATTACATTCAAGTAATTATCTTTAATTAATTTTACAAATTTCCTTAACCAAAATCAGTAATTAACCTTTAATTACTTCATAAATTAATTAATTATAATTAATTATATTAATCCTTAATTAATTACATTGATTAATTACTTCCTTAATCACTCATCACTGATTAATTAATCTTAATTAATTAATCCTTAATTACATCATTAATCATATTAATTAATGATCCTAAATTAAATATAAAATAATTTCTTATTTAAATTTATTACATTATGTAATTAACCTTTAATTAAATCATAATTATTAATCACTTTTGATTAATTACATTTGGTAATTAACTACTCTTAATTACTTCTTAATTACTCCTAAATTAATTACATTTAAAAATTAATTATATTTATTAATCAATCTTGATTAATCTCATTAGTAATTAATTACCCTTAATTAATTACATCACTTAATTATTTCAAAAAGACTTAATCAATGCTTAAATTAATTACACTAAGTAATTAATTATAAATTACTTCACAAAGAAATTGCCTTTAATTGCAAAAAGTAATTAGTTCAAAAACTCTTCCATACTTCAATAATTACCCCCAGTAATTTACTTATCTTAATTATTTCTCTAAGTAATTATACTTCATTGATTACTTATCAATCAAATGATTATTCTAAATTAATTAAACATAATTAATTAATTTAAATTAATCCAATTAATAAATTAATTACAATGAGTAATTAATGTCTTTAATTAATTCCATAAAGTAATCATACTTAATTAAGTTTCATAATTGATTATCTAAATTAATTAATTCAATTAATTATTAAAATTAATTACATTAATTAATTAATAAATAATCACAAGTTAATACCCTTTATTAACTCATCATCAATTCTTTAATTACCTTTTCTGAGTAATTAACTTAAATTAATTAATATTAATTACAAATTTAATTAACCTTAATTAATTTATTTCAAATCCTTAATAAATTAAATTAATTAATTAATTAAATTATTTAAATTACCTTACTAATTTAATGAATTAAAATTCATTAAATCTTTAATTTACTTTAAAATAAAACATTTATTATTATTGATTTATTATCATTAACAAAGTAATTTAAAACAATTTACTTTAAAATTTGTTTTCAAATTTCATTTTTAAAATTTTAAATTTAAATTGAAAACCAAACTTAACTTTATCAAAGTTTTAAAAACATTCTAACACCTTTTTAAACTTGTGCTAAATAATTTCTCATTTTATAAAAGGAATCAAAACCCATATTTATTTAAGATACAAATCATATTTAAATTATGATTCAATATCAAAAGCTGTTTAAACATTTCAAAATTTTAAAAACTTCTTTTATTTTCAAAACATGATTCAAATTTGAAACTTGTTTCCAGATTTAACTTATGTTTAAATCTTCTACTCCAATTTTAAAACCTTATCTTAAAATTCAATTTAATTAAACTCCTTTAAAGTTGTTAAACATTTTAATTTATAAATTTAAATTGGATTTCAAAACTTGGATTCAAACTCAGTTGAAAACCATATTTTTAAATTTAGTTTTAATTTCTTGATAGAAAACCTGCATTTAGATTTTAAAAAAAAATTGAATTGAAAATTTATACAGGTTTCGATGAAACCTGTAATTACTGGAGATACCCGAGACCCCCTTTATTTACTCCGAGTAAATCTTAGATTATCTTCGAGCAAAAGCTCGAGTTACTCGAGTATGACTCGAGAATAAAAAAAATAAAAAAAACTGCAAACCCAAACAATCCACCCTGACACCATCTCCTCCACCGTGCACATGTACGGTGGTTTTGGCCACCTCCGGCCACTACCCAACTAACGAGCAAGTCGCTGTCCACCCTTGAATCACTTCGCGACCATCAAAACCCCTAAATCCACTCGAAATCAAATTCGAGTATCTCTAAACCCAAAACCTGTCAACAGTTTAAACTTCAAACTCAAAACCTGGAAATCGCCCATCCTCTCTCCTCCGTCCATCGTAAGCTTAGCACCGCCGTCCAACACCTCTTCGACACCCAAGCAATCATCACCCCAAAAATCTCAGCACTCGGTCCACTGTGGTCTTTCCACAGATCAAATTATGTTGTGCCTAAAAACTAGGATAAGCATTTTCCCCTTTTCCAGATAGAACAGCAATGCACATAAATCCATCACTAAAAATTGCAATTTGTTTTTAAGTAATCACAATTTAGTTTAACTTTTGATTCAAACACCTGAAACTAAAAATCAACTGGATTTTGACAGATTTTAATTTACTTTTGTTATAACTTTGTTTCCAGTAAACTACAGGTATATTTCTTTTTTTTTCATTTTGTCTTAAACAAAATCTTAAGCTTATCATTTATGATTTATTAAACATACATTGACCAAATCTCTTATATTATTAAAGATTAATTTTAAAGGCACTTAAGTTTTTCTTTTAAAACTTGGGACCTGGAACTTAGAAGAATACTGTAAATATCACAAAACAGAAATCTTACTCCTATACTAAATACAGTTTTTATTACAGGAATAAGCATGCACTTCATATCTACTTAAATTTTAAAATTTAAGAGGTTGCCCTCAATATAAGAATCAACATACAACCAGATATACAAAAGTCATCAATCAAGCAAAAATTTAATATTTATGTTTTTAAACAGAAAGTGTTACTCATAAACACTCCATTCAACATGCTATCAGGTAATAAACAAAGCATATTCATTTCAGTCATAAAACAAGAAACAGATTATACTTAAGTTTTAATTTTAAGAAAAGAAGTTACTCACTTGGAAAAGTATGAAACAGTGCCCAAATTATCTTAAAAGCTTTTGAAAAAACTTGAATTGCTTTGCATTTAAATTTGCATGCATGCTTTTTGTAACTCGAACTTGCTGTTAGAAACTTGCATGCAGACATATGCTTTATTTTTTATTAGCAGAATGTTGAATGCAGAGCCCCTTTTCATTTTCTTTTAAATGGAATCGCAGGCAAGCTTTGATTTTCCAGATGCAGGCTTTCCCTTTTTTTTTACTTATGGTATGAATTTGGTTTTCAGGCATTAGAACTTAAGTTTGGGTTTTAATGATTTCAGGTTTGAGGAGTGTTTGCATTGCTTGAACAGATTAGATTATGGATTTGATTCTCAGGTTTTTGAGGAACTTGAGTATTGAAAAGAAATCAAATTTTGAACATGATTTAAATTTCTATTTTTGAGAGTTTGAAAACAAGTTTGTTTTCAGCTGAGAATTTTTTTTTCTTTTTTTCTTTGAAAAAAATGAAGATTTAGAAAAGGAAGAGCTTGAAGAAAACATGTTTTATATAGGCATAAATGATTTATTTAAAAATTAAAAGAAAGTAAAAATAAAAGACACTTGTCTCAAACTTATATTAATATGATAACACATGTCTCATTAGTTACTTAGGATATCAACACTTGTATTATACATATTTTTTTATACTTTTTTTTTAAAGATAAATGAAATTCTCTTTACTTTATTAAATACATATATAATAGTTTCATAAATAAATGTATATGTATTTCTTTTTAATGAAAATGAAATAAAAAAATTTACATAAAAGTGAAAACTTATTTACAAGATCTACATATATTTATTAATTTGAATTTCAAAATTAAATCAAATTCAAATGTTATTTATACATTAAAATTCCACTTACAACTAATTTATATTAACATATTAAATTTAAAAATAATAATATTGTTTTTAAAAACATATCTACATTTATACATTTATTATTATTACTTGAAAATAACATATTTATCAATTTTAAATCATTTATAAAAGAAATCATAAATTACTTGTCTTATTTATCTTAATTAAAAGAATTAATGTTTAATATATAAAGAGTATCTTAAATTTTCATATAATTCCAAATTATAATTATTAAGCTATATTTAAAACAAATAAAATAAACTTTTAAAATTTAAACTATGTTTAGAATGCAATTATACAATTTTAAACAATTTCTTTAAGTATTTTAAACCAATTAGTTATTTATTAAATAAAATAATAATCTTTAAATTATCAAATGAATATTAGAATTTTAAAAACAAGATTTTATTTGTTTATTTAATTTCAAATCAAACTTATCCATTCACAATATATATATAAATATATATATATATATACATTATAAATAGGAAAACAATTATTAGCTTTTAAAAGATAAAATTCATCAATTACACATTTATTTAATTGGATTATTAAATCAAGTTAATTTTTATTAAAATTTTATCAAATCAATTTAATTTAAATATAGATTATTAAATTGATATTGCTAAAATTTCCGGGATATCACATTCCTCCCCCCTTAAAAGAATTTCGTCCCCGAAATTTAAAAGCAAAGGTAATTTAATAACCCATTTAAAATTCTAGATTTTAAATCACAAGCATACATCCATCATATGCTAACAACCATAGCAACCAATCTATTTAATCAAACAAATTTAATTATCCAGACAAAATTCTAGATAAAATTTCCTCGAGTTTCCCCAAGTATATATATACTGGGATACTCGCCCTATATAACCCAAACAATCTAAACTACAAAGCTACAGAGCTTCTACTCATCTAGATCTATAGAACTAGACAAGATATCAGACTACAGACGAGTCTGACTCAACCACTAAATCTTCTTGAACAGCTGGTTCCACTTCCAGAGATAGCTCATACACGTACTCCCTCCGAGATACGTGAAACTCATACATCCAATTATCCAAACTGGCAATTCAACTCTTGAAAACCAAACACCAATCCAACCAAAACACAGAAGAGATCCAAAATAAAACTCCGACTCCGGAATTCAAATTTCCTTCGTCTCTTATCCACAAATCTCTTCGGATGATCCCGGGTTGCCTATATCAAAACTGATCAGCTCAACTCTTGCTGATTCCTCTAGAAACAATCTATACCAAAACAATACAACACAACGATCTCCTCAAGATCAATCAAAAACCGGATACACAACTTCACTCTTCAAACCTCAGAAGAATAAACTCACTTCTTCTATCCGGAAAAGACAAAACAGAAACATTCCCAAACTGCTTCCGCTGCACAACTCTGAACTGGCACAGAAGACGCTGCTGATGAGCACAAACTGGACATCACTTTCCAGAAATATGGCTCAACATATCCAAGAAAACTCAGATGTTTCACCAATCCTGAGTTGCCTCACCAAACCTATATCGAGAAACCATCCTTCTACTAGCTCATCCACCGGTAGCACTCCTGGAATCCGGTCGATAAGAAAACTCGATCTTCAGAAGTGGACAAACCTCCGACTTCTCAGAAGACAACCAAAAATTCTTCAATACCTCAAAAGAACACTCAAACTATCGCAAATCACTTTTGCGATCAATGTAGACCAATTCCCAAAGAAAACTGTTCTCTCTTTACCAAACAGAACAGCTTACTCTTAATTAGCCAATCCAATAAAGTATTGTGTCCACTCTGCTGCTTCTGAACTCCACCATCAGAAACTACTCAGCCAGAAAACTTCTGCCAACACAGACACTCCGAGCTGCACTGCTGACTCTAATGCCAAAACTTCCTTGGCTGAAGCTCTTCGAGAAACTCGTCCCTCAAAGCCAACCACCACATCCTGCAGAACTCAGCCACAATATTGAAGCGGACACACTTCCCAAAACTTGTCCCAGAGAAAACATCTTCGGAAACATCCATATTCACTGCATCGCATCACGCAGCTACAATTTCCTGAGGTATCAAAATAACATCACATACTTCTGCCAAACCGACAGATTCAAACTCAACTCATCCATCTTCAAAGATAAACTCTGAACCTTAACAGGTTTCCTTCAGAGATCGATGAAATCTCTACACTCTGCACAACTCACTCGAGACGGTATTAGGTCTACAGTCTCGACAAATACACATCCAACCTCAAACATTCAAACTCCAACCAATGGTAGTAATCGTGTTACACACACTTCTACCTCGTCTACCTTTATAACTTATGTTGGAAAAACCTGAACAGGTAACCCAATAGATAGGTAGAAATAATAAATATATATAGATATATATCAAAACTACAAATACGCTCTCCCAAGATAGACACCACTCCACAGCCTAGGTATTCACTCAACCTAATGCTCTGATACCACTGTCACGACCCAACTTCCAAACTCCAGGAAGTCGCATCGCTAAAAAGAAAGAAAGGGATAGAGAATAGAAAGAAAGAGAAGAAATAAGAAACAACACATCATAATCTAAACAGCGGAACGAATAAATTATATTAATAACATAAAATATTTACATAGTTTACAACCACTATCAGAGTACACGGATAATACAACACATACTAGACAGTTATAAACACCTGTCTAGTATTTACAACAAAATACAATCTCAGAGACAATTACAGAACACACAGCGGAATACTAATATCTAACGCAGAAGCCTCCTGCTCCATTGCTCCTCCATAATTCGTCAAAGCTAACTCGAGTCCTAACCTGAATCTCTTGGCTACTCGTAAAAATTTGAGTACCCAAGAGTTTATGAAAAACAAAAATAAACTCCGGGTCACACATGGGTCTGGTGTGAGTAACAGGTTAAAGTTGCTTAACTTTTAAAAACCTTTAAAAGAAAGGTATCACGTAAGACTTCCCACACATAAACATGGAAAAGTTTTTATCTTACGCTAACCAAAACATTTGATAGGAAATCCGATGATATTATAATAGTGTCTAGGGTTTTCAAATAAATATGAAATAGCCGAAATTGTTACATTATTAAATTCCAGCTACTAGCCAAAAAAGTGGGTAATACAATCAAAACCGTAGGCACTTATTGGATTTTGGATTCCATACAATGGCAGGGCTACTGGGGTACCGCCCGTCACAGTACGTGGCCTAGATCATCGTACCGAGGAGTACTCCCATACCCCTGCAACACAAGGCCGGACCCATTCCTTACTGAACAGTTCCGAGCAAGACAACCCCGACAGTTGTCGCGACCAACCGCCCACACGGCCGAATAAAAAGGGACCTCTAGACAGGGATCAATCTTGCTCTCCAGTGGGAGCTACCCACAAAGCCTTGCTTCACCTCCCCTGTTTTAGCCATTCCCGGTTGATGAGGCTTGAGGTTACGATTACCTTTATAGAACACATCTATCTTAGAATGCTCATCGTCCACCTGACGATGTTCTGAAAGCATTCAATCCATAAAAGTTCGTTACGGGTTCGAATGAAACCGAAGGCACTATCTCGTTGCACTCATTATTGGAATCACCCTCAGAGTCAACGACCATAGCCCTTGCACTCTGATTCACCATCTCGAATCTATAAGCACTATTCCATCAAACTCATTACGGAATCACCCATAGAGTTATGCTGACGTATAGCCCTTACACCTCGAGTCTTCACTTGCTCCACATAGATTCACGACCTAACGTTTAATTGGAATCGATGTGGTTTTCGGATTCCAAATATGGAAACCCGATCCCGGTCTCATCGAAATCCAAAGCGTGTCTTTTAGGTCCAAGTTGTTTTAAGTTTAAAACAATTCAATCTAATTATCTATATACACACAGATAGATACTTCACATCATCATAATAGATAATCAACAATATTATCATAAACAGGTAATCTATATTATCATCATAACTTGATAATCTACATTATCATCACCCATAGATAACTCATACCATCACAATGCAACCAGTGCATCCATATCACACAATACTAATCTCATACCTGAGATTTAAAGCATTCAAGGCAAACCATATCATCCATTCATAAGCAAAGATCTATAATCACACCATCTATAATTAATTTAAAATGAATTAAATTAATTACTTCTATCTCTAATTAGTTTAAAGTGAATTAAATTAATTACCTACCTTTAATTAATTTAAAATGAATTAAATTAATTACTTCATCATTTAAAACTTGCTTACTTAACCCTTAATTGATTACCAATCAGTTAAATCATTATCCTCAAATTAATCACCTTAATTAATCTACCTTGATTACTTATCCCTTAATTACATTCAAGTAATTATCTTTAATTAATTTTACAAATTAATTATCCTTAACCAAAATCAGTAATTAACCTTTAATTACTTCATAAATTAATTAATTATAATTAATTATATTAATCCTTAATTAATTACATTAATTAATTACTTCCTTAATCACTTATCACTTATTAATTAATCTTAATTAATTAATCCTTAATTACATCATTAATCATATTAATTAATGATCGTAAATTAAATTTAAAATAATTTCTTATTTAAATTTATTACATTAAGTAATTAACCTTTAATTGAATCACAATTATTAATCACTTTTGATTAATTACATTTGGTAATTAACTACTCTTAATTACTTCTTAATTACTCCCAAATTAATTACATTTAATAATTAATTATATTTATTAATCAATCTTGATTAATCTCATTAGTAATTAATTACCCTTAATTAATTACATCACTTAATTATTTCAAAAAGACTTAATCAATGCTTAAATTAATTACACTAAGTAATTAATTATTAATTACTTCACAAAGAAATTACCTTTAATTACACAAAGTAATTAATTCAAAAACTCTTCCATACTTCAATAATTACCCCCAGTAATTTACTTATCTTAATTATTTCTCTAAGTAATTATACTTCATTGATTACTTATCAATCAAATGATTATTCTAAATTAATTAAACTTAATTAATTAATTTAAATTAATCCAATTGATAAATTAATTACAATGAGTAATTAATGTCTTTAATTATTTCCATAAAGTAATCATACTTAATTAAGTTTCATAATTGATTATCTAAATTAATTAATTCAACTAATTATTAAAATTAATTACATTAATTAATTAATAAATAATCACAAGTTAATACCGTTTATTAACTCATCATCAATTCTTTAATTACCTTTTCTAAGTAATTAACTTAAATTAATTAATATTAATTACAAATTTAATTAACCTTAATTAATTTATTTCAAATCCTTAATAAATTAAATAAATAAATTAATTAAATTATTTAAATTACCTTACTAATATAATGAATTAAAATTCATTATATCTTTAATTTACTTTAAAATAAAAAATTTCTTATTATTGATTTATTATCATTAACAAAGTAATTTAAAACAATTTACTTTAAAATTTGTTTTCAAATTTCATTTTAAAATTTTAAATTTAAATTGAAAACCAAACTTAACTTTATCAAAGTTTTAAAAACATTCTAACACCTTTTTAAACTTATGCTAAATAATTTCTCATTTTATAAAAGGAATCAAAGCCTATATTTATTTAAGATACAAATCATATTTAAATTATGATTCAATATCAAAAGCTGTTTAAACATTTCAAAATTTTAAAAACTTCTTTTATTTTCAAAACATGATTCAAATTTGAAACTTGTTTCCAGATTTAACTTATGTTTAAATCTTCTACTCCAATTTTAAAACCTTATCTTAGAATTCAATTTAATTAAACTCCTTTAAAGTTGTTAACCATTTTAATTTATAAATTTAAATTGGATTTCAAAACTTGGATTCAAACTCAGTTGAAAACCATATTTTTAAATTTAGTTTTAATTTCTTGATAGAAAACCTGCATTTAGATTTTAAAAAAAATTTGAATTGAAAATTTATACAGGTTTCAATGAAACCTGTAATTACTGGAGATACCCGAGACCCCCTTTATTTACTCCGAGTAAATCTTAGATTATCTTCTAGCAAAAGCTCGAGTTACTCGAGTATGACTCGAGAATAAAAAAAATAAAAAAAACTGCAAACCCAAACAATCCACCCTAACACCATCTCCTCCACCGTGCACATGTACGGTGGTTTTGGCCACCTCCGGCCACTACCCAACTAACGAGCAAGTCGCTGTCCATCCTTGAATCACTTCGCGACCATCAAAACCCCTAAATCCACTCGAAATCAAATTCGAGTATCTCTAAACCCAAAACCTGTCAACGGTTTAAACTTCAAACTCCAAACCTGGAAATCGCCCATCCTTTCTTCTCCGACCATCGTAAGCTTAGCACCGCCGTCCAACACCTTCGACACCCAAGCAGTCATTACCCCAAAAATCTCAGCACTCGGTCCACCGTGGTCTTTCCATAGATCAAATTATGCTGTGCCTAAGAACTAGGATAAGCATTTTCCCCTTTTCCAGATAGAACAACAATGCACATAAATCCATCACTAAAAATTGCAATTTGTTTTTAAATAATCACAATTTAGTTTTAACTTTTGATTCAAACACCTGAAACTAACAATCAACTGGATTTTGACAGATTTTAATTTACTTTTGTTATAACTTTGTTTCCAGTAAACTACAGGTATATTTCTTTTTTTTCATTTTGTCTTAAACAAAATCTTAAGCTTATCATTTATGATTTATTAAGCTTACATTGACCAAATCTCTTATATTATTAAAGATTAATTTTAAAGACACTTAAGTTTTTCTTTTAAAACTTGGGACCTGGAACTTAGAAGAATACTGTAAATACCACAAAACAGAAATCTTACTCCTATACTAAATACAGTTTTTATTACAGGAACAAGCATGCACTTCATATCTACTTAAATTTTAAAATTTAAGAGGTTGCTCTCAATATAAGAATCAACATACAACCAGACATACACAAGTCATCAATCAAGCAAAAATTTAATATTTAAGTTTCTAAACAGAAAGTGTTACTCATAGACACTCCATTCAACATGCTATCAGGTAATAAACACAAGCATATTCATTTCAGTCATAAAACAAGCAACATATTATACTTAAGTTTTAACTTTAAGAAAAAGAAGTTACTCACCTGGAAAAGAATGAAACAGAGCCCAAATTATTTGAAAAGCTTTTGATAAAAACTTGAATTGCTTTGCATTTAAATTTGCATGCATGCTTTTTGTAACTCGAACTTGCTGTTCGAAACTTGCATGCAGACATATGCTTTATTTTTGATTACCAGAATGTTGAATGCAGAGCCCCTTTTCATTTTCTTTTAAATGGAATTGCAGGCAAGCTTTGATTTTCCAGATGCAGGCTTTCCCTTTTTTTTTTACTTATGGTATGAATTTGGTTTTCAGGCATTAGAACTTAAGTTTGGGTTTTAATGATTTCAGGTTTGAGGAGTGTTTGCATTGCTTGAACAGATTTGATTATGGATTTGATTCTCAGGTTTGTGAGGAACTTGAGTATTGAAAAGAAATCAAATTTTGAACATGATTTAAATTTCTGTTTTTGAGAGTTTGAAAACAAGTTTGTTTTCAGCTGAGAATTTTTTTCTTCTTTTTTTCTTTGAAAAAAATGAAGATTTAGAAAAGGAAGAGCTTGAAGAAAACATGTTTTATATAGGTATAAATGATTTATTTAAAAATTAAAAGAAAATCAAAATAAAAGAAACTTGTCTCAAACTTATATTAATATGATAATACATGTCTCATTAGTTACTTAGGATATCAACACTTGTATTATACATATTTTTTATACTTTTTTCTAAGATAAATGAAATTCTCTTTACTTTATTAAATACATATATAATAGTTTCATAAATAAATGTATATGTATTTCTTTTTAATAAAAATGAAATTAAACAATTTACATAAAGTGAAAACTTATTTACAAGATCTACATATATTTATTAATTTGAATTTCAAAATTAAATCAAATTCAAATGTTATTTATACATTAAAATTCCACTTAAAACTAATTTATATTAACATATTAAATTTAAAAATAATAATATTGTCTTTAAAAACATATCTACATTTATTATTATTATTTGAAAATAACATATTTATCAATTTTAAATCATTTATAAAAGAAATCATAAATTACTTATCTTATTTATCTTAATTAAAAGAATTAATGTTTAATATATAAAGAGTATCTTAAATTTTCATATAATTCCAAATTATAATTATTAAGCTATATTTAAAACAAATAAAACAAACTTTTAAAATTTAAACTATGTTTAGAATGCAATTATACAATTTTAAACAATTTCTTTAAGTATTTTAAACCAATTAGTTATTTATTAAATAAAATAATAATCTTCAAATTATCAAATGAATATTAGAATTTTTAAAACAAGATTTTATTTGATTATTTAATTTCAAATCAAACTTATCCATTAACAATATATATATATAAATATATATATATACATTATAAATAGGAAAACAATTATTAGCTTTTAAAAGATAAAATTCATCAATTACACATTTATTTAATTGGATTATTAAATCAAGTTAATTTTTATTAAAATTTTATCAAATCAATTTAATTTTAAATATAGATTATTAAATTGATATTGCTAAAATTTCCGGGATATCACATGCATCCTATAATATTTTTGTGCTTTGGCAAAAGGACAAGTCCCAGGTTTTATTTTTTATCAGTGCTTCATATTCTTCAATCATGGCTGCTTCATATTCTTCAATCATGGCAGCTTTTCGCTTTTCACTTTCTATTGCTTGATAGTAAGTGCTTGGCTCTTCACTTTCAGAAATTGTGTTGTGTATTTCTGGCTTGAATATTTCCCTTTCTGCTCTAGTGATCGTATGATGAATAGTTTTTCTAGGAATAGATTGTTGAACAGTGCTGCCAATTGTGGTCTCTTGTATATAAATAGGTGGATCTGAATAATATTTAGTTGACTGGATTCAGATTGGTTGCTGTTTTGTTGTTGAATTTGATATGAGCTATCAGAATCCTCTCTTTGTTCATGACTTGGTTTAGAATTGAGCATTGTATGTTATGGACATGGAGTTTCCGAAGCTGTTTCGGTTGTAGCTTGTTCCACCAAGTCAGGTATTGGTGGTATGGAGAATCTTGCATTGTGTATTTTTTCAGATGTTTTGTTTTCTGTTTTGTTGAATGGAAACATTTGCTCATTATATACTACATGCATGGATATGAATATTTTTCCATTGCTATCTAAACTCTTGTACCCTTTTTTGTTGGCTGTATCCTAGAAAAGTGCATAGTGCTGATCTGTAATTCAATTTGTGAGCAATATATGGCCTTAGACAAGGAAATCATTGGCATCCAAAAATTATTAAATCATGATAATCTGGTCTAACATTAAAAAGAATTTCTATAGGACTTTTAAGTTGCAGTATTTTTGTTGGTAACTATTTATTAGATACACACTAGTAGCAAATGCATCAGGCCAAAAAAAAATTACTAGTGAGGCCCGAGCAAGAATTGTTAAACCTGACTTAATAATGTGTCTATGTTTTCTTCTGCCAATCCATTTTTTTCAAAAGTATAAGGACATGTTGTTCCATGAATAATTACATTTTTTGAGAAAACTCTATAAGGGGACGAAAATCAGTTCCACCATTTATTTGCATAATTTTCACTTGATAATCAATATGTTTTTCTGCTAAAGTAATAAACTGAAGTACTACATTAAAAGTTTTAGATTTTGATTTCAAGAAGTAAATCCAAACACGTCTAGAAAATGCATTTATAAAAGAAATAATTTATTTGAAACCTTAATCGGTACTAATTGGTGCAGGCCCTCATAAATCAATTGCATCTAGCTCGAATGGTTTGTTATAAGTGGTGGTTAAATCTTAAAAGGAAAGTTTGCGATTCTTGTCCATTTGATAGTTTGTACAAACATTGGGCATAGAAATATTTTTAAAAGAAATATTATTATAATTCAACACTTGTTTAACTACATTTGCATTTGGATTTCTTAGCCTATAATGTCACATATCAAAAGTATTACACTTAATTTCTTGAGTTATTTCACAATTGTTATACCATTTATTTTTAAAAGAAGGATTTCATGCATTATCAACATTGAACTTGTAGAGATCTTACCCCCCAAAAGAACTTCATCGGTAAGAATATCTTTGACCAAATTGTTATCCGGGTTTTTAACCCAGTGGGATCTAACATGAGACAGAACAAACTGGTGTTATTCGAGTGGTTTAGAACTTAACCAGAAAGGAGGCATGAAGTTAACGAAAGCCAAGCTATATCACTAAGGCAACGAATGGGATCAAAGAGACCGACAGATCAGAATTCTTTTAGCCCAAAGAGCAGTTGAGCGCAAACAACTAGTAAAACAAAACACGACGACTAGGAAAACATCTCCAATTTTGAACTCTATTTGATCATCAGCAGCCAAAACATCTTTTTGATGCAACAATAAACTATCTAAGGATGCAATTAAGAAAAGGCCAAGGCATTGGCTCGCAAAAGGTGTCAAGTCTATGGGTAGCCAGTGACCCATGGACCATGGGTAGCTAGCGACCCATGGTTTTTCCTCGAGTTGCGATCTAAGCCTCCTCTGGTTCGTTCCCTACCTATCTGTGAACAGGTGATGAAGTGTCCTGGCACAGAAGTGCTCTGGTCAATATAAATACCATCCTACATGCAACACAAACTGAATCTTCTCCGGACTAGTTACTGAAGCTCTACTGGAATTATTCTTCACTTTCTGCCTCCCTCACAACAACCTCTAATGGAATTCCTTTTATCCAGTGGATTCCAACTCTAGGGGTTCAATCTAACTAAAGATAATCAAAGCCTTGTAATAAAACATCTCTTGCAAAAAAAATCAATCTATAATAAAATTATAAAGTGGATGTAGGCTTCATTAATAGCCGAACCACTATAAAAATTCTCTCTCGTATTTCTTTTACTGTTCTTTTCCTATATCTATTTTCTTTGATATTGCTCTTCCAGAACAGGGCTGGTGCTTTCAAATCCAAATCAGGGTGTTGGTCCATATTCTGGGTCAACATTTTGGTGCTTTTATTGAGAAGTAGGGTGTTGGCCCATTTTTTGGGTAAACATTTTGGTGCTTTCACTTAGAACCCAGTTCAGGATCCCGATCTAGCTATCTACTTTGGGTCCCATAGGTCCAGAAGTTAGATCCTAACTCTTTGCTTAAAGAATTCACTGTTTTGAATCAATGGCTCTTGGAAGAAGAAGATCTGCCTTTGGAAGGTCCATAAGGGTAGTAGTTGTAGAAGATGTTAACCCCCAACAAATCGACGTAAATGGCGCTAACTTGGGGAATTAGGCGCCAGCCTCCTCCAGTCACCATGAAGTTGTTACTAGAGATGAGTTAAAAAAAATGGTTGATGAGATCAACAAAAAAATGGAGAGTAGCCAAATGGCTCTAATGGATAAGCATAACGCTCTCCTAACCCTACAGTCAAATCTCACTCCAAGGACTATAACTAAACTCGCGACTGCTATGGAACAAGGGAATTCCTCCATGTCTGGTCTACATAGAAGAAACGAAAAACGACCACAAAAAAAGTTGACAATAGGACTTAACATGGACGGAAATGCAAGTACTTCGTTTGCCATAAGGAATCTATTCTAAATTTGAGTCAAGGGGCTAAGACCCCCGTAGATGACATAGCTATGGATCTTTCCGACTCAGAGGATGGAGACCAAGACGATAAAATGGAAGAAACCGCCAATGCATTTGTTAATGCAAGGAATACCCAAACAGCTCCTGTTAGACCAACCGCAATCCAATGGGAACTTACAGGAGCGGCTCTCCCGAAGACTAAAGATCCTAGGTCTCAGCTCACTCACCAAGACCGTTTGCAAAGTCAAACTCTTGGCATAGTGAGAGATTGCCATCCTCAGGACTACTGGACATCAGAGGCATAAATAGTGGACGTGGGTAAACGATTAGTGTAGGAGAGTAAAGATAAAAGAGATGATGAATGGGGATCTGCGCCAAATCAGAATCCCTTCACTGAAGAAATTTTGAATGTAAGATATCCAAAAAAAAACATTTTCAGCTATTCCGTCCTATAACTAGACAAAGGACCTGAAACCTCACTTGTACAATTAAAGTTGGTATATGGGTGGAGCAAATGCCTCTAAAGCTGTTCGATGCAGATTCTTTCCTATCTTTCTCGAAGGGGTTGCATCAATGTGGTTCACTAGGATTCCACTAAGATCTATTTCTTCTTTTGACCAACTGGCGACAAGGTTCCTTGATCTGTTCAGACTCCATACTACGCAGCTAAAGACGTCATGTCCCTATCTGGATTGTTCCAAGAGCGTAACGAATCACTCAAATACTTCATGAACAGGTTTAACATCATGGCGACAAAAGTCAGCAAACCTAATGAACACATGGTTATTATGGCGTTAGTCCATGCCATTCGCCCGAAAACTGAATTAGAAAATTGGATTAAGATGAAGCAACCTACCACTAGGAAATATTTCAATCGTAAAACAAGCCAGTACCTAAGGTTGGAGAAAGCATAGTAATTGAAAAGGAAGTCTACTAGTGTATAACTGGTGAAAATCGGGCAAAGCGATGTAGTAATGAATCAAAATACGAATACATCTCGAAATGTTGAAGGAACCACTGGGAAAGACGGGAATTCAAAGAGAAAAGGTCCAAACTTTAATAAGAAGAATGGTAAAGGTAGCAGTAAAAAGCTCAAAGAGTTTAAGCCCGAAGGGTACATTCCCTAAAGTGACACTGCGGAAAACATTTTTTTGGCAATTCAAGGGATCGAGGAATTCAAGAAGTTGACTAGATAGAGGAAACTGAGCAGCAGAAGCACTGAGGAAAATTCTGCCGCTTCCACGAAGCACGTGGCCATAATACCAACGAATTTTGCCATATAAATAATTTCATTGAGGAACTAAAGTAAAATAAAAAATCAAGCGGTACGTGAAATAGCCACAAAACCTCTGTCAATCGGCAACTCCTCAACACCTAAGAGAATAAAGGAACCAAGCTGGAATCAGCAAAGAAGGTTCAAAACAAATTGACCAATGGCTTATTATCGAAACAATATTCGGGGGACCACGTCCCATACAAAGATGTAGGAGAGAAATGGAGTGATAAGCAAGTTTGTTGAAGCATGCTTCGAAGGAATCATTTTTGGCCGTGGAAGACAAAAATCCAGTTAAAATGCAAAGGATCTTGAATGATGACATTGTGTTCTGAAATCGGGACATCGTAGGGATCGAAGCTGCAACCCTTGATCCGATAGTGGTGACGGTAGAAATTGGACCTACTCTAGTTCAACAGGTGTTGGTTGATAGTGGCAGCTCCCTTAACATTCTCTTCAAACACACTTTCGATTTAAGAAGTTTGGCATGAAAAGTGTATCCGCGTGCTAAAAAAATTCAGCAGTTTACTGGTGAACCCAAACAACCGGAGGGAACAATTGATCTACCCTTGGAGCTTGAAGAGGGTGAGCGAAGGGTCGCCCTCATTCAGACTTTTGTGATCATGGAGACTTTTGTGATCATGGATGAAATGTTAGCATACAACACCTTCTTAGGATGGCCTACATTAGCCGACTTTAGAATAGCACTAGCCCATCGGTGCCTTATAATGATGTTCCTTACAGAACACGAAGTCAGAATTATGAAAGTTGACCAAAGCAACACCTGGGAATGCTACATTACAGAATTGCATGAGTCAAGAAAAAAGGTAAAACGAAAGAATGTAGGGAAATCCCTCCACGTCCACGAACCATCCGAATAGCAACTACAGAACTGCCCCCGGCTTGGGGACCAAAACCGCATCGACAAGGCTTTGGACCAAGAAAGAACAGCTCAAGGGAGGATCGAGCAACACCGGTAGATTGGTAGTGTTTTTCCTAGTCAATATGGATGACCTAACACAGGTTCTGAAATTTGGGATGCAGCTTGACAACAAGATGCGGTCAGAACTAACCAAATTCCTTTGCTCCAATTTGGACGTATTAGCTTGGACACATTCTGATATGTGTGGGGTATCACCTGAAATTGCCAGCCACACTCTTAATATTAACCCCAAATTCACACAAGTAGAGCAAAAAAAGCGCAACGTAGGCCCCGAACGGTCCAAGGCATTAAGAGAGGAGGTTGACCAGTTGTTGGCTAACGGCTTCACCGGGGTGGAACGTACCCTAAATGGGTATCGAACCCAGTTCTAGTCAAGAAGTCTAATGGGAAATGATGAACTTGTATTGACTTCTCAGTTCAAAACAAGGCTTGTCTGAAAGGTAGCATCCTACTCCCCAGAATCTATCTACTTGTGGATGTAAAGGCGGGGAATGAATTACTGTTATTTATGCATGCATACTCGGGCAACAACTAGATCCTGATGCATGAGCCAAATCTAGAGAACACTAGCTTCATCATCGATTAAGGATTGCACTACTACAGAGTCATGCCATTCGGGTTAAAGAACGTCGCGGCTACATACCAAAGGCTAGTGAATACTATGTTCAAATGCCAAATTGGAAAGACTATGAAAGTTTATGTGGACGACATGTTGGCCAAACCTCGACTAGCTGCTAACCATCTGGACAACCTCGTTGAAATGTTTGAGATACTCTAAAAATTAATTGAAGTAAATATCTATGTGAACTAGGGACATACACCAATACTTGGACAGAAACGCCTAAAAACAATAAGTTCACAAGTTCCGTTACACTAAAGAGTTTCCAATGAATTTTTAAACAAAGAAGTTAACGAAGAATTTCTAAACAATTTTTTTTTCAAGCTTTGTTACTTTCTGAAGTTCTAAGAATTTCTAAACAAAAATTTTCTAAGTTCTATTAATTTCTGAAGTTCAAAGAATGTCTAAACAAAAAATTTCCCATTTTTATTACTTTTTGAAGTTTTATGAATTTCTAAACAAATTTTTTCCAAGTAATGGTAATTTCTGAAGGTTCCATCAACTTCCAAAGTGTTGTTAATCTCTATGTTCAGTTGCTTCAAATGAAGGGCTTTAGCTATAATCAAAGAACTGGAAAAGTAAGAAATAAAAAAAGCAAAAATACATAGAACACAGATGAACTGACAGATAAAAGTACAGTGTCAAAATACCAATATATTGCTTATAATTTTCTATATATAGGGTCAAAATGTAGGGGCCGTACCATACAATATCGGCCAACATAAAGAAAATACAGACTCTACAGTAAAGATGCAAAGTGTAGACTCTACACTTGAGCAGAATGACTCGAGAAGAAAAAAAAATGAGTCAATCTTCCTGCAAGCGGTTGACCAAAAATCAAGTTAACCTTCACACAAGTCGCTCAACGTTTCTTGTCGCTGCTCCCTTTCCATCCTTGATCAGTAGCTTCTGCTTCTTCTTAGGAGT
Organism: Allium cepa; assembly: GCA_030765085.1. Classification (NCBI taxonomy): domain Eukaryota; kingdom Viridiplantae; phylum Streptophyta; class Magnoliopsida; order Asparagales; family Amaryllidaceae; genus Allium; species Allium cepa. The sequence continues at coordinate 707,345,023 of CM060938.1, forward strand.
GGTGTCACTACTGTGATGTCAACTAATTGCTCGGTGGCAATTTCCTCATCATCCTCCGTAGCCTTCTCAGAAGCCTCTCCTTTCGTCTTTCGCCTTCGATATTTGCGGGAGCTTTTGGAGGATTTGATCGCTTCGACCTTTTCCTCTTGACGGTAACCAGCTCATGTTGAGTCTTCTATAATGTCTCCGTTTGAGTCACATGTTTGTTGGTCTCTACTTCCGTGATGTTTGCCTTCCAACGACACAGAAGGGTCGTCCAGGCCATGAAGTGCAACTATCTTTTCTGCTTCTAGCACCTATTGCGAATCGGAGGCGGGTGTAGAAACCGGAGAAGGAATAGAAACTACCATAGAAGATATGAAAATGGTAGCAAGCACAGGCGCGAAGTAGCTGACACGTCAACGGGGAAGGTAGATGGACCTATAAGATCAAAAATAAAAGCATTAAACTCCTCTTGCTCTTGTGACGTAAGCTGGAAACTCCTAAATTCGGAAGAGCTAAGGACATTACCTATGCCATAAGGATGTCCGAGAATGTCTACTTTGTACTCACCATCCTCGCCCTCTTTTGATGGCACCACCACTTGAGGAATCATTTCAAGTCCTGAACTCGTTGGCTGGTCATGGAGCAGCTCTGATAATTCGAACACGTCGAAAATAGAAGGCTTGGTAAGCACATCAGTGAGGTCGTTAAGGCATCATCGGTAGCTCCTTATTTCTTTCAACTCGGAGAATTTCCCAGCCCTCAAGTAAAGCCTTCTTGGATTCTTCATTGAGACAAGCATCTCACAACTGTCGATCAGTGTAAACGTCGCCGCTGTCGGTAAAACGAGATAAGATTTCCTCCCAAACAAGGGCAAGAGTGTGCGGAAACTTCTGGCCAAGATAGCAGAGACTTCCTTGATGCAACGAAGAGTTGACATAGAAATACAGAATAGTCACATCTAGCTTCTCCATTTTCCTTCTGAAAGCACTTTTGAGGTCCATGTAATCCACTCGCATAGCAGCTTTCTCAGCTTTAATAGCTATCTTGTCGGCACTAAGCTATGCAATCTAGGCCTGTAACTTGGCAATGATCTCGGCCTGGTCAGAAATAGTTTTTTTGTTCCCTTTAACGATGAGGTCATGATAAGCGATAGTCATTCATTAAGCCTCAATCATTGCACTACAGGCATGATGTGCATGTAAATGTGCATATTTTAACCACCACATTTATTCTTTTTAAATTAAATAAATGATCATATTGGGTATTTTAACTTGTTTAAACCAAAATTCATATTATTTGAAATTGTCACATATTTATCTTCATCCAGGGGCAAAATGGTCATTTTGTGCATATATTAAGTTGAGAACATTTAATTGGAATTTTTTATATTATTTTGTAGGAAATTACACTCAATTACAAGTGCGTTCATGAAGGAATATGCATGCACAAAATAAAAACAAAGGAATGAAGATGGAAATAATTCAAAGTGAAGAACATGGAGGACCCCACCTACCCACTACCTAATGTACAAATTAAAGGCTAATGCACATGCTAAAAGACATTTAAAGCTTCATGTACATTTAAGTGGGGGATTATTAAAGCTAATGATAACTTGGCCACCACACTTCCTCCAAGGGCATTTTGGGTGCTCCCCAAAAATATGCATTAGGGTTTCTAACTTGTATAAATACCCCTTATGTTTCATGTAGCCATCTTCCTCTTAGTTATTTAGTTTTAGTTTAGAAAATAAATCAAATCTCTCTTTCTATCCATGGCTAATTAGCCATTTCTTCTCTTATGTAATTCTTTTTTTTTATGCAATGTTAATTATTGTTTTTTTTAATTACATGTTCATTTCCTTTTATGCAAGTAGTGTAGATTTTCCTTTATGCAATTAGAATAGTTTTCCATTTCACTTTGCTCTCTTTTCCTTTTCTTTTTCTCTCATGTTGCAAGCTACATTTGTTCATATGATAACAAATATGAGAGGCTAATCCCCTTCAATTTAGGGGTAATAAAGCTCTTTAATCATGTAGCTTCAACTTAATTTGATATTTATGCTCTCTTTTTGTGCTTAATGAGAATGATTGAAGTGGTTTAATGATGTTGTTTAGTTTTGAATTTGATAGTCTATGTTGTTTATAACAAATAGGCTATGCTTAAACAAACAAAACACAAATTGCCTCTTCATTTACATATGATTATGGCAAAGAAGTGGTTGTTGAAATTAAAATTTGATGGCTTATATTTCTAATTAATAGTTAATAGGCCATGCTTAAAATAGATTTTTCTTTCAACTTTGTTGTCATATTTTATGAGGTTTAAAAGTGTATTAGTTATTGTGTTATAGTTTGATGGTTTATATTGAGCTAATTAATAGCATAAATATACCATACTTATGATAAGCACATCAACTAATTCACTAATGACAAGAAAAGAGAGATCATAACTTCATTTTGTTGATTTATGTGATTTAGAGAGTGGATTTATTCTCTAAATTGTCATTTAACTCTCATATTTGCATTTCTTTTCTTTTTGTTAGTTAGTTAATTTTCTAATTTTCTAGCTTAACATTCTCTTCAACTTTGGTTTAATTTGATTGAATAGATTTTTAAAATCATCAATTCCCTGCGGATCGACATGTATTCGCCACGTGCTACATTCGTACACCGTGCGCTTGCGGTTATTTTTAATTAAATTCATTCGACGGTTTTCTAAATCGATAGAACTTCCGTTGACGAACAAGTTTTTGGCACCGTTGCTGGGGATTTGTTTTGATTTTAAATTTTTATTCTTCGGATAATTTTTCTTTGTTTGATTTTCTTGTGTGTTTAATTTGGGTGTGTGTTTGCAATTAAAAAAGAATTTGTGTGTTGTGTGAACTTTGTTTTCAATTTTTTTTGTGCTTTTGTTCTTGTGAAATTTCTTGTTTCTAGTTTAATTTTGCATTTTCATATTGAAAAACAAAAAAAATATTCCATTTCATTTACAATTTTCATTTCAGTTTACAATTTACATAAAAAAACAAAAACAAAAACTTTGCATTGCAAGTGCTTGCTCTCTGTTCATGATCTCTGTCTGTTACACTGTTTATCAGTGCACACACACCACCAGAATTCCTCCTTCATCACAGTCACAACACTCTCCCTCACTGCCTTACTTCCCAACATATCGTAGTGCACCATCAAATACTTCAACTTCCAAACACTGTGCATTTCGTTACTTCTTGTCAACAAAACACACAGTCAACCACTGTTGTCCCTTCCCTACACCACCTTCAAACTCCTCTACCTGTCCACCTGAAAACCATTTCACAACCCCACCTACCCACCTACCTTAATGTACAAATTAAAGGCTAATGCACATGCTTTTGGACTTAATGTCTTCATGTACACTTAATGGGGGACTAAGACATGTTAATGATTACTTGGCCTCCACACTTCCTAAGAGGCATTTTGGGCATTCGCCAAAAAGTGAATTTGGGTTTTAAAACTCGTATATATACCCCTTATGTTTCATGTAGCCATCTTCCACTTAGTTAGATAGTTTTAGTTTAGAAAATAAATCAAAACTCCCTTTCTTTCCATGGCTACTTAGCCATTTTATTTCATGTAATTTTCTTTTCTTTTATGCAATGTTAATTCTCTTTTATTTACATGCTTCTTCTCTTCTTATGTAATAGTGTAGATTAGTTGTCTTTTCCATTAGCTTTCATTTTGCTTTCTTTTTTGCTTTCATGTTGCTTTCTACATTTGTTGATTTGATAACAAATATGAGAGCTTAATCCATACAATTTAGGGGTAATGAAGCTCTCTAGTATGTAGATGCAACATTTTGATGTTTATACTCTCTTTTTGTGCTTTAATGGAAACACTTGAAGTGGTTTAATGATGTTGTTTAGCTTTGAATTTGATAGTCTATGTTGTTCATACAAATAGGCTATGCTTAAACAAACATAACACAAATTGCCTCTTCATCTAAATATGATTATGGCAAAGAAGTGAATGTTGAAATTGAAATTTGATAGCCTATATTTCTAAACAATAGTTAATAGGCTATGCTTAAAATAGATTTTTATTTCAACTTTGTTGTCATATTTCATGAGAGTTAAATGTGTATTAGTGGTTGTGTTATAGTTTGATGGTTTATATTGAGCTAATTAATAGCACAAATATATCATACTTATGATAAGCACATCAACTAATTCACTAATGACAAGAAAAGAGATATCATAACTTCATTTTGTTGATTTATATGATCTAGAGAGTGGATTTATCTCTAAATTGTTCTTTTAACTCTCATATTTTTATCATTTTCTTTTGCTAGTTTTTGTTAGTTTCTTACATTTCTAGCTATTCACTCTCGACTTCGGTATAATTTGATTGAATAGAATTTTAAAATCTTCAATTCCCTACGGATCGACCCGTATTCGCTGCGTGCTACATTCGTACACCGTGCGCTTGCGGCTATTTTTTTAATTTAAATTCGTTCGACAGTTTTCTAAACCAATAGAATTTCCTTCGACGAACAAGTTTTTGGCGCCGTTGCCGGGAATTTGCTTTGATTTTATTTTTCTATTCTTCGGATTATTTTTGTGTGATTTTATTTGTGTTTTATTTTGTATGTTTGTTTGCATTTTTTTTAAAAAAAAAATTGTTGTGTGTTTCTTTTGTGAATTTTGCTTCCATTTTGCTTTGTTAGCTTATTGCCTTTTCTATTTCCATTTTTGCATTCCAATTGAAAAAAAAACACAATTTCAAAAGCCAAAAAAAAGTTTCATTTCATTTGCAATTTACATTTCAGATATTTACATTTACAAGTTTCTGAAACTATAGACACACACACACTGTGCATTCCTGCACATACACAGTGCACACTGCCTATGTCCTTCTTCATTCTCTGTTTTCCTGTTCTCTGATTGTCTTGCCTCTGTTTGCCTATACCTATTTCTGTGTACCGACCAATTCCCTCTTCATCCCCAAACTATCACAACATCACCAATAACAGCTGCAGTCCCCTTTCGACCCCCCTTTCTTTCCTTCACTGACCAGAAACCACTGCTATTATGAATAAACTCTGCTGACCAAAACCACAGTGTCAACAACAGTGCACATTTCACCTTTCTAACCATAAACTTCACACATTTCCCTACATACTTCAAAATCTGCTACTTCCATCATCCATTACAACCGAGACTCTCCAAAATCTGCTTGCATCATAGCAGTTCTTCCTCACAATTCAAACAACTGCACAATGCCTTCCACAAACAACCCATTACCATCATCAAACATCATCTCACAGATTCCCCACATAACTGCTACTATTTGCCTGCCATCGCATCCCCTACCATATATCATCTCTAACTAACCACCTTCATCAGTCAACATCATCCCCTGCCCACCGATTACAAACCATCCAACCACTGTCTTCCCACTCTCCTTGTTATAACAGACCATCTACTACCCCACAGCAACTCCACAAACTCAACCATCAAACCTGACCAAACCATCAAACAACCCAACCACCGAAATCCCACTGCGAGCCAACCACCTCCACCATTACAAATTCCACTGTTCTACACTTCAAAGCAAGTCACGACCGCCTCTACAATCTCCAATTCGACAGCCGCCAGCAGACCTCGACATTAACCCAAATCTGCATCCAAAAACTCTTCAACCATCCTCCTAGTCATCAACCAGCCAATCTACATTCGCCTTGCAGCCATCAGTCCCTCTGCCATCAGTATACACACACATCAAAATCCCTGTGCTTCTTCTTTTCAAAAACAAAAAGAAAAAAAAACAACAATCCTTACCACAGTTCCTTGCCTCCATTCCTCCTCAACTTACCCACAAAATCTCACTGCGTGCCTCGACTACAGTGAACTGCCGACCCTTGCTAATCCAACTCAGGCCTCAATTCACCTCCACGCCAACAGCATCGACCACCTCAGCTTCACTGTTAACTACCACAACCACTGCCGAGAAGACAACCAGAGCAACCCATCCTCGAATTCCATCTAACATCCCACCGAAACCACGAACAAATAATCGACCTCCCATCATTCCTCCACCAAAATCATCACTTCGAAGACCAATCACTATGCCATCCCCAATTCGACCACACGACACGGCTCCCATCCATCCCTGCAAATCTGACTGCACTCGATTGCCTCGCCGAAGACCGCGACTTCCAATAGTCGCCTCCAATTCAATAATCCCCGAAGCATCATCGATAATCCCATTCGCAGCCTCGCAATCGAACATTTGACCTCCGTTCCAAAATCGCAAAACAACCAAGATTTCATCTTCATCCTTGGTTGTGGAATTATAGTTGTTTGAATCTTGAATTTCGAATTGTGAATTGCGGTTTCAATTGGGGAAATTGAGCGTTTTGGATAAAAAAATTCTGTGAATTGGGGCATGTTTGTTCGAATAAAATAAGAAGTTGAGAAGTGAGATAGGCGGGTATAACTAGCATTGGGCAGGCCTATTTAAGGAGTTAATTTTTTATTTATTTTGTTTTAGTGTTCTGTTCTCAAAAAAAAATGAGTTTGTTTTGGTTTTATTTCATTTCCTTTTGAGTTTGTGGTTGTCATTTTTTTTTGAGTTTTGAGTTTAGAGTTGTGTGTTTTGCTTTGAGTTTGTGAGTTTGTATGATGTGTTTTCGCATTAAAAAAAGGAAGTTTCTCAATTTGTCTTTGTTACTTTGTTTTAGTTTTGTCTTAAAAAAAATTTCGATTTTAAAACTTGTTTTGTTTTGTGTTAATTTGTTTGTCTTATCCAATTTTTTTTTTTTTAAGTAAAACCCTACTTTTAAGTTTCCTTTCAAAAAAAACCAAAAAAAATATATATTGTGTATATGTTAGTTTTTAATTTTCAGGTTGCTAAAGCAGGAAATAAAGGAAGAATAGCTTGCTGAAAATTGCTTCCTTAGCTAGCCAAAATAAATTGCTCCGCTTGCTAAAAAATTCTGCTTTCATTTCTAGTTTAATTTGAGTTGAATTGTTGGTTGCTTGCATTTGCATTTTAAAAAATAAAAAAAATTCATTCGTAGTTGCATTGTTAATACACGTTTAGTTTCTGTTCTGCATTTCATCTTAGATTTTGATTAATAATAACGGTTAGACATCGATAACACTTAATTGTATATTGAAAATTTGTCTTTTTCGAACAATTTAATTTCTTGGTGTCTAGGCTACAGCAGAGTAATAACCATTTATAAATATTAAGGTGATTCGTAAATATTATAGTGGTTGTTCCGCTGAAGGTACTTAAACCTTCGGCTGCATTGCTACGGTGATTCGTGGTGCATCAATAAATCCTGCCCGTTACCTGGCCGAGAACTATCTTGTTTATCTAAGACAATTTGTAATTATACAATTTTGGGTTAACTTGGAATAAATCATTTGTAATGAAAATTTTGCATTTAGTTGCATTAGTTCATGCATATTTAAAAAAAAAGAAAAATTCAAAATCCAAAACAAAATTTTTTTGTAAATATTCCTTTTCCTTTGAAATTTTTAATCCTTTTTCCTTGAAATTTCAAAAATCTAAAAAAAAATTATAAAACTTTTTCAAAAACAAAAAAAAAATAAAAACCAAAAAAAAAATCAATTTCCCTTTTGAAAAATAAATTCTATTTGTAAATATTTTTCCTTTATAAAGAAAAAATAGAAATTTCTTGCAAATGTCCGAATTTCCATATTCACATGAATTTTACGATAGTTGTGAAAATCAATATAATCCATATAATTTCACTTCAAATTCTTATCGATATTGCAACAACAACAACTATTGTTTAAACAATTTGAGTCTTGAACCACAAAATTTTCAAAACGATGAACCCTCAACTCTTGAAAATAGCATTTCATCGTTACTTGAACTCTCTACGCAACAAAATCAAGAGATAAATGAGTTGTGCAATTCATATTTGTGCTATAACTCGGATCAAGGTTTTCAAAATAATCAAAATTTGAATTCACTTCAAAATTAAAATGATTTCGAGTGTAGCCCATGCCAATTCAATTACGAGCTTCAAAATGAATTCCAAAATCAAGACGAAAATGTGAACCAATTTTCAAATAATTTTGGCAATGGGAATAGTTTCAAAAATGATACGATTGAAAACTTTGGTTGTCAACAAATTCAAAATGAAAATTATCAAATTAATAATTATGAATTTGATTTTGTTGACCAAATGGAAAAAGATAACGGGATTTATTACTTGAAAAATACAAAACTTTTTGTGAAAATCATAAACAAATCTCAACTTGCGAAGAATCAAATAATAATGTACTGTTTATCGAAATTGACAATTCTTGTTCTCAACAAGTCCAAATCGAAAATTTTCAAGATAATAATTACAAATTTGACTTTATTGAGCAAATGAATGAAATGTACAATGATCACATGGATTTGATTTTCGAAACATATTTGAATCAACGTGATAAACATACTCAAATTCCAACGTGTGAGAAGTCAAACGATAATCCATATTTTACCCAAATCGAGGATTTTCAAATAACAACTTTTGAAATTGATAATGACGATCTTAATCAAGTTGTTGAAAATACGGTAATTAAGTTGGATTTCAATTCTTTTGAGGTTGCGAAATTCGATTTAAACTTCGATCTTCCTTTTTCTGAAAACGTGAATATGACAACTTTGAATTTTAAACTCCATTTACACGATGAAGTTGTTAATAATCCAACAAAAGAAGTCGAATTTAACGAACATGATTTTTATGGACTCTTTGAAAATGAGTTGTTGAATCTAAAGGGGAAACTTTCGATCACCGTTTGATTTTGAAATCGATAATTTTGAGGAAGTTTTCAATGATAAGTTTGAACTTCAATTTGGTGAAAATAAACTTGAATGTCAATCAATTGTTTTATCAACCCCAAAAATCATCGAAAATAAAACAACTCATACGATTTTCAATAAAACGACTTTCGTTTTTCCAATTCCACACACAACTCCGAAATCTTTTACGATTTGGTTTTTCGTGCTTAAACTGTGTCTCACACAGTTGATGAGACAAATGAATCGGTCTTTAGAAGACCGTTTCATTTACTTTTTGACTGTATACTTTCTTATCTCTTGTAAATAATAATCTTTCATGTAAATATAGGATTTTTATTTTATTTTTCTCCTTTCACTTGGGTTGACTGTGGGGACACAGTCAAAATCAAGTGTGGGGGGAAGACTCACCTTCATTTTTTTTTCATGGTTTATTTTTGCTTTAAAATCACAAAAACAAAAAAAATTAAAAAAAAATCCAAAAACAAATTTTCTTTTGATTTATTTTTAAAAGAAACACTATAAGATAAATATATGGCTTTGGTTTATTAAATTGAAATTTTTGAAAATTTATTAGTCTTAACAAAAATATAAATGAAGTTTGATTACAAATAATAATGGTTTAACTAGTATATAGGAAGATTCATACGTGTTAATTATGAAGTACATCCTAATTGAAAACCTTTGTTTTAAAAAGTGGTTGATTTAAAGTAAAGGATATAACATTTTTTTGTCTTCTAAGTTAAATGGTGCTAAGATGATTTTGCAAAACTCCCACTCAAAAAAATATAAAAATAAAAAATAATAACATCCAAGTATTTTCTCTCATTTAAAAGTCCTCACGGTTATGCATGGGTGATTACTTGGAATTTTTGATTATGTGCTTTCATACTCATTTAAAAGTCCTCACGGTTATGATGTATGGAACACATGTAAAAAAAAGACTTAATAAAAACCACCTACGGTCGATAGTGTATGCATGAAAGTGTGTGCACTCACCATGCTCTGTACTCCCCTCACATAAGCCCGAAAGGCAGTGCATGGGTGGTATATCTGGCCTCAGTTTACCTGAGCTAGGTGTGTAATTTTTCTTGCAAATAATGACAGAGCAAGCAATTGAAATCCTAGCACTATTTTTACTTATTTGATTTGATTTGTTATTGAAAAGAAATGAAAATACCACTTTGATAAACTTTGATAATCAACTAAGGATCCATTTTATAATTACACTTTGTTATCAACCGAAACAAAAATTAAACTATTGTCTATTTGTTATCATAACTTGATTTTTGTCGAAAACTTTGACGAGTAAATGACATAAATTTTCTAGATAATAACCAAAACATATATTTAACTTATTTGTGTCAATTTAAAAATAAATCCTTCATTTGTAAATATTTTCAAAAATTTGCATTCATCTCTTTGTAAATAAATCTTGCATTTTGTAAATATTTTCATCATGCATTTGGATTTTGTGGGTAGTATCTGCTGAAAACCCTCACGAGACAACACTCGTCCTACTGGGGACACCCAGAGGTTTAACGGCTTATTGCATACGCTCAAGCAATCGTGCTCCCTACGAAAACGGATTTACCTTAGTTTTAGTTTATTCGAGGACGAATAAAAAGATAAGTGTGGGGGTATTTGATGTGCATGTAAATGTGCATATTTTAACCACCATATTTATTCTTTTTAAATTAAATAAATGATCATATTGGGTATTTTAACTTGTTTAAACCAAAATTCATATTATTTGAAATTGTCACATATTTATCTTCATCCAGGGGAAAAATGGTCATTTTTGTGCATATATTAATTTGAGAACATTTAATTGGAATTTTTTGTATTATTTTGTAGGAAATTATACTCAATTACAAGTGGGTTCATGAAGGAATTTGCATGCACAAAATGAATACAAAGGAATGAAGATGGAAATAATTCAAAGTGAAGAACATGGAGGACCCCACCTACCCACTACCTAATGTACAAATTAAAGGCTAATGCACATGCTAAAAGACATTTAAAGCTTCATGTACATTTAAGTGGGAGATTATTAAAGCTAATGATAACTTGGCCACCACACTTCCTCCAAGGGCATTTTGGGTGCTCCCCAAAAATATGCATTAGGGTTTCTAACTTGTATAAATACCCCTTATGTTTCATGTAGCCATCTTCCTCTTAGTTAGTTAGTTTTAGTTTAGAAAATAAATCAAATCTCTCTTTCTTTCCATGGCTACTTAGCCATTTCTTCTCTTATGTAATTCTTTTTTTATGCAATGTTAATTATTGTTTTTTTTAATTACATGTTCATTCCTTTTATGCAAGTAGTGTAGATTTTCCTTTATGCAATTAGAATAGTTTTCCATTTCACTTTGCTCTCTTTTCCTTTTCTTTTTCTCTCATGTTGCAAGCTATATTTGTTCATATGATAACAAATATGAGAGACTAGACCCCTTCAATTTAGGGGTAATGAAGCTCTTTAATCATGTAGCTTCAACTTAATTTGATATTTATGCTCTCTTTTTGTGCTTAATGAGAATGATTGAAGTGGTTTAATGATGTTGTTTAGTTTTGAATTTGATAGTCTATGTTGTTTATAACAAATAGGCTATGCTTAAATAAACAAAACACAAATTTCCTCTTCATCTACATATGATTATGGCAAAGAAGTGATTGTTGAAATTAAAATTTGATGGCTTATATTTCTAATTAATAGTTAATATGCCATGCTTAAAATAGATTTTTCTTTCAACTTTGTTGTCATATTTCATGAGAGTTAAATGTGTATTAGTGGTTGTGTTATAGTTTGATGGTTTATATTGAGCTAATTAATAGCACAAATATACCATACTTATGATAAGCACATCAACTAATTCACTAATGACAAGAAAAGAGAGATCATAACTTCATTTTGTTGATTTATGTGATTTAGAGAGTGGATTTATTCTCTAAATTGTCATTTAACTCTCATATTTGCATTTCTTTTCTTTTTGTTAGTTAGTTAATTTTCTAATTTTCTAGCTTAACATTCTCTTCAACTTTGGTTTAATTTGATTGAATAGAATTTTAAAATCATCAATTCCCTGCGGATCGACCCGTATTCGCCACGTGCTACATTCGTACACCGTGCGCTTGCGGTTATTTTTAATTAAATTCATTCGACGGTTTTCTAAACCGATAGACTTCCGTTGACGAACAAGGCATTCACTTGTTGCTTTAACTTCTTATCCTTCGCGTGAGGCTTTTTGATCTCGTCGCCATAGATGATTTATATTCGGCTGTGGGCTTGTCTCACCTCTTTTAGCGTGTCGGCATTTCTCTTGCAATCTTGCAGTGCCGTTGCTTTCTCTTCCTTTAATAGCTTAATCTTACGCTTGACCGATCCTTCTTAAAGTCATCTTTGTCTGATTCGAAGGAGAGGATCTCCTGATAATTATTTCTATTTGTATATGCTAGCTGTTTACAGAGCTTCTCCCATCCTTCGACATGTTCTTGGTCGCTCTGGATAGCATGAAGATGCGGCATGTAGGAATCCTTGCAAACGGGATGGAGGTCCAGGTCAAACTTGACCCTCTTGAAGAACAAACCAAAAAGCGCTACCTCAAATTTAAGGGGACCTAAAGCAAGAACATATGCAGGTCTCCATGGAGGCGAGAAGCATCGAGGGGCAGTAGTGACAATAGAAGATGATGATATATGAGTTGAAGATGGATTTAGAGTAGAAGTGATGGGAATTTCGTAGCCCACAGAAGAGTGCTCTGAAGCGAGTTCGGAAGAATGAGGGCGATGTTCAAACTTTGAATTTTTCGATGGCCTATCTCTTTCCTCGAGATATCTATTTAAAGTCTCCTTTCATGGGTGTGTCGAAGTCGACCAATACATCGCTAGAATCTTCGAACTTCGCCCCATCATCCCTATTCGGAGAATCTTAATTTCATCCAGTTTTAGGGGCATTTCCTTCACCATTTGCAGCAGGAAAAGGTGAGCTCGGGAGAAACGGGACTCATTCCAAGAGTTTAATCACGTGACTCTGGGTCTCCACCGTCGGATTCAGACGAGAAGTAATCACCGACATTGGACTCATCGCTACTACTTTAAAACTCTCCCTTTTCCTTTTCCAAATCCACCGCGGTCTTGCCATATCTTTGTTTGAACTTCTCTTCTTCTTCCTCCGAGATTGGCGGCATTCAACCTAGGTCGCTTAATCTAGTCGCAATAGCCTCTTCCCCCTTAAGGGTTTCATCGGTGGATTCTCGAGACTGGTTTTCTCTCTCTCAAAAGACACTTTCTTCAGAATTGTGAGAGGAAGAAGTAAATCTCGTATGAACCAAGGATCGAGTATGGAGTGAATTTCAACTTAAATGGTGGAGCAATAGGATCCAGTGGTCCATAACAACGATAGTTTTCATTAGCCAGTAATAATTTAACGCTTCTCTCCTCGACATCGATTACCTTTAAAGCCTCGCAAACTTCATTGAGTGTTGCGTCGGCGTTCGGTCTTGGAATAACTGCAAGAGACACATGGTTGGTCAGGAACTCCATGGTAGTGCATCAAAAGCTCGATGAATATAAAGAAGCTTGCCCTATGTCGTCCACTGACAATTGAACCTCTCAAGGCATCTGACAAATAAATATTGTATCTTGAATTGCAATAAGTTGTTTTGCAAGCACTGGATGATTTTTCGATTTCTTTGTGCTTCGATTATAATCATGGAGCAACAATCATCTCTCCTCTTAAACGCCAAAAAGTACCGAAACTCATCAAAGTTGGGAACGCGGTTGAATGCCTGCATGCAAAGAACATGCAAGCAAGTCATGATGGCATAGCCATATGGATGAAGCCGAAATAGGGCAATACCCAAGTTTGAGAGAGTCTCACATGGAAAGTCGTTGAAGGGAGGCATGACTCCATTTAAACACATGTATCGGTGGCAAGCGATGTAGACCAAGAGAGGCATGTGAGCGAATTCGTCCTTCTCCAGCAGAAGAACATCCACTTCGGTAATTCCATGTTGCGCATAGATGTTATGAAGTACCTTGGCGAAAACAACCGATGAAGCTCTCTTAGGCAGATTAAGCAGAACTATGAAGTTGGGAGGCGTATGATTCGTGATTGGCCTAACTAGGACTAACCAGCGGTACTGATCTTTCGAAGTGGATAATGACTCAGCTTCAGACAGCGCTAGACTTCCCCTAATTGACTTATGATGCGTAGATGGTTGCTTCATTCTAAATAATAGAACTCACATCTGAAAACTATCAAGTAAATCTATCCTAAACTAATAGCTTCCACTGCCACACTGGAATTTTGAAGAAACATTAATTTGTAATTGCCATGACGTATTTCAAGTGCAAACTGGGCAAGTGAAATGTGATTCTATATAGGATAAACTCAGTGCTCGATAAAATGCAAACGCCCTATCCCTTGTAGATAGTTCACTCACATTGGAAGAAGAAAAGAACTTCCCATGTCACTTCATTTTCCATTTTTGTTTCTACTTCCTATACACTTACCCTTTATCGATCAATCGTCGATAATGAATCCATTTTCTGAAGCAATGCGGAAAACACTTCTCACTATTGGAACGCTGAGTGTGCAACAAGAAAGGAGTATAAGTCCAAATTCTGCGAAATAATCGTAATCGATTGGTGATGTAACGTACAGTAACAGCTGTGAAACTGGACACAACTCAATTTCGGTCTAATGGAAGATAGAAAAACGTGTCCAGCACTGGGTCGAAGCCCGAATGTCTTTTTGGGAAACAACTCAAGACTCGATTTACTATCTTCCTCCATTAAACTGCAATCAACTCGAACTTCTCATGATTAACATTATGAATTGGAACTCGTCATCGATTCATTATACCAATACAATAATTAGCAAACCAATTAGTGAACCCACCTCTAACTGAATTCAAATGCAAGGGAAGAATCAAAGATCAAACTTAGAGAACTGGGGAATGGATCGATGGCGAGCTGATGGTAGGTTGGCAATAAATAAAGATCGGTCGTAAGCTGATGGCGAACTTGGGTTTTTCTCCAAAGTGAGAAGAAGAATCATGGTGTTGTGAATGGAGATTAAGGCCGCAAACTTGGACAAGTTGGATTAAAGGAAGTGATTGATCGAATCGAAGAAGCTAGGATCGGATCATCTCAAGTCTATAGGTCATAGGGCTTTAAGTTGCACGAGAGTGATTCGGCTTGAATGAATATAGAGGAACTTGGTCGGTTCGGATGTAAATAGGCAGATAGAAGAAACCGTGAAAATTTCCTAAGGCATTGGGTCGCCGGTGACCTAACATGGGTCGTTGGCGACCCATATCTCCAAAGGAGATTTTCACAACAATACAGGTCACTAGTGATCCATACGCAAATGAATCGCTAGCAACCCATAGTGCTATGGATATTTTTCCTCGAGCTCATTCTATGACATTCATTTATCATTTCAAAGCATGGTTGGGAAGCTACGAGTAGAAATATGATCCATTGTGGCAAGCGACATCAGTCAAACCCAAAGCAAGATGACCGACAACATAACCTACCATGCATCCGTAAATTATAACGCAATAACTTGGAAATCGATGGACATATATTGGGAGCGATAACTTCCAGAGCATGCCTTGTTGATAATGA
Source organism: Allium cepa (assembly GCA_030765085.1). NCBI lineage: Eukaryota > Viridiplantae > Streptophyta > Magnoliopsida > Asparagales > Amaryllidaceae > Allium > Allium cepa. The sequence goes on from CM060938.1 coordinate 707,360,442, forward strand.
AGACGCACTCTGGGGGGAAAAGTTATTTGGGTTTTCAACCCAGCAAGATCTAACAGGAGTCACAACAAACTGGTGTTATTGGATGGTTTAGAACTTAACAATGAAGGCTATGGCAAGAAGTTAACGAAAGCCAAGCTATATTAGTAAGGCAACGATTGGGATCAACGAAACCGAGAGATCGACATTTTTTAGCCCAAATAGTAGCTGAGAGCAAACACTAGCAATACAAAACCATGACGACTATGGAAACTTCTCCAATTCCAAACTGCAAAAAATCCTATGTGCTCAAATCACCAGCAACCCAATCATCTTTCTGATTCAACAACAAACTACCTAAGGATGCAATAAAGAAAAGGCCAAGGTAATGGCGTGCAAAACGGATCAAATCAATGGGTCGCCAACGACCCATGGTTTTGCCTCAGGTTGCGAGCTAAGCCTCCTCTGAGTCATTCACTACCTATCTATGAACATGTGATTGAGTGGTCTGACCCAGAAGCTCTCCGATCCATATAACCACCTTTACCACCTGCAACACAAACTGGTTCTTCTCCGGACTGGTTGCTAAAGCTCTGCTGGAATTATTCTTCACTCTCTTCCTCCCTCACAACAACCTCCAAAGGAATTCACTATGATTCTCTAATAGATTCCAAGTCTAGCGGTTCCATCTTGCTAAAGACAATCAAAGCCTTGTAATCAAACATCTCTTGTAACAACAAACAGTCTATAGTAAAATTATAAAGTGGACGTAGGCTTTATTAACAGTCGAACTACTATAAAAATTCTCTGTCTTATTTTTTTACTGTTCTTTTTCTATACCTATTTTCTGTGATATTTCTCTTTCAAAATAGTGCTGGTGCTTTCAAATTCAAACTAAGGTGTTGGTCCATTTTTATGGTCAACATTTTGGTGCTTTCACTGAGAACCGGGTGTTGGTCCATTTTTTGGGTCAACACAAACTGTGTTTAGGGTAGAATTCAAAATATACATTATTTTCCTTTGCAAATTATGTAACATTTTCTCTAATTAGTTGAACTCTTAAAAGGATTATTTAGATGGATTTTTCTTGCACATTTGATATATGCATTACCGTATGTGTAATGTCAGTAGACTTACCATTTCCCATGTCAAAGCACCACTTACCTTTGTACTCTTGATTGCCAAAATTCAAATTATTGAGATTATTTCTCACATGGTTAGGCCCCTGAGTCTGGAAAACCACCTTCATCTTGAATGTCATCTATTTTAGTAGTGTTTTTTTTGACCATTTTTATCTTGCTGAACGTTGATTGAATTTGCGCTTTGATAATTTTTTTGATTGTTGTTTCCTTCATAGGTTAGAGTGTAGTCTGTATCAAATCTGAAATAGCACTTGTTTGCACCATGAACTTATTTTTCATAAATTTGACAGCTTAATCTATGGGAACTAGATGTGATATTTTCAATTTCCACAATGGGAAAAATGCATCAAAAAACATGTATGCTCCGCTATCTGATTGTGTACCTATCCGTCATTAAATCTCATACTATCTCATTGCATATCAGACACCAGATATGCCCCGTCTTCTGATATGCACTAACAAAATAACAAAAAAACCATATGTTGTCTGATGTTATAGTATCATTTCTAGGATTTCGTATTAGATAACATATAAATATTCATTGGTATAATTAATTGCTCATAGAATGAAATAAATAAATCGCAATTTTATTTAAACAAATATTATATTTCAAATCAAATTCAAATACAATACAACTTTAACAATTACTCTACTTACATTTCCAAATACAATACAACTTAAATTTACTCAGACTTACTCTCACTCACTCGAGTTTTTTCGATGTGATCTTAATTTTCTTGCTGCAGCTTTGTCCAACTATATCTTGTACATGTTAAATAAACAATAATAAAATGAAAAAGTAAAACTGAATTTGAATATTAAATATTGCCTTAGTTTATGGGTTTGTTTTTTCTTTTTCTTTTTAGATAGGGATAAATAAACGTGTGCAGGGACAACTTATGATATGCACGGTGTACCATTTTGAATATCATAAGGCCAATCCTTGATTCAATTACACAGAAAATTGCAAAGGTCAAGCCTGAAAGCTCAACTCAGTGAAAACACACCAGTTTAAGCCTAAGCAAGCCTAGGCTCAACATAAGTAGTTTAATTCAGCTCAAAATAGATCAGATAACTCCGCAAAGCCAAGGTGCATAAATAAGATTAGTGCACATGGAGATGTACAAAGTCGAGCACCAACTTCATGGAAATATCAAGCTTGACACATAATGTTATAGAACTAAGTGCACAAATAGCACAAACAAAGAATAATAGGTACGAATTTACGAAAATACTACCATTTGCATCTCTTATAGTGAGCAACACACATATACACATATGTATATACATGTATACATGTATGTATGCAACACATGTCAAACGCAACCAGTAAGTGCCACAAACAAATGAACAACAGGTAGTGCCACAAACAAACGCCGCCGGGAACTACACAACTTCAAGGCAGGAAGTACAAACAAATGACCAAGAATCAAAAGAACATTCACATAGGAATCAAATTAACTGGGGAGTACAGGGAGTTCAAGGCAGTGCACACTACCTTTTTCTAAACAAAAAATTCAAGAATCTGAAGGTAATAAAACTATGGACAAGAAACCAGAGCATATGAAAGGCATTAAACCAATGTCAAGGAAGTGCACTACCATGAAAAGGCAGTGCATTGCCTTGAACAGGGCAGTGTGCACTCCCTTGAACAAGGCAGTGTGCAAGTACATGGACAATTCCACAATGCAACCTGTGAACAAGGCCAACAACATAGACTAAGTCAAGGAAAAAACAAGATTGAAACACACAGCAGACACACCCATAGAAGCTTAAAGAAAAAACATGGTAATATTTCGCACATATATACATACATATGTATGCATGCATATACGTGGAAGATATTTGACAAACAAGACTCAAAGGCCAACAATATGTTACTAATGGTACACATGCATAATGCATGGTGTAGGGATTTCACAAACCAGTTCATGAAATGGCACAACATGTGCACATAGTAAATGAAGACAAGCATATTCAAAAGGCAGTTGAACAGAGCAAGGCAGAGGTCAAGCCATTCAAGGTTCAAGCAAGGCAAGGCACACTCATAAGTCCATCAAAAAATTAAAATCATTTAGAGTTCAAGCACACTAACATGCATATATACGTATGTCTATATACATGTAGATATGTATATACATATGTGTGCAAGTACATAGATAAGGCAACAATGCAACAATGCCATGCCAGAAATTAAAATGAGATAGTGCTACAAATAGCAAGTGCCACAACCAAAAGTAAGTAGTGCCACAAATTAAAAAAAGGTAGTACAACACACATTCACACATACATACATACATACATATGTATGTATGTATGTATGTATATACATGGATGTTCCTAAAATCGAACAAAGAAGTGAAAAATCACAAGTGCAATGGGCAATAAAACAAGCAAGGGCAAGCAATGAACAATGAACTTACTAAAGTCGAACAATGAAGTGAACAAGGAAAGAAACTCAAAATCGAACAATGAAGTGAACAATAAAGTGAATAATAATTCAAGTTCGAGTTCATAGGCCACAAATAAGTGCACAAATAAGTCCAGTGTGCACTGCTTTAAACATCCAATTTAACAATCAAATAGGTGTTGGTGCCTTGCACAACTCTCATATCACAAGCCAATTCAACAAATTTGTAACATCCCCCCCTTGGAGGCCAAAAACTAACAGCTACGAATGATGGAGTCCTCCATAGTTATTAATCCTTGGTGACAAAATATGGTAATGTTAGATACATTTATATAACAGAAACACATGAATATGGAACTTTAAAAAAAAAATCAACAAACAACTTTTTCATTCCATTTCAAAGCATCTCAAATTCATTACATAATCCTAATACGAGAACCACGTTTAGAGAAAATATAATTATTACAACATACGCCAAGAGCGACATATGAAATGCACCCTTAGACGATCAGAGTATATACCTAGGAAATTAAACATCTTTCTCTTTACAACAAAACACAGCAAAATCAAAGTAGAAAAGAACATTAAGTAGCAATCATGCTTCCCACACATCTTCGAAAGCTTATTCATCTAAAGAGGTACCTGAAATCCTCAACACTTAAACCACTCAAAATCAATTAAACACTCAAGAGTTTTTAAAGGGAAGACATAAACTTCAAGTTAGACATAAAGCCTGTTATGAAAAATAATCTACCATTCAAAAAATTTAGATATCTAGTGAGACCACACCGCTCAGCACAACTGGTTTTCCCCTCACTGGTATCTTATTCAGAACTTTATAAAACTATATACCGTGCTCCTGCCTCCGCAATTGTTAAAACATAGCAATTCAAAATGTTGTGATAATATGCAAACAAGTAATCAATTCTGGATTACCCATCTTCATTCATTCTTGACTACCTGTCTCGGCTATAATTTCTAGGGTCACTATTAACCTAATAGTTTTCATAGGCCGACTAATACTCTATTTAATACTTAAGGACTCCATGTCCCATTTGATAGTTTTCATGGGTTCACTACAAACATATTGGCCCCTGCCAATAACTCTTTCTAATCATAGTATTTATGTGTTTACTATGAATCTATTGGCATCTGCAAATAACTCTTCCTAAACATAGTTTTCATGGGTATACTATGAATATGTCTATCTGATAACTTCGCTTTTTAGGCATCGTACATTCTGGTATGTTTGACCTCTTGGACGCAATTCTACTCATTTTGGAGTCAACTCAATTTATATTCACTACTGGGTCAACCTAGCCGGTTATTCTTCCCTTCCCCAAAATACAGTTATGTGTCCTTTACAATGTGAATATATATATATATATATATATATATATATATATATATATATATATATATATTAGAGTGAAGAAGTAAAGACAATAATACCAACACCTATCGTCTAATATCCTTGAAATCATTTTATATCAAACATGGTTAATCCCTTTAACCTAATATTTAAGGAAAGCTTCTTCAAAATTCCATGCTTAAAATCATTTCAAAACACTTTTATTATGCCATGATTTTTCTTCAAATGAGATTGGGTTATTTTTGAAAACTAAGGCTTTCGAAACCTTTAGTCATTACTTTCAAAAGCATTGGAACACTTCCTTTCGAAAGCATTCAAACCTTCTTTTCAAAAGTGCCTGTCTTTCGAACACTTTAAAACCGTTTTTTGAGAGCTTTCAAATGTATTAAAATATTACCATTTAATTAAAGAAGCATAGCGTCGAACCCATTTTAAAGTACCCCTTTTGATACCATTGGTTTAACCGCAAAACATATCCTATTTGGTATAAGTGAATACAAGCGAAAGTACCCTTTTCGAAACCTTTAATCTTTATATAAAATTGTTTGGGGAATGTTGATTGCTTCAGAACCATCCTTTCGAAAGCTAAAAGCATTTAAATAGAATATATGAAGGTTATCTTCGAAACCCTCTTTCGAAGCCATTGCCTTCGAAACCCTTGAACCTATTCCAAAGCTTTTAGGAAGTGGCTTTGTACAATTTTAAAGCAAAAGCTACCTCTCGAAAGCATTGATGACTTTAATACGTTCGAAAGGCATTGGCAGTATGGTCTCGACTAGGTTGAAATTGCCCTTTTCGAAAGCATTCATTTATAAACAAGGAACTCATTCGAAAGCTCCACTTGGACGAAGAGTGGCAACAATTCAGATGTATGTTTTCGACTTGGTCAAGGGCATTTTTTGAAAACAAGGTAGGCACTTATCTTTGGAAAGTGAAACAAAGTTTTTGACCCCATCGAAAGCAATGGTTTCAATACCATGTCTTCGGCCTTTCTCTAGTCCACTGCGTACCATCATTATGATATCTTGTGTATTGGTTTCGGCTTTGGTAGGATTCAACTAGGTCGAAGCGGAAGTAATTAGTCGAAAGGTGCTTCTAAAAGAGACGGAACCCACTTTTCTGGGTAAAAACTGATTTCATGTTAATTAAAGTAGACACTTTATACAAAACCTACCTATTTGTAAACATTTTATTGGTTGCCACAACTTTTTAAATTCTTTACAAAAATATCTGCTACATAACTTAGGTCTAAACATTGACCAATATTTATAATTAATCCCTTCCATAAGCAAAGCAATTAAAGTAGTTAAACCCTTCTTCAAAAATAATTTATTTTTCATGGTAAGTTAGGAAAAATCCCAAAAAAATATAAAATTTCACTTTCAATATGTTATATAACATATAAAAATTCCAGACCCAAATTCTTCATAAAATCAGCAAAATAAATTTCTAAACCCAATTAGTCATGGAGATTCATAATAAATCTTTCATAGTTTGAAACTTTTTAAAAAATTAAAGCCCATCTCTAAAATCTTGTTTTTCACCAAATAAAATTTTCTCATGGCATGCAAAAATCGTTATAATTGTTTTTAATCTTAAAACCGGGTACAATAATTATTAAATTATTATTTTGAATCCAACATGTCCAAATCCAAGCATATCATCAATAAAAAATTATCATAATAATAGATTTAACCTTAAACCTGAAAATAAATGATATAAAACAGAAAAGAGATAATATAAATTATTATTCACCTTGCTTATGATATGGACTTTGAGATTTGATTGAGATTAATCTGCTTGCTTTAATTCCTTAGCCTTAGATTTAATTTCTCCTCTTTTCTCCTAGTAATGGTCGACTCCTTTTATGTTTGCCTTTTACGCATTGTATAATGAACATGAATGGGAATGAAATGAGAATATAAGGGTTATGTTAATAAGGTGCGGCTATTTATTAATAATCCCTTGTGCAAATTAATTAGCTTATAAGCCATTCATATGCCCATTCAAATAATTAAGCATGGCCCTTGATTTATTTCCGAATCTCAATCCTCTTATGACTCTAATGTTTACATTATTCTATTTAATTTGGCTAATAAAATCTACTAAATAATGTTATCAAAATTAAGGATGCTACAGGTTCCCCTCCTTAAATAATTTCGTTCTCGAAATTCAGTAAGGACTAAATACTAAACATAGTAATCATCTGTAACAACTCTTAACAATAGTACTAGCCTACTCGACTAGCAATTATTTATATAAATCTAATATAGACGTACCCTCATAGTAATCAGGATAAATATCTCTAATCTTGTCTTCTTTCCCCCAATTACAGTCCTTCTCGTTGTCGCTCCACTGAGTTTTCACCAACTTTACTTTCTTGTTCCTCAATCTTTTCTCATCTCTCGCTACAACCCGGACTACTTGTCTAACAAAAATCAAATTTGGCTCTACTATTAGATCTTCCAACCCTTTCGGAGGAATAGTAGTATTTGGATCGTGTACATACTTGCGAGGATGAGACACATGAAACACACTGTGGACAGCTGCCATCTGCTCGGCAGCTCTACTTTGTACATGAGCTTTCCAATCCACTCTATAATCCGAAACGGACTAACGTGCCTCGATGCAAGTTTCCATGACTTTCTAAACCATACTACACCCTCCATCGATGATAATTTAATGAAAACCTTATACCCAATTGAGAATTCTAGGTCTTTACGCCTCTTATCTGTGTAATTCTTAATTCTGGGCTGAGCATCTTTCACCATTTCTTAGATTAACTCAATCTTCTCTGTTGCTTCTCTAACCAAATATGGATCTAAGACTAATATGTCTCTAATATCCAACCAACATTTTGGTTGTTTGCCTGGCCTTTCATACAAACTTCAGAAGGCGTCATTCCTATACTAGTCTGGTAACTATTACTGTGGGAAAACTCAACCAAATGTAGGAAATCTTCCCTAGATCCACCTAAGTCCAATACACATGCTCTCAATAAATCATCGAGTACCTTATTGACTCTCTCTGTCTTCCCATCCGTCCGAGGGTAATACATAGTACTCATCTTGAACTTGGTACCCAATACATCCTATAGACTCTTCTAGAATTCTCTAGTAAACAAGGCATCTCTTTCACTGATTATACTACTAGGAACTCCATGTAGTCCTACTACGTTCTTCGGGAATAACTTAGCTAAAACAGGTGTCGTCTTGGTTGACATATTTGGAATGAAATAGGCACTCTTGGTCAACCTGTCCACTATGACATATATACTTTCATTTCCACTATTTGGCCATGGCAACCCATCTATAAAATCCTTGAATATCGACCCATTTCCAGGCTGGACACTCTAAAAGTATAAACAATCCACTCTGCTTCTGATGTTTGGCTTTCACTTGTTGACAGTTTGCACACTACCTAACCCACAAGCTGACATCCCTCTTCATACCTTCCCAATGGAAGCTCTTCTTCGTATCCTGATACATCTTTGTCCTTCCAAAATGAATCATAAACTTGGATCGATGACATTCCTCAAGAAATTCGTTCCTTAAGTCCTCAACATTTAGAACGCGCAACCGTCCCTTCTTTCTCAACCATCCTCTTTGGTTAAGACTAAAATCCTTTAGATCATCGATCTCAGTTCCAACCTCAAGCCTTCTAATCCACTCTGCTAAACTGAATCCTCTTTCTACATAGAAGAAATCCTCTCGATCAATATTGGCCGAATTTCTAAACATGATAACATAGCTGTACTCTGACTAGAACTAGCAGTCAATCTTAACCGCACACTACAGCTTTTCAAAGCTTCTAAATCTTTACACTCTGCCAACATAGCTAACACCATATTTTAATGTCTTATGCTAAAAGCATTTGATACCTTATTTCATTTCCCAGGTGTATACTTTATACCAAAATCTTGGGAAGCCAAAAACTACAGCCACCTCTATTGTCTTATATTCAACTCCTTTTGAGAGAATAAACACCCTAATGACTAATGATATATGTATAGCTCAAAACCCTCCCCTAAGAAATAGTGTCACTAAATCACCAATGCAAAGATCACCTTAACTCCAAATCATTAGTAGGATATCTCACTTCATGCAGCCTAAGCTGTCGTGAAACGTAAGCAATCACTTTACCCTTCTGCATCAACATAGCTCCAAATCCAATTTTCATGCATCGGTATACACCACCAATCCTTGGTTTCCGTTCGTTACTACTAACACTAGTGCATTGGTCAACAAATTCTTTAACTTATTGAATGCTTCCTCACATTTGTTAGACAAGGCATACTTCACATCCTTCCTAGTTAACTTAGTCAAAGGCGCTGCTATGCACAAGAAATCCTTGACGAATCTCTGGTAATAGCTAGCTAATCCAAGGAAACTTCTAATCTCAGTCACCGACTCTTGTTTCTTCCAATTATTAACAGCTTCGTTCTTATCTGGATCAATTGACAAGCCTTTCTTTGAAACAACATAACCAAGAAACTAAACCTCTTTCTTCCAAAAGGGACAGTTGGGAAACATTTCATTAAGTTGATGCTGCCTCAGTGTCTCAAGCACTAATCTAAGATGATCTTCATGCTCTCTTTCATCCTTAGAGTACACTAGAATGTCATCTATGAACACCAATACGAACCTATTCAAATACTCTTGGAAAAATCGATTCATCAAATCCATGAAAAAGGAAGGTGCATTTGTTAACCCGAATGGCATTACAAACCATTCGAACGAATCATACCTAGTCCGAAATGCTGTCAATGGAATATTGTCCTCTTCCACTCTTAACTAATGGAAACCTGTCGACAAATACAATTGGGAAAACACTTTGGCTCCACACAATTAGTTAAATAGATCATCTATTCTCAACAAAAGATACTTATTCTTAATTGTCCTCTCGTTCAACTTACGATAGCCAATACTCATCCTCAACTACCCATCTGATTTCTTCACGAACACTATGGCCGCTCCCCAAGGAAAACTGCCAGGTCTAATAAAATTTCCCCTTTCTAGATCTACTAGTTGCACATTCATTTCCTTCACCTCGGTCAGTGCAATTTTGCTAGGCGGTCTACTAACAGGTTTAGCTCCTGGCACAAGATCTATCTGAAACTCAACAACTCGTTTCGGTGGTAGTCCTGTAACCCGATTAAAGACATCTGGAAAATCTCTTGCTACTCGAACCTGACTTAACCTTTTTCGTACTTCCATATCACTTAATCAAGTGCAAGTACTCCTGCCAAAATTCTCCACTGAGAATATGATTCGGTTAGGACTATTAGGGTGTCTTAGTGATATCTCCCCATCCTGGATAAATATCCTAGCATCATACTTACTCAATCGATCCATACCCAACATGATTCCGAAATCTAAGAAATTGAAAACATACAGAGTGCATGCAAACTTAAGGCCTAATAATTTTAGTTATAACTGGTCACATTTCATCCATAGACTTGCGTACTCCTTATTGGATTCGCAACCCTTAAGGAAGAAACAAGGTATGTGGGTTCTACGCATAACCTACCAACCAAATTTCGAGACATAAATGAATGTAGTGCATCGGTATCAAATAATGTCCTAACTAGTGTAATCTGAATCAAAAGCATACCATCCATTACTATCTTCCCTTTTTTAGCTGCAGTTGGCCTAGCAGATAATGGTTCAACAGCAAAATCCTTTCCCTTGTCAGCCCTAACCGATTCTGGAAACTAATTCTTATAATGGCCAACCTGGTCATAGTTAAGCAATTTACACCTTTCTTTTCAACAGCCTTCTTCCCCTTTTCTAGCTGGCACAAATGAGCATAATGACCCTTTTTGTCACATTTGAAGCAAATTAAATCTTATTTTTCCTTCCTGGCATCTTATCCAATCTGGGCTCCCTTCTTCTTAAAGAACTTTCTCTTCTTTCCCTGAGAACCTTGGGTTTCAACCGGCTTTTCTCTCGCACAAATAGCATGCATGTCTATATTTCGGATTGCCATCTCCACAACTACATTACAAGGATCACAGAGATGTAGCAGGCTTGCCCTAGCGATCTCAAGCCTCAATCCTCAAATGAACCTCTCATGACGTTGGTGTCTATAGTAGCATGTCCATATTGGGACAACACATCAAACATAGTAGCACACTCGATTACTGACATTTCTCCCAGCACCAAATCCATAAACTTTCTCCACAATGCTGATTTAGCAACTTCAGATAAAAACCTCTGTCAAACCTCCCTCTAAAATCTGCCTAAGTCAACTCCCCCTCTGGAACTTTGATATTAACACTATTCTATAAATGAAGCACTGCCCTTTGCGACTACAAAGAGGTCAGCCTTCTCTTCTGCTCACATCCAATCCCAAATCAGTGAATATCCTTTCACAATGCAACGACCAATCCTAAACTTCTATAAAATCCTCCGTCCCCTTAAATAGTTTCCCGCCTAGATTGGTGTAGTCTCTTCTTAGCTTAGCTTAATTATTCCCAACTGGAGCCATAGGATTAGCTCCTCCAACATTCCTAGCAACACCAACAACAACTGCTTCTTGCATCATATTGACGAAAAACTAATACATCACCCCCATATCCACTGTTGGATTTTTAGCACCCACATTGACATCTGCATTTAGTTAGCAATAGCATGTCGGCCCTGGTTCCTCTTGGTGGGTCGAGCATTTCCATTAGTTGTGGTGCTTCCTCCATCGAGATTTCTTCTTTCATTTTCTGCCTCCTTATCTTCTTTCTTGTAAATTTGCATATGAGCCTTAGTAAGATAAAGAAGAATGGTCTAAGAGAGAGGGGAATGAGTACACACACACACACATATATATATATGTATGTATGTATGTAAACTTATATATCAAATACAAGTACGTTACTATAGCGTTAACTCAAAGCCCAATCTAATTTTCTGATTCATAGGATTATGTTTGAAAAGCATTTAAATTTCTTTTAAGTTTCATAAACCTACGCTATGATACCAACTTGTAACATCTCCTACTTGGAGGCCCAAAACTAATGGCTACAGATGTTGCAGTCATCCATAGTTATTAATCCTCGGTGACTAAAAATGGTAATGATATATACATTGATATAACAGGAACACATGAATATGGAACTTTTTTAAAAAAAATTCAACAAACAACTTTTTCATTCCATTTCAAAGCAATTCAAACTCATTAAATAATTCAAATATGAGAACCACATTTAAAGAAAATATAATTATTACAACATACACCAAGAACGACATATGAAGATGCCCCCTTGGATGATCAGAGTACATATCTAGGCATTTAAACATCTTTTCCTTTACAACAAAACATAGCGGAATCAAAATAGAAAAGAACCTTAAATAGCTATCATGCCTTTGCACATCTTCGAAAGCTTATTCGTCTAAAGAGGTACCTGAAAACCTCAAAACTCAAATTACTCAAAATCAATTGAGCATCTAAGAGTTTAAGGGGATCATAAACATTTAGTAAGACATAAAGACTCGTATGAATAATAATATACCATCTCGAACTATTTAAATATATAGTGAGACCATGCCACTTAGCGAAACAGGTTTTCCCCTCACTAGTATCTTATTCAAAAACTTATAAAACCATGTACTACGCTCCTACCCCCGTAGTGGTTAAAACTTAGCAATTCAAACAAACAAGTAAATCAATTTTGGATTACCCATCCCTATTCATTCTTGACTATCTATCTTAGTTATAGTTTCAAGGGTCATTGTTAACCTAATAGTTTTCATGGGCTGCTAATAACCTATTTAATACTTATGGACTCCCTGTCCATTTTCATATTTTTCATAGGATCATTAAGAACCAATTGGCTCTGCCAATAAATTCAACATTCGTATGTTCACCCTAAGCCTATTGGTATCTCTAATAAGCTCCCCCTTGTTCTAGTTTAATGGGTTGACTAGGAACCTATTGACTTCTGTCATTAACTTAATTGATTATTGTTTTTATGGGTTCACTACAAACCTATTAATATATGTTAATAACTTAATTCAAATATAATTTTCATGGTTCTCTACAAACCTATTGGCCCCAACCAATAACTCTTTCTAATCATAGTTTTATGTGTTTACTATGAACCTATTGGCATCTGCCAATAGCTTTCCCTAAACATAGTTTTCATGGGCTTACTATGAACCTGTTTATCTGAAACTTCTTTATTAAGGCATCCTACATTCTGGTCTATCTGACTTCCTGGATGGAATTTTACTCATTCAAGAATTAGTTCAATTTATATTCACTACACGGTCAACCTAGCCGGTTACTCTGCCCTTCCCAAATTATAGTTATTCAGGAGTTAACTCAATTTATGCCACGGTTTTTCTTTAAGATGAGAATAGGTTATTTACTTTGAAAACTAAGGCTTTCAAAATCTTTAATCATTACTTTCCAGACCATTGGAAAACTTCCAATCGAAAGCATTCAAACCTTCTTTTCAAAACATTAGGCACTTGCCTTTTGAACACTTTAAAACCTTTCTTTCAAAACCTTTCAAATGTATTAAAGCATTACCATTTAATTATAGAAGCATATCATCGAAACCATTTGAAAGTACCCTTTTCTATACCATTTAGTTTACTTTTAAACATATCTTATCCGTTCTAAGTGAATACAAGCGAAAGTACCCCTTCCGAAGCCTTTAATCTTTATATAAAATTGTTTGTAGAAAGTTGATGGCTTTAGAACCATCCTTTCGAATTAAAGTATTTAAATAGAACATCTAAAGGTTAGCTTCGAAACTCCTCTTCGAAGCCATTGCTTTCGAAACCCCTTGAACCGTTTGAAAGCTTTTAAGAAGTGGCATAGTACAATTTTTAAACAAAAGCTACCTTTCGAAAGCGTTGATGACTTCAATACCTTCGTAAGGCATAAGATTGGCAGTAAGGTCTTAACTAGGTCAAAACCACCCTTTTTGAAAGCATTCATTTATAAACAAGAAACTCATTCCAAAGCTCCACTTTGACAAAGAACGACAACTAATCGAAAGCAAGGTTTCAACTTGTTCGAAAGCATTCGTTTGAAAACAAGGTAGGCGCTTATCTTTGGAAAGCGAAACAAAGATTTTGACCGCATGGTTTCAACACCATGTCTTATACCTTTCTCCAATCCACTACATACCATCATTATGATACCTTGCGTATTGATTTCGGCTTCAATAGGTTTCAACTAGGTCGAAGCGGAAGTAATGGGTCGAAAGATGCTTCTAAAAGAGGCGGAACCCACTTTTTGGGTGAAAACGGATTTAATGACAATTAAAGCAATTACTTTATAGCTAACCTGCCTATTTGTAAACAATTGATTAATTGTCGTAAAATTTTAATTTCTTTACAAACATAACTGCAACATAATTTTAGATCTAAACATAGTTTAATTTTTATAACTGAGCCCTTCCATAAGCAAAATAATTAAGAAATTAAATCCTTCTTCTAAAATAATTTATTTTCTGAAGGTAAATTACTTGGAAAAAATCCCTAAAAATTACGGAATTTCACTTTTAATATGTTGTCTAATATATAAAAATCCCATTTCCAAATTCTACATTAAATAATAGAAATAAATTTCTAAACCTTACTATTCATATTTTCCTTTGGAAATTCATAATAAATCTTCCATAGCCTGGAAAATTATAAATATTAAAACCGATCTCTAAAATCATGTATTTCACCACATAAAATTTTCTCATGGTATACGAAAATCATTATAATCGGTTTTACCCTTATAACCATGTGGAATAATTATCAATTTTGTTTGAATCCAACTTGTCTAAATCCAGGCATATCACCAATCAAAAATGATCATAATAATGGATTTAGGCTTAAACCCAAAAACAAATGATCATAAAACAAAAAAAACATGATATAGTTGTTATGCACCTTGGTTATGATAAGGACTTTGAGAATTGGTTGAGATTAATCCCCTTGCTTTAATCCCTTAGCTTTAGATTTAACTTCTTCTCTTTTCTACTAGTAACGGCCGGCTCCTTTTATGTTTGCATTTTATATCTTGTATAATGAATGTGAATGGGAATGAAATGAGAATATAAGGGTTATGGTAATAAGGTGCAGCTATTTCCTAATAACCCCTTGTATAAATTAATTAGCCCATAAGCCATTCTTAAGCCCATTAAAATAATTAAGCATGACGCTTAATTTATTTTTCTCAGTCCCCTTATCACCCTAATGTTTACATTATTCTATTTAATTTATCTAGTCAAATCTCTTGAATAATGTTATCAAAAGTAGAAGAGCTATAAAATTCAAGTCAGATATATAGAATTAGGTGAACAAGGCAGAAATCTCAAAATCAATTTATTCAACCAAGTAAAAATATATTCGAGTATATTAGAGAACTCAACAATTGAATGAGTCAAGGCCACAAAGCAGAAAATCGAAAAAAAAAATGGCTAAAAATATGTGCAACAGCATAAAATAATTATCTAAAGTTTAAAATCCAAAGTCAAGTCTAAATCGAAAATACCGAAAATAAATTCTTATATAAACTCATCTCATTATTGGCTTATAAAATCAAAGTCGATATTAATACAAAATTAAAAGAGGCAAAATCATACATATATAAATTGAAGGATACTCGACAAATTAAAGCAAGCTTGAATGGATGCAACCATGAAATGGAAATCAATTATTTATTAATTGTTATTTGAGTGTGAGAGAGTATCAATAGAGTGAATATTTCATTATCAAGCCGATTTGAAACTTTAATTCCCAAAGACAGGTCGAAGATGGGTTGGAAAGGAGTTTAAGTTTAGGGTTCTGTCGATTTGATTTTTAGAAGAGGGAAATAAATTTTGAGAATGGGGAAATTATGAGAAGATGAAAATATATTTTGAAATGACCGAATGGAAAGAAAGTGAAGAGGGAAAAATTAAGTGACTTAGGCATGAAAATATTGATAGGGAAAATATGGAGCCAAATCTATATTTTTTGATAATTTCAGTCTGACAACAGACAAAATGTTATCTAAAGGACAAGCATGAACATAGAAATTTCAAGGGCTATTCAAACAAAAAATTATTTTATACATATTTTCTGTGAAACAGTGGTAAATAGCCTGATAATAGAAAATCAACCTTATGTTCTGTCATCACTGTTGTCTGATTCACTTTGTGGCATAATGTTCAACTTCTTCTATATCGGAATCTAGAATTTCACTGATGATGAAATTCAAAAAGGATGGGACTTAGGTAAAGAAGACTAACGACGAAGTTGGTTTTGAGGTCAAAAAATGTGCAGCCAGAGTGAACTGGATGGTGAATTTGCTTTGATTATACTCTTTAGAAAGGCATAGACCAAGCTGTAACATCCCCTATCTAGAGGCCTAAAACTATGCACTACAGATGTTGTAGTCATCTAAAGTATTAGCTTCCGGCGATTAAATACGGCTATGTTAATGGTATCTATAATATCAGAAGCACTTGAACATGAAATAAAACACAGATTTCAGAATAACTTTTCTTCATTACATTTAAAACAGATGTTCCATACTCTTAGTACATAGTCCCTATACGTTCCCAGGTACAAATAAAATATATTTAATACAAAATAGGCCAAGAGCAGTAGATGAAGATACCCCTTGGATGTTCAGAGTTATATAGTAATAATAGACTTTATACAAACACAACGTAAATACAAAAAAATATAAAACTGCAATCCCTAAATAGCTATTTGTTTGCCTTCTGCATGCCTCTAATAGCTTTATTCGTCATCCCATTAAACGTGAAAAAGACCTTAACCCCTCAGCCTACTCAAATTAATTTTGAGAACACGAGAGTATAATGGGAAAACATAAACTTTGAGTCAGACATAAAGCATTTTATGAATAATATTATACATCCCAGAATAATTATGTTAAGTGAGACCACGCTGCTCAACGGAATGGGTCTCCCCTCACTAACATCCTTTTAAAACAGGTTTTTGTAAAATCATTCACAAAACCATATACCGTGCTCCTACATCCATGACGGTTAAATACTACAAAGCAATCATTATGTAAACATACATAAATATCAGGCAATAATGAATTATTTGTTCAAACACACAAGTTTTGTTTGGATAACTTTTAACCTTTGTCTTACTCAGGCCTACCAGACAATATAATCAAAAGTAACCTAACAATTGTTAGATATTCTTCTTCTGGATTATCTACCATTAACTATCTTTTAAACATTTTCCATCTAGACGGTTTGTCCTTAACAATCTATTAAATACTTCACTTTTGGATGGTCTGTCCCTAACTTAATCATCTCCCAAATCTTCCTGATCTTAATGGTTTTTCAGGCTCATCAATAACCAATCTATATGCAAACACATATTATTTTCGGTGTGTAACCATAATTTTAGTCTACCCGTGATAAAGCCCTACGCCCTAGAATTTTGGACAACAATTAGCTGGGGCTACTAGCTAACGTATAAGGCGTGACTCCATACTTGTCCCATCTGGTTTTCTAATATCTAAGCCATTTTCACTTAAGGATCACCTTCCATAATTTTCCTTCAAAACAATTTCAAAATGATTTAAAACCTATAAATCAAACATATATAAGGAGAAGTATATAATCTTTATGTTTTACTCAAAATCATATAATCATGCCATATGTGTGTGTGTGTGTTCTTTACTTAATTCTCAATTGATGAAAATGTTTAAATACTTGAAAGAACCTCTTTCTAAACCTTTGAAATCATCTCTTTCAAAACCAATATTTTGAAATCATTCCTCAAACCTTTCGTAACAAAGCATTAAACCTTTCGAAACCATTCCCTAAACCTTTCAATCCCATTAAAAAGCAAACCTTTCCAAAGCTATAAAATATTGTGCATCCTTCTTTAAAACCACTTTAAAACATTGCCTTAGAAACACCTTAGAAAACCTTCCATTCAAACCTTCTAATCCATTGAATTAAACCCTTCGAAATCATTCAGCTAAAACATTTCGAAACCATTCAATAAACATTTCGAAATTGTAACGACTTAGAATTTGACCACTTTAAAATATACTATTTAAAGTGATTTTAAATGTAAAATAAGTTAGGTTATATAATTAAAATAATATTAGATAGGATTTGGAAGAGAAGTATACATAAAAATAGTAAATTTGCCTATGTCGACAAAAGTGACGAAATGCTGATTTTAGAGAACTAAGTTTCAATGGTTAAATAAATTATTTTAATTTATTTATGAGTGATTATATTTTAAATAACATTTTATAAATTTATCTTTAAATTCGGTTTACATAAATAAATAGTTTAACTAAAATGTTAAAATGTGACCGTAAAACATTTTTTCGAAAATCAACGTTTTGTCGATTGAAAGTTGTCGCAACGTCGTCGCACCTTTATTTTATTTTATAGAAACATATATTCAAATAGTATAAGTATTAATTAATTCACTAATCAAGTTCATTTTTACTAAACATACTTAGAAAATTCTGAAATATAATTAAGAAAAAGTAAGCACAAAAAGACAAACATTTCATTTCAAAGCAAAAGGTAAACATCAAATCAAATCAAACACAATTATTATATTCCTTACTTACTTCTTAAGTGAAAATGACATAAATTAATGATTTAAAATGTGATGTTAAGTATTGAAAAAATAAGGTTGCTTAAAAGTAAATAAAGTGTATTCAGGTCTTTTTACAAAATATTATTTTAATCCAAAACTTTTTCTATAAATAAGCATCCACTCTTTAATAGCTTCTTCTCTTCTCTTTTCCTTGCTAATTTTTTCAAAACCATATCAAACAAAGTAAAGACATCACCAAACTTTGCCAAAAACCTTATAATATCACCAAGACATGGTTTAGCATCTAAGAAGTGAAGAAATGATAAAGGAAGGGGAGGATGAAGAAGAGGCTGAACCTATGGAAGAGGGAAAGGCTTGTGGTCGAGAGCAAGTGGAAGTAAAGTGACGGCCAAGCACTAGGAAGTGAGGTGGAGTTGTTTAGGTGATGATTTAGTGAAGTGTTGGATTAAAAAGAATGTTGGTAGGAAGTTAACCTTTTGGTTAAAGGTGAGTACTCAAATTCTTAGTTTTTTAAATAAAATTTAAGTTGATAATTTACATGTTAAATTAGAAATTAATATGTTGAATATTGGCGATATTGGATGAAAATTTGGTTGATATTATGAATGATTATATGATTATGGTATGGACGGTAACTTGGTTTGATAAGTGACAAGAGAAATGGTTTGTAAGCATAGTTAATTAAATGAGAATTAAATCCATACAAATATGTATATGAAAATTATTTAGACTCTTAATGATTTCAAAATATCTAAAAAGTTTGAAAATGATATTATAATAATATGATATGAAATGGAATATGAGTTTGAAATATAAAAATATTGTTTAAAATAATTTAGAAATGTTTTATAAACACATAAAAGTGTTTTCAAAAAGTTTAAAAAGAAATTGAAAAACAAGTCAAAACTATGTGCGTCGCGTAACAATAGTCCGCGATCACGTGCCATAAAAGTTAAACGAGTGTACAAAGTGGAATATAGCTTGAAATCCTTCGAGATAAGAATTTTTCGGTCTATTATATCCATAGTTTCCCAAAGAAGAAAGAAAATCAAGATTTCATCAAGTAGATTTTAAAATATATCCAAAATAATTTTCTAAAAACATCGCGGTTTTGCAATTCGAAATCCAAAAAAGTATTTCTTTATAAACGATATTTTTAAATGTTTTGAAAATATGAAATAAATTTGATAAATCTATTAAAACGGTTTGAAAGATATTTGGAATGGAAAATATGAATTTACAAATATTAAAAGTTGCTTAAATCAAATAAGCTTATATAGCACTTTCCGCGGCACTTTTATGCTGTGAATTCTATAACCTTTGAATATGAGTTTAAACTTAAAGATTTTTCCTTGATCAATTATGAATTTTTAAAAAAAAGGAAAATTGAGACTTTAAAAGATAATTTGGAAACTTGTAATCAATTCCAAAATAAAGCTAATAACTGAGCATGTGGAAACGACTGTACATTTTTCCGCCTGTGAGATATAAGAAGATAAAACAAGGTGGTTAACTAAGGTTAGGGATGTGGCAACCACTGCCCTTAACTTACCTGGCCTATGTTTTCTCTTTTTAGGCGATGGGTGAATTAGATCAAAAGCAAAGCTCGGATGCTCTAAAACGATCATACGTAAGTTTTTCAAAGAAAAAAAGAAACAAATTCTTTGAATGTTAATTAACCAATTAACATCTTTTATTTGATGATTGGTATGAAGGAACAGGAATCAGATTTGGGCGATTCCTATCCAAAGAACCGGGATCGGATTTAGGTGATTCCTCTCCGAAAATCACTTCAAACTAATTTTCGAAACCCTATATAAACTTAACATCCTTTTAGCGATGATTTGCACGAAGGAACCATGATCGGATTTGTGTGATTTCTATCCGAAGAACCGAGATCGGATTTAGGTGATTCCAATTCAAAGAACCAAGATCAGATTTGGGTGATTCCTATTTGAAAACTAGTTCAAACTAATTTTCGAAATAAAATATATTGAAGACAACGATCATTGATGACAAAGATCTTGATGATGTAGGATTACTTGCCACTAGTCCATGTAGGTGAAATTTACCATATTTTAAGTAGTTATAGTACTCTATTATGAAAATCTTCGATTTCCAAGAATATAACTTGAAGTTAAGAAAAAAAATCTATTATTAAGATTTAATAAATGATTTCGGAATATTTTCCCTAAGTTAAAAGTTATAACTTGAATATAAGAAATCTTTGATTAAGATTTAATAAATGATTTGAAAAGGTTTTCCTTAGTAAAAGATAAAATGGTTTAGAATTATTCCAGGATTTAAGAAGGGTTAAATAAACCAAATGATTTGATAATTGAGGCTTTATGGTTCTATATACTCTTGAAAAGAAAATGGAATAAATTGAAAAGAATATATCTAAGAAAGATATTTGATTTAAATAAAAGATGAAGTAATTGATTGATGATTGATATCAACATATGAACTTAAATCTTTTAAAGCGATGATTGGCTTCGAAGGAACCGGAGTCGGATTTGGGCGATTCCTATCTGAAAACCACTTCGAACCAATGCATACGTTTGAAAATGAAGACATGTTGAAGATGATGATTATTGAAAACCATGGATCTTCATAGCATGAGAACTGCTTGTTGACATGCTCTAGATTGCTTTTATTATAGAGTTATTTATAGCAGCGGTCTCCTCGTTGTCGAGACTTTTCGGATTGTAAGGACTACACGCTACTAGTGGTAGTAGGAGAGTGCCTTCGGTTTCATTCAGTCCCAGAATGAACTTGTATGGAACAATGTTTGACATTGCATTTCTAAGACACAAAGTTTGACTTTTACAAATGTACATCAGCTTGGCGGTGGAGAAGGCAACTTCTTTTAGCTTAACACCCTTCTTTGAGACATACGAGCTCAGAGGTTGTATGCTTGTGGGATTAAAAGAATGACAGTGTAGCATTTAAAATGGAATCTATTATGATTAAAGCGTGGTTTTGTATGAAAAGAGTGGCTTTGGAGAAATTGATCGTAGCCTTGCGAGCTTCACACCAATTATGATGGGATTCTATGTGGTCAGATGTATGCTCACATTTTGAAAAGTAACGATTTAGGTTATCAGATGTTCTGAGCCCTAGGTACCAGATACGTTTGGGCCTCATGGCATGGATGCACGAAGTTTGAGTTTTTGGATGTTACTCGCAGATTGTATCCACTTTTAGCCATTTATGTTGTTGTATAATGGCATTTGAGTCTTGGACATAAACCGTGGATACAGATTGATCTTTCCATGAGTTTCCTATCATGTTGGAAATCCAATCCCAACATGAGCTTTACGATTTTGATTGTACTCCCAAAATAGCTGTAATGACTTGCAAATTTTTCAGCTAACCCTTTTGGTATCATACATTCCGTTCAGTATATGCCTTTGACCCAGTCCGAGTATATTACCTTAGACTTAGTCCAGATTCTTTTAAAAGAATGTCATTAACGATATTTTTAAATTATTTTGGTAATAAAAGTGATTTGGTTATGATAAGGTAAAAACTCGTCTGTGTTTATGTATGGGCGTAGTCTTATGAGATACACTTCTTTTCAAAGGTTTTGATAACATTTTCTAAATTTATGCATTTAAAATTTCGAGTATCTCACGCTGGTTTATCAAGCTTGATCCAGGTATTTTTAATGCTGGGATCAGATCCGAATAGTTTAAGGTTTAGTTGAAGACGGTTGGAGTTTTCATAGGAGAGCTAGAGATCTTCATCATCGTATGGACGTATTTTATTATCCGCGACATCTATTGCATTTGTTTGTTGTTTCAACATTTGTAAGGACAGAAGTTTACAACTGTCCAGGCTGAATCTAGGTTAGATTCTGATATTGTATTTTAAAATTTTCCGCTGTGAAGACTATTATTGAAATAATATATGTTATTCCATTCGTGTGAGATTCTATTCTGTCATTATTTTCTTTCTACCCTTAATGATCCGCTTTTTCGTGCAATTTGATTTAGACATGTGTGGTTTATTGTCGATTCAAATGGTACAGAAAAACAGGCCATTATAGAAATCATTCAACTAAACCTTTCAATATCATTCAATAACCTTTCGAAACCGTTGAACTAAACCTTTCCAAATCATTCAACTAAAACATTTAGAAACCATTCAATAAACCTTTTGAAACCATTGAACTAAACCATTCGAAACCATTTAACAATAATTTTGAAACCATTCAATAAACCTTTCGAAACCATTAAAAAAAACCTTTAGAAATCATGCAACTAAAACCTTTCAAAACCATTCAATTAACCTTTCGAAAGCTTTGGGATTTACTTCAATTTATAAAAAAAGGTAAATTACTTAAGTCGAAAGCTTCCTTTCAAAAGCATGGGGAAGTGGCTAGTTTTTAAAACAAGTGTCGTCTTTGTCGAAAGGTTCAAAACAAAACATTTATAAAGCGACAATAACCCTTCAACTGTGTCGAAAGCTTTTAAAACATAACAGTGTTAAATAGTAGTAACCTTTCAACTGTGTCGGATGGTTTAAAACCTTTACATTTGGCCTGGTCGAAAGCAACCAAATCGAAAGCTCTTATTCAAAAGAAAAACAGGAGAATGCTTTTGGTTTATAAAACAAACATACCCTAACCTCTTTGGCAACTAACCTTTTGGCTTAGAACCCTTTGAGTTGTCCAATTCATTACGTACCAAGTAGCTTAATCCCATATGCATTGTTTTGACCTTGTCGAAAGCTTTGAACCTCTCAACCTCCTTGGAAGGTCTAGGTCAGAAGGTTTACAACCATAAAGGCTGAAACATGTAAAAAATGTGATCGTTTGTTTTTAATTTAAAATGGAAATCTTTTCAATAACCTGCCTTTATTTGTCAAATTCTCATTGTTAACAATTACTTTTCAGAAATGTGCTTCCACTGTTTTTAAAATTAAATAATCTTCTTATTTTACAAAATGCCCCTTCTCCTTAATAAAATATATAAAACATTTAAGTCCCATACCTTAGATAATTTTTATATATTCATCAAAACACATAGGAAAAATCTAAAAAAATTCTAAAAAATCTATTTTAAAGTGTTTTCCAATATATAAAAATTTCAAACCCAAATAATTATTTATTTAGTTCGCAAATTTATAAATCATTTTATTCATTATAAAATTAATATAAAATACATATTAATCAACAAAATTATGAAATTAGAAAACTGTCTCTAAAATATCATTTCAGGCCTATATTTAAATTATCAAGGCATTTGGATGTCACTAAATATGTTTTTCATGTCAAACATATCATAAAACTAACATAAACACATTATAATCCATCAACAACATATATATATATATAATTTTAATCATCAAAAAATGGCATATACTTGCAAAATAATTTCATGTTTAATCTTAAAACTGAAAAATAAAGAAATTGGGATGTAATAATTTTTATCTTAGCTTTAAGATTGTAGATGTGAGATTTGGTGTTCACTTAGTTCACTGTTTCCCTTCCCTTAAAAAATAGCTTTAATCTTCTTCTTGAGAATTATAATGGTGGCGTGCCTTAGTATTTTTAGTTTGAGTATAATGAAATGAACGTGACCATTCTATCTCCTAAGGGTTTAGGGTATAAGCTCCACCTATTTTTCATATTTCCCTTCTCATATCCTAACACATTAGCTTAGGTTATTTTATTTTAGTTTGTACATTACCATGGCATGGCTACCTTTAGCTAAACAATTATCAACTTTTTAATCTCTCCATTAATTTTTAATTTACCCAATTAATTATTCAAAACAATATTATAAAAATATGGGGTGTTACAGACTCCCCACCTTAAAGAATTTTATCCTCGAAATCACGATTAGGTACACAAAAAAAAAAATCAAAGGTAGAACATGCCATTAGACTGTTGAGACTTGGTTTTAATTCATGACAAAAGCTATCACTACGACATACAAATTTGATGACTGCTATGACAAAAAGAGAGTATATACAACAAGGAAGGAAGACTTTAAAATCAGCGCATCAATTATATTATTCTTATTTTTGAGTCTTAGGTCAATTTTGTTAAAACCTCTCCTCGTTTATGTATATATTAGCTTATATATTTAATCATCTTATTTCCAATAAATTTACACATATATAGGCATATAAAATATATATATATATATTATAAAAGTTTTTAAAGTTGAATCATTATATAATATATATATAGATATATATATATGTATGTATGTATGTATGTATGTATGTATGTATGTATGTATGTATGTATGTATTATTATACTTGTGTAAACTATGCAAATTGCACAGATATTACCAGGTTAGTCGACTGACCTAAAGGCTCAGCCGACTGACCCAGAAATTTTTGTGCAACATGCACAGGTGCACAAGTATATAAATATATATTTAAAAATTTGATTGAATATTCAGTCGACTGACTCAGAAGTTTAGTGGACAGAATTTCTACAACAGCTAATTTTTGAAAAGATATGACTATTAGTGAATACGAACCTCTAGGAAAAGATTTGGATGTAGTGCTTCAATCGAATCTTTTCATCAACAGTCGTCACTTTCTAACATCTATTAATACATAGTCTAGATTGATTCCAAATCACCAAATTTTCTTATCTTTCTAATCTAACACTCTTGAATCTACTTGCAACTATACTTGCAAATATTTTGCATTAAAGCAATATTATACCTTTCTATTCTTCATAAACTTCAAACAGATATATTTATACTTGAGAAGAAGATTATAGGAAGGGTGTAATACAAGTGACAAATTCGTGTTATTAGAACACACAAAGTCAAAATAATCTTTTATATTTGTTAAAGTCCTGTTCTGCTGCTCAGGCGTGTGAAGTTCTCATCGGCTGCTGAGGTGAAATCCTGTTCTGCTGCTGTAGTCCCTATTTGGCTGCTTAGGGGTTGTATATACCGGTTCCTCAGGGCTAACTTAGGGTTGTTGTTTTAGTGAAATCCAGAAGGAGTCGGGGACTGGACGTAGAACGTTGCTCCGAACCAGTATAAAAATTCCTGGTGTCATTTAACCTTACTGCTTTTATATTCTGCATTATTTGTCGTATTACTATCATCACTATATCTGTATCATCGTACATCCATATTAAACGATCCATAGGACATTTTTATTTGGTATCAGAGCAAGGTTATCATTTAATCGTAACACACTTATTTGATAATCTAATAATATAAAAACTAACGCCAGCACTAGCATTAACACTAGCTTTGTAACGATCCGGAGTTTTCGATCCCGAAAATTCCAGATAGTTAGGATAAGAAGAAAGAGATAGAAGAAAAGAAGAAACAGAAACACCAACATCTCACATTCGCAGCAGATAAAATATAATAACAAATAATAACAGTTATACAAAGGAAAAACTATACTTGTCAAATTTCACTTTAATACATCAGGGTTACAACATATATACAAACACAGGACAGGTATAAATCAACAGGTCACAGAAATATACAACAATAATACAGCGGAAACACTCCATACGTTCTTGCTACCCAGCTCGTCTCCAGAGCTCCAGATCGTCTTGAGCTGAAAATCTGTAATACTCGGTCTGACCCGAGCATTACATCAAAGTAACACCCGGGTCAAGCTGGAAACCAGCGTGAGTAAACCCATCTAACATAGAATACAAGAGCATATAACTTATATAAACCCGGGGTAACTTATATCAATTTACAACTTCTCGAGTCGTTATAGACATCACTTACATCACACATCAATTCCTAAGTACCAAAACTTAGATTAAATGGTCCGACTCACTTAAATCATTCTATTCCAGCCTATTAATTTCACATATCAATCTATAAAGAATCGAAGTGGTTTAGGTTATTACTGATACCCGACCCCAGTCTCTTCGAATTCAATATCGTTCTAATTCAAGTGAAATATAATTCAACTTTATATACAGGATGTCATTTTAACACAACAATTCGTCATAGAAAGATAACCACATTATAACCGTTCGACCCAATCATATCACTAATATTCCATATCAGAAATATCAAATAATTCCAACGCATTCAATATCATCCAATCATTTATGAGCAAGATTAATCAACCATACCATCTCTAATTAATTTAATTAACCACAATTGAATTAACCAATTACTTTAATTACTTTTAACTCCTGCTTATTAATTATTTACAAACAAATTAATTAATCATCCAATAATAGTTCTATTAATTAATCCTCCTTGATTAATTTTAATTACATTAAGTAATTTAACTTTAATTGATCACATAGATTAATTATTCTTAACCATTTCAGTCCAAAACTATTTCCAATCTACAATTAATTACATCCTGTAATTATCATCACTAATTACTTCACTAGGTAATTATACATTAAGTAATTATACTTAAACGATTTCCACAAATGATTATCTTTAATTAATTAATCTAATTAATTATTAAAATTAGTCACATTAATTAATTATTTAATAATCCCAAGTTAATGATCTTCATTAACTATTAACAATTCTTTAATTACTTCTCTTAAACAATCAAACTTAAACTTAAATTAATTATTGTTAATTACAATTTAATTAATCTTAAATCATTAAATAATAATCTAACCTTATCCAATTAATGATTTTCTTAATTACAAGTTAATTATTCCTTAATTAACTTAAACCTTAATTACTTAACTAATTAACCCGTGATTTACTAACTAACATTCTATAATTACTAATTAACCAATACTAAATCATTAATTAATTAACATTAATCATTAAACATTAATTATTTTTATGATAAATCATTCTTTTATTAATGTCTTAATTTTATCAACATATGCATTTAAAACATTTCATTCTAAAATCTACTTCGACATTTCTTTCCAAATGTAAGGTTTAAAATGATTAACAAATTTAAACTTTAACCAAATTTTAAATCAATGTTATAAAACCTTTTTAAATCAAATGATAAAGAACTTTTAAAAATAATTATGTAAATAAAGTTTTAAACTAAAATTTTTATAACCAATAGTTTACCCGAGCCACAACTAAAAGTCTTCGAGTCAACCACCCCACATCTCCGAGGTGTCCCTGAAACTTACTCGAGAAAAACTCGAGTCTACTTCCCTGCTTCAACCCAAAACTTCATCAGAGTTGAAAATGTGCACCGTGCACATGTACCAGTGATGCCGCTGCTTCCGACCATCAGCGATGACCCTCATAAGTCAACGACCAACCTCACTCGAGATTCCGACCATCACCACTTCGGCTCCCACTCGAAAACAAAATCGAGCAACCTGACACAAAACTGGAACAACCATCGAATCCTGGAAACCCCTCGTTCTTGCTCCTCCGACCACCGGAGTGCCAGCGGCTCCAGCCACGCCTTCGACAACCCCCAGGCTTCCGCCTCCCTGAGTTCTGGTGAACTCAATGCACCAGAGAAGTCGAACCAAATCCAAAACCTGACTACGCCAAAAACTAGGTTTACAGATTAAAATCCAACACCGCCACTTCCACGATCATCTGAAGACCCATCCAATATTTTTACCGGATTCTTCGATCACTCTTCCACCTCCAGGTAGAATCACGACACCCCAGATCAACTACATCGCCAGGAGTTACTCAAACTCATTTTTCTGGTCAAACCAGATTCACACCCAAATCCCTTTACTAAAAATCATGATCTTAGTTTCAAAAATCAAGTTTTAGTTTAAGTATTTGATTTATATCCCTGAATTCATCAATCATGATAATTTAATTTTGACTTATTTTAAGGTTGCTGTTGTTTTTATTTTCCAGAGGAAATACAAATTTATTTTAACATAAACAAATTTTAAAAATAAATTCTATGGTATAACAATCATATTTTGTTCAAGACATAAGTCTTAACAAAGAATTGGATCATGAGCAAATGATTTTTTTGATTTGATCTTGAGCCTGGAACCAAAATCAGATAAAATTCCAAACACCCAGCAATGCGCACACCCATATGTTCATATACACACACACATGGATTTACTTAAAAATATACTCAACAAACAAACTTATTTCAGAGATTAGCATACCACAGAATCATATACTTAAACATTTAAATAGTGATGTTATTCATAGGCATTTCAAACATAATCAGAGGAAACCAGGTTAGAATACTCACCTAAGAACAAATTTGAACAGAGAGCAATTTTGTTTGAAAAGCTGTTAGCTTGATCCTCTTCCTAAATATTCTTACTTGTTTTTTTCTTGTTGGTTTAATTGTTGTTTTAAGTTTCACTTGTGAGATTATTCTCTCGTATGCAAAGTTTTGTGAACGAACTGGAACAACCTGGAAGTACATATATAGAGAGAAAATGTGTTTACAAGGAGAGGTGTTTGCTGGTACCAAATATATCTTATTTGGGTCAGAGATTTTTTTTCTTTGTTGCCTCCTTCTTTGACCAGCCAACATTTTATATGAAGTGAAATGATTCATATACATTTCGAAATGACCTGGTTTGAGCTTGAGTTGATTGCATTAAATGCAAGTGTTCTTCATGTTTACATCCTTATCCCATTTTTCTTTTTATGTACATAGACTATATTTTTTTTCCTCTTGCCTTGCATCTACTTCACAGGCAACATACATTCCCTTGCCTAGCATTGTTTTACTTTATGCCTTATGTGCTTACTACAAAGTTGTTATAGTTATTGTTATAAATTTTAACTTAGGTTACATGCACACAAATAACCATTACACTTTTATTTCCATTCTTTTACACATATATTTTCAATTTAAGTAATCAATGCTTAATCTATATTCTTGTGTGTGTGTGTGTGTCTATATATATATATATATATATATATATATATATATATATATACACACACACACACACACTTATATTTAATATTGATAAGATTGATTTTATTCCAAATATTATTACGTCCATATTACATATATAGATCAAAAGTTAATAAGGTAGAGCTTTACTTTAATTTAACATGAAGAAGATAGATTTTAATTTAAATATTTTTGGAAGACTTTATTTTAAATTTTCAAATCATAATTCCTTCCAAAAATACACATATATATAAATAAGTGGTAAATGTCCAAAAGTCTTATTTGTTTTTAAGATGATAAGTTGTATTTTAGTAAATTGGATTAAATACTTATTAAAATAATATTGCCAAAATCACGGGTCGTCACATTCCTTCCCCCTTTGAATCTTTTCGTCCTCGAAAAGGAACGAAGCGAGAAATATTAAAATGCTTAAAATCAGATAAATTTTCTTTGATCATTTTTAAACTACTTTAAAAAAAAATATTACTAAAATAGTTTTTATAAAAATACTGTTATAACTCAATGTTTTGACAAGTCCATCCTTGTTCTCATAGAAATTCGGTCATACATTGATCAGGCGTACGACTGAAAATCTATAAGTGCTTGGTAGACCTGTTTTCAACATCCAGAGAAAATACTTTGAAAAATAGTTTTATTGAAAATAGAGAAAACAGTTTTCGAAATAGAAGAAATATCCTTGGTGAGAATGCTCTGGAAATCATCACCCCCATCCATGGTCGCAGTTACATCCTGGGTTACATTGCCATCACAACAAAGTCCATGTAACTATAGGCACTCCGCGTCCCTCAATTATGCCATGGAACCCATAAAAGATCGCAGTTACATTCCAGAATTACGTTGCCATCAAAGCAAAAGTCCATGTAACTGTAGGCATCAGCGCCCTCGATTTTCACTGCCAAAATGAAACTTCTCCACACCCATATGGGTCGCAGTCTACCGATGTAAAATCAAACATAGACCGTTGGCTCTCAACGGCACACACGACTTTCGCTATGTTACCATAGGTCGCAGTCTACCGATATAAAATCAATCGCAGACTGTTGGCTCTCAACAGCGCACACGACTTTCGCTATGGTCTGTAGTAGATCGTAGTGACATCGAGTTATACTGTTGTCACAGCGTAACCCAAATGCCTCTATAGGCATCAGCGCCCTCGACTTCTGCTACACACTCCACAAAATCCTCGGGAACTAGTTTTGTCCAGACTCCTCACAGGATCAACTTTAGTACCCCCTTTAGAGGCTCAAGGCAGTGCCAACCTATGGTACTCCTGAGAAGTACATTTTCAAGGGAGCGCCTTTTTCTCCAGATCCATTTTCAAAACACTTTATACTATACACATATAGTATCTTCCCAATCATACACCTAGTATGATCTCATACAAAGCTCCTTTATACAAAATCGATTATCCCAAAATCGATAATTCTCAAATTAAGCTTTCCAAATTCCAATAAAGATTTTACCCAAAAATCAAAAGCCTTTCCATATCCAATGGTTCCCAAAACCTTTTTTCAAAATTCTCATCTGATCCTTTATATATATACATATACATATATATATATATATATATATATAATTTTTAAAAACTTTGGATCATTTCAAACTTATATAAACTCCTTTTATACTTCAAACATTTTCAAAATCCTTTGCTTCGGGTAATAGATTCAATAAGGGGAGATTTATCTTATATAACAAAGAGATATAACTTTGTTTATTCCAAATCAAATATTCAAATTTGATTACTCTATAAAGTCACTTACCATATTACTTACTTCCATAAAGTAAATTTATATCATGGAAATATCCAATTTCCACTTTACTTCATCATATGTTTCACAAAATATACCTTTCATTTCAAAAACCATTTCATATTTCTTATCCACAAATTTCCAGTATCAATTTCATTTAATCCCGTACGATGTACACATATCATCCGTACGCTATACCAATCTGATCGTCCACTCGATCACACAATTTCACTTCCGAACTAGTATCATCCACCCAACTTCCTAATGCGGACACAGATCTGGTTTCTTGATCAGAAACCGTCATTCTCCTTGCATAGCCATAACTACGATAGAGAATACCCAGAATCAATCAACAATCCATATCTAGGTTCGCCACCGAAAATCGAGTGAAAAATCCCAACTCGGATCGATATACTATCTCGAAATTCTATGCTCGAATCCGGATCAAATCACTATGCGAATAGAATAATATACGTACATCCTACGTATTTATCTTCAATGATTATCAACTAAATCAATTTCTCTTTCTATTCACATTTCCTTTAATTTCTATCCACATAACCACAATTATTTTCAATTCCATTGGATTATCACTTTGATCCTTATCCAAAATGGATATTCAACCATAAACAGTTTGAACTCTGTCTAGCTCCGATTCAGAATATAGCTTGAAAAGTTAAAAATAGATAAGTAGTTGAAAAATAATTATTAGTTTGTAAAATAGCTGTAAAATAGTTAAGTAATTGTAAAATAGTTGGAAAATAGTCAAATAATTATAGAAATTTTAAATAATTGCAAAATAGTTGTAAAATAGTAATTAATTTGTAAAATAGTTGAAAAATAGAAATTGGTTTATAAAACAGTTGTAAAATAGTTAAATAGTTCCAAAAGTAGTTGCAAAACAGGTATAAGATAGTTTGGGTTTTAAAAAGAAAGTTGTATAGTAAATAGATATGAAAATGGATTTAAAACTGTTTATATTAAATATTTTATTTGGAAAAATAGTTCAGAGCCAAATTGTTCAATTCCCAATCCCCATTTCCAATTAATTCAATTTAAATTTCCACTCTCATTTAAATTGACTCAACTTCAATTTGAATAACTTCAATTTCCATTAAATTGATTTATCCCCACTTCAAGTTGAATTAACATCAATTTCTTTTCAAATTAGAATCAAATCCCATTAGATTTTAAGCATTTTCACTTCAAGTGCAATTCCAAATTATTTAAATTAATTTAGACTAATTTAAAATTGAATCCACTTTAATTTCTAATCATTTCAATTTCTATGAATTAGTCCCAATTCCCATTTGAATTTGAACTCACTAGATCTTTGATTTTATTTCAAATTAATCCAATTCAAAATTTTCCACTTGAATTTTATACTTATCCATCTTCAATTCTAAGTAATTCAAACTAAATTCAATTTGAACTAATGAAATCTAAATTTCAAATTTAACCCACCTCGAATTATATAAATTCGAGCTAAATTTCCAAATGTTGATTCAACCCCTTAAATCAGATTAACCTTTATTTTTAAATCGATAATCCAAATCTTTAAACAATATAATTCTGTGTCCATTCTCAATAGATAAAGAGAATTTTATATTATATTGTACTTCCACAAAATATTCCATACATTAATTGACTACATGCTAGTAGTTCATACATTACATACATTTATCCAAAATAAGAGTCTTACAAAAGTCATAAATCTTGATGTCTTTCTATTACCTAGAGGTTTGGAAAGAACAGAGCCCTAATGTTCTTACAAGAATCCTTTCTATGGACTTCCTTCCAATGGGAAAAGCCAGAACATACACTTCTCAATAGGGTGTCCCCACATATAACATTTACCACAAAATGTTTCTACCCTGTCATCAATCTGGATAACCTTCATGCCTCCAACAGTACGTTCCATAGCTTTACATCTTTTCTGCCTCTCGGAACAATTCTTAGCAATGTGTCCCGTCTTCTTACAACAAATAGTCGACTCATTGACCGGTTTAACTCGTTTACGCTTTGCCTTCCTCACTTTAGGGAAATGATTTAGGAAATGTCCTTTCTTATGACACTTAAAGCACAAGATCTCAGAGCGAAACCGATGGAATGTACCCTTCAATTCCTCCCTTATTTTACTGCACTTGGCTGCGTAATGACCCTTGTTGAAACATTTGTAACAGGTGACATTATCATAAGGTCCTGTCTCAGCCCTTTCCTTAACCTGTTTCTCATACTCTTTAATTTTTCTTCTCGATCCTTACGTGCAGCTGCTCTTTGCTCTCTGCGTCTAACCTTCCATTCTTCACTATTACTCATCTCTCTCAGACTGAATACTAGAGGGACTTCCTAACCTATAAATTAGACTTAATTAGAAGAATTCTACTTTTACTCTTATATTAATTTTCTTACCAAGTTATACCTTACGTTTTTAACACCTTTGGTTTTTAATTCCAAACAAAGTTCCAAACAACTTCTTATTTCAAAATAAGATTACTTTCAAAAATATTCTGAAGAATATTGTTATCATTCCCTTTAACAATTTGAAAACAAATTTCAAATTTTTTTAAATCTTAGGATTCTAACTTCACAATTTAATACCCTACTTCAATTTACAAGTCATACTTAGCTAAAAAAAATTTACTTACATAAACCATTTCTTTTTGCTTTATCATAATCAGGAAACAAACATCCCAGTATTTGATACAATTATCATTTTATTTTATTTTAGTTTGAAACCAAATTTAATTCTAATTCTCCTTATATGAATGGTACATTCTATTCAATTCCTACTTGGATATATACATATATATACCCCTTAAATTCTTATTTAATTTCAATATCCAACAACCAATTATTGCCTTATATATATAAACTTATATAAAAATCCTTTACCTTTAAAACCATTATATAAAAATAACAAGTACGCTCTCATACACACACACACCCCCTGGAGCCAAGGTTCTCGCTTAACCTTCAGCTCTGATACCAACTATAATGACCCGGAGTTTTCGATCTCGAAAATTCCAGATAGTTAGGATAAGAAGAAAGAGATAGAAGAAAAGAAGAAACGGAGACACCAACATCTAACATTCGCAGCGGATAAAATATAATAACAAATAATAACAATTATACAAAGGAAAAACTGTACTTGTCAAATTTCACTTTAACACATCAGAGTTACAACATATATACAAACACGGGACAGATATAAATCAACAGGTCATGGGTATATACAACAATAATACAGCGGAAACACTCCATACGTTATTGCCATCCGGCTCGCCTCCTGAGCTCCACATCGTCCTTACATGAAAATATGTAATATTCGGTCTGACCCGAGCATTACATCAAAGTAACACCCAGGTCAGGTTGGAACCAGCGTTAGTAAACCCATCTAACATAGAATACAAAAGCATATAACATATATATACTCGAGGTAACTTGTATCAATTTACAACTTCTCGAGTCATTATAGACATCACTTACATCACACATCAATTTACAAGTACCAAAACTTAGATTAAATGGTCCAATTCACTTAAATCATTCCATTCCAGCCGATCGATTTCACATATCAATCTATAAAGAATCGAAGTGGTTTCGGGTATTACTAATACCCGACCCTGGTCTCTTCGAATTCAATATCATTCTAATTCAAGTTATTCAAGTGAAATATAATTTAACTTTATATACAGATGCCATTTTAACACAACAATTCTTCATAGAAAGATAACCACATTATAACCGTTCAACCCAGTCATATCACTAATATTCCATATTAGAAATATCAAATAATTCCAACGCATTCAATATCATTCAATCATTTATGAGCAAGATTAATTAAGCATACCATCTCTAATTAATTTAATTAACCACAATTGAATTAACCAATTACTTTAATTACTTTTAACTCCTGCTTATTAATTATTTACAAACCAATTAATTAATCCTCCAATAATCATTCATCTTAATCAATCCTCCTTGATTAATTTTAATTACATTAAGTAATTTAACTTTAATTGATCACATAGATTAATTATTCTTAACCATTTCAGTCCAAAACTATTTCCAATCTACAATTAATTACATCCTGTAATTATCATCACTAATTACTTCACTAGGTAAGTATACATTAAGTAATTATACTTAAACGATTTCCATAAATGATTATATTTAATTAATTAATCTAATTAATTATTAAAATTAATCACATTAATTAATTATTTAATAATCCCAAGTTAATGATCTTCATTAACTATTAACAATCCTTTAATTACTTCTCTTAAGCAATCAAACTTAAACTTAAATTAATTATTGTTAATTACAATTTAATTAATCTTAAATCATTAATTAGTAATCTAACCTTATCGAATTAATGATTTTCTTAATTACAAGTTAATTATTCCTTAATTAACTTAAACCTTAATTACTTAACTAATTAACCCTTGATTTACTAACTAACAGTCTACAATTACTAATTAACTAATACTAAATCATTAATTAACTAACATTAACCATTAAACCAAAATTATTTTTAAGATAAATCATTCTTTTGTTAATGACTGAATTTTATTAACATATGCATTTAAAACATTTCATTTTAAAATCTACTTCCACATTTCTTTCCAAATTTAAGGTTTAAAATGATTAACAAATTTAAACTTTAATCAAATTTTAAATCAATGTTATAAAACCTTTTTAAATCAAATGATAAAGAACTTCTAAAAAAAATTACGTAAATAAAGTTTTAAACTAAAATTTTTGTAACCAACAGTTTGACCCGAGCCACAACTAAAAGTCTTCGAGTCAATCACCCCACATCTCCAAGCTGTCCCTGAAACTTACTCGAGAAAAACTCGATTCCACTTTCCTTCTTCAACCCAAAACTTCATTAGAGCTCAAAATGTGCACCGTGCACATGTACCAGCGATGCCGCCACTTTCGACCAATAGCGATGATCCTTACAAGTCAACGACCAACCTCACTCAAGATTCCGACCATCACCACTTCAATTCCCACTCGAAAACAAAATCGAGAAGCCTGGCACAAAACTGGAACAGCCATCGAATCTTGGAAACCCCTCATTCTTGCTCCTCTGACCACCGGAGTGCCAGCGGCTCCAGCCACGCCTTCGACAACCCCCACTCTTCCGCCTCCCTGAATTTTGGTGAACTCGATGGACCAGAGAAGTCGAACCTAATCCAAAACCCGACTACGCCAAAAACTAGGTTTACATATTAAAATCCAACATCGCCGCTTCCACGATCATCTGAACACCCATCCAATATTTTTACTTGATTCTCCGATGACTCTTCCACCTCCAGGAAGAATCACGACACCCCAGATTAACTAGATCGCCAGGAGTTACTCAAACTCAATTTTCTGGTCAAACCAGATTCACACCCGAATCCCTTTACTAAAAATTATGATCTTAGTTTCAAAAATCAAGTTTTAGTTTAAGTATTTGATTTATATCCCTGAATTCATCAATCATGATAATTTAATTTTGACTTATTTTAAGGTTGCTCTGTTGTTTTTATTTTCCAAACGAAATACAAATTTATTTTAACTTAAACAAATTTTTAAAATAAATTCTATGGTATAACAATCATATTTTATTCAAGACATAAGTCTTAACAAAGAATTGGAGCATGAGAAAATGATTTTTTTGATTTGATCTTGAGCCTGGAACCAAAATCTGATAAAATTCCAAACACATAGCAATGCACACACCCATATGTTCATATACACACACAGAGGGATTTACTTAAAAATATACTCACCAGACAAACTTATTTCAAAGATTAGCATGCCACAGAATCATATACGTAAACATTTAAGTAGTGATGTTATTCACGGGCATTTCGAACATAATCAAAGG
Organism: Allium cepa; assembly: GCA_030765085.1. Taxonomy (NCBI): domain Eukaryota; kingdom Viridiplantae; phylum Streptophyta; class Magnoliopsida; order Asparagales; family Amaryllidaceae; genus Allium; species Allium cepa. Next base: position 707,397,349 of record CM060938.1, read on the forward strand.
AAACCGGGTTGGAATACTCACATGAGAACAAATTTGAATAGAGAGCAATTTTGTTTGAAAAGCTGTTAGCTTGATCCTCTTCCTAAATCTTCTTGCTTGTTTTTTTCTTGTTGGTTTAGTTGTTGTTTTAAGTTTTAGTTGTGAGATTATTCTCTGGTTTGCAAAGTTTTGTGAACGAACTGGAACAAACTGGATGTACATATATAGAGAGAAAAGGTGTTTACAGGGAGAGGTGTTTGCTGGTACAAAATATATCTTGTTTAGGTCAGAGATTTTTTTCTTTGTTGCCTCCTTCTTTGACCAGCCAACATTTTGCAGGAAATGAAATGATTCATATACATTTCGAAATAACCTGGTTTGAGCTAGAGTTGATTGCATTAAATGCAAATATTCTTCATGTTTACATCCTTATCCCATTTTTCTTTTTATGTACATAGATTATATTTTTTTCTTCTTGCCTTGCATCTACTTCACTAGCAACATACATTCCCTTGCCTAGCATTGTTCTACTTTATGCCTTATGTGCTTACTATAAAGTTGTTATAGTTATTGTTATAAATTTTAACTTAGGTTACATACACACAAATAACCACTACACTTTTATTTCCATTCTTTTACACATGTATTTTAAATTTAAGTAATCAATGCTTAATCTATATTCTTGTGTGTGTGTATATATATATTTATATTTATATTTAATATTGATAAGATTGATTTTATTCCAAACATTATTAACTAGATTACGTCCATATATACATATTTAGATCAAAAGTTAATAAGGTAGAGCTTTACTTTAATTTAACGTGAATAAGATAGACTTTAATTTAAATATTTTTGGAAGACTTTATTTTAAATTTTCAAATCATAATTCCTTCCAAAAATACACACATATATATAAATAAGTGGTAAATGTCCAAAAGTCTTATTTGTTTTTAAGATGATAAATTGTATTTTAATAAATTAGATTAAATACTTATTAAAATAATATTGCCAAAATTCCGGGTCGTCACAAGCTTCATTGAAGGACAATCCACTAGATGTCCACCACTATTTAATGGCATGAATTATAACTATTGGACCATACGAATGAGAATATATAGCAAATGGTTTTGATTCATGGAATATAACTCAGACAGAATATATTATTCCTACAGTAGAGTATTCTACTTGGTCAAATACACAAAAACTAGATGCCACAGCTAATGCAAAAGCCATGAATATGTTGTTTTGTGCCTTAGATAAAAATGAGTTTAGTCGTGTTAGCATGTGCAGTACTGTATATGAAGTATGGCATACACTCAAAGTTACACACGAAGGAACTAACAAGGTCAAACAAAGCAAAATTCATGCTCAAAAGTCAGTTTCAAAACTTTAGGATGAAAGAAAATGAATCTATAAATGACATGTATTCAAGATTTCAGGATATCTACCATTCATTAGTAGGATTAGGAGGAAAATATTCATACTTTGATGTTGTATCCACAATCCTTAACTCTTTAACAGAAGAATGGAAAAGAAAAGTTCTCGCGGTTGAAGAATCAAACGATATTTCCAAAATAAATTGGAAGAGTCAATAGAAAATCTAATGTCCTATGAAGTGAATTTGTAGGCTAAACGAGTACAAGCTCAAGATAAAATGAATATAGCATTCCGTGCAGAACAAGAAGAATCAGATTTAGACAAAGATAACCTAGGCTTTATTGCCAAAAACTTTAAGAAATTCTTGAACTATAGAAAAGAAAACAGAAATAAAGGCGAGAAGCTCAAAGAGTAATTAACCACCGTCTTCATTAGTTATGGAGTGTTTTAACTGTCACAAAAAGGGGCATGTACAGAAGGACTGTCTAGATCAAAAGAAATAATATCGAAATGAAAGGAAGGGCAAACTCAAAAGAAAAGCCTTTTCAGTTACATGGGATGACTCAGATTCCTGCTCTTCATCTGGAAGTGAGAGTGACAGGGATAGTGAACAAACCAACGTATGCTTATGGCCAAAGATAATGAAGTTAGTGATTTAACTTTTGATGATATGATAGAGATAAATTCTGAATTATTGGATACTTTAAAAGGTCTCAAAAGAAAATATAAAGAGGCTGTAGAAAATCAGAACAAGGCAGAATTCGAAAGAGATATGCTTAAAGACCAGAAGAAAATATTGGAAGAAGAATTGAGAAAATTTAAGAATCTCTTTAAAATGTTAATTCTCAACTTATATTATTAAGTCAAGAAATTGAAACTCAAAAATAAAAGAATGATGTTCTTGTTTCTGAAAATCATGTTTTAAAAACTAATTTTAAAATGGTAGAACTAGAAAATTCAAGTCTAAAGACCAAACTAGAAGAAATCACTAAAGACGTTTCAAATTTTAATACAGGAAAAGAAAATTTATCTAAAATTATTGAGAATTCTCAACCTGTTAAAAATAAAAATGGTTTAGGTTATAAGAAGAAAGTCAAGAATTCATAATCTAGTAATTTAAACATGTTAAGTCTAATAAGACACTCACATCTTCAAAAAGACTAGTTTCTAAAATAATAAATATATGGGTACCTAAAACTAATAATAAGTTAATAAGGAAAAAGTATATTAATTCATTCATAGAAAATGTTCATAATAATAAAAATTATATTTATATAAGGGATACTAAAACCACTTGGGTTTGGTTTCCTAAGACCTTACTCTTAGGGCCCTACTAAAAAGGTGGGTACCAACTTTATCTCGTATTATTTGCAGGTCCCACTCAAGAAAAGAGGAAAACGGATACTCGACAGTGGGTGCTCAAAACACATGACAGGAGACAAAGGTATGCTGATAAATATTACATACTCAGACGGAGATTCGGTCACTTTTGGAGATAATTCCAAGGGCTATATCATCGGCAAAAGCAATGTGAGGAATTACGGTACATCTAATTTACCTCTTACTACAAACATTTTATTAGTTAAGAATCTAAAACATAATCTACTAAGTATAAGTCAATTATGCGATAAAGGTTTTAAAATATCCTTCTCTAAAAATAAATGTAGTATCTTTGACCAAAATCAAAATCTTATTTTCGAAGGAAATAGAGATAAAAACATCTGCTTTTTGAATAAGAAAGTTAATCATAACTCAGACATGTGTTTAATAGCAAAAGAAAATGATCCTTGGATATGGCACAAAAGATTCTGTCATATCAATTTCAAAAATATAAATAAAATTTCTAAAAATAATCTTGTAAAAGGATTACCAATGACGAGTTTTAAAGTTAATAATATATGTGACTCGTGTCAATTAGGTAAATAAACTAAATCCTCATTTAAATCTAAGAAAGTCATTTCTACATTACAACTGCTTGAATTACTTCATATGGATTTACTTGGGCCTACCCAAATTCAATTCATAAATCACAATAAATACATATTTGTAATAGTTGATGATTTTTCTAGATGTACATGGACTATTTTTATGAAAAATAAAAGTGATACTTTGTAAAATTTCCAAACATTTGTTAAACGAATTCAAAATTTAAAAGGTACTAAAATTGAAAATATTAGAAGTGATCATGGAGGTGAATTTGAAAATGAACATTTTGATAACTATTGTAAAAAGAAAGGAATATTTCATAACTTTTCATTCCCTAGAACTCTATAACAAAATGGAGTTGTAGAACGAAAAAATCGAACTCTACAAAAATATGCAACTACCTGTTATGTATTGAATCATGTTTTTGGGCAGAAGCTGTAGCACTTAAACGAAAGCACATTACAAAACATTTTTGGGCAGAAGCTGTTGCAACTACCTGTTATGTATTGAATCATGTTTCTATTAGACCTCTCACAAAGAACACCTTACGAACTCTTTAACGATAGAAAACCAAACATATCGTATTTTAAAATATTTGTTTCAACATGTTTTGTATTGAATACCAAAGATTAGCTTGGCAAATTCAATTCAAAATGTGACGAAGGTATATTTCTTGGATATTCAAATTGAAGCAAAGCTTATCGATTCCTTAATAAACGAACTAATACTATTGAAGAGACACTCCATGTATCTTTTGATGAAAACTCTAAACTTATTTCAAAAACAAATAATAACGATGATTTATTTTATAATAAAACAAACATAATAATAAACAATTCAAGAGAAGATGAAGACATTATTTATAATTCTAGAGAAGATGAAAACATTGTTAATAATTTATAAAATGGAAATATTACTAATACAATAAGATCTTCTCAAAAAAATTTATGAAATCATTCTACAGAAAATATAATTGGAGAAATAAATTCAAATGTTCGAACAAGAAATCAACTAAATTTAATGGGTAATGTAGCTTTTCTTTCTACTATAGAACCTAAAAATACTAAGGAATGATCATCCGATGAAATTGGATTATTGCTATGCAAGAAGAAATAAATCAGCTTGAATGAAATGAAGTTTAGAAACTAGTACCCAGACCGACCGATCAGACTGTTATAGGAACTAAATGGGTTTATAAAAATAAAGCAGACGAATTAGGAAATATAACTAGAAACAAAGTGAGACTAGTAGCACAAGGGTATAACCAAGAAGAAGTAATAGACTACGAAGAAATGTTTGTTCCGGTCGCTAGACTAGAAGCAATATGAATCTTATTGGCGTACGCATGTTTTAACAACTTTAAACTCTATCAAATGGATGTTAAAAGTGCATTTTTAAATGGTTTTATTAAAGAAAATGCTTTTGTTGAACAACCTTCTTTATTTATTCATAAAAAATATCCAAATCATGTCTATAAACTTAAGAAAGCTTTCTATGGTTTAAAACGAGCACTACGTGCTTGGTATGAACGCCTTAAATGTTATTTAATTGAATCGGGATTCGAAATAGGAAAATTATATCAAGCTTTATTTATAAAATATTCCAAAAATGATATTTTGATAGTTCAAATATATGTACATGATATTATTTTTGGTTCAACTAATAATAAATTATGTAAAGAATTTTCTGAAATAATGACTAGAGAATTTGAAATGTTCCATATGGGAGAATTATCATATTTTTTAGTACTTCAAATAAAACAAGTTTCAAAAGGAATATTTATGAATCAAGAAAAATACTGTAATAATCTTATCTAGCGTTTCGGAATGGAAAACACTTCTGCCAAACCAAAACCTATGGACACAGTAGCACATCCTGATAAAGACGAAAATGGCAAGAGGGTAGACCAAAAACTATACCGTAGTATGATAGGATCACTACTTTATCTAACAGCGAGTAGACCAGATATAATGATGATTTAATGTCTATGTGCACGATTTCAAGCTAACCCAAAAGAATCACATTTACGCGCCATAAAACGAATACTACTTTATCTTAGTAATACTACAGATTTCGGACTTTTCTATCAAGAAGAATGCTCGTTTGAGTTAGTATTATACGGCGATGCTGAATTCAGAGGAACACGAATAGATAGAAAAAGTACAAGCGGTATGTGTCACTTCATCGATAAATCATTAATATCATTATTTAGTAAGAAGCAAAACTGTGTCACACTATCAACTTGTGAAGCAGAATATATTTCTGCGGCACTAGCTTGTACACAAGTAATCTATATGCAATAGAGACTTAAAGATATCGGAGTCAATTTATCAAAATCAACAATTTACTGCAAGTTCAATAAATCTATACAAAAATCCAGTAAACCACTGTAGAACCAAATAAATAGATACTAGACATCACTTTCTATGCGACAATATAGAAAAAGAAGTGATAAATTTAGACTATGCTCCACTAAAAATCAATTAGCTGACGTTTTTACTAAACCATTGTTAGAAAACACTTCTAGAAAATTATGTTGAGAACTTGGTATAATGTCAATTAAAGATATATAAATGGTAAAATACAAAATTTTGACTAAAAAACTCAAAAATAATATTTTTTACAAAAATTCATTTTTCTGACCATGCTGAGACTCGAACCTATGACTTGTTATGAATAGCCTAGATGTCTTAACCACCTGAGCTATTGATTATTTTCATTACAGTCTAGGTCGGGGGCTTTACTATATGGTGACAACTGTACACTAAACTATGTACAACATTTACTTTTATAAATAAACTTTATGCATATTACATTTCCTAGATAAATCACAAAAACCGAAACCAACAGAATAACAATTAACTTACCTAACTAACAACCATTTTCTAACTAATTTCAAGACAAACCATTCACTTCATCCTTCTTTTTCCCATCATTAGGCTATAAATAGGTATGTCTATTCTATGTTGTTCATAGAATCGAACAGAAATAGAAAATAACACTCAATATGACAACTTCTTCATCAACTGACTCCATTAAAATTCTAGCCTCCACCGATTCACCAAAAACTCCCGTTCATCATACTACACCATCTTCTACCTATCACGATCACACCAAATATATTTCAGAGAAAAAGAAAGGGAAGAAGATGATGATTGACATCTCTTCAAACGCTAAACAAAAAATAGATGATTTGCATCACTATCAACAAGAATTGCTAATGGTTCAACATGAAATATATTACGAGCAAAAAATTCAACTCGAGACATCTAGGAATCATCGAACACATTGCTATGAAACTTTATGGTGCTTCATCAGATCCAATAGACGAACACGTCGTTTCGCCTATTCGACAACCTCCTACATCATCCTGCCATGACCAACGGTCTCACCAAATTTATGGGATCGAAATGAAGCATCAAATGTTTGTCGCAAACAACTACAGGGCTACGAAACTCCGATACCTTCAAAATAAAAGTAGTTGTTATTATTTTTTATTTATCCGAATAATTTAACTAAAGTATATACAATTTGTTTTTGGAATAATTCATTTCTTCTGTCTCCTATTATCAACATCTATAACTAGTTCAAATATTCAAAAAAATTCAACATCCTAAGTATGAAAATATATAAAAATTTACTCAATAAAAATTGATGGTAAAATTAACCTAGATCAGTAGACTGAAACAAGGTGCCAGTCGTCAGACACCGAAGTATTTTTAAAAAAAAACAGGGTTAGTCGACTATCTCAGAGACTTAGTCGACTGGACCAGAAGATGAAATATATATAACCCAGATTTAATCAAATGAATCAGGAATTCAGTTGACTGAACCAGAAGTCCGAAAATTTCGATTTTTAGGTTCAACTAGTTCGGTCGACTGATTCGTGAATCTGAGCAACATTACTGCTCCTACCCACACACTTTTCACCTTTTAACCTTCACTTTCCCCTTCTCTCGCCACTCTCATTTTATATTTTCAACTCTTCCAAAACCCTAGCTTTACAAAAACACAATTTATTAACCTCCAAACAATCAAATTAATGGCTCCAAAGAGAAAAGGACAAGCAACTTCATCCTCTTAACCTCCTTCAAATGGGAAAATCCAACAATGGCTATTCGACGACACCGCAATTAAAAGATGGAGTAGAATGCAAAGATTCTCGCATCTTTGAAGGTTTGTTTGTAAAGTTTGCCGATTTTTCTCCATACCATATACAAGAATTAGCTCGTAGGAGCAATTTGGAAACTTTATCCAATATTGACGAAAATAAGCATAAAATTAATCAAATTATGGTCAAACTATTCTATGCTAATCTTAACTTGGGCCACCAAAATGTTCAAAACCAAGAAGATTGTGTATGGAGTCTAGTTTGTGGAAAACCCGTCTTTTTCTCCTTAGATCGAATGACCCACATTTTAAGATCTAAAAATAATAGCATAGAATTGAGCAATGTTGATTGTGATATGGTCGTTCGAGACTATATAAGTTATTTTTTTTGGAAGATGACATGCACCAATTAAATTCTATGTCCTTAAGACCAAAAGCAAGAATTATACGCTTTGCGTTAATGAAAACCGTAACTCTGCGAACCGGGTGTTATAAACTTGTTTATGAACATAACTTTAAAGCCTTGTATGCTATCTTCGAAAATATTAAAGTCAATTGGCTAAGGTTAATTCTTGATGAATTCTTAAGCTTTAACAATGGTCGAATGAATGTCATCTACTATGGTGAATATATTATGTGATTGCTAAAAGCATGTGAGATTCCGGAACTTGCTCACCAGTTTCTACTGTCGGGTATTTAAACTCTCATACTTCAGCATTAATAAAGCTACCGGTTGCTCGACCTCCACCAATCATTACTTCTGAAGAATGGACTCAGTGACAATTATCTCAAGATCAACCACAACAAGGAAAAGGAAATTATCATCTAACTCGCCAAAGATCAACTAGTCGTCAACAAGACGAAATTTTGATTCCTAATCTGGGCCTTCCTCCATATGAGTCAATTTCAATGATATGACTTAACCAATAAATTCTTCAATCCCATATCACTAAATTTGAAAAAAAAACTTGGTAAGGTTAAAGGATTTTTTACAAAGTTATGGCAATCTATCTCATGTTCATTCGACACTTCCACGGCTACACTAGGTGATCTGGGTAAGCAACGCGTCTTCACTTGGTCTTCCTCTTCCGATAATCAAGCAAGTAGTAGCGACAATGGTGGAGATGGAGGCAATGGTGGTAGTCAATAATCACATTGTGATAGGGGTAAAAATATAATGGAGTAAGGTGTTATTTTTTTCTTACGAAAACATTAGTATTTATTTCACAATATTTTGGCTGGTATTAAACAGTCATTCTTCTCAGATTATTTCAAGACTCTTGTTTATGATATTTTAATATATGAATGATCATTTCCCTCATAATATCTATGGCATTATGGCTTCATACTTTTATATTCCTTATTCCTTTTTGTTGATGATAAAGGAGGAGAAATATTATTACTAACGTTAAGAATGCAGGATATAGAATGCCAAAAATTAAGAGGTAGTAAGTATCTATATTATATATACAGTCGAAATCTATAATTATTTACAGGTTGTCATCAATCAAAAAGGGGGAGAAAGTTGAGACTTGGTTTTGATTCATGACACAAAGCTATCACTACAACAAATAGATTTGATGACTGCTACAACAAAAAGATAGTATATACTACAAGGAGACAAGACTTGAAAATCGATGCATCAATTATATTATTCTTATTTTTGAGTCTTAGGCCAATTTTGCTGAAATCTCTCCTCGTTTACGTATATATTAGCTTATATTTTAATCATCTTATTTCCAATAAATTTATACATATATAAGCATATAATATATATATTTATATATATATATATTATAAAAGTTTTGAAAGTTAGAATCATTATATAATATATATATATATATATATTATACCTGTGTAAACTATGCAAATTGCACAGATATTACCAGGTCAGTCGAATGACCCAGAGGCTCTGTCGACTGACCCAGAAATTTCTATGCAACATGCACAAGTGCACAAATATACAAATATATATTTAAAAATTCGTTTGAATATTCAGTCGACTGACCCAGAGGTTCAGTTGGCTGAATCTCTACAACAACTACTTTTTGAAAAGACACGACTATTTATGAAGAGTTACGACCCTCTACAAAAAGATTTGGATGCAACACTTCAATCGAAACTCTTCATCAATAGTCGATGATTTCTAACCTAAATAAATACATACTCTAACTTGATTCCAAATCACCGAATTTTTTTTATCTTTCTAATCTAACACTCTCGAATCTAATTGCAACTATACTTCCAAATATTCTGCATTAAAGTAATATTATACCTATCTATTCTTCATAAACTACAAATATATATATTTATACTCTAGGAGAAGATTATAGGAACGGTGTACTACAAGAGACAAAACCATGTTATTAGAACACACAAAGTTAAAACAATCTTTTATATTTGTTAAAGTCATGTTCTGTTGCTCAGGAGTGTGATGTCCTCTTCGGCTACTAAGGCGAAATCCTGTTCTACTGCTTAAGTCCCTATTCGGTTGCTCAGGGGTTATATAGACCTGTTCCTCTAGGTTAAGCGAGGATTGTTGTTTTAGTGAAATTCCAGAAGGAGTCTGGGACTGGACGTAGGACGGTGCTTCGAACCAGTATAAAAATTCCTGGTGTCATTTTACTTTATTGCTTTTATATTCCGCATTATTTAACATATAACTATCATCACCGCACTTTATATTATCATATATCCATATTACACGATCTGTAGCACATTTTCACAAGCAAGTCAGGGTAAGAGTCTCTAATCCTGCTCTCCGTCTCCCAAGTACAGTCCTTAGCATCGTCGCTCTACTAAACCTTTACTAACTTTTCTGTCTTGTTCCTCAAATTCTTCTAATCTCTATCCACAATTTGAATCGGCTAACTATGGTCAATTCCGGTCTACTACTAAACGTCTAACGCTATAGGTGCTATGGTAGTCTTCGGGTCACTACCACATTTCCTAAGATGAGCAACATGGAAAACATCATGGACTTCAACCAAGCTACTCAGTAACTCTATTTTATTAGCGAGTTTCCCGATCCTCTTAACAAAACGTAAGATCCAATGAATCTAGGTGATAACTTCCCTGACTTTTCGAATCTCATCACACCTTTTGTCGATGAAACCTTAATGAATACATAGTCTCCCATAGAAAATTCCAAATCTTTCCTTCTTATACCAGCATAACTCTTCTGCCCAGATTGAGCATTCTTCATCCTAACTCAGACCAACTCAATCTTCCATGCAGCTTCCTTCACCAAATCCGAACCAAGAACCAATCTATCACTGGTCTCTAACCAACATACAAGAGACTTGTGGTCTTCCATACAAAGCTTTAAATGGTGCCTCCCCAATACTATTCTGATTACTATTTTTATGCAAGAACTCAACTAGATGAAGATGGTCTTCCCATGATCCCTCGAAATCCAATACACAAACTCTTAACAAATCCTCTAAGACTTTGTTAACTCTTTCCGTTTGTCCATCGGGATGTGGATGGTAAGTGGCACTCATGTTGAGCTTGGTTCCTAATGCTTCCTATAGTATTTTCCAAAAATCAATAGCAAACAAAGAATTTCTATCACTGACGATACTACTAGGAATCCCATGCAGTCTAACTACATTCTTCATAAATATCTTCGCCTAAATAGGTGCTATCCTAGTTGACTTTACTGGAATGAAATGGGCACTCTTAGTCAATCTATCGACTATGACCCATATGCTTTCATTTCCTCTTCTAGACAATGGAAACCCATCAATAAAATCCATAGAGATGCAGTCCCATTTCCATAAGGGAACTTCTAACGGTTGAAGCAATCCACTAGGCTTCTGCTATTTACCCTTGCCTGTTTGCAATTCAAGCACTGCTTAACATACAAACCAATGTCCCGTTTCATACCTTTCCAGAAGAAACTCCTCTTCATATCATGATACCTCTTCATCCCTTTTGGACGGACAGTGGACTTCGAACTTTGGCACTCATCCAAAACTTCCTTCCTTGTGTCTCCTACATTCGAAACACACAACCTTTCTTTCTTCCTCAACCACCTATTTTGGTCGTGACTGAAATTCTTTAGGTTATCGCACTCCGTTCCTTCCCTCAACCTTCTGATCCGTTCAAACAAAACTAGATCCTCCTTCTATTCAGAAGCTATCTTTTCAATCATTACTGGTCAAGCTTCTAAACAAGACAATATAGCACTTGAACCAACCCCGAATCTAAACTGCACACTATAAGCTGATAATGCTTCCAAATCATTTTATTCAGCGATCATAGCCAATAATGCATTCTGATGTTTTCGGCTGAATGCATTTGCCACATTATTTCCTTTTTCGGATGTGTATTCAATTCCAAAATCATAAGCATCAATAAATTCCAACCATCTCTATTGTCTCATGTTTAGCTCCTTCTAAGAGAACAAGTACTTCAACGACTTATGACCAATGTAAAGCTTAAATCGCTCTCCCAAAAGATAATGTCTGCACACCTTCAAAGAAAATATAATGGTAGCTAACTCTAGATCATGCATAGGATACATAACTTCATGTTGTCTGGGTTATCTAAAAGCATAAGCAATCACTTTACCTCTTTGCATCAACATAACTCACAATCTAGTTCCACAAGCATCAGTATAAATAACCAAATCATGAATCCCCTCCGGAACCACTAACACCGTTGCATAGGTCAATAAATTTTCAAGCTCTAGAATGCTTCTTCACAATTATCAGTCCATACAAACATCACATCTTTTCGTGTAAGCTTAGTCATCGGAGAAGCTATCCATGGAAAATCCTTTATAACCTTCAATAATATCCAGCCGATCAAAGAAAGCTCTTAATCCCGGTCACCGTCTCTAGTCTTTCCTAGTTATTCTCCACCTCAATCTTAGTCGAATCTACAAATAACCCTTTCTCTGAGATAACTTAACCAAGGAACTTCACTTTCTTCTTCCAAAAATGAACACTTCGAAAACTTAGCCTTCAACTGATGCTCCCTTAATGTTTCGAGCACAACTCTTAGATGAACTTCACGCTCCTTCTGATCCTTAGAGTATTTCAAAATGTTATCTATGAAGACCAACACAAACTATCCATGTGCTCCTTGAAAATTCTATTCATTAGATCCATAAAGAATGTCGATGCATCAATTAGTCCGAATAGCATAAATAAACATTCGTTCAATCCATATCTTGTCATAAACGTCGTCAAAGGAATACTATCCTCTGCCACTCTAAACTGATGAAATCCCATAGCCAAATCCAGATGAGAGAATATCTTGGCACCACTTAACTTATCGAACAAATCATTAATTCTCGGCAATGGATATCGGTTCTTTATCATCTTCTCATTCAACTTATGATAATCGATACATAGCCTCAACGATCAATCTGCTTCTTAGAAAATACAACGGCAGCCCCTCATGGTGAACTACTTGGTCGGATAAAACTCTTGCCTTCCAAATTCACCAACTGCACCTTTAACTCTCTCATCTCAGTGGGCGTCATCCTATTCAGCGGCCTGTTCACCGGCTCTGTTACAAGCACCAAATCAATCTGAAACTCTATGGCTCGTTTCGATGGTAATCCTACTACCGACTCAAATACGTCAGCAAATTCTCTAACTAAAAAGACTCGATGCAACTCATCCTCTAGCTTCATGATACCCAATAAAGCATTCACTTCACAACAAGGTTTATCTACGGTATAAACTATCTGATCACTACAATCTGGGTGACTAAGTGATATTTTTCTATCATGGAAAAATTTCCTAGCATTATATTTACATAACTAATCCATCCCTAGGATAATCCCACAAAGTCAAACACATGCAAACAGTAATCAAAAGTATGTCCTAGCAAATCAAACTCTAAATAGTCTCCCAAGTGTTGCTTACCCTCCTATCCGATTTTCAACCCTTAAGAAAGTAACTAAGATGTGGGTTCTAGGTTAAGCCTATCTACCAAACATCGAGAAATAAAATAATAAGATGCACCAGTACCAAATAGAATGCTAACAAACATACCGTGAATCTGCAGCGAGCCTTCCAAAACAGCCTTCCCTTTGTCCTACACAACTGGCCTTGAGGTTGTGGGCTCCAAAGCATAAACTTGCCCCTTCCTTCTCTTGCAGGCTCTGGACACTTGTTCTTCTAATATTGATATCTGATCATAATTAAAATATCTAACATTCTTCCTTCCACCAGCGTCTTTTCCTTTTCCATTCCCATTACGACACTCATAAGCATAGTGTCACTTCTTATCGAATTTGTAGCAAACCACTTTAGCCATTCCTTTCTTTTATGCTCCTCCCTTCTGAGCATTGTTTTTCTAGAAATTTCTAGCCATGTCCCATCTGGACCTCCTTCATCTTCTTCCTCAAGCAAGCCAATGCCTCTTCTTGTCTTAATGACATTTCAACCACTAAAGGGATCTCTCAAATGTGGTGAAGTGGCACTTATCAACTCTGGCCTCAAGCCACTTATGAACCTTTCATTCCTCCTGATCACGATATCACCAAAGCATACCCGTATTGGGCCAATTCCTCAAACTTCCTCACATACTCCAAGACGGACATATCGCCTTGTTCCAACTCTACAAACTTCCTCACAAATGCTGACTGTGCCATTACAGAGATAAATTTTTCTGAAAACCTTCTCATAAACTCCTCCCAAGTTAAGGTTTCCTCATCAATTCCAGTAGTAACAGTATTCCACCAGAATAGAGAAGCTCCCTACAGCTGCCTCGAAGCCAATCTCCTCTTCTGTGCATCATTCAATCCTAAGTCAAAAAAAATTTCTCGCAATGCAGTAGCCAATTTTCAACCTCGATCACATCTTCAGTACCAATAAACAGCTTCCCTCCAAGCCTGATGTAATCCCTACTCAAGTTAGCATGCTGATTGACCATCGAAACTTCCTGAGCTCCACCTCTAACAACATTACCTTTGACAACTCTGGCTGCTATTCCAGCTTGCATCATGTTTAAAAAGAACTGATACATTGCTCCCATGTTCATCTGTGTAACTCCTGCACTAACAGTTTCAGTTTGTGCTTGATAGGGACTTCTCCTAGTACTTGGTCGGTATTTCCATTAGTGGTGGTGTTATCTCCTCTGAATTTACTCTACCTCTTCATCCCTCCATATCTGTATTCAAACCTCGTGAGATACAGATGAATAGACTAAGATAGGTATCCAGAGAGATAGCGTATAGTTATATATATATATAGCTAATACAAGTATGTTACTCTAACATTATCTTGTACCCCAATCATACTCTAATTTCTAAGGATTATGTTTTCAAAAATCATTTTTAGTTAAAGTATTTCATAAACGATGCTCTGATACCAAGATGTAACATCCCCTATCTAGAGGTCCAAAACTAAGCGCTACAGATGTTGCAGTGATCTATGGTATTTTCTTTCGGCGACTAAGTGCGGCTATGCTAATGGTATCAATAATATCATAAGCACTTGAGTATGAAACAAAACAAAGATTTCAAAACATCTTTTCTTTATTACATTTAAAACTGATGTTCCATATTCTTTATACATAATCCCAATATGTTCCCAAGCACAAATAAAATATACTTAATACAAAATATGCCAAGAGCGGTATGTGAAGATACCCCCTTGGATGATCAGAGTTATATAGTCATAATAGACTTAATACAAACACAGAAGAATTACAACAAAACATAAAACTGCAACTCCTATATAGCTATCAATTTCCCTCTTGCATGCCTCTAATAGCATTATTCATCATCCCACTAAACCTGAAATAGACCTTAACCCCTAAGCCTACTTAAATTAATTTTGAGAACTTGAGAGTTTAAGGGAAAAACATAAACTTCGAGTCAGACATAAACCTGGTATGAATAATATTATACATCTCAGAATAATTATGTCAAGTGAGTCCACGCCGCTTAGCGGAATGAGTTTTCCCTCAATAACATTCTTTTAAATCATATATTTGCAAAACCTTTTCATAAAACGATATACTGCTCCTGCATCCACAATGGTTAAATATTGTAAAGAAATCATTATGTAAACATAAATAAATATCAGCTAATAATGAAACATCCATTCAAACACATGAGTTTTGTTTGGACAACTTTTAAACTTTGGCTGACTCAGGCCTACTAGACAATATAATCAAAATTAACCTAACACCTATTAGACATTCTTCTTCTAGATTATCTATCATTAACTATCTTTCAAACATTTCCCACTTGGATGGTCTGTCCTTAACTATCTGTCAAATACTTCACTTCTGGATGGTCTGTCCCTAACTTAATCATCTCAAAGGTCTTGCCAATCCTAATGGTTTTGCAGGCTCACCAATAACTTATTCGTATACAAATATATATTTCTTTCAGTGTGTAACCATAATTTTAGTCTACATGTGACAAAGCCCTAAAATACTGGAATTTTGGATAACAATTAGCTTGGGCTATTAGCTAATGTATAAGGCGCGCTCGTCTAGTTTTCTAATATCCAAGTCATCTTCACATATGGATCCCCTCCTATAATTTTACTTGAAAACAATTTAAAAATCATTTAAAACCTTTAAATCAAACTTAAACAAGGAGAAATTCATAATCTTTATGTTTTACTCAAAATCATATCATCATGCCATACATATAAGTTCTTTACTTAATTCTTAGTTGATGAAAGTGTTTAAACACTTAAAAGAACCTCTTCCCAAACCTTTGAAATCATCTCTTTCAACACCAATATCATACCTTTAAAAATCATTCCTCAAACATTTCGAAACCATACATCAAACCATTCGAAATCATTCTCCAACCTTTTCGAACCCATTGAAAGAAAACCTTTCAAAATCTATAAAACTTTTTACATCGTTCTTTAAAACCACTTTGAAACATTGCCCTAGGGAAACCATGGAAAACCTTCTACTTAAACCTTTCTAATCCATTGAATTAAACCTTTCGAAATCGTCAACTAAAACCATTCAATAAACCTTTCGATATCGTTCAACAAAAGCATTTCGAAACCATTCGATAAACCTTTTGAAACCACTGAACTATACTTTTCGAAACCATTCAAATAAAATCTTTCAAAACCATTCAATAAACCTCTTGAAACCATTCAACAAACCTTTCGAAACCATTGAACTGAACCTTTCAAAATCATTTAACTAAAACATTTTGAAACCATTTAATTAACCTTTCGAAACTATTGAACTAAACCTTTTGAAATCATTCAACTAAAACCTTTCGAAACCATTCAATAAACCTTTCAAAAGCTTTGGGTTTTAGTTCACTTTATAAAACAAGGGTAAATCACCAAATCGAAAGCTTCCTTTTGAAAGCATGGAGATGCGGCTAGTTTTTAAAACAAGTAAACCTTTCGTGTTTGTCGAAAGGTTAAAAGAAAAATATTTATAAAGCGACAGTAACCCTTCAACTGTGTCGAAAGGTTTCAAAACATAATAGTGTTAAAACAGCAGTAACCTTTCGAAAGTGTCAAAAGGTTTAGAACTTATATATTTGACCTGGTCGAAAGTAATCGAGTCAAAAGCTCTTTTTTGAAAGCAAAGCAGGTGAAAGCTTTTGGCTTACAAAATAAGCATACCCCCAACCTCTTTGGCCATTAACCTTTCGACCAAGAACCCTTCGACTCAGTCCAATTCATTACATACTAAGTAGCTTGATACTATGTGCATTGTTTTGACCATGTCGAAAGCTTTGAACCTCTCAACCTTTTCAGAGGGTCTGGGTTGGAAGGTTTACTGCCGTAAAGGCTAAAACTTATAAAAAATGATATTTCTTTATTTTTAATTTAAAAATGAAATCTTTTCAACTAACTTACCTTTGTTTGTAAAATTCTTATTGCTTAACAATTACTTTTCAGAAACGTGCTGACACTATTTTAAAAAATTGAATAATCATTTTTTTTACAAAATGCCCATTCTCCTTAATTTAATATATAAAATATTTAAGTCTCATACCTTAAATCATTTTATATATTTATCAAAACACTGAGGAAAAATCTAAAAAATTCCAAAAAATCTACTTTAGCGTGTTTTCGATATATAAAAATTTCAAACCTAAATAATTATTTATTTAGCGATAAATAATTTATAACCCAAAATCATTTTCTTCACTATAAAATTAATATAAATCCATATTAAATCATAAAATTATGAAAATCGAAACCCATCTCTACAATATCATTTCAAACCTATATTTAAATTACAAGGCTTTTAGATTTCATTAAATAGGTTTTCATGTTAAACATATCATAAAACTAACATGAACACATACAATCCGTCAACTCCATATACATATAACTTTAATCATCAAAGCATGGCATATACTTGTAAAATCATTACGGGTCTAATCTTAAAACCAAAAATTAAAAGAAATAAGGATGTAATAATTATTCACCGTAGCTTTGAGATTATAGATGTGAGATTTGATGTTGATTTATTTGATTGTTCCCCTTCCCTTGAATACTAGCTTTAATCTTCTTCTTGAGATGCTAATGGTGATCGACGTTAGTATTTTTAGTTTAAGTAAAATGAAATGGACGCCAGCATTTTATCTTCTAATGGTTTAGGGTATAGCACCACCTATTTCCCATATTTCCTTTCTCATATCCTAACACATTAGCTTTGGTTTTTTCATTTTAGTTTGCACATTAATATGGCACGACTACCCTTAGCTAATCAATTATCAACTTATTAATCTCCCCATTATTTATTTAATTTATCTAATTAATTATTCTAAATTATATTATAAAAATATGGGGTGTTACACATTGTGAGTATGCCTGTTCAAGAACTTTAGATCTTGATGTTACAACATAATGAGTTTGAGAAAATAAAATTCTCTCTGATGATGGAATTTCTCCGAGGGCAGTAATTGTGTAGCCAACTTCAGATGATTATTGCTTTCTGATGAAGCTCTGGCAAGGCACTTTTATTTAATGGCCATTAAGCAATTTTCTCTAATAGTGTATTAACAAAACTGAAGAGAACGTAAATTGTAATTTGTGTTAATTCTATTCAATCTAGTTTACATGATCTTCGCATTTTATTTATAGTTTACGTCTTTTATTGGGCCGAGTTATAAGATACAGCCCATTATCTGCTTATAACCTTCATAAGCATAATACAATATCATATCCAACATTATATTAATCAATACCATATTTCATTATCTCATTTGTTATGCCAAGGCTAAAAATTTTGGTCTTCATTTCTATTTTGTTTACTTAATTTTATAATTTTGTTTTGTTTCAAAAGTTTTGGAATTTTTGATTATGGATTACCTTAACAATTTTATAAAATGTAAGTGTATTCGGGCTTGTTCAACAACAAAATAATTGAATTGGCTAAATCTCAAGCCTAATCAGGCCCAAACTAAAGTCCCCTTGTAGTAAAAAAAAGCCCCTCAAAAGAAAAGAGCAAATAAAGCTATTGCACAACCTCTAAAGCACGATGGCACAGAAAACCCTAAACAATATGAAAGAAAAAAGAATGTTGCAGGTTCATCCAGTCTCAATGGATCTTGCTTTCTTAAGCATTTTGAAATCTAATGCCCCAACTTCCATATCAGATTTTCTTTGTTATTCTTGATTGAATAATTTCTTTTTGTTTTCTTTGCATGAAATTATTCTTCCCTCTAATTCTTGTATGCAACAAAACAATTTTCTTTAAAGTTTTCTCTCGAAACAAGATTTTTAAGGAAAATCCAGTCCATATGACATCAGAATCGGAATAACTGTCTAGATCTAGTGTGTCAACCTGGTGGTGGTGAAACGTAAATATGAGATTTCGTACATTCTTTACATATGATTGACACTCTTTACTAGTTTACAACTAATTCATTTGGAAAGGGTAATGTGTACGCTAAGGAAAAATATCAAGAATGATAGTTATATGCTAAACGATAAAAAATTAAAGTAATATTTTATCATTATGCTATAAAAAAGATACAAAAATTCAAAGGGGGCTGTTACGGTAATTTAACAATCTAAACATGTGCGCTTGGGTTACAGTATGATATTTTCTTTCTTTTGATTGCTACATTATTTGTTATGAATAGTACCACAGTGGCAGTAACTAACGCTTTCATAAATTTTTGTGATACAAAATCACATTTAGAAGGAAAAAATATACATAAGAAAGGATAAAATTTGGATTCCTCATAATTAATAGGCATATTTGATTATGCTTATTTTTCTATTTAAATTAATAATCAATTTTTTTTTCCATATACATATTACTTTGGACGTTAAGTAGTCGCCTTTTTGCAGAGCCTAAAATAGAGAGTGGAAATGTGTGGAAAATTATTTGGCATTTCTCTCTTCATCTATCTTTATTCTTCTTCTCCAACAATAAGAAGTCATTGTCATAGAGTTCAAGACTTCATTCACAATTAAGTTATTGATTCTATTTTTTGTTTTTACTTTCCTTTTGGAAAACTAATGGTAAACAATTATTTTTTGAACTCAAAAGGGTGGTTGAGTGGAATCGTATGTGTCGATTTCTTCTTCTTCTTTGTATTTTAGAAATATCATCGACATTGTTTGTCTTAGAGTATCATTACTTTTATATAATATTATCCATTTGTGATTTGGATGATATAAGATCTTAGGATAGGTCTCTGCAATAATTTTATCCATTTGCAGGTTGTGCGTAGCTAAAATCCTAACACCCATAACTTTGTTTATGTGGCTATGAATTGAAGAACGGCACACAAAAATGGGAAAAAGGGTAATAACTATTTTACATAAAAATCCAACCATTTGTAATTAATTTCAAAAATACAATAATTTTAACTTAAAATTAAACAATGTTTAGGTTAGGAACATTTAAATGAGGATCCCCTTTCTTTTACATTTTGTAGTATTTATAGAGGTACTGGTAGAATATATTGCTCAAATACCATACCTTAGGTTTTAAAGGAGTTTTAATCGCTTTATAAATTACAAGGTGTCGAAATTCATTCGTTTATGTTAGCATCTCAACTACATCATCTTGATCCATTTACGCCTTACTTGGAATGCAAAAATTAGAATGCCATGCTTCTTATTTGTATAGTCTAGATTCGACTATTTATATACTCTAGCTCGACTACTCAAATTAAGCAATTTTGATCATTTTACTTCCTTATTTTAACGGTTTGTTTGAGTGAATTTTCACCATCTAATGCTTTTTACATTGAATTTCAAGTAATTCTTCGAGTGAATCTTAGTATGTTCTTGAGTATAAATTTGACCACTTCAATTTAAATTTCAACTTATGTTTTCTAATTTCCAATGGCTTTCCATTATAGTCAAAGTGACATAATGCTTAATAAATTGTTTTAACTCTCTCTTCTTTTGAAATATCATTGAATATTAGTGAGTTATCTCTTAATAAATAATATATTCTAGGCACCATAAAAATGTGAGTATAAAAAAGGTCAACTATATTTATTGGAGTAGGTGAAAGTATTCTCAATGCATAATTCACATATTTTGAAACACATACTTATGTTATGTAGGTTCAATACCATATTAGACAAACACTTATTATCAAAAAATTAGTTGATAATGTTAAGAATGATTTCCTAGTTTTTACGAAGGAGCAGTTATTTTGTCAACGACCATTGTTCGAAGTGATAAGGCTTCTAACTTAAATTATTGCCAAAGATCGTGGATTCAATCCCTTATCCATGCATTAGAGTTAATATTAAAATCAAATGATTTGTTATATTTTTTAGAGGAGTTTAGACTATTCTAAACAATATGCTTATCGACCATCTTTTTTAGCATAATACAAGACTATAACATGTTACAATAAAAAAGGAATAAAATGTTAGTGATGGTCATATGAAATTGAATAAAGCATACTTTAGAAAAATATATATTTCAAAGTCATTTATTTTCCAAAAAGATATAATACATATGTCGTATTATGGTTGCCATAAACAAGTCAGACTACTAGATACCCCAAAATTACATACGCATCAATTTTTGTTTAAGATAAGCGTATGATTCAATGAATAAATGTTTTATAATAGGAATAATGAATGAAAAGTAATATGTAATTATATGGGTTGCACTAATAGAAGTGTACATATAAACTTCTAAGTACACATATACTTCTACTTTTTAGTCATGTACCAAGAAATTCGATGAAGCAAATATAATTCAAACAAAAATAGACTAAGTTAATCGAAGAATGGTATACGCCGGAGTATTATGTGTATTTAAATACAATGTATTTGTATAATTATTATTTTATTTCTCAATCAAGTAGAACAGAGTGGGCCCTTACCATTATTTTCCTATACAAAGAGTAAATACAAGAGTGGAGTTGAAATATTTTAACTACTAAGAGTTGTATATGATGAAAATATCTCATAATTTCGTAGTTGCATGAGATAATGGTTAGAGGTATGACGCTTTAAACAATGGCTCTAGTGGTCATGGGTTTGTACCCCTGAAACATTATAACGAGTACTCTTCTTGAATAAAATATAACACTCATTATCGAAAAAACGTACCCAAAAGACCGATTTTTCTCGATCTTGTCATATAATAATCCAACAAGATTAGGATAGTATTTGGTTGAGTTCCATGAATAGATAAAATTTTCATCCCATTCAAAATCCATTGATAACCTTTTATTGTACCAAAATAGGTGTTATAAAATGGGAAAAGGCAAAATTTCTCTAACACTTGGGTGTTATTGCATTTCAAGATTATTAGCATAACCAGAAACATTTGGGGAAATAATTATGAGTATAGAAGCATGCATTTGGGAAAGTAATCATGATAGAGAAAGCTCGTAGTAGTTAATATGACTAAGATAATCTACATCCTAATCATCAAAATTCTAAAATATAACAAGTAGAACCAAAATATCATATATGGTAGCTACTAAGAGGTTTCTCTATAATAGAAGGTAAAAAATAAGGCTAAAGCTAAATTAACTAAATTGATTATTTTGAAATAAAAGATTCTTTTTATGTGAACTTCATATCTATGTTTTGAAAGTTTACTATAGTACAGGCACACAAACTTCAACGTACATTTGGTCTCCACAGAAACCCAAGTCACCCACTAAAATGAACACAAGAAGTTGACTCGGTAGAATAAAATAACATACAAATTTTATCTTGTCTAAGTATCGCAAATTGTTTATTTTTTATCACACCAAATCAAAGAGTGCTATCACTATTTAGTTTACATGGTATAATATCTAATGTCAAAGAGAAAATAAATATTAGTAATGCTCATGCGATACTAATAAATTCTCTTTAACACTCAATTAATATTTTTTTAACGTCATATATCATTCATAATATTTCATTTAACACTAGTACAAAAAAGCATCAATTACAAGATGAATAGCCCACAATCAGTGACAGTCCAATGGCTGATCATGACCGTTCATCTCAACATCACATCAGCAAGACCACATTAACAGCTATTGACTACAAATATACCTTCTCTTGCAATTGACAATGGTACTTGATTGGGACACCTTTGAAAATATAATATATTATCGTTTATATAGCTTTGTATTATAAAGGAAATCAACAATATAGCTGAAAAATCTTCATAGTGGACATAGATCCCACATGGATCAAACCGCTCCAAATCTAGTGTCTCATTACTTTCTGCATTTTATATTTGTTAGCACAAATTATTTTTATTTCATAATCCATGATAAAGTTCCACAACCACTTGTATATTGACATTGATGAAAAATATCATCAACGGGTTCTGACTCCCATCCTAGTGAATATTGGAACTTTCCAAGTCCAAACGTTGTTCTTATTAACACAGTTTCCCAAGATAAAAAAAGTTTAGTGAAGAGAGTCTTGTTGTAATGTCTTAAAGGATCTTATTTTCATGAAACCCTTTAGTTATCGTTATTGTTCTATTTAGATGTGTAATTTTTTTTCTTTATTTAATTTGATAGTATAACCTTTTTAATAGAAGTTATAATTGTGGTTTACCTATATGTCTAATTCTTTGTTTATATGAAGGCTTTTGAAAATAGTTTTGAAATTGAATCTACGCCTACTTCAAAAAGCATCTTAAGATATATTTTATATTAAAATAAATTTTAGAGAAACTACTACAATAAAAGAAAAATCTGCCCTTGTCAAACATTGTTTTCATCGAGATCTTCATAACATCTATATTCATTCCTAAGGTTAGATAAAGTTTTCTGGGTGATAAACAAGATCATCGTTTAGGTGAGATTCGTCTTAATTTTTCTAAGTCATTATGTGACAAGCTCTACTCCTCAGCTGGTTCGGTCTAATCTTTCTCCTTTTTTCAAACCTCGTCAGTTTCTTCTCCCTTGGAACGAGACTACCCACAGTTTCACCATTGATGCATTCCTCTAAATGTTGAGATCCCATTTGTAGTTCTGATCTCACTTATCTTATTAAAGAGTCCACAATGTCCTTTTAGGGCTTGCATTCGATAAATTGGATTAATTTGATTCTAGGCGAAGTGGTTTTTTTCCCCCATTTTATTGTATTGGTCTTTTGTTCTTCTTTGTATAGTAATTCTTGTAATCTCTAATTATCTTATTCAATAAAGTTATTTAGTTCGCCTTTTTTTCTAGCGGTTCCAACTGTTACCTTAACTATTTTTAGGAATGAAATGAAGATTTAACACTAGGTAATCCTAACCATCTCTAAAGGCTTTCAAATATTCTAAATAAGCGTATTCAAGATATGAGTTATCTCCTTTTCAAAACCCATACCAACACGTCAAAGTTTAAAATTATAATATTCTGAAATTTTATCGCTTTGATCTGTGAATATTTAATTTATTTTTAGTATTCAATTAAAGGCTTTTAATATTCAAATAACCCTCTTTTAATTAACAAGTAGTGATGATGAACTCATTTTAATAATTGATTTAAAAATAAATAGTTCGATGAAAAACTGAAAATGTGATTGGAAATCATTTTTCGTATTTTCGAATTTTCGTTGAACGAAATTCGTTGTTACTTTTCGAACACACTATTTTGCAATTGAACACAAAAAATAACAATTCAAAGTTTATTCAGTGGATTAGTTAAATTAAAATCATTAGTAGTTTCTAAATTTTACAAAATAATATAATAAAGAAAGAAGACTTTTCTTTTTTAATTTTAAATGTGAAAGTACATGTCAACATCATGAATGGTACCATGTCACATAGGTTATTATCCCATTTGCATCTCTTTTTCATTTCATTTTTCAAAAAGATTTCAAAAGCTTTCGAAAGTTTGGAGATTAAACATGGCTTCTTCTTTCTACTTCTTTTATCACTTTTTTGTTTCAAACCACCTTCAATCTCCTCCAAATTTCACAGAAGTCTTAGAATATCATTAGAACATGGTGTAGGATGTTAAAGTCAAATAATATAGAGCAAATGGGGTAATCTTCCTAGGCCGTGAGCATGAAGGGGTTGGGAGAGGAGTTCGCTTGTCTTAGTGGAGCTAAAGTTGGGATCTTGTATAGTTTTGTGATGTAAGAAATGACTGTTCGTTTTTTAGGGGTGTTTGCTTAGGTTAGAAATGTTTGAATGTGAGATTTCTTACCATATATGTATATATATTGGATATAAATAATGTTTGTGTTGGAGGAATGTGTATATGTTGCTTGAATATATTATGATGCCAATACTTGCTTTAGAAAGCAATATTTTTGTGTATTTTATATTGCTTTGGAAAGCACTTCGATGTGTTGGTTTAAATAGCATATGTAATGGCATATATAATTGAAGTGGACCATGGACATATGTGTAAAGCATATGTAAATAATCCGATGGAATATGATTTGGATTATGGACATGAACTTGTATTCTGGGCATATGTGAAGGCACACAATGATTAATAGCGTACTTGGACTTGAAATGGAAGTGTTCGTATAGTGGTAGTCGCTAAGCATTTTGATGTCATATATTTTATTCGTGTTAATATTTTGGTTTTATTTATATAATGTTGTATATATGATTTGATATGCTTCTTATAATGTGATATGAAGTTGAGAATTATTACATGATTTGAAAATTGACTTCTTTAATCTAGAAATGAATTGCACCTAATTATGTGTTAAGGTAGTCTCTAAGCCTCTTTCCGAATTTGAAAAGTTATACTTATGGATTTTTAATCGACTTCAACTTTATTTTAAGTAAAAATATTTCAATACTTATAACAGTATAAGATATAGAAATAAATGGAGTTTAAAAGTTATTTGATTTATATAACAAAGTTTTAAGAGTTATGGTCCATCTAGCGATAGTCGCTATGAATGCAATTTTGAAAATCTACAATTTTAGTAGATATAAAAGGTTATCCACTTTAAATATTTTGTGAATTCTTTTTAAAAGTATTTTATAAGGGTTATATGAGTATTTGAGAAAAATTTATGGTTTAAAAATTATTTTTAAATGGATCAAGCAACTCTAGCTTAAATGGTTTGAAGTATGGTGCTTTAGACAAAGTTTTCAAAGGTCACATGTTCGAGCCCCTGAGACATCATAATGAGTGCTCTACTTGAATAAGCATCACTCTTGTTATCAAAGAATTATTTTTAAATGGTATTTAATAATTTTAAAGTAAGTATTACAAAGCTTGTTTATTTAGAAAGGGATTGTTCTAAATAACATTAAGGAATTATTTTAAAGTAATGCTTTGTTATAATTATCTAAAGAGACTTGAGATATAAAAGGACTTAATTTGGAATGATTAAAAAAGTAGTTTGTTTAAAGAAATCCTTTACTGTTAAAGGCGTATTCTCTTTTAAAGGTAGTGGCTTCTAAGTTATGATTTGGATGGAAGTTTGAACTTTGTTTAAAAGTACTTTAAAAATGATTTGAAATGTACATATTTGATTTAAAGGATTAATGGATATAATAAAATTAGTGGTGCTATTTGTGAAAAAAATATCCCACCTTTTCAAATCAAATGTGGCTTTAAACAAAGGTTTTCAAGTGATATTTTATACGGAAATTTTCATGTGATTTATAAGGGTTTAAGTGAAAAAAACTAATGTTCAATTGTAGTAAAAGATTTTGGAAAGTGAAAAAAGGAGTCTATTTTATATCTCTCTTGGTTTTAGATGAAATAATATATGGAATTTACAAATCTTATACTTGACATTAAGCTTCAAGGTAGGGAAACTTCTATATATCCTGAAAGTTAAGAATGTGGTCGGGTCAAGATTTGAGAGTTAATAATACCCCAACTTGAATGGCCTCATTGTTATCCGAAGGATAGTTTAAGTTTGAAATCGAAGATTGATGTTTAGAATATTAAGTATTATTTCCATATGTGAACTTGGTTACTTAAGAAAATTAAGTAGTACAATAGTTGGCACTAAGAGCCGACGATTAGCTTGATCATGTATCTATGAGATTTAGAATTAAAGCGTCCAAGCAATGATCTAACTTACCTGGCTTCATTTCTAGGCGAGGAATAAGGTAAGTCAGGAATATCAAAAACATGACAAGTATAAGAGATTGGATTTCTGTAATTGATCTTTACAACTTATGACGATATATAAAGTATTCTTTCCATTTTTAACACCAAATTGAAAAGTAATTGGGAGAGGCATTGGTCATTGACGATCCGTCCACTTAGGATTTTCTACAGTCTGGAATTGGAGATGTTTTAGTAGCCCTTTATCGTTGTTGTTACGTTTCGATGGCAAGTCACTACGTTCAGTTGCCAATTGGACTAAAGGAATGTTGATCTCTTTGATCCTTGTCTTAGCGTTTCCGGTTATGTCCAGAACAAGGTTGATCTATTTTCTAATGGTTTCTGCTGGTTAAAAACCCAGATAACAGCAGTCGCCTTTGGTCCAGAGATCGCATAAATTCCACACTACCCCCTGGTGCTAAAAAGTTAACATATAGTGATATGGCGTTGGGAAAGTGAGGAGCTTCTCGAAACATGTCTCTCTTAGATTTATTGAGCCAAAAGTTAGAGATGGGAGGACCAAAGGTAAGCTTTTTGCTAAGTATGTGCAGTAGGTAGAGAAACGCTGGAAAATTTTATTCTTTTGTTTGTTGTTAGTTTCAGACCCTAATTCATTAATTTGCAAAACTGTATGAAAAGGGTTCAGAAAATAAAGGGTGACTTTTCTTTGCCGTCTAAAGAGATTGGTTTTTTTTGTTAGATTTTCTATTGAGAAGGATTGCGATTCTATTTTGAACCAAGGTCCATGGTTTTTGATAGAAATCTTATAGTTACGAAGAGGCTTCCCCCAAATATGGGAATTGATAAGGATCCGCTGGTCTCACTTCCAGTTTGGATTTTACTTCCGAGGCTTAGTTTGAAGTTGTGGGGAGTATATGCCATTAGTATGCTAGTTAGTACAATTGGTATTCCCATTAAAATGGACATGCCAACATCTAGTAGGAACATGATTTCTTTTTCCAAGGTTTTAGTTGATCTTAAAGCGGAGGTTGGTTTTTGTAAAGAGATTGAAGGGTTGTTTTATGATGGTAGCTCTGACAAACAAACAGTGGTTTATGAGAGTCCTCCACCTAGATATGATAATTTTGTATGTTTTCGACATGATAGATCTCAAGGTCCAATGATCAGGGTTTAATTGAGATTTCGAAAAGTGTGAAAGCTGTTGGGAAGGAGGTGTTGCCAAAGAGATAGGATGTAGGACAGAGGTGGAGGTTGTGAGGGAGATATAGAGAATAATTGTGGTAATGAATCGAAGATGGACAAGTTGGAAAAATCATGTAGAAATGTTGATAAAATTATTGAGTAACTGAAGATAGGTAAATATGATATGCAGATGGATTTGAATAATCAAAAAGAGATGTCTGCAAATGAACCGTCTAAAAAGGCTAGTGCATTTGGGGAAGATGGGAGGATAGGAGTAGGCCCTTGGAGTCAAGGGGATTAGATAATGGTGTTCGTTCGGAAGTTGATGAGGAGAGAGTGGTTCATGTTAGAGAATTCTAAGCTAATCACCAAGATATGGACGGGGCACAGAAAAAGATAACTGATGCTAAATGTTATACTTCTACCAAAATGGGAGCCACATCCGCACCAATTGTCCAGCCTGTGCCTACTACTTCGAAGTAGGGCATTGACTCATCATCGAATTTCCTTTTACCCAGTATCGACACTGATTCTTTTTATTATTTTAGCAAAAATGTTAATAAAGTTAAAATCATGCAGGGATGGGAGTTCGAACTCGAAAAGCAAACGAGCTGGTAGTTTAAACCTAAGAGCAAATATGACAGAAAAAATCACAATTCAGAACATGCTGCTAACCTCACCAAGGACAGTAATAAGTTGCATAACATAAAGGTGGAGTTTTGGTGGGTAAGAACCAAGCTTGTGATCTGATTTACAAAAAGAAAGTTGAGAAATGTATGGATACCCTCAAGGGTAGGGAGGGCAGGTCAGATAATTATACATTTTCCCAACGAGTAATCTATGTTGGAATGTAAGAGGGTTACATTAATCCTCTAGGAAATTGGACGTGGTTAATCATATTTTTAATTATAAAGGAAACTATATTGGGATTTTTGAGAACAAGTTAAAAGCTAAGGAAACTTTAAAGTTACGTAGACGGTTTGATAAGAGATGGTGTACCATCAGTAATGTTAGATGTCATTTCAAGTGTAAATTTTTTGTGTTGGTTAATTCTGATGTTTGGAATGTTTCAATGTTATCGATGACTAATCAACACATTACTATACATTTAAAGAAGGACAACTAGCCAACATTTATGTGCTCATTTATTTATGCTTATAAATTTGAATTTCAAGGACAACGTTTGTGGTCAACTAGCTAGGGGATGCGTTAGTTATCAAGTGTCCCTGGCTTCTAGTAAGGGAGTTTAATTGTATTAGGAATCAGAGTAGAAAATTAGGTGGAAACTACGTTGCTATTTGTAAGATGTAGGAGATTGATTTTTGTATGATTAGGTTAGGACTAACTAATCTCCTAGTCAAAGGATTTAATTATTCTTAGTGGTCTAGTCTGGAGAAATTAACCATTAGTCCGAATTGGCAATCAAATTTTCAAGTCATACAGAGCAGCTTGAAGCGGCCCTCCATAGAGAATATGTTGATCTTGTACAAAAATCTAAGATTGAGTGGCTGCGTTGCAGTGGTGAGTCCTCATCTTTTTCTATGCTAAACTATCAAATAAAAAGTTTAGGAAATGATTAATTCTTGTAACACTAAAAATCAACCTCCCATTTAAGATGAAAAGTCTCTCAACAAAGATAAAGTAAAGGAGTCCAGTTCAAACCATTCGACAGAGTCAAAGGGATGCAGTCAGTGGTGTACAATAGTTCCAGACCTTTCGAAGGAGTGAAAAGATTTCATCTCTCAGCATTCAAAGTGTTTTTACCTTCCGAAGAGGGTAGAGAAGTCAAAGCAAGTGCAAGCGACTCTGTAACGGCCTTTTTGAAAGCATAGCAAGTCTTACTAAATAGTTGGAACGCATCCAAAATACATTTTGACAATTTCGAAAGTTTTCTGAAGAAAACAGCACTTACACGTCAGTAAAGAAAGAAAGACACCTTTCGACAAAATTGAAGGAAAGCACAGCTCTAGGCAACAAACAAGTAAAGAGCAACCTTCCGACAAGGTCGAAAGGTTTACAACAAACAAGGGAAAAGTAGGCTTCCGACAAGATCGAAGAGTTCATAGCAGCATAAAGAAGGCAAATCTTTTGAAAAAATCGAAAGGTACGTGAAGGCATAAAGAAACGCAAACCTTCCGACAAAGTTAAAAGGTCCATGATAGCAGATGAAAGAAATTTTTTTGTCAAAGTCGAAAAGTTCGCGACCGCATATAAAGGGGAACTTTCCAACCCAATCGAAAGATCAGCCACCTGCATCTATAAATAAGATCCAAAGGGTCCTGTTTAGGAGATCTGAATTCTCTCATTTTAGTCTTGTATTTTCTCAATCAAGACATTGTAACCCTAATTGGGTAATAATTTTGGGATTTAATAAACAAGAATTTGGCATAAATACAAAGGGAAGCCTTGTGTTTAATTAATTGCCTTATTGTTTTGCTTAAGCTTTGCCAGTTTAACCTTTAATTTTAGGTTCAATACCACCGAAAGGTTCCTGCCGATAAGGTCGACAACATTACTAATTCAATCAATGGCCGCAACCTTTCGAACCCTCAACCTTATAACTTAAACCTTTTGACCAGGTCATAAGCATTTGTGTTATAACAACCTTTCAAAGATATAATTCAAGTGGTCCAACCTTTCTAATTGATCAAAGACTGTCCTTTGAGTATAAATATCTAGGTTTACAAGGCTTATTCCATAAGGAGCCGCTCCCATAACTTTCGACAAGGATCGAAATACACTTCATAAGTGATCTTAAGTTTCGATAAGTTTGAAAGCTTCTGCATATCTTCAAAAGAGTTTGATACCTTTCTTAAAACCATAGAAGGCAGTCATCCTAACCTTTCGATGAGATAAAGTCCGACCTCTGGAGGACGGATTCAAGGGCTTCTAATCTAAACCAAGGACACTCTTGACGAGAATCTCACACAAACTCAATAAAACCGAAAGGTTTCATAATCAAGAAGCTAAACCTTCCGACGGCGTTGAAAGGTCTGATTGAAAAGTTATTTACATGTGAAAATACAAAGGCAATCCCTAAGGATACTAATCCCATCATTCAAATCAGACAAATCACACTGCTTAGAATGACTTTAGGGTGTTGACCATAAATTTGGTTCACATTTTAGTGCTAGAAGGAGGGCTTGAACCTCCGACCTTATTAAATTTCCACCTACTCTTCTACTTGGTTAAATCTCTTAAGACTTATCGGCTACTCTTTTTTTGACAAGAAATGATCAATTTTGGATGAAAGATTCACAATTCTTCTAACTGCAATTAAAGGACAAAGAATGAATTCAATGTGTGAAATAGGAGAATGTTTTTGCAAAGGAAAATCGGTTAAAGGGTCCATGGAAACTCTTGAAGTAAGGTCTAATTATCAAGTGGATTCTAACCCACACTTACTTGAAGAGCAAACCATTCGGCTTCATGCTCTACAGGTCATTAAGGCGAAAAAATAAATTACGCAATATGAACCTTTAAAATGGAGTATCAACCCGTTTCGTTTGGGATCAACCCCAATCTTTGCTCTCGAAAAGGAGAATTCGAGGAAAGAAGATCTATTTCTACAAATGAGAAGGATCATTCAGTCATATTCCCATGGGACTATCTTTGAGAAGGAAATGATAAAATATTATGACGGTTTTGCACATAAATGGAGTAAGATTATAAATGAGGCTCAACATTAAAGAGAAAACCATGAATGCATAGAAAAATCCACAACCGAAGAACTAAGGATAATAAAGGAACTACCAAGTGGAAATATAAAGATTATCAAGAAATTTCCGACCGAACCCCTAAGATTGAAGGAGAGGCCCTTGAAAGAGGATCGATGGATAATGAAAATGAAATCTATTCCTCGAGAAGAAGTGCTTGAACTAAGCGATAAAAGAATTAGACGCTAGTCAAATACCGCTCAAAAATCAAGACTTCTTAGAGAATATAATCTTACTACCTCGATCGAAGATATTTATATTCAAACTAAAGAAAAAGATCGAAGATATCTATATTCAAACTAAAGAAAAACTGAATTGTTAGCCTTCTCAGAAGAAGAAGCCAGGATTTGAAAGGAAACTTAAGGGATTGTATTGCAGCTTTCATCTAATGAATGGACAAGACACCAATCAATCTAAGGTGTCTGAAAAGACGATCCTAAATTTTCTAAGACAAGTAAAACTTAAACAGTTTGTAAAGGATTGAACTAGTTGTGGAATAAAAATTCTATTCTCAAAATGAGAGAAGTCTACATGCTTGGGAGTAAAATTCTTCTTAAAAACTTGGACTACCTAAAATGGTAGGTTACCAATAATGGTAGAAAGCCCTTGATCGCGCCAAGATAGCCAGGTCAAGGCACCTCCTAGAGGGAGGACGTAAGCCTTTAGCCATGCCAAAGTCAGAAATGGAAAGGTTAAAGCAGCATAAGTCATTATCCGCACCACGCTATGGCCAGGATAAGGCGCCTCCGGGAGGTAGGACGGGTAATCACATGGTCCCGCCATGCTATGGCCTAGCCAAGGTATAGAACAAGGCCTTAGCCACGTCACACTATGGCTAGCATAAGGCGTCTCCTGGAGGGAGGTCGGGTCAGTCCTTGGGCCCTGCTTGAGAATAAGCTAGTTAAGTGCATTAGAAATTCGGATGAAATGTCCAACGGACTAAGAAAAGTCCCTACCTGAAAAGGGCATCATTAGAAATCGTCAATGCCTAAATTGGAAATTGCTTTAATAAGCATAAGAATTAGACAAAGAGTCACTGCCTGAAATAGGAAAAAATAAATGAATAAATAAACTCAGGCTTGAGAAAGAAAAAGCATGCAAAATATCATCAAAGCCTGCAGATGGCGCATTTGACAAGAGAATCGGAAAGAAGTCACTAACTTCTTCTCATGAACATCTGCCATATTGGTATTCTGGTCTTCTATCACTTATTATCAGAAATGTTATTCTGGTCTTTTATTAGTTATCACCAAATTGGTTTTTTGGTTTTATATTACTTATTGTCAGATTGGTTTTCTGGTCTTCTATTACTTATTAGCAGAAATGCTACTTTGGTTTTCTATTACATATTATCAGAAATGGTATTCTAGTCATCTATTACTTATTTCCAGATTGGTTCTCTCGTCTGCTAATACTTATGGCCAAAAACATTTTTCTGGTCATCTATTTTTAATACCAAATTAGAAGATATGGTTTTCTAACATCTTACCGTTCATTACTAGAAAAGGTGTTTTGTACTTCAGGAATCTTATATATCAATTTCAAAATCTAAATACCCGAATCTAGATTTTGAGTCATTATCAATCTTAACATACTATACCTAAATTTAAGTTTCAAGACCGCTGTTTATTTATACCCTAATCTTGGTACAAGGTCTTCGGATTTCAGTTCATCTCAAATACCCGAATCTACGCCAAAGAATACTATCAAAAAGAACACTATTAAGACTCTCCGAATGGGATATTTGGGCTTCTAACTATGTCAAAGTAATGGGTGAAAGATTTATTATTTCAAAAATCTCATACATTGACTCCTGAATCATATTCTTTCCTAAATGAAAGGTATGTTCAAATATTCATGATCTTATGGCAAGGAAGAATCTACTCGCAACAAGTTTTATGCACTCTAGACAGATGGAAGGTAAATCCTTGATATTTTAAAATCATGATTAAAGATGAGATCTTAACATTTTGAATAAATCACTTTTCATACAATTGGCAAGATGATTTGCCGCTCTAAGCAAATGATATACATAAAAAAATATGTCAATTTAAAGCTAATAATTAAAAACATTGTCTGCTTCATGTTTCTTAGGGAAATCAAAATAACAAGGGGTAACAAAAGATTCAGCAAGCACCATGATTGTTGAGTGAGCAATTCAAAGGCATATTTAAAGTCATAATGTAGAAAAGGATCACAAATTTAGTGATATTTAC
This sequence comes from Allium cepa, assembly GCA_030765085.1. Taxonomy (NCBI): domain Eukaryota; kingdom Viridiplantae; phylum Streptophyta; class Magnoliopsida; order Asparagales; family Amaryllidaceae; genus Allium; species Allium cepa. Next base: position 707,431,253 of record CM060938.1, read on the forward strand.
AAAATTTTCATAATTTGCATCAGTTATGGAGTCATTTGCAAACAGCGAAATTGTGTACAAGATATATTTACATGACTCAAATACATAAATGTATTACAAATCTTGTGCTGCTTTCTTTAAAGCCTCCTCCACTGAAGGATTTACGACATGATTGATTGTTGCGTGGTGAAATTCTTTAAGATTCTTTTCTTTTCTCCTTATTTGATTTTCGTCATCAATTGCATCGATGTTGGTTTTTAATACAGATTAAAAGCTCTGTTTGGAGCTTTAAGGGTTTTATTTTCCCTTTCCAACTCAATAACATGCTTTTCGAGCATAATTATCATGCTCAAGCTTTTGATTCCAAGCAGTATAATCATTAATAGTATGAGAATACTTGATTTTCTACTGCTCATCGAAATACTTGGCAATTTCAAACTTCACCCTTTGGCACCAGTTTCCAACTGCATTATCATCTAAACCCGAAGGAGGGTCCAGCATGGTTGGAAGTTTCTAAGCTACGAGAAGTTTTGACCTAGTAGGCCTGACAATTGAAGGGGTTATTTGAGGGAATGAAAGATCAACATTTGTAATCTTTTCCCCAATGAGGAATTCTAAAGAGGCGCATTGAGCTTAACTTTCTCTCAATTTTAACTCTAAATCGTTTATCCATTGGATGAGTTCAGACAACTTTTCATCAAAGTCGATTGTAGGATTCGATTTTACTTGTCACTTAAGTAAAATAATCATTTCATCTTTTCTCTTAATCTCAATCTCAAGATGGTCAATATGATTCTTATAATTGTTGGCTATGATCTTTGAGATGAGATATCTTTTATGCCACTTCACGGCTTCACACCGAAATGCTCAAAAAAGGCTTCGTCGTGGGCCGTGATCTCACCACTTCTACTTAATAATCTATCTCTGATAGCGTTAGCGCGATAAGAATGAAGGGTCATAGCAGACCCTAGCTTCGATTTAAATCAAAATAAATAGAATGAGATCAAAATTGAGTTAAGAGATATCTTTATTATTATAATGATGGATTACAACTAAAGTAACCACAAAGTTAAAAGGAACAACGAATGCTTTCATTACATTTAAAGTTGAGAGGTAACATTCCTAACTTTGCCTAGAATGTTGGTGGAAAGCACGACTGTTGAATCAAAAGGTATAAAGACTCCTTCAAGAGTTATAACTGGCAGACATTTACTATAATCCCATTTTCTAGCTGGTGGACTATCACGACCATAAATTAATTTGAAATGAAATGTCCTGATTTATTTTAAGAATAATTCCTTTACTTTGCCGAGGAAGTCAAAGCGGAGACGGTGGTATTCCAAGTATAATTTTTGCAAATCCCAAAGAAAAAATATCTTGCTAACTTCGAAGTCCTTAAAATTGGTCCTTTTTTAGAGTAAACTCTCCTCAAGTTAACATATTGACTTAATTGGTCTCCTGGGACGACCCGACCTAAAGAACTGGTATTCTAAAATAGCACAATAAAAATAAGCTAAGCATAGAAAGCATAACAAAAACATGTACTCATAATCAACTACTTATTACATATTTACAGTCATTCATCCAGTTCATACAAAATAGACTTAGAAAATAATTCAGAAACAAATTTATCATTATAATACTTAAGCTTTTCAGCAGGGAGATCTTGAGGAATTGATTTGACCCGTAGTATATTCCAGCACGCTCTAAGATGCGGGTTAGAACCAAATTCATCTGAGTATCTTTTATGAAAACGTCTAAGTAGATTCCCACTGAATTCCCCTAAGTATGAAAAATCTATGATTGAGTGTCTATAATATACTTTATACAAAACATTAATTAAAATATCTCTCTCTTCCATCATCATCCAGAATATAGTTGTTTACTCTCTATTTTCCTTCGAGAGGGCATCATCTCGGGTATGCACTTTCTTTAGTAAAGGAGCCGCCCTCTTACATTTAAAAGATGCTAAAGTAGAGGTACTCTTGTCCAGACTATGATATTTCTAAGATAGAGCATTGTGTTTCTTTATTAGTTTGTCTATATAGCTTGTAAAATCTCCACCCATTTTCTCTCAAGTTTTGTGCTATAAGGAAAGTTCGACTTCCTCTTTATCTAAGACAGATAATTTATCACAAATTGTTACATTTGGGGTGCAAGATATTTAAATAGGGAACTCCATACCTGTGAAACTGGAATGAAATCTTGGGGAGCTTGTTCCTTCTCTTAAGGGCCCTCAGAATGAGCAGGAGCAGTTTCCACCTCTAGATGGCCAATTCGTCCAGGGGATGTTGGAGGCAAATCTTTTCAAGAGGATGAATCCTTTTTAGAAGGTCTAGTTGAATCATCACCATCTTTTTCTGTGGCACAGAAGGGACCCCTTTGTCTCTACCAAGCCTTGACCTCCAAAGGGGTTATCATCGTTATAATCATCCTCGTCACTAACCCAGTTGTTATCATCACCATTATCACTTTTCCCTCAAGATCGCCATCCTTATCATCTTTTTTTAGAATCAGACTCAATGTCAAAAGAGGGGATATCAAAAGAAAGAGCTTCCTTGAAATCAACCGTCCTCACTTCACCTTTGGGCTCAGAACCCTTCCTAAGTCGCTCAATTTTGTCCATAACTTTTTTGTCTATAATTGTATCGAGCGAAGGAAAACCGAAGTCGGGACATTTATCACGGTTATCAGCATAGGCGAGCATGATGGCATCTTCATAATGACTTAACATCATAGGCCCCAATGTGGAATCAGCAAATTTAATAAAATGCTTTTGAAAATAAAAAAGGATTCGAATGGCTAGCACAAGGGAAGCTCTGGTCCTCTTGAATTTTGCATTCAGCAGAGTATTTTTAGTGACCGAGCGAGTTTGCTCCTCTTCCGAATCCTTCAATGCCAACTCCCTTGCAAAATTTTCATTGGAGGTGAGACTATGAGCAAGCCTCTTTACTTTTTGATCGCCCTTGGCCCTAGCAAGGGAAGCCTTACTTCGCTCTAATCCAATGGAAGTGGCATCTTGAGTAGCCATTAATGAAGCTAATTGGCTTTTCAATTCAACTTTCTCCTCTTGTTGCTTGGAGGATCCAAAACAGAGTCTAGAGACATGTTCGTTAAGAGAAATCTAGTTCCTGGAAATTTGCAACAATAAAAGAAACACATATTAGCATTTAAAAAGATCCATTGATGATAGGATTAATTGGATAAGAACTTACCAAGAGCTGTTGCTCCACGAATGAGCAAAGGTATTCTACTAAGTCTGGGATAAATGACGACAGAGAAGAAGAAGTGAAGGATTCTGAATGAAGAATGAGCTCGATGGGTTCTTCGAGATTAGTTGGCGGTAGAGCAGAAGATGACGACACCTGAAGGGTATGAGACTAAGAAGGAGTCTCAAAAAGAGCAAGATGCATCTATGCTAATGCAGATGGAGAGTCTGAAATTGTAATATGCGGAAGAGGAGCAGGTGTAGGTGGAGTTGGCCCCACTATGTCTTTTTGGGATTCAACAGCTGGTCTCTTTGAAGCCTTCTAAAGAGATTTGCGCTCTACTTCCTCCTCTACTTCAGTGATCTTTATGACTTTAATTGGAGGAGCATCCTTGGGAAGCACTTTCAGTTTTCTTTTTGAAGATCTCTTGGAACTAGCAAAAGACTTCAAGGTTAATGGAACATCCGAAGATGATGAGGGAGGAGCAGCGTCACTTGAAGACACGACGCCATGGAGGGGGCTAAAGCAAATTCAAACTGATATAAAATCAGTCAGAGCCATACAGGAATAATATAAACAAAATGAGGAGAACAATAAGATAACAATATACTTGAAATGTCATAACGAATGGGCAACGGTGAAGTAAAATGTTCAGCATAACCTGAGGAGAAGAAGCGATTTCCTTGAGAATTGTGCATAATGACGGGTGGAGTGCCAAGAATCCTTTGGCCAGTTGGGAGCAAAGAATGTTTCCTTAGATTCGAAAGGGTTGGGAGCATTAACCTACTCCTAAGTTGTTCTAGAGGCAGTTAAAGAATCGATGATCCTTTGATCTGGGTCGCTAAGTGTCTTAAGAGGTTCACCTGAAAAAGATTAGAGATTAGCTCATAGAAAACATAGAGAAAAATGAAGATGAAGTTTTAATAGACTTATGAGGGAAGGCAAAGGCCCTGCGGACAACCGCAAAGCACTTGACAAAGAAGAATTTGTTCTCCCAATCCTTAAACTTATTGATTCTATCTAATATTAGCTTCTTATATACATTAACTCTAAAAATTTGCTTATTAAATTTACATAACCTTGCCAATTTGGTCAAGGAGGTTAAAACATAAGGGTTGAGCAAAGGAAATCCAAATTTCAGCACTAGCATCTCAAGGGATAAAAGATGGGTATATAAATTGGTGGAAAGTTGTATTGGAGCAACTTTAATATGAGACAGGAAGGAGATCAAGAATTCAGAAAACGGGAGAAAGCCACCATGCCATATGTGGATGGCAGTGTATGCAAAATGTCCTTTTAGGGGCTTTTCTATGGTATTAGTGGATTTAGGAAGGATAACTTCATACCGATGATGCCAAAGTCCTTCAATATGGCACCTACCTTGGTTTGAGACTCAACGCAAAAGTGCTTGGAAGTGGCTTCAATCTTTGGGGAGCTCATGGTCCTACCACATGAAAACGCTTTAGTCAAAGACCCTTTATTAACTATGAATTTAGAATGCAATAAAAACTTCAAAGGCAAGTAAGTTTTTGCTTAGATAGCTTAAGCATGAAAATAGTCAGAAGGCTTTTAAAGAAATGATGCAAAAGTTTAAGTTCATAATTTAATGGTTTAGGCTCTTGACAAAGTCGAAATGTTTATACTTTAAGCTTTCGACATCATCGAATGGTTTATAGTAAAAGCTTTTGGCGATGTCGAAACGTTAACTATGTAGGATATCGACAATACCTGAAATAATAATAACCTTAGCTTTAACTATTATACTTCAACAATATTTAAAATTCAACAAATGTGTAACTTCCTCAACCATCGAAAAGGTCGAAAAGAAAAGGTGAAATATTAACTCATTCGCTACCTTTCGACAATGCCGAAAACTCTATCGAAACTTGGATCTATTCCAAGTGTAACATAATGTTAAGTGGCAAGAACATTTGACATGATAAAATTAAAAACCTAAAAATTCCTAAGTTAGAAAATATTGATATCGTTGATGTTGTCAAAAGAACCAGTCAAATTTATCAAAATATGTCATATCTATTGAAAATGAAAGGTTTCAAGTTTGACTTATGTGTGTTTAAAATGTTTCGACAAAAATGGGAAGAAGCAGCCTTAAAGTTGAAGGATTCCAGCCTCGACGAAAGCTAGTATGCGAAAGGTTTGAAATCCTTCAACCTTGTTTGAAATCTTGTTGCTGGAAAGTTGCACCGTTGGGTTATCTTACCTTTCGACAACAATGGTAAGATGAAATAACAATACCTTCCGATCCTATCGAAAGGTACAAAGAGCGCAAAACCATATTTTTCACCTCAATCTCTATCAGTATGGAAGAAGGGTCATTTTGTGATTCCAAATTGTACACGAGAAAGTTCTAGGTTATAATAACAGGTTTAACCGAACATGAACCAAATAGTAAATGCAGTTACAAATTTTTCTTCAGAAACAAGTAAAACAAACCCATTAACAAAACCGATTTTGTCTAAAATCAACCAAATTCAATTTCATATAAGAATAAAAATTATCAACAAATTAATAAGCCAGGAGTAAAAACAAAAAGCCAAATTTATAGACTTTGGATTACAAACTAAACCCGATAAAGGGATTTCCTTTATCAAACACCACCAATCTCTAAATCTAGAACCAAGTATGAGTTTTCTAATTCAAAAACTAATTTTGGAGAATTTTCCAGCAAAAAAACCAAATCGAAATTGAATTTCAGTTTTGGATTTAGAAAATTGGAAATGGGATTAAAAAATCGAAAAGAGTGGAGATTAGACAAAAATTATGAATCGAATTCAAGAGATACCTTGTTGTTTAAAAATGAGATCTTAGAAGTTTTAGAGAAATTCTTTACTTGTACGCAATATTTTTGTTTCAGGTAAAAGAAAAAGAAAGAGAAGAGGCGTAACATATAAGAAAAGTTGCCAAATTCTCAACTGTAGGATCATATTTAAATGGACATCCTAGATTAATGAGGGAAGGCTAAAAGGTGGGAAGCTTTGGACCTTTCAAAAAAATGACTTGGAGAGTCAAGAGCATCCTTTCAAATTGGGGAGAGGGGAGGAAAAATGTAGCACTAAAAATCAGCCTTCCGTTTAAGATGAAAGGACTCTCAACAAAGACTCACGAAATGGAGTTCAGTTCAAACCTTTCGAAAGAGTTGAAGGGATGCCATCAGCAGTGTATAGCAGTCCTAGACCTTTTGAAGGAGTCAAAAGATTTCGTCTCTCATCATTCAAAGTGTTCTTACCTTTCGAAGAGGGCAGAGAAGTCAAATCAAGTGAATCAACTCTGTAATGGCCTTTTCGAAAGCATAGCAAGCCTTTCAAACTGGCTGGAACATATCCAAGATACGTTTCGAAAATGTCGAATGGTTTATGAAGAAAACGACACTCATAAGTCAGTAAAGAAAGAAAGACCGACTTTCGACAACATTGAAGGAAAGTACGGCTCTCGACAACAAACAAGTGTAGAGCAACCATCCGATAAGGTCGAAGGGTTCACAACAAACTAGGGAAAAGCAACATTCCAATAAGGTCAAAGGGTTCACAGCAGCATAAAAAAAGAAAACCTTTGGGCAAAGTCGAAAGGTATGTGAAGACATAACGAAAAGAAAACCTTCTAACAAAGCCGAAAGATCTATGATAGCAGATGAAAGATAAACCTTTCGACAAAGTCGAAAGGTTCACAGCCGCATATAAAAGGGCAACCTTCCGACCCAGTCGAAAGCATGGAGTCGAAAGGTCGGCTACCTACATCTATAAATAAGACCCAATGAGTCTTTTTTAGGGGATCTGAATTCTCCCATTCTTTTCTCGTATTTTCTAAATCAAGACGTTGTACCCTAAGTAGATAATACTTTAGGGATTGAATAAAACAGAATTTGTCAAGAATACTGAGGTAAGCCTTTTATTCAATTCATTACCTTATTATTTTGCTTAAGCTTTGTCAGATTAACTGTTAGTTTCAGGTTTAATACCACTGAAAGGTTCCTGCCGACAAGGTCGACAGCATTCTCGATTCAATTAGTGACTGCAACCTTTCGAAGCCCTCAGCCTTATAGCTTTAAGCTTTCAACCAGGTCATAAGCACTTGTGCTATAAAATATCAATAACCTTTCGAAGATATAATTCAAGTGGTCCAACCATTCTAATTGATCGAAGACTATCCTTTGAGTATAAATATCTAGGTTTACAAGGCTTATTCCATAAGGAGCCGCTCCCATAACTTTCGACAAAGATCGAAATACACCTTATAAGTAGTCTTAACTTTCGATAAGATCGAAAGCTTCTGCATATCTTCAATGGAGTTTGATACCTTTCTTAAAATCAAAGAAGGCAATCATCCTAACCTTTCGATGAGATAAAATCCGACTTCTGGAGGACAAATTCAAGGGGATCCAATCTAAACCAAGAAGGGAACTCTTGAAGAGAATCTCACACGAACTCAATAAAGCAGAAAGGTTTCATAACCAAGCAACTAAACCTTTCGATAGCGTCGAAATGTATGATTCAAAAGTTATTTACAAGTGAAAATACAAAGGCAATCCCTAAGGATACCAATTCCATCATTCAAATCAGACTAATCACACTACATGGAATGACTTGGGGTGTTGACAATAAATTTGGTTAACAATTCTCTTACACTTTTCGTTTCTTTCAGTGGGAATCATCGGTTCTTCCTTAGCTCCAATGGCCTTAGGCAGAGAGATCCTATTTCGCTAATTCTTTCTTTGATGGTCATGGATATTTTTCCTTACTTATAGAAAGCAAGATCAGAGAAGTGAAATTGAGATTATTGACCGACAGAGTGTTTTTCATCTTATATAAGTGAAATTTGAATGAGGCAAAATCATTGATTTTCTTTGGCAAAGGTGATATTTATAGTGATGAAATATGCAATATCTTAAATATTTATGAGATAGTTCTTTCGATGAGATATTTGGGTATATCCTTAACTCATTGCAATCTAAAGCATTGCGATTTAATTATGTTGATTGAGAAAGTTAAATGCTGGATAGAAAGGCTAGAATGCTAAGCTTAGGGGGCAGAATTAAGCTTATCAAATCAATGATTTATCCTATCGTCCAATTTTGGCTGCAATGTTTTTGTATTCCTAATGCAACTTTGCATGAGATTATTTCTACATGCTTAAATTTTTTATGGAAGGTCAAGGTAAGTAAAATACTGTGGATTGTCACATGTCAACCTAAACAAGTGGGTGGGCTAGGTCTTCATAATATTGAGGAGTTACATATGGGATTTGGCAATAAAAGGCTTTGGAGGATTGTTAACATGGAAGGAATATGGGAAAAATTATATGATCAATAAATATTAAGGAACAGTCCATTTGGGAATGCTAGGTTTGATGTGACAGTTCCATGGTTTGGAAATATTTAATGAGGTTTTGACCAGAGGCCCCGAAATGCCTCAACCCGCACATTCTTAATGGGAAGAGAACCATTGTTGTTTGATCCATGGATTGCATGTAGTACTTTATTGAAGAAGTTAGGTTCTGAAACAATGTTACTAGTTAGAGGAGAAAACATATTGGTGGACCACATTATCCAGGATGGCTCATGGAGAACGGAACGAAACAGTTTTCTAGGTGATGTTCGAAGTGACACTGAAAACATTATTATACATCAAAATCAAAATAAAGATTTTTGGATGTGTATGGGTAAGGGACCATTTATACTTAAAAGGGTGGTGGATAATATCAAAATTAAAACAGGGGACATGCACTAGTGGAAATGGGTTTGGGCCTTGTAGTGTTGTTATAAGGCCATAATGAATTATCTTCCTAATAAAGATAGACTTATACAACGTCACATGCAAACTGATCCTAAATGTGTATTGTGCCAAAGGGATGATGAAAATGCTCAACATTTATTCTTCAAATGTAGGTTTTTAGCATTTGTATGGAAGTGATGTAGGCTTAAATTAAACTGGCCAGCAAACCAAACGTAGCAAGTGGAAAAGATCGATTTGGCCAAAATTGCACTTTCAGTTTGTGTTTAGCATATTTGGAAGGAAAAGTATGAAAGGATTTTCAATGATACTTTTAGAAATGAGAAACAAGTGAGTGCGACCATAGTCTATACGGTGAAGATAAAATTATCTAAATCTAAACATAGGCAGAGCATAAATGATATTAATGAGAGTATTTGTAAAAATTGGGGTTCGATATTCTCACCACTTGATAGTCATTTACCGGGCTACATACCATCATGCTATCATATTTGGTCATGGAGTCCAAATTACTTTCACACCACTCTCGGGTTTGTCTATCCCTTGATTTGCATGTTCTATTTCCATTATTCTAACATTTTTTTGGAAACATTTGATGAATACAACAAAAGAGGAGTTCTTGTGAGAATAGGTTGGCATGTGAGAGTTAGTAGTGTTATGTAAGTGGTGGTCCTAAGGGGCCACCGAGCGTATAACAAGAAACTGATATAGGACATGTTTAACCATAGGACTCATGGATAGTATACGCTTCTGTATAGATAGGAATACCCTCAGTATATAATTGTCGGCTTCAAATTTGTTAAGAGAGGGTATTGTCTTGATTGCAATAGGCAATCTAAATGGATGATGGATGGAACCATACACTATATAGCGTGTGTTGGTACAAATTTTTAAGAGGTAGGGCTGCATGAGGGGCCAACGTCATTAGCCTGAAGTGGTTAGCAGGAAGGACAACGTTACACTTAGTGGATCTTCATCTATAGACTACCAGAGGGACCACGCTGGGTTATGCACCGCCACAGTTGTTTGCTAGTTTATTTGATAGGGCAAGGCTAGTTAACCCATAACGAGATTTCTTTTAAACATGGATGGAGTGGTTAATGAAGCCGAGTCCACATTAGGAAGTAGACAAGGTAGAAAATCCCTAAAGAGAACATGGAAAAATGTATGAAAATCCAACGAAAGAAGGCGGTGAAATGTACGAAAGACCGTTGATGCAGCACGATAGGATTTCCTCAAGACATATAGAGAGAGATCGTGATACGATAAGACAATGGATCCTGACAACGTGTTGAACGAGAGATACCAAGGAGATAGTATCTAGGTACATTAAGGGACCATATGCACACACACACACACACACACACACACACACACACACATATATTTAGTTATGAATCTATGGAAGGTAAATGGGAACGGTTCATATGTGGATGTGGGTTCGAGACGTTTAATATAATGTAAACAAATCTAACATGAAATAGTGAACAATCAACACAAGCTAATGTTATGTATAAGATGTATAATATACTAGTCACTAGAACATTGTTTTGACCCCCTCTTCATTACAACCCATAGAATAGTTAGAAAGACAGGTACTTGTGCTTTTTGTACTTAGTGTTGACAAGGAGACTTAAGCTTTGAAGTGTCAAATATTAGTCGGTAATTATGTGATCTATTTTATTTATTTATTCCACTATATGTATTTCATTAAAGCTCTTATATGATTCTTTTGTCTTAATTGTAGGATACCAAACTAATGATCCATATTTTGGTAGACTTATTTTTTGATTTAGTGAAAATTCAGGCCTATTGGACCGTGGATTGTTACGTATTTCCATTAAGAAAAAGTTGTTAAGAGTCATGTTGATTAAAAGAAATGATGTATAAATGGAAATTCATGTCTATTTGTATGGATTTTTGAAGTGCTATAAATATGTAATCATTTGCTTTATTATTGCAGGTTGAGTTGAAGTAAAAACAAGGAGATAAATTCCTTTTTTCTTCTCCTTTATATTAAATTTTTAAAAATTGTATTATCCTCTTTCTAACTTATTGGTCATATATTTCAAATATCCCATATCGACAATCAACTTAAGTTATCTGATTTTAAAGGTTTCAGACTAAATCACTTCATACCAATGAAAACTAGAGTCCAAACTACAAGTTATTATATATTTAACTTTTAGACAACATTAGTGATAATTATTGTCGAGTTTTGAATATTTCATATGTAAACATAACTTTGAGCTCCAAGCGGTCAACCGAGGTAACTTACTTAAAGTTTAAAGTCTTGAAATTCTATAACTCTAAGGGTCGTTTGTTATGCTCAAAGATCAACCGATATAGTGTCTAAGTGGTGATGGCATGACACAAGAAGGTGGTCAAAGCTAATAATGAGATGTTACTTTTACGATGTGTGTATTTGTGTGTAGCTTCTTGGCTTAGGCTTGGAGGCTTAGAGCATCTTCAATAGTTTACAAATTACGGATTATGATTATGCAATTTTAGACTTGATTATGGTGCTTACTTCAAATATGAAATAGGGGTTAGGAACTTTTTTAATATGTTCCAAAGTTTGGTTCCTATAAGGGGCACCCATCTCCCATTTTTACTCATTTTAATTCTGCATGAATTCAAAAATTAAATCAAAATGCATCTGAGGTCAACCAAAACCAACAATAGAAAAGTACTATCACCGACGATGCATATGCCAGTCCAGCACATGATGTGCCAGCTCCTACATTGTTTATTGATGATCTTCGTAATTTGAATAAGCTAGCAGAGGGATACACTCACTACAGTGGTAGATCTTTAGATAATCAAGTATATTTCTGTTTGTTTGTTGAGTATCCACATCTATTTGCAAATATGTTATAGGATAGTGATAACTATTATATATAACGTAATATGTATGCCTTATATGTTACTATAAAGGGTGGTTGGCATAAGTGTATCTATGTTTATTTTTTCACATCATCTCAATCGATTATAGATTTATTTACAGTTTCACCTTCATTTTGACTATTTTGTTTCAATCTGGTCAATCATTGTTTAGACACTTATAGACCGATGGCGGTCTACTACTCATAGTTTTATTTTTTCTGTTTATGAGCTTGCATTCACACCGTTGAATTTCTATATGCTAATCAGCATCAAGTTTAGACGGGTTGATTGTATGCTTGTTCCTTTGTTTCTAATTTTGCGTCAATTGACTCATATTATTAGTATTTGGTGGGTTTAGATGAGGAGAAAGTAACAGCATGAGCTAACTCATTTACATGATTACATGATTACATTAGAGGTCATAGAAATGAACTTGACTTTATAAATCTTTTGGCTACTACCTTCTCTCCTTTTGGTTTAGCATTCTTTTCAAACCAAAAAAGTGCTATTCATCTTGGATATCTGGCTGGTATAGTCGATGTAGATGCTATGTGGAATATCACTTGGGGGTCAGATAAAATAAGAGCACTCTGCACTGCGCTTGAATTATATGTGTTCGGTAAATTGAAGTAGATGTAAGATGTTTGGTATCTTCTGTCGTTCTAGTACTATAAGTGCATGTCCAGTATGCACCCACGACTACTAGGAGATGCAATGACCACATCCTATAATTTTTTGCCTATATTACGTCATTGGGATCATGCTATATTTGTTGGAGACTTCGGTAAGTGTGCAAAATGAGGTGATAAAGGCTCATGCACAATATGATCTGAGGAGCAGAGGTAACATCATTTCTCGAACTTGAGAGCATCGCATTACGATAGTTCCTCAAACCGAGGATTGTTCGTTGATGTTACTTCAATGTTTATCTAGGTGTAGGATTTGTTTTTATATGCATGCGTATCTTCCTATAGGGTTTCTGGGTAATAGATGTTGGACACAACAATATGGTACTGTGTAAATTCCTTTAGATCCTCCTTTAATTGGTCATCGTATATAACTGGTCTATGAAAGAATTGATGGATGAAGGCAAACCCTCACTAGTTATAGGCACTTTGATGCTTACTAAGCTTGAGTCACTCCAAATGCATTTTTCATACCAGGGACGAACATTGATCATATTGGTCCCTGGGTTTCTATTGACAAAGTTCCAGTTCCTTTGTCTTTATTTGTGACCGTAGCATCTCAGCTCACAAAGAGCGACTAGCCATCGTCCTTATACTTTTAGAGCCTATAATCCTTCATGTATTGTGGTAGATCTTCCACTTCAGTTCCCAGAGGGTTGTATGATTCCAAGTGTATCATCTGTTGAATTATATCAGCCAAATAAGGTACATATCGATTTTTTAATTAGTGTCATAATTTATGTATAATAATGTAATACAATTTATCCATATATAGTATTCTCAGTATTTAGATAATAAGATACATGTTGCAGCTGTATTTGAGATCATGACACTAGAATGCATCATAGCATGCATCATACTTGTCAGTAGTCGATGCAACATCAGATGACAATACGAGCGATTATACGGTCCCCTACATTTTGTCTAGCTAGAGCCAAATAATGATAATGATGATATCTCGACGGTAGTAATCAGGCACCAACACATATAGGGGATTGACGTATACTTTTTGATGTATGTAGTTGACTGCTTTTAGGACATTTAGGTTTGTTTGTTGTATAGTTGAGTACTCAATTTGGATGAATATTTATTACCCGATTCTATAATATGTGCATGCATTTACAGTTGAATATTCTGTTTAGATAATTTTTATATTAATTGATTCTATGATATGTGTGTATTTATAGTTCAGTATTCTATTTAGATGACTTTTATAATTGATGATTCTACGATATGTGTATGTTTAGCTAAAATTGTCATATGCCTATGTATTTACAGTTGAGTTCTTATTTAAATGACATTTATTAGTTAAATTCAGTGATATGTATATGTATTTACACGTTTTAAATTTAAAAAATAGTATAACATTTTGATGCTTAACTGAAAAATAATAAAAATTCAAAGCGTTTCTTACGACTGTATTCTGATTTTACATAAACAAATGACATTAAAATAATCAAACGCAGTCAACAATACTAAGAATATCCATATCGATACCAGATGTGTTCCATAAGATCTTTTTGAAATCTATTATGCGAGGTTACATTGCGATACACAACATGTTATTCGATATGAAATTGAAGTCGTAATAAGTAAATTGCAAGTCTGGATGGAAAACATTTGGCATAGCAATAGCATGCTCATAGTCAAAATTTCGGTCCATATCCCATTCATCTTTAAGAACCATATTATGTAAAATCATACAAGTGTACATAATCAATGTCATTTGCCTTCGAGACTATAGTTTACACTAATTACTTATTATAGCATATGAAGACTTTAGCACACCAAACGCTCGTTCTATATTTTTTCATTGTCCTTCCTGCACTGCAGCAAATATTGATTGTTTTCTAGTAATGTGATTAAGGATTTCTTCCATAAAGGTACACCATTTTCGGGTAAAAGTTCCATTACCAAGGTAGTACCCATGGTCATACGTGTTACCATTAACGGTAAATAAATCTGGTTTTTTTAACCAAGCATTGAATCATTAAATAATGTTGATCTCTCGATAACATTAATATCGTTATTGGATACAAGCATATCAAAAAAAGCAGGCCAAATCCACAAATAATATTAAGAAACTCCTTCAAGAATTAAAGTCACCTTATTTTATTTACCTTGATATGCTTCTTATAGTGCTTTCGGGCAACTCTTCAATTCCTAATGTATGCAATCAATACTTCCTATCATTCCAGGTCATTCTCTACTGCGCATTGCAAATAAATATTAGACATCCACTACCTTTGTCCTCTACAAGTATCGATTTACGTAGATAGCTATGACAGCTTGATAAAATTTATGGAGTGTTTCTAGCACTGTACTTTCCTCCAATCGAAAAGAGTCATCGAGCATATCAACTGGTTGTTGTACACTAACATTCTCATGGAAGTAGTAACCTTTTGATGTTCAATCAAACCTTACGTTTTGAAGGCATTTTGTTTGAAGACAAAGTATTTATCATGAGCTTCCACATCATTCAAAGTTCGACTGAACAATGGACATCTTATTCAAAACCTCATTCTAAACACATTTGAAGTGTATGTTGGATTTTATAAAAAATCACCGCCCATCAATTGCTGTGGAATGAAAATGATGACGGTCAATGTATCGTCTACCCAAGACAGAACTTCCATGCCGACGAGACGGTTGACTAATTTTTTCTTTTTGTAATTTTATTAGGCAAGTTTCCTTACTCTTTTTGGGCCATTTCCATCTTATCATAATCAGAATCACTATCGAATATGAGAAATTTTGATGTGGACATGCAGCGAATTGAAGTGGAGTGAAGGGTGTGTGTTTGTGTAACGAAGAATTTAGTTGTGTGTGAATAATTTGATTTAGTGCGTTTATATATTGGGGTTGAGAAGTAGTTGTTATTGAGTTATTTTAGGTGGTTGGGTGCCTGCTAAACAAATACCTGACCTAAGCATATGTGAAACAAACTTCTAGATATGATTACATATTTGTAACCAAAACAGGTCCGATTACGTAATATTAATATTATGGATCGTTATAGACTACTGTAAGGTGATTTATGGTTTGGATAAAGTAATCGTAATCTTCAAACTTGCTGTTGTTGGAAGTGTTCATAGTTATTATTGTGGTATTTAGACTTATTCGACTTGTTGACGTAGTATTTCGAACATGTTGATGAATTTACTGAGTAGTTTACCGTATTTTACTAGTTCTGAAGCCACGTATGATGTCATATAATTGTGTTTAACAATTAACATTGATATTGTTGTTAGTTTGACAATACTAGCTTTACTATACTTGTCATATTAGGATGTGAAAGATTTTGTCCTTCAGTGCATTCGCGTATATAGAATGATATTATAGAATTGAAACTAGAAGAAGATTGATTGTATAAACTTTTCTAATACATCTCACTTTACATTGTTGCCTATCTAAAATGTACAAAGTAACATGTAACATATCTGATGAAATAGTTGGACCGAAGTCAGCCTAGAACTTTGTATTCAAATGTAACCAACCCACTTGTGATAATATACTCTCTTGCCTGCAAAGTAGCCTTCATTTCTAACTCCTCCCTCGGAATTATATTAGGGTTAGGGTTAGAGCGAATTTCCCAAATTTGCAGCCTCTCGTTCTAATTTAATTTACTAAAAAATCGATGAGATTTCTGACTTCAGAGCTTTAGTAGACGTGGATATCAGTTAGATTTGACCGATTTTAGTCCAATTATTGGCTACTTTGATCTATTTTCTAATTGCTTTTGAGAGTAATGATGCTTTAAGGCTACAATCTTTCAAGTGCTCAACCGGCTTTCTGGATCAAGATGGATCTAATTGCATCCACTTCAGTCTTACTCTACTTTAAGATTATCTTTGAATCTAATAAAATTCCTTGCTAATAAAGCTTTAGTGAGAACATCTGCACATTGTAGGTTGCAAGTATATGATTTATTTGCACTTTTACTCTAAGAACTTGTTCCCAGACAAAATATAAGTCTATTTCGATGTGTTTAGTCCTTGAATAAAGTATTGGATAAATATGTTTGATTGTCGCACCATAATATCAGTTGATCCTTGTGTTAATCTTTAGCTAAATCATTAGCGATTGTATCCACTATCTCAGTAGTAATACTAACAACACTTATGTATTCAACTTCTATGTTGGATCTAAAAATAGATGAATATTTATTTGAACACCATGACACTGGGTTATCTCCAATGTAAATAACGCAGCACATAGTTGAGCTCCTATCAACTAGGTGTTTAACCTAATCTACATCTGCATACCCAATTATATTATGATTCTCGCAGGTTTTAAGCGATAATCTATAATTTGCAGTCCTCTTTGAATATCTCAAGATACTTTTCACAGTTTTCCAATGCTCATTAACGATTCCTGCATAAATTGACACACTCTATTAACACTAAAGGATATATTTGTCTAGTTATAGTGAAATATTGCAATGCTCCAACTATGCTTCTATATTATTTATCATTAAATATTATTTCTCCTCTATTTTTGGAGAAAAGTTAATTACTTATAATGGGTGTAGGCTAAGAGTTAGCTCCTTCCATTTTTGATTTAATCAATAGATTTGTGATGTACTTTCTCTGCAATAATATCATTTCTGAATCTGTATTCATTTTAAACTCTATACCGAAAAAGTAATTTAAGTCCCTAAGGTCCTTGATTGAGTACAGTTTGTCCATATATTGTATGAGACTATTAATTTCATCATCATCGTCGCCTAAAATTATTAAATCATTAATATATTAGAATTAAGATAGTTGATGCTTTGTTGATTTTGATAAATAATGAGTTGTCTGATTTAATAGACTGAAAAATCATGTTGACCAGTGTGGTTTTCAAACAAGATCCTTGGTGCTTGTTTAAGGCTATGTAGTTCTTATTTAATTTGCACACACAATTTAGATTCTTTTTATAGACTCATGGCTGCTCCAGGTAGACCACTTCCTGTAAAACACCATTTAAAAAGGCATTATTGAAATCTAGTTGCCTAATGCTCCAATTTATGTGCAACGCTATAGTAAGGATAATTCTTACTGTTGTTGGTTTGACCACGTGTTATAATGTTTCATTGAAATCAAACTATGTTGTTGTGTATATCATTTTGTAACGAGTCTTGCTTTATATCTAGCAGTTGTCCCATCTAGAGTTTTCTGTAACTTGTAGGTCCATTTACACCCAGCTATGTTTTTATTATCTGGTGGAGACACTAGATCCCATTTCTTATTCTTTATAAGTGCATTATATTCCTCATCCATAGCTCCTTCCCCTTTTTGTTGTAGCTTGTTCATGTAATATTTGGTGATAATATATTTCCAATTGTTGAAGATTTGAAAGATATTCGAGAAAATTGCTCAAATATATATTGCCTCTTTTAATTAAAGAAAGTAATAAATTACTACGTGAGAAGAAGAATTATTTTTGGAGATTGAGCTAATCAATTAATTCCCTAATTAGCCGATTGAAGAAGAAATCTTATCAGACACATGTAAATTGAAGGAAAATGGAAAATTAAATGGATAAGTGTTTCTTGTATGAATAGGAGAATTAATGAGGCATTGATTTATGACCATAAATCAATTACTTCAACCCCAAGTAATAATCTCAATATAAAAGCAGAGATTAGCATAAGTAGAATTGTCTCTCTTAGTTGTATTTCTTATTCCTCTTCTCCATTATTAATCTTGTAAAATTTTCTCCTCTTAGAAAGTAACAAAAATCTCCTTTCTCCAACTGGATGCACACTACCTTATGGTAGTTGGACCATTATAAATCTAGTATGCTATTTTCTTTTATTGCATGATCTGTGATTGTGTTTAGTTGGTGACTATCTGTTGTTTGTTTTGCCTCACCATTAATCCGGTCTTATTTGTTTTTCCGCAAGGTTGGGTTTTTGTTTCTAAGGCGATCTTCAATGATTTTTCCCCAATAGTTCAAACATTTCAAGTTCTTTAGACTTTATAACTGCAGTGTATATCTTTTGCTTGAATATTCTACTCTTTAGTTTTTAATCATATGGTGCCTAAATCTACTCTGTAGTGCATCATGTGATGTTCTCCTTATGGTCCATCATGTGATGGTTCTTCGATGCTAACTTGATCTATATTATTTTCTGATTGACTTTGCTGAGCACTTGATTTTCCTTCATTAAAATGTTGTGCTTGACTATTGAATGTGCAAGTTATTAGTTAAGATGACCAAGTGACTCTGTTGATTCATAACCTAGTTCGTTGACCACTGTGTGTTGTGGATCAAGATCTCCTGCAATATTCTCTGCCTCTACTTGACTCCATGTGTTTGAATACACGGGTATTATTACTATTGACTCTTCTAGATTATATACTTTCTGGTTGTCTTCCTGTACTACTAAATGGCAATATATTTTCATTGAATACAACATGTCTACTTATAAAACTTTCCCACTATTATCAAGACACTTGTATCCTTTTTTGTTTATTCCATACCATAAGAATATCCATGGTCTTGATCAAGAATTTAGCTTATTGGTGTTATAAGGTCTCATATAAGAGAAACATAGACATCCAAAGCTCCTTAGGCTTTGATAATATGGTTTAATATTAAATAACTTCTCAATTGAACTTCTTCCATTTAGTACTTTTGTTGGCAATCTATTAATTAGATATACTGCAGTACTAAAGGATTCTAGCCAAAATTTTAAGGGTAAAGATACCTAAGCAAGTAAAGTAAGACTTGATTCAACTATATGTCTATGTTTTCTTTCAACCAACCCATTTTTTTCTGATGTATAGAGGCATGTGGTTCTATGAACTATTGTTGTAACATCCCGCAAATTTATCACTTGGATAAGATATATTTATTTTTTAAAATATTTAGATATGGGTTTAAAAGTAAGAAATAATCTTATTTTAAGTGGTAAATAATAACGGTTATTTTGTTTAGGAAAAATATTAGTGGACAAATTACCTAAGTAAAATATTGAAAATTTGTAAATATTATCCCATGTAGAATATCGATAAAACTATTTTTAAACAATAAGGATCATGCATGACTCTGGATTCATACACTAACATATGTGTGCAAATAAGATTATGAAATAAAATAATTTATTTTACTTTTGGAAAATAAAATGTGTTTATGATATCAACAGTTGATATATCAGTTTTATATATTTCTTCGAAAATTCAAGTTAAGTTTAAATATTAAATAAATGGGTTTTTATTTTTAAATAAACCTATTTTTATCATTTAACAATGACGGTAAAATAGTACTTTAAATTTGTTTACCAAAATAGAAAGTTTGTAGAAAAATAGAAAATGTGACCCAAGAACGTTTTCAAGAATTTCGACTTTTCGATACCGGAAAGTAGTCGGGAACATTGTTCGTCTTTGTTCACTATATACACACATATATAGGAGTTACTTAACAAAATAACAATAATAAACTAATAGTATATTATGATATGTTAATTATGATTAGCAAGTGATAAGACTAGCCATGGTTTTATAAATAATAACTTATATATATAAGTATGTATCATTACCTCTTGTCATATCTTAGCATTACCACATTATCCATCATGACATTGAGGATGTGACTAGATAGGGGGATGTGAAATATGAGGGGGAGGAACGTGGTGATGTGACTCATCAAAATAATGGCATGTTAGGATATTTTAAAACTAAGGTTAAAATGATAATTTTCTTACTTCTTTCAACTATAAAAACACATCCCTTTCACCATATTTTCATTTACTTATCCATTTCCATTCCCCTAAAGCTTTCTTCATGTTTCATGGGGGATTCTTATTTTAGTTTAAGTTTTTTTTAATCAAAAGATGTAAATTGTTTTAAAGATGCAAATTTATTTTTAAACTCCTTCTCTATTTTTCCTTCACTTTATTTGGCCATAACTTTCTCTATTTTACATCAAATCAAGATTTTTTTTCTAATCATATAAAATTTCAGTAGCCACAATTTTCTATTTCACCACTTTTTGTAATTTCAAGCTTTGTTTTGTCAAAATCTCATATCTTTACGGTGTACTTTTAAACTTAAAAATTCAGGTCGGAAAGTTGTTCTCCTTCTTTTGACCATATCTACCTCAAACAAAATCTTACTTGAGTGATTAATTTTTTTTAATTGTATAAAAAATAATTTTTTAAGATTTTCTTTTGATCACTTTTCCAAAACCCGAGAGTAATATGTCCAAAAGTAAAGTGGAAATTGACGTATTTTTTGAGTGATTTTTGGTGCACTTGAGGCATTTCATGTTTCAAATATTTTCACTGAGTAAAACTACTTTGTTTTGGAATTTTTTTTGACTTTTTTACAATGTGTTATTGTGGTGATAATGTGATGAGCAAATTGAATGGTTATTATGTTGATCGATGGTGAGTTGATGGATGTTATGTTTGGCATTGATTTTAAGATTTGAACGTGATGTTGTCGAGTTAGTAAGCATATAATCTTATATTTATATGGGTATGTCATTATGTTATTAAGAGTAGTTGTGATTTAAGAATCAAAGTATTTTGGATTGAAACAAAGTAAACAACTTTGTGTGTTGCGATGAACGTGAGATCCGATTTGAAATCAAAACTATGATTTCTATTTTCATAGTTCGAAAATGGTTTTAAGTTTTATCTTAGTTTAAGGTTTCAAAAACTTTCTAAATATTATTTCAAAACATTTAGGAGCAAGAACTTAAGTGAAATATTTCACTTAAAATAAGACAGAGCGAACTGTGCTCATAACGATAGTTCGTTATGGATGTAGTTTGACAAAAATTCACTATTTCATCTTTAAGTGATTCATTTTGAAATTGTTTTGCAAATGTTTTCCAAACTTATTTAGTAACGTAAAAAGTAATTAAGTTTTGTTTATTTAATAATTTATATATTTCATAAAATAATTAAAGGTAATTACTAGTTAATTAGTAATTAAGTAACTGATTAGAGGTTAAGTAACACTTAAGGAAGGTTAATGACTAATTATTAATTAATATAGTTTTAATTACTGATTAATGAAGATAAGAAGTAATTAAACGGTTAATTATTGTTTAATTAAGTTAATTTGGTATTAATTGTTATTTAATGAAGTGATTATTTAATTAATTTTTAATTAGTTAGGGTTTAACTAATAATAAATTGTTTAGACCTTAACTAAGATAGATTAGGAAGTTAATTAAGACTTAACTAAGTTCATTAAGTTAATTAAAGTTTAATTATTATTTAACCTTGATTTAATTATGATTAATTAATATGTAATTCGGGTTAAGCAAACTAAATATACTTTAATCTTTCCAAAGGTTGTTTCAAACCCAGTCGGTTATATTTTAAATCAATTTTATTTTTACGACTAATTGATTTTGAATCAAAAGATCTCTCGTCTAGGCCATTAAGTAGCCAAATGAATTAAAGTAGTGATTATGAAACACTGACATATTTTATGGGAAGTACGTTGACTGGTGTTTAGCACAAATGTCGAATATTGGCGACGTGGTAGACACAAGGAAGTTAATTTCAATAAGCAGGTCATGATAACTTAATCATATGGAATATACTTCTATATGTAAAAAAATTACACCCGATCATGGATGTATCTATATTGGTAACTTGGACATTTACCTATGATTGATTTTACATTATGTGTTAATCCCTTACATATCCAATGCTAGGCAATACCCATGATATAACTTGGACAAGTAAACTTAATTTAATGATCCATTGTAGTCATTAAGCGTCTGTTTGATTTTGGAAAGGTAATATTTCATTTTCTATTAAAATGGCCTTCATGGTTATTCTATTTCCAACGGGATATTTGAAGAATGATTTGACAATTTTTTTATATATTATATAAAGAAGTTTATGAATAATTGTGCGGTATTCATAAAAGGAGTTTCAGAAATACTTTTGAATGTTTATTTATAAATGGGTTTGGATGCTTATAAAGGGAAGCTTTATACATGGTTTGAAAGTTTATAAAGATGTTTATATGACTGGATTTGAATATTTATAAAGAGTCTCATAAATGTGTATGGAGGTTGATAAATGTTTTGTAAACAGTTTTTGGTTAAAGCAAAAAGGATTTCATGGGTAAGGGAAATTTATAAAAGAACTTATTGAAAATAATTACAATAGGAAGTTGAGGTTTGGGTTTTTCGAGGTTGACCTTTTAAAAATATTGTGGTATGAGACATCCGTTCCACACTTTACACCAATGGAACATTTCTTAAAGTTATCCTTTTCTCCAATTTAAATAATGTAGTCAAATCCTTTTTAGAGATTTGGTAATAGGAAATCTTACAATTGTTTTGTGAATATACTTATGTCAGAAAGATAAGTATATGAATGTTTTTGAAAGAGATTTATTAAAAAAAGATATGTTTTGAGGCTTAGTGGTTGCTATGGATAAATAAATCTCAAATGGAATTGGTTGTTGTTTGTTATTTGATAGTTAAATAACCGACTGTCAAGTTTGACCCTTTTTGACTTGGGAAATATGAATGTAAATTGAAGTTCCCCGACAAAGACTCGAGAATTTACTTCCAAAAGAACCGAGAATGATTCAATCGAAAATTATCAGATGTTGATAAGGAGAGACCTAGATCGGATTTATATATTCGAAAACCACTCCGAACCAACATACGTGTTCGAGTGGAAGGCATCTTGAAAATGATAGAAGACTGAGCTTTTTGAAGTGCAATGGCTGCTACTACTAATATTGAGGGCAATTCCAAAATGGATGTAGTAGAGTTTGTGCCTTCGGTTTCGTTCAAACCCAGAACGAACTTGTATGGATGAATGCTGACATTGCATTATCACCTGGAGGGTAGTGTTAGCATTCCAAGATGGATTGTTATTCAGAAGGGTAAAACGTAGCCTTATGCCTCTTCAACCGAGAATGACTAAAACAGGGGATATGTAGCAGGGCTATGTGGGTCGCACCAAGTGGAGTATATTATCACCCTTCTAGATATATACATAATGATCAATGAATTCGTGTACGTGTTGAGCGCTCGATTAAAGGTTGTAAAGCAACTGGGGTGATGGTATATTCGGTACTATCCATTAAGGGGTATGTTGATTTTGTGCTGGCAGGGGTTGTTAGGTATGACCTCGATATATTTTTCTAGAGGTTACCTGTGGCGGGCAGTACCCCAGTAGCCCAGTCATTAGCTGGAATCCATTCTCCAATACATGCCTTACGTTTTTTTTATAGAGCCTAGTATGTTGGAACATGAGATGCAAGCATTTCAACTATTTGTATATTTACTTTAAACCTAGACACTATGATAATATCTTTAAATTTTATATAAAATGTTTTGGTTATCGTAAGGTAAGAACCCATACATTTTTATGTGCAGTGTGGTCTTACGAAATATCCTTTGTTTGAAAAGTTTTCAAATGTAGAAATCAGTTTTGTTGTTACAATTTATTGAGTTTTACTTACATTGGTTTACCAGACTGACCCGGGCATTATTACATGTAATGCTCGGGTCAGACTGAGCATGTTTTCCAAATTTAGTTGGATACTTTGGAGTTGGAGAGGAGTTGGATGGTCAAGTGTTGTTCGCTTTTTTTTCCTGCTGTGTTATAGAGTTAATATGTTTATCAATGTAAGGATAGGTTTCTATGACTTTCCAAATTTAGGATAAGTCTAGTGTACCCTGAAGTTGTATATATGAATAAAAATGTTTCCATTTTTGTAAAGATCATTGTTGTATTATATATTATTCATTGCGTTGTGAGATTTTGTGTTGTTTAGTTTTATTATATCCTCTACCTTCTTCTTTCACCCTAATAAATCGATACTTCCGGCACTTGAATGTTCGGCATGTGGTACAGCGAACGTATCAGTGTCAATTTTCAAGGGTCGAAAATCCAGCTCACTACAATTCCTTTTTTGTGAAAGAAATTACTGAGGGTTTTGTTCTTAGTTCAACCATCTGTCTATATGACTTTAAGTTGACAATTAGTTTTCTTTTCAGATTGAGTTATAAAGTGCGCTGCTGAATTATAGTTTACTTATTTTCTTTCAAAAAATATATCCAAGTATACTATAACAACCCACAACTTAGAGGCCTAAAACTAACGGTTATGGATGTTGAAGCCATCCATAGTTATTAATCTTCAGCGACCAAATATGGTGGTGCTAGATACATTGATACACAGATCACAGAAATATGGGAAAAAAATTTAACAATTCAAAAACACATTTCCATTTCAAATCAAATCATTCCTTGTTCATTACATAATCCTCAAATTACATTAATCAAATTCAAAAAATATAATTATTACAAATATGCCAAGAGCGACATATGAAGTTGCCACCTTGGTTGAATAGAGAATATAGTAAGGCTAATAAATCCACCTCTAAAAACAAAATACATAGCGGAAAGAAAAAACTCTGAATAACTATCTACCTCCTACACGACTCAGAAGCTTAATTTATCAGAGAAGAAAACTTGAGAACCTATCTCAAACTACTGAAAATAAATTCAGTACTCGAGAGTTCAAGGATAAAAAAAAACTTCGAGTCAAACATAAATCCTAGTATGAATAATAATCTAACATCTCAATCCTTTTAGATATCTAATGAGACCACGCCGCTTAGCGGAACAGGTTTTCCCCTCACTAGTATCCTAAAACCTTTATAAAACCTAATTCTGTGCTCCTTCATCCACAATCGTTAAAACAGACATTTTAAAACATTATTATGACATGCATACTTGGAATAAATAAGATTTTATCATTCCCAGTTTAATCTGAAACCCTGCCGTTATTATAATTTCTAGGGTCATTATTAAACTGTTTTTTTTTCGTGGGTTTACTAATAACCTTGTTATAATTAGTAGACACCCTGTCCTATTCATAGTTTTCATAGGATTACTAAGAACGTATAGGCTCCTGCCAGTTAACTTAATTAATTCATGGGTCTTCTTGAACCTTTGAGTCATTCTAATTACTAGTCACCTTATCCTAGTTTTCATAGGTTGACTTGGAACTTATGGACTAATCTAGTAACTCACTGCACATCCTAGTTTTGATGGGTTGACTAGGAACGTATTGATACTTCCATTAATCACATTCTTATCCTAGTTTTCATGGTTTGACTAAGAACCTACTGATACTTCAATTAACAGTATTCTTATCCTAGCTTTCATGGATTTACAAGGAACCTATTGACTTATGTCAATTCTTAATCTGGATATAGTTTTCATTGGTTCACTACCAACTAATTAGCCACTGCCAATTGCCCTTATGCATAGTATTCATCGGTTTGCTATGAACCTCTTGGTATGCACCAATAACTACCTTATCATAGTTTTTATGGGTTTACTATGAACCTCTTGGTATGCACCAATAACTGCCTTATCATAGTTTTCATTGGTTTACTATGATCCTTTTGGTTTACCTCCAATAACTACAAAGTTTAGGCATCCTATATTTTTGGCCACCCAGACACCATGGATGCAATTGTACTCATTTAGTAGTTTAAGTAATTTATTTTCACTATTTGAGTTAACCTACTGGTTCTTCTTCCCCTTTTTCCCCAACATAGAGTTATGGGTTATCATGTAAATATACTTATGTTTGAAGAAGTAAAACATCAATTAACAATACCACTCCTATGAGTTTAAGGTCCTAGAAATACATATCATAAAACATTGTAAACACCTTTAACGTATATTTTTACCAAGCTGGTATTTTTTCAAAATTATACATATAAAACCTTTGCAAAACTCCTTTATGTAAGCGATGGGTTTTCCTTTAAAAATTTGAATATGGGGTTTCAAATCTTTTAAAACAAACCATTTGACCTTGTTTAAAATTCTTAAAAAAACCTTTCGAATCCAAACCTTTCATAACCATTAAAACCATTCAGCAATTCAAACCTTTCGAAAGCAATTAGATCTTAAAATATAAACATTTCGAAGACATGCTAGGTTCAAATTAAAATATGTGGAAGGTCCACTTTTTAAACCTTTCAACAATAATGTAAGCAACCTTTCGACCTTATCATGTCTTCTTTGAAAACAAACATTTAATTTAAAATAATAGACCTCCGCCTTTTTAAAGTAACTCCTTCGGAAGTTTGGGTTACATTTCAATTATAAAACAAAGGAAATTCATCTAAGTCGAAGGCATTAAAACCTTTCGAAAGCAATGGGAGAAGCAATTGGTTTCTAAAACAAGTAAACCTTTCGTCTTTGTCGAAAGCAACGACTTCGAAAGGTTGGAAAAAGTGGTGATAACCTTTCGACTGTGTCGAAAAGTTCAAAACAAAACAATGATAAGTGGCTGTAACCTTTTGACTTTGTCAAAAGGTTTAAAACCTTTATTTTTAAACATTTGACCTGGTTGAGGGCAACCAAGTCGAAAGCTCTAATTCGAAAGTAAAGAAGGTGTAAGCTTTTGGTTTATAAAACAAACATACCCCAACCTCTTTGGCCATCAACCTTTCGACTAAGAACCTTTCGACTCTATCCAATTCATTACGTACCAAGTAACTCGATAACATATGCATTGGTCTGACCTTGTCGAAAGCGATAACCCTTCGACTTAATCGAAAGGTCTAGGTAGGAAGGTTTACTACCGTAAAAGGCTGAAACATGCTAAAAGTATGATTTCTTTCTTTTTAACTTAAAAGGATATCTTTTCAACTAACCTGTCTTTATTTGTCTAATTCTCATTGGTCAATAATTTCTTTTCAGACAAATGCTGCCAGTAATTTTCAGAAATAAGTATTAATTTTTTATATAAAATGCTCATTTCTCCTTAATTAAATATATAAAACATTTAAGCCCTATACCTTAAATAATTTTATATATTCATCAAAACACTTAGGAAAAATCTAGAAAAATCCCAGAAATTCTATTTTAATATGTTTTTGAACATATAAAAATTTCAATCCCAAATAATCTTTATTTTAGCCGTAATTAATTTATAACCCAATAAATCATTTTCTTCACTAGAAAATTTATATAACATCCATATGAACTCTGAAAATTATGAAAATTGATACCCATCTCCAAAATCAAGCTTTCCACAACATAAAATTTTCTCATGGCATTTAAAAAATCATTTCAACACGGTTTTAAAATAAAAACGTGTATATCCCTTATTGAACAACCTTGTTTAAACAAATATAAATCATAAACAAGTATATCGTCATTCAGTATATCATATAAAAGATTTATCCTTAAATCCGAAACTATTTGATGTAAAAATCAAAATAGAAATGTAGAAATTATAATTCACCTTAGATTGGATGAGGAAATTGAAGTATGATTGAGATTGATTCCTTCTAACTTGAATCCTAGCTTTTAGTTGACTTTCTCTTCCCTTCTTTCTAATGGTCGACCTTGCTCTCACTTTTTAGGTTTAAAATTTTGTTTGTGACGAAATGAATGTGCATGACTAAGGGGATAGTATAAAGGTGGTAATATGAGCTGCTAATTACACTAATGCTTTGCGTTAATATCCAAACCATTTATTAAATTCATTTGATTTAATTAAGCACGACCACCTAGTTTATTAATCAACCTCAACCTTCTTATCTACATTATTCTATTTAATTTATTCTAATTAAATCTCCTAAATAATGTCAATAAAATTTGTGGTGTTACAGGCTCCCCTCCTTAAATAATTTTGTCCTCAAAATTAGTAAAGACTAACTAGAAAACACATCAGTCATCTATAACATCTCCAAACAACCATATTAGCATATCTGACTAGTAACTAATATATATATATATATATATATATAGTATCGACATACCATCAAAAAAGATCAGGATAAGCCTCTCGAATCCTATCCTTCATCTCCTAAGTATAGACTTTCTCGTTGTCGCTCCACTAAACCTTCACCAACTTGACTGTCTTGGTCCTTAATTTCTTCTCATCTCTTGCTACAACCCGATTGTCTAACAAAAGTCAAATCAGGCTCTACTACCAAGTCCTCCAACTCTGTCTGGAGAATATTAGCCTCTGTATCATGCACATACTTATGAAGATGAGACACGTGGAAATTATGGACACCTGCCAAACTACTCGGCAACTCTATTCTACAAGCGAGCTTTCCAATCCTTTCTATAATCTAAAATGGACCAACTTACATTGGGGCCAACTTTTTCGACTTTTCAAATCATGCCACATCCTTCATCAATGATAATTTAATGAAAACCTTATCTCCAACTGAGAACTCTAAGTATTTACGCATTTTATCTATGTTACTCTTCTGCCTAGATTAAGCTTCCTTCATCCATCCTTAGATTAACTCAATCTTTTCCGACGCCACTCTTACCAAATCTGGACGTAAAACCAATTTGTCTCTGATCTCTAACCAACATGTGGCGATCGAAATGGTCTTCCATACAAAGCTTTAAAAGGCGACATTCCTATACTAGTTTGTTAACAGTTATTATAGGAAAACTCAAACAGATGTAGGTGATCTTCCCAAGTTCCACTAAAGTCCAATTCACAAGCCCTTAACAAATCTTTGAGTACCTTGTTGACTCTCTCTGTCTGCTCATCGTTCTATGGGTTATAAGCTATACATATCTTGAGCTTGGTACCTAATACCTCTGGCAGAATCCTCAAAAATTTGATAGTGAACAATGCATCTCTGTTGCCAACTATGCTACTAGGAATCCCATGAAATCTTATTACGTTTTTCATAAACAACTTTGTTAAAACAGGTGATGTCCTGGTTGACTTTACCTAAATGAAATGGGCGCTTTTAGTCCACCTGTCCACTATAACCCATATGCCTTCATTTCCTCTATTTGTCCTTGGCAACCCATCTGTAAAATCCATCGATATCGAATCCCACTTCCAAACTGAAATATCTAAATGTTGAAGTAATCCACTTGGCTTTTGATGTTGGGCTTTCACTTGGTGACAGTTAATACATTGCCTAACCCACAAGCCAACATCCCTCTTCATGCCTTCCCAATAAAAGCTACACTTCATGTCTTAATACATCTTGGTTCCTCCAGGATGAATCGTAAAGCTCGATTGATGACACCCTTCTAGAACTTCTCTCCTTAAGTTCTCTACACCTAGCACACATAACCATCCCTTCTTTCTCAACCATCCTCTTCAGTCAAGATTAAAATCCTTTAGGTCATCAATCTCTAATCCGACCTCAAGTTTTCTAAACCTCTCGGCTAAAATTGGGTCTTCTCTCTACATAGAAACTATCTTCTCAATCTGCACCGGTCGCACTTTTAAACAAGACAACATAGCAGCTCTCAGAGTAGAACTAGTAGTATATCTCAACTGCACCCCACAACTGGCTAAAGCTTCCAGATCCTTCCATTCTGCCAACATTGATAACACCACATTCTGATGTTTTCTACTGAGATCATCTGCTACCTTATTTCCTTTTTTGGAGGATACTCTATACCGAAATCATAAGCAGCCA
Source organism: Allium cepa (assembly GCA_030765085.1). Classification (NCBI taxonomy): domain Eukaryota; kingdom Viridiplantae; phylum Streptophyta; class Magnoliopsida; order Asparagales; family Amaryllidaceae; genus Allium; species Allium cepa. Next base: position 707,461,177 of record CM060938.1, read on the forward strand.
AAAACTCCAGCCACCTCTGCTGTCTCATATTCAACTCCTTCTGAGAGAATAAATACTTTAATGACTTATGATTGGTATACAACTCAAATCTCTTTCCCAAAATATAATGCCTCCAAATCTTCAAGGCAAAAATCACCATCGTCAACTCCAAGTCATGAGTAGGATATCTTACTTCGTGCAGTCTATGTTGCCTAGATGCGTAAGCGATAATTTTGCCCTTCTGCATCAATACCGCTCCTAATACAGTACCACATGCATCAGTGTACTACCAATCCTTGGTTACCATCTGGAACTACTAACACTAACGCATTGGTCAACATATGATTTAACTTAAGGAATGCTTCCTCACATTTGTTGGACCAAACAAACTTCACTTCCTTCCTGGTCAACTTAGTCAATGGTACTGCTATCCGTGAGAAATCTTTGATGAAACTCCGGTATTAGCCAGCAAGTCCAAGAAAACTTCTTATCTCGATTACTGTATATGGTCTCTTCCAATTATTTACTGCTTCAGTCTTTATTGGATCAGTGGATAATCTTTCCTCTAAAACGACATGACAAAGAAACTTAACTTCTCTTATCTAGAAATGACATTTGGAAAACTTCGCCTTCAGCTGATTCTGCCTCAGCATATCCAACACCACTCTAAGTTAGATCTCATGTTCACTTTCACCTTTAAAGTACACTAAAATGTCATCAATGAACATCAACACAAACCTATTCAAGTGCTCTTTGAAAACCCATTTCATTAAATCAACGAAGAAAGTAGGTGCATTCGTCAATCCGTATGGCGTTACTGACCACTCATATGAACCATACCTGGTTCGGAATGCAGTCAATGGAATGCTACCCAATGCCACTTCCAACTGATGGAACCCCATCACCAAATCCAGTTGGGAAAACACTCTGGCTCTACTCCACTGATCAAATAAGTCATCGATTCTCGGTAAAGGATACTAATTCTTGATCGCCCTCTCATTTAACTTACGATAGTCAATGCACATCTTTAACGACCCATCTGGTTTCTTCACATACATCGCAGCTGCCCCTCAAGGCGAACTGCTTGGTATAATAAAATTTCTTCCCTCAAGATCCACAACCTGCACTTTCAACTCCTTCATCTCTGTTGGTGTCATCCTGCTAGGTGGTCTACTGACAGGTTCAGTTCTCGGCAGCTAGTTTGGAGGGTAATCCAGTGACCGGTTCAAATACGTTTGCAAACTCTCTCGTCACACGAGCCTGGCTAAGCTCATCTCCAATTTCCATGTCACTTAACAAAGCACAAACATTTTTACCGTAATTTTCCATCGAGAAAATAATTCAGTTATGATTATCTGGGTGCCTTAATGATATTTCTCGATCCTGACAAAATATTCTAGCCTTATACTTACTCAACCAATCCATTCCTAAGATGATCTCGAAATCTACGAAATCAAAAACGTACAAACTGGATGCAAACTTATGACCTAACAACTTAAGTTCTAACTTGTCGCATCTCATCCAAAGAGTTACATACCTCCTATTGGATATGTAACCTTTAAGGAAGTAATAAGGTATGTGGGTTCTATACATAACCTATCAACCAAATACTGAGATACAAACGAATGGGATGCACCAGTATCAAAAAGTACCCTAATAGGTACACTCTGTATCAAAAGCATACCTTTCATCATAGTTTTCCCTTTCTCTGCTGTAGTGGGTTTAGAAGAAGATGGTGGCCCAATAACAAACACCTTTCCTCTGTCAGCCCTGACTGGATCTGGACACTGGTTCTTATAATGTCTAACCTGGTCACAGTTGAAGCATTTCACATTGTTCTTCTCTGTCGGCTTCTTTTCTTTACCAGTTCTGCACTTGTGGGCATAATGGCCCTTATTATTACACTTATAACACACTAAATCAACCTTCGCCTTCTTAGCATCCGCCACTTTCTGGCCTCCATTCTTATTAAAGAATTTCCTTTTTCTCCCTTGAAAATTGTGGGACTCAACTGGCTTCTCCATTACTAAAGTAGCAAGCATCTCCTGATGGAGAACTTTCATCTCCACCATCACATGATAAAGTCCTCTAATATGGGTCATAGCCATTCTGCCTAGCTCTGGCCTTAAACCTCTAATGAATTTCTCATTCCTCCTGACATCCGTGTCAACCAAAGCATAAGCATATCGAGATAGCTCTTCAAACTTAGCAGCATACTCGATCACAGACATCTTTCCTTGGACAAGATCCATGAACTTCCTGATCAATGCCGACTTAGCAACCTCAGTCAAGAACCTCTGCTCAAAACTTCTCCTGAAGTCGGTTCAAGTCAACTCTTTCTGTGGCACTCCGACCGTCCCACTCTTCCACCAATGAAGCGCTAACCCCTGTAATTTTCTAGAAGCTAGTCTTCTCTTCTCTCCATCATTCAAGCATAAATCTGTGAAGATCCTTTTGCAGTTCAACAGCCGGTTCTCAACATCTTTTGTTCTAGAAAACGGCTTTCCTCCTAGAAACACATAGTCTCTCCTCATCTTAGTATAGTTATATCCAACCAAAACTACATGATTAGCTCCACCAACATTCCCAAAAGCTCTCGCATGCAAAAGATTAGCTAACAACTAATACACCATCCCTGTATCTACTGGTGGATTTCTAGCACCTACATTGGCCTCAGCATTTTGGTTAGCATTAGCCTGTGGACCTTGGATTCCACAAGAATTCGATCGAGCATTTCCATTGGTTGCGGTGCTTCCTCCACTTAGATTTCCTCTTTCGTTTCCTGCCTCCATATCATCTTTCTCGTATATCTACATGCGAACCTTTGTAAGATGTAGAAGAACAGTCTAAGAGAGAGGGGAATAGGTACTTAAATATATTCCTATATATCAAATACAAGTACGTTACTATAACGTTAACCCAAATCCCGATCTTATTTTTTAAATTTATTGGATTAAGTTTGAAAAAGATTTTAGGGTTAACATTTCTTTTTAAGTTTCATAAACCTATGCTCTAATACAAACTTGTAACATCCCCTACTTGGAGGCCAAAAACTAACTGCTATGGATGTTGCAGTCATCCATAGTTATTAATCTTCGGCAACCAAATACGGCGATGCTAGATACATTGATACACAGATCATAGAGATATGGAAAAAATTTAAAAATTCAAAAATACGTTTCCATTTTCAAATCATATCATTTCTTGTTCAATACATAATCACCAAATTACGGTAAACACGTTCAGCAAAATATAACTATAACAAATACGCTAAGAGCGACATATGAAGATGCTCCCTTGGATGATCAGAAAATATAGCAAGGCTAATAAATCTGCCATTACAAACAAAATACATGGCAGAAATTAAAAACTCTAAATAACTATATGTCGCTTGCATGCTTCCCTGAAGATTTATTCATCAAAGAAGAAAACTTGAAAACCTTAAATCACAAACTACTCAAAATCAACTGAGTACTCAAGAGTTTAAGGAAAAAACAAAAACTTCCAGTAAGACATAAAGCCTGATATGAATACTAATAATCTAATATCTCAATCCTTTTAGATATCAAGTCAGACCATGCCTCTTAGCGGAGCGGGTTTTCCACTCAGTAGTATCCTAAAACCTTTATAAAACAAAATTCTATGCTCCTACATCCACAATGGTTAAAATAGACATTTCAAAAAATTATGATGATATGCATACTTGAAAATGAATAAGATTTTCCCATTCCTAGTTTAATCTGCCACCCTACCATTATTATAGTTTCTAGGGTCACTATTAACCTTTATAGTTTTCATGGGTTTACTAATAACCTTGTTATAACTAATCAATGCCCTGTCCCATTAAAAGTTTTTATGGGATCACTAAGAACCTATAGGCTCCTACCAGTTAACTTAATTAATTCATGGGTCCTTCTGAACCTATAAGTCATTCCAATTACCAATCATCTAATCCTAGTTTTCATTGGTTTCCTAAGATCCTATCGACTTATCCAGTAACTCAGTGCACATCCTGGTTTTCATGGGTTGACTAGGAACCCATTGATACTTCCATTAACCACATTCTTATCCTATTTTTCATGGATTTACTAGAAACTTGTTGACTGATGGCAATTCTTAATCGGGATATAGTTTTCATGGGTTCACTACAAACTAATTAGCCCTTACCAACTGTCTTTATGCATAATTTTCTTGGACTAACTATGAGCTTCTTAGTATGTGTAACAGCCCGCAAATCCGTACCCCTCGAGTCAACACTATTCTACAACAATCAACTCAAGTTGCACAGAAATACGAACCATTTGGGTTAAAGAAGAAGAGGTAGAAGAAGAAAAATAGAAAAGCAACAATAGAATCTAACCATCACAGCGGAATAAAATATAATAGATAATAAATAATCTTTACTCAACATCAAATATTTTTATTTATATATTACATATCAGAGTACATCAATCACAGCTCAACATCAATATCATTCAAATGGATACACAACAACTCAACACAGCGGAATATATATATATATATATATATATATATATATATATATAAACAAGTACGGAAGTACGTATCGTCATCCAGCTCGTCTCCTGAGCTCCACAGCATCTCCTGTATCCTATAATACTCGGTCTGACCCGAGCATTACAGTAAAATAACACTCGAGTCAGTCTGGAATACCAGCGTGAGAAAATCACACCCAATTGATTATTAAAGTTTCAAAAATCCTTTGAAAACAAAAGCATCTCGTAAGGGCACGCCACAAATAAACATGTCGAGTTTTTACCTTACGATAGCTTAAACAATTTTTATAGAAATCCTCTGATTTTATAATAGGGTCTATATAAAAATACTTATAAAATAGCCGAAATTGTTACATTCATTAAATTCCAGCTACTAGCCACAGAGTGGGTAATACAAACAAAACTCGTACAAGGCTCGTAGGGAGAATGGATTTCCAACTAATGACTAGGCACTGGGGTACCACCTGTCACAGTACGGGGCCTGGATCACCGTACCGAGGAATACGCCCGCTCCCCTGCAACACAAGGCTGGGACTATTACTTACTGGATAATCCCGAGTGATATCACCCCCGCGGTTGGGATCAGCAACCGCCCACTAAGCCGAAATAAAAAGGGACATCTAGACAGGAATGACCTCACCCTGCTTGTGTGCTACCCACCTAGCCTTGCTGCATAACCCCTGATTTTCAGTCATTCCCATTTGATGAGGCTTGAGGCTAAGCGTTACCTTTATAGAACATATCCCTTAGAATGCCCATCGTCCACCTGACGATGTTTCGCAAGCATTCATCCATACAAGTCCGTCCCGGGTTCGAACGGAGCCGAAGGCACTATTCCTACTACATCCATATTGGAAATATCCTCAGGATTAGTGGCGACTAGCCCTTGCACTTCAGTACTCCATCTTCGACTCCGAACTCGTTTCTACGAAACGTACAAACCGGATCGAAGTGGTTTTCGAGAAATAAATCTCGATCCCGGTCTCTTCGAAACGATCAACGTATTTGTCCAATTTTAATAGTCAGTGATTTAACTATCAATTAATATTCACAATCAACCATCAACCAATAAATAAATTTTTCCAAATTAATTATTTATCCAAAATATCTTTACAAGATATATTTCAGATTTTCAACTCTTTTTAAAACAGTTCCAACCCAGTTTCCGCTCACGGAATACATTACCCTGATATTTATTTCCTTTGGGACACCAAGTTCAAAATACTTTTAGATTTTAAAATAAATTTTAAAAGCACTCTATTATAGAACATACTTTATAACTTTAAAATCAAAACTACTTTAATACTTTATTAAAATATATATATACTTTAAGAATATTTTAAATAAAACCACTTTGTAAAATGTAAACTAATTTTTCTTTCAAATCATAATACCAAGTCACCTTTATATAATAACTACATTAATAGATTTGAAAACACTTGCTTCAAAAGTTAAACATTAGAGATAATAAATTTTCTAAACATGCTTCTTAAAACCATTGTTAAAAACTTTTATTTATATTTAAAATTGCTTTGGAAACCATACTTGGCTATCCCGAGAAATACTCTTCTCTTTCACATCCTTTAAAAATAAATCTCCATTTATTTTTAAACAAATTTACCATTTCTTTAATAAATTCACGCCTTGAATTTATACTTCCAAATCCATTTCACCTTTATAAACCCAGATTATAAAATTGAAAATCTCACTTTTCTTTAATTTCAATTCCAGACACTTAAATAAAATTTACAATTAACTTCTAATTTACTTCACTTTGAAATAAATTCCTTCACTTACTTTATTTATTTTAAATTCCATTAACTTTAAGATTTTTACTTCTTTATTATGAGTTAAAACCCTTTCAAAAATACCAATTTAAAATTTCCAAAATTCCTTCTTATCCTTTGATTAAATTTAACCCTTAATTTAAAAATGACTTCTTTAAATCTTTAAACTAATATCACTTTAGTTTAAAATTTATCCCCCTGTTAATTCAAAATTCCCTCTTTTTCCATATTTATTAGAATATTGAAATTGCTTTTACTTTATTTTTTTTTTCAATTCATTATTAAATTTTTTTCAAATTCCCGGGAATTTATTTTACTTAAAATTTTATTCTTTTATTTCTTTTCATAAATCCAATTCTATAGATTTTGATAACTCATTACAATAAGATATTCAATTCAATCATACCACCCAATATTTCAATTACCAATAAAATCATCATAGGATATCAAATATTCATAACGCAGAATATTAAGTGATCTAAATAAAATTTGAGGAATCCAGTTGGATCCCTCCAATCTGTTTCCCTGCATCCACAGATGTTAGTACAATATATAATACCAATTTCAAATATATACTATACTATACAGCACATCAATCAATTCATCCATTCAAACATTTATATAAATCTAATCATTTAAATTTAAATTTAAATTAACTGAGTGAGATTAACTCACCTTTGGCCTAAGATTGCCATTCACCTCAAACTCGTCTTGTTTCCGCGATTTTTAACCTTGTACAAACCAATTTACGGTTTATTAATATTTGAATTTATCAAACAATTAATCACCCTTTACACATTTAACTTTAACTTAAAATTTGATTGAACTAATTTTCCCTTGAAATCTTTAGTAACTAATATAAATCGAATAAGTTTATTAAATACGTTAATTTAACAATTTATCCACCAAATCTACTATTTTATATATATCTTTCTCATTCAACATTTAAATTTTCTGCTTACATAAATCTTATATACCCTTCGGTTTAATACTATAAAAACAGTATAAAATTTCATCTAGAAATTTCTCTCCGTACAAAACTATTTCTGTTATAAACTTTACTGTTATATGCTTGATCTCTGCATATATGAATTAACATTTGGAGAGAATATTTCTGTTAAATATTTTTATTAAATCAAACTAGAAAATGAAGAAACCAATAAACTAAAAAAAATAAAAATAAAAACTTACTGTAATGCCCAACGAAGTCCAACACTCCCTCGCCGCCTTGCCATGCTCGCGGCAACACGAAACCCCCCCAAACGATCACGTCGATGAAGTCAAGTCACCAGTCCCATACGACCAGCCTTCTGATTCGAGATGCGTCGACGCGTGAGTTAGAGCCTTCGTCGCCGCGTACTGCCTGTCGCGATCCCCTATGCCCTCTTTGAGTCACTCGCGAGCTCGCGGTCAATACCATCGTGCCCCAAAACCCGTATAGCCCTAACCGGACGTGCCTTCAATCGCGACCACGTCATGCCTTGGTTCGGCTACGCCCTTCCATTGATTTGATCTTGATTGAGCAAAGAAAGAGAAAAGGTGGAACGCGGTTAAATTGAGGAGAAGATTGCGAATTAACATTGAAAAGGAGGGGCCATTATTTATTCGAACCAGAAAAGAGGGGAATTTGTAGTTTTGAGGAGGGGTATCGGTTTCCTGAATGAATTTGAGGAGGAGGAGCTAGGGTTTCGATTTCTATATTTTTTTCGAATGCATTAGTGGATTAAATCTGGTAGGGAGGCGGCCGTTATTTCGTATAAATTGATTTCGTTCGAGCTGTATATAGAGGAGAAAGAACGAGAAGCCCTTCATATTTTACTTCTGAAAGTGGCATGTGGGGAAAGCTTGCGTGAAGTAAATATCGAGCTACAGTAATTCGAAATGATAGGAAAGCGGCTGATGGGATGAATTTGACTAACCAAAATATATATTTAAATTCCAAATCGGCTATCATCAATTAAATTTCCAACGCGTTTACTTACCGTACACTCACACAACAATTCCGATCACAATGAAACTTGAAATCCGATAATAATTCAATATCACGGATCCAATGAAACTGGTTTCGTCGAATTCCGAGACTGTGCGCCGGAAAGCTATTTTCAAATATCAATTTAAACGATTAAATTTTAAAACTGAACAAACTACTTTGAAATTCCCTTTTAAAAGTTCTATCACCTTCCGTATTATTAATATACATTTTTAAGCCTTCGAATTATTTTTAACAGACTTAAAATTCCAGATTCAATAATTTACCCAATTCCGATAATTAAATTCAATATTTAATTATCAATACAAATTGATATTTGAAATTCAAGTTAAAAATTAACCTCTGAATATTTAAAATTAATTAAATCTTCCAATTTCAAATATACAAAAATTCTGGGTCGTCACATTCCTCCCCCCTTAAAAGAATTTCGTCCCCGAAATTACTAGTTAGGAAGAATGGTCCTATACCCGTTCTCTACTTACCCAACTATTGGTTTTCACAACTTCCAAAACTAATTGGTTTTCTTTTTGACAATACCTAAACCATCTTTTAATTAGAACATCACCAACCTTACTAACTTTTCAAACTTTTCAAACTTCATCCATTAGGTTCCTACCAAATCATTTGCCCAATCCATTCAAATTTCAATTTAAAACCAAATTTAAAATTATCAGAATTTTCTCAAAAATTTTCTAACCCCTTAAATTTTCAAAAAATTTCGCCAGCGTCTCCTTTGCACGGCTAGTTCGGTACAACTACAAAATGGCTCTACGGCCTACCAAATCTCAAAAGAAAACCAAAAAGCCAAGCGGCTAGATCAAAAACCCAATCAAATTCCATATATAAATTCAAATACATACCTTTTTGTCGGGCCATTAAATTTTATCTCCTAAAATCAAAATCCCCATTCATCCATTACTTTTATACCTGTATATCCCATTTGGCAATAATATCCAATTACAGCTTCAAAACCATTTTATACATTCCTTTACAAATTTTCAATATTTGTTTTACTTAAGCCTGTACGATGCACATATATCATCCGTACGCAATACCAAATTCGATCGCTCGCTCGATCACACAATTTCACTTCCGAACTAGTATCGTCCACCCGACTTCCTAGTGCGGACTCAGATTTGGTTTCTTGATCAGAAACTGTCATTTTCCTTGCATAGTCATAACTATGATAGAGAATTTCCAAAATCAATCAAAACTCCATATCCAGGGTTCGCCGTCGAAAATCGAGTGAAAAATCCTAACTTGGATCGAAATAACTATCTCGAAATTCCGTGCTCGAATTCTGGATCAAATAGCTATGCAAATAAATAATATACGTACACCTTACGTAATTAGCCCAATTGATTTTTAGCTATACCAATTCTCTTTTATTCACATTCACAACTACCAATTTCAACCTTCATTAAATTATTCATTTAGCATACTTTCAATACCAAATTTACTTAAGAATTCACTATTCATTTCTTAAGTTCAATATAAGTATTCTATATACTTTTCATATTTATTTTCACTTTACTATTGGAGTTTATATCCATTTTATTCACTTTGTCTTTACAATTCCATTTGAATTCAATTTGATTCGATTTACTATATTTCAAATCTAAATACCCTTTTATTAGTTTCGCTTACTAATTTGTTTAAAATCTCAAACAAAAGTTTATTTGCAAACTTCACTTTCTTCAGTTCCTTCGATTTCACTTTACCTTACATTCACATTTGGATTATATTTTAATATCCAGTTTCAATTCTATTTGCTTAACAAATTTAAATCATTTGTTGTTAGTGAAAATTTCCAAAAATTTCAAAAAAAATTTAACTCCTAAAATTTTCGGAAAATTTTGGCAGAGTCTCCTTTGTACGGAGGAGCTTTTGCAATTTGACAAGAGATATAAATATATATACATCGACCCACACGGTCGGAAAGCAGAAAAACAGTTCATATTTCCTATTTGTATTGCTTAGGCGTACCTTATTTAGCATTTTAAAGCATGCAGCTATTTATTTAAGCAATTAGCGCAGTCAAAACCTGTCAAACGGCTTCCAAAAACCTGTATTCACTCAATTTAAACAGGTAAGTGCTAAATATATGCAACTTATTAACATTTCACTTACTTTTAAATAGCTAAATCATGAATTCTATAAACAGTGCTTATCATATATTTCCATAAGCACATATGAAATATTTCGACACTTATTTATAATGCTTCCAAACAATATTCAAACTATCTTATTCAATTGAAATGATTTCACAACTCCCTTAACTTAAACTCATTTTAAGTCCAAGCAAACTCATTTAAATTGAATTAATTTCCAAAGCAATCTAACTTCCATTTTATTCCAAGTCAATTTCTCATTAATATAACTTAAGTTAATTAACTCAATTACTAATTTCATTTACCCAATAAATTTTATTTCAAATCATTTCATAAAACTCGACACCACCATATCTCAAATTATTTAAGTCAAGCCTTTATTCAAATATTACTTAAGTCATTTATTTTTTTCAAGTTACTTCAACTTTACAACTCAAGTTATATATATTTTATAAGCACTTTCCAAATTTAAATCCTTAATTGATTTCAATTACCAATAAATTTTGAAGCCATTTTATTCAATCCCAATGATTTACAATTCAATTTCTTACATTCAGTTTATTTTTAATCCAAACAAGCTTATATTCAATTCTCCAACAATCTAAGCTGAACTCATTTACACTCCATTCTAATTCATTTGGAATCATTTCAATTTTAATTATATTCACTTTTTTTTTATTTACCACTCAACCATCACTATTTCAACTCTATTTTGTTTAACTTGAGTTCATTGTCAGCTCCATTCGTTTAAATTAAATTAGTATATTTCATTGAATCCATATGAATTCTAATTCACATTCAATAATTTATTTCTGAATTACTTTCACTTCATAACGAGGCCATTTCCAATTTATCTCTACTTAGATATTTATTTGCAATATAAATCATTATTATGTTAATTCAATTCCATTCAACCTCGATTCAAATTTAATTCACTTATAATTTTAAGTTGAATTTCTATTAATAACTCAAGCTTCACTTTCAAATTCTATCATCTATTCACAACCCAAATTTTATTAACCAAATTCGAGTTCCATTTCCATAATCCATTAATTAATCAAGTAGTCTATTTAAAATTTTACCCAATATTTGATTTTTATTTCAAAAATCACTCTAACCTTTTACTTGAGTTCAATCTATTTTATATTTAGGTTTTGGATTATATTTATTATCATTACAAACAATTTTATTTGGCCAATTCATTTTACTTCCAAACTTTAAAAGTCACAACTAATTTATATTCATATTTCATCTATTTACGATCAGTCTCATTCACATTTTACTTTTTTTAACTTGGAATTATACCTTTTTATTTAGCCAATATATTTTTATTATTCCTTAAGCATTTTAAACAAAATTCCAGAGTTAAACAATTTTCTAGAATCCCAATATCACCTTAGAATTCAACTATATCCAAAATTCTTTGGCAAATACAATTATCCCTTTGAATTTCAAAACCAAACCCAGTTCGCAAACAATTCCAATTTAAAACAACTTGGTAGCAATTTCTCTTCTAGAACTCGAAAATGAACTTCGATGATGCTGCAGCCATCACCGAAATTATTTTTCAGCGATCGAAAGAGAACTAGATGCTTTTATCTCTTTAAAATCCCTTTCAAATATTTTTAAATTCCAAATTCCTCCATATCCAATTCCAATTCAAAAATATTTCCGAAATAATACCACTATTATTTCTCCAAAACTTTGTAAAACACTTTCAAATCCAAGGAATTTAAACCCTTTTTCCAAAATTTTAAATTTGAAATCCATCAAATTTATATTCCAACATTACTCTGGGATTTTATTTCCCATGTTAAATCACATTCATAGTTTATATTTACAAATTCTCTAGAGGTTTATTTCAATTTATAAATTACATTTATAAGGCTATATTTCAAATTTCATTTGTTATATAAATTTATTCTTCAACCTTTGGTTATAAGTTCCAATTTCTTATTCAATTTCTACACAAGAGTGTTAATAACTTAATATTATCATTACTTAACAATCAAACATCCAAGTATTGTAATACTTTACAAAAATTATATCCTTTTTATATACAAAAATAATTTAGGTAAACATATTTCATTTACCCTATTTAAAACAATATTGCGTCGAATTGTTCTATTCAAGTGTTTAGAGATCCCTATCAATAACGTTAATTACTCGTATTGACCAGAATCCGTAAACTACTCAATAAACCAATCAACACAACATAAAACCATTTTATATTCACTAACAAATACGCGCTCCTATCTATTAATACACTCAAACTCATTCTAGAGTACTATTGACTCTATTTCAATGAGTAATTCCCACCAGAGCCAAGGTTATCACCAACCTCGCTCTGATACCAATTGTAACAGCCCGCAAATCCCTACCCCTCGAGTCAACACTATTCTACAACAATCAACTCAAGTTGCACAGAAATACGAACCATTTGGGTTAAAGAAGAAGAGGTAGAAGAAGAAAAATAGAAAAGCAACAACAGAATCTAACCATCGCAGCGGAATAAAATATAATAGATAATAAATAATCTTTACTCAACATCAAATATTTTTATTTATATATTACATTATCAGAGTACATCAATCACAGCTCAACATCAATATCATTCAAATGGATACACAGCAACTCAACACAGCGGAATATATATATATATATATATATATATATATATATATATATATAAACAAGTACGGAAGTACGTATCGTCATCCAGCTCAACTCCTGAGCTCCACAGCATCTCTTGTATCCTATAATACTCGGTCTGACCCGAGCATTACAGTTAAATAACACCCGAGTCAGTCTGGAATACCAGCGTGAGAAAATCACACCCAATTGATTATTAAAGTTTCAAAAATCCTTTGAAAACAAAAGCATCTCGTAAGACCACGCCACAAATAAACATGTCGGGTTTTTACCTTACGATAGCTAAAACAATATTTATAGAAATCCTCTGATATTATAATAGGGTCTATATACAAATACTTATAAAATAGCCGAAATTGTTACATTCATTAAATTCCAGCTACTAGCCACAGAGTGGGTAATACAAACAAAACTCGCACAAGGCTCGTAGGGAGAATGGATTTCCAACTAATGACTAGGCATTGGGGCACCACCTGTCACAGTACGGGGCCTAGATCACCGTACCGAGGAGTACGCCCGCTCCCCTGCAACATAAGGCCAGGACTATCCCTTACTGGATAATCCCGAGTGAGATCACCCCGCGGTTGGGATCAGCAACCTCCCACTAAGCCGAAATAAAAATGGACATCTAGACAGGAATGACCTCACCCTGCTTGGGTGCTACCCACCTAGCCTTGTTGCATAACCCCTGATTTTCAGTCATTCCCATTTGATGAGGCTTGAGGCTAAGCGTTACCCTTATAGAACATATCCCTTAGAATGCCCATCGTCCACCTGACGATGTTTCGCAAGCATTCATCCATACAAGTCCGTCCCGGGTTCGGACGGAACCGAAGGCACTATTCCAACTACATCCATATTGGAAATATCCTCAGGATTAGTAGCGACTAGCCCTTGCACTTCACTGCTCCATCTTCGACTCCGAACTAGTTTCTACGAAATGTACAAACCGGATCGAAGTGGTTTTCGAGAAATAAATCTCGATCCCGGTCTCTTCGAAACGATCAACGTATTTGTCCAATATTGATAGTCGGTGATTTAAATATCAATTAATATTCACAATCAACCATCAACCAATAAATAAATTTTTCCAAATTAATTATTTATCCAAAATATCTTTACAAGATATATTTCAGATTTTCAACTCTTTTTAAAACAGTTCCAACCCAGTTTCCACTCACGGAATACATTACCCTGATATTTATTTCCTTTGGGACACCAAGTTCAAAATACTTTTAGATTTTAAAATAAATTTTAAAAGCACTCTATTATAGAACATACTTTATAACTTTAAAATCAAAACTACTTTAATACTTTATTAAAATATATATATATATATATATACTTTAAGAATATTTTAAATAAAACCACTTTATAAAATGTAAACTAATTTTTCTTTCAAAGCATAATACCAAGTCACCTTTATATAATTACTACATTAATAGATTTGAAAACACTTGCTTCAAAAAGTTAAACATTAGAGATAATAAATTTTCTAAACATGCTTCTTAAAACCATTGTTAAAAACTTTTATTTATATTTAAAATTGCTTTGGAAACCATCCTTGGCTATCCCGAGAAATACTCTTCTCTTTCACATCCTTTAAAAATAAATCTCCATTTATTTTTAAACAAATTTACCATTTCTTTAATAAATTCACACCTTGAATTTATACTTCCAAATCCATTTCACCTTTATAAACCCAGATTATAAAATTGAAAATCTCACTTTTCTTTAATTTCAATTCCAGACACTTAAATAAAATTTATAATTAACTTCTAATTTACTTCACTTTGAAATAAATTCCTTCACTTACTTTATTTATTTTAAATTCCATTAACTTTAAGATTTTTGCTTCTTTATTATGAGTTAAAACCCTTTCAAAAATACGAATTTAAAATTTCCAAAATTCCTTCTTATCCTTTGATTAAATTTAACCCATAATTTAAAAATTACTTCTTTAAATCTTTAAACCAATATCACTTTAGTTTAAAATTTATTCCCCTGTTAATTCAAAATTCCCTCTTTTTCCATATTTATTAGAATTTTGAAATTGCTTTTACTTTATTTTTTTTCAATTCATTATTAAATTTATTCAAATTCCCGAGAATTTATTTTACTTAAAATTTTATTCTTTTTTTTCTTTTCATAAATCCAATTCTATAGATTTTGATAACTCATTACATTGAGATATTCAATTCAATCATACCACCCAATATTTCAATTACCAATAAAATCATCACAGGATATCAAATTTTCATAACACAGAATATTAAATGATCTAAATAAAATTTAAGGAATCCAGTTGGATCCCTCCAATCTGTTTCCCTGCATCCATAGATGTTAGTGCAATATATAATACCAATTTCAAATATATACTATACTATACAGCACATCAATCAATTCATCCATTCAAACATTTATATAAATCTAATCATTTAAATTTAAATTTAAATTAACTGAGTGAGATTAACTCACCTTTGGCCTAAGATTGCCATTCACCTCAAACTCGTCTTGTTTCCGTGATTTTTAACCTTGTACAAACCAATTTACGATTTATTAATATTTGAATTTATCAAACAATTAATCATCATTTACACATTTAACTTTAGCTTAAAATTTGATTTAACTAATTTTCCTTTGAAATCTTTAGTAACTAATATAAATCGAATAAGTTTATTAAATACATTAATTTAACAATTTATCCACCAAATCTACTATTTTATATATATCTTTCTCATTCAACATTTAAATTTTCTGCTTACATAAATCTTATATACCCTTCCGTTTAATACTATAAAAACAGTATAAAATATCATCTAGAAATTTCTCTCCGTACAAAACTATTTCTGTTATAAACTTTACTGTTATATGCTTGATCTCTGCATATATGAATTAACATTTGGAGAGAATATTTCTGTTAAATATTTTTATTAAATCAAACTAGAAAATGAAGAAACCAATAAACTAAAAAAAATAAAAATAAAAACTTACTGTAATGCCCAACGAAGTCCAACACTCCCTCGCCGCCTTGCCATGCTCGCGGCAACACGAAACCCCCCCAAACGATCACGTCGATGAAGTCAAGTCACCAGTCCCATACGACCAGCCTTCTGATTCGAGATGCGTCGACGCGTGAGTTAGAGCCTTCGTCGCCGCGTACCATCGCGCCCCAAAACCCGTATATCCCTAACCGGACGTGCCTTCAATCGCGACCACGTCATGCCTTGGTTCGGCTGTGCCCTTCCATTGATTTGATCTTGATTGAGCGAAGAAAGAGAAAAGGTGGAACGCGGTTAAATTGAGGAGACGATTGCGAATTAACATTGAAAAGGAGGGGCCATTATTTATTCGAACCGGAAAAGAGGGGAATTTGTATTTTTGAGGAGGGGTATCGGTTTCCTGAATGAATTTGAGGACGAGGAGCTAGGGTTTCGATTTCTATATTTTTTTCGAACGCATTAGTGGATTAAATCTAGAAGGGAGGCGGCCATTATTTCGTATAGATTGATTTCGTTCGAGTTGTATATAGAGGAGAAAGAACGAGAAGCCCTTCATATTTTACTTCTAAAAGTGGCATGTGGGGGAAGCTTGCGTGAAGTAAATATCGAGCTACAGTAATTCAAAATGGTAGGAAAGCGGCTAATGGGATGAATTTAACTAACCAAAATATATATTTAAATTCCGAATCGGCTATCATCAATTAAATTTCCAACGCGTTTACTTAGCGTACACTCACACAACAATTCCGATCACAATGAAACTTGAAATCCGATAATAATTCAATATCACGGATCCAATGAAACTGGTTTCGTCGAATTCCGAGACTGTGCCCCGGAAAGCTATTTTCAAATATCAATTTAAACGATAAAATTTTAAAACTGAACAAATTACTTTGAAATTCCCTTTTAAAAGTTCTATCACCTTCCGTATTATTAATATAAATTTTTCAAGCCTTCAAATTATTTTTAACAGACTTAAAATTCTAGATTCAATAATTTACCCAATTCCGATAATTAAATTCAATATTTAATTATCAATACAAATTGATATTTGAAATTCAAGTTAAAAATTAACCTCTGAATATTTAAAATTAATTAAATCTTCCAATTTCAAATATACAAAAATTCCGGGTCGTCACAGTATGCACCAATAACTAGCTTATCATAGTTTTCATGGATTTACTATGAACCACTTGGTATGCACCAATAACTACAATATCGTAGTTTTCATGGGATTACTATGAACCTTTGGTTTACCTCTAATAACCACAAAGTATACGCATCCTATATTTTTATCACCCTGACTCCATGGATGCAATTCTACGTGTTCAATATTTTAAGTAATTTATTTTCACTATTGGAGTTAACCTACCGGTTCTTCTACCCCTTTTACCCTAATATACAGTTATGGGTTATCATGTGAAAGTACTAATATTTGAAGAAGAAAAACATTAATTAACAATACCGCTCCCGTGAGTTTAAGGTCCTTGAAATACATATTGTTAACGCTAAAATTTAAACGCTAACACCCCAGTGTATGAGTTGTAGTTGTGAAAGCATCACCCGATAGCTCGGGAACAGATTACAAGCAGATAATAGCAGAAAAGTGGTAAACAACAACAATTTTATAGTGGTTCGGCTTAAGGGTATAGCCTACGTCCACTTTAAGTACTTTTATTAATAATCTCGTTACAAGCTGATACAATTCCTCCCAAGTACAATACACTTTGAATTACAAGAGACTTAGAACAAGTAGCCTAAACTTCGACGAAGATGAGAGTTTTCGAATCCATGTTGGATGTATGTGATCTCTTCTTGAAGTTGTTTGTAGCGTTCTTAGTGTCTTGAGAGCTTCAAGTGTTAAATTGGTTCGGAATGCAGCAGAGTATCGGCGCTTGAAGAGAGTGAGCCCAAAGGTCCTTTGAATGTTGGAGGTGGCCTTGTATTTATAGGAGTTTTCAGCCTTAAGTCGTGAGTCGTACCCGGCACATGCCTGACTCGTGGCCGAGTCAAATTAGGTCGTGGCCGACTCATAGAATCATCCCTTCACTCCTCCAATGCTTATTCCTTTGCTGGATTTTATGACAAGTCTTGAGTCGTGTCCGAGTCAATCTTCCTTGGCATAGGCACTGTGGCAATGGGTTACGACTTAACGACTTTAAGTCGTGGGCGAGTCATGGTGAGTCGTCTCATGTTAACTCAAGGCCGAACTACTGGCTCGGTCCAAAGAGATAAGTCGTTCTCGAGTCAACCGAACATAACTCCTTTTATGCTAGCATAAGTCGTATACGACTCATCACGGCCGTAGCTAGTCAACGAGTTATCTCATTTCAGTATGGTTTTGAACTTGTCCCTGAAGCCTTAGGTCGTATCACCTTTTAAGTCGTAAACTTTCATGAGTCGTTAATGTCTTACCTTGCTGGCCTTCCTTACCCGTTAGATCCCCTGAGTCGTACAATCTCTCCCTGAGTCCTTTAAGTCGCCTTGGACTTTAGGTCGTTAACTCGTTGAGTCGGGGACTAGATGAGTCGCTGAGGTTGTTGAGCCGGGGTCTTGCTGAGTCGGCCTTTTGTTACGAACCGCTAATCCTTTGAGTCGTATATCCAATGAGTCGGTAAGGACCTTAAGTGGATGAGTCGGGATCAGATGTGTCGGTCCTAGACGAGTCGGATCTAGATAGATGAGTCGTTCTTCCCTCTACATGGATGAGTCGGTATTAGTTGAGTAAATGAGTCGGTCCAAGTTTCAGCGGGGTTAACATTTGCCCCTCGAAGCACGCGCCTAAGTCGTAGGTCGCGTGCTTCGACTTATCTTAACCCGCATGTGCCGGCTCATGTCCTACTACCTTAGTACAAAAGGCATGAATCGTTACTTTCATCTTCTTCTTCTCATACCAATCTCCTAAAACGCTTCTGCCATTAACACTTCTTCGAGCTTCCCAAGACGATTTCAACTCAATCCACCTTCAATTTTTTCGGGCATCATACTACGTAAGCAATCCTGCTTTCCTTCCGATTGTCGATCATCACTGGCTCATTCGTTTAATTTTCCATTCCTGGTTCGTTCCTTCGAGCTTTACGAGTTTGGTTGGATTGATCGCCGATGAATTTGGGCTTGCCTGATTTGTCTTGTGGCGATTCGTCATTCGAGGCGATTCTGTATCGTGATAGGATTAAAGTTGTTATTTTTGGAGATGCCAACGGGTTATGGGTTAGGATTTGGAGATCTTCTTGCTGCTTAGAACTAGAGTTTTTTCTTTTCACCACGACTCACGATTCAGAGCGCTGCCGGCTCAAAACACCAACGACCCAAAATTGAATCGACTCATCCTAGCTTGCCCCCCAATCCTTAGGTCGTGGACGAGCTAGCCAGAGAACCGATGATTTGTCTTGACCCGTAGGAAAAACTCTTGAGTTGTTGGCGAGTTAGCACTTAAGGCGCTGCCGAGTTAGCATTCGAGTTGTGTATAATTTAGCTCTTGAGTCGTTTACGACCTAGCACTTGAGTCGTCTACGACTTAGCACTTAAGTCGTCTACGACTTAGCACTTGCACTCCTAAACTCTGCTTGAACTTTGAACTGCTGCTTGAATTTCAAACTGTTGAACTCTGCTGCATTCTTTTACAGATTACTTTGACTTGTAGGTTGACAATCTGTTTAATATGATATTTATAGAAAATTGGGACGAATATACTGCCATCGACCGCCCACATCCAATGACAGATTAGTTAATAACAGATAATTAACTTAAATAAATTGTGCGAACGAAGTGCTATCGATTTCAAGTAGAATATTAAAGCAACACTGAAATAGTCAATTGAAACTGACCAGCCTGCACTAATATTATGCTTGAACTTTAAATTAACAAGTTCTGAAATTACCGTAGCCGATCAATCGTCGACCAGTTTAATTCCAGTTATATTTACTTGTTATTTTTATCAGTTTTGCACAACACTTCACACTTTTAGGAAACGTGCACCTTCATATTTGAATATCCAGTTGCTTGTGTAGAATGACTTCTCAGGAAGAAGATGCAACAGTTCAGACTGGAGAGGCAACTGTTCTTCCGGCTCCACTAGTTAATCCTCCCGAAAGAGTTCCTACCACACTATCATATAAAGTTTTTCGCCAGTTGTGTACTCAGTTTGGCATTGCTGAATCAGATGCCATTCTTCCTGAGAGAAATAACACTGCTGACATAGCACCTTCTGGCTTTGTGACAGTTAACCGACAAATGTGCCTAAGTGGGGGCGTTCCTCCTTTCAATGACTTTTTCCAACGACTTCTTCATCAATTGGCCATTGCTCCATCCCAGCTACACCCTAACGGCTACGCCATTCTAATGGGGTTGTGTGTGCTATTTAGGAGAACACTTGATCGATTTTCGAGCTTTGATGAAATTTGTTACTTATGCTCCTTTACCCGGACCAAAGATCATCCTTCTATTACTGTTGTGAGAAGCGCCCGAAACCGCAAATTAATTGTTGGCCTTCCTGACACTGCTCATGGGTTTCTAACCCAGTTCTTCTTCGTTCGTTGCCCCCCGGGGTTTTATGCTGTGTGGAGGGAAGGAAGTAAGATCATCCATCCTTACTTCGTTTGTTATCTGGCCTTTGTGAGACTGACCCGCTAAGTGTTAACTCTGCTTCTTTTTATTTTCAGCGCTGCCTCCTCCCTCTAGGAATCCCAGTCACAAGTCGACTTTTGAGAGGCTTAAGGCCGTGCCGGTTGAGGAGAGAGATATTCAGTTTCTGTTGAAAGATGAATTTTTGCATCAGCACGGACTTTTGCATACTTCTCGTTCTATGCGTCCTCATGAAATTCCAGACTCCCCAGTTAGAGCGTTGGATGCCTCAGTTTCTACTAGCACATCCATATCAAAAGGACCTGCTCCTGAGGCTTCGCTAGTGAAGTGTTCCACTTCTGTTGATGCTGCGGGGCCATCTGACAAACTTGCCCCGGTTATCGAGGAAGAAGAGCCTCAGGGATCTTCCCATCATTCACAAGAATCTGGTGAAAAAGCTGAGAAATCCAGTCCTGTTAAGCAGAGCAGGGACGATACTTTCGAGGGACTGAGCGACCTCTTTGCTACTTCACAAGAGATCTTTAAAGACGATCCTATCACTGCCGGGATTTCTTCTTCAGTAGTTGAAGCTACTTCTACTTTGCAACAGTCGCCGTCGACTCAAGAGTTGACGCTAACTATTACACCCACAACTACTCCCCAATTAAAGAGTGGTTCGTAGATTGATGCGCGTAGTTTGCACATCACACACACTTAGAATTCCTGGCACTTTTATGCTCTCTTTTTTTTTTAACATTTGAATGATTCTCAAGTTTTGTTTCTTTTTTTTAATTTTAGGTTTTCCAATGAGGCGAGGCAGCTCGTACTATAATGACTTTCAGCGATATGGGAAACGCAGCCAGTATGGCTATCAATCCTATCCTCCTGTTCATAGAGAGACTGATGAAGAAAGGGCTGCCCGGAAGGCTCGGGAAAGACGTGATTATGAAGAACGCTTTGGAAGACCAGATAGTCGACATGATTCCTCCCACAGAGAGAGTGACTCCCTTAAACGCAAATCTCATGATGATAGAGGGAAGAGTCACACAACTGATGACTCGAGCAAACGGGCCAAAGTTATTGAGGAGCCAATGCCTGCGCCTTCAGAGAAGATTACTGCTCCTACTTCTTCTCAATCTCCTGCCCCTTCCCCTACTGATATCCAAGCAATCATCAATAGGCCATCTTACCAAGTTGGACCAGGTCCAGCCACTCTTCAACGCCGATTTCCTAATTGGTGTTTAAAAGGAGTTCGCTTTGACCTCGATCTGGTTCCCATAGATAAAAGTGCTATGTTACGGAACCTTGATGCAGTCAGAACCGATATTGAGAGGATGTCATCTTGGCAGAAACTCGTTGATGAGCTCCAAAGGGTGAATAGGGCCAATCTCGAAGCTATGCTTACCATGGAGAACGACAAAACTGAATGGGAAAAGATCCTTAAACAGCATGATGCAGAAATGAGGAGTATTGCCGATTATAATGAGAAACTTGAGGCAGAAGTTGGGAAACTTAAAGAGGAGCTTGCTACTTCTTCCACTTCTTATTCTCAAAGGGAGAGTCTGCTTCTTCAACAGGTGCGGGATGCTCATGCCGTGCAAAGGGATGCTGAGGCCAAGGCTGATGGGTTGGAGCAGATTATAGAGGGCAACCGTACTGATATTACTCAGTTACGAGGACAAACTGGCCTTCAGGCTGTAGAGATTGAAAAATTGAAAGCCCAGTTATCCAAAGTCGAGAGAGAGCGGGATGAGGCTGTTGCGGGTAGAATTGCAGCTGAAGAAGCCCATGAAGCTACCAAAGCTGATATTGGCTCGACACTATTTGATTTCTACTTGCATTGTATATTAGGGCGTGGCAGTCTTGCATTCCTGGGCCCCAAGTATGAGATTACCCTGGCCGAAGTGTGGGAGGCCGCACTAGATATGTTTAAAGGGGCCGGATACACTGAAGAGGAGTTGGAGGTGCACTACTTAGACTTTGAGGCTCGCGTAGCCCTTGCCAGAGGGAAGGAGCAACTTGCCAGATCGCGGGTTGAAATAGTGGGGGAAGAGCATCAAGAAAAAGAAACAAATTTGACTGCTCCTGTCCCTCCTTCAACTTCGGCCGATGCTGGCATTATTGGCTCTAGCTCTTATGTACCGATCCCTGCTCAAACTGATACCGGGGCCAAAATTACTCAAGCCACAGATGAATCGCAAGAGAGTGCTGAAGCTCCGGACTATGAAATTGACGTAATAAAGACAACTTCTGCAGGTAATTCCACTGTAAATTTCGCTCAAGTGGATTGCTCATTTATTTCACATGGGTTTAATGAGCTCCTTGACTATTTTCTCAATCTTGATGAGCCTTCATCTCCTCTCTTTACTAACTTTAACCTCTTTTCTTCTGTAGAGAAAGTATCAAGCACCGCTCAGATTTCTCCTCCTCCGGTTATCCCTCCTCCGTCACCCCAGGTGGCCCCTCCTCCTGCTTCACAGCCCGGGTCGCAAGAGGAACAAATAGAGGCCCTTCATGGTTTAGACGATCCCATCGCTTCGCAAGAGCATAGAGACAAGGGACTTGAGGGAGGTGAGATATCTCCGGAGCGGACTCCTTCTGATGACATAACTTTGTCTAAACTTGCCACTCCAGGAAGTGAGTCTTCCTCAAAGAGGAGGAAAAAGCACGGAACGTCAAAGAGGAGGGGGAAGATAATCACAGTTACTGAAGAGGAGCCAAAAGTTGGACCAGCTGCGCCTACCCTTCCTTCTTCCCTTGTGCCAACTGACCGACCTGAAAAGCTAATCATTCGGCCGGGAAAAGGGTCCAAAGGTAGTAAAAAGAAGTGAAGATTTTAGCTTTTTGCCTTTTGTATGTACTGGTCGAGAATTGTGCGGGTACCGGCCCCCGCTTTTCTTTATTTTGAAACCTGTACCTGCATTTCAATTGAATAAAATGATTCTTTGTTTGTACATACTTCTGTTTGAATTTGAGAATGCATTTGTTATTCATTTTTGCACAAGTTTATTTATATGATATTGCAACGGACTTATGGTATGTTGTTTGAGTATTACTTTACTGATGCAGCTATACTACTATACCATGTTGCCCCCGTACCTTAAGCTTGCTGCAATATTTTATACTTCGAGGGGACTTGCACTCTTATTTGCTAAAGAATAATTATTTTATTCTTTAAAGAAAATTTTAGTAGAGTACAACTCCCTTCGTATAAGTTTCTACGCTTTGTCGTTCGAAGAAATCACTTTTTTCTTTTGCTTATGTGCATATTTTACCAAGTGAATTCTTCTATGCGGTAAAGCGGACCTCTGAAGGGTACTTTAACTTATTTTCTTTCTTTTTTTTTTTTTAAAGATCATTTTCCATAGTAGGCAAATTACTCTTCCTTTGAAAGTTAAAGTATGCTTTTGATGAGGATTTTTTTTTATATACAAAGTTGTACCTCTGAGGAGGGATTTTTCACGTTTCAACACTTGGAAGTTTTATTTCAATCTCGGTGAAACGTGTACCTCCAAAGAGTTGTGCCTTCGAAGAAAGCCTTTTCACGTTTCAACACTTGGAAGTTTTATTTCAATCTTGGTGAAACGTGGGCTTCCGAAGAGGTCTTTCTTCTTAATTGTGCCTTCGAAGAGGTCTTTCCTTTGAATTGTGTCCCCGGGAGGGGGTTGTACCTCTAAGGAGGGATTTTTCACGTTTCAACACTTGGAAGTTTTACTTCAATCTTGGTGAAACGTGTACCTCCAAAGAGTTGTGCCTTCGAAGAAAGCCTTTTCACGTTTCAACACTTGGAAGTTTTATTTCAATCTCGGTGAAACGTGGGCTTTCAGGAAGGTCTTTATTTTGTTTTTGCATTTCAACTTTGGTGAAGTGAAATTCCGAAGAGCAGTTGTTACACTTCAACTCCTGGCGAAATGTGCCTCCGAAGAGGGCTTTTATTTTGTTTACATTTCAACTCTGGTGAAGTGAAATTCCGAAGAGCGGTCATAACGCTTCAACTCCTGGTGAAATGGGCCTCCGAAGAGGGCTTTTATTTTGTTTGCATTTCAACTCTGGTGAAGTGAAATCCCGAAGAGCGGTCATAACACTTCAACTCCTGGTGAAATGTGCCTCAGTGAGGGTTTTCATCGCCTGGAAGTTACTCTCTCATGGTTGGAGGGTCATGACTCCTCCAATCTTTTTTTTGTTGAGTAGAGAACTTTCTTTTTTGTGGCGTATGACCCATTAGAGGTCTTTATCCTCCGAAGAGTTGTGTCTCCGAAGAGGACTTGTGCTGCCGATGATGGCTTTGGTTGTTCCTCTGTTCACTTGCTTACGCCTTTTCAATGATCCTCTGCCCCCTCCCTTTTTTTTTACAAGTAACTTGTTTATTCCAAGGAAGTGCGCTTCATTGTCAGGCAATTTCGTGAGAACGAGCACTAGCTTCTTAATTGGACGTTTGTTTGTTCAAACGATCTCAATTTATTAGCAAAGACCCGTTTCTGTCGAAATCATAGGCCGTTCAATTGAAGTACTTCCTATCTAGG